>CM055121.1:30812647-32272647 GCA_029206835.1 Rana muscosa | reverse complement strand
GCCCAATACACAAAAAAACACATCCACTAAAGAAATGCAAAGGCTTAAAAGCAAACCCATTGCAGAGCGGATGTCCTTCCTTAAACAAAACGGCATCTGTTTCAAGTGTTGCGGATCTACTTATCACATTGCCAAAGACTGCAAAATACCAGTAGAATGTACAGAATGTGGCAGTGAGAGACATATTGCAGCTTTGCACCCAGGCCCCGCTCCTGCCCCACTAGAGACTGTAGAACTCAGGAAAGATCAGGGCAGGGAGCAACAAGAGACCCCACTCTCCTCAGTAATGTCTAATTGCACTGAAGTATGTGGACAAGGCAAGAGTGCACGTTCATGCTCTAAAATCTGTTTAGTGACTGTGTATCCCACTAGCAAGAGAGAAAGGGCAGTGAAAATGTATGCAGTGCTAGATGAACAGAGCAACAGATCCCTTGCAAAGTCAGATTTCTTTGATATCTTTAATCTTAAGGCAAGTGCAGTTCCTTACACTCTAAGGACATGTGCGGGGAGACAATTGAAACCACAGGGAGAAGAGCTACTGACTTTAACATTGAATCCTTCAATAAGAAAGTGCAGTTCCCACTTCCTACCCTAATAGAGTGTGGCATGATACCTGAGACTCCCTCTCCAGAAGTAGCCCATTATCACCCTCACCTCCGCTCAATTACTCACCTTATCCCAGCTGTTGAGCCAGATGTTTCCATCCTTCTACTTCTTGGGAGAGACATCCTTCAGGTACACAAGGTGCGCCAGCAAATCAATGGACCTTATAATGCCCCCTATGCACAGAGACTGGACCTGGGGTGGGTCATTGTAGGAGAAGTTTGCCTGGGGACAGTGCACCAGCCTGACAACATTAGCACTTTGAAGACGTCTGTGTTAACAAATGGACGCACATCTCTTCTCAGTCCCTGTCACAACAGCTTCGTTGTCAAGGAAAGCTTTGGCAGGTCAACACAACACTGTGACTCTCCTACACTACATGGTAAAGAAGAAGTCAATTCCAACCTTGAGACAGAAAATTTAGGGATTACAGTGTTCCAGAAAACTAAAGATGATGATAAACAGGCCCTCTCTATAGAGGATCAGACCTTCTTGCAGATTATGGATAGAGAGGCTTACCAAGATGACAGTCACAATTGGGTAGCCCCTCTCCCCTTTCGCACACCCAGACGTGTTTTGCCTAGTAACAGGGAGCAATCCATGAAGCATTTGCATTCACTCAGCAAACCTCTGCAGAGAAAGCCAGAAGTGAAAAGAGTTTCACCGAATTCATTAAAGGGATGCTAGACAATGGTCACGCTAAATTGCAGGACCACTTGAAGCAGACAGGGAACACTGGTATCTACCAATGTTCGGTGTTTACCATCCACACAAACTTAACCAAATCAGAATAGTTTTTGATTCCAGCGCAGAGTATAAAGGAGTATCTTTAAATGACTTACTGTTGAGTGGCCCTGACCTAAACAATACTTTGCTAGGTGTCCTCATGCGCTTCAGAAAAGAGCCCGTTGCTTTCACAGCAGATGTGCAACAAATGTTTTATTGCTTTCTTGTCAGAGAAGACCACAGAGACTTTCTACATTTTCTCTGGTACAAAGACAATGACATAGACAAAGAAATTGTCAAGTACAGAATGAAAGTACACGTATTTGGTAATAGCCCCTCTCCTACTGTCGCTATATTACTGCATGCAAAAGGCTGCCCAGAAAAATGCAGAGTGCTATGGACAAGAAGCCGAACACTTTGTATTGAGACATTTTTACGTAGATGATGGACTCGCTTCTGCTAGCACACCTGAAGATGCAATTTCCATCCTCAGTAAAGCAAAGCAAATGCTGACAGAATCCAACCTGCGTCTTCATAAAATTGCTTCCAACAGCCAAAAAGTAATGGAAGCCTTCCCTGTAGCAGACAGAGCTAAGAACCTTAAAGATCTGGGATCTAGAAACAGATAGTTTTGTGTTCAGAGTTTCCTCAGAGGAAAAGCCTTTTACACGTAGAGGCATTCTATCTGGAAAAAATGAATGGGATGCATTGCTTCCACAGGAGAGACTAAGTGAGTGGGTTCAATGGACAGAATCCTTGCAAACGTTAGAGCACCTAAAGATAGACAGATGCTATGTGCCCATGTCTCTATCGTCAGCTTGCAGGGAAGAACTGTGCATCTTCTCAGATGCATCCACCACAGCTATAGGTGCACAAGTAGGACAGAAGCTACTAGCATTAGACACTCAGAGAGAAATGTAAAAGAAAATCGCGCTAATAAGTCCACAAGAATAAATTGAGTCCAATATGGCAGGCTGGTATATGGGATCACAAAGACTTCATTGGTACTGGATAAACCTTATGAAATGCATGCTTACCAGAGAAGTAAGTAATTGATGCAGAAAATGTGTGTCATGTTGGATTTGTCATGGGAAAGTCCAAATTAAGCCCTAAACCAGCCCACACGATTCCTCGTTTAGAGTTGTGTGCTGCTGTACTTGCAGTCGAAATGTCTGAGCTAATCACAGATGAACTAGACACTGACTTTGATGCTGTGAAATTCTTCACTGATTGCAAGACTGTCCTAGGGTACATTTGCAGCACCACTAGGAGGTTCTATCTGTATGTCTCCAACAGAGTGAATAGAATCAGGCAATCTTCACACCCAGATCAGTGGTTCTATGTACCTACAGAGCAAAACACTGCAGATTATGCCACTAGACCTACTCAAGCAGCATGCCTTCAGAACTCTATATGGTTCTCAGGCCCATCTTTTCTGTACCAACCACACTGTGAGCAGATAGACACTGCTAATGTTTATCCACTCATAGAGCCCGAAGCTGACCCTGAAATCAGATCGGAAATTACAAGTTTCAGTACCAAAGCTTCTGAAGCCACGCTTCACTCACATTGCTTTGATAGATTTCCCTGCTGGAAGATATTAGTTAAGACCCTAGCCAGACTCATCCATGTCGCTAAAACCTTCCGGAGAGAAACCAATAGCGATCAGGTCAGAAGGTGGGAAAGTTTCCATGAACAGGTCAATCTAGTAGAACTTGCTCAGGCAAAGTCTGTTATTTCTTCTGTTCAAAACAAACATTTCCAGAAGGAAATTGACTGCATCAAAAAACAAAAAGACATTCCCAAAACAAAGCCGTCTTAGGAGGCTTAGCCCCTTTTTAGACAAGAATGGGTTGTTGAGAGTAGGTGGAAGTTTGTCTCATGCTGAACTTTCAGAGGAAGAGAAACAGCCTGTCATTATACCTTATGATCACCACATTGCGACACTGCTTGTTAGGTACTATCATGAACAAGTAGTTCACCAAGGGCGACACATCACAGAAAGTGCAATTAGATCCGCAGGTTTCTGGATTCTTGGTGGCAAACGCTTGGTATCAGCTGTTATACACAAATGTGTCATCTGTCGCAAGCTGCGAGGAAGATTACAAAGTCAAAAGATGGCAGAGCTACCACAGGACAGAGTAATTGCTCAACCACCTTTCACCAATGTGGGCTTAGATGTATTTGGTCCTTGGTCTGTTTTAACCCGTCGCACTAGAGGAGGCAGCGCGGACAGTAAACGACGGGCAGTCCTTTTCACTTGTTTGTCCACCCGAGCTGTACACATAGAGCTACTTGAAGCCATGTCAACATCAAGCTTTAATTCCTTGAGGAGATTCTTCTCAATTCGTGGCCCAGCAAAACTGCTCCGTTCTGACAGAGGAACAAACTTTGTGGGAGCCTGCAAAGAACTTAACATTTGTGACAGCGAATCACAATTGCAAGACTTTCTCCAAGACAGAGGATGTACATGGGTCTATAATCCTCCACACTCCTCACATATGGGTGGTGTCTGGGAGAGACTTATAGGTATTGCCAGGCGAATCTTGGATGCTATGTTGCTAACAAACCAAACCTGCTCACTTGACCCATGAGACTTTAAGCACCTTTATGACAGAGATCACAGCTATTATGAATGCCAGGCCTATAGTTCCTGTGTCCTCAGACCCAGATACACTTATGGTCCTTACCCCAGCAATGTTGTTGACTCAAAAGGTGAACTCTTTGTCTGCTCCATCTGGAACCATAAGTACAACACAAGTTCATGCGAAACAATGGAAGCAAGTACAATGCTTGGCAGACACCTTTTGGAAAAGATGGAAGAGAGAGTATCTGTCAAATCTGCACCGCAGTAGGAAATGGACTGAGGATCGCCCAATTGTAAAAGTGGGTGATGTTGTTCTGTTGAAGGACGGCCAAGAAGGCAGGAACGAGTGGCCAGTAGGAATTATTGTCAATGCTCTACCAAGCAGGGATGGCAAGGTTAGAAAGGTGGAGGTCAAGATTGTAAAAAATGAGACCGCCAGAATTTATCTCAGACCTATAACTGACATTATAGTTTTGATCTCGGACTAACTAGGATTACATTTTCCTGTTTATATTTTTTTCTGCATAGCAGTAGTTATTTAGGTAGTAACATAATAAATTATGCCAGACAGGGAGTGTTCTGCCCATATTGTTCATAGTAAATGCGCTGTTACATATTATACTGTAATGTTAGTTTGACGTTGCTGCCATCTAGTGACAGGAAGTGGAATTTTCCTCATAGTGAGAGGCAGTAACCTTTAACCTGGAACTGTTTTTCCTCCATTTCATGATTGCTCTTGGATCTAGCAGGCTGCATACAGAAGAGCTCTTATCTATTCCAGGACTAATGGTGGAATGTTTAATGTACTGACACATATGTTTTTTGTTTATGCTTTGTTGTAGTTTTACAAAAAAGTTATTCGGAAAAAAAAATACATACAGATCTGATGTCTCACGTTTCTTGACTTCTGAATTATTGTTAAGCTGTCTGACTAGTGTTATACAACAGTTCAAGAACGGGAAGCAGAACACATTGATTTGAAAGATGTTCTTGAGGGCCCCAGTGTTTCTGGGAACACTGATTTGGGCGGTACGTTCATGAGATTGAAAAATATCATGACGTCAGAAATACACACCAATTGGGACATTGCCCTCCTGGAAAAATACCCGGAGGTCAATATGGTCCCAAGAAGTCTAAGGTGGGAAGTTAACCCTTGAGAGGATGAAAAAGACTTAGTCATATGGTTTAAATATTTTATTGATGCTGGTTTAGATATGTTGCGGTTTTTAATTTGTCGCAAAAGAAACAAACTTACCAGAGTAGATGCAGAGATTAATGAACTTAAGGATACATTTTTACCTTTTATTGATGGAGACGAATATAAAAATAAGTCAGAATTACTTAAAAAAACCTTTAGAGAAAGAGGAACAGAAAATAAAAAAACGGGAAAATATATTTTAGGGATGTAGAGGATTACATAAGTAATGTTGTTTTTAAATGGCAGAAAAGGGCTATGGAGGAGGTGGGTACAGATGCGACAAGGGTGGGACTGACTCAGCCTGCTCCACGCGGAGGGGGAGCATCTAATCCTTCACATCTAGCATTGCAACCACCTCCTCTGAGGCATCATCCGACTCCACAAAGAGATTGGAATAATGTACGCAGGAGACGGTCTCAATCCAAACCATCTTTTAGGAGACCAGGTCCTATCGGAATGAAAGAATTCAACCTAGCGAGTTTGATCCCAATGAGTCTAGGCAGTATACACCACGGGGGTTTTGGAAGAAATGGTGACAATTTTGGCCAATTTGCCCCACAGAGGAGTGGTCCACCCCTGTGCAATAGGTTTGCACCTCTTACAGACTACTCACCGGGAGTCTATGGGGACTATGATGATAGATACATAACGGGTCACCCTATGAACACTCCAGGTAGGGACAGGAACAGGAATCAACCCCATCAGGATTGGTTTGGCCCATCTTGGAATCAAAATAATCAATCTAGAACCCCTTTTTTTCGGGAGGGCGGTCAGAGAAACAAATCAAATTTAGACCAAAGAGAGGGACCAGAGGGGGGAGGAGTAGCAGAAAGGAAAAGAAAAAGGGTTTAAATGATGTAGGCATTTTTAACCTAAGCCATACCACGCTTACAGATCAAGAAAAACTGGTTCTTAACCACGGTCTGAAATTTGCTCCCCCAAAACCAGTAAACAAGTTTGGTGTTTTTATGGATGTTCATTAATACATCCGTAAATTGAACATCAATTGTCACTGGATTTCCAATCCTGCTGTCACAAGTAGGACAGAAGCCACTAGCATTAGACACTCAGAGAGAAATGTAAAAGAAAATCACGCTAATAAGTCCACAAGAATAAATTGAGTCCAATATGGCAGGCTGATATATGGGATCACAAAGACTTCATTGGTACTGGATAAACCTTATGAAATGCATGCTTACCAGAGAAGTAAGCCAATGTAGCAGATGGCTACAACCCAGCCAAGGCCTTTGGTTAGCAACACAGTACTAACTTCTCCAGAGGGGATGGATTCCAAACGATGGAAAAATTACTCCACGGTATGTATAAACAAACAGCCCAAAGGAAAAAAAGAAGAAAAAAACATAGCGTGATCCTGCCACAATTTATGATCCTATGATCGGATCAATATTTAAGGACAATACCCAGTGAAGGAAACAAGCATAAGTGAACCACCACCGCACAGTTAGTCTCCTTGCCAGACTGCACTGATAACATGCCTTAGATAGGTGATAAACAGAGACACCTAAAGCAACCCTGATGTAATCCGCCACCTTACGAGTAATCTCTTTACCAGATCAACCCAACTTTAAGGCTTGGTATGTATCAGGTGAAACCAGGATCTTCAAAGGAACTGCAAGCTCAAATGTGGAGGGATGGATATAGGCTCTCCCAGCTGGGACAGTATCTCTGTATATGTTGTAAACAGGATAGGTACCCAAGAAAGAAATGAGGAACTAGATAGTGTAATACCTTCCAAGCATTTAATAAAAAAATGGCAAATTACACTTAAATAAAAGACAATAAAAACAAGTAGAAAATAAAGCCAGCCGGCTGCAATGCAAAACTCCTGTCCTGCGAACGCGGTAACGTCAGCACGTACCCCTCAGACGCGTTTCGCCATCAAAGACATTCTCAATAAGGGTTGGCTAATGCCTCTTTATTCAACCCCCCTGGGGTGTTGGCTCCTTCATTGGGGGCTTTCAAGGAACTGGTGTTGAAACATCTAGATTCCTTGAACATTAAGAGGGTTAGGCTGGACATTAGATTCAAACAAGGTTTAGAGTCCTTAAAACAGAGGAACGACATTATCGTCCGCCCTGCAGACAAGGACGGGGGTATTGTAATTCTAGATAAATCCTCCTATCTACTGGAGATGGAAAGAATATGGTCTGATCATGAGACTTATATTTCCTTACCATCTAATCCCACTAACGGTTACAAAAAGGAGCTGGTCAGATTGATAGATGAGGGTTTTCAGAATAAGATCCTATCTAAGAAGGAGAAGGACAATTTGGTCCCTATGGCTCCACGTATTCCAGTGATATACTACCTTCCGAAAGTTCACAAGGATCCGGTTAATCCCCCTGGTAGGCCAATTATTAGTGGGATCGATTCTGTGACCTCTAGGATAGATAGATATATCAATGGTTTCTTACAACCTCTGGTAGTTAAAACCCCGTCCTTTTTGAAAGACTCCACTCAAGTCCTAAACCTACTTAGTGGTATTCAGTGGAAGGAGGGGTACATTTTGACAACGGCTGATGTGTCCTCTCTGTACACTATTATATCTCATGTGGACGGTTTTGAAGCGGTGAACTCCTTTTTGAGACGCGATATCAGCTTGTTACCTATACAACGTGATTTCATTCTGAAGCTCCTGACATTCGCCATGGATCACAATTACTTTTGGTTTGGCGGCTCCTTCTACTTGCAAAGTAGAGGAGTAGCCATGGGCGCAAAGTTTGCGCCAAGCAAGGAGAATTTGTTCATGGCCAAGTGGGAGTAGGTGTAAGAGAACTACGTATTCTCGTATGGCGCATATGCGTGCGCCAATGAACGGCGTGCACGCGCAGGAGCACGCCCCTAACGCCAGTTGGCGCCAGACGGCCTATTTAAAGGGTGCTCTGACTCCCTACAAGTGCTGACTGGTCTTCAGCTTGTCCTGTGAAACTTCCTGCTATCCGTATGATTAATCTGATACCTGTTGCTGACTCTGGCTTGCCCTGACGCTTCTCTGGACTCTGATTATTTCCTGACTTATGGTTCCTGATCCCGGCTTCCTTGACCCTGCTACTGCTTTCTCCTTGAACTGCGCTGCCTGCCTGTTGCTGAACCCGGCTACCCTTGACCTCTGTTCCAGTTTGCTACGTTCCAGAATCTGCATGTGGGTTGGAGTTACCCTTTACACCTGCTCTTCTATAAAAGTGCCTGGAACCTGTCTACCCATCGGGATCTCCAAGTTTCACCTGCCCCTGCAACTTCTGCTAGCAACCTCTACTGGCACTCGTGTTCCTCCTAGCCTTGCCACCATCTGTTCCACCCTCAGTGGGGCTTGGACTGGAGATACAAGAGAGGCCGACCTCGTCATGTCAGACTCCTACCAGGTACGTGACAGTACCAGTCAGCCAGGGATGGAGTCTGAAAGGGAGGCCTCTCCATCTAAGGACTTGCTCGAGACAATCTCTGCTCTCACCCATGTTGTGCAGAGCTTACAGAGCGATTTCAGTCGCATGGAAGAGCAACTCTTGGACAAGAAAGGAGTCGCATCTGCTATCCCTGAACAGTTTTCCGGAGATCGTAAAATGTTCAGGACTTTCCGGAACTCCTGTGAGCTCTACTTCTCCCTGCTACCCAGGACAATTGTAGCCAAAGACATTAAAGTAGGGTTTGTGATTACTCTTCTCCTGAACGAACCGCTGTCCTGGGCCCTTCTCCTTCGGGAGCAGCATGATCCTGTTCTGGCAACCACTGTTTCCTTCTTCTCGGCCATGGCCCAGCTGTACGCTGACCCTTTCCGCCAGCAGTCTGCAGAATCTAAACTTGGCAGGCTCCAACAAGGGTCAAGGCCGGTTGAGGATTACATCTCAGACTTTCGTGTCCTGTGTGCGGACACCCTATGGAATGATCCTGCTCTTCGCCAACAGTTTTGTCTTGGTCTTTCAGACCCTTTAAAAGATGAAATAGCCAGAATTGCTACTCCTACGTCCCTGGAAGGTCTGATTAGCGCAAGCACCCTGATCGACCGGCGATTGCGTGAAAGACAATCTGAAAGGACTAAAAAGACTGTTTCTGTTTCTTCTTGCCCCGACACGCCTGCTGCCACATTTGATGTGTCTCCCAGAGGGAAGAATCAGCACAGGACATACCACAGGAGTTTCTTCAGATCACCTCTTTCCCCAGCCGAACGGCTCAGACGACAACATGCCAATCTGTGCCTCTACTGTGGAGAAGCGGGTCACTTTATACAGACTTGTCCAGCAAAATCTTGTAGAACCTGCCCTCCACAGCCCCATGTGGAGCTTTCTTCTGGAGATGCCCGGTCTCACATTTCCCTCTCCGTCATTCTCCACTTAACCGGGAAGTCACTTCCAGTATTAGCCATTATAGACTCTGGTGCTTGTAGCTGCTTTGTGGACTCCACATTTGTTTCCCTTCATCAGCTTCCTGTATGTACCAAGAGACAGGGGTTCCGGGTCCATTTGGCCGATGGCTCTGGAATTAAATCTGGCCCGGTCACTCAAGAAACTATACCTATTTCTTGTCAAACCTCCTCTGGTCACCATGAATTCCTGCGGTTGGATGTCATTACCTTGCCTATGTTCCCCATCATCCTGGGCATCCCCTGGTTAAAAGCACATAACCCGCACATCAATTGGCTTACAGGAGACGTCACCTTTCTTCCAGCTATTGCCAGATGCACTGTTACCCCGAAAGGACTGCTTGTACCACTCCTCTCCTAAGTCTACAGTCCGACCCAGAAACCATTAAGTTGGTCCCGGATGCCTACCACGAATACCTTGATGTGTTTAATAAAAAGAGTGCAGACACCCTTCCACCTCATAGGACTTATGATTGCCCTATTGATCTCCTACCTGGGGCAGAGATCCCCTTTGGGCAGATCTATCCTCTCTCCGAACCAGAACTGGAAGCCCTCTGTGCTTATATCGATGAAAGTCTGGCAAAGAAGTTCATTCAACCCTCCACATTACCAGCAGGTGCCGGTATCTTCTTTGTAGAGAAAAAGATCACTCCTTAAGACCTTGTATTGACTACCGGGACCTTAACAAAGTCACAGTCAAGAACCGGTACCCCCTTCCCTTGATTCCTGAACTTTTCCAGAGGCTGCGGGGGGCACGAATATTTTCCAAACTGGATCTGAGGGGTGCATACAACCTCGTCAGAATCAGGGAGGGGGACGAATGGAAGACGGCTTTTCGAACACGCTTCGGCCATTTCGAGTACCTGGTCATGCCATTTGGACTCTGCAATGCTCCAGCCACATTCCAGCACCTGGTGAATGATGTCTTTCGGGACTACCTGGACTTGTTTGTTATAATTTACTTGGACGACATCCTGATATTCTCCGAATCCTTGGAAGCACATCAATCTCATGTCCAGAAGGTACTGGCCCGACTCCAGAAACACTCCCTCTATGCAAAGGCCGAGAAATGCGACTTTGAGAAAAGGACGGTACATTTCCTGGGACTGGTCATCTCTGCCGATGGAATCTCCATGGACCCACAAAAGGTCACTTCGGTTCTGGAATGGCCTGCCCCTACCGACAAAAAAGCTGTTCAGAGGTTTGTGGGGTTCGCCAACTTCTACAGGAAGTTTATCAAGAACTTTTCCGGTATCCTTTCTCCCATTACTCAACTAACCAAGCAACACATTCCTTTCCGTTGGACACCTGAAGCTCAAGAGGCTTTTGAGCAATTGAAACTTTTATTCACCTCAGCTCCCATCCTGAAGCATCCTGACCCATCCTTGGCCTATGTGTTAGAGGTTGATGCTTCTGAGAGTGCAGTCGGGGCTATATTGTCTCAACGTCAAGGCCCTAAGTCCTTACTCTACCCTGTGGCCTTTTTCTCCAAAAGACTAAACCCGTCCGAGAGAAATTATGACGTGGGAGACCGGGAGCTACTGGCCATCAAGGCTGCACTTGAGGAATGGCGCTATCTCCTGGAGGGAGCTGCCCACCCGATCCTCATATTTACGGACCACAAGAACCTTGAGTACCTGCGAACAGCTAAGCGTCTAAGACCTCGACAAGCAAGATGGGCACTGTTCTTTTCTCGGTTCTCATTCCATATAACCTTCCGTCCTGGTTCTAAAAATGGCAAACCAGATGCCTTGTCCCGCATGTTCAATGATCCTGTAAATCCCCTGGAGCCGATACCATTCTCCCGGCCAAGAATTTTCTGTTCCTTTAAACGGACCTGATATCCCAAATGAAGACCAGTGTGGTTAATCAACCACCTCCCCAGGATTTGGCTCTTCAATTAAGGGATGGTCTTTTCTTCCATAAGGAACAAATCTTTGTCCCGGAGCAATTCAGAGTGTCCATTCTAAGACGCTGCCACGATCATCCTCTAGCAGGACATTACGGAATCCGCAAGACTGCCGATTTGGTCTCCCGTACCTTCTGGTGGCCTGACCTGATGCAGGACTGTAAGAGTTATGTTGGATCCTGTACAACGTGCCTTCAGAATAAAACCGCCAGAACAAAGACTTGGGGTCTCTTGGAGCCTCTCCCCATACCTCAGAAACCGTGGAGCATGATCTCAATGGACTTCATTGTGGAGCTACCCCCATCCGAAGACTTCACTACCATGTTTGTCGTGGTAGACCGCCTGACCAAAATGGCTCACTTTATTCCTCTGCAAGGGACCCCTTCTGCCTCTGAGACTGCCTCTGCCTTCATCAAAGAGATTGTCAGACTGCATGGTATTCCGGATAGCATCATCTCCGATCGTGGCGTGCAGTTCACCTCTAGATTCTGGAGGGCCTTATGTGAAGCACTTAATATTGAGCTCTGCCTCTCCACAGCGTACCATCCGCAAACTAACGGACAGACCGAGAGGACTAACCAAACCCTCGAACAATACTTACGATGTTTTTCCTCCTTCACGCAGGACGATTGGCTATCTCTCCTTCCGCTGGCAGAATTCTCTTACAACAATAGTATCCACTCAGCAACCAAGCAGTCACCTTTTTTTGCCAATTTTGGATATCATCCCTCTTTTCTGCCTGAAATATCTGTAGAATCTTCTCTACCTGCGGTACAGGATCGATTGAGCTTCTTCAGCACCAACAATCAAATCCTACAAGAAACGATCTCTAAGACCCAGGTTAGCAACAAGAAGTTCTTCGACAGAAAGAGGAGGGGTAACCTGAATCTAGAACCAGGGGACAAGGTCTGGCTGTCCACGGCGAACCTGAAATTGAGCTGTCCTTCTAAAAAACTCGGCCCTACGTTTTTGGGACCTTTTCCTGTCAAACGGAGGGTCAATGCAGTCGCTTTTGAACTGGCTTTACCCAAAAGCCTGAAAATACATCCGGTTTTCCATGTTTCTTTATTGAAACCCACCGTGCCCAACCCCTATCCTGATTGGGTGTCTGGGTTCCCTCCTCCGATTCTTGTTGAAGGAAATGAGGAATTTGAAGTGGAGGCCTTGCTGGACTGTAGACGGAGGAATAATCAGATGCAGTTCCTTGTCAAATGGAAGGGCTACGGTCCTGAGGAAAATTCTTGGGAACCAGCCTCCAATGTACATGCCCCAAGACTGGTAAAAGCTTTCTTTCAGCGACACCCTGAAAAAAGAGCCCTAAAGGGCATCCGGAGGCTGCCCTTAAGGGGGGGGGCAATGTAAGAGAACTACGTATTCTCGTATGGCGCATATGCGTGCGCCAATGCGCATGCGTGTGCGCAATGAACGGCATGCACGCGCAGGAGCGCACCCCTAACGCCAGTTGGCGCCAGACGGCCTATTTAAAGGGTGCTCTGACTCTCTACAAGTGCTGACTGGTCTTCAGCTTGTCCTGTGAAACTTTCTGCTATCCGTATGATTAACCTGATACCTGTTGCTGACTCTGGCTTGCCCTGACGCTTCTCTGGACTCTGATTATTTGCTGACTTATGGTTCCTGATCCCGGCTACTGCTTTCTCCTAAGAACTGCGCTGCCTGCCTGTTGCTGAACCCGGCTACCCTTGACCTCTGTTCCAGTTTGCTACGTTCCAGAATCTGCATGTGGGTTGGAGTTACCCTTTACACCTGCTCTTCTATAAAAGTGCCTGGAACCTGTCTACCCATCGGGATCTCCAAGTTTCACCTGCCCCTGCAACTTCTGCTAGCAACCTCTACTGGCACTCGTGTTCCTCCTAGCCTTGCCACCATCTGTTCCACCCTCAGTGGGGCTTGGACTGGAAATACAAGAGAGGCCGACCTCGTCATGTCAGACTCCTACCAGGTACGTGACAGTAGGATGTCGTCTATACCATTCGGAGGTCTGAGCTCCTCCTATGGCGAAGGTATATTGACAACATCCTCCTCCTCTGGGAGGGTGACATGCAGTCCCTGAACAATTATATTGCACACTTGAATGATAACATTGGGTATTGTTCTGCAACATGAAGCCAGTGAGGAAAAAATTCACTTTCTGGATCTCAGTGTGGAGGTCAGGGATGGTAATTTAATCACTACCACCTACTTTAAGGAGACGGACCATAATAGTTTTATTGGTCAGGACAGATGTCATCATCCTTCATGGCTTAAGTCTGTCCCTAAGAGCCAGTTCCTTAGAGTACGACGGAAATGTACCGTCCTGAATGACTATCACCAACAGGCATCCACGCTGCGAAACAGATTTATCGATAGAGGCTATAATCCTATTGAGCTGGATAGTGTTATTTCTGAGATTGCCAGTCTGGACAGGACACAGCTGTTAGAGGATAAACCGAGAATTGAGAAGGAATTGAATCAAATCGGTTTCTTCTTTATCACCACCTACTCAAACCAACACAGAGACATTAAACAAATAATTGCCCGTCATTGGAAGGTCCTTAAAAATGAAAGCCGGTTGGGCCCTAAACTAGGAGATAAACCTTGGGTTGTATACCGAGGGGTACAACCTTTACGCCTATATGTGGCCCCTAATGTAGTGGATAACCCTAAGAAAATTTCAATCTTTCAAAATCTTAACGGCTTTTTTCCATGCAGAAAATGTGCTGTGTGCAGCATTAATGCCCTAAGAGAGAGAAGGGTATGTAATTTACGTTCTGTAGTAACTTCCAGAACATATGACATCAAATCATTTATTACCTGCTCTTCAAAAAATATTGTCTATCTCTTACAGTGCCCATGTGGCCTACAATATGTGGGCCGGACAATCAGAACTATGCAAATTAGGGTCAATGAGCATTTAGGCAATATACGGCACGGTTTTCCTAAGCACAGTGTGTCCAAGCTTTATGCGCTTTGTCATGCAAAGAACCCAAAGAAGACACTGATTTTGGGGAATGACAGATTCTCCCCACATTGGAGGGGTAGTAATATCTGACGGGAAATCTCAAGAATGGAGACCCGCTGGATATATGAACTTAAGAGTTACTCACCATTTGGAATGAATACAGAATGGGATGTTAATTGTTTTATTAACAATGGCTGAAGGACTCTTGCAATATAAGATATATATTTTTCTGATAACATACTGAACATTGTTATATATAATTTTTTCCTGTTTATCCTCTTTCTCTTTTAAATGAAATATAATGTTATGTACTTTTTATGATTTTTAAATGTATTTGTATAGGATTTTGGGTCAATTATACATTATGTCCACTAGATGGCATGTTTACCATGGGTGCCTTTCAAAATTTTGATTAGTAGAGTTTTATGCAAAAAAATATATATTTTTTGATCCAAAAGACAGCACAACATAATCTCTCCAATACTATTTATTAAGAAGAGAACTTCCCTCCTTGTTTTTTAGTAATTTTTATTAATATACTTTCCATGCACCCTGAGAGCAGAGGGATTGATTTTTTAATCACTTCCTGTCCTTGGAGTGCATGGTGAATACCGCATGAGAACAGATTGACCACTTCCGGTTGACAACTTCCGGGTTCAGATCACTTCCGGTTTCAGAGCGGACTGACCACTTCCGGTCTGTCATTTCCTGTTATTTTATTATATTAGAATGTGCTTGTGTTTGCCTGTTACACCTCTGATGATGCAATATGATTGCGAAACATGTAATCAGTACCGGACGATGTAAGCACTCCACGATCTATGGACCTTTTATGATATTCCTTGTCTATTATCCATCCATGTAAATGTGAGTGTACTGTGTATATTTTTTAAAATAAAAATAGTGTTTTTTAAGAAATATCACACTATTGTGGAGCTCTTACATTTTTTGAGGATAAACGGCTACTGTATATTTATATATACATCCACTTACCTGGAGAAAGTGCTTCCTGGGCTGGGATCGTGTCTCCCATAGAAGACAGGAGCTGGAGTGATGCGGTTACGGATGTTCATCTTTATATCACACGCGTTCCCTGACTCTTTATAATTTGAGAGTCAACTTCCTCTGGTAAGCAGGATTGCCTCTACACACTGGTGGTGACGAGTGTATTCCACCCCTTTTCACACGGCTGGTGCTGGGACTTTTCACCAACCTATCATCCATGATTGTTGGCAATTTTTGGATAGGACTGTTTATCAACAGATTTTATATTGCAATTTTTCCTTATTGGCGCTGCACCCTCATATATATATATATTTGCTTTTAGTGGTTCTACAATCATAACCTTTAGTGCTAGCTGCCGTGGTCATTCTTATTTTTATTTGTTTTATCTTTTAGCCAAAGCGCAGATATTATTTGTTTTTTAAGCACAAATATAGTCTACGGGAGAATATGGGCCAAGTTTGTTGAATTTTAATCCTCTATGGGTAGTTCGTTCAGAGATCTGGGAATCCAAGACATCCTGGGCTTCCACCAATCCAGCCTAGATCTGTCTCTATAAATCAGCTCCCTCAGGGTCCAAGCCTCAGCCCTGATGGCCTTCTCCGGAACATCATGGGCCATTTACCCTCTAATCCGGCAGTTCTTCCGTGGGGCGGCAAGACTCAGGCTCCAAAGAAGGCCAAGATTCCCCAAGTGGGATCTTCCCCTTGTTCTCGACTCACTGTGTGGACTTGGTACCGCGGGATCTGCTCCGCCTTCTATCAAAGACCTTTCTGAAAAAGTCACCTTCCTAGTAGCCATCACTTCGGCCAAAAGGGTCTCTGAGATCGGGTCCTTAGGTCATAAGGAACCATTCCTGACTTTCTTCCCGGACCGGATGGTCCTCATCAATATGCTTGGCTCAATCCTGAAAGCTACTTCAGTGTTCCATGAGAACCAAGAAATTGTCCTACCTACATTCAGGGCCCCAGGGTCCACTGAAGCTCACCCACTGGATTTAGGGGAATACTGAAGGAATACCTCCAAGTTACTTCCTACTTTAGACGTTCTGACTACCTGTTTATCCTGCACTCCGGGAATAACAAAGGGACGCAAGCTTCGACCAGAACGATTGCGACCTGGATCGTCCATCCATCCAGCAGGCTTATGGGGCTAAGGGCTTGGCTCCTCCAGAGGCGGTGACGGTACATTCCACCAGAGGTATGGCGGCTTTGTGGGCAGCAGCCTGGCATGTGGCCCCAGATGTCATCTGCAAAGCGGCCTCATGGGCCTCCATTAATACCTTTATATCACATTATTGCATAGAACCTGCTTCTCTATTATCTGTGAACTTTGGTTTAAGAATCCTGTTGGTTGATGGGGCAAATTAAATTTATTTTTGATGAGCATACCCGCCCGTGTTGTTTGGCTAGTTATTTCCCACACGTAGACTGCCATGGAGTCTGTCATGAAAACAGAAAATTTTCTATCAAATACTTACCCTAATTTTACTTTCCTTATGGACTCCATGGCAGACGGAGTTCCCACCCATTGGTCAGAAGTCGGCTAGTTACGGAACAGTCTCTGGCTGTGAGCTCAAGTTTATGGGAATGGGGTCCTATAGCATTGGAGAGGAGGCGGGGTTAACCCACATGTAGACTGCCATGGAGTCCATCAGGAAAGGAAAATTACAGTAAGTATTTGATAGAAAATTTTCCGTTTTTTAAATGTCAAATATAGAATGAAAATAGTATAAAAAAAATTCAAACACATATAGTATACTCTTCCCCCACCAATATATAAAAAAAAAATCATTTGGGAGATTTCCCTTCACTTCTGTCACATAGGACAACAGGAAGTGAGAGGAAATCCCTATTAAATTAAATGAATCCCTTAGGAATCCCCAGGTCATGAGAACCCACTGAAAGATTTCCCCTCTATTACTTTTCTGGCGAAAACCCCAATGATAACATTAAACAGGACATATAGAGAGGGTTAATCTCCCTAATGGGGACACAGACAGCAATAATAACCCTTTCCACGCTATCCAAAAAAAAAAGTTTTGCTTTTACTTATGCTTTAACGTCCCTGGCAGTAAGATTCTGTCAGATTTTAGGTGCTGAAAGCGGTACAATTATTTTGCATGGAAATTTGGCGTTTTATATTGTAGGCCTGCAATTCTTAGAAATAACTCACTTAAATCTGTCCAAACAAGAGTCTAGTAGACATCCCAGGTATGATAAAGTTTGAAACACAAAATCATAAATTATAATATAATAAATAACTATAAATAACAACAAATAATAATATAATAATAACAATTATTAAATAATGTAATCAAATCAAAAACACTGAAATTAGCTCAGTTGCAGAATTGTCGCTGTCATTAGATTTAGTGTTTGATGACGAATTTCCCCACAAATCTCTATCGCTCAATTCTGCAAGTGATTCTAATTTATTATCCCTGTTTTCTAGCTGGTCTAAAACCACTTTTGATGTAAAGGGACACTTTTTGGTTGCTATGGACAATCTCCAGTTTCCAGGCAGAAAGAACAGTTTTTATAATATAAAAGTGCATGCAGGAAACAGGACAGACCACTAGGGACAAAGGGGATGTGTTATTTGATACAGTACTGTAATCTGTAGGATTACAGTATACTGTATCTATACTATGTGTTTCACTTTTTGAATTTGTCGCCGAACTCCGTCCCAGTGCGTCGCATCACTCAGGAACGGAGCTCGGCACTCGGCAGTGTGAATCGAGCGAGTTAACAGCTCGCACACACTGCGGGGAGACATCGCAGGATCCAGGGACAAGGTAAGTAACTTCCCCCTGTATCCTGCAATGCGATCCCGAGTCTGGCTCGGGGTTACCGCTTTAGGTACTGAAATCTTACCCCGAGCCAGACTCGGGAATACCGCTAGGCGGGTTAGCCCTGGTGATTCTGTGTTTTTCCATATTTAGGTTTCTATGCATTACTGTTGAGAAACTGATCCAAAAAAGGTAGACACTCCTTCAAATTGGCCATTTTATATTTATATTCCTTTACCACTTTTCTACAAGCCAATTTTCATCTTTCAGCACTGTCACACGTTGAATGACAATTGGATGGTCATGCAACACTGTACCTATATGAATTTTTTTTTTCACACAAATAGAGCTTTCTTTTGGTGGTATTCAATCACCACTGGGTGTTTTTTTTTTTTTAAAGTAATTTTATAGTTTGACATAAAATTTTGAAAACAGGTCATTTTTCTCCATCACTGATGTGCGCTGATGAGGCTCCACTGGTGGGCACTGATAGGTGGCACTCATAGGCAGCACTGGCAGGTGGCACTGATAGGTGACACTGATTGGCAGCACTGGTGGGCACTGTTGGGGCTGATTATCAGTGTAGATGTCTCTTTAACACAAGTCGATTATCTGCTCTTTTTTTCTGCTCACGCTGTCAGTGTGAGGAAAGAAAAGTTTATAACCAGCTTGTGTTTACCTCCGTTGTTGTGGAAAATGTTATTAATGTATGTTGTCAGATGTCCCCCAGTGTCGGTTTTGCTGTAATGCGCTTATTTGAACGTATTCGCACATACAGACGTTGGTGGAAGACCGGTGGCGGGAAAATCTTCCTGTGGACACAGCGATGTTTGCTCCTTTTAGGGATGTTTGTTTTATGCCTCGCCAACGGACTGGCCACTTCTTGGCGTTGGCATTAAATGACTCCGAGCAGACAGATCTGCATCCACGAGAACTATAACGATACGACAATTGTGGCCCATTGAGAGCCATAGCTTTCGTATGGTTCCCGTCATTGGAAGCGGTGCACGTCACTGCTAGTCTATTTGAATGTATACATGTCTGTGATTGGTTCTTTTGTTGTATTATATCCTTATATGGTCACTTCCTATGGAGGAGGTCACATGTTGTGACATCACTTCCTGCTGGGAGTTTAATAAAAGCCTTTGAGGGCATCGGCATGGGAGTCTTTGCTGGGAGGCCTTGATGATGAGACCAGTCTGGTGATTCTTCTTGATTTGTATGAATGGAAGGTGAGTGAATTATAGCTTAAGATGCATTATTGCATTAAGATGAAGTGTGTGCTTATGAGCACAGGGAGAAATGGCTGTGTGCTCTGCAAACAGCCAACTTCCACGACACCGTGATCAGCTGTCATTGGACACCGTTGATCATGTGGTAAAGGGCTGCTGTGATTGGCCCTTTACCTTGATCTGTGATCAGCTGAGTCCAAATGACTCTGTGATCACAGAGTGTGACGCCCGTGCCCCACAGGGGGCGTGCGGGCAGCGCGATCACAGAAGGACATCCATGTACGCCCTCCCAACAAATTAGACCTGCGCTATAGCATGGGCGGGAAGGGGTTAAATAAATGTCTGGATTACTACTTATTTAACTCATGCATTTATTTCCCTTAGAGAATTGATTTTAAACACCATTTTATGAGTTATTTACCTCTTGTTTTTTTTAAAGGTAAATAAATTATAAAGTGATAGTGAATTTACATTTTCAGCATCTCATGAGATAATTGGAAAAAATATGTCAAGTGATTGAAATATCTCATGAGATATTCTTTAGTGAATTGAGCCCCATGTATGGTATTTGTGGTTTGTGTCAAGGTTTGTCAGCAGATGGCACTAATACACTGCATCAAGGAGAAAATATAGACCGAAGATAAAAATGAACCAAATGGGTCAAAATAGAATAAACAAATATTTCATAGTGATAATAGCAAAACCTGCCCTTTCACTGTTTAAACATTTTTCTGTAGAATGTAATACGAACGTGTAAAAATTATTTTATATATAAAAAAATTGGATTTTATGCTCACCGTAAAATCCTTTTCTCTGAGTTCATGGACGGACACAGCCTTAAATCTTGACAAGTGGGTATTTGCCTTCCTTTAGGAGTGACTAGGCAGAAAACTTATAGAAAGTGTTAAACACATCACACACCCTACAGTCCCACCCAGAGGGTGGGCCCTCTGGGTATAACCCCTCTCTCTGTATCTCACAGATCAGTTCGTCAAAAAGCAGTACAAACATAAATAGAAGGGGTGGGTGCTGTGTCCGTCCATGAACTCAGAGAAAAGGATTTTACGGCGAGTACAAAATCCTATTTTCTCTTTCGTTCATGGACAGACACAGCCTTAAATCTTGACAAGTGGGACGTCCCAAAGCAGTGTCAAAAAACGAGGGGTGGGAACAGCATAAATTTAAAATTCACCCCAAAACAAAACAGAGCTCCTCAACCGAGGAGTTGCAACTCTAAACATCCACCTGCAAAACTTTGCGGCCGAAAGAAGCATCCGAAGATGCACCTACATCAATCTTGTAGAATTTAGTGAAAGTGTGAGCGGACGACCAAGTCGCCGCCTTACACACCTAAGAAACAGACGCTTGATGTCGGAAAGCCTAAAAGGCACCTACTGCCTTGGTCGAATGCGCCATGACAGGAAAGGGGGGCGCCCGAACCTTTATGGCGTAAGCCTGAATCACTATCTGTCGGATCCACCTGGAGATGGTGGCCGACGAGACCGCTACCAGCCACCGAAACAAACAGTGAGTCTGACCTCCGGAACAGAGCAGTATCAGATAATTATACTCTCAGAGCTCGGACAACGTCCAAGGAATGCAATGTCGTCTCCTTACGATTCAACGGACGAGGACACAAGGATGGCAGAACAATGTCTTCATTGAGATGGAAGGCCGAAACGACCTTAGTTAGAAAAGAAGGCTGCAGATGGAGCACCACCTTATCCTTGTGAAGAATTAGATAAGGAGCTTTGCATGACAAGGCTGCCAGCTCAGAAACTCGTCTAATTGATGTAACAGCCACCAAAAAAACACTTTCTGAGAAAGTGTCAACAAGGGGATCTCCCTAATGTCTTCAAACGGTGGTTTCTGAAGCACCGATAGGACCAGATTCAGGTCCCACGGAGGTAGTGGAGGGCGAACCGGAGGGGCCACATGCCGAACTCCCTGCACAAACGTACTCACCAAAGAGTGACCCGCCAGGGGTCGCTGAAAAAAGACAGCCAGGGCAGATATCTGCCCCTTAATCATACTCAAAGCAAGCTTTTGGTCTACCCCATGCTGTAAGAACAGCAGGACTCTGGGAACCAAATAAGTCAGTGGAATCCACCTCATCCTTTCACAGAAGGCTATGTAGGCCTTCCAAGTGCGGTGGTAAACCTTCCTGGAGGATAGCTTCCGAGTCTTCCTCAAGGTAGGAATCACAGACTCCGACAGGCCCTGGTCTCTTGGTACCTGGCTTTCAATAGCCATGCCGTTAAAGCCAGCGACTGTAAAGCAGGATGAAGTATGGGACCTTGCGACAGCAGGTCCTCTCTCAGCGGTAAACGCCAAGGGACGTCTGCTACTAGACGCACTAGATCGGCGTACCAAGGACGCCGAGGCCAATCCGGAGCAACTAGGATCATTGGAATCCCCTCTGCCTCCACTCTGCGTAGGAGATGAGGAAGGAGCTTCAGAGGAGGGAATGCATAGATTAGTCGATACCGACTCCACGGTGCCACCAACGCATCTGTCGCGTCTGTCCATGGGTCTCTTGACCTGGCCATAAATCTCACTACCTTCCGATTGAGTCGAGACGCCAGGAGATCTACGTCTGGCGTGCCCCATCTTAGGCAAAGGAGCGGAAACACATCCGGGTGCAGAAACCATTCTCCTTGATCCAGCATCTGGCGACTCAGGTAGTCCGCCTGACAGTTTTCCACGCCCGGGATGCATATGGCCGACAAGGCCGGTATGCTCCTTTCTGCCCACTTTAGGATGTGAGCGACCTCGGATGCTGCTGTAACTACGGTCGGCACATGCTCGATGGCCGAAACTGGGGGGGCTACAAGGATCACGGATCCAGCCTGTCACCCAGTCGGCAGTTGATCGAAGATCAGGACCAAAAAAAATTTAAAAATCTAAGTAAATTTGAAATAAAATAAAACCTCCAGGCCTATGGGCCCGAAGGGAGCCATGTCTTCTCCTTAGCTAGGCAGAAAAAAACTGATCTGCGAGATGCAGAGATAGGGGTTATACCCAGAGGGTCCGCCCCCTGGGCAGAACTGTAGGGTGTGTGATGTGTTTAACACTTTCTATAAGTTTTCTGCCTGGGCTAATACCCACTTGTCAAGATTTAAGGCTGTGTCCATCCTTGAACGAAAGAGAAATATATTTTGCACTCACCCAAAATGTGTATTAAGTCCGAGTTAGAAAAAAACGACTAACAATACATGATCCAAACAATCAATCATTGTTAGTGTATTGTTAGTAATGTTTTTTACATGATGTAATCAATATTTTTAGTGCATTCTACTGGGTGACACTACAGCAGAGGTTCCGGTGTCTCTCCTGCCTGTTGAGCACTTAATGCATGGCGGATGAGATCTCAGAAGAGCCTCCGTTCCCAGTCGATGCCTCTTACGGGGAAACGTGTCGGGTGGAGCGGAATTCTGTGACGTCACTACACATCAGCCTGCAGGCGAGGTCCGCGGCTGTTTTTTTTGCTTCTGATTATTTTGTTACATGTAAGTGCATAAGATACTTTTTAATTAAATGTTGCTTTTAAAGCGGAGTTTCACCCAAAGATGGAGCTTCCGCTTTAAAGGAAGATGACCCCCTGACATGCCATTTTTTTGGGGGGAGTGGAAACCCTCTTTTTAGCGGGTTCCAGCTCTCACTTCCTCCCGGGGGACCGCGGCACCAGAATGACATTCACCTCTCCCCCCTCCCTCTTGGCAATCATCTGGGACATGTCACAGGTCCCAGATGATTGCTCGGCCAGTCAGTAGCTGCAGTATTTGTAGCGGCTTACTTTTAATACTTTTTTTTAGTAGGAACTTTGCTTTAAGTACTGCACTATTCTATAATCCTTCATGCTTGAGAGAACCTACAGCAGGATGTTTTGTATAAACATCGAGGACACACGAGATACGTTATAACAAAGTGGAACAACTTGCTTACAAGAAGGGAGCGCCCTTATAGGAGCCTAGTGGATATCCCTGGTGGCTGAAATCAGTGTGAGCGAGTTAGATCTCTATAATTTGAGATCCAGCCCTTCTGGTAAGAGGCGTGTGTTTTATGTGGGCAAGCACTCTGAAGCACTTTTTTGTGAATCACTTTTCATCTACAAGAGCACCTTGAGTAGGACTTATTTTTCATCTTTATTTCACCTATCTTTTTTTTCAATAAGGTCTTAGTGCTAGTTAAAATAATTTTTTAGAAAAAAGAATCAATAAATCCACATTAAGTGCTGAATGGCTTTGAACTTTACACTCCACAGTAACTTTACCCATAATCGTAAAATGGATGATAGTTGCTGTTTTCATGGGTGCCAAGCAATACCCTTGACTAATCTGTTTTGAGTGGAAAAGTGTGGTATCCAGATTATACTATTCATGTTTCTGGTGCAGTATAGACTAGTGAAATTGAAGAACCGGTTGATTATGTGAAAGAGCAGTTCTTAAAGCAAATCTGTCACTGGAATAAAATTTTTTTTTTTAAAGCGCCCTTTCTACAAATGTAAAGAAAATATAACTAAAGTAAAATTTTTGTTTTGTTTTAGAGTGAAGAAGGATTAGAACCCCTGCCTGTTTTATTTATTGTTGTCTGTACCTCTGTTAGGGTGATTTACCCTCACTATTTGTCCTGTTTACCATTATCACCAAAAGTAAAAATAAAAGAAAAATCACAACTTTTGGACTGTCACCAGAGCAAGAATATTCCAATGGGGACACTAGTTCTGGTGACAATCATGGATTACCTTACTTTGAAGGGATTATCTCTCACTTTCTGATTTTACTATGGGACAAAGTGAAGGGAACGCTACCTATGGGACACAGATGGCAAAAAATAAAATGAGCAGGAGTTATAACCCTCTATACAGAATAGGGTTAATGCTCATTTAGGGGAAGTTTAACCCCTTCTTTACCAAGGTATGTTTATAAGTGGTCTCATATACAAGGGTTTAAAACAAGCTTGGAGTTTTCGGGAATTGGCTTCTATGTAAATGTGATCCCTTTTACGGTACTGGGAAAGTGTTATTCGCACCTTGTTAACCCCCCTTGTTAAGGAAAAATAGTAATACAAAATGTATTAGCATCCCGCTCATACAAGCGAATATAAATGGGCGCTTGGCGCACACACATGTATGTAAACGGCAGTTGAACCACACGTGAGGTATCGCTGCAACCGGCAGAGTGAGAGCAATAACTTTAGGGCCATAATATATGGTTACCTGTTAAAAGGTAAAGGCTTTTAAAACATTGCCTATGGACAATTTGGTAGAGTGATTTTTTGTCATGGGTGCATACAATTTTAAGCTTGATGTATTTTTGTATCCATTTACTTGATTCAACCCCAAATATTTTACCAAAAAATGGTTAAGAAATTGTGTTTCCGTGTGCCATATTTCATTTTGGAGCATTTTTTCCTAAAAATATGCATTTGATAAACAGTTGTACAAATATTGTGTGACATAAAAAAATTGCACCGGCCACCATTTCATTCCAGAGGTCCTTTGCTTTCAGAAAATATATGTTTGGGGGTTTAAATACATTTTTGAGAAAAAAAAAATGCAGATTTTAACCACTTCAGCCCCGGAAGATTTTACCCCCTTCCTGACCAGAGCACTTTTTACAATTTGGCACTGCGCCGCTTTAACTGACAATTGCGTGGTCGTGCAATGTTGTACCCAAACAAAATTTGCATCCTTTTTTTCCCACAAATAGAGCTTTCTTTTGGTGGTATTTGATCACCTCTGCGGTTTTTATTTTTTGCGCTATAAACAAAAAAAGAGCAACAATTTTGAAAAAAAACTATATTTTTTACTTTTTGCTATAATAAATATCCTCCAAATTGTTTTAAAAAATAGGATTTTTGTACTCACCGTAAAATCCTTTTTTCTGACATCCATGGACCGACACGGCGGCTCTAATCACTGAACGTATGGGTATATGTCCCTGCTTGCAGGAGAAGACCTAGGCAGAATGTTAAATGTTAAAACATTCTAGAACAAACCAGAGCTGAACAGCCCCACCCAGGGGGGCGGTCCCTCCGGACATTACCCTCCCACCTGCAGCTAGCAGACCTCAGTTCATAACAAAGCAGCAAAAACTTAAAAGGAAGGGTGGGTGCCGTGTCGGTCCATGGATGTCAGAAAAATGGATTTTACGGTGAGTACAAAAATCCTATTTTCTCTTATCATCCATGGACCGACACGGCAGCTCTTATCACTGAACGTATGGGACGTCCAAAAGCAGTGTCAAGAGGGATGGGAGCAGTATAAATGGAAAAACCAAAAAAACTTCACTCCAAACAAGGCAGAGCTCCTCAACGGAGGAGTTGCCACTTTAAACAGCGGCCTGCAACACCTTGCGGCCGAAGGAAGCATCCGGAGATGCAGCCACATCAACCCTATAAAACGTAGAAAAGGTATGAACAGACGACCAGGTCGCCGCCTTGCACACTTGTGCAACCGACGCTTGATGTCGGAAAACCCAGGAAGCACCAATTGCCCTGGTGGAATGCGCCGTAACTGGGAAGGGAGGTGCCCGCCCCATGAGAGCATAGGCTTGAAAGACGGTTCGTCCGATCCACCTAGAAAATGGTGGCGGACGAAGCCGCAGACAGGCACACCCGCAAGGCTCATACCACATTCAAAGTGTGCCGCGCACACTCTCTGGGATGCGATGGTCGAGGACACTAAGACGGGAGGACAATGTCCTCATTTTAGGTGAAAGGTTCGAGATCATCCTTGACAAAAGATAAAGTCGCGGATGCAACACCGCATTATCCTTATGGATGACTAAATATGGTGACTTGCAGTACAAGGTCGCCAATTCAGATACTCGTCTAACAGAAGTGATTGCCACTAAAAGGGCCACCCCCTGAGACAAAGTGAAGA
The DNA here is from genome assembly GCA_029206835.1 of Rana muscosa. Taxonomy (NCBI): domain Eukaryota; kingdom Metazoa; phylum Chordata; class Amphibia; order Anura; family Ranidae; genus Rana; species Rana muscosa. The sequence goes on along the minus strand of CM055121.1, from coordinate 32,246,376 downwards.
GGGGAATATCCCTGATATTCTCAAAAAGGAGGTTCCTAGAGAACCAAGGAGTACCAATTCCGATCCCACGGGGGGAGAGGAGACTTGACAGGAGGGAGCCCATGGCGAACCCCCTGCACAAGGGTGCCAACCAAGGAATGACCCGCTAGTGGTCGCCGAAAGAAGACGGCCAAGGCCGAAATCTGACCCTTAATGATACTCAAAGCGAGCCTTTGGGCCACTCCATGCTGTAGGAAACGCAGGATTCTAGGGACGGAATACGTCCGAGGATGTCAGTCCAGCTCTTCGCACATGGCGATGTAAGCTTTCCAGGTACAGAGATAGTTCTGGAGGAAGACTTCCGTGTCCTTAATATGGACGAAATGACCGAGTCCGAGAGACCTCGTTCTCCCAACACCTGGCTTTAAACAGCCATGCCGTTAAGGCCAGAGACTGTGAAGACAGGATGAAATATATGACTCAGACAGAAAGTCCTCCCTTATTGGCAACCATCAGGGAACGGCCACGACGAGACGTACCAGATCGGCGTACCAGTGAAGCCGAGGTCAATCCGGAGCAATGAGGATCACCGGAATTCCCTCGGTCGCCACCCTGCGCAGCAGGCGAGGGAGCAACTGCAGCGGAGGATAAACGTATATCAGGTGATAATGGGCCACTGACGCCTCTGAGGCATCCGCCCAAGGATCCCTGGACCTGGCCACAAATCTTGACAACTTGCGATTGAGTCAAGAGGCCATCGGGTCCACCTCCGGCGTGCCCCACCGTTTGTGTGGCAAAGGAGTTGAAATACCTCCGGGTGCAAGGACCACTCTCCCTGGTCCAACGTCTGGTGACTCAAATAGTCCGCCAGTTCTATGCCCGGAATGTAAACGGCCGACAGAGCCGGCACGCTTCTTTTAGCCCACTTCAGGGTACGGGGGACCTCGGAAGCCACAGCTGAGCTCCGAGTCCCTCCTTGATGGTCGACATACGCCACCACCGTGACTTTGTCCGACTGGATCCTAAAGGAGCGATCCTGCAATCTCTCAGACCACGAGGAGAGGCACAGTCTGATGGCCCGTATTTCCAGAACATTGATCGGCAAACGGGCTTCATCCGGAGTCCAAGCCCTTGGGCCAAGAGGACTCCCCAGACTACACCCCAGCCCTTCAGGCTGGCGTCCGTAGTGAACACCGTCCATTGGACGGGGAGGAACGACTTCCCAGACCGAAGAGCCGGGGACCCAAACCACCATGTCAGGGACGCCCTGACCAGGTGGCTCACCTGGATCGGAAAATCCAAAGACAACGGGGAGTTGTCCCAAGGGAACAAGATCTCCTTCTGCAATGCCCTGGTGTGTGATTGGGCATATGGAACGGCCTCGAAAGAGGTCACCATGAGTCCCAGGACTCCCATGCAAAAATGGATTGACGACCATTTTTTGGGATGTCAGCATCCGCACTGCAGACTGAAGTGTCAGTAGCTTCCCCGAAAGGTAGGAATACCTTTGCCTCCAAGGAGTCCAGAATCAGACCGAGATACTCCAGATCTCGAGTCGGGACCCGGACTGACTCCTGAATATTTAGGAGCCACCCAAAGTCCCTGAGGGTCTGACTGACAATAGTCACACGGTCTTCTAATTCTGAGCCATTTCCTGCTCTGAAAAGAAGATCGTCCAGATAGCCCACGACAGCAATGCCTTGCTGTCTCAGCAAGCTAGAACCAGCACAAGCACCTTGGTGAACACCCTCGGTGCCGAGGCTAAGCCGAAAGGAAGAGCCACAAATTGATAGTGGACTTCACCGATCGCAAGCGCAGATCGGAACATGCAAGTAGGCGTCCTTGATGTCCAAGGTCGCCAGAAAATCCCCTTGACTGAGTGTACTGACCACCGTGCGAATGGATTCCATTCGGAACTTTTGCACCTTCACGAAGGCATTCAGGACCTGGAGGTCCAAGATAGGCCGAACCCCGTCCCCTTTTTGGGACGACAAACGAATTCGAGTAGAATCCCTGAATCCTCTCCTGTGACGGAACCGGCACAATCACTCCGGACCTCAAACCTGAATAGGGCCGCCCGACGGGCAGGAAGGAGAGGAAGAATCTGTCTGGTATTAGGAACAGAACCTATCCTGTAACCTGAGGTGATCACCTCGCACACCCACCGGTAGGAGATCCGGGAGGTCCATTGATCCGTGGACCTGCAAAGTCGTCCCCCCTACCCCAGAGTCAGGTGGGGGCAAGACTTCACGCGGAGGCGGGCTAGGGAGCTGGCTTGTTCGGCATACGCACCCAGGGGCGCTTGTGTCCACCAGCCGTACCGCTGTCAGTCTGGGAGGGCCTCCCCGTTGACTGACGAAAAAAAAAACTTTTTGCTGGAAAGGAAGGACCCTGCTCACCCTTGCTAGCCCGAGGAAGAACAGTGCTTTTACCTCCCGTGACATCCTTGATGATGTCATCCAGCGCAGCACAGAAAAGCCTACCACCTTTAAATGGTAAATCCCTCAGAGGCTTTTTAGAAGCTAGGTCAGCAGACCAGCATTTCAACCAGATCAGACAACGCAATACCACTGCCAAGACAGAGGCCCTGAGTTATAAGGGGCCGCGTTAAACGTGGCGTCGCCACATAAACCAGGCCCTGCACCATTTGTGGGCCAGAGCAATAGTGTCTGGAGGAAGATTATGCTCCTGTACAGTTTTGTTGCAAATTTTTTTTTGCCCATCCCATAAGTGTTGGAGACACAAAGGTCGCCGCTACCACAAGCCGTAGGGCGGACCCCAACAAGGCAAACATGGCTCTACTCACCACTTCTGACCTCCTGTGAGTGGGGTCCTTAAATGCAGGAGTCCCCTCCACCGGGAGAATGGTGGCCTTGTTAAACCGGGCGACTGTAGGGTCGACCACTGGGGGAGAAGCCCACGTTTTAAGTAGGGCATCTACAAGGGGTATCTGATAGACAAACGCCGCGGGACCATAAAAGTCTTCTGCGGCTTTTTCCCCAGACCTTATCAATGAGTTGGTCAAAGAAAGGTACATATGGAAAAAACCCTTTTTAGAAGGCCCGGCCCTAAGGAACCAGAGGAGACTGTCCGCCTGAGGTTCTGCATCTGCAGCATTTAGCTTGCGAGTGTCCCTCACTGCATCAATGAGTTCACAAAACAAGCGCCCTGTCATTTACTGACACAGAACTGGAGTCTTCCTTGCAAGGAATGTCCTGTTCAAAACCATCAAATATATTCAGAGCTAGGGTCCTGAGCGGTAGTGGCTAGGCCCATATCTGAATCAGCGCACATCCCCACTTTTTTTTTTTTTAAGTGGGGAAAGGGGCTTTTTTGCTCCCTTGCACTCACACACTGCTTCCTCTTGGTCAGATTAATGATTCCAGGACTGCCGACAACTGGTCCCTAAGGACCGCAGGTGCAGGAGCACTGCCAGTTGTCTCTAACAATGTGAAGAAACAGGTGAACCAGACTCCAATATTGCCACCCTCTGAGACCTTATTCACCATTACAGTGAATAATACAGCTCACCCACAGGCCGTGCTGGGGCTGAGGATGGGATACCTGGAGTATTCACCACCCCTAGGGACCGCTCGGTACCGCTGTATGAGCCGCGCTGTATGAGTCGCGCTGTAGTGCGGGTGCAGCCTGAGGTGAAGAATCTGTGAGGATGTGTGTAATTCGCGCCATTCAGCAGCGCTGCTAGAGGCCGAAAACGAAACTGAAGCGCCGCGGCTACAAGAAAATGGCCACCGGGCACCAGTATAACTGTGTATTGAGCCCCAGCAAAATGGCCGCCAATGGCGCACTTTTTAAAAATAAAACACAGCGCCAATGGCGCACAGAAAAAAACTCAGCCAGTCCCCCAGAACACTACCCAAGCAAAATAACAGTCATGGAGCGGCCCCCCCAGGGCAGAGTGACCCCCCAAGCATCCCCACACAGCACAACAGCACAACAGGGTGCAGAGAGCAGCATAAACAGGGGGGAGACAGGGAGAACCCCTCACACACAGAAACACAGCCAGCATGTACTCACCTTGCAGCAGGAGAGACTACTTACCCGTCCCGCAAGCACCTTGGAGAACACCCCCGGTGCCAATAGAGGGACTCACTGGCTTGTTTCAGACAGACCTATCACAGAGTCGTACTGCGTAGCTGTCGGCCCGGTCCACCGTGAAAGATACAGTAGGTACTGTTCGATCTTGAGAGGACCGCGGGAGCATGAAAGCAACCCGGCCACCCCTGGAGCCATGGGGTATGTCGTGAACTGAGTCTCATGCACACAAGGCGAGGATCAGCACGCTCGATGGTCGGACAGGGAAGACTACGAGGATACCAGTGTACCCAACCTGTTGCCCAGCCGACAGTTGATTGAAGGTCTCAAAAATAAAATAAAATTCCCAAAGGAATAAAATTTAAAAGTAAAATCTTCCAGGAGACTGGCTCCTGAGAGAGCCACGTCTTCTCCTTCTGCTAGGCAGAAAAAAACTGGGGTCTGCTAGCTGCAGGTGGGAGGGTAATGTCCGGAGGGACCGCCCCCTGGGCGGGGCTGTTCTGCTCTGGTTTGTTCTAGAACGTTTTAACATTTAACATTCTGCCTAGGTCTTCTCCTGCAAGCAGGGACATATACCCATACGTTCAGTGATAAGAGCCGCCGTGTCGGTCCATGGATGATAAGAGAAAACGAATTTCTTCATCAGTTTAGGCCAATATATATTCTTCTACATATTTTTCGTAAAAAGAAAAAAACGCAATAAGCATATATTGATTGGTTTGCGCAAAAGTTATAGCATCTACAAACTATGGGAAAGATTTATGACGTTTTTTTTTTTTTTTTTTTACTAGCAATGGTAGTGATCTGCAATTTTTAGCGGTACTGCAACATTACGACCAACAGATCAGACACTTTTAACACTTTTTTGGGACCATTGACAATTATACAGCGATCAGTGCTAAAAAAAAATGCATTGATTACTGTGTAAATGTCACTGGAAGGGAAGGGGTTAACACTAGGGGACGATCAAGGGGTTAAAAAGGGCAGGTGTATATGGCGCTTGCTAATAAATAAGCAATAAATATAATAATAATTAAAATACCAAATAGTGCAAAAAAATCTTGTGCAAATAAGCAAAAATGTGCAAATAGGCAATTGTACAAATAAGGTTAAAGGGGAGTTCCAGCCTTTTTTATGTTTAATAAAAGTCAGCAGTTACAAAAAGTGTAGCTGCTGGCTTTTAATAAACAGACACTTGCCTGTTCCACTGTCCAGCGATGCGGCCGCCCGGAGCTTCGCTCCTCTCCCCCCCTCTCCGCCGGCGCCTCCATTCTAACTGTGGGCACCCGGCCGTGACAGCTTTCGGCTTTACGGTCGGGCACTCACTGCGCATGCACGAGCGGCGCTGCGCTCCCTGAGTGGACAGGCGATCGCCTGGGACCTGTCACGTGTCCCAGGCCTACAGGGAGGGGCTGCCAAAAAGCGATATGACAAGTCGCCTAAGCGGTCCCTGGGCGGAAGTGGGACAGGAAGTCCCTCTGCTACTGAAGCCCCCACTCCCCCCTCCAAAAAATGACATGCCAAATGTGGCATGTAAGGGGGCGAGGAGTGGTTTAAGCGTTAGTTCCACTTTTGGGTGGAACTCCGCTTAAATAAACAGTAGTGCAAGTAATTGCAAAAATCTCCAAACGTGTCAAAAAGGAGGAAAAAACTTGCAAAATAATGTCCAATAAGCAAGCAACTCCACAATGTCAGATTCCAAAAATAAATGTAGAATAAATTAAAATAAGTATATATATATATATATATATATATATATATATATATATATAATGAAAATATAAAAATATAAATATATCTAAATAGTGTTCTTTGTGCAAAAAAATATATTATATTTCCATGCAAAAAAGTTCCTTGGTGCAACCATGGATCTCTGTGCAATAGCAATAATCCGAAAACAAATGATGATCATAGACAGAGTGCATGATAGTTCACCATCAATCAAACGCAATCCTTATATGTGCAGGTGTTCCAGTGTGGGTGACCTCGTTTCCCTCAGCCTCTCACCTTAGCTGGCTTAAAATAAAGCCTCTTTTCTCCTACAGTGGCTAAGCAGCTCCTGGTGGCAGCAGACACTTTTCCCGAGGTATTCACTCTCAATGGTAAAACAGGGAAGAAAAGGGCTCCATAGTGTAGTATGTTCCAATATTTTTAATCAATAAAATACATCAGTACACGTACATTTAAGACGATCTGACAACAGCGTGTATAAACCAAAACAAAGGCACTTCCGCTCTCGGCCGCGACCGGAAGTGATGTCACCACAGGCTCTCGTCCCTATAATCAAGGGGTTAACTGTGTTCCCTTAGTGTGTTCTAACTGTGTGGGAATGGGAATGACTAGGAAGAGAGACATATCGTTTTTCCTACTTAGTAGGAACAAACAATATGTTTCCTCTTCCCCGACAGCACAGGGATTTGTGTGTTTACACACACAAATCCCTGTGCTGGCGCTCATGCACACGATCACGCATTGGGTTCCCCGCCATGAAGCGGGCACACGCGGGCCCTCTCGTGGCCGAAAAAGATAAGGACGTACCAGTACGGGGTTTCGCCCAGGGGAGCCATTCTGCCCCAGTATATCTGCGTGAGCCGGTCGGGAACCGGCTAATGTGTGCACAAAAATGCCAAATGAATAAAGCAGAGGAATGCTTACCTTTTTTTGATCATACAGTTCGTGCTGGGACAAGGTCATCCATTGACTAAGGTGAAGATGGCAAACTGCTTCCCCCGCTTCTTGGGTAAAAGAGAGGATGGGGCCATTCACCTAACCAAAGACATCTCACTGGTTTCTTCCTAACACCACATTTTTTCTCTTATTTAGCTAAATGGGACTTTACTTGCATCAGAGTCTAGAAGCAAGAAAAGCAGAGAGCTTCCCATAAAGCAAAACACAGTGTTTTAGGTTTATTTTCTGTAGCAAATCTTGTGGCATTATTAAGCTTTTAGAAATCTCCCATCTAGCTTTTGTCCATCTGACCAGTATCCACATAGGAGAACAGCATCTGAGGCATTGATTTATATGTAACTAAAAGGCCTGACAGAAATGAATGTGCACTAAAGACTCTGGTAAATCAGTTTGCCTAAAATCAGCTAGCAAAATTTTGAGTTGCTTTTTGTAGAAGCCTAAGCTCATTTATAAATGTATCTGAGGAAAAATTGTGTTCGTCAACCTGAACTATCCTTTTCCGATTCCAGTACTGCAAAAAAGAATCTGGTTGATCTAATTTGTGAGATATTTACAACTTATGTTTTTTTTTTAAAATACAAATTTGCCAACATAATGAATGGCACTGATGAGCAAGATCCTTGAACAAGCTTTTCCAATTAGGCTTATTTTCTTCAGTTTTTCACAAGTAAACCTGAGTTCACACTGTAGCGATGCAGAAAACCTCTCGTGGAGGAAACAGTACAACGAGAGGCAGAGGGAATATAATGACTCCGGAGTCGTGACACCCCCAGGATCAGTACCAATACCCCGCAGAGGGTGATATCTGCAGGCTCTTCTGACCTTGCCACAGTGGAGGTCCACCTTTTGTGGTAAGGTACCCATCTTGATTCCCTACACACTGTGGTGGATGCAGTTCTCCTATGCTTTCTGTGGATTCATCTTGGGTTCTATCTTTTTCCAAACATCTCCTCACAACCCCCTGTTTTTTCATCTGAAGCAACTGTTTGTCGCATTGGAACTGTTTGCTATATTGGACCTCATTTGAACTATCAAAGAATAGACTATTCCCTCTTCTGTCTTTTCAATATTTAGAGCACTATTGCAGTAATACTTGACAACAGTATTGTGCCTTATATGTTTCATTTTAATATCACATATTAAGTTGATCACTATTTTAGTATTCTGAGTAGGGGTTGAGTCCCTGTTTTGCTTATTTATTTTTTGGTGTTTATATACATATTAATTTATTCACCTTCACTCATATATATTTTTCACTTTTTTAGAGGAACTCTCATCAGTGTTTTACTCTTTTCACATGTCTGTGCGCGACATCTTCTAATTCCTATTTACTTGATATGGTTTCACATATTTTTTATGTCGCAGCCTAGCTGCTAATAAGCACGATATTTTCATCTGTTCACATTAGCGCAGTATTACCTTTTATTATTGATTAAGGTAAAGTCTACAGGCTTGGAAAGATCAATTTGTAAATGGATATAAAACAGAGAGTAGTGGTTAATCACTCTTACTCTGAATGGTATAAGGTTATCAGTGGTGTATCCCAAGGTTCAGTGTTAGGGCCCTTACTTTTTAATATCTTTATAAATGATATAGGGTCTGAGATTAAAAGTACAATTTCTGTCTTTGCAGATGACACCATGCTCTGCCGTGGAAGAACGTCCTTACAGGATGTCTCCAATTTACAAGCCGGCCTCAATGCACTGTCTAATTGGGCAACTATGTGGCAAATGAGGTTTAATGTTGATAAATGTAAAGTTATGCACTTGGGGGCTAAGAATATGCATGCATCATACATACTAAGGGGAGTACAACTGGGGGAATCAATGGTGAAGGATCTGGGGGTTTTGGTAGATCATAAGCTCAAAAAATAGCATGCAATGCCAAGCTGCAGTTTCCAAAGCAAGCAAAGACCTATCTTGTATTAAGAGAGATATGGACTCCAGAGAGACAGAGAGATATCATTTTGCCCCTGTACAAATCATTAGTAAGACCTCATCTGGAATATGCAGTTCAGTTTTGGGCCCCAGTTCTTAAAAAGGATATCGGGGAACTGGAGAACGTGCAGAGAAGAGCAACCAAACTGATAAGAGGCATGGAGGAGCTCAGCTATGAGAAAAGATTAGAGGAACTGAATCTAGTCACTCTTGAGAAGAGGAGATTAAGGGGTGATATCAATATATACAAAAATACTTAAGTGGTCTATATAGTGAACTTGTTGTTGAGTTATTCACTCTAAGGTCATCACAGATAACAAGGAGGCATGCTTTTTGTCTTGAAGAAAAAAGATTTAATCTCCAAATATGAAAAGGTTTCTTCACAGTAAGAGCTGTGAAAATGTGGAATAGATTCCTCCAGATGTGGTTCTGGCAAGATCAGTAGATTCCTTTAAAAAAGACCTGGATTCTTTCCAAAATGTACATACATAATATAACTGGGTACTAACATTTATAGGTGAAGTTTATCCAGGGAAAATCCGAGTGCTTCTCGGGGGATCAGGAAGGAATTTTTTCCCCTGCTGTAGCAAATACAGGTGATACTCGAAAAATTAGAATATCGTGCAAAAGTTCATTTATTTCACTAATGCAACTTAAAAGGTGAAACTAATATATGAGATAAACTCATTATATGCAAGCCATGATTTGTCACAATTGTGATGATTATGGCTTACAGCTCATGAAAATCCCAAATACACAATCTCAGAAAATTAGAATATTGTGAAAAGGTGCAATATTCTAGGCTCAAAGTGTCCCACTCTAATAGCCATAACTCCTGCAAAGGGTTCCTGAGCCTTTAAATGGTCTCTCAGTCTGGTTCAGTAGGAATCACAATCATGGGAAAGACTGCTGACCTGACAGTTGTGCAGAAAACCATCATTGACACCCTCCATAAGGAGGGAAAGCCTCAAAAGGTAATTGCAAAAGAAGTTGGATGTTCCCAAAGTGCTGTATCAAAGCACATTAATAGAAAGTTATGTGGAAGGGAAAAGTGTGGAAGAAAAAGGTGCACAAGCAGCAGGGATGACCTCAGCCTGGAGAGGATTGCCAGGAAAAGAACTTTCACAAGGAGTAGACTGAGGCTGGAGTCAGTGCATCAAGAGCCACCACACACAGACGGATCCTGGACATGGGCTTCAAATGTCGTATTCCTCTTGTCAAGCCACTCCTGAACAACAAACAACATCAGAAGCGTCTTACCTGGGCTAAAGAAAAACAGACCGGGTCTGTTGCTCAGTGGTCCAAAGTCCTCTTTTCTGATGAGAGCAAATTTTGCATCTCATTTGGAAACCAAGGACCCAGAGTATGGAGGAAGAATGGAGAGGCACACACTGCAAGATGCTTGAAGTCCAGTGTGAAGTTTCCACAGTCTGTGTTGATTTGGGGAGCCATGTCTTCTGCTGGTGTTGGTCCACTGTGCTTCATTAAGTCCAGGGTCAACGCAGCTGTCTACCAGGAGATTTTGGAGCACTTCATGCTTCCTTTCGCAGATGAGCTCTATGAGGATGCAGACTTAATTTTCCAGCAGGACTTGGCACCTGCCCACATTGCCAAAAGCACCAAAACCTGGTTCAATGACCGTGGGATTACTGTGCTTGATTGGCCAGCAAACTCGCCTGACCTGAACCCCATAGAGAATCTATGGGGCATTGCCAAGAGAAAGATGAGAGACATGAGATCGAACAATGCAGAAGAGCTGAAGGCCGCTATTGAAGCATCCTGGTCTTCCATAACACCTCAGCAGTGCCACAGGCTGATAGCTTCCATGCCACGCCGCATTGAGGCAGTAATTGCTGCAAAAGGGGGCCAAACCAAGTACTACCGTATTTTTCGGACCATAAGGCGCACTTAAAATCCTTTTACTTTCACTAAAATCGCCAGTGCGCCTTATACTGCGGTGCGCCTAATGTATAGATGGATTCGTAGTCGGGAGGTACGGCCATCGTAGTCGGGAGGTACGGCCATCGTAGTCGGGAGGTACGGCCATCGTAGTCGGGAGGTACGGCCATCGTAGTCAGGAGGTGTGTGTAGAGGTGTGCACATTCATTCATTCATTTTCTATACCCGCTGCCCCAAAAATGGCTCCTGGTAAGAGACATGCTTACGAAGCGGATTTCAAACTCAACGCTGTCAGTCACGCAGTACAACATGGAAATAGAGCAGCTGCGAGAGAATTCAACATTAATGAATCTATGTTACGGAAGTGGAGGAAGCAAGAAGACGCCCTGCGCCAGGTAAAGAAGACCAAACTGAGTTTCCGAGGGCACAAAGCGAGATGGCCACAGTTGGAGGACAAAATCGAACAGTGGGTTATTGAACAGAGAACCGCAGGTAGAAGCGTCTCTACTGTCTCTATTCGACTCAAAGCAACAGCGATAGCAAGCGACATGAAGATCAACGACTTTCGAGGAGGTCCTTCTTGGTGCTTCCGTTTTATGAAAAGGCGTAATCTCTCCATCCGCACAAGAACTACTATCTCGCAGCAACTGCCAAAGGATTACAAAGAAAAGCTGGCCATTTTCCGCACCTACTGCACGAACAAGATCAACGAAAAGAAGATTCGGCCAGAACACATCACCAACATGGACGAGGTCCCCCTCACGTTTGATATCCCTGTAAACCGTACTGTCGAGAAAACAGGGACCAGTACGGTATCTATTCGCACTACAGGAAACGAGAAGTCGTCCTTCACTGTCGTTCTCGGTTGCCAGGCTAATGGCCAGAAACTGCCACCCATGGTCATTTTCAAGAGGAAGACTTTGCCAAAAGAAAAATTTCCGGTTGGCGTCATCATTATGGCTAATCCAAAGGGCTGGATGGACGAGGAGAAGATGAGTGAGTGGCTTAGAGAGGTTTACGTCAAGCGACCGAATGGCTTTTTCCACCAATCTCCGTCCCTATTGATCTACGACTCCATGCGCGCCCATCTGACCGATTCTGTCAAAGCCCAAGTGAAGAAAACAAATTCGTTGCTTGCCGTCATTCCGGGTGGATTAACCAAAGAACTCCAGCCGCTAGATATTGGTGTCAACAGGTCGTTTAAAGTTAAATTGCGAGCTGCGTGGGAGCATTGGATGACAGAAGGCGAACACACATTCACCAAGACAGGAAGGCAACGCCGGGCGAGTTACGCCACTATCTGCCAGTGGATCGTGGATGCCTGGGCGAAGGTATCAGTCTCCAGTGTCATCCGAGCTTTCAGGAAGGCCGGAATCATCACCGAACAGCTAGGTAACAGCAACGAGACTGACTCGGATAATGATAACGATGATAACGACGAGAGGGATCCGGGCATGCTTGATGCCGAAATCGCCCAACTGTTAAACTCAGACACCGAAGATGAAGAATTTGATGGATTTGAGGTAGAGGAATAAACTGAAAAAGTGAGTGTATTGTTTTGTATTTTATATAACTGAACAATGTTGAGAGTTATTGTTATTGTGAAAGAGTTGAATAAAGTTTGACTTATCAGACTTATCAGAGTTTTGTTTCATTTAATGCGCCTTATAACCCGGTGCGTCTTATGTACGAACATAAACCCGTTACCAGTCGATCATTGTTGTTGCGCCTTATAACCCGGTGCGCCTTATGGTCCGAAAAATACGGTAAGTACATATGCATGCTTATACTTTTCAGAGGTCCGATATTGTTCTATGTACAATCCTTGTTTTATTAATTGCATGTAATATTCTAATTTTCTGAGATTGTGGATTTGGGGTTTTCATGAGCTGTAAGCCATAATCACCACAATTATGACAAATCACGGCTTGAACTATCTTGCTTTGCATGTAAAGAGTCTATCTCATATATTAGTTTCACCCTTTAAGTTGCATTAGTGAAATAAATGAACTTTTGCACGATATTCAAATTTTTTGAGTATCACCTGTAAAAGCATGCTTTGCTGGGGTTTTTTGCCTTCCTCTGGATTAACTGTGGGTGAAGGATTGTTTATATGGGATTGTATTATTTATTTATTTTGGTTGAACTAGATGGACTTGTGTCTTTTTTCAACCTGGCCAACTATGTAACTATTGAGACTTCAATATGACCATGAACAAAAAGTTGGATAGATTTCCTGCCGGGATCTCCGCCGGCCATGCGGCTGGCAACCCTCTTCTCCAATTTTGTGGGGAGATGGGGCTGGTGGACATGTGGAGGGGGAGACAGCCGGAAAGACCGTTCTCCTGCCACTCGAGATCGCATACAACCCTGTCCAGGATAGACCTTCTACTTTGTAATGAAGAGGCCCTGGGGAAGGTGGGGGGGGGTTAGAATACGAACCAAGAAGTATATCGGACCACTCATCAAAAAGAGGGGAGGAAAAAAAAAGGAAAAAAAAGGGAAAGAACTATGTAACTATGTTTGCAATGCTTTGCAGCCTCATTTGCAAAAAAAATAAAAATAAATGCATTTTTTTTCCACAAGTGTGGGTGCATTGATTATTTAGGTGGACTTAGCCTTTCACATATTATTATTATACACAATGTATATAGCACCAACAGTTTGCGCAGCACTTGTTAAAGCTTATGAGTTTTTAGTGATTGGGTTTTACCAGCAGGCCACTTGCAAAATTACTTGTGTATGGAAGTCAACGAAAGTCGCCCTGAGTCGCCCCCAAAGTCGTACAAGAACCTTTTGCTAAGTCGGAGCGACTTGCGTCGCTCCTATTAGAATGGTTCCATTGAAGAGAGCGGAGCGTGACTTGTCAGGCGGCTGAGTCGCCTGACGAGTCGCCCCTGTGTGAACCGGCTCTTATGCAGTATGCAATAATACCTTTTTTATTGTACTAACCAACACTTAAAAGACAAGCTTTTTAGCAGTACACAGCCTCTGCACAGGAAAGCCGTGTAAGTACATGAATTAGACTTGATATCAGCCTAGTGCAGTATGCAGTCTATACAGCAGCGCTTAAGGGGGGGAGGAAGAAGCAGCAAAATGAGCCGATCACTTGTGCTGCAGTGCAATCAGACATGCTGATAGAAGGAGAAAGCAAAGTAATAAAGAGCCCGCCTAGGTTATTCCTTGCCCCCGTGTGCCCCTCTGCTAAATTAGACTGCCAGGCAGTGGTGGAACTACCAGGCAGTGGTGTCGAACATGATAAATTTGTTGAGACAAAACAGAGTTAAAAATAGTCCTGTTTATGAGTCTTTACCGTACCAAGAAAGTTCAAAGTTGCCTCAAAGCTTCTGCTTGTTTCTTGAATTGATAGGACGACGGTACATTTATTTTTTTTAAATAATTTTTTAGTAGCATCAATTAAATTGTTATACATTTGTTGATTTATTTATGGATTACAGAGCTGCAATAATTTGTCTTTTACATCTGTCTGGAGTTTACAAATAAACTAGAACACATTCTCGTCCCCCACTTGTAATGGACTAATTTGAGCTATCCTAAAGCGATTTTGTGCCCTACGTTCTACCACTCTATACATTTGTGGGACATGAGTTGTAGGAGATAGCCCCAACCCTCTACCCATACACCAGCTGCTCCTCTTTTGGCAAACCCCTCTTTCCATCCAGTATGCAATCCAGCTTTGGCTGGTGATTGAATAAGCTACTTTACCTTATAGGGGACGATCTTGACCATAGAGGGATTTGCCCATTATCATATTTTTGAACAGACTGGAGATGACCCCCACAGAGAATTTTTATTTACAGCAAATTTACAATTTTCTATAAACATTACAGAAAAACAGCTCAGACCTAGCAGTACGTACCATGTTTGAGAACGGGTGCACTCAGGATGCCTCCTTGCGGGAAGCGGGAGGGGCGATTCCATTCTGTATAAATAATTTTCCAGTCCCTCAGGTAGTTTAACTTACCAGACAGTGTGCGAGAGGGACCTGGACATAGCTAATGAGGCAAAGGACTGGCCTAAATGGAGTACACAAAGGCAGTTTAAACATTGCCCTGATGGAGGCTGGGTACAAAGTGCATGCCAGATGACGTCTTTCGAAAATGTATCCGGGCTCGTCTGCCACCTGCTTCAGGGGATGTGACCAGATAGGTTAGTTTATGCACGCATTGTGGACTTGTCCCAAAGTGTACCAGTTCTTGATGCAGGTACATTCCATTATCTTTTCAGTTACGTTGGTCAATGTTACCAAAGATGCAAGCATTGCCCTACTGAGCAAACAAGTCGAGAATGTCCCTAGACACACACACACAGACTTAATATACTCTATGTTTTTAGCAGCCAAAATTGCTATTGCGACTGCTTGGAAAGGCCCAATCAGACATAACTTTAATGAAACGTAAACTCACGTGGATTATGTTAAACAAAAAAATAGTGAGTGTCTTGTGAGACAAACAACCCCTCTGATAAAATATGGCCCCCCAGGAGTTGTATCCCTGATAAATGACTAAAATGTTGTATGACAATGGGGAGAGCATTTGAATCCTATAACATAAGTTGAAAGCTATATAATTTTGAATATCACTTCATAGAGGTTACGCATTGTTGAGGTTTTAAATCTCATAGTCTTTATGTATATCACAGAAGGACCCGATAAGCTGTCTCGGCGATGGCTTTTTTCCATTCTTCATGGCATTATGGGTTTATATTATGTAGCTATTCATCATATCTTCCTATTTGTATGGGACTATAAGGGACACCATATACAGAGCTTGGCGAGGATTGTTTGCCGCTCTGCTTTGTAATGTACCTTCCTTATTCCTCAGAAAACATTCAATAAAAACATTTGAAACTGAAAATAACACATTCTGCTTTTATATTTTCTTCATTACATCTTTTATGTATTAAATCTGAAACCTTTACACAAAAAAACTCTTGCAGTAGGGCCCCCCTGCACAGCTTCATCCCAAGCTCTGGCAGGCTTCCTCTGTGTTTTGAGACTGTTCAACCAATGCTTCTTCTCTAAAATACCCTGGCCAACGATTGCATCAAGTACAATGTAGGACCAATAACCCTGCATTGCATCAGAGAACAATGTGGTAGCCCCTAAAGTTCACACATCTAGGTGTCCTGAAGTGATGAGTAGAGTGACAACCTCAGTCTGGACCCCAACCAGGCCACGCCCTCAATGTGTTTCACTCTGCCCCGGAGCTTAATCCCCATGACTAAGCTCCGGGGGGTGAAGTAAAACGCGTTGGTGGCGTGACCTGGTTAGAGTCCAGGCTGAGGTTGCCACTCTACTCATCACTTCAGGACACCTAGATGTGCGACTTTTATGGGCCACCCCATTGCTCTCTGAAGCCTGATGGGAACCAAGATGGGTTCCATCCCCTCTCAGCACTCTATCAGCAGCTACGGAAGCATTGGTTACATACCCCTTTACCATCAAGCCTGAGCGGCACACACACATTTTCTAAGTCCTGCATTGCATGCTTGGACAGTAAGGGCCCACCTACCACCCAAGGCACCAGTGAGAAGATGTGTGTGTATAAAGCCTACCTGAGCAAAGTAAAAGATAAGTATTTCAAATTATTCCTCTACCCCTAGATTTAACAAGCATTTAAACTTTTGCAGTAGCCCACTGCAAGGGTGTTTTTGTGTAAAAGTATGAGAGTTCAGCTTTATACATTGCAGTTACAAATACAAGTATGAAAATATGAATATCTAGCATCAACTTATATAAAGTGCCTTGTAAAATTAATGTTACCAACAATAGTGACTAACATGGTATTCTATGAAGAAATAAGATAAAAATCTGATCAACATTGTAAGGCTGTGTTATTCAAATGTGTACTGTAACATCATGCATTTAGAGTAGACCTCAACAACATGTATCAACCACATAAATGTGAGATTCCAAATTCCTGATAGATGCTCCATCGTCAGAACCAATGTTTTTTGCAGGAGGTGCAGCAGATGTGTACCTGCTTTCTTTAAAGCCTTTTATTCCACAAAAAACTGAAACCAAGTTGTTTGGTTGTACTCTTCACCACAGTGTAGCAGAATGTTTGGAAACTGGGGCTAGAATAAAAAAATAAAAAAAGTTAAGAATAGCCGTTTTGTTTGCTTGATCTCTTTTTCTTAAAAGCTGGCCTTACAGTGAGAAAACTTTGTCCGAATCCTGATGAACCAGGTGATATTTACTCAGTGGGTTGCTCAGCCGGCCCTGCCAGCCCCACTCTATTTGATCAACTATTATTATTACTGGATTTATATAGCGCCAACAGTTTACGCAGCGCTTTGTCAAAAGAACCTGCTGGAAATTCTTCAGAAGAATAGGGGCTGAATCCAATCAGGTGGAGCCACTGTTTGGCAGTCTGACAGCTGCTGCCTGCGGCTGTCATAATTGAATAACCCTGTAGCGGGATTTATCCATCTGCACTGTTTGGTGCTGTTAGATATCTTTTATTCAGCCCACAGGCTAACAGTTTATAGCCAACTTTAGCCATACCTGTCATTTTCTAGTCCTAGCTACCTATGCATAAAGATATGTTTTTAAGTAAATGCAAATAATTCTGGTGCAATCATTTATGTAAATGAAAAAAGGGGGGTACTAATGCGCCCACCACTCGGTGTCAATATAAATAAATTAATACAGTGCTAACACCATATATATATATATATATATATAAAGTGCTAATGTGAATACCAGTGACAGGCAGTGGCTGAACACCTGTAGTGTAACCAACACAGATAATGGATGTAAAAATGTTGAAGCAGCGCTAATAGTCAAAGTGCAATTTGCTAGTGAACAAACAAAGTGCAAAGTGCTAATAAATGGTTCAATATGACATAAAAGTAAAATAACTAAAACACATTTAAAGTCAAAGTGTCTAAAAATAATTAAGTGCCATCCAATCTAAAGTACATAAAAGAAAAAAAAATTGTTGAAAAGATGTATGTGTGTATATATATATATATATATATATATATATATATATATATATATATATATATATACACATAAGTCCAAACATTGTGTTTCCAAAAAACATCTAAATGTAAGGTCATATAGTTCATATAAAAAAATCACGATATCCCAGAAGAGATGAAATATTCCAGCAAACAAGAAGAAAGGAGAGGGAGAAGAACAGGCATGGGAGTCCAAGTGTTCACATCAAATGGAAAGCCAATAATGCAGGTATAATTCCACAATCCTCCCCCGGTGATCCCAGCCTCTCACCTTGTTGATGGACCCAGAAGGGTCAGACAAAGCTCTAGTCAATCTCCAGCATAAGCTCCACAGAGGATCACTGCAAGCTTTTTCACCACTTCCACCAGTATGTACCTGGTGTCTAAAGTCCTTTCAATCCACAGCTCAGGAACAAAAAGAGAGGGACTCCATGGTGAAGTACGTTAAAAAGCAGGTATAGGCGTTTATTAAAAAGATATAGCATAAAAACAGTGGTCAAAAACGCCAAACAAAAACACTACTAGAGTACAAGCACTTCCGGTCACGGCCGTAAACCGGAAGTAGACGTCACTTAGCTCCTCTGCCAGACGCGTTGCGTCACTCCTCATGTGACTTTATCAAGGGCGTGGGAGCTGAGTGACAAGAATGATCCTAAATACTTCCTGGTAGTCATGGAGACCAAATACTAATTTAGTGTTTAGTGTTGAATTCATTAGTATTTGGTCTCCATGACTACTAGGAAGTATTTAGGCTCATTCTTGCCACTCTATCAAGGGCGTGGGAGCTGAGTGGCAAGAATGAGCCTAAATAGTATTTGGTCTCCATGACTACCAGGAAATATTTAGGCTCATTCTGGTCACTCAGCTCCCACACCCTTGATAAAGTCACGTGAGGAGTGACGCAACGCGTCTGGAGGAGGAGCTAGTAGCATTTTTGTTTGGCATTTTTGACCACTGTTTTTATGCTAGATCTTTTAATAAATGCCTATACCTGCTTTTTAAAGTACTTCACCATGGAGTCCCTCTCTTTTTGTTCCTGAGCTGTGGATCGAAAGGACTTTAGACTCCAGGTACATACTGGTGGCAGTGGTGAAAAAGCTTGCAGTGATTCTCTGTGGAGCTTATGCTGGAGATTGACTACAGCTTTGTCTGACCATTCTGGGACCATCAACAAGACCGCCGAAAGTGGTGAAAAGGTTGCAGTGATCCTCTGTGGAGCTTATGCTAGAGATTGATCAGAGCTTTGTCTGACCCTTCTGGGTCTATCAACAATGTGAGAGGCTGGGATCACCGGGGGAGGATTGTGGAATTATACCTGCATTTTTGGCTTTCCATTTGATGTGAACACTTGCACTCCCATGCCTGTTCTTCTCCCTCTCCTTTCTTCTTGTTTGCTGGAATATTTCATCTCTTCTGGGATATCGTGATTTTTTTATATGAACTATACGACCTTACATTTAGATATTTTTTGGAAACACAACGTTTGGACTTATATATATATATATCTTTTCAACAAATTTTATTTTCCTTTGATGTACTTTAGATTGAATGACACTTAATTATTTTTAGACACTTTGACTTTAAATGTGTTTTAGTTATTTTACTTTTATGTCATATTGAACCATTTATTAGCACTTTGCACTTTGTTTGTTCACTAGCAAATTGCACTTTGACTATTAGCGCTGCTTCAACATTTTTACATCCATTTACGTAAATGATGCACTCGCAAATATTTAGGCCAAAATATAACAACAAAATCATATCATTACATATTAGTGCAGCTTTTATGTAATGTAGCATAATGGTAAAGCTCAAAGTGAACATATGTGTTTTATTTTAGGAGCACTTTATTCCCCTTTCGATGTCACATTGAAATGCAGGCAGAGAAAAAAATATCAATTTGCGTAAATTAGTAGCATAAATTTAAGATATCAAGTTGGGTTGGCTAGGGCACAAGAAATACTATATATATATATATATACATACATACATACATACATACTATATATATATATATATATATATACTGTATTTATATATATATATATATAGTATGTATGTAGCGCTACCCCCAGTTAAGAGAGCCGCTGGTTTGTTTTTCTCGGGCCCTGTATACAGCGCCACCAAACCCCGGCAATCTGACTCGACCCACTCTGGCACAGTTAGTCTAGGGATAACTTCCTCCTATCACTCTCAGGTGTATGATACTTAACAGTTCCTAAATAGGCAGACAACACTCTGAGGCAGGAATATGAATAAGTAATAGCTTTACTATAAAATGGTGGCATAAAACATGGCATGCAACATTTACATGGGTCTGCAGAACCCTATATCAACCAATGCAACAGAGGCAGCACTACAATATGGCGCCGCACAGTATCCACCACGCGGAGCTGTTATGGCGTGCGCACCCTATGACACAGCAACACAAACTTTATAACTTTCCCCACCTATGTCAGGCCTGACAGTGTATAAAAATAGTCCCCTTTCTCTAAGGGAGTAAGATTTTCTTCACCGGCCAGCTTTCGTTGGTGCACTTGAAGAAATGACCAAATTGTAATCCAAAAGGGGTGGTAACTCGTAGCAGCAGTATGCAAACGGGGGGGGGGGGGGGGGTAGGCACTTCAACTCTGTCCCAACTACCGGACCCCCCAAGGGACACTGGTGAGCAAACAGTGGGCCTAGGCAGTCTATAGGCCTGAATATGACTCAGTCTATGGATATGGGCAGGTGCCCGCTCACCGTTCCAGGCGCGATCCCAGCCTGGGTCTTCCACCGCGTGTGTCCGTCGCACACAGCGTCTGCAACCGATCGGGTCCCCGATCCAACTGGAGTCTTACACTGACGGTCCAGGATCCCCCCAGGCTCCGCAGGATGGTGGAAGGCTCTTTGAACTTCAGGTAAGGCCTTAAGCTTCAGGCCTTACCCCGCAGCAGATCCGCGCAGGATGACTTGTTGCTTGAAGTGCGTTGTCCCAAGAGAGCGAGCTCCCCCCGCCTCTCTCTTAAGTAACCTCTCCCATGAGTCTCTGCGGCGGAACCTCCGCCCTGAGGCCGAATGGGGCTCTGGGTACTGTAGTCCTGGGGCCTTAAAGGAGACCCTGCTACATATATATATATATACACACACATATACACACACACACATACACAATATTATATATATATATATATATATATATATACACACACACACACATTACTATATATATATGTACACATACACACACACACAATACTATATATATATATATATATATATATATATATATTGTAAGCTCCTTGAGGGCAAGGACCGATGTGAATGTACAATGTATGTGTAAAGTGCTGCATAAATTGACACCTCTATATAAGTACCTGAAATAAATAAATAAAAATATATAACGCCAGTCAGAAAGGATAAATTCCGGTTGAAAGGAAGAGGGCTTATTTTTTTGGATGTGTGCCGATTAAGAGACAATGCAGGGTTTATGAACAGGGCAGGTGAAAAAGGGAAATAGGAAGAGCAGAAAGGGTTCTCAGGTGTGTGTAGACTGCTCTAGGTTTAGAATTGACAGAAGGAGGTTTATTTCCTGCAAGGCTGGGTGAGTTGGCTGCTACTACCATTAGTGCTGCTATGTAGGGATGAGCCCAAGTGTGTTCAAATACTAGTCTGAACCCATCTGAGCTATCCTGCTGGAAGCCACCACTGCACACAGCCAAAAGTAAGCAGTTGAGGCATTCCCCCTCCCCAGGTGTATATATGCAACTTTGGGTGAGAAATGCCTCGGCTGCATATCATTGGCTCTGTGCAGTGACAGCCTTCTGGCAGGATAGCTCAGGTGGGATTGAACTAGGATCCAAACATGCCTGAAGCTCAACCCTACTGCCATGTATTTGGAAATTTGTTTGCTTTATGGACCCTATGCGGCTGATGTAAGCCATTATCTTTTGTGTAGACTTTATTGAGTTGCCATAAGACGCACTGTTTATGTTAAATTTTAAGCAGCTGAAGACAAGCCAAACACTAAAAAACAAAAGACTGACATTAAAGGGCCAGTATCTCTTTTGTTTTGTTCATTTTGTGTTTGCGATGCAATACCAAAACAATTGTTGGTGGCTAGTGCTGCACAGCAGCAAGTAAATGCAGACCAGCTCATTGCCACTATGACTCTCCAGCAGAATCTGAAGGCTCAACAAAAAAGCACAGAGACCCAGCTATCTGGCACGCAGGAAACAAGCAGCACAAGTAAAAATGTTCGCTGAAACAGTAAAAACTGTGTCACAAAACCGGGAGTGAATTCATTTTCTGAATGAATACAAAGCTTACTCTGATTGGCTGAGCTTACTTTGATTGGCTGAGCCAATCATAGGAAGCTTTGTAGAGGACTTTTTAAAACAATGCTGGATAGTGAATTGACAGAGCACTGAGGGCTTACTGAGCAGAACTGTGGGTTGTTAAGGCTGAGCAAACGCCTCCTGCATGGACTTTGAAACTTTTTTTTGTTTAATTGCTGAAGTGAAGCTTTATTTTCTGTTAACTGGCTACACAAAAATAAACATGGGCCTAGTAATTCCTCAAAGAAACTGCATTTTACGGTGTATTCCGTCATAGAGCTATCATCTGAGTACATCACTTGTCACAGTTGATGCACAGGATGCAGGCAGTGAGTCCCCTGAAAAAGACATAGGAATTTAAAGAGGCCACAAGTAAAGGAGGTAGGGATTGGGGGCAGTAAAACCGCAATTAAACCGTACCACCCCCCAACTTTATGTGTGAATGAGCTTGAAAGGGTGCTGCTGCCGAATGCAACCAAGGGTATTATTCACAAGTGCAGTAGGCACTGCTGCTCCTCTGAAAAGCAATCTGAGTGTGTTTGACAGGTGCAACATATTGCCTCCTCACCACCTGATTTAAACCCATGATTGCCGTGCAATGCACGCGATTGCGACATGGTAGTGCAGCAATTAAAAATTTAAATCAGGTGTGAGGAGGCGACACTGTGCCCGGTGATGTTTGACTTTTCACATGTTGTTCAGGTAGATCTCCATCTCTTTAAGGTTGCCTACCTCTGCATTAAGTTAAAAAACCTTTTTGCTTTTAAAACCACTTTACATAACATAGGAGCAAATTTATCCTCAAACTCACTTAGGCCCCATTCACACAGGGGCGGCACGACGCGGCCTCGGCGGCGCGATCACAAGACGACTTGAGACGCCCACCGAGGCGATTTGCATAAAGACTTCTGTATAGAAGTCAATGCAGGTCGCCTTGGGTCGCCCCCAAAAGTAGTACAGGAACCTTTTTCTAAGTCGGAGCAACTCAGGTCGCTCCTATTAGAACGGTTCCATAGGACAGACTGGGACGCGACTGGGACGCGACTCCTCAGGCGACCGAGTCGCCTGAGGAGTCGCGCCTGTGTGAACCGGGCCTTACCCTGCATTGTATTTTAGCTGTTCTTTCATGGACAATGTTTGTATAACATGTTTTAGAATGTTTACATTTATGAGCCTTCCCTTCTGAAATAATGGCTAGCATGTAAAGCCTTCAGAATGTCAGATATGGTAGCCTTAACCGTCCACGATTCTGCATCTTTGCTGGTGGTTATCTTCAGTATCTAATACAAAAGGACTATAAAGATATGGCAGGGAATAGGATTGACAAACGAGCGACAGGCACAAACCCTGGACAGAGTCAGCAGGATTAGCAGAACAAGCAGTTTAGCTCCCAGCTCTCATAGTGCCATATTGAACACACTCCCTCCATATTTGATAAATATTGTGAAGGGTATTTCACAATAGTGTGAACCAAGAAGCATCTGGAATTGAAGTCTGGCAGAATTAGCATATTAGTATTGATATTACTATTTTAATAGACTTTGATAAACTGTAATCCAAGCCATCAAAGTGAAAAGTTTCGTGAAATATGCCCTATAAAATGAAAAAAAAATAGGATTTTTTACTCACTGTAAAATCCTTTTCTCTGAGTCCATGGACCGACACAGCTTCTCTATTGACAAAGTGGGTATTATCCGTTAATTAGGAGTGACTAGGCAGAAAACTTGTAAAAAGTGTTGCATCACACCTTCTACAGTACCGCTCAGGGGGCGGACCCTCTGGGTATATCCCCTCAGTCTTCATCTCGCAGATCAGTTCGTCAAAAAGCAGTACAAACTTAAAAGGAGGGGTGGGTGCTGTGTCGGTCCATGGACTCAGAGAAAAGGATTTTACGGTGAGTAAAAAATCCTATTTACTCTTTCGTCCATGGACCGACACAGCTTCTCTATTGACAAAGTGGGACGTCCCAAAGCAGTGTCAGAGAAAAAACGAGGGGTGGTAACAGCATA
This sequence comes from Rana muscosa, assembly GCA_029206835.1. Classification (NCBI taxonomy): domain Eukaryota; kingdom Metazoa; phylum Chordata; class Amphibia; order Anura; family Ranidae; genus Rana; species Rana muscosa. The sequence goes on along the minus strand of CM055121.1, from coordinate 32,222,502 downwards.
AAAATAAACTTCACCCCAAACACAAAACCGTACTCCTCCAACGGAGGAGCTGCAACTCTAAACAGCCGCTTGCAAAACCTTGCGGCCGAAAGAGGCATCCGAAGATGCACCTACATCAACTGTAGAATTTTGTGAAAGTGTGAGCGGACGACCAAGTCGCCGCTTTACATATTTGGGAAACAGACGCTTGATGTCGGAAAGCCCAAGAGGCACCTATTGCCCTGGCCGAATGCGCCGTGACCGGAAAGGGGGGCGCTTGACCCTTTAAGGCGTAAGCCTGGATAACTATCTGTCGGATCCACCTAGAGATGGTGGCCGACGAGACTGCTTGGCCCTTCTTGGGACCAGCCACCGAAACAAACAGTGAGTCTGACGTCCGGAACAGGGAAGTAGCAGATAGGTATACTCTCAAAGCTCATGCAAGGTCCAAGGAATGCAACGCCGACTCCTTAGGATTCGACGGATGAGGACACAAGGATGGAAGTTCAAGGTTTTTGTTGAGATGACAAGCCGAAACGACTTTCGGAAGAGAGGAAGGCTGCGGCCGCAGCACCACCTTATCCTTGTGGAAGATCAAATAGGCAGCCTTGCAGGACAAGGCTGCCAGCTCAGAGACTCGTCTAACTGACGTAACAGCCACCCAAAGGACCACTTTCTGAGAAAGTGTCAACAGGGGAATATCTCTAATATTCTCAAACGGTGCCTTCTGAAGCACCGAGAGGACCAGGTTCAAGTCCCACGGAGGTAGCGGGGGACGGACCGGAGGGGCCACATGTCGAACCCCCTGCACAAATGTACTCACGAGAGAGTGAGTCGCCAGAGGTCGCTGAAAAAAGACAGCCAGGGCAGATATCTGTCCCTTAATCGTACTTAGGGCAAGCCTTTGGTCCACCCCATGCTGTAAACACAGCAGGATTCTGGAAATCAAATAAGAACGCGGATGCCATTTCATTTCCGCACACATGGAGATGTAGGCTTTCCAAGTGCGGTGATAAACCTTCCTAGAGGACGGTTTCAGAGCACTTCTCATAGTAGAGATTACTGAATCTGACAGGCCCCGGTCTCTCAGTACCTGGTTCTCAACAGCCATGCTGTTAAAGCCAGTGACCGTAAAGCAGGATGGCGTATGGGACCTTGCGATAGCAGGTCCTTCCGTAGTGGTAGGCGCCAGGGGACGTCTGCTACCAGACTAGATCGGCGTACCAAGGATGCTGAGGCCAATCTGGAGCGATTAGGATCATTGGAATTCCCTCTGCCTCCACTCTGTGGAGCAGAAGAGGAAGAAGCCTTAAGGGAGGGAAAGCATAGATTAGCCGATTCTGACCCCACGATGCCACCAACGCGTCCGTTGCGTCTGCCCATGGGTCTCTTGACCGGGCCACAAACCTCAATACCTTTCGATTGAGTCGGGAAGCCAGAAGATCTACATCTGGTGTGCCCCCTCTTTGGCAGAGGAGTTGGAACACCTCCGGGTGTAAGGACCATTCTCCCTGGTCCAGCATCTGGCGGCTCAGGTAGTCCGTCTGCCAGTTTTCCACACCCGGAATGTACACGGTCGACAGTGCCGGTACGCTCCTCTCTGCCCACTTCAGGATGTGAGCGACCTCCGATGCTACAGCTGAGCTTCTTGTTCCTCCTTGATGATTGACATATGCCACTGCTGTGGCGTTGTCTGACTGGATCCTGACTTGATGCCCTTGCAGCCTCTGAGACCATTTGAAGAGGCACAGCCTGATCGCCCGGATTTCCAGGACATTGATCGGCAGGAGGGCTTCCTCTGGGGTCCAGCGACCTTGCGCCGACTGAACACCCCAGACTCCCCCCCAACCTGTAAGGCTGGCGTCCGTCGTGATCACTATCCAGTAAACCGGAAGAAATTACTTCCCGGCCATTAGAGCCGGTGCTGTCAGCCACCATACCAGGGATCTCCTGACTAGGTGGCTCACTCGGATTTGATAACCCAGAGATGATGAACATCTGTTCCATCTGGACAGAACTTCCTTCTGTAACACTCGAGTGTGATATTGAGCATATGGGACCGCCTCGAAGGAGGCTACCATGAGGCCTAACACTCGCATGCAAAAAAACGGAGTGACGACCAATTCCTGGAAGTCAGCTGCCATACTGCAGCCCGGAGGGTCTGCAACTTCTCCACAGGGAGGAATACCTTTGCCTCTGAGGAATCCAGAATCAACCCCAGGTACACTAGGCGTCGAGTGGGCACCAATACTGACTTTTGCGTGTTTAGTATCCAACCACAGTCACAAAGTGTCTGACAGGTAATGGACACGCTTACTTCTAATTCTGAGCTTGAAGGGGCCTTCAGTAGAAGGTCGTCCAAGTAGCCCATGATAGCGATACCCCGCTGTTTTAGAAGTGCCAGAATCGGAGCGAGCACCTTGGTGAACGTCCTGGGTGCTGAGGCAAGGCCAAACGGGAGGGCCACAAACTGGTAGTGGTTCTTCCCGATAGCAAATCGCAGAAACCTCTGGTGTCTGGAGTATATGGGGACATGCAGGTATGCGTCCTTGATGTCCAAGGAGGCCAGAAAGTCCCCCGGATGGAGAGCCGTGACTACAGATCGAACCGACTCCATCCGAAATCTTTGTACCTTCACAAAGCAATTGAGGGCTCTGAGATCCAAGATTGAATGAACCCCATCCTTCTTCGGCACAATGAACAGATTTGAGTAAAAACCCTGACCCCGTTCCTGTTCTGGAACTGGAATAACTACTCCGTGTTCCAGCAGACCCTGGACCGCCCCATACAGGGCCTCCCGACGGGTCGGTAGTAGCTGGAGATTGGAGGTGACGAATCTGTCAGGTGGACAAGAGAGAAATTCTATCTTGTAGCCTGAGGAGATTACTTTGCAAACCCACCTGTCGGAGACTAGAGCTGTACACTGAGTCACGAATTTGCGAAGACGTCCCCCCACCCGAGAGCTGGGTGGGGGCGGACCTTCATGCGGATGCAGATTTGTCCGCAGGCTTGTTGGGTTTGCGGGACCAAGGACGCTTTTGTCCTTGGGCAGGCGCCTTGTTGGCCTGGGGTCTTTTCCCTGTCGCCCTAGGGGGACGAAAAAAAACGCTTGCGTGCAGTAAAGGAGGGCCCTTGCCCTTGCTAATTTGAGGAAGCAAAGTGCTTTTACCTCCTGTGGCATCCTTGATGATGTCATCCATAGAGGCCCCAAAAAGTCTGTCGCCCTTAAAGGGCAGATCCAACAGGGCTTTCTTGGAGGTCTGGTCCGCAGACCAGCCCTTTAGCCAGATCAGGCGGCATATTGCTACTGCATAAACCAAAGCTTTTGACAGCAGGGGAATAGTATCCATGTCTGACTCGCAGACAAACCTAAGGCCCTGGACCAACCGGTCGGCCAATGTTATCTCATCAGGAGGAGCATCTTGCTCCTTAACCCCTGGAGTAGCAATCTTGCCCATTCAGTAAGTGTTTGAGACACTAGGGCCCCCGCCAATGCCGGGCGTACTGCCGAGCCTACCACTGAGTCATGGGCGTCCGCTGAACTTTTTTCAGGGGGGGCATCATTTTAAGGTCATCCATGCTTCTTTGGGGCAGTGGAGCAGCGCTGTATACACCACTCCTCCACCGCCCCTGTCCATTGAAATAAATGGGCACCGCTGCCGAAGCGCCTACAAAGCGATTCGGCAGCGGCGATACACAGTTGCTTTTAACCCTGTCTTTGACCGCTAGCTGGGGTTATTGCAACACAGGGGGCAAAAGTCTTCAACACTCTTACGATTCCAGGGGGGGGCAATTGACCCCCTTTGCCCTATGGAGCGGACGCCCATGCACTGAGTATAGGTAGTGAGCGAGTGCTTCAGCCTTCTTATCCACAGGGTCCTTAAAAACAGGAGCCCCTTCTACTGGAATTGTGGTGGGTCTATTAAGTCTGGACACCGGAGGCTCCACTATAGGGGGAGAGGTTCATTTCTTCAGAAAACTCTCCTCAAAGGGGTACCGTACCGCAAACCTCTTTGGGGCTGTAAAGACCCTCAGTGGGTTCTCCCATTCCTTGTATAAGAGTTTATCAAAATAAGACACACAAGGGAACACCTTAGCAGTGCGGGCAGGTTTATAAAACCCAAAGTGGACCGGAGTCTCTGCTGCTTCTGCAGTATTTTCCAACTTTAGCGTATACCGCACTGCAGTAATAAGGTCAGATACCAAAGCCGTCTCGCGTACTGACCTGGACTTGGAGTCATCCTCACTGTCCGGTCACGGTCTGCAGTCTCTGATGCGTCAGAATCTGGGCCATGAGCCGTAGCTGTACCTGGTTCTGCATCAGAATTATACCCAGAAGCTTCCAGGGGACGGGGCGTTTACTACCCCCTGTATTCCCGTGTGCTGCTTCCACCCTGGCAGCAAACGCCTCTAGGATTGCCATCATAGCGTTCATAGACACCTCAGGGGCACCAGCTGCTAAATCTGGTGTTTCAGGGGAGAAGACATCTGGCTCAGATGCCATGCTGACCACGCGCTGACACCCACAGGGCTCCAGGCAAGATATCAATAGGCCATCCTCCTGTGCTGCAGAGATGCTGGGTCACCCAGAGGACTCACCACCCTTGGATCGGTACCACTATGCTGCCGTGTGCTGCGCCTGTGATGCTGTCCCACCGCTGCTGTGTCAGTCTGCTTCTTTTATCAGCGCTTCCTGTGTGAATTTTTCGCGCCAGTGTAATGCACCCTAGAGGCCTGAGACTCTCGCAAAATGGCCGCCAAACGTCTGTATGGAAGATAATGTGGGCTCTAAGAAAATGGCCGCCGAGCCGAAGATAGAGGCCAAAGCAGCCGTAGACCACAAAAAGATGGCCGCCGAACGGCAGTATATACATACAGCGTGGATCATTACAAACATGGCCGCCTATCAGTCGATAGAGGCCAGAGGGTGTGGAAATACAAGAAAATGGCGCCGAAACCACAGGAAGATGGCCGCCGGGCAGTCACTAGAGGCCGAACCCGGCATGGACCACCGCAAAATGGCCGCCAACAGCATGGAGGGGGAAGAAGCACACACACAGGTAAGCAGAAATTACATCTTTTTAAATGTTAGTTACAGCCAGCCCCGCTCCAGTGGAACCCTCTAGGTGACCCGCAGCACCCAGCAACCTTAGCTAGAAGCCCAGGGAGGAGGGAAGGGCAAGGAGAGAGGGAAGAAAGGGGCCACAACCACTTACTTGGTCTCTCCAGGAATGTCCAGCCAAATCACCCAGCCGAGGCAGGGGAGTTTACTTACCTATACTGCATGTATCATGCTGGAAGACATTCCAAACAGATCATCGTCCGCGTACGGAAGGTGACTGTTGGCCAGGCATGCTGTGATTGGACCCAAGGGGACAATCATATGTATGCCCTGGAGCGTGACGCTCACCGGACAGGCTGCTGCGACTCGGCCGTAAGGTCAGCCGAAGCTGAGCGGTCCGATGCAAGCCTTGGAGCGTAAGCTCACCGGCCAGGCTGCTGCGACTCAGCCGTAAGGTCAGCCGAAGCTGAGCGGTCTGATGCAGGCCCTGGAGCGTAGGCTCACCGGCCACCCGTGGAGCGACGGGTATGTCGTGGAAAACCCAGCGCGTAGCTAGGGTCGGCACACGCTCGATGGCCGAAACTGGGGAGACTACAAGGATCGAGTATCCAGCCTGTCACCCAGTCAGCAATTGATCGAAGATCGCAGGAAACAAAAATATGTAGCAAAAAAATATATTTTTCCCCCGGACCAATGGGCCCGAAGGGAGCCATGTCCTACTCCTTGCTAGACAGAAAAAAACTGATCTGCGAGATGCAGACTGAGGGTAAATACCCAGAGGGTCCGGTACTGTAGAAGGTGTGATGCAACACTTTTTACAAGTTTTCTGCCTAGTCACTCCTAATTAACGGATAATACCCACTTTGTCAATAGAGAAGCTGTGTCGGTCCATGGACGAAAGAGTAATATATATTTACCTTATTTACAGCATCTGGCCATGCTTGAGTTTCAAGGCAAAATGCTGAATGCTTTGGATATACAGCACCACCTTTCCCTTTCAGTGATCCATCCAAGAAATTGGCTGTGTAAAACTGGATACCAGGCTGAGTTGTCCGCACACTGAGCACTCTGCCGCTAGGCTTATGGTATACCCTGTAAAATATAGATCATATTACTTAAAAATATGTTAAAAAAATAAAGGTTAGTTGAAAGAGGATGGAAAACATCTACAAGGAAACTGGCATGAGAAAAAAAGAAAAGCTGTCCCACCTTGCACAAATCTGTTTTTGTGACTCCTTCATGCAAAAGTTATGGTCAAACCCACTTTCTTGCAACTTGGCAATCTGGCTTCCAAGATTAACTGGTTTCCGCAAATCAAAGTTTGTTCCTTCAACTGGGTTTATGTCTCCTGTAAGAATCGCCACATCAAACAATGAATTCTATGCCTTGTGACATGCTGACAATTAAAAACTATTCCAATGTTTCCTAAACTATTAGGGGATGTTGTTTCTGTTGGGGGATGTTTGTTTTCTATCAATTTTGTGGAAAAATGGAGGGAACCACGCATTCATCTAAGGCTCGCCAGTTCCTAAATGTCTTGCAGGACAATTTCATGGATCAGATGGTAGGCGCACCAACTAGAAACAAGGCGTTACTAGATCTACTGATTACCAATGATACAGACCTGATCACGGATGTGGAAATACGGGGCAATTTAGGAAACAGCAATCACAGGTCAATTTGCTTCAGTTTAAATCACACAAATGGGAAACACAAGGAGAACACAAGGAAAAGAGCCAACTTCCCTAAACTACGAACCTTGCTAGAAGATATAAATTGGGATAAAATCTTAGAAACAAAGAACACGGAGGAGAGATGGGTTTGCTTTAAGAGCATATTAAATAAGGGCATTAGCCAGTGCATCCCATTGGGAAATAAACTTAAAAGAGCGAACAAAAGTCCTGGATGGCTTAACTCCAATGTAAAAATGCATATAAAAGCAAAAGGAGAAGGCCTTCAAAAAATACAAGGCTGAGGCATTATCATCAGCATTCAGACTTTACAAAGAATGCAACAAGATATGTAAGGGTGCAATTAGGGCGGCCAAGATAGAACACAAAAGACACATAGCGGAGGAGAGAAAATAAAAAACGTAAAAAGTATTTAAACAGTAAAAAAGGGAGTACAGACCATATTGGCCCCATAAAGAATGAATGAGGAAGGACATCTGGTTGCAAAGGATGGGGAGATGGCGAAGGTATTGGATTTATTCTTCTCCTCAGTTTTCATGAGGAAATCGGGGGGGGGGGGGGGGCTTCAGTAACCAAAACTGCAGTGTTTGTCCTCATGACACATCACAGGAAGCATCCTCATGGCTAACAGAGGACAGAATTAGAAATAGACTTGGGAAACTTAATATTAATAAATCACCGGGACCAGATGGCTTGCACCCGAGGGTACTTCGGGAACTCGGTCAAATAATTGCCAGACCATTGTTCCTAATTTTTACTGACAGTCTACTGACTGGAATGGTACCAGCTGATTGGAGAAAAGCCAATGTAGCACCAATATTTAAAAAAAGGGCCAAAATACATCCCTGGGAATTTCAAGCCAGTTAGCCTAACATCAATAGTATGCAAGCTCTTGGAGGGGATGATAAGTGACCATATACAAGATTTTAGTAATGAAAACTGTATCATTAGCAGTAATCAGCATGGATTCATGAAGAATCGTTCTTGCCAAACCAATCTATTAACCTTCTATAAGGAGATGAGCTGCCATCTAGATAAAGGAAGGCCCATAGACGTGGTGTATCTGGATTTTGCAAAAGCATTTGACACAGTTCCCCATAAATATTTACTGTACAAAGTAAGGTCCGTTGGCATGGACCATAGGGTGAGTACATGGATTGAAAACTGGCTACAAGGGCGAGTTTAGAGGGCGATGATAAATAGGGAATACTCTGAATGGTCAGGGGTGGGAAGTGGGGTCTCCCAGGGTTCTGTGCTGGGACCAATCCTGTTTAATTTGTTCATAAACGACCTAGAGGATGGGGTAAACAGTTAAATCTCTGTATTTGCGGATGACTCTAAGCAGGGCAATAACTTTTCCGCAAGATGTGGAAACCTTGCAAGAAGATCTGAACAAATTAATGGGGTGGGCAACTACATGGCAAATGAGGTTTAATGTATTAAAATGTAAAATAATGCATTTGGGTGGCAAAAATATAAATGCAATCTATACACTGGGGGGAGAACCTCTGGGGGAATCTAGGATGGAAAAGGACATGGGGGTCCTAGTAGATGATAGGCTCAGCAATGGCATGCAATGCCAAGCTGCTGCTAACAAAGCAAACAGAATATTGGCATGCATTAAAAAGCGGATCAACTCCAGGGATAAAGCGATAATTCTCCCAGTCTACAAGACTTTGGTCCGGCCTCACCTGGAATATGCTGTCCAGTTCTGGGCACCAGTCCTCAGGAAGGATGTACTGAAAATGGAGCGAGTACAGAGAAGGGCAACAAAGCTAAAAGAGGGTCTGGAGGATATAAGTTATGAAGAAAGGTTGAGAGCACTGAACTTATCCTCTCTGGAGAAAAGACACTTGAGAGGGGATATGATTTAAATTTACAAATACTATACTGGTGACCCCACAATAGGGATAAAACTTTTTTGCGGAAGGGAGTTTAACAAGACACATGGCCACTCATTAGAATTAGTGGGGGGGGGCATCGATGGTTTCAAGAAACTATTAGATAAGCACGTGAACGACCGCAACATACAGGAATATACAATGTAATACTGACATTTAATCACACACATAGGTTGGATTTGATGGACTTGTCTTTTTTCAACCTTACCTACTATCCAACTATGTAACTATGAGATCAGCCGAAGGTGGGAGCGTGTACCTGTCAAAATCAGGTACCCGCTCCCCCGAAAGGTGCCAAATGTGGCAGCGGAGAGGAGAAGGTGGCAAACAAGCAGAGCTTTAAAAAAAGGCCTGGATTCTTTCCTAAATGTACATATTATAACTGAATACTAACATTTATAGGTAAATTTGATCAAGGGAACATCCGATTGCCTCTTGGGGGATCAGGAAGGAATTTTTCTCCTGCTGGAGCAAATTGGATCATGCTTTGCTGTTTATTTTTTGCCTTTCTCTGGATCAACTGTGGGTATGGAATTGTGTATATAGGATTGTAAAAAAAAAAATGGTTTTGTTTTGCTTGTTTTCCCCTTTTTCTTGGTTGAACTAGATGGACTTGTGTCTTATTTCAGCCAGACTACACTATGTAAAACAGTAGCAGCAGCACAGCTTGGTTGAAATAAAAGTTGCACTAATGTGGTAGGGAAAGTAAGTCCTAAAAGTAGCACATCACAGCAAAACCCTGTGAGAATGACAGCCTCAGCCCAGGCCACGCCCCCAACACATTTTACTCCACCCCCCGGAGATTAATCATGGGGACCTCCATGATTAAGCTCAAGGGAAAAGTAAAATGCAATGGGCCATGGCCTGGTTGGAGCCTGGGTTGTGGCAGTCAGTCAGACACCTTCTCACAGGGTTTTGCTCGGATGTGTTACTTTTAGGACTTTTTTCCCTTTTGGATGTTTTGAGCTGAGACAAGTTGTGTGCTTGTTGGCACTTCTAACGGTTTGTAATGCAAGAGCCTTGGGTGGCACCTGTCATTTTTGTTGCACTAATGTGGTATAATTATTATTATTTTTTTTTTCCTTTCAATAAATTTTTATTTTTCAATTCAAGACATGTACAGAAAATCTTAAATTGTTGTTTAAACATGACAAAGGGTTATTTCCAATTGTTTATGTCACAATGTTCTCATCAAGAGATAAAAAAAAAGGAAAAATAGGCATTCAGGGAAGTCACACCCCACCTGGACGCCCCTAACGGGATCATCCTGCGCCAAGGTCAGGCCCCCCCCCCCAGCCCGCCATCCTCATATGAAACCAATAAAAAGGAACTCGGAATCTTAATGAAGAACAGTACTATACTCATATACAATAACGCCCATCAAATTTAAGATGTGATATAAAATGTGATTTAAATGATTTAAAATGTGGTATAATTTTAATGAACAGACTTTGATGATTACATTTTGTGGTAAATATATTGTAGTGCACACATTACGTTAACACTGCATTGGGAAAAATTACAGATAATTGCATCTTTCCAATTTTTTCCCTAATAAAAGCAAAGGAAGTAAAATATATGTGAACAAATTTGCCATCAAAATAAAACCCATGAGTGGCTAACAAGGAGATTAAAAACATTCATTGCAAGGGCTTTCATATACAATAAGCAGGACTTTTTCTGGTCATAAATGTGAAAAATGGCTGATAAAACGAAACAAAATATATACCGTATATACTCGAGTATAAGCCGAGTTTTTCAGCACTTTTTTGTGCTGAAAATGCCCCCCTCGGCTTATACTCGAGTCACCTTTTTGCGCCTAATCTCCTGGACTTTGAGGACCCGGTACTGGCCAACCGTAGGTATCCTGGACCCCAAACTTGGCACACATATATCCTCTACAACTGTGCAAAGTTTCTTGTCCAGAGAACCTACGGCCGGGGAGCACTGATTTTTCAAAGCCGGGCACCCCTTCCATAGATTCCAATGTTAAACGGTAATTTCTCTGGTGATTTTGGGGACATAATGTAGCCCCTTTTATCCTCTACAAGTGTGCAAAGTTTTTTGTCTGGGGGACCTACGGCCGGGGAGCACCGATTTTTCAAAGCCGGGCACTCCTTCCATAGACTTCCATGTAAAACGTCAGTCTAGTCTTGGACACAGTGAGGCATGGGCACAGTGAGGCATGGACACAGTGAGGCAAAGTGAGGCACAGTGAGGCATGCAGATGGACACCCTAGGCTTATACTCGAGTCAATAAGTTTTCCCAGTTTTTTGTGGTAAAATTAGATGCCTCGGCTTATATTTGGGTCGGCTTATACTCGAGTATATACGGCACATTTATTGTTGTAGGACAAGCTAACTGAGCTTGTGACTGCAGGCACAGATCTCAATCTCATGGTACCACCAAAGCTAATATGAGATTGTGTATATATATATATATATATATATATATATATACACACATACACATATACACATACACACACACACATATTATATTTATATATATATATATATTGTGAGGGGGTTAGCTCGGTAGCGGGGGTGTGTGTGACCCCCTGGATGGGCTCCCCACACAAAAACAGGCCCAGCAGACGGAGGTTGTGGTTTTCAAGATCAAAAGGTGCGGTTTATTTCTCTATTTACAGTGACAAAAACACAGCAAAGCAAAAAGAAACAAACAAAATAAATCCTGGTCAGCTTGACCTCTGACTAAACATGCAGGTTTCCCTAACTAACAACTGGGATCAGCCTGGTGCTGTCCTAGTCCCTAAGTCCCTGGTTTAGTAAATGTCCAAACAAATAGCCACACAGGCTTTGTCTCACCGCACAGGGGTTCACTCTCCCTAGACAGTCCACACAGGTCTGGTTCCAGGCATGAGCAAACACCTAATGAAGCTGGGAGTTTTTATAGAGGCCTTAAACGAGCTGACAAGCTTCAGCTGGTCTCATCAACTCCCTGCCTGCACGACGCCCAGCACTCTCCCTAGAGGTATGAATCATCCATGAGCCCACTAGCCTCAGCTGGGCTTCATCAACTCTCTCCCTAGTTGTATAAGTCGGCATAAAGCCTGAATCTGGGAGAAATATACCTACCCCCCTGGATGCAACCAGGTGACTTTACCTTCCTGCTGTCACATCCCCCCCCCTCTTGTTTTAACCTTGGGGTTGGAACACCAGCAATCAGGCATTCATGTACTCGAGACAAAGCATCCACATTCCCCATTTGAACGCCAGGGCGATGCTTTACTGTGAAGTTGAATTCCTGTAGGGCCAGGAACCACCTATTTACTCTTCTATTTGTCTCCTTGTTTTGAGCCATCCACTTTAACGGAGCGTGATCCGTAACCATGTCAAAGTGCCTACCTAGCAGATAGTACCGAAGGGAATCTAGAGCCCACTTCACCGCTAAACACTCCTTTTCCACCGTGGCGTAATTTACCTCATGGGACTTCAACTTCCTGCTGAGGTAAATGACTGGGTGCTCTTCCCCGTTCCAGACCTGGGACAATACTGCTCCTAACCCCACATCTGACGCATCACTTTGTACGACAAAGTCTTTAGAGAAGTCGGGTGAGTACAACACTGGCTGGCTACATAAGGCTTGTTTCAAGAATTGGAATGCTGCCTCAGCCTCGGGGGTCCATTTAATCATGACCGACCCTTTACCTTTCGTCAGGTTGGTTAGGGGCACAGCCTTAGAAGCAAAGTGGGGAATGAAGCGCCGATAATAACCCGCGATTCCCAGAAAGGCTCGTACCTGCTTCTTGCTGTTGGGACGTGGCCAACTCTGGATGGCCTCGACTTTGTTGAGTTGGGGTTTCATTACTCCCCTGCCAATGGTGTACCCAAGATATTTGGCCTCCTCCTGCCCAATGGTACACTTCTTGGGGTTAGCCGTAAACCCCGCTTCCCGGATAGAGTCTAGGACTGCTTGCACTTTTGGCAGATGTGAGGCCCAATCTGTGCTATGGACAATTACGTCATCCAGGTAAGCCGCAGCATATTTCCGATGGGGCCTCAGTATCTGGTCCATTTTCCGCTGGAATGTGGCCGGCGCATTCTGTAACCCGAACGGCATTCTCTTATATTGGAACGCCCCGTCTGGGGTTACAAATGCGGTTTTCTCTTTGGCCGACTTGGCCAGGGGAATTTGCCAATACCCTTTTGTGAGGTCAAGAGTCGTCATGTATCGGGCTGTTCCCAGCCGGTCGATCAACTCATCTATACGTGGCATGGGGTAGGTGTCAAATTTTGTAACTTTGTTCAACTGACGAAAATCGTTACAAAATCGCCAGCTCCCATCCGGTTTAGGCACCAACACAATGGGACTAGACCAATCACTTTGGGACTCCTCTATCACCCCTAAGTTCAGCATTTTCTGTACTTCCTCCCGTATTGCCTCCCGTCGGGCCTCTGGGATCCGATAGGGTTTTAACTTCACCCTTTCACCGGGCGGGGTAATAATATCATGCTCTACCCCAGATGTTTGTCCCGGCAGCTCAGAGAACACCTCCTTGTTGCGAAGCACAAACTCCTTAACCTCCTGTTGTTGGGGTTGTGACAAGGTGGCTGCTATTCCAACCTCCGGAATCACGCAACCAGTTTGAGCTGGTGACCAAGTTTCTGCGACTAGGGACTCTCTATCCCTCCAGGCTTTCAACAGATTAACGTGATAGATCTGTTCGGGCTTTCGCCTTCCTGGTTGTCTGACCTTGTAATTCACTTCGCTCACTTTTTCCAGTATCTCGTAGGGACCTTGCCATTTGGCAAGGAATTTACTTTCAACCGTAGGGACAAGTACCAATATCCTATCCCCCGGGGAAAAGGTACGGGTCTTGGCTCCACGGTTGTACACTCTCTGCTGTGCCAACTGCGCTTGGGCCAAATGTTCCTTCACGATGGGCATTACCTGTGCAATTCGATCTTGCATCAGGGCGACATGCTCAATCACACTCCTGTGGGGAGAACTCTCACTTTCCCAAGTTTCCTTGGCAATATCCAACAGCCCTCTTGGGTGTCTCCCATACAGTAACTCAAAGGGGGAGAATCCCGTAGAGGATTGGGGCACCTCCCTAATAGCAAACATCAAATAAGGAAGTAGACAGTCCCAATCCTTTCCATCTCTATCCACCACTTTCTTCAACATTTGTTTTAGGGTTTTGTTGAATCTTTCAACCAGCCCATCGGTTTGGGGGTGATACACAGACGTACGCAATTGCGTCACTTTGAACAATTTACACAGCTCTTTCATAACCCGGGACATAAAGGGTGTACCTTGGTCCGTAAGCAGTTCTTTACAAATACCCACCCGGCTAAAAACAAGAGATAGCTCTTTGGCTATGGTTTTGGCCGAGGTATTTCGGAGAGGGATCGCTTCTGGATAACGGGTGGCATAGTCCATTATAACTAATATGTACTGGTGCCCCCTAGCGGACTTGATTATAGGACCTACCAAATCCATTGCGATCCTCTCAAACGGGACCTCAATGATGGGTAGAGGGACCAGCGGGCTACGGAAATGTGGCATCGGGGCCGACCTCTGACACACAGGGCAGGAGGAACAATAATTTTCTATGTCCTTCATCACCCCAGGCCAATAGAATCTCTGTAATACCCTCTCTCGGGTTTTCTCTGTCCCCAGATGACCTCCAAGAATGTGCCCATGGGCCAACTCCAACACCAACTTCCTGTAAGGTTTGGGCACCACAAGCTGCTCAACGGTTTCTTCTGCCCTTTTTGCCACCCGATACAGTAGGTCCTTCTCTACGCTGAAGTATGGGTAAGTGCAGGTATTATCTGGGTTCACTAACTCGCCATCTATTTCCACTACGTTTTCCCGTGCCTTTATTAGGGCGGGGTCTTTTAACTGTTCTGTGGCAAAACTTTCCCTGTGAACCTCAAGATCAGAAAACTCCACAGACGGTAGGTTTTCGTCTGAGGAGGTGGGCTCCTCTCCAGTTTCTTGAGTCTCGCCTGCCAATACTGACAAGGGAAATTCTGGAGAGTCCTCACCACTCTCAGAGGAGTTCTGGCTATCACCTTCCTGGTACATAGGGGCACCAGTGGGGGGCTCAGGATCATCCCACAGTTCCCAGAACTTCGGAAAATCCCTTCCCACAATGGCATCATGCGGTAATTGAGATACTAACCCCACTGAATGAGAGAGGGTACCTTTGGGGGTCTTGAAACACACTGTAGTCACTGGATACTCTCGGGTGTCCCCATGCACACAAATAACAGCTACCTTGCTATTCCCAGAGACCTCTGTTTTAACTAATTCAGCCTTTATCAGGGTCACAAGGCTACCTGAATCCAGTAATACCACAACATTTCTACCATTAATACACATTTTGCATAAATGTTTCTCAGTTCCCCGAATGGCAGTGCATGCGACTGTCGCACACAGCGACTGACGTCTGTCCGTCAGAAAGTCACATTGCATGGGTTCCTCCACAACCGGGCAATTTGCTGCAATATGTCCCGCTTGCCGGCAGCGGTAGCAAACAATCCTTTTGGCTGCCTCTTGAGCCCCCGACTTCCCAGGCTGTTCTCGCCAAACCCTGGGCAGAGCTCCCACCCTCTCACTCTCTCCACCCTCACCCCTTGGAATCATCTTATCCGCCCCTGGGGATGGTCTGGTCTTAGGGTGGAAAGTCCGAGAGTCTCTGGAAGAGGCCGTCAGGTTCTCTGCAGCCAAGTATCTCTCTACACGATCCACAAGTTTACCGGCCGTTTCTGGGTCTCCATGGCTTACCCACTTTTGAATGGCGGTAGGAAGAGCTCTCAAGAAACGATCCATCACAACACGTTCCACAATCTCCGGTGCGGACAAAGTCTCTGGCTGTAGCCACTTCCTGCTCAGGTGAATGAGATCATACATTTGAGACCTGGGGGGTTTTCCAAGCTGGAAAGTCCAGTTATGCACACGCTGAGCCCGGACAGCCAGGGTGACACCCAGCCTTGCCAATATTTCAGCTTTTAGCATCACATAGTCTTTTGCTTGGTCAGGCTCTAGGTCATAGTAAGCTTTCTGCGATTCACCAGTTAACAGAGGAGCCACCAGTCCAGCCCACTGCTCCTCAGGCCACTTTTCTCTTTCAGCAGTCCTTTCAAATGTGGTCAAAAATACCTCTGGATCATCCTCTCCAGTCATTTTTGTCAATAAACGACTCACCCCAAAGGACGCGGTATTAGTGGGACGGCTTTCCTCACTGGTCTGCGGACGTTGCTGTGCTATGGACAATTACGTCATCCAGGTAAGCCGCAGCATATTTCCGATGGGGCCTCAGTATCTGGTCCATTTTCCGCTGGAATGTGGCCGGCGCATTCTGTAACCCGAACGGCATTCTCTTATATTGGAACGCCCCGTCTGGGGTTACAAATGCGGTTTTCTCTTTGGCCGACTTGGCCAGGGGAATTTGCCAATACCCTTTTGTGAGGTCAAGAGTCGTCATGTATCGGGCTGTTCCCAGCCGGTCGATCAACTCATCTATACGTGGCATGGGGTAGGTGTCAAATTTTGTAACTTTGTTCAACTGACGAAAATCGTTACAAAATCGCCAGCTCCCATCCGGTTTAGGCACCAACACAATGGGACTAGACCAATCACTTTGGGACTCCTCTATCACCCCTAAGTTCAGCATTTTCTGTACTTCCTCCCGTATTGCCTCCCGTCGGGCCTCTGGGATCCGATAGGGTTTTAACTTCACCCTTTCACCGGGCGGGGTAATAATATCATGCTCTACCCCAGATGTTTGTCCCGGCAGCTCAGAGAACACCTCCTTGTTGCGAAGCACAAACTCCTTAACCTCCTGTTGTTGGGGTTGTGACAAGGTGGCTGCTATTCCAACCTCCGGAATCACGCAACCAGTTTGAGCTGGTGACCAAGTTTCTGCGACTAGGGACTCTCTATCCCTCCAGGCTTTCAACAGATTAACGTGATAGATCTGTTCGGGCTTTCGCCTTCCTGGTTGTCTGACCTTGTAATTCACTTCGCTCACTTTTTCCAGTATCTCGTAGGGACCTTGCCATTTGGCAAGGAATTTACTTTCAACCGTAGGGACAAGTACCAATATCCTATCCCCCGGGGAAAAGGTACGGGTCTTGGCTCCACGGTTGTACACTCTCTGCTGTGCCAACTGCGCTTGGGCCAAATGTTCCTTCACGATGGGCATTACCTGTGCAATTCGATCTTGCATCAGGGCGACATGCTCAATCACACTCCTGTGGGGAGAACTCTCACTTTCCCAAGTTTCCTTGGCAATATCCAACAGCCCTCTTGGGTGTCTCCCATACAGTAACTCAAAGGGGGAGAATCCCGTAGAGGATTGGGGCACCTCCCTAATAGCAAACATCAAATAAGGAAGTAGACAGTCCCAATCCTTTCCATCTCTATCCACCACTTTCTTCAACATTTGTTTTAGGGTTTTGTTGAATCTTTCAACCAGCCCATCGGTTTGGGGGTGATACACAGACGTACGCAATTGCGTCACTTTGAACAATTTACACAGCTCTTTCATAACCCGGGACATAAAGGGTGTACCTTGGTCCGTAAGCAGTTCTTTACAAATACCCACCCGGCTAAAAACAAGAGATAGCTCTTTGGCTATGGTTTTGGCCGAGGTATTTCGGAGAGGGATCGCTTCTGGATAACGGGTGGCATAGTCCATTATAACTAATATGTACTGGTGCCCCCTAGCGGACTTGATTATAGGACCTACCAAATCCATTGCGATCCTCTCAAACGGGACCTCAATGATGGGTAGAGGGACCAGCGGGCTACGGAAATGTGGCATCGGGGCCGACCTCTGACACACAGGGCAGGAGGAACAATAATTTTCTATGTCCTTCATCACCCCAGGCCAATAGAATCTCTGTAATACCCTCTCTCGGGTTTTCTCTGTCCCCAGATGACCTCCAAGAATGTGCCCATGGGCCAACTCCAACACCAACTTCCTGTAAGGTTTGGGCACCACAAGCTGCTCAACGGTTTCTTCTGCCCTTTTTGCCACCCGATACAGTAGGTCCTTCTCTACGCTGAAGTATGGGTAAGTGCAGGTATTATCTGGGTTCACTAACTCGCCATCTATTTCCACTACGTTTTCCCGTGCCTTTATTAGGGCGGGGTCTTTTAACTGTTCTGTGGCAAAACTTTCCCTGTGAACCTCAAGATCAGAAAACTCCACAGACGGTAGGTTTTCGTCTGAGGAGGTGGGCTCCTCTCCAGTTTCTTGAGTCTCGCCTGCCAATACTGACAAGGGAAATTCTGGAGAGTCCTCACCACTCTCAGAGGAGTTCTGGCTATCACCTTCCTGGTACATAGGGGCACCAGTGGGGGGCTCAGGATCATCCCACAGTTCCCAGAACTTCGGAAAATCCCTTCCCACAATGGCATCATGCGGTAATTGAGATACTAACCCCACTGAATGAGAGAGGGTACCTTTGGGGGTCTTGAAACACACTGTAGTCACTGGATACTCTCGGGTGTCCCCATGCACACAAATAACAGCTACCTTGCTATTCCCAGAGACCTCTGTTTTAACTAATTCAGCCTTTATCAGGGTCACAAGGCTACCTGAATCCAGTAATACCACAACATTTCTACCATTAATACACATTTTGCATAAATGTTTCTCAGTTCCCCGAATGGCAGTGCATGCGACTGTCGCACACAGCGACTGACGTCTGTCCGTCAGAAAGTCACATTGCATGGGTTCCTCCACAACCGGGCAATTTGCTGCAATATGTCCCGCTTGCCGGCAGCGGTAGCAAACAATCCTTTTGGCTGCCTCTTGAGCCCCCGACTTCCCAGGCTGTTCTCGCCAAACCCTGGGCAGAGCTCCCACCCTCTCACTCTCTCCACCCTCACCCCTTGGAATCATCTTATCCGCCCCTGGGGATGGTCTGGTCTTAGGGTGGAAAGTCCGAGAGTCTCTGGAAGAGGCCGTCAGGTTCTCTGCAGCCAAGTATCTCTCTACACGATCCACAAGTTTACCGGCCGTTTCTGGGTCTCCATGGCTTACCCACTTTTGAATGGCGGTAGGAAGAGCTCTCAAGAAACGATCCATCACAACACGTTCCACAATCTCCGGTGCGGACAAAGTCTCTGGCTGTAGCCACTTCCTGCTCAGGTGAATGAGATCATACATTTGAGACCTGGGGGGTTTTCCAAGCTGGAAAGTCCAGTTATGCACACGCTGAGCCCGGACAGCCAGGGTGACACCCAGCCTTGCCAATATTTCAGCTTTTAGCATCACATAGTCTTTTGCTTGGTCAGGCTCTAGGTCATAGTAAGCTTTCTGCGATTCACCAGTTAACAGAGGAGCCACCAGTCCAGCCCACTGCTCCTCAGGCCACTTTTCTCTTTCAGCAGTCCTTTCAAATGTGGTCAAAAATACCTCTGGATCATCCTCTCCAGTCATTTTTGTCAATAAACGACTCACCCCAAAGGACGCGGTATTAGTGGGACGGCTTTCCTCACTGGTCTGCGGACGTTGCTGCATTACTGCTTCCATCTGTTGTTGTAGTCTCTGCTCTTGCTTCTGCAACAGGTCTATGAAGCGGGCCTCAGATTGCTGCTGGGCTTGTTGCTGAGCTGCAAGGCTCTTTTGCAAACCTGCATTTGTCTGCTGTTGATTGGCATTTGCTAGAGCCAGCTGTTTCAGTATCTCCTCCATGCTGGCTTAAAAAAACTGCCACTGGTTCTCCACCAACTGTGAGGGGGTTAGCTCGGTAGCGGGTGTGTGTGACCCCCTGGATGGGCTCCCCACACAAAAACAGGCCCAGCAGACGGAGGTTGTGGTTTTCAAGATCAAAAGGTGCGGTTTATTTCTCTATTTACAGTGACAAAAACACAGCAAAGCAAAAAGAAACATAAACAAAATAAATCCTGGTCAGCTTGACCTCTGACTAAACATGCAGGTTTCCCTAACTAACAACTGGGATCAGCCTGGTGCTGTCCTAGTCCCTAAGTCCCTGGTTTAGTAAATGTCCAAACAAATAGCCACACAGGCTTTGTCTCACCGCACAGGGGTTCACTCTCCCTAGACAGTCCACACAGGTCTGGTTCCAGGCATGAGCAAACACCTAATGAAGCTGGGAGTTTTTATAGAGGCCTTAAACGAGCTGACAAGCTTCAGCTGGTCTCATCAACTCCCTGCCTGCACGACGCCCAGCACTCTCCCTAGAGGTATGAATCATCCATGAGCCCACTAGCCTCAGCTGGGCTTCATCAACTCTCTCCCTAGTTGTATAAGTCGGCATAAAGCCTGAATCTGGGAGAAATATACCTACCCCCCTGGATGCAACCAGGTGACTTTACCTTCCTGCTGTCACTATATATATATATATATATATATATATATATATATATATATTAGGGGTGCGGAATTTAATCGCTGCATCGCGATTCGGGTGTCCCCGATGCGGCACCGATGCATGCAACCGTAATAATCGATGTCTAGCCCCGCCCACGCTCCGCCCTTCCCGGGAGAGCTGTTACCTCATTCGTTTGTATATGCCGCGCTCATGTGACTGCCCTCTCTCCTCTCACGTCTCTCCTGGCGTCAGCCCCGCCCACTGACTAGCCATCAGAAGAGAGGCGGGCGGGGCTGACGCCAGGAGAGACGTGAGACGTGAGAGCAGAGAGGAGAGAGGGCAGTCACATGAGCGCGGCATATACAAACACTGCCCTCGTCCAGAAGAAGCCATGTAACCCCAGTTGAACGGGGTGAGAGAGATGAAGTGTGGAGAGTTGCAGACAGGAAGCCGGAATTAATTACATCTCAGCTGTTACAGCTGATGCGGGAGTGAGAGAGGAAGCAGAGAAGGATCCATAGGTGAAGGCAGGTGAACCTCCGGGAATAGACAGCGTGAAGTCTGTCGCTATTTCACCCCCAAGGAGGAATGTGTGTACACATGAAGAGAACACCAGATGAAAGTAAAGCCTCTGGTTCTTGTGGAGATGTAATTCATCATATCGGTGGGTCTTTCATTTAAGTGACCGGACGGTAAGATAAAAATCCTCTTCACTCACATATCTATCAGCACCTTTATACCGCTATATGTGGGGAGCCTACTGATCCCAGCTCATGGACTGCCATGAATATAGAAATCAAAGGGAAAGCACGGACACTTATGACTATCATTTATTTTCATACCGTTTTTTTTTGTGCAAAACATACAAAGGAAATTCATCCTTGGTATGTGAAAGTGTCAGAGTGCAACTCATTAAGATAAGGACAAGCTCCAAACATTTACAGTTCCCTATAAGACAGCCTGTTCAGGAAGCGACTCTCTTCGGTATCTCAACATAAAGGAACACAGCAATATTTCCAGGGAAGCAGCAACAACTTTTTCTGCCCCCTCGTTTTTTTTGTTCCCTATCAAGTTGACTATAGCAATATCACGGGAATATTTTATTAGCAATTTGGAAGGACAGTTATCAATACTAATTTGATTTACCTTACTATCTACTTGCTATTCCTGCTTGACATATAGGTCTCCCTTCTTTCAACCCGCTTTTTTGTTTTAGGTGTTGGCAATTTTGTTTTTATTTAAACATCCACATCTACTATTCCCATCTCCATCCCCCGGGGGGCCACAGCTGTTTGGAAAGCCCTATATAATTTTCCGCAGTCTCTGACCATCTCCTGTAGTATGTCCGCAGTCTCTCTGACCATCTCCTGTAGCATGTCCGCAGTCTCTCTGACCATCTCCTGTAGCATGTCCGCAGTCTCTCTGACCATCTCCTGTAGCATGTCCGCAGTCTCTCTGACCATCTCCTGTAGCATGTCCGCAGTCTCTCTGACCATCTCCTGTAACATGTCCGCAGTCTCTCTGACCATCTCCTGTAGCATGTCCGCAGTCTCTCTGGCCATCTCCTGTAGCATGTCCGCAGTCTCTGGCCATCTCCTGTAGCATGTCCACAGTCGCTGATCATCTCCTGTAGCATTTCCGCAGTGTCTCTGACCATCTCCTGTACTAGGTCTGCACTCTCTCTAACCATGTCCTGTACTAGGTCTGCACTCTCTGACCATCTCCTGTACTATGTCTGCAGTCTCTGACCATCTCCTGTACTATAGCCGCAGTCTCTGACCATCTCCTGTACTATAGCCGCAGTCTCTGACCATCTCCTGTACTATAGCCGCAGTCTCTGACCGTCTCCTGTACTATAGCCGCAGTCTCTGACCGTCTCCTGTACTATAGCCACAGTCTCTGATCATCTCCTGTACTATGTCTGCAGTCTCTGATCATCTCCTGTACTATGTCTGCAGTCCCTGATCATCTCCTGTACTATGTCTGCAGTCTCTGATCATCTCCTGTTCTATGTCTGCAGTCTCTGATCATCTCCTGTACTATGTCTGCAGCCTCTGACCATCTCCTGTACTATGTCTGCAGCCTCTGACCATCTCCTGTACTATGTCTGCAGCCTCTGACCATCTCCTGTACTATGTACAAGTTGTTGTCTGCTTTGTTTAGACTTTGCTACATGCAGGGAGTGTTGTCTATTTTTTAAAAGAACAGATAGAATAAAAAAAAATTGAGTTCTCCTGACTGCTTGAATTTTTTTGATGAAAACCATGCGCACTTGCGCTGTAATAGTGATGCATCGCGAAATCGAATCAAATCGTTGACCTGATAATCGTAATCAAATCGTGAGGCCAGTGAAGATGCGCACCTCTAATATATATATATATATACATACACACACACACACACACACACACACACACACACACACATACAGTATCTCACAAAAGTGAGAACACCCCTCACATTTTTGTAAATATTCTATTATATCTTTTCACGTGACAACACTGAAGAAATTACACTTTGCTACAATGTAAAGTAGTGAGTGTATAGCTTGTATAACAGTGTAAATTTGCTGTACCCTAAAAATAACAACACACAGCCATTAAACTGCTGGCAACAAAAGTGAGTACACCCCTAAGTGAAAATGTCCAAATTGGACCCAAAGTGTCAATATTTTGTGTGGCCACCATTATTTTCCAGCTCTGCCTTAACCCTCTTGGGCATGGAGTTCATCATGGACTCTGCCACCTCTTCCACTCCTCCATGATGACATCACAGAGCTGGTGGATGTTAGAGACCTTGCGCTCCTCCACCTTCCATTTCAGGATGCCCCACAGATGCTCAATAGGGTTTAGGCCTGAAGACATGCTCGGCTAGTCCATCACCTTTACCCTTAGCTTCTTTAGCAATGCAGTGGTCATCTTGGAGGTGTGTTTGGGGTCGTTATGTTGGAATACTGCCCTGCGGCCCAGTCTCCGATGTGAGGGGATTATGCTCTGCTTCAGTATGTCACAGTACATGTTGGCATTCATGGTATCCTCAATGAACTGTAGCTCCCCAGTGCCAGCAGCACTCATGCAGCCCCAGACCATGACACTCCCACAACCATGCTTGCCTGTAGGCAAGACACACTTGTCTTTGTACTCCTCACCTGGTTGCCACCACACACGCTTGACACAATCTGAACCAAATAAGTTTATCTTGGTCTCATCATCATTCTAGTAATCCATGTCCTTAGTCTGCTTGTCTTCAGCAAACTGTTTGCGGGCTTTCTTGTGCATCATCTTTAGAAGAGGCTTCCTTCTGGGATGACAGCAATGCAGACCAATATGATGCAGAGTGTGGCATATGGTCTGAGCACTGACTGACAGACCCCCCACCCCTTCAACCTTTGCAGCAATGCTGGCAGCACTCATATGTCTATTTCCTTAAGGCAACCTCTGTATATGACGCTGAGCACATGCACTCAACTGCTTTAGTTGACCATGGCGAGGCCTTTTCTGAGTGAAACCTGTCCTGTTAAACTGCTGCATGGTCTTGGCCACCGTGCTGCAGCTCAGTTTCAGGGTCTTGGCAATCTTCTTATAGCCTAGGCCATCTTTACGTAGAGCAACAATTCTTTTTTTCAGATCCTCAGAGTTCTTTTGCCATGAGGTGCCATGTTGAACTTCCAGTGACCAGTATGAGAGAGTGAGAGCGATAACACCAAATTTAACATACCTGCTCCCCATTCACACCTGAGATCTTGTAACACTACTGAGGCACATGACACCGGGGATGGAAAATGACTTATTGGGCCCAATTTGGACATTTTCACTTAGGGGTGTACTCACTTTTGTTGCCAGCGGTTTAGACATTAATGGCTGGGTGTTGAGTTCTTTTGAGGGGACAGCAAATTTACACTGTTATACAAGCTGTACACTCACTACTTTACATTATAGCAAAGTGTCGTTTCTTCAGTGTTGTCACTTGAAAAGATATAGTAAAATATTTTCAAAAATGTGAGGGGTGTACTGTATATACACACACACATACACAAGCTTAATATACTATATATATATGTGTGAGTACAATATTGTTTAAGCTAAAAGTTATGCTCCAAATAAGGTCACAAACCAAAGGGAAGCCGATTAAATCATGTGACCTAAATTTAAGTTCCGAGTTGAGAACACATGAAAGCATTAACACAAGATTAAAAAAAACCTGATAGTTTCATCTGCACACACCTGAATAAAGCAGTTTGTTAACCACTTAACGACCGCCCACCGCCGATTTACGTCGGCAGAATGGCACGGACAGGCAGAATCACGTAGATCTACGTGATCGCCTTTGTGCAGTTGGGGGGTCCATCCGGACCCCCCTTCACTGCAGTGAGCGGCCGTTAAGTGTTCGGGAGCGATCAGGCATGAGGGGGGGGGGGCGCTCGATTCCGCCCCCCCCTCGCGATCGCTCCCGGCCAATGAAAATGCTTCCTCCGCCATGTGATGTAAACAAGGCTGGAGGAAGTGATGTCATCTCCCTCGCCGCGGTCTTTTCGTTCCCGGCGCCGAGCAGAGAAGAAGCAGGTTAGTGCACCAACAGTCCACTGACACGTAGGTACACATAGGCACACAAATCACCCCCCAGTCACCCCCAGATCACCCCCCAGGTCACCCCAAAGCCCCCAATCACAGTGTCACTGATTGCAGTGATCATTTATTTTACTGATCACTGCATTTAGTGTCATCTGTGATTGTAAAAAGTTGCAGGGCAGTTAGGATTAGGCCCCTTTAGGTCCAGGGTAGCCCCCTAACCCCCCCTAATAAAGGTTTAACCCCTTGATCACCCCCCAGGTAACCCTTTCACCCCCTAACTTCAGCGTCACTAAGCGATTGTTTTTCCGATCGCTGTATTCGTGTCGCTGGTGTTTTAGATAGGCAGTTATTTTTTTTTAGGTTCGCCGCAGGTTTTTATTAGTGTCAGGTACCCCCATATATTATTTTAACCCCCTGATTGCCCCTAGAGTTAACCCTTTCACCAGTGATCGCCGTATAAGCGTCACTGGTGTCACTGGTTAGCCAGTAAGTTATTTAGTTATTTAGGTTACCCGTCAGGTTTTTATATAGTGTCAGGTACCCCCATATTTAACCTAATAAAGGTTTTAACCCCCTGATTGCCCCTAGTTAACCCTTTCACCAGTGATCACCATATAAAAGGTTACGGGTGACGCTGGTTGATTAGTTTGCTTTTTATAGCATCAGGGCACCCGCCGTATATAACCCAATAAAGGTTTAACCCCCCTGATCGCCCGGCGGGTGAGATCAATTAGGTTTTAGCGCCAGAGAGGGTCTGCGTCGCCCCAGGCAGTGTTAGGTTAGTGACAGTAACGCTAACACCCACGCGCAAAGCATACACCCCCCTTAGTGGTATAGTATCTGATCAGATCTGATCAGATCTATACTAGCATCCCCAGCGGTTTAGGGTTCCCAAAAACGCAGTGTTAGCGGGATCAGCCCAGATACCTGCTAGCGCCTGCGTTTAGCCCCTCCGCCCAGCCCAGCCCAGCCCACCCAAGTGCAGTATCGATCGATCACTGTCACTTACCAAACACAACACACATAACTGCAGCGTTCGCAGTGATTGGTTTTTGGGGCCCTGTACGCGGCTAGGCTCCCAAAAAGTCCCACACATGTGGTATCCCCGTACTCAGGAAAAGCAGCAGAATGTATTTTGGGGTGCAATTCCACATATAACCATGGCATGTGTGAGCAATATATCATTTAGTGACAACTTTTTGTACATTTTTTTTTTCTTTTTGTCATTATTCAATCATTTGGGACAAAAAAATAAAATATTCAATGGGGTCAACATGCCTCTCAGCAAATAGCTTGGGGTGTCTACTTTCCAAAATGGGGTCATTTGGGGGGGTTTTGTGCCATCTTGGCATTTTATGGCCTTCAAAACTGTGATAGGTAGTGAGGAGTGAAATCAAAAATTTATGCCCTTAGAAACCTTGAAGGCGGTGCTTGGTTTTTGGGGTCCCGTACGCGGCTAGGCTCCCAAAAAGTCCCACACATGTGGTATCCCCGTACTCAGGAGAAGCAGCAGAATGTATTTTGGGGTGTAATTTCACATATGCCCATGGCATGTGTGAGCAATATATCATTTAGTGACAACTTTGTGCAAAAAAAAAAAGTTTGTCATATTCCCGCAACTTGTGGCAAAATATAAAATATTCCATGGACTGAACATGCCTCTCAGTAAATAGCTTGGGGTGTCTACTTTCCAAAATGGGGTCATTTGGGGGGGTTTTGTGCTATTTTGGCATTTTATGGCCTTCGAAACTGTGTTAGGTAGTGAGGAGTGAAATCAAAAATTTGCGCCCTTAGAAATCCTGAAGGCGGTGCTTGGTTTCCGGGGTCCCGTACGTGGCTAGGCTCCTAAAAAGTCCCACACATGTGGTATCCCCGTACTCAGGAGAAGCAGCAGAATGTATTTTGGGGTGCAATTCCACATATAACCATGGCATGTGTGAGCAATATATCATTTAGTGACAACTTTTTGTAATTTTTTTTTTTTTTGTCATTATTCAATCACTTGGGACAAAAAAAAAATATTCAATGGGCTCAACATGCCTCTCAGCAATTTCCTTGGGGTGTCTACTTTCCAAAATGGGGTCATTTAGGGGGGTTTTGTACTGCCCTGCCATTTTAGCACCTCAAAAAATGAGATAGGCAGTCATAAATTTAAAGCTGTGTAAATTTCAGAAAATGTACCCTAGTTTGTAAACGCTATAACTTTTGCGCAAACCAATAAATATACGCTTATTGACATTTTTTTTACTAAAGACATGTGGCTGAATACATTTTGGCCTAAATGTATGACTAAAATTGAGTTTATTCGATTTTTCTTATAACAAAAAGTAGAAAATATCATTTTTTTTCAAAATTTTCGGTCTTTTTCTGTTTATATCGCAAAAAATAAAAATCGCAGAGGCAATCAAATACCATTAAAAGAAAGCTCTATTTGTGGGAAGAAAAGGACGCAAATTTCATTTGGGTACAACATTGCATGTCCGCACAATTTACAGTTAAAGCAGCGCAGTGCCGAATCCCAAAAACAGGCCTGGTCCTAATGGCCCGAAATGGTCCGGGGCTTAAGTGGTTAAACGGAAAGGAAAACACACCTGTTTTTTGGTACCAACTAACTGCAAAACTTATACTGCTTTTATTGCAGAGCAGCACTGCAGCATCTTAGATAACATCATGATTATATTTATCTACTGTATAAAACATTACCGAATGGGTAGAGTTGTAGTTCCATGATGATTATGGTCAGATTAACAAGTTTACGCATTGAATTATTGTAACTTCTTCAATACAAATCTTTTGACAGCTAAAGATAGGGGTCAAATTCTTGAAAGTCTTGTGTTATTATTACCATGTATGAACCTCAGTTCAGTTTATGCTGACGATTGGTGGATTTGTTTGTTGTGTTGATGTCATTGTTCGTTAACCTACACCTATCTACAGAGCTTGAATAGTTTAAACAGGCATAAGAAAGTTGGGTCCCAAGCTTGCAGATGCAGCAATAATAAAAATTGCTACCTGGACAAGTAGCTAATCTTGTATTGCATTGCAGCTTCATCATTTGTCTCCAAAGATTAAAATAAGGTAATTTTAAAATATAAAAAAATGGTATATGCTCCCTTAAAGTGAACATAAAACCTTTGACTGTTTCTGTAAAACAAATTGGCATGAGTTTACCAATGTGTGTTATTGTTTTGAAATTGTGTATATTTTTGTAATACAACATTTGACAGATTTATTTGCTTATTATATATTCTGGATATGCTTCCTGTCTTGCAGCATCACACATTGGTTTTGTTTACTGCTCATTTTCACAATTCAAGTCTATTTATTTATTAGGTTAAAGACTCAAAATGTATATTTGATTAAAAAATCTTTTAAGTCAATAAATATGAAATATTAAATATAAATATTTCATATTGACCACATGCAGCTAACAGGGAGTTAACTCAAGGGCATGATTCAGAAAATAGGTGCATGACCAGCCTCAACAGCTTGTGTGAATAGACCTGAAAAGCAAAATATCAAATTTATCAAAAATATCAAATTACACCTACGGGTGAATTAAAGAAGAGACAGACCTCCATACCAGTCTCCGATAAGAATTTCGGGCTAGGCCTTGTTTAAATTTGTACTTTGGGGGTGGTAAAAACATGCGATTGAGCTGAGTTTTTATCCAGCCCCCTAACTGCTCCACCTAAAGCTTCAAAGGTGGTGCATGGGAGTGTACATATGCCGTGTCAAAAATTATCCCATCTGCAGTACCACCCACCAAATACGACCCATTCACATGAACTGCACATGCCGACACAAGATTTTTAGGGGTTGAGGATGATATGGCACCTCCTCTCCGCCTGTCAAATGTCCTTTAAAGTGCAATCCACTGTGGATCGCTCTTCAGAGGGCACAACAAGTTTAAACTAGGCATTAGTCAGTTTGAAAGCCCAATATCAGAAAACAAAGGAGTTTATTAGATGTTTATTTGTAAAATAAAATACTTTATACAGTACAAAAAAAGTTATATAAAAGATCAATTTATAAACTTAAAAATTAAAACCAAACTGACTGAAAACTACTGTAGTTTTCTATTAAATGTACCTGTATTTATGATAGATCCTTTAGTTTGCCTTGTTTTTGCAGCGTATGTAAAAAGCAAATGTTAGTTTATATCTTTTGGTCAGCTTAATTTTTATTTTATGCATGATAACACATCACTTGAGATTGGCTGTTCATGTACCCCAATACAGAGCTTATTTCTTTATTGTACATCACAGGACACAGAGCAACCATAGTAATTACTATGTGGGTTATACGCCACCTATAGGTGAATGGATACTGGTACACTCTAAAGACAGGAAGTCCCCCTCTATTTAACCCCTCCCATACAGGGAGTACCTCAGTTTTCTCGCCAGTGTCTAAGGTGTTGGTCACGGTTAATGAAGTGCTAAGAATAAACTCTGCAAAGAGATCCTTGACAGGATCAAGGGGCTATGCAGTCGGATCCATTCAAAGTGCCAAAAAGGGCCAAACTGGATGGTACCCAAACCGAGGAAGAAGAATGAGGTTTCCTGCCTGTAATGCTCCTCTTTTGAGGGCTGGACCCTGGGATCCAGCACCTTGGTCACATATACTAAACCAAAGGTTGCATTGGCAGGGTCCAAGGGAGTGGACCCCATATACAAGGGGGACCCAGTCCTTGAAGGTCCATCATAACATGGCCCGCCGTGATGGGTAAAGATTGGGTCTGCCTGAATTCCAGCAGTATCCTGCGGTGGGAATGGTAAGTTAAGAAGATCCTAAGGAACTTATATGGTTCACTTATGGACTTCTTTTTTTGAGTAGACAATGTCTTGCTTGTTTTTTTTTACCACTAGAGGGTATAAAGTGTATCATACCTGGATGTTTAACATTACCATGCTTCCCCAGTATTGTGTTCAGTTTCAGCAACGCTCTTGTGGACAGCGTTGCTCCTTGCTCCACTCTGTCACAGCCACTAGAAGGGGTGTGGGGGGGATCACCCGCCTCCGGGCGCTCGGCATCCCCCTGGTAGGATCCCCCCCCGAGCCATCCTGATCATGGGACCGTTGTCTACACGCGCGGGAATTAGCCCTTTTAAAAAAAAGGAGGCGTTCCTATGACGTGGGGGGGGCGTGGCTTTGCACGGCCGGCGTGCACGTAATACACGGTGCAGGCGCAAGGCTTACTGCCTTTAAAGTGTTTCACTCTGGAAACAGCCTGGTGGCTGGCGGAAGGGATACAGAGCATACAAGGGCATGTAAGCTGTATGGGTGTTGGATACAGGCATTCTTAAGGCACGTCTACTCAGCATCAGGCTGAGCAATTATATCGGCATTATATACATTGCTGGACTAGAGCTCGGCAGTAGATGCATTGTGTTAGTACCTCTGCTTTTTTGTGATTGGACTATGTCTTCCCGAAGGAGAGGTGGGAATACAGCAGGGGGCAAGGGCGCCGCGGTCAGGTCCTGAGGATCCTAGTCATGCTTCCACAGTACCATCCTCCCCTGAAAGACCTGAAGCAACTGGCCAGTCTGACCTATCTAGACTCAGGCGTTTGTAGCTACTTCCAACATTTCAGCCTCTGCATACGTCACGAAGGACGATTTGGCTTCAGTATGGAAGTTTGGAAGGGATATTTACGTATTACGGATTCCGCGCTTAGGTAAGGGCTCGGTTGCAGCCTCCCCTAAAGAGCTCCACAAATGAGGCTCTGGTAATTGTAAAAAGTGTGTATATCTTGGGGAAAATGGCGCTATGAACTGAGGAGTGATTTATCAGGTTGCTTTTCATGGGTATAAGTTCTCAAATTAGTAACACCAGTGACTGGGTCAGTGATTTAAGGTGTCCCAGGGTAGCTAAATAGTTAACCCTATATAAAATGCCAATTGCTATCAGCCATAATCCACTGGCATAGAACATAAAGCAAACCTGCAGGGTCCTAAATAGAGGTTGATAGTGTGACTATACTCCTGTAATTAGCAATGTGCAAAACGGCAAAATCATATTCAGTATACAAAGCAAAACAGAAAAAGCTGAATCTTAGCTACTTCCCACCCGGCCACTGAACATATACGGCCGGGTGGGTGCTTCCTCCTGAGTGGACATTCAGGAACGTCCCTCAGGAGGGGATTGCGCGCGTGCGCGTAGCGGCGCGATCCCGATGCGCTCGTGTCCCCTGGAAACGGCGCATCTCCAATCGGCAGGAGGGCTCTGTGATTGGCCCTCCTGATCAAATGACGGCTGTGTCCAATTACAGCCGTCATGTTATGTAAATAGAGAGCTGGTTGCTAGGCGATCGGCTCTCCTCTCCCCACACAGAAGTTGTCGGAGAGGAGAGGTGATCAGTAAATATGAGCTTTTTTTTACAGCTTTTTACACACTGATCACCAGCCTAGTGTCCCCACACAATGTTAACACACAAGTCCACACACACACACACACACATGTCCCCACACACCCACATGTCCCCACACACACAACGTCCCCCCACACACACACACATATGTCCCCACACACACACACACATATGTCCCCACACACACACATGTCCCCACACATATGTCCACACACACACACACACACATGTCCACACACACACACACACACATATGTCCACACACACACAGACACACACACACACGTCCACACACACACACACATATGTCCCCACACACACACACATGTCCCCACACACACACACATGTCCCCACACACACACACATGTCCCCACACACACACACATATGTCCCCACACACACATGTCCACATACAAACACACGTCCACACACACACACACACACACACACACACACAATGTCCCCACACACACAATGTCCCCACACACACAATGTCCCCACACACACACACACACACACACACACACACATCCCCACACACACACACACGTCCCCACACACACACGCACACACACGTCCCCACACACACACGTCCCCACACACACGTCCCCACACACACACACGTACACACACACACACGTACACACACGTCCCCACACACACACAAAACATCTGTCCCCCACATATGTAACAGTAAAATCACATGTCCCAATGATTATCTGCACACATGTCCGTGATCACCTGCGCACATCTGTACATGATCATCTGCGTATATCTGTCCGTGATCACACAAACCAATTATACACTTAACGGGATTTTTTTTTTTTACCAAAAACATGTAGCAGAATACATTTTGGCTTAAATTTATGACAAAATTTGATTTTATTGGATTTCTTTTAAAAAAGAAAGCAGAAAATAGTTTTTTTTCAAAATTTCCGCTATTTTTCGCGTATATCGCAAAAAATAAAAATTGGAGTCATGAATAAATACCACCAAAAGAAAGCTCTATTTGTGTGAACAAAATGATAAAAATTTCATTTGGGTACAGCGTAGCATGACCGCGCAATTGTCATTGAAAGTGTGAGAGCGCTGAAAGCTGAAAATTGGTCTGGGAAGGAAGGGGGTGAAAGTGCCCAGTATTGATGTGGTTAAATAATAAAGTTCATAATCAGATGATTCAAGTGAAAAATATGATCCAGGGGGCGTGGCCTGGACATGGCTGGATAGAGACGTGTTTTATCAGAGCTCCTGGCCGTCTCACGAATACCCCGACTTTTTCAGCTTAACCCAGCACAGTATGTACTCCTCAAAGAAGAGGACGACAAAGTGGAAAAAAACAAGCCTATAACATCTTCTCCAGCTCCGCCGGCGAGTGAAATCAGGCGTTTCAACTATCCCAACTGAACTCGCCGGAGCTTAAAATGGCGGACACACGTGCGAGCAGCGTGGGGAACCTGGTACATCACCCACTCTTCACGTGGAACTCCCAAGCCCCGACACACTCCTGGATACCCCACCAGACTTCCACCTCGGCCCAGAATTAGGGGGACCTTCACAGCCCACATCTCTTTTATACCGAGCGGATGCAGATCTACGCTACCCGATACAGGCGCTCCCCACTAAGGCCGACATTGTGGCCTTGATCGGTACGGTGAAGGCGGCCCACAGGAAGGATATGAAGGAGGTAAAGAAGAAGGTGCAAAGCCTTGCATCCCGTCTTACGAGGGGTGAGGCTTCCCTGTCAGCTCTGGATTAACGAGTGGCGGCATTAGAAGAGCTCCAGGAGACACATGTTGAGGCCATGGTGGGCCAACAGCTGCACCTCGAGGACATGGAGGACCGGAGCTCTCGGAACAATTTGCGGCTCCGGGGCCTACCGGAAGCCATGGGAGCCGAGGATCTGGCGGACACGGCGCTTGCCATCTTCCGTAGCATCGAGGGAGTGGAACTCCCGGACTGGGTGACGTTAGACCGCATCCACAGAGCGCTGGGCCCCAGACCATCGGACCCAGCGATGTTATCTGTAGACTACACCACTATGTCCACAAGGAGCATATCATCCGCAAGGCGTGGGAGGCGGGAGAGCCGGAGTTCGATGGAGCTTCCAATTAGATACTCCCCGATCTCTCCCGTGCCACACTGCACTGCTGAGCCATGCTCAAGCCACTGCTAGACCTTGCCAGACAACAGGATGCGTCCTACAGATGGGGATACCCGTTATCCGTGATCTTACGGAGAAACCAGAGATAGTTTACCCTTAGAGCTCCGGCTTCCTTGCCAGCCCTCTGAGTTCCTAGATGTAAGGCGTTCCCAACTGGCTAACCCTTCTCCCATGATTTCCCAGCCACCCGTACCAGCTGGCACAGAGGAGAGAAGACTTCCAGCCCAGACAACAGAGAGGCCGACGCCGCCCCAGAGCACAATCTCAGGAGGCGGCACGGGAGCCGTGAGGCCTTCATACCGTGAGTACTCCTCCCTCTGTTGCATAGGTCTTGGGCGGTCTAGGCTAACTGTTATGCCGAACCCCACTGCCGCCCCGAGTACATGGCCCGCCCTACCTGGAACGCTACCCAGCCTTGTCAGTTGTTCCACGACAAGGGACTTTGGGACTCTGTCCACGCTCACACGGGGTTGCCCTCCTCCCCCCCTGAATCCTCCACAGTTGATCGGGACTCCTGCGGCACTTTCTGCCTGCGCACCGGAGGGAGATGACTTCCGTATATGCACTCTTGCACCTCACACAGTTGCTTCAAGAGACACCACCCACCCGCCATCGAGGCCGGTGATACCTCGGTTTTACACACTCGAGCACGGCAGTGTCCTAGCCCCTCCCTGTGATTCTCACAGGCAAATTCACCTAGTGGACCCCAACACTCTACATCACGAACGGACGCCTGAACATGCCCCTCACTGGTCCTGCTAGGTGTCAGCTGTGCACCCTATCAGGAGACTATACACTCGAGAGTGACATGGTCCTCACCCTCCCTCCCTCTTCGTGAGACGGATGCATGGACGGGGATACAGTAAGCAGAGGAGATTGTCCTCTATGTGCCTGGGCCAAAACTACATGACACCTTGGGAATGTGAAGGGGGGATTCCCTCTCCCTGTTTTCCATGGGAGGGGTCGCCGTCTATGCTCATTCGAGGGGGCCTGGCGCCTTCACCTCGGGGAATGGGGCATTGGGTTTATGCGGTGGAGGGAGGGGATATAATCGGTGTATATTCAATACCTGCTGTCTCCTGAATACTGTATATAGCATTATAAGTGGGGGGGAATCTCTGGTTGATTATAAATCTGCTCTAATTGGGATGGAGGAGCCGTCAGCCACAGTCTTGCAAGCTTACTGAGGGGGACACTGTGTTATCCACTAGCTGGGAGGAGCGGAGTGGGTCAGGTCACAAGGGGGGACTATTGCTAGATCGTTAAAAACTGTCACTTTACATTCACATGGTTTAAATTGTTGTTTTCTTTTTGGGTTGTAACTGTTTTTGCACTATTAAATATTGTCGGGGTGGGCGGGAAGGTTGGGGGCTCGCCTATCGAGCCCTGTCCTCCCTCTCTCCCAACTAGGATAGCATACCATCCGGGGGTATTTACCTGCCTCCCGGGAGATGTATGCAGATATTGTTATTGAAACCGGAACCAGGGCCTTAAGCCTGGTTCTTCCTACCTCTTTTTTCTTTGTTTGAGGGTTTTTTTTTTCCATTCCTTCTATTTTTAAATCCATTTTCTCTATACTATATATTTTTTCTCTCTCCGTACTGTTACCCTTTCCCCACCTACCTCTTTTCTACCCCTTCCCCCGCCCTTACGCCATGGCACTGGACACTGTGATGTCGCTTAATGCAAAAGGGCTCAATACGCCAGAGAAAAGACACATGCTGCTACATGACATGAAGTGATTTCATACCTATATTGCCTTCATCCAAGAGACACATTTCAAAAAAGACAAACTCCATTACCTACGTAATAAGTCCTACCCTCTGACCTACCACTCTACTAACCCGACTGCAAAATCCAAAGGGGTTTCCATATTAATCTCTGGGAAAATCCCCTGGAAGCTCCAAGGTTCCATTATAGACCCCGGGGGCAGATACATCTTTATTAAAGGACTAATAGGTGACGTACAAGTGACATTGGCTACAATTTATGCACCTAATGAACACGAGGCCTCATTTTTGGACGATGTCCTGGAACAACTCCTAGATTTTAAAGCGGGAGAGCTGTTCCTTGGAGGAGACTTTAATGTCCCTCTGATACCATCAGCAGACACTTCGATGGGTGTATCATCTATACCCACAAGCCACCTCAAACGGGTAGCCAAACTACTACACAAAGTCCAATTGATAGATGCATGGCGCCTACAACACTCAGGGGAACGCGATTACACATTTTACTCCCCACAGCATAAACTCTACACTAAAATAAATTACTTCCTGATCCCTCATACTCAACTACATGCAGTTCGTGATACATCAATAGGCAACATCACATGGTCGGATCATGCGCCCATCTTTCTGACCTAGACCCTAACGGGTCTCATGTCGCCCAGACACCTATTCTGGCACCTGAACGAGAGCCTTCTGCAGACCCTGGAGGTGTTGGCGGAGGTGACTAAAGAGCTAAATATGTACTTTCAGACAAACGACCAACCGGACTGCGACCCAGGTATTCTGTGGGAGGCCCACAAACCAGTTATCAGAGGAATCCTCATTAAACACGAGCTATTAAACAAGAACGCACGAAACAGCTTTCCCAACTACTACACAAATTAGACGTGACTGAATCAAAACAAACACGCGGGAGGTATCCCAAGCTTCGGAGACAGACCCAACGGTTATCAGGAAACAGATCACTGACCTACTCCACTACAAAGCGAAGGCTGCACTGCAGTTCTGCCACAAGACAAGCTATGAATCGGGAGATAAGTGTGGGAAACTGTCAGTGAGAATGGTTCGGGAACACAAACTGTCCACGTATATCCCCCGGGTTGTCCGGAGCGACGGTCCCTGCGCAAAATCTGCAAGTTTTACTCCCACCTATAAAATCTACCACCACCAACGTCGTCCCGGTCAGCCATGGAGGATTACATTAAGGCCTCTCAACTCCCCTCCCTCTCCCCTGAACTCAGAGAGGAACTAGACTCCCCCATATCCTTGCTAGAACTCCAGCAGGCGTTAGGGGCAATGAAACCAGGGAAAGCACCAGGTTCCAGATGGGTACTGTCATGAACCTTGGAATACTGAAGTATTTCTCCTTTGAATCTATTACACAGTGGTGGGTCTTCTGCCCTGTCTTAAGGCTAACCCCCCCTCCTCCCCCTCCAGACGGCTCCATGGTTGGAAGAAAAGCATTGTTCTGTGTTTGACTGTTAATGTACTTTAATTACCCCCCTGGGGCTTCTGTGTCAATACACATATCAGTCCTCCGATTCAAGCTATCGGACCAATCCCTGCTGACCCTGTTTCAAGTCCTCATTTGCATGGCCAAGAGGACCTAATTGAGAACTACAATGTACTTTACAATTGACCAATAGGAAAGTGGTTGTGGGGGCAGGGTGTTCAAACTGCTATGTATAAAAGTGTGTGTGTGCATCCAATAAAGAGTCATTCCTGTTTGAACTTACATACAGCCTGCCTGGTGTTTGTTCTGAGCTATCACAAATGGATTAGAACGGCACATAGCTGTAGTTCGAATCCCGGAGCATCGAATGACCGAACCATCAGACGTTGCAATCTGCAATCTGATCCAATAGTAGCAAAGGAGTGTCGGGAGAGTGGAACCGAGCGAGCAAGGGGCTCGTTACAGGTACACCATGCAGTACTACAAGATACTACTCCCAATATTAGGCCCACATATGATCAAGCTATTTAATGCAATTGATTCAGGCTCATCTTTTGCCAGAGACACCCTGGGAGCTCACATCTCGGTGATACATGAAGGAAAGATCCCACAGCCTGTGGCAGCTATTGAACGTGGACCTCAAGCTTTATACCAAGATCCTGGCTACACGGCTGGCACAACACCTGCAGAAACTAGTAAACCTTGATCAGGTCGGCTTTATTCCCACGCGGGAAGCAAGGGACAGCACCACTAAGGTGCTGAATTAATCTCTTACATGTTGTGCAACCCACAAATACCCTATGTGTCTTTCTAAACACTGACGCAGAAAAGGCATTTGACCGGGTAAACTGGTTATTTATGTTTGTAGTTCTCAGGCATATTTGCCTGGGAGAGGTGATGCTGAGCCGGATAGCTGGGATATAATCCAACCCGACTGCACAAGTGAAGGCGAATGGTGTGCTCTCTGACCCGTTCCCTATTAAAAATGGAATGAGGAAGGGTTGCCCTCTATCCCCCCTTCTGTTTGCCCTCTCCCTAGAACCTTTCCTTTCCACGGTTAGGTTAAACCCGGACATACAAGAAGTGACAGTCGGTAAGACACAACAGAAGATCTCAGCATATGCTGATGACCTTCTTTTTTTGCTTACGAATCCCGTAATATCGTTGCCAAACCTCCTTAGACAATTTGAGATTTTTGGAAGTTTGTCTAATCTAAAGATAAATTTCTCCAAGTCAGAAGCGATGGGGTGTGGCAATGTCAGCGCAGGCCCCCCCGACGATGCAATCTGATTTTCACTTCAAGTGGACAACGTCCGCACTGAACTACTTGGACACGAGCATCCCGTCTGACCTCTACCGAGTTTACGACCTGAACTTCCCCCCAATGTTGACAAAAAAACTGAGTATTACTGGATACATGGCATAGAGGCCTTCACTCATGGTTTGGTAGGTGCAACTTACTCAAAATGTGCATACTACGAAAATACCTCTACATGTTTAAAGCCCTACCGGTTAGGATACCTGCCTCATATTTTAAGAAAGCGTTGTTTACCCGATTTGTCTGGGCTCACAAGAGGCCACGCACCCCCCGTATCCAGCTAACCATGCCCAAACACTGCGGGGGTCTGGCGTTGCCAGACGTCCGGAGATACTACCAGGCAGTACACCTCGGCAGGGTCATTGACTGGCAACGCCACCATGACTTCAAACTCTGGGTTTAGATAGAGCAGAGTCAATCTTCCATCCCCCTGAAAAGTGCACTATGGTGGTGGGAATTCATACCACCAGGCTTGAGGGCACACCCCCTGATAGGGATTACCCTACGACAATGTTCACAAGCCACCGTACAAAAACTTCACAAACGACCAGGACGTCACCCTTGACCCCAATCCTGGGGAACCCCAATTTCCCCCTGGGACTCTTGCTACTACTCAATAACCCCCCAGAGCAGCCGGATTTGCCCTGCATATCAAAATGGGAAGCAGTCATGCACTGCACTTTCACTACAACACAAACCCAAAATATGATCTGCTACGCCCTTAAGACTTCACTGTGCACTAAAATACAGGAGACTAACTATAAGATACTCACAAGATGGTACCTAATACC
The DNA here is from genome assembly GCA_029206835.1 of Rana muscosa. NCBI lineage: Eukaryota > Metazoa > Chordata > Amphibia > Anura > Ranidae > Rana > Rana muscosa. The sequence continues at coordinate 32,184,153 of CM055121.1, read as the reverse complement.
CAGTCGACTGCACACTATATTCCCCAACACCTCAGAGCACTGTTGGCGGGGATGTACAGACAGAGGAACGATCCTCCACATATTTTGGTTGTGTCCAAAATTGCAAGCCTTTTGGACTGCGGTCCACACCATTTCCCAGAAATTTACAGAATTTTCGATTCCTGATGATCCGGCATTTTTTTTACTACATGTCTCTACTTTGTCGGCTAGAACCTACAAAAATAGGATTTTTATTACAGCTTACCTGTAAAATCCTTTTCTTGGAGTACATCATGGGACACAGAGCCTTAAGTAATTTACTTAATGGGTAATAGGCCTACCTTCAGGTGTTGACACTGGTAAACCCTAATTAAGGAAGTTTACTCCCTATATAACCCCTCCTCCTTCCAGGAGCACATCAGTTTTAGTAGCAAAGCAATATGTCTAAATCCCAATGAGGGGAGGGACCTCTGTGTCCCATGAATCCCAAGGATTTTACAGGTAAGCTGTAATAAAAATCCTATTTTCTTTATCGTACATCATGGGACACAGAGCCTTAAGTAATTTACTTAATGGGACGTCCCATAGCAATGCCACTTGAGGGGTGGGAGAAACAACCCGCAGGGTACACCCAGACTTGAGGATCTACACTGCTGCTTGCAGCACACTGCGCCCAAAGGCGATATCCTCATACCTCCTTACATCCACCTGATAAAATCTTGTGAATGTATGCACTGAAGACCAAGTTGCGGCCTTACAGATCTGAGCCATGGAGGCCTGATGACGCACTGCCCAAGAAGCACTAACCGACCTGGTAGAGTGCGCCTTAACTCGAAACGGGGGAATCTTGCCCCTTAAGTCATAAGTTTGAATTATCACTTGCCGAATCCACTTAGCGACAGTGGATTTCGACGCTGCCTGTCGCTTCTTAGGACCCTCCGGCAAAATAAATAAGACATCAGTCTTACGAATCTGAGCAGTTTTCTTTAAATAGATTTTCACTGCTCTCACCACATCAAGACAATGTTGTGACTTTTCTTCCCTGGAACATGGTTTTGGAAAAAACGATGACAGGACAATATCTTGGTTCAGGTGAAAACCTGAAATTACTTTTGGCAAAAAGCCTGAACGAGGGCGTAGTACCACTCTGTCCTCATGAAAAATTTAATACGGCTCTTTACAAGAAAGAGCAGCCAACTCGGATACCCTCCTTGCTGAGGATATAGCAACCAAAAATACCAACTTCCTTGTCAGAAGGACTAGGGGAATATGTTTCATCGGTTCAAATGGCTGTTTTTGTAACACAGACAAAACTAAATTTAAGTCCCAGGGATTCAAGGGAGGTTTGACGGGCGGTTTGACGGGCGGATTAAGCCGCGTTACTCCTTGTATAAAGCCCCGGACTAAAGAATGAGTAGCAAGTGGTCTCTGAAATAAGACCAATAAAGCTGAGACTTGGCCCTTAATAGTACTTAAGGCCAATTTCATCTCTACCCCTAATTGTAGAAAGGCAAGAATTCTGCCTATGATATATCTCCGAGGGTGCCAACCCTTGGATTCACACCAGGAAACATAAGCCTTCCAGACTCTATAAAATATTGTTCTGGAAGCTGGCTTCCTGGCATTGATCAGGGTGGAGATAACTGGTTTCAATAGCCAAGCCGTTAAATTTAGAGACCGTAAGGAAGGATGGAATATCGGTCCCTGAGAGAGCAGATCTGACCGTAGTGGGAGGTACCATGGGCCCTCCACTGCCATCTTTATGATTTCTGCATACCATGACCTTCTGGGCCATGCTGGTGCTACCAGAATAATCGGCTTCCTTTCCAGCTTGATTCTGCAAAGAATTCGAGGCAGCAACTGGATGGGGGGAAATGCATATATCAGTGAGAACTGATCCCATGGGGTCACCAACGCATCCATTCCGCATGCGAATGGATCCCTTGTTCTGGCCACAAAGTTGACCAACTTTGTGTTGAATCTAGATGCTAGGAGATCTACGTCCGGAGTCCCCCATCTTTGGCAAACAGCCCGAAATATGTCGGGGTGAAGCGACCATTCCCCTGGGAATAACTGCTGGCGACTTAAGTAGTCCGCCTGCCAATTCTCTACTGCGGGAATGAATATTGCAGAAAGGCAAGGAACATTCCTTTCTGCCCAAGTTAGAATATGGTTCACCTCTCTCTGCGCTGAGAGACTCTTGGTGCCCCCTTGGTGATTGATATAGGCCACAGCTGTGGCATTGTCGGATTGAATCCTGACAGGGTAATTCTGTAGCCTGGAAGTCCAGGCCTTTAGAGCCAGACGTACTGCCCGAATCTCTAGGATATTGATGGGCAAGCCTCTTTCGGTCCTTGACCATTGTCCTTGGACAGTTGTCCTTTCTAGTACTGCTCCCCAGCCTGAGAGGCTGGCATCCGTCGTTACGACCTTCCAGATAACTGGTCTGAAGGATCTTCCTTTCAGCAGATTCTGGGTTAGTAACCACCAAGTGAGGCTTTGGGCCACTCTTGGGGACAGCCGCATTGGCGAGTCTAAGGCTTGAATTGTTTTGTTCCAAGCAGACAGGATACTGTTTTGTAACAGTCTTGAATGGAACTGGGCAAAAGGAACTGCTTCGAATGAAGCCACCATGGTTCCTAGTAACCTCATGCAGAGGCGAATGGAGGGATTGCCATTTGACCTGACCCGCCATACCAATTCTTTTATGGAGTTGATCTTTGCTAGAGGCAAGAACACCTTTTCCTGGACTGTGTCTATGATCAGACCCAAGTACTCCAGTCTTTTTAGCGGTATTAAGGAAGATTTCTCCAGATTGAGAATCCAACCCAATGCTTTCAGATAGTCGGTTGTAGTGCGTACAGCTTGCTCCAAGCGAATCACTGATTGATCTATAAGTAATAGATCGTCTAGGTACGCTATGATTGTTATGCCCTGTGCCCTTAACCTGGCTAGAGGTGGGGCCAGCACCTTGGTGAACACCCGGGGTGCTGTGGCTAGCCCGAAGGGCAGGGCTACAAACTGGAAATACTGTTGTTTTAATTTGAACCGCAGAAATTTTTGATGAGCAGGGAATATAGGGATATGCATCCCTGATGTCAATTGACGCGAGAAGTTCTCCTCCTAGAAGGATAGAAACTACTGATCTGATTGTCTCCATGCGAAAGGAGCGGATCTTCAGGAATTGATTTAGCTTTCTTAGATCTAGAATGGGTCTGACGTCTCCATTTGGTTTTGGTACCATGAAAAGATTTGAATAAAACCCCAGACCTTGTTCCCTTGTGGGGATCTGTATGATCACCCCTTGAGATCTTAATCGGTCTAGTGCTTGAAACAGAGATTGTTTCTTCTCTGGATCCTTGGGTACGCTTGATCTTAGGAAACGAGATGGTGGAAAGTTCCGGAATTCCAGCTTGTATCCCAGCGTTACCGTGGAGATGACCCATGTGTCCTGAATTTCCTTTTTCCAGACTTCTGAAAAGTGCAGAAGTCTTCCCCCCACCTTGGTGAGGGGGGTTGTCTCTTCATGACGAGGCTTTAGGATTCAGTTTTGCAGATTTCCTACCCCAGGGCTTCTTTTGAGCCTGGGTCTGACTCTGAGGTCTTCCTCTAGAGTCTGACGGCGGAGGCCGTCGCCACTGCTTAGAGGCGGAAGCCCTTGGCGCAGGGGAAAGGGCCCGTTTAAATGAAGGGCGTTTGTATTTTCTTTTGACGGGTAAAAGCATGCTTTTCCCACTAGAAATTGTCTTGATATATTTATCCAAGTCCTCTCCAAAAAGTCGCTCCCCATGGAAGGGAAACCCAGTTAGGAGGTTCTTACATGGTGTTTCAGCTGACCAATTCTTTAGCCACAGGATCCTGTGCATATGTACAAGCATAAGCGTAAGGCGGGATGCCTGGTGAATGGAATCTTTAATGGCATCTATGGCAAAACATAATGCCTTAGGTAGTTCAGCCAAATCCCGAGCTTGTTGTGTAGGAAGTTCTCTAAGGGCCAATTTAAATTGGTCCTTTAGGGATTGTCAGACGCCTATTGCGGCGACTGCTGGCTGAGTGACGGCACCTGCTATGGAAAAGGCAGATTTTAGCAGGGATTCCAACTTCCTATCTGTTGGATCCTTAAGCATTTGTGCATTGTCTACAGGACAAGTCAAGTTATTATTCACATTGGAAATCACAGCGTCAACTGCTGGTACTTTCCATCTTTTGGAGAATCTTTCCTCCAGAGGATAGCGATTTGCAAAACTCTTGGGAGGGAGAAAATGTTTATCCGGATGATCCCATTCCGGAAAAAATAAGCTGTTCTAGCAATGCACGTGCTGGAAACGCATGCAAAGCATGGGAAGGTTTCAAAGAACCTAAGGAAGAGGCCGGGTTTTCATGAGACTCTGTTAGAGGCAGCATGAAGGTGGAGCGAACCATTTCTGTAAGAGATTGTATCAGCAATTTCTCAGTTTGGGGAGCTGAAAAAGGTTCATCTACCGTTGTCTCCTCCAAGGAGGAATCATCGGTTTGTCTTTCTTCCTGATCGATTGAGGGTAACACCTCATCGTGAGTCCACTGTTCCCCTAGTAAAGCTAAAGTGGGGGAAGGGCTAGTACGTTTCTTATCACTCTGAATAGAGGATGCGATTAAAGCCGCTAATTTTTCTTCCATACCCTGGAGGGAGGAGGAGAGGGCATCTTCAGTCACATATCTAGGTGCTGAGATGTGAGAGGCAGTTGCACCATAAATTTGTTCCAATGGCTTACCCAGTGTTGCCATAATTGGTAATTCAGGCGAGAATGGCAGCATGGAATTACAGCTAGAAGTCTCAATGCCTGGGGGTGAAATCTTTGCTTTTTTGGCTTTTGAGGTGTCTTTTTTGGTAGGCATAGTCCTAAGTACAAAAACAGAGGCGCTATACAATTTGCACTAAATCGCTGAAAATAGTCATGACTTTAAAAGCCGCTATAAAGGGATTTTTATAACAGCTTACCTGTAAAATCCTTTTCTTGGAGTACATCACGGGACACAGAGCGACTTAGTCATTACTAATGGGTTATATAGATTACCTTCAGGTGCTGGCACTGGCCACTTCCAAACCGGAAGTACCCTCCCCTATATAAGCCCCTCCCATCCGGGAGCACCTCAGTTTTGTAGCCAAGCAATAAGTGTCCCAAAAAGAGGGGTGGGAGCTCTGTGTCCCGTGATGTACTCCAAGAAAAGGATTTTACAGGTAAGCTGTTATAAAAATCCCTTTTTCTTTTTCGTACATCACGGGACACAGAGCGACTTAGTCATTACTAATGGGACGTCCCAAAGCAATGCCAAATGAGGGGAGGGATACATAAGCTGGGCGCCATCAGGCATGAGGATCTTTTGCGGCCTGCAACACACTGCGCCCAAAGGCGACATCCTCCTGACTTCTAACGTCTACCTGGTAGAATCTAGTAAACGTGTGTACCGAAGACCATGTTGCGGCCTTACATACTTGAGCCAGGGAGGCCTGGTGATGCACTGCCCATGAAGTTCCAACTGCTCTTGTGGAGTGCGCCCTAACTTTGAAAGGAGGCGGTCTCTTTCTCAAGCCATAGGCTTGTATTATGACCTGTCGAATCCACTTGGCTAAAGTAGATTTTGATGCTGCCTGACCCTTTTTAGGGCCTTCTGGCAGAATAAACAAAGTATCCGTTCTGCAAATCTGAGCAGTGGCTTTTAGATAAGCTTTAACTGCTCTTACTACATCCAAAGAATGTAATAACTTTTCCTCTACCGAGCTAGGTTTAGGGAAAAAAGAAGGAAGAACCACATCTTGGTTCAAATGAAACCTCGATACCACCTTGGGAAGAAAGGCTGGATGAGGACGTAATACTACTCTGTCCTTATGGACAACCAGATATGGCTCCTTACAGGACAAGGCGGCTAATTCCGATACTCTTTTAGCCGAACAAACGGCTACTAAGAAAATCAATTTCCTGGTGGGAAGAACCAAGGAAATGTGTTGCAATGGTTCAAACGGTTGTTTCTGTAGAACCGACAGAACCAGGTTTAAGTCCCAAGGACATATGGGAATACTAACCGGAGGGCTAATACGCATCACTCCTTGTATGAAAGCTTTGACTAGTGAATGCGAAGCCAAGGGCCTTTGAAAAAATATTGACAAGGCCGAAATCTGACCCTTGATAGTACTCAAGGCCAGCTTCCTATCTACAGCCCACTGTAGGAAGTCCAAAATCCTCCCTATCACGTACTTACGTGGATGCCATTTCTTGGCCTCACACCACGTAATGTACGCTTTCCAGATCCTATAATAGATCTGCCTGGATACCGGCTTCCTGGCATTGATCATGGTAGATACCACAGAATTAGAGAGCCCTCTCTTTTTCAGAATGTGGGCTTCAATAGCCAGGCCGTCAAACCTAGGGCTGGTAAGGAAGGGTGGTATATCGGTCCCTGCGACAGCAGGTCCGGACGATGTGGGAGGGTCCAAGGACTCCTCACTGACATTTTTACAATCTCCGCGTACCATGCCCTTCGGGGCCACGCTGGAGCCACCATAATCACTGGTTTCTTTTCTACCCTGATTCTGCGGAGTAATCGCGGTAACAATTGTGGCGGTGGGAATGCATATATCAGCTTGAACTGATCCCAAGGGAACACTAGGGCATCCGAGCCGCATGCTAGAAGATCCCTTGTGCGAGACACAAATCTGTCCACCTTTGCGTTGAATCTGGATGCTAGCAGATCTACATCCGGTGTTCCCCACCGCTGGCATATTGCCTGGAAAACCTCGGGGTGAAGAGACCATTCCCCCGGGCATAATTGTTGGCGACTTAAAAAGTCCGCTCTCCAATTTTCCACTCCTGGGATGAAAACCGCGGATATGGCTGGGACATATTTTTCTGCCCACTCCAGGATGCAATTTGCTTCCCTCTGGGCTGCACGACTCCTGGTGCCACCCTGGTGATTGATATATGCCACTGCTGTGGCATTGTCTGATTGAATTCTGACAGGGGACCCTTGGAGTTTGGATGTCCATGCTACTAGGGCATACCGGGCTGCTCGTATCTCTAAGAGATTGATGGGCAGGGCCTTTTCTGCTTCTGACCACTTGCCCTGGAGAGACCATTGCTCCAGTACTGCCCCCCAGCCTATGAGGCTGGCATCTGTAGTGACTACCTTCCAAGAAACCGGACTGAAGGGTTTCCCTTTTTCCAGATTCTGGGGCACCAACCACCAATGGAGGCTCTTGCGAACGGAAGGGGACAGGGACATTGGTAAGTCTAAAGCCTGAACTTTTTTGTTCCAGGCTGACAGTATGGCCCTTTGCAAATTCCTTGAATGGAATTGACCGTAGGGTACCGCTTCGAATGAAGCCACCATTTTTCCCAGCAGCCTCATGCAGAGGCGTATGGATGGTTTTCTTTTTGTACCCACTAAGTGGGTCAAATCTTTTAAAGACGACACCTTCTCTGGAGGTAAGAAAATCTTTCTCCGATTTGAATCCAGCCTTAGCCCTAAGTATTCCAGACTTTTGACTGGTCTTAGAGCTGACTTGTCCCGGTTGATAATCCAACCGTGATATTCCAGATACTTGATTGTCTTGTGAATAGATACTTCCAGCTTTTCCACTGAGTGGTCTATTAGTAGCAGGTCGTCTAGATATGCCATTATCGTTACACCTTGTGTTCTTAGATTGGCCAATAATGGGGCCAGAATTTTTGTGAACACTCGTGGTGCTGTGGCCAGACCGAAAGGTAAGGCTCTGAACTGAAAATGGCGCCCTTCTACTGCAAAGCGTAGAAATTTCTGGTGGGCCGGAAAGATGGGAATATGCAGATAAGCATCCCTTATGTCGATCGAGGCTAACCATTCCTGCCCTTGTAGGGCGGTGGCCACCGATCGGATCGACTCCATCCGAAAAGTCCTGATATTTAGGAACTTGTTTAGCCCTTTTAGATTTAATATGGGCCTCACGTCCCCATTTGGTTTGGGGACTGTGAAAAGGTTCGAGTAAAACCCGAATCCGCTTTCTTCCAGGGGAACATTCATGATTACACATTGGAGCAATAGTTGTTCTAGTGCCAGAAGGAGGGATCCTCTCTTCTGGGGATCTCTTGGCACGTTTGACCTCATAAATTGGGCAGGAGGAGTGCCTTTTAACTCCAGCTTGTATCCCAGACTTACTGCGGAGAGCACCCATCTGTCTCTGATGGTGTCCCGCCAGGTCTCTGTGAACAACTGAAGCCTTCCCCCCACCCGATTGAGTGGGGGCAACGCTTCATGACTTGGGGGGAGGTTTTGTACCTCTCTTGATCCAGGGCTTCTTGTTACCCTGTGATTGTCCCTGATTTCTGCCCCCTGAATTTGACCGCGGAGGCCGTCGGAACTGCTTCACAGCTGATGTGCCCGGGACTGGAGAAGTAGGCCTCTTAAAAGAAGGACTTCTACTCTTGTTCTTAACCGGTAAGAGTGAACTTTTACCGGCAGAAATTTTCTGGATATATTTGTCCAGATCTTCTCCAAATAAGCGTTCTCCATGAAATGGGAAGCTAACCAGCAGTTTCTTACAGGGAGCTTCAGCAGACCAGTTTTTGAGCCACAGAAGCCTACGCATATGTACTATAGACAGCGTAAAGCGGGAGGCCTGTTGGATTGTATCCTTTATGGCGTCCACCGCAAAACACAAGGCTCTAGGCAGGTCAGCTAGGGCAAGAGCCTGCTGATCTGGTAAGTCCCTTAAGACTTGTTTCAACTGATCTTTCACTGCTTGGCAGACTCCAATCGCTGCTACCGCAGGTTGTGTCACCATGCTTGCTGTAGAGAAAGCAGATTTTAGTAAAGACTCCAATTTTTTATCTATTGGGTCTTTGAACATTGGAACATTATCTACTGGACATGTCAGTGATTTGTTCACAGAAGAGATGGCTGCGTCCACTGTAGGGACCCTCCATTTTTTTATGAACTTATCCTCCATGGGATAGATCACCGGAAATCTCTTGGGGGGAGCAAATATTTTATCAGGGTGCTCCCAATCCTGGTAAATAAGCCCTTCTAATAAAGGGTGGATTGGGAAGGAACAGACAGCCTGGGGAGCTTTTAGCGACCCCAGCGAGGAAACCGTAGTGGATGGTGGTTCCGCCAGTGGCATTTTAAATGCTGATCGGACCATGTTAGTCAGAGACTGAACCCATAATCTTTCAGCCTGAGATGCTGAGAAAGGTTCTTCCACTTGATTCCTCCATAACTGAATCAACCTCATCCTGATCCCCTTCAGGTAGGTCGATCCCTGTGTGGGGCTGTTCCTCCACTAACAGGCACTCTGAAGGAGGAGACGGAGATCGGACGCGCTTTCCCTGTGACAGGGAAGCAGCGATCAATGCTGTTAATCTCTCTTCCAATCCTCCCAGAGTTGAGGATAAAACCTCCTCTGTTATATATACAGGAGCAGGTGGACTGGGGACAGCCGCAGCACCAGGCACTCCTGCGGGGTTTCTACGGCTACTGACCTCTGAATTCTCAGGGGAGATTGGTGCAGTACAAGCATGCCCAATATCCTCAGAGCCCGATGGAGACCCCTTTGGCTTCCTGGAAGATCTATTTCCGGAGCGTCTGGACGACATATCCTTTAAGCACAAAGCCGAGGTATTCCCGTCGTCATACACCAATTTTGCTGGTAATAGTCTAACAAAGTTGCTGCTATATACCAGCTGGTGTCCACTAAAGTGCCTTTCTATGGGGATGCCTGCATCAACCGCCTCTGTGTGCCACTGTTTGTTGCTAGCTCTGTTTGCATCCAGCTGACACTTGTACTGTGTCTTTATACAAGCTGGGACGCCTGCACATGCGCAGAAGCGCCGTGGCGCGCATCGAGCGTCATCCACCCGCCCCGCCCCTTTTTTTTCATAGGAGGCGCGTGCACGCGCCCGTGCGCCATTGGCGCCCTTTTCGAAACCAAACAGGGACTAGGAGCCAGGGCCCTTTTTGCCGGAGGGCCTGTGCGGTGGATGAGCGCAGCAACAGGGCAGAGGAAGTGGATTCCCACAGAGAAACTTACCAACTGCCTGGATCTTTTGACTTGAGAAAACCAAAGATCCACATGACAAGAAAAATGGACCACAGCGGCCTCTAGTGGTTTAACACAGGTACCGCGGTCCTCTTTTTTTTTTTTTCTCTTGACTACTATTAAAATTTTACATTTTCAGTAGTTACAGGCATACACAGATATTAGCGGGAATACCGTTAGGTAACAGACAGAAAGACAAATTAGGCTTGGGGGTCCCCCAATAGAACCAAGTTCCTGGGGGCCCCCACTTACCTGATCCCCGCTGCAGGACTCTGTTTGGTCCACAGAAGCCCAAACTTCACCTATCACGGCAGGCATTGTAATTAAACCTTCAGGGACCGGGTTCCCAAGGATTCCACTCCCCTGGACCTGTATAGCACCCTGCACAGACAACATTTTGGTCGTGGGTATGACCAGAGCTCTGGATCCCAGGGTCCAGCCCTCCTAAGAGAGGCATTACAGGCAAAACCTTGCTCTTCCGCTGCAAGGCCCGGGTACCGACCGTTTAGCTATGAAGCTTTTTTGGTGGGATCCGGAACAGCTTACTAAGGCCCAAAAGAACCTGTACGCAAGCCCAGTGAAAACACATGTTACTCTTTGGCCAACACCTTAGACACTGGCAAAAAAAACTGAGGTGCTCCCGGATGGGAGGGGCTTATATAGGGGAGGGTACTTCCGGTTTGGAAGTGGCCAGTGCCAGCACCTGAAGGTAATCTATATAACCCATTAGTAATGACTAAGTCGCTCTGTGTCCCGTGATGTACGAAAAAGAAAAAGTTTCAGCCTAGTGCTGAAAAGAGTGTCTTTCCTGAATCAGGAATGCCAGTGCAACCCATACGTGTCTCACAGCTCGTGTGTCTCTGTGTATGCTTCCTCCTCAGCAGCGGAGGAGAGACTGACATGGCTATATGTTTCCCATTTTCGCGGTACTGCGTTTAGGCTCCGCCCCCTCCGGAAAAAATTCCGCCCCCTTTTCCCATTTAACCACTTAACGACCGCTCACTGTATATATACGTCGGCACAATGGCACCGACAGGCACAATCACGTAGAGTGTACGTGATTGCCTTTGTACAGTTGGGGGGTCCAATCGGACCCCCCTTCTGTACAGTGAGCTGTCGGAATTCGTTGGGTAACGATCCAACATGAGGGGACGGCCATTCGATTCCGGCCACCCCCCCGCGATCGCTCCCGGCGAATGGAAATGCCCCCTCTGTCTGTCGAATGTACACACAGGCAGAGGAAGCAGGAGGAAGTGATGTCATCTCTTGTGCGGCGCTCACATATACCGAGCGCCGTACAAGAGAAGACATCAAGGTTAGTGCACAAACACTACACTAACACCAGCACACATAGGCACATAAATCGCCCCCCCAGCCCCCAGTCACAGTGTCACTGATTGCAGTGACCATTTATTTACGGATCACTGCAATCAGTGACATTTGTGACTGTAAAAGTGTCACTACATTTAGTTTTAGGTCCAGTGTAGCCCCCTAACCCCCCCTAATAAAGGTTTAAACCCTTGATCACCCCCCAGGTAATCCTTTCACCCCCTATCACCACTGTCGCTAAGCGATCATTTTTCTGATCGATGTCTTAGCGTCGGTGATGCAGATCGGTAGCCAGTATTTTTTTTTTAGGTTCGCCGCAGGTTTTTATAGCGTCAGGTACCCCCATAAATGATCTAATAAAGGTTTAACCCCCTTGATCGCCTCCCAGGTAACCCTTTCACACCCTATCACCACTGTCGCTAAGCGATCATTTTTCTGATCGCTGTCTTAGCGTCGGTGATGCAGATCGGTAGCCAGTAATTTTTTTTAGGTTCGCCGCAGGTTTTTATAGCGTCAGGTACCCCCATAAATTATCTAATAAAGGTTTAACCCCCTTGATCGCCCCCCAGGTAACCCTTTCACCCCCTATCACCACTGTCGCTAAGCGATCATTTTTCTGATCGCTGTCTTAGCGTCGGTGATGCAGATCGGTAGCCAGTAATTTTTTTTAGGTTCGCCGCAGGTTTTTATAGCGTCAGGTACCCCCATATATTATCTAATAAAGGTTTTAACCCCCTAATTGCCCCTAGTTAACCCTTTCACCAGTGATCATCATATAAGTGTTACGGGTGACGCTGGTTAGTTAGTTTGCTTTTTATAGTGTCAGGGCACCCGCCGTATATAACCCAATAAAGGTTTAACCCCCTGATCGCCCGGCGGGTGATATCAATTAGGTTTTAGCGTCAGAGAGGGTCTGCGTCACACCCCAGGCAGCGTCAGGTTAGTGCCAGTAACGCTAACACCCACGCGTGAAGCATAAACCTCCCTTAGTGGTATAGTATCTGAACAGATCAATATCTGATCTGATCAGATCTATACTAGCGTCCCCAGCAGTTTAGGGTTCCCAAAAACGCAGTGTTAGCGGGATCAGCCCAGATACCTGCTAGCACCTGCGTTTTGCCCCTCCGTCCAGCCCAGGCCACCCAAGTGCAGTATCGATCGATCACTGTCACTTACAAAACACAACACACATAACTGCAGCGTTCGCAGAGACAGGCCTGATCCCTGCAACTCCAGTGCTGTAGGAGGTGATTTCACCACAACAGTTAAAAAAAAAAGCAAATATGCCGAAGCATTGGGGCAGCAGGGGCGGAGGAGTGATTTTGCTCCTAATGCCGCGTACATACGGTCGAAATTCCGACAGAGGCTTGCCCGTGGAAAAGTCCGACCATGTGTGTGCGGCATAACTTTTTTGCGGGAGGATGCCCCCATGCTTCGGCATATATAAATGGTGCATGTATGCCCATCATTAGAAGTGGGTGGATGAAGGGCGGTATTCTAATGGTGGGCATACCCACCGATCAATCTCTTTTTTCGTTCAGCCACCTGGCTGCATGAAAAAAAAAAAGATTACAATACATGTCCAACAAGGACCAGCAACGTACTGGTATGTTGCTGGACTTTGAATGGTTATACCAGATTGATGCCTGCGGGTTTAGGTATCATCTTGGTATCATTCTTTTCAGCCAGCGGCCGGCTTTCATGTAAAAGCAATCCTAGTGGCTAATTAGCCTCTGGACTGCTTTTACAAGCAGTGGGAGGGAATGACCCCCCCGGATATAAAAAGCGCCATTGGGAAATTGGGAAAGCATTTTATCACACCGATCTTGGTGTGGTCAGATGCTTTGAGGGCAGAGGAAAGATCTAGGGTCTAGACCCCAGTTTTTTCAAAAAAAGGAGTACCTGTCACTATCTATAGCTATCATAGGGGATATTTACATTCCCTGAGATAACAATAAAAATGATAAAAAAAAAAAAAAAATATGGAAGGAACAATTTAAAAATAAAATAGCAAAATTAATAATAAAAAAAAAAAAAAAGCACCCCTGTCCTGCCCTGCTCTTGCCCAATGGCAAACGCAAGCGTCGGTCTGGCGTCATATGTAAACAGCAATTGCACCATGCATGTGAGGTATCACCGCGAAGGTCAGATCGAGGGCATTAATTTTAGCAGTAGACCTCCTCTGTAAATCTAACGGGGTAACCTGTAAAGGCTTTTAAAGGCTTTTAAAAATGTATGTAGTTTGTCACCAATGCGCGTTTGTGCGAAATTTTAAAGAATGTCGTGTTTGGTATCTATGTACTCGGCCTAAGATCATCTTTTTTATTTCATCAAACATTTGGGCAATATAGTGTGTTTTAGTGCACTAAAATTAAAAAAAAGTGTATTTTTTCCCCAAAAAATGCGTTTGAAAAATCGCTGCGCAAATACTGTGTAGAAAAAAAAAATGCAACACACACCATTTTATTCTGTAGGGCCTTTGCTTTAAAAATATATATAATGTTTGGAGGTTAAACATAATTTTCTTGCAAAAAAAAATATGTTTTCATGTAAACAAAAAGTGTCAAAAAGGGCTTTGTCTTAAAGTGGTTAGAAGAGTGGATGTAAGCTTCCTAATGTTGTGTATAAAATGCCAGAACAGTTCAAAACCCCCCCAAATGACCCCATTTTGGAAAGTAGACACCCCAAGCTATATACTGAGAGGCATGTCGAGTCCATGGAATATTTTATATGTTGACACAAGTTGCGGAAAAAATAAAAAAAAATTGTTTTTTTTGCACAAAGTTGTCACTAAATGATATATTGCTCAAACATGCCATGGGCATATGTGGAATTACACCCCAAAATACATTCTGTTGCTTCTCCTGAGTACGGGGATACCACATGTGTGAGACTTTTTGGGAGCCTAGCCGCGTACGGGACCCCAAAAACCAATCACCGCCTTCAGGCTTTCTAAGGGTGTAAATTTTTGATTTCACTTCTCACTGCCTATCACAGTTTCGGAGGCCATGGAATGCCCAGATGGCACAAAACCCCCCCAAATGACCCCATTTTGGAAAGTAGACACCCCAAGCTATTTGCTGAGAGGTATTGTGAGTATTTTGCAGATCTCGCTTTTTGTCACAAAGTTTTGAAAATTGAAAAAAGAAAAAAAAAAATTTCTTTCTTCATTTTCAAAAACAAATGAGAGCTGTAAAATACTCACCATGCCTCTCAGCAAACAGCTTGGGGTGTCTACTTTCCAAAATGGGGTCATTTGGGGGGGTTTTGTGCTATTTTGGCATTTTATGGCCTTCGAAACTGTGATAGGTAGTGAGGAGTCAAATCAAAAATTTGTGCCTAGAAATCCTGAAGGCGGTGATTGGTTTTCGGGGTCCCGTACGCGGCTAGGCTCCTAAAAAGTCCCACACATGTGGTATCCCCGTACTCAGGAGAAGCGGCAAAATTTATTTTGGGGTGCAATTCCACATATAACCATGGCATGTGTGAGCAATATATCATTTAGTGACAACTTTTTGTAATTTTTTTTTTTTTGTCATTATTCAATCACTTGGGACAAAAAAAAAATATTCAATGGGCTCAACATGCCTCTCAGCAATTTCCTTGGGGTGTCTACTTTCTAAAATGGGGTCATTTGGGGGGGTTTTGTACTGCCCTGCCATTTTAGCACCTCAAGAAATGAGATAGGCAGTCATAAATTTAAAGCTGTGTAAATTCCAGAAAATGTACCCTAGTTTGTAAACGCTATAACTTTTGCGCAAACCAATAAATATACACTTATTGACTTTTTTTTACTAAAGACATGTGGCTGAATACATTTTGGCCTAAATGTATGACTAAAATTGAGTTTATTCGATTTTTCTTATAACAAAAATTAGAAAATATCATTTTTTTTCAAAATTTTCAGTCTTTTTCCGTTTATATCGCAAAAAATTTAAATCGCAGAGGCAATCAAATACCATTAAAAGAAAGCTCTATTTGTGGGAGGAAAAGGACGCAAATTTCGTTTGGGTACAACATTGCATGTCCGCACAATTTACAGTTAAAGCAGCGCAGTGCAAAATTCTGAATTCACCTCTGGTCCTTTAGCTACCAAATGGTCCGGGGCTTAAGTGGTTAAAAAAAAAGTTTTTTTTTTTTTTTTCTATGGATCCCTGACCAAACAAGAGAAGGGGAGGGGGAGGGGAGCAGAGACTGCAATGAGGCAGAGAAACAAAAAAACAGCCAGACAATCCTATCGTGGTACATAGCGGGACCTCTGCGTCCCCCACGGCGGGGGGAGGGGGTAAGTAAGGGGGTGCAGCGCTGCTGTTTCCCTAACCCACTGGTCCAATCAGAGGGGGGAAAAAACTCTTTTAAAAGGCTTTATCTTACCTTGGTAAGAATATCCCCTCCACCTGCTGTACCAATCAAGCACGGACTGAGCTTAGTGAAGACGACAGAGTATGGTAAGTGCATAGGCTCCCTCTAGTGGAGACTTTAAGGCATGACAATCTCTTTTCCTTAATGGAAGAAATACATAGACATTGAAAATACCTAAGTTTCTTCCTTACCTTATCATCGTCGCAGGATTTTTCTGAATTAACAGAAAAAATCCAGCTTTCACCCATCACAGTGGGCTGTGTTTAGCCAAACCTTCAATGACGGGGGTCCCTGAAAAGGGATTTCCACTGCCTTGGGCCATGTATAGCACCCCATCAGGAAGCAAATAGGTAATGTAACAAGACCTAAGCCCCGGTTTCCTGGGGTCCAGTCCTACAAAGAGGCGTTACAGGCAAAACCTTGTGCTTCGGATACGAGGTCCCAGGTACCATCCATTTAGGCCACAGTGGCACTGTGGTGGATCTGGCTTCTTTTTATGGAGGAATTTAAATCCAGCATGGATCCCTCCTGGAGCTCCTCAGAGCACATCTTCACTCGTGACCAACAACTTTAGACACTGGCGAAAAAACTAATGTGCTCCTGAAAGGAGGAGGGGTTATATAGGGAGTAAACTTCCTTAATTAGGGTAAATTACTTAAGGCTCTGTGTCCCATGATGTACGATAAAGAAAAATCCATACTTCGCCACTGTGGGGGGGTTAGCTCGGCAGCGGGTGTGTGTGATCCCCTGGATGGGCTCCCCACACAAAAACAGGCCCAGCAGACGGAGGTTGTGGTTTTCAAGATCAAAAAGGTGTGGTTTATTTCTCTATTTACAGTGACAAAAAAACACAGCAAAGCAAAAAGAAACAAACAAAATAAACCCTGGTCAGCTTGACCTCTGACTAAACATGCAGGTTTCCTAACTAACAACTGGGATCAGCCTGGTGCTGTCCTAGTCCCTAAGTCCCTGGTTTAGTAAATGTCCAAACAAATAGCCACACAGGCTTTGTCTCACCGCACAGGGGTTCACTCTCCCTAGACAGTCCACACAGGTCTGGTTCCAGGCATGAGCAAACACCTAATGAAGCTGGGAGTTTTTATAGAGGCCTTAAACGAGCTGACAAGCTTCAGCTGGTCTCATCAACTCCCTGCCTGCACGACGCCCAGCACTCTCCCTAGAGGTATGAATCATCCATGAGCCCACTAGCCTCAGCTGGGCTTCATCAACTCCCTCCCTAGTTGTATAAGTCGGCATAAAGCCTGAATCTGGGAGAAATATATCTACCCCCCTGGATGCAACCAGGTGACTTTACCTTCCTGCTGTCACATACCCCCCCCCTCTTGTTTTAACCTTGGGGTTGGAACACCAGCAATCAGGCATTCATGTACTCGAGACAAAGCATCCACATTCCCCATTTGAACGCCAGGGCGATGCTTTACTGTGAAGTTGAATTCCTGTAGGGCCAGGAACCACCTATTCACTCTTCTATTTGTCTCCTTGTTTTGAGCCATCCACTTTAACGGAGCGTGATCCGTAACCATGTCTAAGTGCCTACCTAGCAGACTTGATTATAGGACCTACCAAATCCATTGCGACCCTCTCAAACGGGACCTCAATGATGGGTTGAGGGACCAGCGGGCTACGGAAATGTGGCATCGGGGCCGACCTCTGACACACAGGGCAGGAGGAACAATAATTTTCTATGTCCTTCATCACCCCAGGCCAATAGAATCTCTGTAATACCCTCTCTCGGGTTTTCTCTGTCCCCAGATGACCTCCAAGAATGTGCCCATGGGCCAACTCCAACACCAACTTCCTGTAAGGTTTGGGCACCACAAGCTGCTCAACGGTTTCTTCTGCCCTTTTTGCCACCCGATACAGTAGGTCCTTCTCTACGCTGAAGTATGGGTAAGTGCAGGTATTATCTGGGTTCACTAACTCGCCATCTATTTCCACTAAGTTTTCCCGTGCCTTTATTAGGGCGGGGTCTTTTAACTGTTCTGTGGCAAAATTTTCCCTGTGAACCTCAAGATCAGAAAACTCCACAGACGGTAGGTTTTCGTCTGAGGAGGTGGGCTTCTCTCCAGTTTCTTGAGTCTCGCCTGCCAATACTGACAAGGGAAATTCTGGAGAGTCCTCACCACTCTCAGAGGAGTTCTGGCTATCACCTTCCTGGTACATAGGGGCACCAGTGGGGGGCTCAGGATCATCCCACAGTTCCCAGAACTTCGGAAAATCCCTTCCCACAATGGCATCATGCGGTAATTGAGATACTAACCCCACTGGATGAGAGAGGGTACCTTTGGGGGTCTTGAAACACACTGTAGTCACTGGATACTCTCGGGTGTCCCCATGCACACAAATAACAGCTACCTTGCTATTCCCAGAGACCTCTGTTTTAACTAATTCAGCCTTTATCAGGGTCACAAGGCTACCTGAATCCAGTAATACCACAACATTTCTACCATTAATACACATTTTGCATAAATGTTTCTCAGTTCCCCGAATGGCAGTGCATGCGACTGTCGCACACAGCGACTGACGTCTGTCCGTCAGAAAGTCACATTGCATGGGTTCCTCCACAACCGGGCAATTTGCTGCAATATGTCCCGCTTGCCGGCAGCGGTAGCAAACAATCCATTTGGCTGCCTCTTGAGCCCCTGACTTCCCAGGCTGTTCTCGCCAAACTTTGGGTAGAGCTCCCACCCTCACCCCTTGGAATCCTCTTATCCGCCCCTGGGGATGGTCTGGTCTTAGGGTGGAAAGTCCGAGAGTCTCTGGAAGAGGCCGTCAGGTTCTCTGTAGCCAAGTATTTCTCTACACGATCCACAAGACCACCGGCCGTCTCTGGGTCTCCATGGCTTACCCACTTTTGGATGGCAGTAGGAAGAGCTCTCAAAAACCGATCCATTACAACACGTTCCACAATCTCTGGTGCGGACAAAGTCTCTGGCTGTAGCCACTTCCTGCTCAGGTGAATGAGATCATACATTTGAGACCTGGGGGGTTTTCCAAGCTGGAAAGTCCAGTTATGCACACGCTGAGCCCGGACAGCCAGGGTGACACCCAGCCTTGCCAATATTTCAGCTTTTAGCATCACATAGTCTTTTGCTTGGTCAGGCTCTAGGTCATAGTAAGCCTTCTGCGATTCACCAGTTAACAGAGGAGCCACCAGTCCAGCCCACTGCTCCTCAGGCCACTTTTCTCTTTCAGCAGTCCTTTCAAATGTGGTCAAAAATACCTCTGGATCATCCTCTCCAGTCATTTTTGTCAATAAACGACTCACCCCAAAGGACGCGGTATTAGTGGGACGGCTTTCCTCACTGGTCTGCGGACGTTGCTGCATTACTGCTTCCATTTGTTGTAGTCTCTGCTCTTGCTTCTGTAACAGGTCTATGAAGCGGGCCTCAGATTGCTGCTGGGCTGCAAGGCTCTGTTGATGAGCTTGCTGCTGGGCTGCGAAGCTCTGTTGTTGAGCTGCAAGGCTCTTTTGCAAACCTGCATTTGTCTGCTGTTGATTGGCATTTGCTAGAGCCAGCTGTTTCAGTATCTCCTCCATGCTGGCTTAAAAAAAAACTGCCCGCATTCTCCACCAACTGTGGGGGGGGGGGGGGGTTAGCTCGGCAGCGGGTGTGTGTGATCCCCTGGATGGGCTCCCCACACAAAAACAGGCCCAGCAGACGGAGGTTGTGGTTTTCAAGATCAAAAAGGTGCGGTTTATTTCTCTATTTACAGTGACAAAAAAACACAGCAAAGCAAAAAGAAACATAAACAAAATAAACCCTGGTCAGCTTGACCTCTGACTAAACATGCAGGTTTCCTAACTAACAACTGGGATCAGCCTGGTGCTGTCCTAGTCCCTAAGTCCCTGGTTTAGTAAATGTCCAAACAAATAGCCACACAGGCTTTGTCTCACCGCACAGGGGTTCACTCTCCCTAGACAGTCCACACAGGTCTGGTTCCAGGCATGAGCAAACACCTAATGAAGCTGGGAGTTTTTATAGAGGCCTTAAACGAGCTGACAAGCTTCAGCTGGTCTCATCAACTCCCTGCCTGCACGACGCCCAGCACTCTCCCTAGAGGTATGAATCATCCATGAGCCCACTAGCCTCAGCTGGGCTTCATCAACTCCCTCCCTAGTTGTATAAGTCGGCATAAAGCCTGAATCTGGGAGAAATATATCTACCCCCCTGGATGCAACCAGGTGACTTTACCTTCCTGCTGTCACACCACTTATTAACCACTTAACGACCGCCCACTGTAAATATACGTCAGCAGAATGGCACCGACAGGCAGAATCACGTACATATACGTGATTGCCTTTGTATAGTTGGGGGGTCCGATCGGACCCCCCTTCTTTACAGTGGGTGGTCGTTTTACCTTCGGGAGCGATCCGGCATGAGGGGACGGCCGTTCGATTCCGGCCACCCCCTCTCGATCGCTCCCGGCGAATGAGGGAGCTTCCCCTGCCTGCCAGGAAGGAGGAAGTGATGTCATCTCTCCTGGGGCGCTCACATATACCGAGCGCCGTACAGGAGAAGATGCAGGTTAGTACACAAAACAGCACACTGACACCAGAACACATAGGCACATAAATCGCCCCCCCAGGCCCCCCCAGATCACCCCCCAGCCCCCAGTCACAGTGTCACTGATTGCAGTGACCATTTATTTAGTGATCACTGCAATCAGTGACATTTGTGACTGTAAAAGTGTCACTACATTTAGTTTTAGGTCCAGTGTAGCCCCCTAACCCCCCTAATAAAGGTTTAACCCCCTGATCACCCCCCAGATAACCCTTTCACCCCCTAGCACCGCCGTCACTAAGCAATCATTTTTCTGATCGATGTCTTAGCGTCGGTGATGCTGATCGGTAGCCAGTAATTTTTTTTAGGTTCGCCGCAGGTTTTTATAGCGGCGGGTACCCCCATATATTACCTAATGAAGGTTTAACCCCCTTGATCGCCCCCCAGGTAACCCTTTCACCCCCTATCACCACTATCACTAAGTTATAATTTTTCTGATCGATGTCTTAGCGTCGGCGATGCTGATCGGTAGCCAGTAATTTTTTTTAGGTTCGCCGCAGGTTTTTATAGCGTCGGGTACCCCCATATATTACCTAATAAAGGTTTAACCCCCTTGATCACCCCCCAGGTAACCCTTTCACCCCCTAGCACCGCTGTCGCTATGCGATCATTTTTCTGATCGATGTCTTAGCGTCGGTGATGCTGATCGGTAGCCAGTAATTTTTTTTAGGTTCGCCGCAGGTTTTTATAGCGTCGGGTACCCCCATATATTACCTAATAAAGGTTTAACCCCCTTGATCGCCCCCCCAGGTAACCCTTTCACCCCCTATCACCACTGTCACTAAGCGATAATTTTTCTGATCGATGTCTTAGCGTCGGCGATGCTGATCGGTAGCCAGTAATTTTTTTTAGGTTCGCCGCAGGTTTTTATAGCGTCGGGTACCCCCATATATTACCTAATAAAGGTATAACCCCCTTGATCACCCCCCAGGTAACCCTTTCACCCCCTAGCACCGCCGTCACTATGCGATCATTTTTCTGATCGATGTCTTAGCGTCGGTGATGCTGATCGGTAGCCAGTAATTTTTTTTAGGTTCGCCGCAGGTTTTTATAGCGTCAGGTACCCCCATATATTATCTAATAAAGGTTTAACCCCCTGATCGCCCCCCAGGTAACCCTTTCACCCCCTATCACCACTGTCGCTAAGCAATCGTTTTTATGATCGTTGTCTTAGTGTCGGTGATGCCGATAGGTAGCCAGTAATTTGTTTTTAGGTTCGCCGTCAGGTTTTTATATAGCGTCAGGTACCCCCATATATTACCTAATAAAGGTTTTAACCCCCTAATTGCCCCTAGTTAACCCTTTCACCAGTGATCATCATATAAGTGTTACGGGTGACGCTGGTTAGTTAGTTTGCTTTTTATAGTGTCAGGGCACCCGCCGTATATAACCCAATGAAGGTTTAACCCCCTGATCGCCCGGCGGGTGATATCAGTTAGGTTTTAGCGTCAGAGAGGGTCTGCGTCACACCCCAGGCAGCGTCAGGTTAGTGCCAGTAGCGCTAACACCCACACGTGAAGCATACACCCCCCTTAGTGGTATAGTATCTGATCAGCTCAATATCTGATCAGATCTATACTAGCGTCCCCAGCAGTTTAGGGTTCCCAAAAACGCACTGTTAGTGGGATCAGCCCAGATACCTGCTAGCACCTGCGTTTTGCCCCTCCGTCCAGCCCAGGCCACCCAAGTGCAGTATCGATCGATCACTGTCACTTGCAAAACACAACACACATAACTGCAGCATTCGCAGAGACAGGCCTGATCCCTGCGACTCCAGTGCTGTAGGAGGTGATTTCACCACCACAGTTAAAAAAAAAGAAGCATATATGCCGAAGCATTGGGGCAGCAGGAGCGGAGGAGCGATTTTGCTCCTAATGCCGCGTATATACGGTCGAAATTCCGACGGAGGCTTGCCCGTGGAAAAGTCTGACCATGTGTACGCGGCATAACTTTTGCGAGAAGATGCCCCCATGCTTCGGCATATATAAATGGTGCATGTATGCCCATCATTAGAAGTGGGTGGATGAAGGGCGGTATTCTAATGGTGGGCATACCCACCGATCAATCTTTTTTTTTTGTTCAGCCAACAGGCTGCATGAAAAAAAAGATTACAATACATGTCCAACAAGGACCAGCAACGTACTGGTATGTTGCTGGGCTTTGAATGTTTATACCAGAATGATGCCTGCGGGTTTAGGTATCATCTTGGTATCATTCTTTTCAGCCAGCGGCCGGCTTTCATGTAAAAGCAATCCTAGTGGCTAATTAGCCTCTGGACTGCTTTTACAAGCAGTGGGAGGGAATGTCCCCCCCCGGATATAAAAAGCTCCATTGGGAAATTGGGAAAGCATTTTATCACACCGATCTTGGTGTGGTCAGATGCTTTGAGGGCAGAGGAAAGATCTAGGGTCCAATAGACCCCAGTTTTTTCAAAAAAGAGTACCTGTCATTACCTATTGCTATCATAGGGGATATTTACATTCCCTGAGATAACAATAAAAGTGATAAAAATAAATAAATATGGAAGGAACAGTTTAAAAATAAAATAAAAAAGCAAAATTAATAATAAAAAAAAAAAAAGCAAAAAAAAAAAAGCACCCCTGTCCTGCCCTGCTCTTGCCCAATGGCGAACGCAAGCGTCGGTCTGGCGTCATATGTAAACAGCAATTGCACCATGCATATCACCGCGAAGGTCAGATCGAGGGCAGTAATTTTAGCAGTAGACCTCCTCTGTAAATCTAACGGGGTAACCTGTAAATGCTTTTAAAGGCTTTTAAAAATGTATGTAGTTTGTCGCCAATGCGCGTTTGTGCGAAATTTTAAAGCATGTCATGTTTGGTATCTATGTACTCGGCCTAAGATCATCTTTTTTATTTCATCAAACATTTGGGCAATATAGTGTGTTTTAGTGCATTAAAATTAAAAAAAGTGTATTTTTTCCCCAAAAAATGCGTTTGAAAAATCGCTGCGCAAATACTGTGTAGAAAAAAAAAATGCAACACCCACCATTTTATTCTGTAGGGCCTTTGCTTTAAAAATATATATAATGTTTGGGGGTTCAGCATAATTTTCTTGCAAAAAAAAATATGTTTAAATGTAAACAAAAAGTGTCAAAAAGGGCTTTGTCTTCAAGTGGTTAGAAGAGTGGATGTAAGCTTCCTAATGTTGTGTATAAAATGCCAGAACAGTTCAAAACCCCCCCAAATGACCCCATTTTGGAAAGTAGACACCCCAAGCTATATACTGAGAGGCATGTCGAGTCCATGGAATATTTTATATGTTGACACAAGTTGCGGAAAAAATAATTTTTTATTTTTATTTTTTGCACAAAGTTGTCACTAAATGATATATTGCTCAAACATGCCATGGGCATATGTAGAATTACACCCCAAAATACATTCTGTTGCTTCTCCTGAGTACGGGGATACTACATGTGTGAGACTTTTTGGGAGCCTAGCCGCGTACGGGACCCCAAAAACCAAGCACCGCCTTCAGGCTTTCTAAGGGTGTCAATTTTTGATTTCACTTCTCACTGCCTATCACAGTTTCGGAGGCCATGGAATGCCCAGATGGCACAAAACCCCCCCAAATGACCCCATTTTGGAAAGTAGACACCCCAAGCTATTTGCTGAGAGGTATTGTGAGTATTTTGCAGATCTCGCTTTTTGTCACAAAGTTTTGAAAATTGAAAAAAAAAAAAAAAAAAAAATATTTATTTCTTCATTTTCAAAAACAAATGAGAGCTGTAAAATACTCACCATGCCTCTCAGCAAACAGCTTGGGGTGTCTACTTTCCAAAATGGGGTCATTTGGGGGGGTTTTGTGCTATTTTGGCATTTTATGGCCTTCAAAACTGTGATAGGTAGTGAGAAGTGAAATCAAAAATGTGCGCCCTTAGAAATCCTGGAGGCGGTGCTTGGTTTCCGGGGTCCCGTACGTGGCTAGGCTCCTAAAAAGTCCCACACGTGGTATCCCCGTACTCAGGAGAAGCAGCAGAATGTATTTTGGGGTGCAATTCCACATATAACCATGGCATGTGTGAGCAATATATCATTTAGTGACAACTTTTTGTAATTTTTATTTTTTTGGTCATTATTCAATCACTTGGGACAAAAAAAAAAAAATATTCAATGGGCTCAACAGGCCTCTCAGCAATTTCCTTGGGGTGTCTACTTTCTAAAATGGGGTCATTTGGGGGGGTTTTGTACTGCCCTGTCATTTTAGCACCTCAAGAAATGAGATAGGCAGTCATAAATTAAAAGCTGTGTAAATTCCAGAAAATGTACCCTAGTTTGTAAACGCTATAACTTTTGCGCAAACCGATAAATATACGCTTATTGACATTTTTTTTACTAAAGACATGTGGCTGAATACATTTTGGCCTAAATGTATGACTAAAATTGAGTTTATTCGATTTTTCTTATAACAAAAAGTAGAAAATATCATTTTTTTTCAAAATTTTCGGTCTTTTTCGGTTTATATCGCAAAAAATAAAAATCGCAGAGGCAATCAAATACCATTAAAAGAAAGCTCTATTTGTGGGAAGAAAAGGACGCAAATTTCGTTTGGTACAACATTGCATGTCCGCACAATTTACAGTTAAAGCAGCGCAGTGCAAAATTCTGAATTCACCTCTGGTCCTTTAGCTACCAAATGGTCCGGGGCTTAAGTGGTTAAATGCTGCCAAATCCTGCATCCCTCTGCTATGGAAACAGCAGAACCCACCAACCACAGCGCTTTGGCTGAGGAAGGTGGAGGACATTAACAGGATGGTGGATCTGATTCTGTCAGCAAACGACAGACATAAAACATATAAGAAGACCTGGAGTCTTTGGAATCTGTTCATACATTCAGATGAGGGACAATCCCTCTACGGGACCTGAGACATTCCATATGACCAAATATCTAGAAGCTCGGCAGACATGCCTTTGGTCATGTCTATATTTACTGCCAGACGCCACCCCCTCCCCCTTTAATTTTTCTTCTTTTCTAGTTCTTCCCCGTCTGTCTATTTTTCTTTTATTTGAAATTATTCTGTTAAGGTTATAAGGAATGAAGACGGTCCTTCTGGCACTCAAATGGTTGCAGTGTGAGAATCACACACCATTATAAATCAATAGTATTGAGATGATGGGAAAGGTCGCTCGAGATATTCACTGGCACATTGCCTGATTGCTGTATTGTACGTTACTACTCACTGTACCTTACTTTTGTGAGGCTGCGTCCTCCTTAATTGAAAGTTATTGTTTCCATTATTGGACCTTGTTCGTTACTGAAAATTTTTATAAAAATTATATTTGGGAAAAATATGATCCAAAAGTCCTCAGATGATCGTGCTCGAATTAGTAACATCAGTGACTAGGCCAGTAGTTTAAGATATCCCAGGGTAAGTAAATATTTGCCCTAAGGATACTGAATGCTTATACTGGCATATATCGAACAGAGCAAGCCTTAAAGTGTCCTAGCTAAACCATAAAGTGATTATAATCCTATAAGGAGCACTGTGCAAAAAAACTAAAAATATATCATACGCGATTGTAAAAAACCTATGCAGACAAAAATTCCTATAAATTTCATAAAGAATATATTAATAAGATATAAAGTTCATGTAGAAAAAAATAGTCCAAAAGTGTAATCACACAATATTTCTGGGACAGGTGCAAGATTCCAAAGTGACTTGTGCTCGCTGTAGTTGCAGAGGAAATCAGATGACTCTTGTGCCCCCCTTTTGGGTCCCCACTCACCAGCAGCTCCTATTACCCCTACAGGGGTAGGTCACATTAAAAGGATGTGCAGCTAGCTCCCAGCTCGATCTCTCTTATAGCTCGTTCTACAATTCTCAAGACCTCCAAGCTCTCAAAAGGCACTCTCTGCTAACATAGGAACGCTGGATTGTAAGCAATCTATTGTATCCTCCTGTGTGGTCCCGGTAATGGATCCTCATATGAAAAAGATGGGCTCCTATAGCG
Source organism: Rana muscosa (assembly GCA_029206835.1). Classification (NCBI taxonomy): domain Eukaryota; kingdom Metazoa; phylum Chordata; class Amphibia; order Anura; family Ranidae; genus Rana; species Rana muscosa. Next base: position 32,157,880 of record CM055121.1, on the reverse strand, counting down.
TAATTCCAAAAATTATTTTTATTTAAAAAATCCTTAAAAACAATCTTACATTGCTTAGCTGTACAGTGGGCAATTGCCCTAAGCTGGAAGACTGACTCAGTCCCCTTTTCGCTTATCATAACGAGAGTGGATCAAATGATGATGTCTGAGAAAATACACCACACTTTGAGAGATTCTATTCCCCTGTTTGATGCTAAATGGAACCCCTGGTTCATTTTTAGACTTCAAAACTGACCTTTATTTTGTGCTTTTATACTTTTTCTATTGTTTTGTTTTCTATCCCCTCTTTATTGGTCTTCTTTAGACTTTTTCTTTTCTTTATATGTTTTATTAATGATTTACCTCTCTGGGTTCATTCAGTTTTCTGCTTTTACCCTACATAGACATGTACCGATTGACTCTCTTTGATTTACCCTGAATTGAATATTTTTTATTATGAGTTGTTTGGATATACTTTGTTCTATTGTATATGATGTATGGTTATGTCTATTTTACATGTACCTGGTAAATCTAAGTTTTGTTCTTAATAAAACTTTTTGAATACAAAAATAAAAAAAAAACAATCTTACATTCCAGGGTGGTAACAGCCACCTGAAAAAAACACTATAAAGACAATATACAAACAGGCAAACGAGTATTCCAGGCTGGTACAGGCAGCGTGCGCTTCAGGAGGATACCTTATAGGAGTACAATCACTTGGTTAACCCTTTATGGTTTAGCTAGGACACTTTAAGGCTTGCTCTGTTTGATATATGCTAGTATAAGCATTCAGTATCCTTAGGGCAAATATTTACTTACCCTGGGATATCTCAAACTACTGGCCTAGTCACTGGTGTTTCTAATTCGAGCAGGATCATCTGAGGACTTTTGGATCATATTTTTTACTTGAATCATTTGATTATGAACTTTATTATTTAAGATTCAGCTTTTTCTGTTTTGCTTTGCATACTGTATATGATTTTACCGTTTTGCACATTGCTTATTACAGAAGTGTAGTCACACTATCAACCTCTATTTAGGACACTGCAGGTTTGCTTTATGTTATATGCCAGTGGATTATGGCTGATAGCATTTGGCATTTTATATAGGGTTAACTATTTAGCTACCCTGGGATACCTTAAATCACTGGCCTAGTCACTGGTGTTACTAATTTGAGAACTTATACCCGTGAAGAGCGACCTGATAGATCACTCTTCAGTTCATATGTAGCGCAATTTTCCCCAATATATACACACTTTTTAAAAGATAGCTGATATGCTTGCATCTTCCTTCCAGGCTGGGAGAAAACGCGACAGGTCCCCTTCTCCTGCCCCTGACCTTCCAGTATTGGAACAGGAGTGGGCAGAGGATGTTGAATTACCTTTGGGGGATCAGGAAGAAGGGAATGCAGATGTCTCCTCCTCTGAGGATTCAGTCTCAGAACCACCTTTCTAAGCCCAAAGATTGCTAGTTCAATCCCTTACGGAATTGGTCCGTTCTGGATATAAGTTGCCCCCAGCAGAGGCAGCTGAAGCCCCCTTTTCATCTTTGGGTTCTCTAAAGCCTTGTACACATGACCGAGTTTCTCATCCAAAACCGGCAAGAAAAGTGCCGCAAGAGCTTTTTTCTCGCGAAAACCGTGCGTGTGTATGGTTTTACGTCGAGAAAACTGCAGTGAATCTCGACGAGAAAATAGAGAACCTGCTCTCTATTTTCTCGTCAGGATTCAAGATTTCCTCGTCGTGTTTCTCGTCGGCCTGTTTTGTGACGAGAAAATGGTTCGTGTGTAAGATTTTACGACTCTTCCAAAAGCGCGCATGCTCAGAAGCAAGTATGAGACGGGAGCGCATCTTCTGCTAAATCAAGCCTTCGTAATGGAGATAGCACATACGTCACGCTCTAAATTATTGCATCGTTTAAATTTTGTGCATTGAAATCTTCTTTAGAATGTTACATTAATCAAAACGAATGAACTTCTTTTGCTGCTGATATTCACACAGAGTTATGACTATCTTTTTTTAACCTTTTTCATGCTGCTCTTCAGAAGATATATGTGTATTATATTGTGCAAGATCTTCTGAATATTTTACTGTTTTATATTTTTCAAACAGATGTTAATAGTAATTTGCCAATGTTTTGATAGTGATCTCCTATTGAATCTTTTAATTTATTTTTGGTAAATTTTACACCCTCTATTTTCAAAAATATATTTTAATTGTTTTTTTGGGGGTTGTTATCTGTCCCTTTTTTTGGCTGTCAAATGTATCTGCTTACTCCAAAGCTAAATTAAAAAATTGTAAAAATAAACATAGTCAAGTATGAACTTAAACAAAAATAACATTTATTCATGTTTGAAACAAAATAAAGAGAAGGCAGCGCTGGAGAACCTGCTGCCATTTGTGCATCCCAGGGACCCCATACCACACATCAACCCTGTGTGGACACTAAAATTGGGAGCTTGAGAAGGCCAACAGTTCTGAGCACAATCTGATCCTGGCCTCCCAGAGGTCAGGAACAGCAGCAGGTGAGATATATGTCCCAAGTGTGTGGTACTACAACAGGCTGCCTTCTGTCCGACCACAATGAAGCAAGGCCATCACTTCCTCGTCTTCTTGGCAGCCTTCCCTGAAGCCTTCCTTCTTCGTGTGGCTGGAGGCTGGGCCACTGGAGGGGTACTCCTGTCAGGAGGAGGTGGAGGAGAAGGGGGTGGCGCAGAAGAAGAAGGTGGAGGAGGAGGTGGAGGAGAAGGGGGTGGGGCAGAAGAACAAGGTAGAGGTGGAGGAGAAGGGGGTGGGGCAGAAGAACAAGGTGGAGGAGAAGGGGGTGGGGCAGAAGAACAAGGTGGGAGGTGGAGGTTGAGGTTGTGAGAGTTGTACCACCTCACAAATTGCGGTATTGGGGGTAATTTTCTCCATCACCCCCTTGTTCAGCAAGGTGATGAGCAGGGGCTCGCATAGGAGGCGTTGCTCCATGCTCATCACCTTGAACTTTGCCTCCACTAGGCCGGCAATGGCCTCTTCAGGGGATGTGGGCTCCTTGAGGGTGGCATGGGCCTCTTGAATAAGGGCCATTGCTGCCTCACTGGTGGTCCTGTCCCTCCTGCTTCTTTTGGGAAGTCGGATGGGAGGCACCTGTGATGTTGTGCTTCTCCTTTGGCCGGCCACCTCCTGCCTGCCACTGGGCCCTGCCTCCTCCTGCCTGACAGTTTCCAGACCCTCCTCCTGGCTGATTTCATCCTGTGTATGAAAAAGGGACATAGTTTAATTTTTTGTTTTATTGTTTTCATCCAACTTTCAGCTCATGTTTGAAGCAATTAGAATGTAAATCCTTAAAATTTTTTTTACAATTTACAACTACATCAGATTGACTATTTAGCACCCAATTTAGGCCAGACTAATGTCTAGAGATCTTGATTTTACGTGTGTAACACAAAATAGTTTATGTTTGTCATCTTGACATGTTTGACAAACATTAGGTTTATCACAATACATTTTCTATAAATACTATACCTGGCTCCAGATGGCCAAATCAGGTTCATCCAGGATGGCTGCTTCCACTTGCTCCAGAGAAGGCTCAGGTTGGCTGCAGGGAAGTCTGGGGGGAAGAGTGGATAGTGATGGCCTTGCCTCAATGTGGTCATCCAGAAAGGACATCCTGCTGTAGTACCACAAATTCGGGACATACACATCATCTGCTGCTGCTCCTGACCTCTGAGAAGCCAGGACCTTAGAGCGTTCAGTCCTGTATGTGCCTCTCAAGCTCCCAATTTTAGTGTCCACCTGTTTTGCTGTGGCTGTGGGCACCTTGGTCTGCACAAATGGGAGCAGGGTCTCCAGCGCTGCTTTTCTCACCCCTTTTTTTTTTATGGATGGGGTTTTTGGTCTTCCACAGAGCGGGCAGCTCCCTTACCCGGTCTATAAATTCCGCAAGGAATTCCTTGTCACTTATAAAGACATTCATTTTGGGTCTGCAAGTCAAAAAAAAATTAACTAATGTGAGGCACACAGTCTAACCTCCTTAAAATCTTATTCACCATATATATCCTCCAACATTCTCAAGACAGTATAGGCCAACGATTGTTCAAAGTCACAAAATCACATACCTTCGTTCGCACGTCCGTCACTTGAATTCCTCTCTCCGCACACCGAACGTAGTATAGTAAACATGTGTGTTTGCTATATTTACACGCATGCGTGTAACTACGCACACGTCGCTCCGCACACGTCGCCCGCCCATGACGTTCTAACTAACATCTTTTCCCCACCCCTTCTCTTTCGGCGCGCAGACAGATATGGCGGATTTACAGCAGGTGTCTGATAATTCCTCAAATGACGAGGAGGAGACAAGCCCGGAGACTGAGGAAACGTCACGATCAAGGAGGAGATTCAAGGCATCTAATATGTCTTATGCGGAGATGGCGGAGATGGTGGACATATTGCTAAAGTCGGATTATGACGCAAAGCATGGGCCGTATAGCAAACCAAATAGAAGGAAGGCCAAAATCATGAAGAAAGTCGTGAAGAGTCTGAAGAAGAATTTTGGGGTGAAACGCTCAAATAAGCAGCTCAGAAAGAGGTGGTCAGACCTCAAACTGAGGGAGCCAGAGCAGTTAAGGAGCATTAAGAGAATGCTAGCAAAAAGTAATTAAATTTTTCAATTTTATGCTATTAATTTATTTCTCAACTTCCATGTTGCTCCATTTTTTTAAATTTCCTTTTGTACTCCCTTCCAAAATGTCATAGTTTGAACTTGGTTTGGCACAGTAATCGTTCGTTACAGACACATCGTTCGGCCACTCTCCTTTTTTTTGGGTTATTTTTCACCCTCAAATGTAATTAGACATCTGCCGGATTTCTTAAAATTGTTGGCTAGATGATGTGTTTGTAAAGAAAATGAAAAAGCAAACTTTAATCAGTGTAAAGGAGAGGACACTCAGCAGCTGCTTCCACATCTGTACTTTTGAGTACTATAGTGTGGGCCACTAAAACCGCCTTTTTGGGGTGTCCCACACAGGTGCGTCAGTGAATTTTTGTGCTGCCTCCATGTCTGAAAATTGACAGCTAAAAGGTGAATACTAAACCGATTCTTGGACATATATAATGCATTCATGTTTTAATTCCGCACAAACACACACTTGTACCCCACTTTCAAGCAATTTAGCCTGTTTTCATTTTTCATAGAGAATTTCTGTGTGATAACTAGACCTTTGGTTTGCTTCTCATAGGGGAGAGAAGACTGGGAGGAGAACACTCCAGGGAGCACATGAAACCCATAGCTTTGAAACAACCCCAAACTCCCAAAGACCCACAACCTGAGGGTGTTGAGGAAGTTGAAGAGGTGGAGGAAGGAGAAGTGCAGGAAGGAGAGGTGGATGACGTGGTGGAACTGGTCAGCACAACAGGTCAGTATCTGTCACCACAGCCTCAGGTAAGAGATGTAGGCCTGCAGAGTTATAATACCTTTTTATTTTGTTTTTAGGGGATGTAAATGTTGTGGTGAAGGATAGTACATGTTTCTCTGCTGACAGTGCCCTCCAAATAATACAGCAAGTGATGGAATGTAGCACAGAACTGGACAGAATTAAACAAAGAATTCATGTGATGGATCAAACACTTAAAAGACATTCTCGATGTTTTGGGGAGAATTGAATAAGGCATCAAAACCCCAAATTTTGTTTAATGATTGTTATTCCCCCTTTTTATTACCTTTTTGACAATCCAACCAGCCAAAAATTGAATATGCACACAGTGTGTCAACATGTGCCATCTGCGGCTATCCATGTACGGCTTTTGTGGGTGCAACCCCTTCCTCGTATCTCAAGTAGGTGAACTGAAGAAGGGGTTGCACCCATAAAACACATCCATTGATCACCCCCCGATGGCAGATGGCACATGTTGACAATAGGGATCAGGAGTCTCAAATCCCTATTGGAAATGACTTCAAAATGTGTGCATATTCAATTTTTGGCTGGGCAAGGGGTGGCAAGACCCCATATTAGGACGGGCACATAGAGACATAGTTTGTGAACGTGAATGCCTCATATTGCTCAGAGGTATCCAATGTTGTACTTTTTGCAATGCAACTGATGGTTTTATATTTTCATATTAAAAAAATTGCCGGTTTGTGGCCAGCCAAAATCCCAAAAAATAAAAAAATTACCATGTGTGTGAATGTGCACAGAGTAAAATGTTTGAACACAAACAACGTGTAGCTTCTTTTTCAAATACGCTGTAACTTTTTTTTTTTTTTTTTCTGGGGTTACATAGTGAAATGGTTGGTATTTACTAAAGGAAAATACACTTGGCACTACAAATGCAAACTAGGAGACATGAAAAAACAAAAGTTAAAAGATTATATCAGATTTTTATTGAGTTCGTTCTCCATGCATCTTTACACATGGCCTGGCATAGGAATTGCCCCCCTACCCCGTGAAATATTCCAGATACTTCTCACGAACCTCACGGGCATTTTGGGGGGGCAAGCCAGGACGGGCAGATTCGAGGCCCGGCAGCCGATTGCCAGAGGAAAGTCCTGCCTCCGGCAAAACTGAGGCCATATAAGAAGTTGATTTTCTGCTGAGAAAGTTATGGAGCACACAGCAGCATAAAACTACATAGTTTATTTTGTAGTCCGCCAAGTGGGAGTCATAAAAAGGCGGAACCGGCTGGCCATTATCCCTAAGGCATTTTCAATGACTCTTCGTGCCCTGGCCAGCCGGTAGTTGAACACCCTCTTCTCTGGGGTCAGGGTCCTCTGTGGAAATGGCCTCATGAGGTGCGGTCCAAGTCCGAAGGCTTCATCAGCCAAAAAAACAAAGGGGAGTCCTTCAACATTCCCTGCATCCGGTGGCAATGCAAGGTCGTCACTCTGGAGACGGAGGGCAAACTCCGTCTGGATGAAGGATCCCCCATCGGACATCCGGCCATTCTTCCCTACATCAACATAGAGGAATTCATACCGTGCTGACACCACCGCCATCAGCACAATGCTATGAAACCCCTTGTAGTTGAAGTAGTAGGACCCAGAATGGGCTGGCGGCACGATGCGGACGTGCTTCCCGTCTATGGCACCACCGCAGTTGGGGAAGTCCCACCGCGTGGCAAACTCCGATGCCACAGTCTGCCATTCCTGTGGCGTGGAAGGAAGCTGGGGAATCAAACAAGTTGAAAAAAAATTTGAATTTAAAAATAGAACATTACAAGCAGATAATAAGAAAATACATTAGAGGCCAACATCAATAAAAATCTCAGTTTAGGGTGTTTTTAAGAAGTATAATGAAAGGCTCATGTTTCATATTCATCACCCCCTCTGATGGACCATTCTTAAAATATTTTGGGGGGGGGGGGGGTAGATGTGTTTGGCCACAGGATAGCATTGCAGTGGCGGTGCGTCCAGAATGGGCGCTGGAGCACTGCCCCCTCTCACCTGTGCCTGTCACTCAGAACAATACATAGGTTCATGCCTTGCAGTAACCTATGTATTGTCAATGCCGCCCAATATTCAGGTGGGTGGCCCCCTGTTAAGCGACCGACATATGAAGAACTGCAGCATTTATGGGGTGAAAATTGCATATCAGAAACAGGGGGGCAAATAGGCTTGCAAAATCCAGCCTGAGGGATGTAATTGGCTTGATAAAAGTAAAATAGGGGATGCAGGGGGGGGGGACATTCCTTGGGTAAACACTGACAGGCTGCTCTGCCAATCATGTTCACCAAGTCTGTTTTTTTACAGTTACATGATTGGCTGATGCAACATCGAGGGCAGGAAAAGACATCAAGGACAGAAGAAGGATGGCGCTGACCAGAAGAAGGTAAGTGCAGGGCTGGGGGGAAAATGGCTGCATTGGAGGGGACAAAATGGCTGCATTGGAGGGGACAAAAATGGCTGCATTGGAGGGGACAAAAATGGCTGCATTGGAGGGGACAAAATGGCTGCATTGGAAGGGGCAACTGGTGGCGTTTAATAGGCACAGTCGCTAAAAAGGAGGAAGTTTAGTTCCTAAAATTGGGGGTGGACCCCCAAACATTTGGAGCAACAGACGCCCCTGCTGGAAAGCTTAGTGAAGGGAAATTTGCATGGAGGAGAAAAAAGGGGCATTTAAAAGCTTCCAGCATGCATGAGGACAAAGGGGACATTCTCAGCATATTACAATCATAGTAATTAGGATGAAAGAAATACAATACATTAGCATACATGAAATACATAAAATGTGATGTTAATGGAGAAAACTTACCCTAATATAGTCCTCCTGCAGGACTTGTATAATGGCAGAACAGGTGTCTGGGATTATGAGGCCCAGAGCCTGGGGGGAGATGCCTGTCGTGAACTTCAAGTCCTGAAGACTTCTCCCTGTCGCCAGGTAACGTAAGGTGGCGATGAGCCTCTGCTCAGCACTGATGGCTTCCTGCATAACGGTGTCCTGCCTGGTAATATAGGGGGACACCAAAGCCAACAGTTCCTGAAAAACGGGGTCAGACATCCACAGAAAATTCCTGTAGTCCTGAGGATTATTCTCGACGATCTCCCGCAGCAGAGGCATATGGCAGAATTGGTCCCGCTGGAGCAACCAATTCTTGGTCCATGAACTCCTCCTCACCCCGTTCATGGACTGGTCTTGGTCCAAAACAAGCAGACCAACACCAAGCGCACGCACAGCACGAACTCGACGACGAGAACGTCTAGGCGACATGGCTAGGAAACGGTCGTCTGATCAGAACGTACAGAACAGAACGCACTTTAGAACAGCAAGGCCTATGAATAACGAACTGAAAATCAGAAACGAACGGGCAAGAATGCACTGTAAAACAGATACGACCTGCCTAGACGCCCTGAAAGACAAGATACGAACCCACAAGCACAAACTGAACCTCAGAAAACGAACTGAAAAGCACGAAGACTGAAAAGCGCGAATCGTCTCTTCCCAAACTTTTACTTCACACGCGGTAACACAAGATCAGCAAAAGCAGCCCAAGGGGTGGCGCCAGGGAAATCGATCTTCCCTTTTATAGTGCCGTCGTACGTGCTGGACGTGACCACGGAGAACAACGAGGAAATTGGGAAATGTCAGTGTGTACGCATGGAAAGCTTGACGAGAAAATCGTCAAGGTTAACAAGAATCTCGTCGTAAAAAACGACGTGTTTCTAACGACGAGAAAATCGGCCGTGTGTACGAGGCTTAAGGTCTCCCCACAGGGTTTACATGCCTTCCCTGTACACCCTTTACTGGAGCAGCTAATATATGTTGACTGGGATCACCCAGATAAGCATTTTCTTCCTCCTAAAAGATTTTCTCTTCTTTACCCTATGGAAGAAAAGTTCACTAAAAAGTAGACGCTGCTATCTCCTCTGTGAATAGGAGTTTAACTTGTCCAGTGGACAATGTCCAGGTGTTTAAGGATCCAGCCGATAAAAAACTGGAATCTTTGCTTAGGGCCTCATTTGCTCTTGCCGGTGCAATAGCACACCCCACAGTAGCAGCAACAGGCATTTGTCAATCCCTAAAGGACCAAGTAAAGCAGGTTATCAGAGGTGTATCTGCTCGAGGAGAAGAGGCCCAAGATTTAGCTGAGCTACCAAGGGCCTTATGTTTTGCAGGTGACGCTATCAAAGATTCTATTCATCAGGCGTCACGCCTTGCTCTCCTGTTAGTGCATATGCGTAGAATTCTATGGCTAAAGCATTGTTCAGCTGAGTTGCCATGTAAAAAGCTATTGGCTGGTTTTCCCTTTCATGGGGAACAGTTGTTCGGGGAAGATTTGGATAAATGAATCCAAAAAATTTCAAGTGGTAAGAGTACCCTTCTACCGGTTAAGAGAAGGAATAGGCGTCCTTCATTCAAACGTGCTTCCCCTCCGGTACCAGGGGCGACAGCCTCCAGGTAGTCGCGACGGCCTCCGCCATCAGGGTCAAATGGTAGGCCTCAGGGCCAAGCACAAGGCCAGAAGAAGCCCTGGGGGCAGAAGCCTACAAAGCAGAGTCCCTAGGGCCTCCTTATGAAGGGGTGCCCCCGCTCGATCGAGTGGGGGGGGGGAAAGACTTCTGTGGTTTTCAGGGGCTTGGCAAGAAGAGATCCAAGACAGATGGGTCATCTCTATGCCCTAGGCTAAAAACTAGAGTTTCAAAAGTTTCCACTGTTTCGTTTTCTAAGATCGAACGTACCCAAAGACCCAGTAAAAAAAAGATCTTTATTTCTGGCGCTAGACCGATTGATGTCTCAGGGTGTAATCATAGAGACCCCATTAGAAGAGCAGGGCATGGGGTTTTATTCAAATCTCTTCACTGTGCCAAAACCGAATGGAGATGTCAGACCCATCGGTTCCTAAACATCCGCTCTTTTCGCATGGAATCAATCCGGTCAGTCGTATCCACCTTACGGGGAGGACAGTTTCAAGCGTCAATAGACATCAAAGATGCATATCTGCATGTGCCAATTTTTCCCACTCACCAGAAGTTTCTGCGTTTTGCCATAGAACACCACTTTCAGTTCGTGGCCTTGCCCTTCGGGTTAGCCACCGCGTCCCTGGTGTTTACAAAGGTTCTGGCCCCGCTTTTGGAGAGAATAAGAGCCCAGGGTATAGCAGTAATGACATACCTAGACGACCTGTTGCTGGTAGAACAGTCGGTGGCACGGTTAGAGTCCAGCACAGTGTCAGGGAAATCTCCCTTCCAGCAGCGCCAGCCAGCATCCAATGCACACGCGCGGGGAAACGGCAGTCCGGCGCGTGCGCGGGACGGACGTTGGCGCACCAATAGGAATCCAGGCGGGCCTATTTAAAGAAGCCTAGATGCATGAACGAGTTGCTGGTTTGTCAGCTTCCGGTGTACCAAGTTCTGCTAAATACTACCTGATCTCCTGTTTGTGACCCGGACCGGCTTGGCTTCCCTTGTACTTCTCCTGGATTTGACCCCCTGGCCTGATTACGGACTTCTGCCTTCTCCTTGATTGACCCTCGGCCTGTATTCCGGATCTGCTGCCTGTCTCCTGCCCCTGACCTCCTGCCTGCACCTTGGACCTTCTCACACTTCCTGCCCTGATCCGCTGCTAGCTCTGATCTGGACTTGTGAACCTGCTGCTAGCCCTGATCTGGACTTTGCTCACTCCTGCTAGCTCTGACCTGGATTGTGCTTATCTGCCGCTAGCTCCTGCCTGAACCAGTGTACTTGCTGTGTTCTATCCTCAGCCAACCCGGCACTACCAGACCTTCCAGCAAGATTCCTGCACCTGCTGGTAGCCAGTGCCTCTTTGTGCCAGGGGGCAGAGTGCACTGAGTCGCAAGGGTGAACCGCTCTCAGCATCTCGGCCTCGGCAAGTACGTACCTGATACACAGGCAAGTGTCTGGAACACCTGGGTTGGATTCTCAACCTAGAGAAATCATCCTTGCGACCAGTGAGGAGGCTGGAGTATTTAGGTCTGGTTAAAGACACAGCCCAAAAAAGGGTGTTTTTGCCTCAGACAAAGGTCAATGTTATAAGGTCCAGGTGGTCAGGGTAAGGAAGGGTCCTTCCATTCGCTTTTGCCTGAGGTTGTTAGGAAAGATGGTGGCTTCATTCGAAGCAGTTCCCTATGCCCAGTTTCATTCAAGACTGTTGCAAAACAGTATTCTGTCTGCTTGAAACAAGAAGACCGAAGCCTTGGATTACCCAATATATCTGGCCCCAAGGGTGCGCCAGAGACTCAGTTGGTGGTTAATAACCAAAAATTTGCAGAAGGGAAAATACTCCATACCGGTTACCTGGAAGGTAGTAACAACGAATGCCAGCCTCATGGGCTAGGGAGCAGTCCTGGAAGAGACCACTGTCCAAGGGAAGTGGTCAGAGTCCGAGAAGACCTTGCCCATCAACATCCACGAGATTCGGGTGGCACGTCTTGCTCTAATGGCCTGGACGTTCAGGTTGCGAGATTGTCCCGTCAGGATACAATCCGACAATGCCACAGCAGTAGCCTATATCAATCACCAAGGGGGAACCAGAAGTCACGCAGCCCAGAGGGATGTGAACCATATTCTGGCTGGGGCAGAGGAGCATGTACCTTGCCTATCTGCAGTCTTCATTCCAGGGGTGGAGAATTGGCAGGCAGATTTCTTGAGCCGTCAACAACTATTCCTGGGAGAATGGTCTCTACATCCTGGCCTTTTTCTGGCCATATGCCAAAGATGGGGTACCCCGAACATAGATCTATTGGCGTCCAGGTTCAACAAGAAGTTGGACAGCATTGTGTAAAGAACAAGGGATCCACTCGCATATGGGACAGATGCGTTAGTGACCCTGTGGGATCAGTCTTCTTTATGAGTTTTCCCCAGTTTAGCTGCTACCGAGCCTTCTTCGCAGGATCAAAGAGGAAGGGAAGCCGGTAATTCTAGTAGCCCCGGCATGGCCCAGAAGATCCTGGTATGCAGAGATTGTAAGGATGGCAGTAGGGGATCCATGGACTCTTCCATCTAGTCCAAACCTACTTTCGCAAGGGCCGGTATTCCATCCTGCCTTACAATCACTAAATTTAATGGTTTGGCTATTGAAACCCACATTCTTAAAAGTCAGGGGCTTTCAGGTTCAGTGGTAACTATCCTGATTAATGCAAGGAAGCCGGCCTCTAGGACCATTTATTATAGGGTCTGGAGGGCCCATGTTTCCTGGTGTGAAACCAAAAGATGGCATCCTCAGAAGCATGTCATAAGTAGAATTCTTGCCTTTCACAGTTGGGGGGAAGAAATTAAGCTGGCCTTGAGTACTATCAAGGGTCAGATCTCGGCCTTGTCAGTGTTTTTTCAAAGGCCGCTTGCTTTGCATTCTTTGATCTGAGCCTTTATACAAAGGGTAACAAGTATAACTCTGCAAGTTAGGACAACTGGGATTTAAATCTAGTTTTGTCGGTTTTACAAAGACAGCCCTTTGATCCGATGCGCAATATTCCCTTGGTTCTTTTGACAAGGAAATTGGTGTTCTTAGTTGCGGTAACTTCCGCAAGAAGGGAATCAGAATTGGCATCTTTTTCTTGTAAAGAACCATACCTAATTATTCATAAGGACAAGGTGGTGTTGTGTCCTCACCCAACCTTTCCGCCTAAGGTAGTGTTAGGTTTTCATCTGAATCAAGATGTTGCCCTGCCTTCCTTTTTTCCAGAACCTCGTTCTGCGGAAGAAAAATTGTTGCACTCTCTCAATGTGATGAGAGCAGTTAAGGCCTATCTGAAAGCGACAGCTCAGATACGGAAAACTGATGTTTTATTTGTGCTGCCAGATGGCCCCAGGAAAGGGCAGGCAGCTTTAAAATCAACTATTTCAAAATGGATTAGTCAGGTTATTATTCAGGCTTACTGTTTGAAAAGAAGGGTTTCGCCTTTTCAAGTTAAAGCGCACTCTACCAGGGCAGTCAGTGCTTCATGGGCAGTGCATCACCAAGCCTCTATGACTCAGATTTGCAAGGCCGCAACTTGGTCGTCAGTGCATACATTCACTAAATTCTATTAGGTGGATGTAATATGGCAAGAGATGCCGCTTTTGGGCGCAGTGTACTGCAGGCAGCAGTATAGGTCCTCATGGCGGCCTGCTTTGATTTGTGTCTCCCTCCCTGCAAAAGGCATTGCTTTGGGACATCCCACATAGTAATTACTATGGTTGCTCTGTGTCCCGTGATGTACGATAAAGAAAATAGTATTTGTATAACAGCTTACCTGTAAAATCCTTTTCTTGGCGTACATCACAGCACACAGAGGTCCCTCCCCTCGTATTGGGATATATACATTGCTTTGCTACAAAAACTGAGGTACTCCCTGTATGGGAGGAGTTATATAGAGGGGGACTTCCTGTCTTTTGAGTTTACCAGTGTCCATTCACCTATAGGTGGCGTATAACCCACATAGTAATTACTATGGTTTCTCTGTGTCCCCTGATGTAATCCAAGAAATGGATTTTACAGGTAAGCAGTTATAAAAATCCTATTTTTCCCTTTCCTTTCTCCTGTTAGTAAAAAACAAGCTTCTGTGCAAGAAAGACAAGTGTAAATGTTGATCCATGCAAGAAAGACAAGTATTGTTGATTGCCTTTTACATAAGCTGCAGGGATAGGGCCTTTAAAATGCATCTTTGTAAGCAGGAAGACTAAAATAGGTTCTCTGTATATTTAACTAAATAAATAATCATAACTTTAAAACAGCCCTTTGTACCAGATTTTACCAGTTCACTAATAGCACCCAGCACAGCAAATAATGGGTCTACTCCACCTATCCTTGTCTACTTTCCTTCTCTACAGCATATTGACTAGACTAAATAGAATATTACCTGTGGGTATCATTGTCTCATCTACAGGAAGGTAGTGCTCAGCATCAATGGAGATTTCATGGTCATATATATCTTTTGAACCCTTAAAAATACAGCAGTTAAGGATTAAAAGGTAGCAGTGAAGTTACAACCACAACATCAGATAAGTTATACTGTATGTTAATTATTTTCTCATATTATTTCAGCTATCAACCTTTAAGAAAAACAATTTTTTTCATACAAAGATAAGAAATTATTCAATACCTAAAGAATATGATTGTAAATGCTGTACACATGTTGTAATATTGTCTTACACACAGCTTTAACCGTAGAATAACTTAATCTTATAACCATAGTTCCAGTAAAATTATAATAGTTTTGTATTGCAGGTGTAGGGACTATGGTGCAGTAGGAGATATAGATTAGATTTAGTACTGTCCTAATAATGTTTATGTAATTTGATTTCATGGAAACAACAGCTATCCTAGCTGGATGATGTAAAATTTCTTTTGAGTATTAAAACAAATCAACCGGTTCAAAACCCCTACTGGGGTAAAAAATAGACAGGAGTCCAAGCAGCTGACAAGGTTGTTCCTGGACCAACTTCACACATCCATCACTTGTACCGCATATATACATTATTACCACGCAAGATAAAAATGGGGATACACACTATTTTAATTGTGTATGACTGCGCTGATTGCTTTTGATTACACTATTGTAGTTGATGACTGCACCTGAGGGGGACGAACAGATATATCCATACAGGAGGAGATGAAAATTCCAGAGGGAATTGTGAAACTGGATAATGGGGTCTGAACTTTACCCCCTTCAGTAACTGCCTCGATATGTTCATCAAGGGAATGGCAAAAGAGAAGCTTACCCTCAAAAGGGCATGCGCAAAAAGGCACAACAAAAAGAAAAGGATTTTACAGGTAAGTATGACGTAAAAATCCTATTTTCTTTTTCATACATCATGGGATACAGAGTCAGTCACTTTACATGGCAGTCTGCAGAATACTGCGGCGGAAAGCCGAATCCTCAGCTGCTTGAACATCCACTTAATAAAATTTTGTGAACGTATGCCCTGAAGACCAGGTAGCAGCCTTACAAATCTGAGCCACAGATACCTGATGATGAAAAGCCCAGGAGGTTCCTACACCCCTGGTAGAATGTGCTCTCACCCGAAAGTGGGGAGCTTTACGTTTCAGCCTGTAGGCCTGAATGATCAATTGACGGACCCAATTGGCAATGGAAGCTGCCTGCCCTTTCTTGGGTCCCTTTGGTAAAAAAAAAAAAAAAAAAAAAAAGGATCCTCGGATCTCTGCAGATCTAGACAAATAAACCTTGACTGCCCTGGCCACGTCCAAAGAATGCAGTCGTCTCTCTTCCGCCGAATGAGGCTGAGAGAAAAATGAAGGCAAAATAATGCCCCGATTTAAATAAAAGGCCGACACCACTTTTGGCAAAAAGGATGGAACGGGTCGTAACACGACCCTGTCGTGGTGAAGGATCAAGTATGGTTTCCTTGCACGAAAGGGCCGCCAACACCGACAACCTTCTAGCCGAGGTGATATGCAAGCTAGCCTTCCTGATGGCTAACAGCAAGTCTAATGGAATTTCCTTAATAGGTTCAAATCGTTGCTTCTATAATACAGAGAGCACCAAGTTCAAGTCCCAAGGACACATAGGTGACCTAATTGGGGGAAGCAAGCGAGTTGCCCCTTGCATAAAGGTTCGGATCAGTGAATGGGAGGCTAAAGGCCTTTGGAAGAATACTGATAGGGCCGAAACTTGACCTCCGATTGTACTCAAAGCCAATTTGATTTCCACAGCTGACTGTAGAAAAGAGAGAATTCTCCCAATCACGTATTTTCGTAGATGCCATTTTTTTACTTCACACCAAGCAATACAAGTCTTCCAGACTTTATGATATATTTTTCTAGCGACGGCTCTTCTAGCATTTACTTATGTAGACACTACCGATCCTGAGATGCCCTTCAGCACCCTGGCTTCAATAGCCTTGCCGTCAAATTTAGAGACTGTAAATTGGGGTGGAATATAGGACCTTGAGACAGTAGATCGGGGCGACGTGGAAGCGTCCACGGTCCGTCTATTGTCAATCCCTATTGTCAATCTCACGATCTCCGGGAACCAGGGCCTTCTGGGCCAGGCTGGTGCCACCAGAATGACTGGAACCCCCTCTTTCCGAATCCTGCGCAACAAGTGTGGGAGGAGAGGGATCAGAAGGAAAGCATAAACCAGGGAGTATTGGCTCCATGGAATTATCAGAGCATCTGCTCAAATTGCCAGAGGGTCTCTTGTTCGGGACACAAATTGCTGTAGTTTGTTGTTGAATCTGGGTGCCAGTAGGTCGACCTCTGGCCATCCCCAATGTTGGCAAATTGATTGGAACACCTCTTGGTGTAGGGACTATTCCCCCAGCAGATCTGGTGGCGGCTCAGATAATCTGCCTTCCAGTTCTCTACTCCCAGGATATGGACTGCCGATATGATTGGCACATATTTTTCTGCCCAGGCAAGTATGTAATTCACCTCTTTCAGAGCTGAAGGACTCCTGGTACCGCCTTGATGGTGTATATAGGCCACTGCCCTGGCATTGTCGGACTGAGCGGACAGACTCCATCCAAAAGGACTGTATCGTTAGATACTTGTTCAGGGATCTTAGAGCCAAAATGGGCCTGGTGTCCCTGTTTGGTTTCTGTACTGTAAACTGGTTTTAGTAAAACCCTGTGCCCCTTTGAGTATTGGAACCTCTACAATTACTCTTTGATGCACTAGATGATGTAGTGCTTGAAGTAACAAGTTTCTTTATAGAGTATCCGAGGGAATGCTGGATCTTAAAAACCTCTGGCGGGGCATCCCCCGCAACTCCAGCCTGTAACACACGAGATATAATTGAGGTGACCCATTCGTCCTGAATTGTTGTTTTCCAAATGTCAGCAAAGTCCAGCAACCTTCCCCCCACTCGAAGGAGTAGAGGTGTCCCTTCAAAAGGAGGGCTTGGTGCTGATGATGAAGTATAACCCAGAAGGTAACGAATATTAGCCTGACTCTGTGTCCCATGATGTATGAAAAAGAAAACAATATAATTGAATAAAAAAAAATAATAATAATATAACCGTCTTCTGAAATCCAAATTTCTAGTAGAATAAATTAGAATGTCGACTTTGATTCAAATTCAAATGCCAAATAGATGAAACTAAATAGATTGGAATAAAATAGAAAATAATTGAATAGAAAAAACAGAAAAGAATAAAAAAGAAAGAATATAACCGTCTTCTGAAATTGAAACGTCGAAAATGAATAAACAAAATTAATTCCGAAAACGGATTAAACAAATAACTAAGTGAAATTATTTAAATAACGAATCAAAACAAATTTTTCTATTCTGCACATGTCTAATTGGCCAGCTGTAGGGCAGGGCCTGCTACCACAAAGGAGGTTTTTAGAAGAGCCTCCAAATCCCTATGTACTGAATCTTTAAAGGAGCGTGTACCCCCAATAGATATATTAGATTTAGCCAGCATGCAAGTAGGGTTGGACCATTGTTTGTTAAATTCTGCGTCAAAAGTATGCAATGGAAATGGGAAATTATCAGCTTGTGTTGTTGACAGAAATGGCAGCTGGAAATGCACAGCTAGGAGTCCTATAAACATTAGCTGGAGAGGAACTTCCAGTTGGGAGGTGGAAAAAGAAACACCAGATTCAAATAGATAAATGTTATAAGAACGTAACCCATTAAAAGCTGAAATGTGAGATAATAAAGTCTGGAAAAACATTAGGAGTGCAAGTCCCCATACAACTGTGCTTTAAGAGCCGCTTGTATGCATAGCACTGTGGTATGACTTGTAAATGTAGCGCTACCCCACGTAGGAGCCACTGATATTTTCCCGGGTCTTCCCTTGTTTCAGCCCCTCAGTATTTCCCACTGCCAGGTGCACAATTTCTGCTCATTACTCCAATGACCAGTCTAGGGGTTGTAGTGTTGTTTTGTTTTGTTTTAGTTGAGGAACTTGGATAGGAGAAGGGGAATAGTAGGATACTCCAATTTTTCTCGGTAGAACTGTGTAGCAGACTGTACAGAATGGAGCAAAGTTCCCTTCTAATAGAAGGAATTGAGTGGACCCTGCTCTTCAAGACACCATCTGGTGTCCCCTTTAGCTTACACCCAGCAGCTGACTTCTAGCACCCAAAGGGGGATTTAGCAACGTCAGTCTCTAAGATCCTTTTAGGAGGTAGATACTCACAAGGCCCTGGTCACGTCACTTTCCTCCATAATATCAGACAGAATCCATGGACAGCCTCCCTCAGTCAACTTTCAGGAGAACCCTGGGTTTCAGCATTCACTGTTCTTCACCTAAGGCCGCATGGCAGCCTGTGCTGGGGAGAGGTGACAGGCCCCCACCCTAACTGGACCTCTCCTCTCAGGAGGAAGACCCAGATCCCATATGCTCACTAAATATAAATAACCAGCACCCAGCATGCTCAGGGGCACCACTCCCTGTAATTGGCTGGGAAGGCATTCATATTCATGCTCATAGGCGTGCGCAGGGGGGGGTGCCGGGTGTGCCTGGGCACACCCTAATCACCAGGGGCACCAAGAAGCGTAACTATAAAGTTTGCATTTGCGACCTGGCCTCATGCTTCGAGTGGCCGTGCGGTTCCCGTCACACTTATCTACACCTGAATGAGAGGGGCAGCGGGGCGGCATATAGACCAACTGATGCTCTGTATTTCCCTCCCTGCAGCCATTGAATGCCAGTGGGAGGAAGAGGAGAAGAAGCGAGCATTCAGGGGCTGCAGGGAAGAAAATGCAGAGCATCGGCTGTTTTATATGGAATCCCACTGCCCGTCTAATCCAGCCTAGAGTGCAATATGTTTCCATCGGCTAACTGCTGGCTCTGCCTCCCAGATCCCCCTAACTCCTTGGCTCCAAGTAACTGCTGCAGGACCGCCCACCCAGCCTCTCTGCGGCTCCGCCCATTGAATTTCCAGCAGCAGGCAGATGGGAGCATGGGGCATGGGTCCGGGTACTGGAAGAGACGGCTAATCCAGTAGAGTTAGGGGGGGGGGGGTCTCCACTGTGTGAGGTGACACGTGAAGCCTGGAGGGAGCCGGAGACACAGCAAGCATGGAGTTGGGAATCCACACTGAGAGCAAGCGAGTGCCGCTGATCCCATCTATCCCCCCACCCAGCACTGCCACTGGTACCATGCCCTCCAGCACTTCCACTCATCCACCCCCCCTCAGCATTGCCACTGATCCCATGCCCCTCAACACTGCCTCTCATCCTATCCCCCCAGCATTTCCACTGATCCCATCCCCCCAGGACTCCCCCTGAACCCACCCCCTCTCCCACTGCCACTCACCCCCCCCCAGTACTGCAACTGATCCCAAACCCACACCACTCCCACTGATGCCCCCCCCACTGCCACTCTTCCCACCCCCCCAGGACTGCCACTGATCCCCTTACCCCCCCACCACCACAACCCCCAGCACTGCCAGTGATCACCCCCCCAGCACTGCCACTGATCACCCCCAGCCCCCAGCACTGCCACTGAGAAAATCAACCCCCCAGCACTGCCACTGATCCCCAGTCACCCCTGTCACTCATCCCATTCCCCTCAGTACTGCCACTGACCCCGATAACCCCCCCCAACACAACTGCCACTGATCCCATCAACCCCCACCACCGCCACTGATCCCATCAACCCCCATCACTGCCACTGATCACCCCCCAGCACTGCCACTGAGCCCATCAACCCCCCAGCACTGCCAATGGTCACCCCCCCAGCACTGCCACTGAGCCCATAAACCCCCCAAGCACTGCCACTGAGCCCATAAACCCCCCAGCACTGCCACTGATCACCCCCCAGCACTGCCACTGAGCCCATCAACCCCCCAGCACTGCCACTGATCACCCCCCCAGCACTGCCACTATGCCCATCAACCCCCCAGCACTGCCACTGATCCCCCATCACCCCTGCCACTCATCCCATTCACTACTGCCACTGACCCCGTTACCCCCCCCACCACAACTGCCACTGATCCTATCAACCCTCAACACTGCCACTGATCCCATCAACCCCCAACACTGCTACTGATCACCCCCCCAGCACTGCCACTGAGCCCATCAACCCCCAACACTGAACACTGCTACTGATCACCACCCCAGCACTGCCACTGATCCCCATCACCCCTGCCACTCATCCCATTCCCCTCAGTACTGCGACTGACCCTGTTACCCCCCCACCACCACAACTGCCACTGATCCCATCAACCCCCACCACTGATCACTCCCACCCCCAGCACTGCCACTGATCCCCATCCCTCCAGCACTGTCACTGATCCCATTCCCCTCCCCCCACCACCACTGCCAACTGGTCCCATCTCCCCCTCTCTCATCCCCACTTTCTCCTTCTGACTGGCTCTGCATTAAGATGTAAAATGTATTGAAAGATTAAAAATTGTTTTAACACATCTCAAAATGTTTGTTTACATTTAATTAAACAAGTGTATGTCTGTATATATATGTCATATATATATATATATATATATATATATATATAATATATATATATATATACACACGCGCCCACGAGCGTGTGTGTTTGAGTTTTGGGGTGCACACCCTAATCCAATAGGCTGCGCACGCCTATGTTCATGCTGCTGATCTGCATGGGTCACTCCTGTTCAACCAGAACTTTACAAGGTTGCCTGGGTACAGAGGAGTCAATTACAGTAGCAACAGCACTGTGAGTCACACAGAATACCTTCACTAAACATATGAAGCTTTTCTGTTAAGCAGACAAGTTTTACCTATCAATTTGCTGTTAAGCAGGAGTCCACACTATATTAAACGCTCTACATCCTAGCACCCATCTAGGAGGGTGCTACATAAGATAAGGATGTATAGTATACTACAGAGCCTGCAAGACAGGTAAGTTAAGAACCGGTATGCAAATGAGTACAGGGAAACCATCTTGCCCAGGTTTCGCTGGTCATGGTGGGCATACCCTCAAAAGGGTCTTTAGCGTCAGGGCGCCATAAGAATGGATCATGGCCCTGGATCTGTATAGCACCCTGTGGATAACTACACTAGTGTCACCCACATGCCAAGATGAGCGCTGAATGCAGGATCCAGTGCTAAGAGCAAACATTACAGCCAGCCTCATGACTGAGTTCCTGGTAGTTTCCATGGTGTGCTCAAAAGTCACAGATCCAAAAACTGCTAATGCGTTATGAGGGCAGTAAGCAGTCAGGTCTTGATAGAAGTGTCAGTTGAAGGAGGTAATTAAATCTGTTGAAATTATTGTAGTAAATTCTTCTCCAAAAAGGAGGTGGTGTCTATCTGTCCAGCAAAAAACTGAAGCCTCACAGAGTGTGTGGGGTTATATAGGGACACTAGGGGGTGAACCCAACAAAGCTTTTTGCATGTGTGCAATCATCTGACTGAAGCAGCATATAACCCATGGTCTAAGAATCCATTCTTGTGTCCTGTACTGTATGATAAACATAACAGTTTTGCACCAAATGGCACGTTAAACCACCTTTTTTATAGCTAAATTGCTCAAATAGTTTGCTTCACTATATATCATTGGAATAAATATTTAAAGTCTTTGCATAAAGAAGGGAAGGGTTAGACCTTTAGTTAAAAAAAAAAGAAGTATGGGTATTAAAAAGAAAAAAAAACACGCCTTATACTCACCTAGGTGGATGGAGCATCGGATCTGTCACCCGTTGCCTCTGCAGTGAGATCTGAGTGATCAAACAGGGCTAATCACTCAGTTCTCCCCTTCGCTATGAGCACTGCGCATAATGTCTCTCTGCTCTGCCCCTCCAGCATTCACTAGAGTGGTGGTCTAGGGAAGGGAGGAAGCAGCTGGTTCAGTCTACCAGCAGCCCAGCTACCAATCCAGGCATGTGGGTAGATCCCGACTGTAAAGTTGGGATCTTTCCCCAGCCTGGACCGGCTGAGTGACTGTCGGCTGAAAACAGGTCACAGAAGTGCAAAATTAACTGCACTTCTGTGATCAATCGAAGTGTGCCCCAAAAAGCTTTGGCCATAATCCTCCTTTAAATTTATATTACTTTCCTGTCCCCTCTGGGGAGATATAGTACTCTACTTTTATTGGTGACCATTGTTACACAGCTAAAACACAAAGAATCTGAACTATGTAATCAGCAAAAGTGAGGCAAAATCCTCCAATGGGGACACCTGTTATTATGGCAACGCTTAAAAATGGGAGTTCCTTTCACTTTGGAGCGATTACATCTCATTTTCTGTTGTTTCCCATGGACATGAAGTGAAAAGAGATTTCCCTAGTGGGACATGAGCAGAAAAAAAATAACCTGATCCCTACTGAATCCCTTTAACCTGTCCTTACTGAATCCAATATTATAAAAAAGGTGGACTCGACACACAATTGCACAGAAAATGTGAAATACGGAAAACTCTTTTCTGTAGACCACAGAATGAGATTGTGGTTTGCTATATATAATTTTTCTGCACACATTTAGAAACACTAACAGATATAAAAATTATTGGGTTTTGATTAGTTTGTGTTAAGAAAGTCAAGCTCTGTTTACATGCAAGTCGATACATGTGACTGGATATTGAAGATTTCTTACCTGTCCTGCCAAATTGAAATAGGAGTGATTTGTTACATTTACAGGTGTTGTCTTACTGGTCTTGCCCTTATAATTTACTGCTAGTTCATTGCCAACAAGTGTATAAGTCACCAAGATTTTTAACTCCCCAGGGTATCCTTCCTCTCCATCGCCACTTGTGTAAGAGAATTGGACACCATTTTCCACCTCCTCTGGAGTCCAGAGCACCTGCAATAAAGTATTTATTACAAAAATATCCCCAGCTGCAAGGAACATTAAAAGATATTAAAAAAAAAAAAAAAAAAAAAAAAGAAGAGAGAACTATGACTGAACTATGTGCCTTTTCAAAAAATGCTGTTACGATTCTATATTTAGCCTTCCGCTTGATATTTACTCCACAAATAAAGTGCACATTCTCCAGATTGTTCTGACCTCATTTGATGGACCTTTTTACACTCAAATCTCTCATTTCTCCCTTCACCCTGGAACTAACTCTCCTCTCATTTATACCCAATCACTATTGTGCTTTTTTGTAATGCTTCTGCCTTTTTAACTCTCCATTTCACGGTCGCTCCAGACCATGCTTGCCTTGTCTGCCCACTGTCCTTAATTTTTCAGCTCCCTTTCCATTTTTGTATTTTCTGCTTGGCTTATTTGTTTCTCATTGCTATCAAATATAATTTGTTTCTATAAAGCTCCACTTACCCCATCCACTACCTTTTAATTTTTCCTCTGGTTCCTAATCTTTTACTATTGTGTTTAAACTTGTATGTATCCTCTGCTGATTAATACCTGCTGGAATGCATTATTTTAATTTAAAAAAAAAATGAGTCTGACTTGCAATTTTAAGATATTACAGAAAATTTATCTAAAATATGGGTGTCAGATGTTTGTACAGGGGAGAAATTTCAGTGCCTTTACATTTACATAAGATTATGTTCCTTTATATGTTTTTAATATGGATTTAGTGCAGCTGCAACATAGAAAGCAGTTCTCTGCTGTACCATATAATTGCCATTTCTGATCATTTTCCGTTGAGGAGAGTTGGGGGTGTAATGACAAGTCTAATTGTCGCATCATTCTGGATTATGCTCTGGACCATTGTACATTTAGGTCACTTTATTTTTTGTGTATGAAATATACAAAGAAAGGACCACAATTGCCTCTTGCTCTACCAACACGCTCACACTCAAATCGCCTTTAACTTTGTCTCCAGATGGTATATTGTTCCAACCCACTTCGAACACCTTTACCCGAGTTCCTCTGGTGCCTGTTTTCGGGGCTGCTCCCTCCCAGAGGATGTACTCCATGTGATGTGGTTTTGCTCTATGCTTTCCAGATTTTGGATGAAGGTCCTTGGTACGTCCTGTAACATCTGAAGCCTCAGGCCTCACAAGATACCAATTCAAACTGACTACATACAGGGGTTAAACAAAAATATGGAAACACTACATGATTTTCAGGTGTGAAAGTGAGTTGTTGAAAGTGGAAGTGATGTAGGCGGCATAAACTCCAAACATACTGTACAAAGAACAGACAAACCAAATGTAAAAGGGGAAAGAAAGTCGCGCTAAGTGTAGTGAATGGAACCCTATATTAGTAATCAAAAAACAAATGAAAGGTGATGTATCAAAAGTGAACAGTGTGTCCAATGACACAATACAACTAATGGTAGCAGATGATTATGCCTATATGGATCAAATAAATATTATATTATTCACACCAAAAAGGAAAAAAAAATATATGAATAAAGATCCTATGAAGGATTAAAATGTGAAAACACTCAGACTCTAGTGAGTGAACATCAAGGTGAACAGTGCATACACATCTGATTGTGTGTGCCAGAATTGGCAACCATGTATAAATAAACCAAAATATATGGTACTCAAGCCTGGAATTCACATAGGCATGACACATATGTACATATTGAATAACCATATAAAATCCAAAAAATTTTAACAAAATTCAAGGGGAGTAAAATGAATGAAGTGGGTGCAGAAAGTCCACTACTTGTAGAGACGAGTCCAATTCCAAAGTGTTAAGGAAAAAAACGTTGCCCGTTCGCCGAACAGCGAACAATTTGGGGTGTTTGCGGCAAATTCGAAAAGCCGCGGAACACCCTGTAAAAGTCTATTTGAGAAATCTAAAGTGCTCGTTTTAAAGGCTTATATGCAAGTTATTGTCATAAAAAGTGTTTGTGGACCCGGGTCCTGCCCCAGGGGATATGTATCAATGCAAAAAAAAAGTTTGAAAAAATGGCAGTTTTTTCGGGAGCAGTGATTTTAATAATGCTTAAAGTGAAACAATAAAAGTGAAATATTCCTTTAAATCTCGTACCTGGGGGGGGGGGGGGGTGTATAGTATGCCTGTAAAGCAGCGCGTGTTTCCCGTGTTTAGAATTGTCCCTGCACAAAATTTCATTTCTGAAGGAAAAAAAGTCCTTTAAAACCACTATAATGAATCCCCGGGTCCCCAGCAATACAGAGAAAAGTCATTTTTTTATTTTTTATTTTGGTTCCCCGCGCAAAATGTCATTTTTGAAGGTAAAAAAGTAAATTTAAAACTACTGCATCCAATAATGAATTATCGGTCCGGCAATACAGAGATAAGTCATTGAAAAAAACGGCAGGGGTCCCCTCCCCAGAACATTACCAGGCCCTTTGGGTCTGGTATGAATATTAAGGGGAACCCCTGCCGTTTTTTTTTAATCCTTCATCACATGCTCTACTACCCATGTGGTGTATCTTATATTCTGTCCATGTGGGTTGCAGTACATTGGACGTACTGTACGTGCCCTTCAGGTGAGGCTCAATGAGTACATCGGCAATATTAAGAGGGGCTTTAAGGGACACTCAGTGTCCAGACATTACCGGGAGGTTCATAGCAGGGATCCTAGAGGGACATCGTTCCTAGCAATCGACAAACTTAAAAGTCATTGGAGAGGGGGACCAAAAAGGAGAGCTATATCCAAACTCAAAATGAGTTGGATATACAGAGTAAAATGTCTTAGACCCCTAGGTCTTAACGTCGATATAGAAATTGATGCATTCATTGACAACGCATGAATATTGATCCCCCCTTGGCTTACTTGGTTGGGTCGGGATGGACGAGATTAGTATTTGTTGTTGTGCATTGTAGACATTTTTAACTTTATTTTAGGCCTTGATGACCTGACCTCTCCCGTAGTCATCCTTGGATGTTCATATGGACTATGTTATATACTACCACGGGATTTAGGGGTTATGACATATTGAATGGTGATACCCCCACTTGGAATGACATGAAATCTGTCTGAACGTTGGCTATTATATTTTTATATAGTTTTTCTAAATTCTATCACAGACGTTTTTTATATTATATTATTTTTTTTTTATATCTTTATATTGCATTATTTCTATGTATATCTTTTCTTTCAAATTATTTTATTTTCAGAAATAAAATAAAATTACAATAAATCACAATACATATCAATATGGACATAACCTAGTAAATGTCAGCAGGAACTAAAAAAGACTTTCAGAGAGGGGGATAGAAAATCTCCCCCTTCAGATTTGAGAAGGAGAGAAAAAAAAAAAAAGAAGATCATACATTGTAAAAAAATATGTGAGTATTAAAAGTTAAACAATTAAAAAAAATATATATTGATGTAAGAGAGAGAAAGGACTCCTTTTATATAAGCTAACTCAATAGAATTTTTTTGCATTATATTCATGTTTGTTATTACTAGGGATGAGCCAAACACCCCCCGGTTCGGTTCGCACCAGAAAATGCGAACAGGCAAAAAATTTGTTCGAACACGCAAACACCGTTAAAGTCTATGGGAAACGAACATGAAAAATCAAAAGTGCTCATTTTAAAGGCTTATATGCAAGTTATTGTCATGAAAAGTGTATATCTTTTTGCATTATATTCATGTTTGTTATTACCATATGAGAATGAGGCTTGGTTCTAACCCTCCCTTTCGGTGGGGAGGAGTTATTTAAAGGGTTGAATGGGGGTCCTGTACCCGCCTCCTTTCTCTTGGAGAATAATGAGAACGAGGGCTGGTTAAGTTTTCACCATCATGGCCGCCGAACGAAAGAGAGGCTTGATGCGCCTCAAGAGTATATAGAGTGACGATTCATTGCGTCGCCCGTGCCCTTTGAGAACGTTACGTGTAACGAAACTAGTCAGGGCGGTGCCACGCACTGACGTCACTACCCATTCACGTGACCCCGCAAGCACAGGTGTACGCTTAGGAGTTTTATGCCGGCTTTTTTTTAAATGTTAGTAACTTTTTTTATTGCAATTTGGAATAAACCAACAAGCTTTTGAGGTAATACACTATCCGAGGTTTTTTGATTTCCTCACATGCTGTATCACAATTGGAGGAGTATTCGGCCCCTGCAGAGGCTGGGAGATCCTGCTTTTATAATTGACGGAGGAGAGATACCAGAGGCAGGGGAGGAGATCGAGCCCTGGTGCTGCGACGTCCTGTGACCGTTGTGGTTGAGGGTTGTATCTGCAGGCGCTGTTGACCTTGCCACTAGTGGAGGTCCATCTCATCCGGTAAGGTTACCCATTTCATCTCATGTTCATCACGGGGAGAAACCTTATCTGCGGTGTCGGTGGATTTACATCTATCACTTCCATTACTACCTTCCTACAACACAATATTTCCTCAACCCCCTTTTTTCCTTAACACTTTGAAATTGGACTCGTCTCTACAAGTAATGGACTTTCTGCATCCACTTCATTCATTTTACTCACCTTGAATTTTGTTTTCATTTTTTGTATTTTATATGGTTATTCAATATGTACATATGTGTCATGCCTATGTGAATTCCAGGCTTGAGTACCATATATTTTGATTTATACATGGTTGCCAATTCTGGCACACACAAACAGATGTGTATGCACTGTTCACTTTGATGTTCACTCACTAGAGTCTCATTGAGTGTTTTCACATTTTCATCCTTCATAGGATCTTTATTCATATGTTTTTAAACAGCTGAATGATCATTTGCTGTTTGGCTCTGATGAAGAAGGACATACCTTCGAAATGTGTCAACCAGCAAGGACCCTTGTGAGGTTCCCCTCCCCCCGAAACTCAAGGTATTGGCTAGCCTGGGAGATTGTAGCCACATGAAGTGGCCTGATGAGTGCTTTAAAACATATGTTCGTGAGTAGCTATTTATTATTTTAGTTTTAATAAAAATAGTCGTGGTAAATGCATCAGGCCAGTGTGCCCTCTGTTTTTATCTATTTTCTACAAGGAGACAATTCTCCTTTCAGCCCTTGCCCCCTGTCATTCTCTTTAACAGGGCCTGGCATACAGCGGGAGTCGGCAAAGAACTAGATGATGTGGGTGCAGGGGTTTGGGCGGGAGCTGTTGGCATTCAATCACCAGCTTAATAGGAAAAGTTAACTTTGGCAGCTCCCGCTCTGCTGCAAGTCTCTCTCCATTCTAAATCGGTGAACGTGTCATTCATTGGTTTTAGGGGTGGGGCAAGGTAGGGGTTGGGTGGGGCAACTGGTGGCGAGTAACTCTTAAGGCCTGGCTAGTAGCTCTGGGCTAAGAGGCAGTTCGAGTTTTGTAAAGTGATAGAATTCGAGTTTTATCTCTTGAGTAAATACCCTTTTTAATGCATGCCAATAGTCTGCTAGCTTTGCTTGCTACAGCTTGGCATTGCATAGGACATGGAAACAAGTCTAAGCTACTCAACTATGCACAAAAAAATAGGAACTAGGGTGCAGAAAAAGGCGCTCTGGACTGATGAGTCAAAAATTTAACTGTAGCAAAAGGCAGTTTGTTCGTGAAGGGCTGGAGAGTGGTACAAAATGATTGTCTGCAGGCAACAGTGAAGCATGGTGGAGGTTCCTTGCAAGTTTGGGGCTGCATTTCTGCAAATTTAGTTGGAGATTTGGTCAGGATCAATAGAGAGAAATACAGGCAGATACTTATCTATCATGCCATACTATCAAGGAGACGTGTGATTGGCCCCAAATTTACTCTGCAGAAGCACAACAACCCCAAACTTACCGTCAATGTCATTAAGGACTATCTTCAGTGTAAAGAAGAACAAGGAGTTCTGGAAGTAATAGTTTGGTCTCACAGAGCTCTGATCTCAACATCATTGAGTTGGCCTAGGATTACATGAAGAGACGGAATGATCTGAGGCAGCCTACATCCACAGTAGATCTGTGGTTAGTTTTCCAAGATGTTTGGAACAACCTACATGCCAAGTTCCTTCAAAAACTGTGCAAAGTGTACCTAGAAGAACGGATGCCGTTAATGAAGGCAAAAGGTGGTCCCACAAAATATTGATTTGATTTGAATTTCTCTTTTGTTCATTTACTTTCAATTTTATTAACTGATAAAAATAAACTATCAACACTTTTTTTTCTGACATTCTTAATTTATAGCATTTTTTTTACACCTGCCTATGACTTTTGCACAGTACTGTATATCTCGGCTACTTCACCAATCAGCAGGTACCATTCCAGTCACTAAGTTGTCCTTAAAGATTAGGAACATCGGCCTGGCTATAACATCGCTAACTTCTTTGAGGACTCTCGAGTGCAAGCCTTTAGTTTGGAACTTCACTTTAGGGTGGCCACTTTTGCAGGTATATATGTAAAACATTAAAAATAAGTGCCTATACCATTTAAAATCAAGTAATGCACTGTCTCGCCCTGCTCTGTACACACTTATTTGCTCTAAATTCTCAAAACTGTGCCGAAAATCAGAGCCACTAGAGGCTGATCAGCTGACAGGTTTAAGATTTACTGTTGATGAAGGGGGAAGAAAGCCACAGGAATGACAGACTGTGTGGAGAGAACACAGATTAGGGAGGGAGAAAAGAAAAAAGTTCAGCAGTGTCTCAGTAACCAAATAGCACATAGCCTTTTCACACAAGTGTGTCCTGCTACACATAGCACTTCATGGACACCTACTGGCTGCTTCCTGCCATTTTCAACTCTCTCCCACAGGTGGGTTAGCCCTTTCAGGAATAAGTAGTCAGGGTTGGAGGCGCTTTCCCACCTAAGATTTCTCTAAGCCTCCGATATTCAGGACCCATCTCAGGACCTAATAATCCTGGGAAAAATCTCTACTGGATCATCCCTGTAAGCAGGCACTTACAGGTGTTGTGGTGTAAAATAAAGTTTACTTTATTTTTGTTGATGTATGTGATAATGGCACTGCTATAGTAATGGTATGTGTAACATGTTACTTGTAACCCTGTTATTATGTGAATGTCTATTTCACTATTCTCTGTACAATAATGTGTTATGCCGCGTACACACGACCGCTTTTCTCGACGAGAAAAACTGCATTTTTTTTTTCGCCGAGAAAAACGATCGTCTGTGGGCTTTATGTAGTTTTTCTCGTCTAGAAAAACGGCATAAAAAACGACGAGAAAATTTAGAACATGTTCTAAATTTTCTCATCGTTTTTTCCAGCATTTTTTTCTGCGGCAGTTTTCCCATAGGGAGACACTGCCGCGGAGCCCACAGACGGTCGTTTTTCTCGTCAAGAGAAAAAATTACGGGAAAAACGACCGTGTGTAGGGAACCAAGTGGTTCCCTTGTTTTTCCTGTCATTATTCACTGCGTTTTTTTAACCGCCGTGAATAATGATCGTGTGTACGCGGCATTAGTGAGTCAGCAGACTGCCTAGGGGGTTAGGCAAGGGTTAATGAAAAAATATATAAATCAGCGCAATAATCAATATAATAATAATGTGAAATCAATATATAATGTAATTAGCCTACTAATAGGCTTCACGTGATTGCGGCCCACACCAATTAGAGTGTATCCACATGTGACTCTCAATATATCAAACAAAACAAAATATAGTGCAGCGCAACCATAAACAAATAAAACAAGTCCAAATATAACAAAATTCCACCATTGTGCAACTTTCAGTGACCGTTCATAAATTTCCAGTGACTTCAGTGACCACCACCTCTAGCTGGAATGCCTGCTCACCTCCAGAAATTTATGAACTGTCACTAAAAGTTGCACAACGGTGGAATTTTGTTATATTTGGACTTGTTATTTTTTTTTTGTGGATGGTTGTGCTACACTATATTTTGTTTTGTTAGGTAAGGGTTAAAATTGCTAACTCCAGGATGTTCATGGTCCTTCTCCTTGTGTTGGCCCATAAATACAAGGGGAGGTAAACTTTGAAGTAGGGTCTTCTTCATGGCAACTGTCAGGAAGCTGTGGCTCTTCTCAGTGTCATCTTAAGAGCATTATAGGCCCCCGGGCAATACGGTGCACTGGGGCCCTGTCTACACAATCACGCACGAGAATTTTTTACTGACAAAAATCATGACATTTACTGGCAGAACCACATTTTTTACTGCCACTGCAAAAAGGTACCTAAAATCACAGTTTTCAGTGCCAAACAGTGCAAATGTCAGTATTTAAACTATAAACATATAGATCGTGCTATTAGCAATGTGTTTAAGTTAAACAAAAGTTAAAAAAAAAACATTTCTTCATTGACATGAAGGTTAGGTTACTATAACCCAGCCAGCATAAAGTTTCCTCTCACATCAGAGTCTGCAGGATTCCCCCTTACAGTGAAAGGGAACTCTTATGTAAAGGGGAACGCTGCTGATTATGATGTAAGGGGAAACGCTGATGTAAGGGGGGGCTCTGGTGACCAGAGACCACCTTATATCAGAGTCCACTGCTTTCTCTTTACATCAGAGTTCCCACTTACATCAGAGCAACAGACCACCCCCCATCTCTTTGTGCAAGCTGCACAGTCAGCCAGACAGCCACTCACCGTACGACACCGACCAGGGCACTCCATGTCTGTACTGGCTGGTGGCTGAGCAGATTACAGGCTTACGAAAACAGGCACTGCTGACAGGGGTCCGACTCCGCCACACTCTGCTTCAAGCCTGCTGTGCTGTCTGCTCTGACAACTCTACTCTGTCCATTCACCCTGAGCTCCTCCTGTTCTTTTTTTTTTTTTTTTAAGTCTGGCGGGTGTGGCTAACGTCATCATCGGCGGACAGACAGAGGCAGCACTCGTGGAGGATCGGATCTTCTCAGCGATTTCCGCAAACTGCGCATGCACAGTTCTGACCCGCCGCTTCCCACCATTTTTTACTGGAGTCCTACTGCCCAGCGTGCCCAATGGAAAAGATGGCCCTGGCTCTTCTGCATGTAGCCACGTAGCCATCTTCTTGGGGTAATTAGTGAGGGTACTGGAACCAGAACATGGACCTTAGACAAGGGCTCTACCTTGCTTTGAGGTATGACATGAGCAGACTGAGTTAGACTGGAACTGTGTCAGCAATGAACTGTAAAAGACTGTGTTCTGTTAACCCTGTACTTGCAAGAAACTTTAGTAAACGTTCTTATGCTACTAAATGCCTGGTCTAAAGTTTCTGCAAAGGGGTGCATGTAAAGCAGGTGTATCAAAAGAACAGGGCTTACATTTGGAAATGTGTACTACTAAAGGTGGGTACAGTCTGACTAGCAAGGACGACGGTGTGCTCTAGTAGCAAGGGGGTGACTGAATACAACCTCCACTTCAGAGGCCAGTGCCCCTGTGTATCTGGGACTGGACCCACATCACGGAGCCCCTATGTATCTAGATGCATGTCAAGGGGAAGTAGTGTGAAGAGGATCCTGGAGAGTCGGCTTGATTCTAGTAGCAGGTCACTGGGAGTGAGGTGACATCAAAGCTGGGCTGGAGAGTGGAATACAGGCTTGCAGTATCCCCTCACAAGTGCTGTACCATGTAAGAAATTTTCGTCTGTGTACAGTTAGTCAAGTGTAACATCACTGTGAAGTGAAAGAGACACAAATAGTTAATTGTGCCAGGATGTGTGCTCGATTCTAAGATGGAGCATCGCCTTGATGCAGTTTTCTCATGACCATAGCCTCCACCTACTTAGTTGGGTATTAGCAAGTGTAGTTTCTGGAGTCCCTCTTTAGGGCGACTTAAACTCCGCCCACACCTTGCAACCCCTCACCATGCACGAGAACCCCTGTGTACTTCCAACTTCTTCTTGTCACTCTCTTAAAAAGGGACCACAACCCAAACAAAGACACATACTGTAACTCCCGTCTAGGACCCATCCCTGGCATCCGGTACAATATATACTGTACATCCATAACAGTCAAATTTTTAATAGTAATAGTATATTATTTGCATTTTACTTTAAAAAGCACATTTAAATGGTCTGATTAGTTCCTAATCTCTAAATCCAACCACCTTAAAGCAGAAGTCCACCCTAAAAATTATATATTTTTCTAAAGCCGATCTGACCCGATCTTTAGCGGCAGAAGCTCTGCAGAGGACCCAGCTAACAAAGGCTGTGAAATGAATGAGAAGTGACGTCACCCATAGAGTTACTATGGGACTTGTCTGATCTGTCCTCCCTACCAGCCTCCACAGCGAAGCGGTGGCTGACAGGTCAGCGTGGGATTGGGTCGGATCGCCTGCAGAAAAATAGGATTTTTGTACTCACCGTAAAATCCGTTTCTCTGACGTACATGGACTGACACTGGATACTGTAAACATGTGGGTATATGTCCCTGCTCGCAGGAAAAGATCTAGGCAGAATGTTAGAAACATACATTCTAGAACAAACCAGAGCTAAACAGCCCCGCCCAGGGGGCGGTCCCTCCGGACATTACCCTCCTACCTGCAGCTAGCAGCCTCAGTTCTTAAAGCAGTACAAACCTTAAAAGGAAGGGTGGGTGCTGTGTCAGTCCATGGACGTCAGAGAAACGGATTTTACAGTGAGTACAAAAATCCTATTTTCTCTTATCGCCCATGGACTGACACAGCTGGATACTGTAAACGTGTGGGACGTCCCAAAGCAGTATCAGAAGGGTGGGAGCAGTAGTAAAGGAACAACCAAACCTTCACTCCAAACAAGCAGAGCTCCTCAACGGAGGAGTTGCAACATTAAACAGCGGCCTGCAATGCTTTGCGGCCGAAGGAAGCATCCGAAGATGCAGCCACATCAACCTTATAAAATTTTGAAAAGGTATGAACGGACGACCAGGTCGCCGCCTTGCACACTTGTGCAACCGACGCTTGATATCGGAAAGCCCAGGAAGCACCAATTGCCTTGGTGGAATGCGCCGCAACTGGAAAGGGAGACACCCCCCCCTTAAGGGCATAGGCCTGTATGATGGTCTGCCTGATCCACCTAGAGACGGTGGCAGACGACACCGTTTGGCCCTGTTTTGGACCAGAGGCAGACACAAACAGTGAGTCAGACTTCCGAATGGAAACAGTAGCAGACAGGTACACCCGTAAGGCTTGTACCCATCTTAATGTATGAAGCGCAAACTCTCAGGGATGCGATGAGTGAGGACACAAGGACGGAAGAACAATGTCCTCCTTAAGGTGAAAGGCAGAGACCATCTTTTGAAAATAAGGACGGTCGTGGGCGCAACACCGCCATATTCTTATGGAGGACCAAGTAAGGCGACTTGCAGGACAAGGCCGCCAACTCAGACACCCGTCTAACCGAAGTAATGGCCACTAAGAAGGCCACCTTCTGGGACAAGGTCAAGAGAGGAATCTCTCTGATATTCCCAAAGGAATGTTCTTGGAGAACCGAGATGCATCAAATTCAGATCCCAAGTAGGGAGGGGAGGCTTGACAGGGGGATCACATGGCAAACCCCCTGCACAAAAGGTGCTAATCAAGGAATGGCCCGGTAGTGGTTGTTGAAAAAGACAGCCCGGGCTGAAATCCGACCCTCAAATGGTATGCAAGGTCAGCTTTTGGGTCACACCACGCTGTAAGAACAGCAAAATCCTGGGAACGGAATACGTCCGAGGACGTCACTCAAGTTCCTCGCACATAGCGATGTAAGCCTTCCAGGTACGGTGATATATCTTTCTGGAGGAAGATTCCCGTGCCAACAACATAGAAGAGATGACCGAATCCGAGAGAACTCGGTCCTTCAGCACCTGGCTTTAAACAGCCATGCCATTAAAGCCAAGGACTGTAAAGCAGGATGAAATATGGGATCATGAGACAGAAGGTCCACCTCAATAGGCAGTCACCAAGGAACGTCTGCGACTAGCCGAAGTAGATCGGCGTACCAATGTCGCCGTTCCCGAGCAATGAGGATCACCGGAATGGCCTCAGCGAAAAAGGCGAGGCAACAACAGTAGCGGAGGGTAAGCATATATCAGGCGATACTGCCCCCACGGGCTTCCAACGCGTCCGACGTGTCTGCCCAGGGGTCCCTGGACCTGGCCACGATCTTGCCACCTTGCGAGTGAGTCAAGAGGCCATAAGGTCCACATCCGATGCCCCACCTCCGGTAAAGGAGGTGGAAACACCTCCGGTTGCAAGGACCATTCCCCTGCAATGAACACGGCCGACAGGACCGTCTTGCAGCGAGATGTATGAAAATCCCTAAGAGACTCTGCAATGTATCGGAGAAGAAAGGCCCCGGTGTACAGGGTGCCTCAACTGTTGGCCAATAAAGGCAACTTGACAGAGCTTCCCTAGAAACTCGGTCAGAGGACCAGTACCTCAGCCTCCACAGGTGGCGCAAACCCACCCCGGGCACAGAGACCCTGAAGGCTAAAGCAGTTGCATTGCACCTGATAGTCGACTGATAGATGAAGCAGAGGCTTTTGCCCAGTCATTGAGCTACAGAAACGCCAGAGACGCAGCCACTAACGGGCGTAACGCTAACCTTAGCCTGGCGAACACAGTCCAAGCCAGCGCTTTTGATCACCACTGAAAGCAGGTGGAAAGTGGTACCCCTGAAACCAGGGATCCTTATGACAATGCTCCATCCAGCAGCTACCCATGTGTACAAACACATAGTTTATACTATGTATTGCGTCAAATGCACAAATAAAGTGTGAGAGGAAACCCACCCAGCCACAAAGAGCATATTACAACCACATACGGCGTATGTAGTTTAGTATGTGTGGATAAACCTATTAAACACGTTTATACTGCGCCAGCGACGAAGGCGCGCACATCATCGGGGCTTGGACGTAAACCAGCCACGCAGATTGCGTACACAACCGTGTAGGTATGTTAGCCTGCGAATAAACAAATTGCACATGTTTATACTGTGCATAGCGCTGAAAATGCACACACCATTGGAGCGCGGGGGAGAAACCGGAGCAGCCGGATGAAACCCACGCAGACTGCATACGCATACCGTGTAGGTATTATAGTATGTGTGCTAAACATTTTGCACAAGCCTATGTGTGCATAGCACCGAAGGCGCGCACACCGTAGGCGCGTGGGAGGAACCGAAGTACCCCACGCATACCCAGAGAATGCAATACCTACAACTACTGTGAATGTATTTTGTGCTGTGTCTAAACATAATGTGTATGTTTACACTGTGTATTGCACCAAAGGCACGCATGTCATGTAGCGTGGGCGGAAACCCGGAGGAAACCCACGCAGACTGCACAGACATACCGGGGTAGGTATGTTAGTATGTGGATATCAAATCGCACAAATTTAGGCTGTGCATAGCGCTGAAGCGCCCATACCAATGGAGTGTGAGAGGGAACCGGAGTACCCGGAGGAAACCCACACAGACTGCATACATATACGTGTAGGTATTATAGCATGCGTGATAAACATTGAACATGTTTAACTGTGCAGAGGGCCAAAGGCACACATACCGTCCGCGCGTGGGAGGAAACCGGAACACTCGGAAGAACCCCACGCAGACAGCACACAGATACCGTGTAGGAATGATAGCATGTGAATAAACATATTGCACATGTTTATGCTGTGCATTTCCATTGGAGCGTGGGGGGAAACCGGAATACCCAGAGGAACCCCACGCAAACAGTATACCCATACTGTAAACATGTATAGTATGTGCAATAAACATATTGAACATGTCTATACTGTGCAGAGAGCCGAAGCGCACATACCATGAGAGCGCGGAAGGACACCGGAGCCCCCGGCGGAAACCCGCGCCGACCCAGAGAGTATAATACATACATATAATGTGAATGTATCTAGAGTCGTGCATAAACATATTTTGTACGTTTATATCATGTATGGCACTGAAACACAGCATTGGAACGTGGGGGGACACCCACGCAGACACAGAGACCAATAACACATACATACACTGTGAATGTATGCAGTGTAGAGGTATGGGATGAGTTTAAATTATGGCGCAGAGGCGCATAATCTTCTCTGTATCATTCCAACCTGCTTGACTGTGCTGCCGAAGCAGCATGCAGGTAACAGGTAACCTCTGATCCTCAGACCGTGTGTCTGTCAGAGCTCAGAGCATTCCCCAGGAAATGGCGGGAAACCACATGTGCAGAGACCCTGTTGTTGCCTCAGGACATCACACAGAAGGCTCACAGGGACTAGAGACATAAATGAATAAAGTCCCGCCCCCCCCACCATGCTGCACCGACGAGGGGGAGGGAAACACTGTGTACCACTGTATCATCCATGCTGCTCTCGACGCAGCGTGTGAGGAAAACAGTGAGGAAGCTGTGTAAAAGAAAGTCTTGAAGGAACCAAGGGAAACAGCGTCCACCTGAGGTACCACAGCCACAGCACCCAGCTTGAGTGTTCCTCACATCATCAATGAGTTCACTTACAAGCGCCCTGTCATTCACTGACACAGAACTGGAGTCTTCCTCACAAGGGAATGTCCTGTACATAAACATTAAAATATTCAGAGCTAGGGTCCTGAGCACAGTAGCTAGGCCCATATCTGAATCAGAGCACTCCTTCACTAAAGATTTTTGTGGGGAGAGGGGGCTTATAGCTTCCCTTCGCTCGCACACCGCTTCCATTCTGACAAGGAATGATTCCAGGACTGCCGACAACTGGTCCATAAGGACCGCAGGGGCAGAAAACATATGAACATGTTTAACTGTGCAGCACTGCCAGTTGCCCCAGGCAAGTGTGGAGAAGCAGGTGTATCAGACTCCATATCGCCACCCTCTGAGACCTTATACACTACTACAGTGAATATACAGTCCACCCACTGGCTACGCTGAGGAGGGGATACCCGGACTCACCAACCCTTAAGGACCGCTCAGTCCTGCTGAAGAAACCGCGCTGTGAGCCTGAGGAGAGCGAAGAATCTGTGAGGAGATTTTCGCCGCAGCGCCGCCGCTAGAGGCCGAAACCGAAAGTAAATGCGCGGCGGCTACAAGAAAATGGCCGCCGGCCGCAGCTATAACTGCACCATTGAACCACGCCAAGATGGCCGCCAAGCGCGAAATTCAAAGGCAAACAGCGCTAATGCGCGCGCAATAACCACCTCACACACCAGGAAAATTGCCCCTCACCCAAGAGCCCACTACAGACATGAGCGCCCAGCCAGGCCAGAGTGACCCCCAAGCACCCCCAGAGCACAGCACCAGTACAGGGTGCAGAGAGCAGCATAACAGGGGGGAGACAGGGAGAAACCCCCCATATAAAGAAACACAGCCAGCATGTACTCACCTGCAGTAGGAGAGACTACTTACCTGTCCCTTTCAGGGACCCACTGGCTTGTTTCAGACAGACCTATCACAGAGCAGTACTGCGTAGCTGTCGGCCCGGTCCACCGCGAGAGATACAGTCAGTCAGGTACTGTTCAATCTTGAGGACCGCGGGAGCTAAAAGCAACCCGGCCACCCCTGGAGTCATGGGGCATGTCGTGAACTGAGTCTCACACACACAAGGCGAGGATCAGCACGCTCGATGGTTGGACAGGGAAGACTACGAGGGTACCAGTGTACCCAACCTGTTGCTCAGCCGACAGTTGATTGAAGTTCTCAAAAATAAAATAATAAAATTCCCAAAGGAATAAAATGTAAAAGTAAAATCTTCCAGGAGACTGGCTCCTGAGAGAGCCACGTCTTCTTCTGCTAGGCAGAAAATAACTGAGGCTGCTAGCTGCAGGTGGGAGGGTAATGTCCGGAGGGACCGGCTGTTCAGCTCTGGTTTGTTCTAGAATGTATGTTTCTAACATCTAACATTCTGCCTAGATCTTCTCCTGCGAGCAGGGACATATACCCACACATTTACAGTATCCAGCTGTGTCAGTCCATGGACGATAAGAGAAAGATATGTATACCGATTTTTTTCTTCACAGGGTTATATAGGTTAGTGTTAGATCGTCGATGTCTGTAGATGCAGGGATTTTAGTTTGGGTGGACTTCTACTTTAATGCTGCAACAAAAACTTATCAAACGTTTCACCCCTCGGACTAGAATGTATTTTATCCAGTGTCATTAAGCAAATTCTCTTGGCGTTTTGTTTTAATGTTTGTACACTATGAGCAATACAAGATTTTAAATTGTCTGGGATGTGGTCTCCCATAAAAACTTTGAAGATCTGCTTGGTTAATTCCAAACTATCACATTCACAATTATGACACTTAAAAGGTACCTCTCACACAACATTTCATCTTAATACAGTGAACGTTCCTGCCTTTTTAGACTTTTAATCACTTCATGGAAACCTTTGCATGCTCCTCTGATGATGCCAAAGATGCATTGTGTGGTATGTTGCAAACTGTCATTTCTGCAGCCATGTGGTTTCCCGATCTCCACCCTATTTGCAAGATTCTAGGCCTACTGCAACGCTTTAAATGCTTAAAAGTTATGCAAATACAATTATATTTAGTTTTCTAGAAAAAAATGTTTTATATTGGTTGAACTAGATGACTTTGTGCCTCTTTTCAAACTATGTAACTATATCTGCCCCTGCCATCCTACTACAAGTCCATGAGATCAAAGTGTACTGAACGGTTTATTAGTATAGCCAGTATTCCTTTTTTCAAGTGGGCTGAACAATTAAAGTAGTGCTCAGCCCAGGATCTTGATCTTCTGAACTACAGAGGTGCTGAGAGGGGGAGTTTCAGGAGGTGCATTCAGTACAGGGATCATTGCCTGCAAGCAGCAAGGTTCCATGAGTTATGTAGTCCTTAGAAATTGAAAAATAAACTAAAAGATTGCACAGAGAAAAACGACGAGAAAAAATAGAGCAGGTTCTAAAAAAAATTCGGGCAGTTTTCTCGTCGAGAAAACTGCTATGGTAAGGTGACCAGATTTTTTAAATGAAATCCAGGGACATATTTTTTTTTTTTACTAGTAATAGTGGCAATCAACAACTCTCTGCCCATCGCCACCGCCGCCCGCCTCACATCCTGTCAATTTTTACTTTTCGGCCCCGGCTACAACTGGGTGGGGAGCAGAGGAAGATCACTCCACCAGGGAAGGCAAGGAGATAAGCAGGAAGGCGGCTGGTCGGGACTTGAGCCAAGGCAGAAGAACGTGCGAGTGGAGCTGAATGGGCATGCACCCGAAACTGAAGAAATATTTCCTCCGCTTCGACCAGCACATGATCATCAGAAAGGGGCACAGATAATGGAAAAAAATACACCCCCCCCCCTAAGCTAGTAGGAGCGGCGCAGTGGGGGTGTGTAATTCAGAATTTTTTCTTTTATTCTGCACTGACTGTCTTTGAAATTGCCCCAGCCCCTGTTCAAATCCAATCCGGGGACAAAACCGGGGACAGACTTGGTCCGGGGACAGTGTCCTCAATCCGGGGACTGTCCCCTGAAACTGGGGACGTCTGGTCACCCTATGCTATGGAGCATGTTGTGGAACGAGATGGCCAGCAGACAGGCAGAAATCACAACAGGAAAGGAGATTTTTTTTAATTAAGCTTATAATCGATTGTTAAAAATAATCATTTGTATTGCTATTATGCCGCATACACACGACCGTTATTCATGTCATGGAAAAAAACTTTGTTTTTCTCGACGTGATTTTTCGTGTTTCCTCTCAAGCCTACCTTGCATACACACGTTTGTGAAAAAAAATGCTTGAGCAAAGCGCAGTAACGTACAACACTATAAAGGGGAAGTTCCATTCGAATGGCGCCACCCTTTGGGACACCCTTTGCCTCGTGTTAATTAAGTTTGGTGAGAGACGATTTGTGCTTTTCAGTCCGTTACAGCGTGACGAATGTGCCATCTCCATTATGAACGCTAGTTTTACCAGAACGAGCGCTCCCGTCTCATACTTGATTCTGAGCATGCGCATTTTTTTTCTACTTGTAAAAGCATACACACAACCGTTTTTCATGACGTTAAAAAGAACAACGTGAAAAATGACGAGAAAAAATAGAGCAGGTTCTAATTTTTTTTTTCAGCCATTTTTCTCGTCGATAAAAATGCTCTGGAGCATACACACCACAGTTTTTCACGACCATTTTTAAAAATGTAATTTTTCTCATCATGGAAAACGGTCGTGTGTACGCGGCATTAGAATGCTGATGTCATAAATTAAAGTGTATGCTGTGACTGTAAATCTCTTTTAAACATTTAAGAAAAAATTTTAATAAATTATACTGTGTCATACTCAAGAAGCATCAGAAAACTATATACCTGGATAGTATCATATGCAGGAATAAAAACCAGAGGTGCAACTGACTATAAGACAATCATACATTAAATTTTTTTAATAAAAAACTTGAGTAATTAGAACATGCAAATAAATTAAGTACTGAACTGAATACACAATGGTTACAGTGTACTTGTATCTTCTAAAGAAACATCTTAATTACCTTATCAAAGCCCTTAAGTCCTCCATGGATGCTATTCGGCCCATTGTTGATCGGAAGAAGGTAATCTCTACCATCCACAGTGAAGCTACCTTTGGCAATTCTGTTTGCAACACGACCAATCACTGCTCCAAAATAGGGATGTTTGTCTATGTAGCCTGGAAAAATAAAATATTTTCAACAAATGTGCTGTGATTTGAACTGCACACATGATCTACAGCTGAGCTCAGGCTCTGGCACAGGTTCATCCTGTGGACTGGGGCCATCAATTCCCAAATGTCTCTTCCTAAATATTCTGTCTTTCGGTGGATTCGTTCTGAGTGAGCCCTAGGAGGTTCACTATTGAGAAATTAAAAGTTATGCACTTGTGTGCCAATAATACAAATGCAAATACACATTAGGAATGGCTCCTCTGGGAGAATCCGTGATAAAAAAAAAAAAAGAAGAAAACTGGGGGTGCTTGTAAATCACAGACTTAGCAATAGCATGCAATGCCAAGTCACTGCTAACAATGCCAGCAAAATATTCCTATGCATTAAAAAAGGGAATACTGTACATTCAAGACAAATCAATAATTCTACCTCTTTACAAACAAATATATCAAAAGTGATTTCACTAACTGTAATTAACTGTATACAAGAGTTAAAGCGGTGCTGTGGAAAAAAATAAATATTAAAAGCCAGCAGCTACAAATACTGCAGCTGCTGACTTTTAATATTAGGACACTTACTTGTCCTGGAGTCCAGCGACGTCCGCAGCAGAGGACGAGCAATCGCTCGTCACTCTGCTGCCCCCCACCGCCATCCTCGGTGAGGGAACCAGGAAGTGAAGCCTTGTGGTTTCATGCCCGGTTCCCTACGGCGCTTGCGCGAGTTGCGCTACGCCGTTCTGAATGGTCCTCTGTGTTCTGGGAGCCGAGTGTCTCCCAGAACACAACAGGTATTCTGCGGGAAGTGACGCGCTTCCCACAGATTTCCCGCAGAGAGGACTCCTGGAAGTGGGTGCAAATACCTGTCTTAGACAGGTATCTGCACCCCCCTCCCCCCTGAAAGGTGTCAATTGTGACACCGGAGGGGGGGGAGGGTTCCGATCAGTGGAAGTTCCACTTTAGGGTGGAGCTCCGCTTTAAGAAGCTGCTGCTGCGGTTAGGGGAGGATCAACCTCCCTCTCCTGAACGCAGAAGAATCGCGTTCAGAATAGGAACATTTGACCACCGGCCACAAGACACACGTTTTGCATTTTCCCATGGCCGGCGGTCAACCTAGTCTGTGTGTACATGAGCCCTAAGATCCCTGAAAAGAACACACAGCCATGATTTAAGGTTAGAAGAAAGGAGGTTTAATCTTAGATTGCGGAAATGGCTCTTTACGGTTTACTGAGCAGTAAAAATGTTAAACTCCCTCCCACTGAAAGCGATACTAGCTGAGAGTTTGTACAACTTCCAGAAAAAATATTTTTTAGA
Source organism: Rana muscosa (assembly GCA_029206835.1). Classification (NCBI taxonomy): domain Eukaryota; kingdom Metazoa; phylum Chordata; class Amphibia; order Anura; family Ranidae; genus Rana; species Rana muscosa. The sequence goes on along the minus strand of CM055121.1, from coordinate 32,114,998 downwards.
TGTCTTCCTCGGGAAGTAGAATATAGTAGGACTTAGGCCCCTTTCACACTGGGGTGTCGGCGGTAAAGCGCTGCTATTTTTAGCAGCGCTTTACTGTCGTATTGGCATAGGTATTTGGCCGATAGTGGGGTCCTTTTAACCCCCGCTAGCGGCCGAAAAAGGGTTAAAACCACCCGCAAAGCACCGCTGCAGCCTCACTTTGCCGGCGGTTCAGCCGCGCTGCCCATTTATTTCAATAGGCAGGAACGGTGGAGTAGCAATATACACACCGCTCCAAAGATGCTGCTAGCAGGACTTTTTTTAGCGTCCTGCCAGCGCACCGCTTCAGTGTGAAATCCCTCAGGCTTTCACACTGGAGTGAAAGAAGCAGCTCTTTCAGGGCGCTTTGCAGGCACTATTTTTAGCGTTATAGCGCCTGCAAAGCGCCTCAGTGTGAATGGGGTCTTAGAGCTGTACGATTCTGGCTAAAATGAGAATCACTATTTTTTAGCTTAGAATAAAGATCACGATTCTCGCGCCGTAACATCATCTTTTATATTATACAAAAAAATTGGGCTAACTTTACTGTTTTGTTTTTTTTAGTCCATTAAAGTGTATTTTTTTCCCAAAAAAATAAGATTATTGTACTCCCCGTAAAATCTGTTTCTCTGACGTCCATGGACTGACACAGCCTCTTAATATTTGACAAGTGGGTTTATGTCCCTGCTTGCAGGAGAGAACTAGGCAGAATGTTATAACATACATTCTAAAGACCAGAGCTGAACAGCCCCACCCAGGGGGCGGTCCCTCCGGACATAACCCACCCACCTGCAGCCAGCAGCCCTCAGTTCGTAATAAAGCAGTACAAAACGTAGAGGAAGGGTGGGTGCTGTGTCAGTCCATGAACGTCAGAGAAACAGATTTTACGGTGAGTACAAAAATCTTATTTTTTTTTACCGTCCATGGATTGACACAGCCTCTTAATATTTGACAAGTGGGATGTCCCAAAGTAGTGTCAAAAAAGAGGGGTGGGAGCAAAGAGAAAGGAAAACCAAATTTCACTCCAAACACGCAGAGCTCCTCAACAAAGGAGTTGCAACTTAAACAGCGGCCTGCAACACCTTGCGGCCGAAGGAAGCATCAGAAGATGCAGCCACATCAACCTTGTAAAACTTAGAAAAGGTATGTGCGGACGACCAGGTCGCCGCCTTGCACGCTTGTGCAACCGACGCTTGATGTCGGAAAAAAAAAGGAAGCACCAATTGTTCTGGTGGAATGCGCCGTAATCGGGAAAGGGAGGCGCCCGCCCCTTAAGGGCATAGGCCTGTATGACGGTCTGCCTAATCCACCTAGAAATAGTGGCAGGCGAAACCGCTTGGCCCTGTTGTGGGCCTGACACAACCACAAACAGCGAGTCAGACTTCCGAAAGGGAGCAGTAACGGACAGGTACACCCGCAAGGTACGTACCACGTCTAGCGAGTAAAGCGCGAACTCTCTGGGATGCGACGGATAAGGACACAAGGACGGCAGGACAATGTCCTCATTAAGGTGAAAGGCCGAGGGGGGGCGTGACCGGATGTGAAGGCAGCAGGACGTGTTCTAGGTGAGCTCCGCATCTATCCTGCCGTTTCATCCTGTCTTTGGAGCAAAATATCTGGAGTTGTGGTACTTGCGATACCGGACTGTGCTGATCGCAACGCGGTCATGAGAAAGTGGGCATCCGGGCCGGCAAAGCAGACACAGAAGAGCCAGCGCAGGACCCGTTCCTCACGAGGCCCGGACACGAGTCCATCCGCCGCCATCTTGCCGTCCCCTCACTCTACTAAGCGGGAAAGGAAGCAGGCTAGGAGAATGGCGTCAATTGCTGCTGCAGCTGCTAGGGACTCGGGCTCTGAGGACTCTCCCTCGGTCTCACAGGTGTCAGAGACGGCTCAGGAGGCGATTACCAGGCCCATCTTGGAAGCCATTGGTGCCAGTAAAGCGGCGGTAATGGTAAGCATTGACCATCTTACCAATGAATGTACATTGATTAGACATGATCTAGACAAGATCCGGGGCAGACTGACAGTGGCGGAGGACAGAATCTCTGTAGTGGAAGACGTGTCTCACTCCCAAGGGAATCAACTGGCAGAACTACAAACCATGGTGAAGTCGCTGCAAAGCAGAGCGGAAGAAGCCGAGGACAGGCAGAGGAGAAACAATGTTCGGGTGGTTGGCCTGCCTGAGGGGGCCGAGGGGGCTCAGACAGCCTCCTTCGAGGAAAAATTATTTCAACAACTACTGGATTTGGGAGAGCTCCCTCCAACCTATGTGGTGGAAAGGGCCCATCGGGTCCCCACCGGAAGACGCCCCCCGGGAAACTACCCCCGTCCTTTCCTGGTGCGGTTCTTGAATTACAGGGACCGGGATATGATCCTGGCGGCTTCGCGGAGATGTCCTGAACTCAAGTTTGAAAACGCCAAAGTGATGGTGTTCCCTGACTTCTCTGCGGAGACCCAGAGGAGACGCCGTTCGTTCACTGATGTGCGGAAGAGGCTCAGAGAAAAAAATATACCATACAGTCTGCTCTATCCTAGCAAGCTACGTGTGCAACATAACGGTGCTGTCAAGTTTTTTGAATCTCCGCTTGAAGCATCCGAATGGCTCGACCGGAATCTGTGAGATGGCTGGCCTTTGGATGAGTATAGAATTTCATTTGCTACACCTGGTGTGCCTTCATTGTACCCTGAATGAGTGATGACTGGTGGACTGTATGGGCCTTTTCTCTTGCTGCAGTTATCCTTTTTGCTTTTGCGGCCCAATTCTCCCTTTTTATTTTTCTCACTTATTTCCTTATTTAGTTATTTATTTATTTTTTTGAGGTATTTTTATTTAATTTTTGTGGCCTTGCATTTTTCCTGTCTACGTAGACTCTGCAGTAATGTTCCCTGGTGTTGGTAACACTGTACTGGATTTTGGGTGTTATTTTTTCAGGCCACTAGGTGGTGCCATTTCCTTAATTTTGCCGAACTGGATGCTCCTATCAGTATGTGCTCAAAATAACTCGTATGTGTATGGCTCCTTTCTTTTTACCCTGCACAATGATGTGGAGTTCACAGAAAAGAACAGTCAATTTATTTATTTATTTTAGTTTTTTTTGGTGCTGTTGGACAGTGTATCGGAAGGTTGTTCTTCCCACACCTCTTCAACAAATGGCCTTTTTTTGTTGGGGGGGTTTTCTTGTTCGGGACTCAAAGCTGCATACCGGACAATGTTCTATTATTTTTTTTGTTCTGTTTCTGGTATAATGGCAGGGGGGTATTGTTTTTGTTTAGGTAAGGGGTTTATTAACTGCTCAGCTCTCTGCTCGCTATTTTTGGGATCGGCCCTTCCCCTTGGGTGGGGGTCCCTTGCCCCACAGCAGGTAATGTTTCTGGTGTATGATAATGGCTGATTCAATTAAGATTGTATCCTGGAACGTGCGAGGCCTGAACAACAAATTTAAGAGGGCCTCGGTGTTCCAATATCTGAAACAGGTTAAGCCGCATGTGGTCCTTCTGCAGGAGACTCACCTTTATGGCAGCAGGATTCTTGCCTTGCGAAGGCCTTGGGTGCAGCAGGCCTTTCATGCCACCTATTCCACCTTTGCAAGAGGGGTGTCCATCCTTATTAGTAAATCTGTCCCCCGCAGGGTCCATCAGGTGGTCTCTGACACGGGGGGACGATATTTGGCTCTGGTCGTGGACATTAATTTTAAGACACTGCTATTGGTAAATGTTTATCTGCCTCCCCCCTTTGATGTGCAATGTTTGTATGACCTGCTAGTGAGGCTGGCGCCTCATGCTCATCTCCCGATGCTGATCATGGGGGACTTCAATGCTACTTTGGATGCATTGGACTCCTCCAATGTGGGCAGGGCGGGCTCGGTGGATCTTGTGTCGTGGGCATCGGTGGCTGGGCTGTCTGAGGTATGGCGGGCTAAGAATCCTAATGTCAAATGTTTTTCACATCTTTCTCAGACTCACAGGTCATCGGCCAGGATAGATTTTGCATTTGGTAGCCCGGGGGTGATGTCGGATGTGCAAGACATCACGTACCTGGCGAGGGATTTGTCTGACCATAACCCACTTTCCGTCTCCCTGGCTCGCTCTTCTGGGAGGGGGTCCAGGGGGTGGAAACTTTCTCCAGGTTGGTTACAAAATGCTGGGGTGGCCGCTCATCTTGAGGAATCGGTCGCGGCATACTGGAATGTAAACCCGGAAACTGCTGACCCCCCTATAGTCTGGGATGCCTTTAAGGCGGTAATTAGGGGAGAATGCATTTCTGCTATTAAAAAGGAGAGGGTGGAACAACAGGCTGAGATCAAAGTGTTGCAGGACAGGGAAAGGGAGTGTGCGGACAGTAACGCCAATAACCCCTCTAGTTCCTCGTATATGGCTCTCTTGGAGGCCCAGAGGATGCTTAGCTTGCACTTTAATAACCTGGCACATACGGAAGCGAAGCATAAGGCAGAGACGCAGTTCGCGGAGGGGGACAAGAATGGGAAACTCCTTGCTAGACTGGTAGCTGACTCTCGCCAACTTGTCGACATCCCGGTTATCAGACGCAAAGACGGAGGACTGGCTAGTGACCCTGCTGCTATTCTATCGGAATTTAAAGATTTTTTCTCGTCCTTGTATGCCCCCATTCAATCGTATGACCAGTCGGCACTGGAGGTGTTGCTGGAGGGTCTCTCTCTTCCGAGGCTTTCCGATGAGGTTCGGGAGGTCCTGGAGGCCGAGATCACTAGTAAGGAAGTGGTGAGGGCAATTTTCGCCTTTGCCCCCAATAAAGCCCCCGGGCCGGACGGTTTCCCGGCGGACTTCTATAAGTTGTTTGCAGAGCAATTAGCACCTAGACTTACTGCCCTACTAGCTTATTCTATTCAAAATCAAAGGTTGCCTCAATCAATGCTTGACGCGTATATGATCTTGCTTCCTAAGCCGGGTAAAGACCCTCTAGAGTGTGCTTCGTATAGGCCGATCGCTCTATTAAATATGGACTTGAAAATTCTTACAAAGGTTCTGGCCAAGAGACTGGCGGGCGTTATCTCCTCAATGGTGAATATTGACCAGACGGGGTTTATGCCCGGGAAGTCTACGGACACTAACCTGAGACGTTTATTTACACATTTGCAAATTCCCAACTTTGCCTCTCCCACTAGGATCGTGGTATCTATTGATATCGAGAAGGCATTTGACTCGATTGATTGGCATTACATGATGGTGGTCTTGGGAAAAATGTGTTTTAGCCCAACCTTTTGTAGGTGGATATCATTGCTATACACCAACCCCAGGACGGCAATTTGTGTTGGCAATCATACTTCTACATTCTTTCAAATAGGCAGAGGTACGAGACAGGGTTGCCCCCTGTCGCCTTTTTTGTTTGCCCTCATGATGGTACCGATCGCGGTTGCATTGAGAGCGGCCGGAGAGGTCAAGGCGATAAGGGTAGGGTCGATAGATGAGGGGTTGGCGCTATATGCAGATGACATGTTACTGTTTCTACAGGATTCAAAAGGGTCACTGGAGGCAGCATTGGACATACTGAATGAGTTTTCACAGTACTCTGGGCTGAAAGTCAATTGGACAAAATCATCTATCTTGCCGCTGGACGCTGGGGCCAGGGACATTGCGGAACCGGCCCTGCCGCTGCAGTGGGTCACGCAGATCACGTATTTGGGGGTCAAGATTACGGCGGATGTGGGTGACTACATGCCCCTTAATCTAACACCGCTCCTCACCTTTTTCAAACAGAAGATACAGGCTTGGCAGAAACTCCCTCTTTCACTTATTGGAAGGATTAACTTATTGAAAATGAAAATACTCCCTGTTATACTATACTTTTTGCGAAATGCTCCCATCTGGATCCCCAAGTCTTTTTTAAAAAACTGGATGGACTCACCAGTACATTTTTGTGGGCTCCCAAACAACCCAGGATAGGATTGAAGGTCTTGCAGGAACCCTGGGGGGGGAGGGGGGGTTGGCCCTGCCGGACTGGCGAAAATACTACTTGGCTGGGCAATTGGTATTTGTTCATAGGTGGTTGACTTCGGATGAGGGGGACTCGGCCACGGTTCTGGAAGCGGCACATCTGGGCTCTTATGAATCCTTACGATTAGCCGTTTATAGGGGGGTCAAGATGGACCTTCCTCTAACTGCTTCTATGAGGGCTGTGATCAGGGCATGGGAGGCGGTCGGAATGGCATGTCCGTGTTACCTTGGTTTTTCTCCGTCCACTCCATTGTGGATGAACCCTAAATTACCACATTTTTATTCCTTTGATGACCCAATGAGCTGGGTGGCAGGGGGAATCAAGATACTCAAAGATATCACGGTAGACGGGGTGTTGCTGACCTTTGACCAGATTAAAGCTAGACATGACCTGCAGAATTCCCATTTTTTCGCTATATTCAACTGCGACATGCGTTTCAATCACAATTTAGGACTCTGACTGTAGAATCCTTTCCTTCAGACCTGGAGAATTTGCTCATGACAGAGGATCTCCCCAAAACACTCTCAGTTTCTTACAAAAAATTGTTTACAACTAGTCCCAAGACGGTCCTCAAATGTAGGGAGAGGTGGGTGGCTGAGGTCCCGGACATTCAGGGGGAGGATTGGGATGACATGTGGACACACCCGTTCCAGCACTTGGTGACAGCTAGGGATAGACTGATTCATTTCAAGTTCCTTCACAGGATTTACTATACACCTGCTAGGTTGGCATCTATCTACCCTTCAGTGCTAGCAGAGTGCTGGAGATGTACGTTTGCTCCTGCGGCTGCGGAGCATATTTTTTGGAGCTGCCCTCGGATCAATAATTTTTGGTCGGAGGTCACCTCCTGTATATCAGCGGTTCTGATGATCCCTATCCCACTGACGGTTAGGGTGTGTCTCCTGGGGTTGGTGGAGGAAGTGGTCCCATCTAGGGCCCACAGAACCTTGCTTAACATTCTTCTTTTTTATGGGAGGAAGGCCATACTGTTGCGGTGGCGGAGGCGGGAGGCACCTACATTGGGATTCTGGAAGGGTCTAGTCAATTCTATGATGCCATATTACAAGTCCACGTACTTATCTAGGGGCTGCGGGAGGAAATTCGACAAGGTGTGGCAGGCGTGGTATAACTCGGATCTGACTGTGGGTTCATAACGGAGCTCAGAGGAAGGCTAACGGAATATGTATATGTTCGGGTGGGGTATATATTGTTTATTATATTTTTTTTTATTTTTTTTTATGGTCAAGATGGACAGTAGGGGCCACACGCTCGATCCTGTGATGGAAGCGGGTTGTGGGGTGAACATGTTTACTCTGAACTTCTCCTGAGGACAGGGGAGAGAGGGCTGAGCAGTGGGGGGGGGGGGGGGTGGGGGGTGGTAGGGGGGGGGTTCTTTTTCTTGTGGTTCTCTTTAGTTTAGTTGTTTCCTACTCTTAGTTAGGTAATGCTGTGTTAGCAGGATGCCTGTACTTGTTAAAATGGGCCATGTTGGCCTCTCACCGGCCCAGCGTTTTGCTGGGTCGGCTGTTGTATCTGTTTTCTCTGTGTCTTAAAAATCCAATAAAAAAGAAATTTACAAAAAAAAAAAAAAAGGTGAAAGGCCGAGACCACCTTCAGAAGAAAAGAAGGTCGCGGATGCAATACAGCCTTATCCTTATGGATGACCAAGTAAGGCGGCTTGCAAGACAATGCCGCCAACTCAGACACCCGTCTGACAGAAGTGATGGCTACCAGGAAAGCCACCTTCTGAGACGATGTCAAGAGAGGGATATCTCTGATGTTTTCAAAAGGAGGTTCTTGAAGAACCGAGAGCACCAAATTCAGATCCCAAGGAGGGAGAGGTTCGACATCACATGGCGAACCCCCTGCACAAAGGTGCTAAACAAGGAATGGCCCGCTAGTGGCCATTGAAAGAAGACAGCCAGGGCCGAAACTACTTAAAGCCAGCTTTTGGGTCACACCATGCTGTAAGAACAGCAGAATCCTGGGAACGGAATACGTCCGTGGACGCCAATTTAGCTCCTCGCACATAGCGATGTGAGCTTTCCAGGTACGGTGATATATCTTTCTAGAGGAAGATTCCGGGCCCTCAACATGGTTGAGATTACCGAATCTAAGAGACCTCGGCCCCTCAGCACCTGGCTTTCAATACCCATGCCGTGAAAGCCAAGGATTGCAAAGCAGGATGAAGTATGGGACCTTGAGACAGAAGGTCCTCCCGCAGAGGCAGTCGCCAAGGAATGTCTGCGACTAGCCGCACAAGATCGGTGTACCAATGACGCCGTGGCCAATCCGGAGCAATGAGGATCACCGGAATGCCTTCGGCCTCCACCCTGCGAAGCAGGCGAGGCAGCAACTGCAGCGGAGGGTAAGCATATAACAGGCGATACCGACCCCACCAACGCGTCTGAGGCATCTGCCCAGGGGTCCCTGGACCTGGCCCTGGCCACAAAATCTCGACACCTTGCGATTGAGTCGAGAGGCCAAGAGGTCCACGTCCGGCGTGCCCCACCGGATGCAAGGACCATTCCGCCTGGTCCAACGTCTGCCTGCTCAGATAGTCGGCCTGCCAGTTGTCTATTCCTGGAATATAAAACATCCGACAGAGCCGGCACACTTCTTTCCGCCCATCTTAGGATGTGAGCGACCTCGGATGCCGCCGCCGCTGAGCTCCGAGTTCCCCCCTGATGGTTGACATACGCCACCGCTGTGGCGTTGTCCGACTGGATCCTGACCGAGTTGCCCCGTAGCCTCTCCGACACAGTTGGATCGCTCGGAGGTCTAGGACATTGATCGGAAGACAGGATTCGGCCGGGGTCCACAGCCCTTGAGCTTAGAGGACTCCCCAGACCCCACCTCAGCCTGTAAGGCTGGCATCCGTCGAGATCACCGTCCACTGGATAGGAAGGAACGACTTCCCGGACCGAAGAGCCGGGGATCTCAACCACCACGTCAGGGATGCCCTGACCGGGTGACTCACCTGGATCTGATGATCCAATGACAACGGGGACTTGTCCCAAGCGGACAGGATCCCCCTCTGTAAGGCACGAGTGTGAGATTGGGCATACGGAACTGCCTCGGAAGAGGCCACCATGAGCCCTAGGACCCTCATGCAGAAACGGATTGATGACCAATTTCGGGACATCAGAAGCCGCACCGCAGATTAAAGAGTCCGCAACTTCTCCAAGGGTAGGAAGACTTTCGCCTCCGAGGAGTCCAGAATCAACCCCAGATACCAAACGCTGGGTCGGGACCAGGGGTGACTTCTGAGTGTTCAGAAGCCACCCAAAGGCCCAGAGGGCCTGACTGACTATTGTCACAATTTCTTCCAATTCTGAGCCAATGTCCACAATAGCAATGCCTCGCTGTCTCAGCAAAGCCAGAATCGGGGCAAGCACCTTGGTGAAAACCCGCGGTGCCGACGCTAAACCGAAGGGAAGTGCCACAATTGATAGTGGACTTCGCCCATCGCAAAGCGCAGAAACTTCTGGTGACTTGCGCACATTGGAACATGCAAGTAAACGTCCTTGATGTCCAAGGATGTCAGAAAGTATTTTTATACTGTGCAAGGCGACGAAGGCGCGCACACCATTGGGGCGTGGGAGGAACCCGAAGAACCGGAGGAAACCCACGCAGACCGCATACACAAACCGTGTCGGTATGTTAGTATGCGAATAAACAAATTGCACCTGTTTATGCTGTGCATATCGCCGAAAGCGCGCACACCATTGGAGTGTGGGAGGAAACCGGAGAGCCTGGAGGAACCCCACGCAGACTGCATATACATACCATATAGGTATGATAGCATGTGTGATAAACATTTTGATCAAGTTTACGTTGTGCATAGCGCCGAAAGCGTGTACACCGTTGGAGTGTGGGAGGAAACCGGAGAACCCAGAGGAAACCCATGCAGACCCAGAGAGTAAAATACATACATATACTGTGAATGTATTTAGTGTTGTGTATAATCATATTGAGTATGTTTACAATGTGTATGGCACCGAAGGCGCGCACGTCATTGGAGTGTGGGAGGAAACCGGAGGAAACCCACGCAGACTGCATACACATACCGTGGAGGTATGGTAGTATGTGAATAAACATATTACACATGGTTATGCTGTGCATAGCACCGAAAGCGCGCATACCATTGGAGCGTAGGAGGAAACCGGAGTACCCAGAGGAAACCCACGCAGACCGCATACACATACCGTGTAGGTATTATAGTATGTGTGATAAACATATTGATCATGTTCATACTGTGCATAGCGCCAAAGGCGCACACACCATTGGAGCGTGGGAGGAAACCGGAGCACCCGGAGGAACCCACGCAGACTCAGAGTAGAATACATACATATACTGTGAATGTATTTAGAGACGTGTATAAACATATTGTGTATGCTATGCTGTCATTGGAACGTGGGAGAAAACCCACGCAGCCACAGAGAGCAATAACACAGACATACACTGTGTGTTAAGTATAATTGGGTAAACTATGACGCAGAGGGCGCTCATCTTTGTATCGTTCCAACCTGCGTATATGTGCTGCTGAAGCAAGCTGCAAGTAAAAAACTACCTCTGACACCGCAGACCGTGGTCCTATCAGAGTCAGAGCGTTCCCCAGGAAATTGCGGGAAACCACAGGTGCAGTGACTCTGGTGTTGCCACAGAGATTTTACGCAGAAAGCTCACAGGGACTAGACAAATAAATGAATAAAATCCCCCTACCATGCCCGGGGGGGGGGGGGGGGGGCACCGTGTATCACTGTATCATCTATGCAGCTCTAATAGCAGTGTGTGAGGAAACAGTGAGGAAGCTGTGAGGAGAATCGTGCTGCGCCCTGCAGGAGCCAGCACTAAGCCAATGGTGTAAAATAAAAGCTTTAAATGAAACAAGGGAGACTGTCTCCACCAAAGGATCTCCAGCTGCAGCCTCCAGCATGAGAGTGTCCCTCACCATAAATGAGTTCACTACCAAGCGTCCCATCATTTACTGAGCCAGGAGTCTTCCTCAGAAGGAATGTCCTGGTGAAAAAATATACAAAAAAATTCAGAGCTAGGGTACTGAGCTGTAGCTAGGCCCATATCTGAAACAGAACACTCCCCTACTAAAGATAGTGTGGGGAGAGGGCGCTTTATAGCTCCCGTTCGCTCGCACACCGCTTCCATCCTGACAAGAAATGAGTCCAGGACTGCCGACAACTGATCCATAGGGACTGTAGGTGCATTAGCCCTGCCTGTTGTGACATGAATGGGGAAGCAGGAGAACCAGACTCCATAACTCACCACTTCTCTGAGACTTTTGTACAAAGTTTACCCTCTGGCTGTGCTGGCTGTGGGAAGTTACCCAGGGGACTCACCGACCCAGTGGGGACCGCTCGGTTACGCTGCCTGTGCTGCGTGAATGAGTAGCGAGGAGAATGTAAGGAGAACCGCAGCGTTCCAGCAGCGATAGAGGCCAAACAGTAGAAAAACGCACACGGCTCCAAGAAAATGGCCGCCGCAACTGTAATTGCGCCATAACGAACCACGGCAAGATGGCCGCCATGCACGCCAGTGAAAAAACACAGAGTGACAGAAAAACAATGCGCCGAACGGCGCACAGGCCCAAAAAAAAAAAAACACATTCCCCAGTGCAGATACCCAAGAGCCTCCCCCTCTGGGGACAGAGTGACCCCCCAGGCACCCCCAGACAGCACAGCGCCAGCAAGGTGACAGAGTAACAAACAACAGGGGGAGACAGGGAAAATCCCCCACACATAGGAACACACAGCATGTACTCGCCTGCTGAGGCAGGAGATACTACTTACCCGGTCCAGAAGGACCTACTGGTGTGTTCCTGACAGACCTATCACAGTTCGGTACTGAGTAGCTGTCGGCCCGGTCCACCGCAAAAAGAGAGACAGCAGGCACTGTTCAATCTTAGCGGACCGCAGAGTATAAAAGCCCACTGGCCACCCCTGGAGTCATGGGGCATGTCGTGAACTTAGTTGCACGCCGGAGCGAGGATTCAGCACGCTCGATGGTCGGACTGGGAAGACTACGAGCATATCCAATGTACCCAACCTGTTGCCCAGCCGACAGTTGATAGAAGATCAAAAAATAAAATAATAAAATTCCAAAAAGGAATAAAAAATTCTTCAGGAGACTGGCTCCGAAGCGAGCCACGTCCTCTCCTTCTGCTAGGCAGAAAAAAACTGAGGGCTGCTGGCTGCAGGTGGGTGGGTTATGTCCGGAGGGACCGCCCCCTGGGCGGGGCTGTTCAGCTCTGGTCTTTAGAATGTATGTTATAACATTCTGCCTAGTTCTCTCCTGCAAACAGGGACATAAACCCACTTGTCAAATATTAAGAGGCTGTGTCAGTCCATGGACGGTAAGAGAAATTGCGTTTGAAAGAGTGATGCGCAAATACAATGTGACATAAAATATTGCAACAACCGCCATTTTATTCTCTAGGACAGGGCTCGACAAATCCCAGGCGCCAGGTCGCCATTGCGACTAGAAATTTCACCCTGGTGCCTGGGCTTTGATCAGTGACAGGTGCCTCTGCTACAGGGCGGGTTGCGGGGTCTTGGCCAGGAACGCGATTAGCGGTGGCAGCGGGGATGGAGCAGGAAGAGAGCGGCACAGCAGCGGCTGACACGGCGGGAGGAACGAGTGGCCAGCAGAGTGAAGTCCAGCTGGGGATCCTCGGCGGCCTGTCATCCCCACTGCTGCTGTTGCCCTGCCCCAGGGTATTGCGGGAAGCGGCACATGAACATATGGGATCCGGAGTCTGTGGTTTCCCAGCACAGAGAGCCCTGCTCCTCTGGCTGAAGGAGAGGGGCTGAGCACGGAGAAGAGGTTCTCAGTGGCGTTGCCAGGCGGGGGGGGGGTGCGGGCCGCACCAGGTGACACCCACGAGAGGGGTGACACCTGTGGGCAGCGGCACCGCTCGCTAACACTGCATGCCGCAAAGTCCTCGCCCCTACACAGCGCACAGCGGAGCGGACCGAAGCCGCCTCCCTATCCTCTCTGTTTACGGAGGAGGAGGAGGAGGGAGTCCAAGGGACACACTTCGCTGTGCCTATCCCGCGCTGTTCTGAGGTCTGTAAAATGTTTAATGTAATCCAAATAGACATGTGCTGGGGGTCGCTATGGGAGGGAAGAGGGGGGGTCTGCAGTGATGGAGGGGGGTGGTCTGCACTGAAGGGGGTCTGCATTGATGGGGGTCTGCACTGAGGGGGGTCTACACTGATAGATGGGGGTCTGCAATGAGGGGGTCTGTGCTTAGTGAGGGGAGGTCTGTACTCAGTGAGGGAATCTATACTACGGGAGGGGGATCTATACTACGGGAGGGGAGTCTGTACTTAGTGAGAGGGATGTATACTGCGGGAGGGGGGTCTGTACTTAGTGGGGGGTCTGTACTTAGTGAGGGGGTCTATACTGAGAGAGGGGGGTCTGTAGTTAGTGGAGGGGGGACTATAGTTGGTGGAGGGGGGGTGACACCAACACTAGTGACGCCACTGGGGCTCATCACTGAGTCATACCAAAAAAAAAAAAAAAAAAAAAACCTGGCGCCTAACTTTTTTAGCTGGCTCCTAGATTCAAAGCAAAATTTGTCAAGCCCTGCTCTAGGGTCTCTGCTAAAAAAAAATATATATAATGTTTGGGGGTTCCAAGTAATTTTCTAGCAAAAAATACTGGTTTTAACTTGTAAGCAACAAGTGTCAGAAAAAGGTTTAGTATTTAAATGGTTAAACTAATCTCATTTACAGACCAAAGTTAATTTCTTTGATCTAAAAGAACAGAAGATACAATGTTTCTCTTTATCTCCACCTAAGGCTACTTTCGCACTGGGTCGCGTTTCAGGCATTTTAGTGCTAGAAATAGCACCTGTAAAGTGCCTGAAAAGCGCCTCTCATGACTGCTTTCACACTGGGGTGGTGTGCTTGCAGGATGGGAAAAAAAGTCCTGCAAGCAGCATCTTTGAGGCAGTGAGGGAGCACTGTATACACTGGTCCCAAAACGCCCTGCCCATTGAAATGAATGGACAGCGCTGCCGAAGCGTTTTGCAGGCAACACGTGCGCTTTTAACCCTTTCTTCAGGTTAAAAGTGCCTCTATTACAGCAGTAAAGCGCCGTTTTAAACCAGCGGGGCTTTACCACTAACGCCAGTACCGCCCCAGTGTGAAAGTACCCCAAGCGATGTTGTGATAAAACGGTCAGCTGTTAGAAGTGAGCAGAGAACTCTCTGCACTTGTTACATAAAAATACATAAAAAATCATACACAAATATATACACCCACACACACGTTAAACTGGATGGACCTGTGTCTTTTTTTTCAACCTTATATGCTATAAAACTATATCCCTCTATTGGACACAACTTATTTTTATATACTATATAAAAGGGTAACTTTGGTAATAGATTTAGGTATGAAAGAGGTATAGGTTGTTATTATTGTGTTTGGCCTATCTGTGTATTATTTTATCACCTACCAACATTAAATTTTGCCACTGAGCCCCTTTGATTTGTGAGATATCACTCCTGGAGGTAATTTATTATCATATACAGGTGAAATTCAAAAAATTTGAATATCGTGCAAAAGTTCATTTATTTCACTAATGCAACTTAAAAGGTGAAACTAATATATGAGATAGACTCATTACATGCAAAGCAAGATAGTTCAAGCCGTGATTGTCATAATTGTGATGATTATGGCATAAAGCTCATGAAAACCCCAAATCCACAATCTCAGAAAATTAGAATATTACATACAATCAATAAAACAAGTGTAGCGCCCCCCCCCAATATTTGGGGGCGCTATGTGTAAATTTAGGGGCAGTCTGAGCCAGTAGTTGGGCTCAGACCAATTTATGATTACATTTTGCTCTGCTCAGGGTGTGATACTGCCTGGCAGTAGTGTTCTCCTTTGCCTGTAGGTGGCACTGTCACTGCCGGCATGGGTTGAGCTACGGGGGGGTATCACAGCACCTTGGGTGTCCTCTCTCGGAAGCCGTGCAGTGGGCGTGGTCTACCCGCTGTGCATGCTGGGAGAGGGTACAAAAGGGGCAGACGCCTTTTGGCGTGAGGCGATTCCAGGGGGACCCCGAGGCGTTAAGGGGGGACCTCTGGTCCAGTGAGTGTGCCTCGTGGCCCGCATGGCACGAGGTGCGCAAGTGTGTTTAGGCCTCGGGCACCTTCAGCCTGAGGTTCTGTTGCTGCATCGTGGGCCCAGCTCCGCTGACAAGGGCCTACGCTTCAGAGAAGGATCCCAGGTTGCCCGTTTGTAGGGGGCCCATCTTTAGGAAAAGTGGTCCTGGGGAAGATCAGTCCCGGCGGAGATTAGCGACGGTACTGCTGTCTCGGGGAGAAGCCTGGAAGCTTGCCTAAAGGGGGATTCATCGTCTCTGATATCCGTGCTCTATCCCGGCTGCTAGGACTGCTCTCATAGGGACTATCCGGGTGCGCAATACCACTCAGGCTTGAGTGGCGATGATTGTATATACTGAACTTAAGTGTTGCGTGCCTGAACCTTCCCCTACTTTCTTTCAACTTCCTGCTCTCTCTCTTCAAGTTGACTCAAAGGAAAAATAATAAAGCCTTACTGATTAGGTTTTACTTATGTGTGGACATTGGCCTTATTCCTGGAGATTTTTGTTTGACTAGACAACGGAGCCAAAGGATCCACTCTGGAGAGATAATTGCTGCAGACCCAAAACAAAACCAGCCGGTCCCTTAAATGTGACTAAGTGCTACACAAGGATTGTACATAGAACAATATCGGACCTCTGAAAAGTATAAGCATGCATATGTACTCAGTACTTGGTTTGGGCCCCTTTTGCAGCAATTACTGCCTCAATGCGGCGTGGCATGGAAGCTATCAGCCTGTGGCTCTGCTGAGTTGTTATGGAAGACCAGGATGCTTCAATAGAGGCCTTCAGCTATTCTGCATTGTTCGGTCTCATGTCTCTCATCTTTCTCTTGGCGATGCCCCATAGATTCTCTATGGGGTTCAGGTCAGGCGAGTTTGCTGGCCAATCAAGCACAGTAATCCCACAGTCATTCAATCAGGTTTTGGTGCTTTTGGCAGTGTGGGCAGGTGCCAAGTCCTGCTGGAAAATGAAGTCAGCATCCCCATAGAGCTCGTCTGCGGAAGGAAGCATGAAGTGCTCCAAAATCTCCTGGTAGATGGCTGTGTTGACCCTGGACTTAATAAAGTACAGTGGACCAACACCAGCAGATGACATGGCTCCCCAAATCAACACAGACTGTGAAAACTTCACACTGGACTTCAAGCATCTTGCAGTGTGTGCCTCTCCGTTCTTCCTCCATACTCTGGGTCCTTGGTTTCCAAATGAGATGCAAAATTTGCTCTCATCAGAAAAGAGGACTTTGGACCACTGAGCAGCAGACCAGGTGTGTTTTTCTTTAGCCCATGTAAGACGCTTCTGACGTTGTTTGTTGTTCAGGAGCGGCCTGACAAGAGCAATACGACATTTGAAGCCCATGTCCAGGATCCGTCTGTGTGTGGTGGCCCCCTGATGCACTGACTCCAGCCTCAGTCCCCTCCTTGTGAAAGTCCAACACTTTTGAATGGCCTTTTCCTGACAATCCTCTCCAGGCTGTGGTCATCCCTGCTGCTTGTGCACCTTTTTCTTCCACACTTTTCCCTTCCACATACCTTTCTATTAGTGTGCTTTGATACAGCACTTTGGGAACATCCAACTTCTTTTGCAATTACCTTTTGAGGCTTTCTCTCCTTATGGAGGGTGTCAATGATGGGTTTTCTGCACAAATGTCAGGTCAGCAGTCTTTCCCATGATTGTAATTCCTACTGAACCAGACAGAGACCATTTAAAGGCTCAGGAACCTTTTGCAGGTGTTATGGCTTAATTAGCTGATTAGAGTGGGACACTTTGAGCCTAGAATATTGCACCTTTTCACAATATTCTAATTTTCTGAGATTGTGGATTTGGGGTTTTCATGAGCTGTAAGCCATAATCATCACAATTATGACAAATTACGGCTTGAACTATCTTGCTTTGCATGTAATGAGTCTATCTTATATATTAGTTTCACCTTTTAAGTTGCATTAGTGAAATAACTGAACTTTTACACGATATTCAAATTTTTAGAGTATCACCTGTACAATATTATGTAGCAGGATAACTTTGGCAGAGGATAAGCATACAACTGTATTATGGTTTATACACAGAGTGTTTGTCCAATTCTGGCTTCTCTGCAAGAATCATTTTATTACTTACCTACTTTAAATCCTGGCAATCAGTCCCTGCGAGTCACTGAATATAAAAGTAATCCTAATATATAATCCTGTTTCATAGTATACCGGTATATATTTTCATGATCTGTTGGAGGGCATTGACCTAACTTTAAGTTTCAATATTATCAATATTATCCCATGAAGACAGTAAATACATATTTAGAGAAAATAGGTTTATCTGGCTAATAATGTGTTCTAATATTATGTATTTTCATTGTTTTAGATACTTCCCAATACTGTCCAAGGAAGCAGATTGTGTCTGAGCTATGCATAACACAGTGTCACTATCCTATCTACAATTACTGGTGCATTGTGGAGTGAAAAGGAATTTTGTCAAAAACAGAATGTATAAGCCTGTATAATGGATAGTGCAAGGCATATCTATGATTAGAATGGTAATAACATTTAAACAGTTGGGGGGGGAGGGGTTGTGTAAATTTTTTTCTATTAGTATTTGCATCATTCTGTTCATATAGGCTCATATAAGTTCATTAGATTTGCACCCTTAAATACAATCCCATAACCTATTCTCTTAGTAATTGGATGTGGTGTCCTAAATTCCTGATCTTTGGAAATGTATAAATATAGTGCATCTCTTCAGGAGATTCCTGTGAAAGCTGTAGATCTACAGGAGAGCAAATATTAGTTGCAACAGAGTTGATACTGGTAAGTCTTATGCATGTAAAAATAGGATTTTTATAACAGCTTACCTGTAAAATCCTTTTCTTGGAGTACATCACGGGACACAGAGCGACATAGTCATTACTATGTGGGTTATATAGATACCTTCAGGTGCTGGCACTGGCAACTTCCAAAACCGGAAGTACCCTCCCCTATATAAGCCCTCCCATCCGGGAGTACCTCAGTTTTGTAGCAAAGCAATAAGTGTCCCCAAAAGAGGGGTGGGAGCTCTGTGTCCCGTGATGTACTCCAAGAAAAGGATTTTATAGGTAAGCTGTTATAAAAATCCTATTTTCTTTCTCGTACATCACGGGACACAGAGCGACATAGTCATTACTATGTGGGATGTCCTAAAGCAATGCCCAATGAGGGGGGGGATACACCATACATAAGCTGAGCGCTATCAGACATGAGGATCTTTTGCGGCCTGCAACACACTGCGCCCAAAGGCGACATCCTCCTGACTTCTAACGTCCACCTGGTAGAACCTAGTAAACGTGTGTACTGAAGACCATGTTGTGGCCTTACAGATTTGAGCCAGGGAGGCCTGGTGATGCACTGCCCATGAAGTTCCAACTGCTCTCGTGAAGTGCGCTCTAACTTTGAACGGAGGCGGTCTCCTTCTCAAGCCATAGGCTTGCATTATGACCTGTCGAATCCACTTGGCTAAAGTAGATTTTGACGCTGCCTGACCCTTTCTGGGGCCTTCCGGCAGAATAAACAAAGTATCCGTTCTGCGAATCTGAGCAGTGGCTTTTAGATAAGCTTTAACTGCTCTTACTACATCCAAAGAATGTAATAACTTTTCCTCTACCGAACTAGGTTTGGGAAAAAACGAAGGAAGAACCACATCTTGGTTCAAATGAAACCTCGATACCACCTTAGGAAGAAAGGCTGGATGAGGACGTAACACTACTCTGTCCTTATGGATAACCAGATATGGCTTCTTACAGGACATATCTGCTAATTCTGACACTCTTTTAGCCGAACAAATGGCTACTAGAAAAATCAATTTCCTGGTGAGAAGAACCAGGGAAATATGCTGTAATGGTTCAAATGGTTGTTTCTGTAGAACCGACAGAACCAGGTTTAAGTCCCATGGACATATGGGAATATTAACCGGAGGGCTAATACGCATCACTCCTTGTATAAAGGCTTTGACTAGTGAATGCGAAGCCAAGGGCCTCTGAAAAAATATTGACAAGACCGGAATCTGACCCTTGATAGTACTCAAGGCAAGCTTCCTATCTACAGCCCACTGTAGGAAGTCCAGAATCCTACCTATTACGTACTTACGTGGATGCCATTTCTTGGCCTCACACCAGGCGATGTACGCCTTCCAGATTCTATAGTAGATCTGCCTGGATACCGGCTTCCTGGCATTGATCATGGTAGATACCACAGGATTAGAGAGCCCTCTCTTTTTTAGAATGTGGGCTTCAATAGCCATGCCGTCAAACCTAGGGCTGGTAAGGAAGGGTGGTATATCGGTCCTTGCGAAAGCAGGTCCGGACGATGTGGGAGAGTCCAAGGACTCCCCACTGACATTTTTACAATCTCCGCGTACCATGCTCTTCGGGGCCACGCTGGAGCCACCAGAATCACTGGTTTCTTTTCTACCCTGATTCTGCGGAGTAATCGAGGTAACAATTGTGGCGGTGGGAATGCATATATCAGCTTGAACTGATCCCAAGGGAACACTAGGGCATCCGAGCCGCAAGCTAGGGGATCCCTTGTCCAAGAGACAAACCTGTCCACTTTTGCGTTGAATCTGGATGCTAGCAGATCTACATCCGGTGTTCCCCACCGCTGACATATTGTCCGAAAAACCTCGGGGTGAAGGGACCATTCCCCTGGGCATAATTGTTGGCGACTTAGAAAGTCCGCCTTCCAATTCTCCACTCCTGGAATGAATACCGCGGATATGGCTGGGACATATCTTTCTGCCCAATTCAGGATGCAATTTACTTCCCTCTGGGCTGCACGACTCCTGGTGCCACCCTGATGATTGATATATGCCACTGCCGTGGCATTGTCTGATTGAATTCTGACAGGGGACCCTTGGAGTTTGGATGTCCATGCTACTAGGGCATACCGGGCTGCTCGTATCTCTAAGAGATTGATGGGCAGGGCCTTTTCCGCATCCGACCATCTGCCCTGGAGAGACCATTGCTCCAGTACTGCTCCCCAGCCTATAAGGCTGGCATCTGTAGTGACCACCTTCCAAGAAATCGGACTGAAGGATTTCCCTTTTTCCAGATTCTGGGGAACCAACCACCAACGGAGGCTCTTGCGAACGGAAGGGGACAAGGACATTGGTAAGTCTAGGGCCTGAACTTTCTTGTTCCAGGCTGACAGTATGGCCCTTTGCAAATTCCTTGAATGGAATTGACCGTAGGGTACTGCTTCGAATGATGCCACCATTTTTCCCAGCAGCCTCATGCACAGGCGTATGGACGGCTGTCTTTTTGTACCCACTAAGTGGATCAAATCTCTCAAAGACAACACCTTTTTTCGAGGCAAGAATATTTTCCTCTGGCCTGAATCTAGCCTTAGCCCCAAGTATTCCAGACTTTTGACTGGTTTTAGGGCTGACTTGTCTCGGTTGATAATCCAACCGTGACATTCCAGGTACTTGATTGTCTTGTGAACGACCACTTCTAGTTTTTTCACTGAGTGGTCTATCAGCAACAAGTCGTCTAGATATGCCATTATCGTTACACCTTGCGTTCTTAGATTGGCCAATAATGGGGCCAGAATTTTTGTGAACACTAGTGGTGCTGTGGCCAGACCGAAGGGTAAGGCTCTGAACTGAAAATGGCGCCCTTCTACTGCAAAGCGTAGAAATTTTTGGTGGACTGGAAAGATGGGAATGTGCAAATAAGCATCTTTGATGTCGATCGAGGCTAACCATTCCTCCCCTTGTAGGGCAGTGGCCACCGATCGGATCGACTCCATCCGGAAAGTCCTGATATGCAGGAATTTGTTTAGCCCTTTTAGATTTAATATGGGCCTCACGTCCCCGTTTGGCTTCGGGACTGTAAAGAGGTTTGAGTAAAACCCGAACCCCCATTCTTCCAGGGGAACCTCCATAATTACTCCTTGGAGCAATAGTTGTTCTAGTGCCAACAGGAGGGACTCTCTCTTCCGGGGATCCCTTGGCACGTTTGACCTCATAAAATGGGAAGGAGGAGAGTCTTTTAACTCCAATCTGTATCCCAGACTTACTGCGGAGAGCACCCATCTGTCTCTGATCGTGTCCCGCCAGGTCTCTGCGAACAACTGGAGTCTTCCCCCCACCCGATTGAGTGGGGGCAACCCTTCATGCATTTGACTTTGGGGGAGGTTTTGTACCTCTCCTGACCCAGGGTTTTTTATTACCCTGCGATTGTCCCTGATTTTTACCCCCGGGATTTGACCGAGGAGGCCGTCGGTACTGTTTCACAGCCGATGCCCCAGGGACTGGAGAAGCAGGCCTCTTAAAAGAGGGACCTCTAACTCTGTTTTTAACCGGCAAGAGTGTACTTTTACCGTTGGAAATTTTCTGGATATATTTGTCCAGGTCTTCCCCAAATAAGCGTTCACCATGAAATGGGAAGCTAACCAGCAATTTTTTACAGGGAGCTTCAGCAGACCAGTTTTTGAGCCATAGAAGCCTGTGCATATGTACTACAGACAGCGTAAGGCGGGAGGCCTGATGGATTGAATCCTTTATGGCGTCAACCGCAAAGCATAAGGCTCTAGGTAGATCAGCTAGGGCAAGGGCCTGCTGATCTGGCAAGTCCCTTAAGACTTGTTTCAACTGATCCTTCACTGCTTGGCAGACCCCAATAGCTGCCACTGCTGGTTGTGTCACCAAACCTGCTGTAGAAAAAGCAGATTTTAATAAGGACTCCAATTTTTTATCTATTGGGTCCTTGAACATTTGGACATTATCCACTGGACATGTCAGTGATTTATTCACACAAGAGATGGCTGCGTCCACTGCAGGGACCCTCCATTTTTTGATGAACTTATCCTCCATGGGATAGACCACCGGAAATCTCTTGGGAGGAGTAAATATTTTATCAGGATGTTCCCAATCCTGGTACATGAGCCCTTCCAATAAAGGGTGAAGTGGAAAAGAACAGACAGTCTGGGGAGCTTTTAGCGACCCCAGCGAGGAGACAGTAGTGGTTGATGGTTCCGCAAGGTGCATTTTAAATGCTGATCGGACCATGTTAGTCAAAGACTGAACCCATAATCTTTCAGCTTGAGATGCTGAAAAAGGTTCCTCCACAGTTGATTCCTCTATAACAGAATCAACCTCCTCCTGATCCCCTTCAGGCAGGTCGATCCCTGTATGGGACTGTTGCTCCGCTAACAGGTACTCTGAAGGAGGAGACGGAGATCGGGCGTGCTTTCCCTGTGACAGGGAGGCAGCGATTAATGTTGACAATCTCTCTTCTAATCCTCCCAGAGCTGAGGAAAAAACCTCCTCTGTTACATACACAGGAGCAGGTGAACTGAGGACAGCCACAGTACCAGGTACTCCTGCAGGGTCTCTACGGTCACTAACCTCTGAATTTTCAGGGGAGACTGGTGCAGCAGAAGCATGCCCAAGATCCTCAGAGCCCGATGGAGACCCCTTTCGCTTCCTGGAAGATTTAGTTCCGGAGCTTCTGGATGGCATATTCCTAAGCCCAAAGCCGAGGTATTCCAGCCGTAATACACCCCTTTTACTGAGAATAGTCTAGCACAATTGCTGCTATATATCAGTTGGTGTCTACTAAAGTGCCTTTCTAGGGGATGCCTGCATCAACCGCCTCTGTGTGCCTTTTTACTGTTGCTAGCTCTGTTTGTGCACTTCAATAGCCAGCTTGATTGCCTTTAAACATGCTGGACGCCCGCACATGCGCAGTAGCGCCGCGGCGCACACCGAGCGTCATCCACCCGCTCCGCCCCTTTTTCCAGATCGCCTCTATATAGAGAGGCGCGGGCACGTGCGCCTTCAGCGCCTTTTTTGAAAAAACAAGGAGCTAGATGGGAGCCAGGGTCCCTGCCGCAGGGCCCGGGGATGGATGAGCGCAGCAACAGGGCAGAGGAGACAGCTTCCCAGCAGAAAACTTACCAACTGCCTGGATTTGACTTCGGAAGAAAAAAAAATCCACATTACAAGAAAAAAGAACCATAGCGGCCTCTAGTGTTTAACACAGGTACCGCGGTCTTACATTTTTTTTTTTTCTTGCCTACTATAATTTTTTTTTACATTTTCTCAGTAGTAACAGGCATGCACAGAATATTTAGCGGGAATACCTTAGGTAACAGGCAGAAAGACAAAATAGGCTTGGGGGTCCCCCAATAGAACCAAGTTCCTGAGGGCCCCCACTTACCTTTTCCTCGCCGCAGGACTCTGTTTGGTCCACAGAAGCCCAAACTTCACCTATCACGGCAGGCATTGTATTTAAACCTTCAGGGACCGGGTTCCCAAGGATTCCACTCCCCTGGACCTGTATAGCACCCTGCACAGAAAACATCTTGGTCGTGGGTATGACCAGAGCTCTGGATCCCAGGGTCCAGCCCTCCTAAGAGAGGCATTACAGGCAAAACCTTGCTCTTCTCTGCAAGGCCCGGGTACCGACCGTTTAGCTATGAAGCTTTTTTGGTCGGATCCGGAATAGCTTACTGAGGCCCAAAAGAACCTGTACGCAAGCTCAGTGAAAAACACATGTTACTTCTTGGCCAACACCTTAGACACTGGCAAAAAACTGAGGTACTCCCGGATGGGAGGGGCTTATATAGGGGAGGGTACTTCCGGTTTTGGAAGTTGCCAGTGCCAGCACCTGAAGGTATCTATATAACCCACATAGTAATGACTATGTCGCTCTGTGTCCCGTGATGTACGAGAAAGAAATTTGTCTTTGGTTACATTTTTTAAGCTTTGGTGCCCAAAACCTCCTCTTCTGGTATCCCCTGCTGGTGCTCTAGGCTCCTCTTCTTGTGTGTCTGCCACCATGGGAAACTGCTTCCAATGGTGGCAGGTTCGCTGCCAAGCTGGGCTGTCTACGTCCATTGACATACACAGTGTGGCTCGGCCACGCTTCCCTCCCACTGGATTTGACTGACATTGGCTCCTGCTGCTCTCAGCCAAAGCCTCGGAGAGAGCAGAGAAGTCCTTAAGAAGAGCACTGCGCTGTATCAATACAGGCAAGCAGTAATTGGTAGGAACAGGAACTGAAAAGTTTTTTTCCCTTAAAGCAGTTGTATACCCTATAAGCACATTTTTACCTACAGTTTAAACCTGTACGGTTTAGGAGATATTAACCTTGCATGCAGCTGCTGTCAGTGGTGCATGCGCTCTGAAGGTCCGGCGGATGCTGCCAGACCTTGGCAGAACAGAGGACTCCCGCGGACGTCATCGCGTCTCCGGCGATGTGAGTGGGCGGAGCCGCAATGACGTCACACCCGCGTACATATTAACTCATTGTGCCTTTGCCTTACAGTTTTTTTTTCCCAGGACATACAACAGCTTTAATGCATAGAATGCATCAAAAAAACCTTATGACTTTAGAACCTTTTTAATGCCATTGTCTCTCAAGATAATGGTGTGAAAGTTCTGTCAGAAAAAAACACCTTTCCAAAATAAAATTTAGAGAACAGCCAAACAGGAAGTCCACAACTGCTTAAGTAGCTACGTTTCATAACAACGGTGGGCAGAAGGGGATACTTAAGCCTCGTAAACACTACTATTTATTTTTTCGTTCAACCCATCAATGAACTTCAGAGAAAAGGATTTTACGGTGAGTACAAAAATCCTATTTTCTCTTTCGTTCATTGACGGACACAGCACTATAAATCTTGACCTTAGGGACGTCCCCAAGCAGTGTCAAAAAAACAAGGGGTGGGAACAGAAAACAAAACAAACTCCACCCATAACAACCAGAGCTCCTCAACGGAGGAGTTGCAACCTTAAAGCGGAGGTTCAGGCAAAATACCATCCATATACAAGCACACTCCTTAAAGAACGAACATGTACATTAGCCACTTTTTTTTTTTTTTTATGTAGTACATACCGTACTAATGTCATTTCCAATTTCGTCTTCCGGGTACTCACTCCCGCGGGAGTAGGCGTTTCTATTCACCCGCAATGCAATCTGGGAGTTCGCCCAGATGTGACATGTCCTGCAGAAAAAGTTCCCCGGCGGATAAGGTTCCCCCCCCCCTGTACTGCGCATGCGCGGCACGAACCTCAACGGAGTTTCCGAAAGTAGCCGAACAGGAAGAGCTGCGAGTCGGCTCTACACAGCGCCTGCGCAGTCAGCTCTACATGACTCCTAGTCATTGCGCAGGCGCCGTGTAGAGCTAACTCGCAGCTCTACATGTTCGGCTACTTTCGGAAACTCCGTTGAGGTTCGTGCCGCGCATGCGCAGTACAGGGGGGGGGGGAACCTTATCCGCCGGGGAACTTTTTCTGCATTACACCGTCCACCACCAGGAAGTCAGTGCTTGTGGGCTTCAAAATGCCCACAAGCAAAATGGAAAATTCAGACGGCTGATTTTAAAAGTGCATCTTTTGCCAGAAAAAAGACAGGGGAGGTTTAAAGTCACCAAACACGTGAGTACTAATTGGTGATCTACAAATACTTTGCATGCAAGCGGAAAAAAAAAAAAAAATGCCGCGGAACCTCCGCTTTAAACAGCCGCCTGCAAAACTTTGCAGCCGAAGGAAGCATTCATAGATGCTGTAACGGCAGGAGTTACCGCCGTTCAAGGATATTCCCTTTCCGAACACACATCAGCTACCGACACCCATAGGAATAATTCTCCCCTAGATGCGAGACAAACGCTCTGTATGAGGTTCAAACAGGGAATGAATCTTTATTGCAAGCACATGGTAACACACTTCTTTTCAAAACACTAATAGGCAGCCAGACTGTCTACCAAGCTCCAATCCACATCACCACAAACAACAATGAAAAGGTCTTTAGAAGCTAGTCTGGATTCATTAACATTACAACAGGCATCCAGGTGGTTGGAGGTGATGACATTAACATCTTTCAACTAACATGTTGAATTCAGAATCAAACACACAGTAAATAGTTCTTTACAGATATCCTGGGGAATGTTGTGGATTAATATTACAGACCCATTTTAAAGCAATCCAAGACATATTCTCAATGTCCATTATTTTCTGGCTCATACTTTCTAAGAACTTCTGGGTTCCACGGGCCCACCCGTTACAGATGCACTCATATCAACCTTGTAAAATTTAGTGAAAGTGTGAACGGACGACCAGGTTGCCGCCTTACACACCTGGGAAACTGACGCTTGATGTCGGAAAGCCCAGGAAGCACCTATTGCCCTGGTTGAATGTGCCGTGACAGGAAAGGGAGGCGCCCGCCCTTTTAGGGCATATGCCTGGATCACTATCTGTCTAATCCACGAGAAATGGTGGCCTCGGCCCTCCTATTGGCGGGGTCCTTGAAGGCAGGGGTCCCCTCCACCGGAATCGTGGTTACCTCATTTAACCTGGAACCCGGGGGGTATGTCCATTTTTTCAGGAAATTGTCCTCAAAGGTGTATCGCACCGCCATGCGTTTTGGGATCGAAAAGGCCCGCTGCGGGCATTCCCATTCTTTGTAAATAAACTTATCAAAGTAAGTTAGGTAGGGAAACACCTTAGCCGTGCTGGTCAGCTTGTGGGACCCAAAAGGGACCGACACCTCTGTAGATGCCCCCGCCGTATCCTCCATTTTCAGGGTATCCCGCACAGCTGTGATAAGTGCTCCTACAAGCGCCCTTTCCTGCACTGACCTGGACACGGAGTCATCCTCACTGTCCGAATGGTCCTGGTCCACATCTTCTGACACGTCAGAACAGGGGCCGGTTGCCACAGCAAGGCCCGAGTCTGAATCAGAGCTTTCTCCAGAAGACGGTAGGGGAGGGGGCGTTTTTTACCCCCCTTGCGCCCGCACGCCGCTTCCACCCTGGCAACAAAGGACTCCAGGACCGGCAACAAAGCGTCCATAGGCACCGCAGGTGCAGGGGCACCGGTTGCCACAATAGGGATGTCTGGGGAAGAAGCGCTAGCTTCTGACGCCATGCTGACCCACACACTCGCCTGACACCCGTTAGGGACCTAAGGCAAGGTACACAAAAGTCCACCCTCCTAGCTGCTTACAGACTGAGGGGCCTCTCGCAGGACTTACCACCCTGACCCAGGTACCACGCTGCCGCTGCTGCTGTCCACTCTCCCTCATGAGGCGCTGTGTGTGAATTTGCGCCGTTCTTCCATTCTTCCAGAGCTAGAGGCAAAAAGAAGCGGAGACTACTAAAAAATGGCCACCGCTAGAGGCAAAAAACAGCCGTGACTACAAGAAAATGGCCACCGGCCGCCCCAGCAAGGAAAATACCTGAGGGCATCGGGAAAATGTCCGCCAGACTCCCTGGCCACAGTATAATGGCCGCGAACACCGGGAGAAGACCGCCACGCGGCGCCCCCCCCCCCACACAGCGCACCCCAGCGGGCACCCTTAATGTGACGAGCGAACCAACCCACCCAGCACAGCCCCCTGTCAGGACTCGGAGTCCCCCCGGAAGACCCCCGGCCAGGTAAGCCCTGTCACACAGCGGCCCATAGCATGGGGAGGAGGGAAGGGATGACCTCCCAGGGAATGCCCAGCTGCTCCATCCTGCCAAAAGGCAGGTGGAACCATGCTCATCGGTCCTGTGGGAACTGCTGGACGCATTCCGGACAGACCCATCACCCGAGCAGTACGGGGTGGCTGTCGGCCACAGCACACTGTGACACGGACAGCAGTAGCCCGGTCATATGTGTGCCCCGGAGCATATAGCTCGCCGGCCACCCCTGGATCAGACGGGGTATGTCGTGGCCGACCCAGCACGTAGGTAAAGGTCTGCTCACGCTCAATGGCCGGGCTGGGGAGACTACCAGGATCTATATTACCCAGCCCGGCTGTTGATAGAAGATCACAGGAATCAAAAATCAGGAAAAAAAAAAAGAAAAATCTCCAGGACCAATGGTCCTTCTACACTAGGCAGAAGAAAAAACTGAGCTGCTGGATGCAGAGTGAGGGGCTATAGCCAGTGGGACCACCCCCTGGGCAGTACTGTGCAGTTTTTTGCTGTTTTAACATTTTAACATGTTCTGCCTAGTCCTCTCCTGAAGGTGGCGATATAACCCTAAGGTCAAGATTTATAGTGATGTGTCCGTCAATGAAAGAAAAAGAAAAACTGACAGCTCGGGTTGGGGCGGCTGTACCAACAATCCAATGTTAGTACAGTGATCTCTCCTGCTATTGGGTTCTAATAGAGCCATTGGCTGGGAGTGCTGATCGGGGTCGGTTGGCAGACCTTTTTTGGTCATGACCCTTTGACAGAAGACGGCTGAACAGCCGGCTTCTGTCAAATTGGCTGCCTTACACACGGGCTGAATGTCAGCCAGTTTCATTTGGCCCATGTGTACTAGGCTTTAGGGGCAAGTTCACACCAAGCCTGCACATGAATCACACAGGAACACGCTGTGCATTTCTGTGTGATTCACGTGCAGTGCAATTTCAGCCCATTTATTTTGAATGGGATAAAATCACACCACACCAAAAGCATGCACTACTTTTAAGACACACTGCAACTTGATTGCATGGTACAAAAATATCCAAATATCCACCCTGTTTGTGACAATGGTTCTCGTATAAGAACATGGGGAAATGTTCTGTGGGCACACAGACATCTGGACACTAACAAAATGCCACAGTGCATTTCTGAATTGCCACTAACCTTATGTACCTTCTTATGGGGAAACTATATATAAAAAAAAAAATTATCCACATAAAAAGCATTAGCCTTTACTTTGTAACAACCAGACCACAACAGCACATTGTTTTCCGATCTTAGGCCCCTTACACGGGACGGACTCCATAATTCGCATCCGCCTGCCCAGCAGGGGATCTCTCCCCTGATCCCTGCTGAGCAGGCGGGCTGTGTCCACTCCCCTATGTAGAGCGGACACAGCCCTGCTAGGCTCTATTGGATGGTCGGATGGAAACGATGTTGGATGTCATCTGATCCGCCGGACAGACGGGGAATGAATCCCCCATCTGCCACTCCATAGAGAACAAGGCTGGTCTGATCAGCTCCATCTGAGAAATTGACAGGCAGACCTGATCGGATAGCCCATGTGAATTATTATTATTAGGCGTGTAGTTACCTCACTCTCCTGCAGTGCATGGAAACAGACTTGTTGGATTTGCACACTTGTACCACCACACCTGGCTTCAATTAGCAGTCCTTACACTGAGGTCAGAGTATTCGGTCAGTCTTTGATGAATCTCTATTGCTACTTCATGCTTTCAAATTGGTCTTTGGTATGGACTCAAACCTCCACTGCTTCTGCTTTTGCCCACTTCCTTCTCTTATCCTCAGCCTGTTTCAAGATCGTGCTTGTCTGCAACCTGTTCTGACCACCAGACTGACCAATTTTGTTCCTGCTTAACGATTCTTTACAGTGTTTGGCTCTGCCTGGATGTTTAGCTACCACTGTTCAGGAAAACCCAAATATGTTTTTTTTTTTTGCTGTCTGCAACACAACATCTATACCCTTAATGGTTTGGGTGAAGATGTGACCCTCTAGTTGTGTGAGTAAGGGCTAGCTGCCTTTTTGCTATTTCCACTACAGTCCATGATGCATTTTAAAGAAAACTACATTACACAAGCCAAAGCATGCAGTTATGTCAGATGAAAAGGTTATTATTTTCAAACTAGTGAAAGGCTGCCTATGGACAGGAAAGGATCATTGAGCTATATAAAAATAACTCAATGCAACAATTGCCCTGTGTTTTAAAGCTGGTGTTGGTTGGTTTTAGAAAAATAATATCACAGAGGTTTAGGGTTCAGGAAATGTTTGTGTGATTCATTATCTCACTTAAGCCCTGTACACACGACAGAGAATCCCGTCGTAAAAAAAAAAACGGTTTTCTCAACGAGATTCTTGTCAAGCTTGACAGGATTCTTGCCAAGCTTTCCTTGCATACACACGGTCAATCAAAAATCTTGTTGTTGTAAAGCGCGGTGACGTAAAACACGTACAACGGCAGTATAAAGGGGAAGTTTGATTCCAATGGCACCACCCCTTGGGCTGCTTTTGCTGATCTCGTGTTACTGCGTGTTAGTAGAAATTTGGGGAGAGACGATTTGCGCTTTTCAGTCTTCATTCAGTTCGTTTTTTGCGGTTCAGTTTGTGCTTGTGTGTTCGTATCTTGTCTTTCAGGGCGTGTAGTCAGGTCGTATCTGTTTTTCAGTGCGTTCTTGTCTGCTCGTTTCTGATTTTCAGGTCGTTCTTCATAGGCCTTGCTGCTCTTAAGTGCGTTCTGTTTAGTACATTCTGATCAGACGACCATCTTCTAGCCATGTTACGTTCGCGTCGTAGAGTTCGTGCTGTGCAGGCGCTCGGTGTTGGCCTGCGTGTCTTGGACCAAGACCAGTCCATGAACAGGGTGAGGAGGAGTT
This sequence comes from Rana muscosa, assembly GCA_029206835.1. NCBI lineage: Eukaryota > Metazoa > Chordata > Amphibia > Anura > Ranidae > Rana > Rana muscosa. The sequence goes on along the minus strand of CM055121.1, from coordinate 32,084,557 downwards.
CATGGACCAAGAATTGGTTGCTCCAGCGGGATCCAATTCTGTCATCTGCCTCTGCTGCGGGAGATCCAGGAGAATATTCCTGATGACTACAGGAATTTTCTCCGGATGCGGGACCCTGTTTTTCAGCATCTGTTGGCTTTGGTGTCCCCCTATATCACCAGGCAGGACACCGTTATGCGGGAAGCCATCACTGCTGAGCAGAGGCTCATCGCCACGTTGCGATACCTGGCGACTGGGAGAAGTCTGCAGGACATGAAGTTCACGACAGGCATCTCCCCCCAGGCTCTGGGACTCATTATCCCAGACACCTGTTCTGCCATCATCCAAGTCCTGCAGAAGGACTATATTAAGGTAAGTTTTCTCCTTTAACATCACATTCTATGTAATTCATGTATGCTAATGTATTGTATTTATTTCATCCTTCCCTAATTACCATGATTGTAATATGCTGTGAATGTCCCCTTTGTCCTCATGCATGCTGTAAGCTTTTAATGCTCCTTTTTTGACATGCATATTTCCTTTCACTAACCTCTCCAGCATGCTATCCTGGGCCCAAACACACCTAGCCTAGTCACTTCCCAATGTATTTTGTCAGCGCCATTGTAATGCTCTACCCTCCCTCCCCCTTAAACACCCCCTAAAATGTCTACAAATGTATATTGTCACAATAAATTCTGAGTGTTTTTTTTTTTTTTGGGGTCCCAAACTCATCTAGCCCCCCCCTCAAATTTTTACAATGGGCCATCAGAGGGGGTGATGAATCTGATAATTGGGCCTTCTATTTTTGTATTTAAAAACTCCTTAAAATAAAAGTTATAATGATGTTGGCCAAGAATGTATTTTTGTGTAATCTACTAGCAATGTTATGTGCAAAAGTACTAATATTTTTTATCTCGTTTGACTCCACAGCTTTCTTCCACGCCACAGGAATGGCAGACTGTGGCATCCCATTTTGCCGAGTGGTGGGACTTCCCCAACTGCGGAGGGGCAATAGATGGGAAGCAAGTCCGCATTGTGCCACCACCCCGGTCAGGGTAGTTTTTCTACAACTACAAGGGGTTTCATAGCATTGTGCTGATGGCGGTGGTGTCAGCACAGTATGAGTTCCTCTATGTGGATATGGGGAAGAATGGCCGGATGTCGGATGGGGGAGCCTTCGCCCAGACGGAGTTTGCTCTTCGTCTCCAGAGTGATGACCTTGCATTGCCACCGGATGCAGGGAATGTGGAAGGACTCCCATTTGTGTTTTTGGCTGATGAAGCCTTTGGACTGGGACCGCATCTCATGAGGCCATTCCCCCAGAGGACCCTCACCCTGGAGCGGAGGGTATTTAATTACTAGCTGGCCAGAGCCCAAAGAGTTGTGGAGAATGCCTTTGGGATAATGGCCAGCCGGTTCCGCCTGTTTATGACTTCGATACACATAACGGAGTACAAAATAAACAATATTGTTTTTGTTGCTGCATTCTCCACAATTTCTTGCGCAGAAATGCGCCAAATTATATGGCCACAATTGGGCCTGAGGCCGGACTTTCAGGGGACAATATCTTGCTGGGCCTTGAATCTGGCCGTCCTGGCTTGCCCCCCCAAAACGCCCGTGAGGTTCGGCAGCAATATGTCGATTATTTCACGGGTAGGGGGGGCATTCCTATGGCAGGCAATGTTTAATCCTTTTCTAAAACCAAAAAAAATAAATCTGCTTAAATTTTATTTTTGGATGTATTGCTTGTGTTTTAGCTGTCGTCTCCTAGTTTTTCCTAGTGCACTTGTAGTGCCAAGTGTATTTTCCTTTAGTAAATACCAACCATTTCACTGGTAACACCAAAACTAAACACAAAAAAGGTTATAGTGGATTTGATAAAGAAGCCACTCTTTGTTGTTGTTCAAAATTTTTACTCTGTGCACATTCACACATGGTCTTTAAAACATTTTTTGTGGTATAAAAGATCTTAATTTTTTTGGCCATAAACAGGCATTTTTTTTTTTTTTTTTTTTTTTTTTTAAGAAAATACACAAAACTCTCATTAACATACAACAAAATACAATATTGTAAACCTCTAGGCAATATCAGACATTCTAGTTTTTGTAAAATGTCTCTATCTGCCTTCACAATATGGGCTGTTGTCACCCCTGAACAAGCCAAAATTTGAAGATGCACACAATTTTAGGGTTTTTAAAAATGGGTATTTCCCTCCTGATCCCTATTGTCAACATGTGCTATCTGCCATCATGGATGATCAATGGACGTGTTCTGGGGGTGCAACCCCTTCTTCCTTTTACCTACTTGAGTTGCGAGGAAGGGGTTGCACCCACAAAACACGTACATGGATATCCCCTGATGACAGATAAGCACATGTTGACACACTGTGTGCATCTTAAAAATTTGGCTTGATTGAAAAAGTGCAAATTTTTTTTTTTAAGAAATAGAAAAATAGAAAGGGGGGGGGGGGGGTTGTGTTTCGTTCAATTTGCCCCAAAACATCAATGATGTCCTTAAATGTTTGCTCCATAACATTCATCCTTTTCTTCATTATGTCCAGTTCACTACTACACTCCATTACTTGCTGGATGATTCTTTGGGCACTATCACTTGAGAAACGAGGACTTTCTTCCTCAACAACATGCTCATCCCTTAAAACAAATTTAAAAAAGGTATTATAAATCTGCAGGCCTACATCTCTTACCTGAAGCTGTGGTGACAGACACTAACCTGTTGTGGTGACAATTTCCACCATGTCATCCACTTCTCCTTCCTCCACATCCTGGTTTTGGGGTCTTGCAGTGGTTGGTGTTTTTTATGAGGTGTGAGGTTCCTGTGCTCCCTGGAGTGGTGTCCTCCCAGTCTTCTCTCCCCTATGAGAATGAAACAAAAGGTATACTTAGCACACAGATATTTGAGGGAAAAAATAGGAACATGATACATTGCTTGGAAGTGGGGAACAAGTGTCTGTTTGGGCAGAGTTACAAGCTGAAGACATTATTTTGAAAAACCCAAATCTTGACTACTCACCTTTTTGGGACAAGTTTCACACATGGAGACACCCCAAGAATACACTGGAGCACCTGTGTGGGACACCCTAAAAAGGTTGTTCGGGTGGCCCACACTATAGTGCTCCAGAGTGCAGATGTGTAAACAGCTGCTGAGTGTCCTCTCCTTTACACTGTGAATCAAGTTTACATTTCATTCTACTTCCAAACACATCATCTAGACAACAATGTAATAACATTTATGGAATACAAACAGGCATGTCAAAATTATTTTAACCCTGTATCTTCAAAAAATAGGATTTTTATAACAGCTTACCTGTAAAATCCTTTTCTTGGAGTACATCACGGGACACAGAGCGACATAGTCATTACTATGTGGGTTATATAGTTTACCTTCAGGTGCTGGCACTGGCAACTTCCAAACCGGAAGTACCCTCCCCTATATAAGCCCCTCCCATCCGGGAGCACCTCAGTTTTGTAGCAAAGCAATAAGTGTCCCCAAAAGAGGGGTGGGAGCTCTGTGTCCCGTGATGTACTCCAAGAAAAGGATTTTACAGGTAAGCTGTTATAAAAATCCTATTTTCTTTCTCGTACATCACGGGACACAGAGCGGCATAGTCATTACTATGTGGGATGTCCTAAAGCAATGCCCAATGAGGGGGGGGATACACCATACATAAGCTGAGCGCTATCAGACATGAGGATCTTTTGCGGCCTGCAACACACTGCGCCCAAAGGCGACATCCTCCTGACTTCTAACGTCCACCTGGTAGAACCTAGTAAACGTGTGTACTGAAGACCATGTTGCGGCCTTACAGATTTGAGCCAGGGAGGCCTGGGACGCACTGCCCATGAAGTTCCAACTGCTCTCGTGGAGTGCGCCCTAACTTTGAACGGAGGCGGTCTCCTTCTCAAGCCATAGGCTTGCATTATGACCTGTCGAATCCACTTGGCTAAAGTAGATTTTGACGCTGCCTGACCCTTTCTGGGGCCTTCCGGCAGAATAAACAAAGTATCCGTTCTGCGAATCTGAGCAGTGGCTTTTAGATAAGCTTTAACTGCTCTTACTACATCCAAAGAATGTAATAATTTTTCCTCTACTGAACTAGGTTTGGGGAAAAAAGAAGGAAGAACCACATCTTGGTTCAAATGAAAACTCGATACCACCTTAGGAAGAAAGGCTGGATGAGGACGTAACACTACTCTGTCCTTATGGATAACCAGATATGGCTCCCTACAGGACATAGCGGCTAATTCCGACACTCTTTTAGCCGAACAAATGGCTACTAGAAAAATCAATTTCCTGGTGAGAAGAACCAGGGAAATATGCTGTAATGGTTCAAATGGTTGTTTCTGTAGAACCGACAGAACGAGGTTTAAGTCCCATGGACAAATGGGAATATTAACCGGAGGGCTAATACGCATCACTCCTTTAATAAAGGCTTTGACTAGTGAATGCGAAGCCAAGGGCCTCTGAAAAAATATTGACAAGGCCGAAATCTGACCCTTGATAGTACTCAAGGCAAGCTTCCTATCTACAGCCCACTGTAGGAAGTCCAGAATCCTACCTATTACGTACTTACGTGGATGCCATTTCTTGGCCTCATACCAGGCGATGTACGCCTTCCAGATTCTATAGTAGATCTGCCTGGATACCGGCTTCCTGGCATTGATCATGGTAGATACCACAGGATTAGCGAGACCTCTCTTTTTTAGAATGTGGGCTTCAATAGCCAGGCCGTCAAACCTAGGGCTGGTAAGGAAGGGTGGTATATCGGTCCTTGCGAAAGCAGGTCCGGACGATGTGGGAGGGTCCAAGGACTCCCCACAGACATTTTTACAATCTCCGCGTACCATGCTCTTCGGGGCCACGCTGGAGCCACCAGAATCACTGGTTTCTTTTCTACCCTGATTCTGCGGAGTAATCGAGGTAACAATTGTGGCGGTGGGAATGCATATATCAGCTTGAACTGATCCCAAGGGAACACTAGGGCATCCGAGCCGCAAGCTAGGGGATCCCTTGTCCAAGAGACAAACCTGTCCACCTTTGCGTTGAATCTGGATGCTAGCAGATCTACATCCGGTGTTCCCCACCGCTGACATATTGTCCGGAAAACCTCGGGGTGAAGGGACCATTCCCCTGGGCATAATTGTTGGCGACTTAGAAAGTCCACCTTCCAATTCTCCACTCCTGGAATGAATACCGCGGATATGGCTGGGACATATCTTTCTGCCCATTTCAGGATGCAATTTACTTCCCTCTGGGCTGCACGACTCCTGGTGCCACCCTGATGATTGATATATGCCACTGCCGTGGCATTGTCCGATTGAATTCTGACAGGGGACCCTTGGAGTTTGGATGTCCATGCTACTAGGGCATACCGGGCTGCTCGTATCTCTAAGAGATTGATGGGCAGGGCCTTTTCTGCATCCGACCATCTGCCCTGGAGAGACCATTGCTCCAGTACTGCTCCCCAGCCTATAAGGCTGGCATCTGTAGTGACCACCTTCCAAGAAATCGGACTGAAGGATTTCCCTTTTTCCAGATTCTGGGGAACCAACCACCAACGGAGGCTCTTGCGAACGGAAGGGGACAAGGACATTGGTAAGTCTAGGGCCTGAACTTTTTTGTTCCAGGCTGACAGTATAGCCCTTTGCAAATTCCTTGAATGGAATTGACCGTAGGGTACTGCTTCGAATGATGCCACCATTTTTCCCAGCAGCCTCATGCACAGGCGTATGGATGGCTGTCTTTTTGTACCCACTAGGTGGATCAAATCTCTCAAAGACGACACCTTTTGAGGCAAGAAAATTTTTCTCTGGTCTGAATCCAGCCTTAGCCCCAAGTATTCCAGACTTTTGACTGGATTTAGGGCTGACTTGTCTCGGTTGATAATCCAACCGTGAGATTCCAGATACTCGATTGTCTCGTGAACAACCACTTCTAGTTATTCCACTGAGTGGTCTATCAGCAACAAGTCGTCTAGATATGCCATTATCGTTACACCTCGTGTTCTTAGACTGGCCAATAATGGGGCCAGAATCTTTGTGAACACGCGTGGTGCTGTGGCCAGACCGAAGGGTAAGGCTCTGAACTGAAAATGGCGCCCTTCTACTGCAAAGCGTAGAAATTTTTGGTGGACTGGAAAGATGGGAATGTGCAAATAAGCATCTTTGATGTCGATTGAGGCTAACCATTCCTCCCCTTGTAGGGCAGCGGCCACCGATCGGATCGACTCCATCCGGAAGGTCCTGATATGTAGGAATTTGTTTAGCCCTTTTAGATTTAATATGGGCCTCACGTCCCCGTTTGGCTTCGGGACTGTAAAGAGGTTTGAGTAAAACCCGAACCCCCATTCTTCTAGGGGGACCTCCATAATTATAGTTGTTCTAGTGCCAACAGGAGGGATCCTCTCTTCCGGGGATCCCTTGGCACGTTCGACCTTATAAAATGGGAAGGAGGGGAGTCTTTTAACTCCAATTTGTATCCCAGACTTACTGCGGAGAGCACCCATCTGTCTCTGATCGTGTCCCGCCAGGTCTCTGCGAACAACTGAAGTCTTCCCCCCACCCGATTGAGTGGGGGCAACCCTTCATGCATTTGACTTTGGGGGAGGTTTTGTACTTCTCCTGACCCAGGGCTTCTTGTTACCCTGCGATTGTCCCTGATTTTTACCCCCGGGATTTGACCGAGGAGGCCGTCGGAACTGTTTCACAGCCGATGTCCTAGGGACTGGAGAAGCAGGCCTCTTAAAAGAGGGACCTCTAACTCTGTTTTTAACCGGCAAGAGTGTACTTTTACCGCTGGATATTTTCTGGATATATTTGTCCAGGTCTTCCCCGAATAAGCGTTCACCATGAAATGGGAAGCTGACCAGCAATTTTTTACAGGGGGCTTCAGCAGACCAGTTTTTGAGCCATAGAAGCCTGCGCATATGTACTACAGACAGCGTAAGGCGGGAGGCCTGATGGATTGAATCCTTTATAGCGTCAACCGCAAAGCATAAGGCACTAGGTAGATCAGCTAGGGCAAGGGCCTGCTGATCTGGCAAGTCCCTTAAGACCTGTTTCAACTGATCCTTCACTGCTTGGCAGACCCCAATAGCTGCCACTGCTGGTTGTGTCACCAAGCCTGCTGTAGCAAAAGCAGATTTTAATAAGGACTCCAATTTTTTATCTATTGGGTCCTTGAACATTTGGACATTATCCACTGGACATGTCAGTGATTTATTCACACAAGAGATGGCTGCGTCCACTGTAGGGACCCTCCATTTTTGATGAACTTATCCTCCATGGGATAGACCACCTGAAATCTCTTGGGAGGAGTAAATATTTTATCAGGATGTTCCCAATCCTGGTAAATGAGCCCTTCCAGTAAAGGATGGATTGGAAAGGAACAAACAGTCTGGGGAGCTTTTAGCGACCCCAACGAGGAGACAGAAGTGGATGATGGCTCCGCAAGGGGCATTTTAAATGCTGATCGGACCATGTTAGTCAGGGACTGAACCCATAATCTTTCAGCATGTGATGCTGAGAATGGCTCTTCCACTGTTGATTCCTCTACAACAGAATCAACCTCATCCTGATCCCCTTCAGGTAGGTCGATCCCTGTATGGGACTGTTGCTCTGCTAACAGGTACTCTGAGGGAGGAGACGGAGATCGGGCGCGCTTTCCCTCTGACAGGGAAGCAGCGATCAATGTTGACAATCTCTCTTCCAGCCCTCCCAGAGCTGAGGAAAAAACCTCCTCTGTTACATACACAGGAGCAGGTGAACTGAGGACAGCCACAGTACCAGGTACTCCTGAGGGTGCTCTACGGTCACTAACCTCTGATTCTTCAGGGGAGATTGGTGCAGCCGAAGCATGCCCAAGATCCTCAGAGCCCGATGGAGACCCCCTATGCTTCCTGGGATTTTTAGTCCCGGAGTTTTTAGACGGCATATTCCTAAGCCCAAAGCTGAGGTATTCCAGCCGAAATACACCACTTACTGACAATAGTCTAGCACAATTGCTGCTATATAAACAGTTGGTGTCTACTAATGTGTCTTTCTATGGGGATGCCTGCATCAACCGCTTGCTGTATGCCTTTTTTTAAATGTTGCCAGCTCTGTCTCTGCACTCCATAGTCAGCTCACAACACATAATTGTGCCTTTTAACATGCTGGGACGCCCACACATGTGCAGAAGCGCTTCGGCGCGCACAGAGCGTCATCCCACAAGCTCCTCCCCCTTTTCCAGCTTGCCTCTATATATAGAGGCGCGTGCACGGGCACGTGCGCCTTCGGCGCTCTTTTTTGAAAAAGGAAACTAGGGACAGGAGACAGGGCCCTTTTGCCGCAGGCCGGGGGATGGACGAGCATTGCAACATGGCAGAGGAAGCAGTTTCCCACAAGAGAACTCACCATCTGCCTGGACTTGACTCTGATGAAAAGAAAAAGTCCACATGACAAGAAACGTTCCACAGCAGCCTCTAGTGGATTAACACAGGTACCGCGGTCTGTCTATTTTTTTATTTTTTATTTTTCTTGACCACTATTAAAATTATTACATTTTTTAGTAGTTACAGGCATGCACAGATATTTAGCGGGAATACCGTTAGGTAACAGGCAGAAAGACATATTAGGCTTGGGGGTCCCCTAATAGAACCAAGTTCCTGGGGGGGCCCCCACTTACCTTTTCCCCGCCGCAGGACTCTGTTTGGTCCACAGAAGCCCAAACTTCACCTCTCACGGCAGGCATTGTAATTAAACCTTCAGGGACCGGGTTCCCAAGGATTCCACTCCCCTGGACCTGTATAGCACCCTGCACAGAAAGCATCTTAGTCGTGGGTATGACCAGAGCTCTGGATCCCAGGGTCCAGCTCTCCTAAGAGAAGCATTACAGGCAAAACCTTGCTCTTCTCTGCAAGGCCCGGGTACCGACCGTTTAGCTATGAAGCTTTTTTGGTTGGATCCGGAATAGCTTACTGAGGCCCAAAAGAACCTGTACGCAAGCTCAGTGAAAAACACATGTTACTTCTTGGCCAACACCTTAGACACTGGCAAAAAACTGAGGTGCTCCCGGATGGGAGGGGCTTATATAGGGGAGGGTACTTCCGGTTTGGAAGTTGCCAGTGCCAGCACCTGAAGGTAAACTATATAACCCACATAGTAATGACTATGCCGCTCTGTGTCCCGTGATGTACGAGAAAGAAAACATTGTATGTAGTGGGTAAAAGATGTGTCTGTAACGACCGATTACTGTGCCCACTAAATTTTTGGAGATTACATTTTCTAAGGTCCAATAGTAAAAAGCAACAACATGGAGCAACATGCAAGTTCTGAAATACAATATTAGGAACACAGGAGAAGTACTTACTTTTTTCTAGCATTCTCTTAATACTCCTTAACTGCTCCGGCTCCCTCAGTTTCAGGTCAGACCACCTCTTTCTAAGCTGCTCCTTTGATTGACGTACCCCGAAATTCTTCTTCAGACTTTTGACTACTTTCTTCATAATTTTGGCCTTCCTTAGATTAGGGTGGGTATACGGCCCATGCTTGCCATCATAATCCGACTTTCTCAATATGTCTGCCATCTCCGCGAAGGACATATTAGATGCCTTGTATCTCCTCCTTGATCATGACGTTTCACGCTCCGGGCTTGTCTCATCGTTAGAGGAATTAGCATACACCTGCTGTGACTCCGCCATGCCGTCTGCGTGCCGAAAGAGAAGGGGCGTGGAAAAGTCGATAATGTGAACGTCATGGGCGGGCGACATGTGCAGAGTTTCACGCATGCGTAGTGTATAAAAAGCTAACACACATGTGACGTTACTACGTTCTGTGTGCGAAGATAGGAGGAAAAGCGACGAACGTCAGACAGAAGGTATGACTTTTAACTTGGGAAATCAGTAGCCTATACTGCATAGAGATTGATTGAGGATATATATGGGGATAAAGATTACCCAAGTTTAGACTGACTGACATTACTATTTTTGTCTTGCAGAAAAAATTAATCAATTCCTGGATAGAGATTTTCTGTCAGAATTTATAGATAGATTAAGGGAGCTGCCCGCTCTGTGGAAGACTAAAAACCCTATTCATAGGAAAAGAGGGGTAAGGACAGCAGCGCTGGAGACCCTGCTCCCATTTGTGCATACCAGGATGCCCACAGCAACCATCCAACAGGTGGATACTAAAATTGGGACCATTAGAGGGACATATAGGAGTGAGCGCTTTAAGGTCCTGGCTTCTCAGAGGTCAGGAGCAGCAGATGTATATGTCCCGACTTTGTGGTACTACAACAGATTGTCCTTTCTGAACGACCACTTGGAAGCAAGGATATCACTTTCTAGTCTTACCCCCCCCTCCCCCCAGACTTCCCTGCAGCCAACCTGAGCCTTCTCTGGAGCAAGAGGAGCCTTCCATCCTGGAAGAACCTGATTTTGACATCTGGAGCCAGGTATAGTATTTTATAAACATTTATTGTGATAAAATTAGTGCTGTAAAAAAGATGTTAATGTGGAAAGAAAAAAAAATGTTTGATCAAAAAGTGTTTTACATATCAATAGACAGTAGTGGCCCAAAAAGTTGGGGAGAAGAATGAAAAACTGCTGGGGTCATAATGATAGTCTTTTAAATTTATTTACATTCAATTTGCAACAGTCATGAGCTGAAAATTGTTTGTGATTGATGAACCAAAAACTCAAACTATGTCCCTTTTTCATACACAGGAAGACATCAGCCAGGATGAGAGGCAGGGCCCACTGTGAGCCAGGAGGAGGTCGGGCCAAGTAGCAGAACAAGATCTCAGGTGCCTCCCACTTGCCTTACAAGAAGGAACAGCACCACAAGCCAGGCAGCAATGGCCCTGATAAGAGAGGCACTCCTCCTCCTCTTTTATTTTCTTAGATACCATAGAAAATTGAATTTTTTTTTACAGTTAATACTTGCCTATGTGTTTTTATTAAACTAAAAAAAAAATCGCTTTTGAGTAGGCAGATACATTTAAAAAATAATAATAATAATAATAATTAAAAAGGGACAGATAACACCAACCAATCTCCTTGAAGGTCAGAAAATACAAGATAATAATGTTAATTTTGGTAACTTGACACAAGACTAAAAATCAAATCATGGAGATCACTAGAAATTAAATAATCATTTAAAATGAAGATCTGTATTCAAAATTTTGAAAAAAAAAACATATTAAGGAGATCTTGCTCTATAAAATAATAACAAATATTCATGAGATCAGCATGAAAAATGTTGCAAAAAGTTAGTCAGAACTCTGTGAATATCAGCAGCACAACAAGTTCATTATTGTTCAGTATTGTACCATTCTAAAGAAGATTTTAATGCGTACCATTTAAACGATGCAAAAATTTACAGCATGACGAATGTGCTATCTCCATTACAAACGCTAGTTTTACCAGAAGGAGCGCTCCCGTCTCATACTTGATTCTAAGCATGCGCGTTTTTTTTTTAAAACTCGGAAAAGCATACACACGACCAGTTTTCTCGGCAAAGCGAATAACACAAAATCTATGGTCAGCCCTTGCTGGATACTCCTGCAATTTAATTGCCATTGTCTTTGATGTTCTTTACTAGCAGAGAAGAACTAGAAGACTTTATAACCACTTTAAGTTATTTGTCTAACTAGTAACTTTTCATTTTCCTCTGTGTCAGCAATTCTGTTGCTCTAACATATTTTCTCTGTGACATATTTCATCACAGCATGCAAGCAACTTCCTGTGAGGTGTCAGCATACTGTGTAAATTCAGGTGTCGACATTTGTAAATCCTGGCAAATTATATCTCCGTTTCATATCAGGATGACTTTTGAGAGATAAATTTCAAATTAGATAATATACACTACTGTGCAAAAGTTTAAAACGGGTGTGAAAAATGCAGCAAATTAAGAATGCTTTCAGAAATAGAAGTGTTAATAGTTAAATTATTTTAATAACTAAATGGAAAGTAAATGAACAGAAGAGAAATCCAAAACAAATCAATATTTGGTGTGACCACCCTTCAGAACAGCATAATTTTTTTCAATTCTTCTAGGTACACTTGCACACAGCTTTTGAAGGAACTCAGCAAGTGTTCCAAACATCTTGCAGAAAAAAACACTGATCTACTGGGGATGAAGGTTGCTTCAAATCCTTCTGTTTCTTCATGTAATCCAAGACAGACTTGATTATGTTAAGATCAGGGCTCTGTGGGGGCCAAACCATCACTTCCAGGTCTTCCTATTTAGGCTGGGTTCACACTTGTACGACACGACAGTCATACAACTTTCATCCTACTTTGCTCTGTGACATCAGTCCTACATTGGTCCTACATCCATTCGACTTTCATGAACAGGACACTACATTGATCCGACTTTGTGATAGTCTGAATTGTTCTTTGACCAATCAAAACAATCCCAGTGTGAGATAAAATTCCTTTTACTGCTGCTGTAATCACCATGTCGGATGTCAAAAGTCGGATGGTTAGGACAAGGATCCTACTTTGATCCGACTTCAATGATATCCAATGGGCTGAAGTAGGATCAAAGTCAGACCAAAGTAGTACAGGGAGCATTTTCAAAGTCGGACCGACTTGTGTCGGACCAGTTAAGACAGCTCTCATAGGGAAACATTGATTTTCCCACGTCATGCGACATGAGCTCCCAATGTCGAAGCGTTTGTCGGACCAGTGTGAACCCAGCCTTAAGCTGAAGATAGTTCTTAATGACATTGGCTGTATGTTTGGGGTCATTGTCTTGATGCAGAATAAATTTGGGTCCAATCACAAGACTCCCTGATGGTACGGCACTAAGGACATCATTGATCCTGACCAAATCTCCAACTCCATTTGCAGAAATGCAGCCCTAAATTTGCAAGGAACCTTCACCATATTTTACTGTTGGCTGCAGACACTCATTATTGTACTGCTTTCCAGCCCGTCGGCAAACAAACTGGCTCCTGCTACAGACAAATATTTCAAATTTTGACTCATCAGTCCAGAGCACCTTCTGTCATTTTTCTGCACCCCATTTCCTATATTTTCAAGCATAGTTGAGTCGCTTAGCTTTGTTTCCATATTGGAGGTATGGTTTTTGGCTGCAATTCTTCCATGTAGACCACTTCTGGCCAGGCTTCTCCGGACAGTAGTGAGAAAAACAGTGTTATTACCTGATAACTACTTTTTCCAGGAATCTTCCAGGACAGCTTACAGAGAGATAGGCTCCTCCCACCTAGCACAGGAAACACATGATCCATATCATAAAAAGCACTGCACACGCATCAGCTCCTCAGTATTTAACAAATAACCAAAGGCTTCAGAATAAGTATCATTAAACCCTCATTAGCGTAGCTTTATTCTTACTCTATGTTCTACATTGCCACTCACCAACACATAAGGGAGGGAACTTTTTTCCTGGAAAAAGTAGTTATCAGGTAATAACACTGTTTTTCCCCAGTCATCTTCCAGGACAGCTTACAGAGAGGACAAAATCGGACTACTTGATCAGGGCGGGACCCAAGCTTTAAGCACCTACTTCCCAACAGCCTGTTTCTGGTTAGAGAACAGGCCCGGTTGGTAATGTCTATGAAGTTTTGGAAACTGGACCCGCATGCGGTCTTAAAGAACTTGGAAGGAGAAGCGCTAACCTTTCCAGCTCAGGAAATGGCCCCTGCTCTGTGTGAATGAGCTTTAATGTTTTCCAGGGGAAACAGCAATGATGCCTGGTAGGCTTCCATCATTGCATATTTCAAATCACCCAAATTAAAGCAGGTGTCATGGTGGAACCAGAGTACATGGTGTAGCTTTGTAAATCAGAAGTAGTCTGCTGTAATAATCCTGGGAAGCTTGAGGTCCGCCAACTGCTTCCCTGAACGTGCTCCCTCCCTGGTGTCAGTTGATGATGGCACCAGGGAAAACTCACAAAACCACTCTATAGCTGTCCATTCAGGGGGGTCTGCAGCATAGCAGGCTGCATACTGTCCTGGTTACCAACCTAGTTTACCTGCCTCAGCAGACATATACCCCTCCCCCCATCTGGGAGGTAGTCCGGGATGGTGAATGCCTCTGCTCCAACCATGCAGTACTCCCTTTAAAAGATTTGGGGAAGCCAGCGGCCATGATCCATCTTTTAAAGTGATTTGTCCAAGGTCACAAGCCAACGCTAGGATAACATCCAACATCTTCCAGGAAGTTTCCCATTGCTGCATTGACCTTCAGAGTACTTAACCTGCGAGTTGTTAACCTGTAGGCTATGGCTGCTTCACCTCATATTAATCAGCAGCAAACATTGCATGCTGAACGAAAGGGATCTGATCCTCTCCGAATGAAGGCTCAGCAGCAAAAAAAGAAAACACAAGCCTTTGCTGTATATATGCAAAAGACAAAATACCTTGGTAAAGTCTCAGCAACCAGAGATTTTCTCTGCAAGACATTTACACACCTGCTGTCTATGAACATTAATGCATTTAAGACAACCTATTGAAGATTGTCTCGTACAAGGTAAAGGTCAGGTAAAAGCCTCCCAATTCATACAGCCACATATACAAATAAGGGCAAAACTTTAAGCAGGTCATGAGAACTATTAGGTTCAGTTTCCACTCGTGCGACATGCCATGCGACCCTGGACACAGTCGCATGACGAGTCACGGCCCATTGATTTCAATGGCACCTGTTCCAATCTATGCGACTCAAAGTTGCAACGACCTAGAAAAAAGGTCCCAGCACAACCCTGATGCGACCTCTGATGCAACCCCGATCCAGAGGCTGTAAAGTTGGATCAAAGCTGCACTCCAAAGTCGCAACAACGGAAACGTAGCCTCAGAGTGTCCAAACATTAGATCACATATGAGGCATGAACTACAAAAGTTACCAAGAGAATATAACTCAAATATAAGCTCCAATGTTGTGTATTTAAATACATAGATACATAACATGCTTGGCCAAAGTGTGAGGTCCGAGACCTAGAGTATTAGTCCAATACCCCACACACACACACACACATTTCATGCGCAATTAATACGAATCATTCGTACAAACACATGTCAGATATAGCCTAACCTCTGGCTACCATCTATTATACATCTATTCAGTGGAGGAACCCTGGGAGCTCTAGGTGACCAACTGGAGTGCATAGCAGATACTGTTACCCCATAATAGGTGCAGCTTCAGCAATTAGACATAACAAAATATTTTATCTGGAACAGAAGTAAAAAGTGAGTCTCTTTAAACTACATATTTAAAACAATGTATGTTAACAGAGCTCGCTGTACACTTATCTTAGCTTTATATAGCCCACACTTAGGTTGGAGACAGACATGTCCAAATCTAGTGAAAAATTAAAGCTTCTGACACCTTTGGATAAGCCCTAAAGTGTGAACTAGGAGCAATCAGAAGGCCAACACCTGCAGGTATTAACGAGCAATCATTAAACACGGGTTTGTCCATGCAAACCTTGCATGGAGGTTACACCCAGTAAAGCTGTACACTTAACTGTTTAGGGCCTCTGCCTCCATATGACCACATTAATGGTGGACAGGAACACAAAGCACATTCACCCTGTGTTTGTAGGTGGTACAGGATTTTAGCCAGTAACAGAGAATATGGTGTTTTACCAAAAGTAAGGGAGGGCTCCCCTTGAGCCTCAGCACTCACGAGGATAGCTGCTTCTCCTCCGGCGGAGAAGGAGCCTTTGTGAAAAATCAAGAAAAAATAGGATTTTTATAACAGCTTACCTGTAAAATCCTTTTCTTGGAGTACACCACGGGACACAGAGCTAGTCATTACATAATGGGTTAAGGGTCACCAGCGGTGATTGGACACTGGCACAACCAATGGAAGACAGTTCCCCTCCATATAACCCCTCCCATCAGGGAAGTACCTCAGTTTTGTAGCAAAGCAGTAAGGTTCCCATAAGAAGGGGGGGACCTCTGTGTCCCGTGGTGTACTCCAAGAAAAGGATTTTACAGGTAAGCTGTTATAAAAATCCTATTTTCTTTATCGTACACCACGGGACACAGAGCTAGTCATTACATAATGGGACGTCCCAGAGCAATGCTCATATGAAGGGGGGGAGACACAGATCAAAACAGGCCGCTTGCGGACCAGAAGCCCTATACTGCTGCCTGCAGCACACTTCGCCCAAAGGCGGAATCCTCATGTCCTTTCACATCTATTTGATAGAATTTGGAAAATGTATGGACTGAAGACCAAGTTGCAGCTTTACAGATCTGAGCCATCGAAGCCTGGTGGTGCACTGCCCATGAAGCACCTATCGCCCTGGTAGAGTGCGCCTTAACAGGAAAAGGAGGAGTCCTGTTCTTTAAACCATAAGCTTGAATAATTACTTGTCTAATCCACCTGGAAATGGTGGATCTTGATACCGCTTGGCCCTTCTTGGGCCCATCTGGTAAAATAAACAAAACATCTGTTTTACGTATCTGAGCGGTTGCTTGCAGATACACCTTTACCGCTCTCCCTAGATCTAGAGAGTGTAATAATTTTTCCCCCGCCGTCCGCGGGTTTGGAAAAAAGGAAGGCAGAACAATGTCTTGATTCAAGTGAAAAGCCGACACCACCTTAGGTAGAAAAGCCGGATGGGGTCGTAGTACGATTTTGTCCTTGTGACAAATTAGACAAGGCTCTTTACAAGAAAGAGCTGCTAGCTCTGATACTCTCCTAGCCGAAGCTATAGCAATCAGAAAAGCCAACTTCCTACTTAATATAATTAAAGGAATATGGCGAATAGGTTCAAAAGGTTGCTTTTGCAACACTGACAATACCAAATTCAAATCCCATGGACACAAGGGAGTCCTAACTGGAGGATTTATCCTCAGTACCCCCTTAATGAATGTCCGAACTAGGGAGTGAGATGCCAATGGTCTCTGAAAGAAGACTGATAGAGCCGATATTTGCCCTTTGATGGTGCTAAGGGCTAAATTCATATCCACTCCTAACTGGCAAAAAGCAAGAATCCTGCTTATTTCATATTTCTGAGGATTCCAACTTCTGGATTCACACCAGGAAACGTATGCTCTCCAGACTCTCTGATAGATGAGTCTGGAGGCTGGCTTTCTAGCATTAATGAGCGTAGAAAGAGCCGGACCAGAGACCCCTCTCTTTTTAAAAATGTGGGTCTCAGCAGCCAGGCCGTCAACTTTAGCCTTTGTAAGGAAGGGTGGAATACTGGACCCTGTGACAGCAGGTCGTGTCGGAGTGGAAACTTCCAGGGCCTTCCTATCGCCGTTTTTACAATCTCGGCATACCAAGGCCTCCTGGGCCAGTTGGGGGCCACTAGGATTACTGGTATTCCCTCCTCCTTGATCCTGCGAAGCAGTCTTTGTAGAAGAGGGATCGGAGGGAATGCCTAGATCAGTGAGAACTGATTCCATGGAGTTATTAGAGCGTCTGTATTATTAGAGCGTCTGTCCCGTAGGCTAGAGGATCCCTCGTTCTGGACACAAAGTTGTCCAATTTCTTGTTGAACCTGGCAGCTAGCAGGTCTACATCTGGGTTTCCCCATCTCAGACATATGGCCTGAAAGATCTCGGGGTGAAGAGACCACTCCCTGGTAGCAGCTGCTGACGACTCAGGTAGTCTGCTTGCCAATTTTCCATCCCTGGAATGAAGATTGCAGAAAGGCAAGGTACATGCTCTTCTGCCCATGCCAGGATCCGGTTCACCTCTCTTTGGGCTGCCCGACTGCGGGTGCCTCCTTGGTGATTGATGTAAGCTACTGCAGTAGCATTGTCGGATTGAACCCGAACTGGGTAGCCCTGTAACCTGTATGTCCAGGTTTTGAGGGCTAGATATACCGCCCGGATCTCTAGCACATTGATGGGCAGGATCCCCTGAGTCTTGGCCCAGGTTCCCTGGGTAGAAGCCTCCTCGAATACTGCACCCCAGTCCGATAGGCTGGTATTCCTAGATACCACCTTCCAGGCCACTGGGAGGAAGGACTTTCCCTTCCGTAAATTCCTGGCTTCTAGCCACCAATCGAAGTTGTGGCGTACTTGTGAGGACAGGCGCATGGGTATATCCAGAGCTTGGCTCTTCCTGTTCCAGGAAGCTAAAATATTGCCTTGAAGTAGTCTCGAATGAAACTGGGCGTAAGGGACCGCCTCGAAGGAGGCTACCATCTTTCCCAATAGTCTCATGCAAAGGCGAATAGACGGTCTCTTGTTTGCTTTGACCTTGTGGATCAGGTCTTTCAGAGACTGTATCTTCGGTTCTGGCAGGTATACCTCATTTTGGGCTGTATCTATGATCATGCCCAGGTACCCTATCCTTCTTTGGGCCTGGAGAGAGGATTTTTGTAAATTTATAATCCATCCTAAATGCTCCAGGTATCCTACTGTAGTGTGTACAGCGTGACCCAATCCGTCCTTTGACTGATCTATTACTAGTAGATCGTCCAGATAGGCTGTTACCGCAATGCCCCGTGTTCTTAGGTTACTAACAGAGGAGCTAGCACCTTTGTGAACACTATGGGCGCGGTGGCTACACCAAACGGCAGAGCCACAAATTGAAAGTGGCGATCTTCTACCGCAAACCTTAGGAATCTTTGGTGAGCGGGGAGGATGGGTATGTGTAAATGTGCGTCCTTGATATCTATGGACGCCATGAATTTTCCGCCCTTTAAAGTGGCGGCCACGGATCGGATCGTTTCCATTCGAAAATGGCGATCGTTCAGGAACCGATTTAGGGATTTTAGATCCAGGATGGGTCTGACATCTCCATTTGGCTTTGGAATCACAAAGAGGTTTGAGTAAAAACCTGAACCTCGCTCTTTTTGGGGTACGTCTGTAACTACCCCTTGAGCCATTAAGTGATTCAAACCTTTGAAGAAGGATTCTCTTTTTTGTGGATCCTTGGAGAGTCTTGAACCTCGGAATTGAGAAGATGGGATCTCTCGAAATTCCAGTTTGTACCCTGAGGATATTGTGGATACTACCCAATTGTCCTGGATTTCTGACCACCAAGTTGCTCAGAACTGACAAAGCCTTCCTCCCACTCGGCCGAGCGGGGGCGCCCCTTCACTGAGAGGCTTTGGGGGCTTGCTTATTAGCTCTTGCACCCCACGGCTTCTTGTTCTTCTGAGCTTGCCCCTTGATTTTGTGGGCGGCTAAAACAGGCCGCCGCCACTGGTTGGAGTCAGATTTCCCGGGAGCTGGGGAGAGAGCGTTTAAAACAAGATCTCTTGTTTTTCTTTCTCTCAGGTAAAAGTCATTTTACCACTTGATCTTCTGTATATATTTTTCTAAATCTTCCCCAAATAGGCGTTCGCCATGGAACGGGAACTTGCCAACAGCTTTTTGCATGGGGTCTCCGCTGACCAAT
The DNA here is from genome assembly GCA_029206835.1 of Rana muscosa. Classification (NCBI taxonomy): domain Eukaryota; kingdom Metazoa; phylum Chordata; class Amphibia; order Anura; family Ranidae; genus Rana; species Rana muscosa. The sequence goes on along the minus strand of CM055121.1, from coordinate 32,065,248 downwards.
GCTCAAGCCAAAGTACTCTGCGCATCTGTACCAGCTGGAGTGTAAGGCGTGATGCCTGTATGATAGAATCTCTCATGGCATCCACTGTGAAGCATAAGGCTTTTAGGCAAATTTTTCCCAATTTCTAGCCTGCTCTGAAGGCAGTTCCTTCAGCCCCTGCTTTACCTGTTGGCTGATGACCTGACCCATACCGACTGCTGCTACTGCAGGTTGGGTAATTGAGCCGGCCAAAAGGAAGGAGGATTTCAACTTCCTCTCAGAAGGATCTTTTTAAACCCTTGTACATTATCCACCGGACATGTCAGGTTTTTATTTACACAAGAAATAGCCGCAACTACCGCAGGCAGGCTCCATTTCTTAAAAAAAATTTTTTTCCCCCATAGGATAAAGAATGTTAAACCTTTTTGGAGGTGAGAAACGCTTATCTGGATGTTGCCAGTTTGCGTATATTAGATCCTCTAGTAACGGATGAACCGGGAAGGAGCATGCACCTTGCAGGGATCTTAATGACCCTAGGGAGGAGACAGGTAATTCCGTTACCTCCGCAGAGGTTAACTTAAATGCACTGCTATAGCATTGTACCTGTGACCTTAAAATCTGGCTCCTCATCCTCTGCTGATGTAGCCTCCTCCTCCTCATCCTCCTCCCTCAGGTACTTCTGAAGGGAGGTCCCATACTGGAAGAGACCTGCTTCGCTTATTGTTCCTTTTTAGAGGACTTAGCGATTAAGGTAGCAATTTTTTCCTCCAGATTATTTAGGGCAGCTGATAAAGTGTCCTCAGTGACATATACAGGCCCAGGCTCCACTGGGGAAGCCGCCATACCTGACAGAGGTAATGGCTCATCCTGAACAGGTGCATTTAGCAACCCAGGAGAGAAAGGTACCGAGTCAGCACAGTTAGAGCCTCCTCTCAGGCGGTGGTGCTTTCTTATCTCTTTTTGTCCGTATTACTTCCCCTGGAAGGCTTACCGTTTAGACAAAATACAAGGTACCTAAATGCATATACTACCGTGTTCAGTTTAGCAAATACATTAAGTATGCAACTTTTAACACATAACTATGCATAACATGGATGTCTTCTAGGAAGTACCCAATCCAACCACATGGAGTCTTACGTCCCTGTATAGCTGCTGTGTTTCTCTGCCAAGAATAAGAGAACTAACGAGCTTGCTTGCTGCTGCAGTGCTTCTCACACTGACAGTCTTTTAAAATTGGCGCCGTTTCTGTGCCTGCGCGCGCCACGTGCCCGCGCACGCCTTCGCCCCCCCCCCCCCTCCGATAAAGCGCGCTCCCGCGCGCGCGCGCGGCCCTTAGCGCTATGGCGGTGGCCATAGTGAGAGAGGACTCTCATCAGCCCTTGTTCCCACTTACCTGCATCTGCAGGTGTCTGGTCGGCCACCGAAAGGAGGATCGGGGTGCCCCAGCAAGCTCAGCAGCGGAGGTGACGAGCAGTGTACTTCGCCGAAGCCGACACTGAACAGAGTGAGGTGAGTATATTCAGCTCTTTACTCCCCCCAGTGGTGGAAAAAAAGAAGACATCCACTTTTTGAAAAAGGTCCCAACCTAGTTATGGACCTTCTAATCTCACCTTATCCACGCCGCAGGTTTTTCTGCTGAAAGATTTCAGACAGATACCAAACTTCACCCTTCACGGTGGGCTATGTGTGCCAACCTTCAGGGATATGGGTTCCTATTTAAAGGATACCTCTCCCCTGGGCCTTGTACAAGACTCTTACCAGGACTTTATAGCGAAATAGCGAAAGTGCTGGATCTTAGAGCCCAGTCCTCCGAAGAGAGACATTACAGGCGACGCCTCATGGATGAGGCCAGGATCCCATCCAGATTCAGCTCATTTGTAGGCGTCTTGGATGGATCCGAAAGCATAGCTCTTTTACCCCCAGAGGGTCTCTTTGGTAGAGCTTTCCTTTAGCACCTCCTAACGCGTCCAACACCTTTCGACACTGGCGAAAAAACTGAGGTACTTCCCTGATGGGAGGGGTTATATGGAGGGGAACTGTCTTCCATTGGTTGTGCCAGTGTCCAATCACCGCTGGTGACCCTTAACCCATTATGTAATGACTAGCTCTGTGTCCCGTGGTGTACGATAAAGAAAAAGGTTTGTCATTTATTTTTCCCCCAATGCTCTTTATGAATCCCTTAATCTTCAAAGAGTATTGCAGCACTGGAGCTGGTATCCAGGTAGTAGATAACTTGTACTTGCAGGCTGTGCATCAGTCCCTTAGGTGGCTCCCCTTTTGCTCCCATCCTCTGCCCTAGAGGGAGAGACCACAAGGCGGAAATTAGCCTTTTACCAAGAGAGACAAGGTGCAGATGATCACCCTCTGACCAGCACCCCTCCACCTAGGGAGCCCCACAACTAGCAGGGAAAAATTGGTGATACACACACAGCCAGACTCCCCAGACCAGGCCTGTTGGTCTGTGGATAGTACAGAGAATAATCTCAAAACCCTCTGTGCCCCCTTCACCAGGGAGCAAGAAAAGAGGAACCCCCATTTTCCTCTTTCTTATCCTAGGGCCAGAGTCTGCAGGTGTCCCAGACCTGCTTCCCTGCTTGCATCTCCTTCCTGGTGACTTACCAGCACAGGAAAAATGGCTTCCACCATCTTCTCTGTAGCCCTGAAAGGTCAAGCAGTGTGGAGCAGTGCATGGAGTTTGTAGCCCTGACCACCTGGTCAGTGTCTGCTACCAAACTATACAGTCCTGACATGCACCTTTCTTCCACCCATAAGGTATTTTCTTGGTGCACATCGGGCACCTTTTTCTGGGTGTCTCTGTTTTGTTATCTTTGGGCTCGTGGGCTTTGTTCAGTAATGAATCAAGACAAGTGCCAGCACATTACTTCCACTGAAGTAAATACCCGTTAACAAAAAAACACCCTGTGAATAACAAAATTCTAATCTAAGAATTTTTTAAAAGTACCCACCACCGGAGCCTATGCTAGTATGTGTGACACCTGTCCACCCTAAGCATACACAATAAACCGGCTCTGGAAAAAACATAACGCCCCCTGTGCCCCCATCACAGGAGGATAAGAAAAGGGAGGGAGCAGTCTGCCCCCTATTTTCTTACCTTAGGGCCTGCATCAACAGATGGCGCCTCCAGACCTGCTTCCATGGATTGGTATCTTCATGTTGCTTGGAAGCCTTCGGCGCCATCTTCTTATTCAGGCCCCTATTTTAGGGAGGTGTGGAGAATCCGGGGCGGCGCTGTGGATCCGACGCCGCCCTCTGGCACAGCACGCCTGTCTATCCTTTGGATACCCTAGCTAGGGCTTCACTTCCTGGCATCTGGGTGTACCAAGATGGCCGCCGTCCAGCTTGCTTTCTGGAGCTAGAAGCTACCTCATCACTCTGCGCCCCCAGCACAGTCCACATGCTGGGGATAGGTAAGCCCTGTAACATGGGGATCTCTTGGGGGTCCCTTACCTTCACCCCCGACTACTCTTTCAGGTCTCTGGGTGGCCCAAACTGACTCATACCCCAGGAGTACTACTCCTGTTTGCCCTGGGTATGGACATCGGGAGGCCCCTGCCACCTAGCACGAAGGCCGGGAAAATAACAAACGTCTGTTTGGAGTTCCTGACTGGCCGGAGGAAACACAAATACTGAGGAGCTGATGCATGTACAGTGCTTTATATGATGTGGATCATGTGTTTCCTGTGCTAGGTGGGAGGAGCCTATCTCTCTGTAAGCCATCCTGAAGATGACTGGGGAAAACATATACATATTTATATAATCAGCGCAATAAACTATGTGATTGTGAAAATAAAAATAAAATAATCACTATAATAGCCTACTAATAGGCTTGACCTGATTACTGCCCACACCACTTAGAGTGCATCCACTTGTGACTCTCAATAGGTAATAAACAAAAATATTATATATATATATATATATATATATATATATATATATATATATATATATATATTGTGACAGCAGGAAGGTAAAGTCACCTGGTTGCATCCAGGGGGGTAGGTATATTTCTCCCAGATTCAGGCTTTATGCCGACTTATACAACTAGGGAGAGAGTTGATGAAGCCCAGCTGAGGCTAGTGGGCTCATGGATGATTCATACCTCTAGGGAGAGTGCTGGGCGTCGTGCAGGCAGGGAGTTGATGAGACCAGCTGAAGCTTGTCAGCTCGTTTAAGGCCTCTATAAAAACTCCCAGCTTCATTAGGTGTTTGCTCATGCCTGGACCCAGACCTGTGTGGACTGTCTAGGGAGAGTGAACCCCTGTGCGGTGAGACAAAGCCTGTGTGGCTATTTGTTTGGACATTTACTAAACCAGGGACTTAGGGACTAGGACAGCACCAGGCTGATCCCAGTTGTTAGTTAGGGAAACCTGCATGTTTAGTCAGAGGTCAAGCTGACCAGGATTTATTTTGTTTATGTTTCTTTTTGCTTTGCTGTGTTTTTGTCACTGTAAATAGAGAAATAAACCGCACCTTTTGATCTTGAAAACCACAACCTCCGTCTGCTGGTCCTGTTTTTGTGTGGGGAGCCCATCCAGGGGGTCACACACACCCGCTACCGAGCTAACCCCCTCACAATATATATATATATATATATATATATATATATATATATAATTAGTTCAACGCAACCAAAAACTCATAAAACAAGTCCAAATATTGACAAAATTCCCCTGTAGTGCAACTGCTGAAGAAGCTCATTAGAGAGCGTAACGCGTACAAGTGTGAGGTGCCACCATTCAGCAAGTTTTTCTTCGTTCTCATCATTATTGAGTTACGTTTTATTAAATGTTATTAGCAGAGAGCACTATGGTTTGACTTTGTTTTATATGGCTACACATGACTGAATGAGATCCCGGGAGGAGATCTGAGCTGTCTAGGTGCACTGTGATGAGGATTCGTGTTCCAGAGGTATCCTGAGAGATATTTCACCAGGTGACTCTGTAGTGGGGTCCATATCCTGAGAAACCGGGGGGAGGTCTGTCTTGTCCAGGAACACCAGGAGGAGAAGGAAGGGTATCCCCAAGAGATATTACTACAGGCGTGTGCGACTCTGTAGTGTGCATACCCTCTTATAACTGGGATGTAGCTGTGTTCAGAATTAAACAATCACATTCAGACTCATGTTAAATAGGAGTCAGTACACACATGCCATCATTTAAAGTGCCTCCGATTAAACCCAAATAAAGTTCAGCTGTTCTAGTAGGTCTTTCCTGACATTTTCTTAGTCGCATCCTACAGCAAAAGCCATGGTCTGCAGAGAGCTTTCAATGCATCAGAGGGATCTCATTGTTTAAAGGCATCAGTCAGGAGAAGGGTACAAAATAATTTCCAAGGCATTAGATATACCATGGAACACAGTGAAGACAGTCATCAAGTGGAGAAAATATGACACAACAGTGACATTACCAAGAACTGGACATCCCTCCAAAATTTATGAAAAGATGAGAATAAAACTGGTCAGGGAGGCTGCCAAGAGGCCTACAGCAACATTAACCACTTGACCACTGGGCACTTAAACCCCCTTAATAACCAGACCAATTTTCAGCTTTCGGTGCTCTCACATTTTGAATGACAATTACTCAGTCAAACAACACTGTACCTATATGAATTTTTTGTCCTTTTTTTCACACAAATAGAGCTTTCTTTTGGTGGTATTTAATCACCATTGGGTTTTTTATTTTTTGCGCTATAAGAGAAAAAAGACTGAAAATTCAGTAAAAAAATGATTTTTTTTTCGTTTCTGTTATAAAATTTAGCAAATTACTATTTTTTCTTCATAAATTTTGGCCAAAATTTATACTGCTACATATCTTTGATAAAAATAAGTACAAATTGGTGCATATTATTTGGTCTTTGTGAAAGTTATAGAGTCCACAAGCTATGGTGCCAATATCTGAAAATTGATCACACCTGAAGTACTGACGGCCTATCTCATTTCTTGAGACCCTAACATGCCAGAAAAGTACAAATACCCCCCAAATGACCCCTTTTTGGAAAGAAGACATTCCAAGGTATTTAGAAAGAGGCGTTGTGAGTTTTTTGAAGTTGTCATTTTTTCCCACAATTCTTTGCAAAATCAAGATTTTTTTTTTCTCTTTTTTTTCTTCACAAAATTGTCATATTAGCAGGTTATTTCTCACACACAGCATATGCATACCACGAATTACACCCCAAAACACATTTTGCTATTACTCCCGAGTATGGCAATACCACATGTGTGAGACTTTTACACAGCGTGGCCACATACAGAGGCCCAACATGCAGGGAGCACCATCAGGCGTTCTGGAGCACCCAGGCCAATTCTGACATTTCTCTCCTACATGTAAAAATCATCATTTGTTTGCTAGAAAATTACATAGAACCCCAAAACATTATATATGTTTTTTTAGCAAAGACCTTAGAGAATATAATGGTGGTCGTTGCAACTTTTTATCTCGCACGATATTTGCGCAGCAATTTTTTTAACGCGTTTTTTACGGAAAAAAAATGTTTTGTGCTAAAAAAAAAACAAAAAAAAACAGTAAAGTTAGCCCAATGTTTTTACATAATGTGAAAGATGAAGTTACGCCGAGTAAATAGATACCTAACATGTCACCCTTCAAAATTGCACACGCTCGTGGAATGGCGCCAAACTTCGCTACTTAAAAATCCCCATAGGCGACGTTTTAAATATTTTTACTGGTTACATGTTTTGAGTTACAGAGGAGGTCTAGGGCCAGAATTATTGCTCTCGCTCTAACGTTCGCGGCGATACCTCACATGTGTGGTTTGAACACCGTTTTCATATGTGGGCGGGACTTGCGTATGCGTTCGCTTCTGTATGCGAGCTCACGGGGACAGGGGCGCTTAAAAAAAAATATATATTTTTTTATTGTTCATTTAACTTTATTTATTTTAGTTTGACATGTTTTTCCGCCCCCAAATTTTTTTTGATCACTTTTATACCTATTACAAGGAACGTAAACATCCCTTGTAATAGGAATATGGCATGACAGGTCCTCTTTACAGTGAGATATGGGGTCAATAGGACCCCACATCTCACCTCTAGGCTGGAAAGCCTGAAAAAAAAAAAATCCTGGCTTTGATCATAGCGGTGAGTCGGTAGAAGCACCGGAGGGTGGCGGGGGGGGGGGGAACATCCCCTCTCGCCTCCCGTAAGAATGATCAAGCGGCGGAACAGCCGCTATGATTGTTGTTATGGTGTAGGGAATCGCCGTCTGAAAAAGCTAATATCTGAATGATGCCTGTAGCTGCTCCCATCATTCAGATATCCCCGCACAAAGTCAAGGACATCATATGACGGCCGGCGGGCGGGAAGTGGTTATTGCAGAGTATTGCAGGGCATTGCGGAGTATTGCAGGGCATTGCGGAGTATGGCAGGGTATTGCACGGGGTATTGCACAGGGGGTATTGCGCAGAGTATTGCAGAGTATTGCGCAGGGTGTATTGTGCAGAGTATTGTGCAGGGTATTGCAGAGTATTGCAGAGTATTGCGCAGGGTATTGCAGAGTATTGCGCAGGGTATTGCAGAGTATTGCGCAGGGTATTGCGAAGGGTATTGCAGGGTATTGCGCAGGGTATTGCAGAGTACTGCGCAGGGTATTGCGCAGGGCATTGCAGAGTATTTTGCAGAGTATTGCGCAGGGTATTGCAGAGTATTGCACCAGGGTATTGCAGAGTATTGCACCAGGGTATTGCAGAGTATTGCACCAGGGTATTGCAGAGTATTGCACCAGGGTATTGCGCAGGGTATTGCACCAGGGTATTGCGCAGGGTATTGCAGAGTATTGCGCAGGGTATTGCAGAGTATTGCAGAGTATTGCGCAGGGTATTGCAGAGTATTGCGCAGGGTATTGCAGAGTATTGCGCAGGGTATTGCAGAGTATTTTGCAGAGTATGGCGCAGGGTATTGCGAAGGGTATTGCAGGGTATTGCGCAGGGTATTGCAGAGTATTGCGCAGGGTATTGCACCAGGGTATTGCAGAGTATTGCACCAGGGTATTGCAGGGTATTGCACCAGGGTATTGCAGGGTATTGCACCAGGGTATTGCAGGGTATTGCAGAGTATTGCGCAGAGTATTTTGCAGGGTATTGCGCAGGGTATTGCGCAGGGTATTGCGCAGGGTATTGCGCAGGGTATTGTGCAGGGTATTGTGCAGGGTATTGTGCAGGGTATTGTGCAGGGTATTGTGCAGGGTATTGCGCAGGGTATTGCAGAGTATTGCACCAGGGTATTGCAGAGTATTGCACCAGGGTATTGCAGAGTATTGCACCAGGGTATTTTGCAGAGTATTGCGCAGGGTATTGCAGAGTATTGCGCAGGGTATTGCAGAGTATTGCGCAGGGTATTGCAGAGTATTGCGCAGGGTATTGCAGAGTATTGCACCAGGGTATTGCAGAGTATTGCACCAGGGTATTGCAGCGTATTGCACCAGGGTATTGCAGAGTATTTTGCAGAGTATTGCGCAGGGATGGCTGAGCAGGGATGGATGCATTGCTGGATCCCCTCTCCTCTCACACCGTACCGATCGGTACAGAGAGGGGAGAGAGGAACCGGCGTCATCACATGAAGCCGGTCTGTTTACAAGTGATTGCTCCGTCATTTGACGGAGCGATCACGTGGTAAACGGCCACTATCAGCGGCGATTTACCGCGATTCGTGATGCGCCGGGTCCTCTGGACCCGGCGGTCACGGAGATTCCCGTGTGCACGCACCAGGGGGCGCGCGGGAGCGCGATTCTGGGAGGACGTTATATAACGTCCTCCCAGAGTTAAGCAACCACCTTGTCGACGTTATTTGTCGGCAGGTGGTTGCTAAGTGGTTAAAGGAGCTGCAGGAATATCTGGCAAGTACTGGCTGTGTGGTACATGTGACAACAATCTCCCTTATTCTTCCTGTCTGGGCTATTGGGTAGAGTGGCAAGACGGAAGCCTTTTCTTACAAAGAAAAACATCCAAGCCCAGCTAATATTTGCAAAAACACACCTGAAGTCTCACAAAAGCATGTGAGAAAATGTGTTATGGCCTGATTGGCCATTGACTTTTTGGCCATAATTCCAAAAGATATGTTTGGCACAAAAATAACACTGCACATCACCAAAAGAACACCATACCCACCGTGAAGCATGGTGGCGGTAGCATCATGCTTTGGGGTTATTTTTCTTCAGCTGGAATAGGGGCCTTAGTCAAGTAGGAGGGAATGATGAACCATTCTAAATACCAGTCAATATTGGCACAAAACCTTCAGGCTTCTGCTAGAAAGATAAACATTAAGAGGAACTTCATCTTTCAGCATGACAACGACCCAAAGCATCCATCCAATCAACAAAGGAATGGCTTCACCAGAAGAAGATTAAAGTTTTGAAATGGCCCAGCCAGAGCCCAGACCTGAATCAGATTGAAAATCTGTGGGGTGATCTGAAGAGGGCTGTGCACAGGAGCTTCCCTCACAATCTGACAGATTTAGAGTGTTTTTGCAAAGAAGACTGGGCAAATATTGCCAAGTCAAGATGTGCCATGCTGATAGACTCATACCCAAAAAGACTGAGTGCTGTAATAAAATCAAAAGGTGCTTCAACAAAGTATTAGATTAAGGGTGTGCACACTTGGGCAACCATATTTTATTTTTTTATTTTTACTTCCCTCCACCTAAAAGATTTCAGTTTGTTGTTCAACTAAGTTGTACAGTTTATAGGTCACATTAACCACTTACGGACCGCCGCCCGTCATATGGCGGCTCTTTGAAGAGGAATACCGTTGTTATGGCAGCAGCTAGCTGCCATAACCCCGGTATCCTCTTCTTCAGCGGGTGGTCCGTTTTTAGATGAAAGTGGTCTCTGCAGCGGTTTCGCCGAATTTGCGCGCAGAAGCAAACGCATACACGAGTAGCGCCCGCATATGAAAACGGTGTTCAAACCACACGTGAGGTATCACCGCAATATTTCTAGCCCTAGGCCTCCTCTGTAACTCAAAACATGTAATCTGTAGACATTTTTAAATGTCGCCTATGGAGATTTTTAAGGGTAAAAGTTTGTCGCCATTCCACGAGCGGGCGCAATTTTGAAGCGTGACATATTGGGTATCAATTTACTCAAAGTAACATTATCTTTCAAAAATAATAAAAAAAATAAAAAAATTGGGCCAACTTTACAGTTGTCTTATTTCTTTATTTTAAAAAAAGTGTATTTTTTTTTCCAAAAAAAATGTGCTTGTAAGACAGCTGCGCAAATACGGTGTGACAAAGTATTGCAACAACCGCCATTTATTCTCTAGGGTGTTGGAAAAATATATATAATTGTTTGGGGTTCTAAGTAATTTTCAAGCAAAAAAAAAAAAAAGATTTTAACTTGTAAACACAGAGTCTGAAAAATAGGCCCGGTCCTTTAGTGGTTAAAGGTGGAAAAAGCTCTGAAATGATTTATCTTTGTCTCATTTTTTACATCACAGAAACTTGACATTTTAACAGGGGTGTGTAGACTTTTTATATCCACTGTACATATGAAATTGATGATCATCAGCACCTGCTTGGTATAATTGGTTGATCATACACCTGCCTCATATCCTACAAAATCACTGACTTTGTGCAAGTATACACGGTGTGCAAGTGTAAGAATTAATGCTGGTTTGAAGCCAAAGGGTAGTCACACCAAATAATGATATGGATTTAGATTTTTCTTTTGCTCGCTCACATTTGATCAATTTTGTAAATTAATAATAAAAAACAATTAAAATATATATTTTCAAAAGCCTTCTTACTTTACAGCATGTCTTTGAACCTGCCTAAAAACTTTTGCATAGTACTGTGTGTGTGTGTATATATATATATATATATATATATATATATATATATATATATATATATATATATATATATATACATACACACACACAGTGGAGATCGAAAGTTTGGGCACCCCAGGTCGATCAATCCACTAGGGTACAATCAGCCTGCCCATATATGTTTAGAATTCCGGCCAGTCCCTACTGAATCGGTCAAGATTTAAAACATCTATGGCTGGCCTAAGTGAGCTGCATCTCGCATATCTCCCTCTTATCAGCACCTTCACTACTACTCCAGTGACAGACCAGGACCTGGCTTCCCACCCAAGGTTGTACTGTCCTGCCCCCTCCTCTTCTCTCTTCTACCCCACTGAATTGCATTGGAATTGGGGAAAGATTTGCATATTAATGAGCCATCTGGATCATTCATATGCAAATTATACATAAGGTCATACATATGCTGTGCATACAGCAGTGATGAGCTGTGGGCAAAGTCTCTGTACATAGGACAGTACGACTTAGGAGTAAGTGCAAAATGCAGGACAGTCCTGCACAATCCGGGACTGTTGAGAGGCACACACACACACCAGCCAGTGCTCATACTTACCTGCCACAGTTTGCAGCAACAGACTGCTAAAATCTGTTAAAAACTGGATGCTGTCATTCTCATTTTATAAATTATTTTATGTACATTTTCTTTCAGGGTAATAGCAGCGGAACTTTTATCTGCATCTCATATTTTATCCCATTCTTGTTTGTGATCATACGATGTTTTCAAATAAATAACTGCATTAATTGGTGTTTTTATTTTATATATATTACACATACATACATATATACACATACATATACAGTGGGGATCGAAAGTTTGGGCACCCCAGGTAAAAATGTGTATTAATGTGCATAACGAAGCCAAGGAAAGATGGAAAAATCTCCAAATGGCATCAAATTACAGATTAGACATTCTTATAATATGTCAAAAAAAGTTAGATTTTATTTCCATCATTTACACTTTCAAAATTACAGAAAACAAAAAAATGGTGTCTGCAAAAGTTTGGGCACCCTGCAGAATTTATAGCATGCACTGCCCCCTTTGCAAAGCTGAGACCTGCCAGTGTCATGGATTGTTCTCAATCATCGTCTGGGAAGACCAGGTGATGTCAATCTCAAAGGTTTTAAATGGCCAGACTCATCTGACCTTGCCCCAACAATCAGCACCATGGGTTCTTCTAAGCAGTTGTCTAGAAAACTGAAACTCAAAATAGTTGACGCTCACAAAGCTGGAGAAGGCTATAAGAAGATAGCAAAGCGTTTTCAGATGTCAATATCCTCTGTTTGGAATGTAATTAAGAAATGTCAGTCATCAGGAACAGTGGAAGTTAAAGCAAGATCTGGAAGACCAAGAAAAATATCAGACCGAACAGCTCGCAGGATTGTGAGAAAAGCAATTCAAAACCCACGTTTGACTGCACGATCCCTCCAGAAAGATCTGGCAGACACTGGAGTTGTGGTACACTATTCCACTATAAAGAGATACTTGTACAAATATGGTCTTCATGGAAGAGTACTCAGAAGAAAACCTCTTCTACGTCCTCACCACAAAAAATCTGCGTTTGAACTTTGCAAATGAACATATAGACAAGCCTGAGGCATTTTGGAAACAAGTTCTGTGGACCGATGAGGTTAAAATAGAACTTTTTGGCCGGAATGAGCAAAGGTATGTTTGGAGAAGAAAGGGCACAGAATTTAATGAAAAGAACCTCTGTCCAACTGTTAAGCATGGGGGTGGATCAATCATGCTTTGGGGTTGTATTGCAGCCAGTGGCACAAGGAACATTTCACGAGTAGAAGGAAAAATGGATTCAATAAAATTTCAGCAAATTTTAGATGGTAACTTGATGCCATCTGTGAAAAAGCTGAAGTTAAAGAGAGGATGGCTTCTACAAGAGGATAATGATCCTAAACACACCTCAAAATCCACGGGGGATTACATCAAGAGGCGTAAACTGAAGGTTTTGCCATGGCCTTCCCAATCTCCTGACCTCAACATTATTGAAAACCTATGGATAGACCTTAAAAGAGCAGTGCGTGACAGACAGCCCAGAAATCTCAAAGAACTGGAAGACTTTTGTAAGGAATAATGGGCAAAGATATCTCAAACAAGAATTTAAAGACTCTTGGCTGGCTACAAAAAGCGTTTACAAGCTGTGATACTTGCCAAAGGGGGCAGTACAAGATATTAACTCTGCAGGGTGCCCAAACTTTTGCAGACGCCATTTTTTTGTTTTCTGTAATTTCTAAAGTGTAAATGATGGAAATAAAATCTAACTTTTTTTGACATATTATAAGAATGTCTGATCTGTAATTTGATGCCATTTGGAGATTTTTCCATCTTTCCTTTGTTATGCACATGTAGCGGGGTCCTCGAATAGATGGGATACACCTGGGCAATAGTGTGACCCAGGTGTATAATTGTGTTAGGATTCAGACCCCTTTTTATCTCGTGGAGGATTGGAGGATGTAATATTCTCCTTTGCCTGTGGGTGGCGGGGTACCCACAGGCTTCAGGTAGAATCATCTTCGCAGTGCTCCCTGTTTTGTCCCTTCCCGGAGATGGTATGGCTGGCGCGGGGAACCCGCCGGGCCGTTGAAGGGAGGAGATAAAAGGGGGAGACGCCCTTACCACGTCGTCGTCGGGTGGAGAAGGAGGTCCTCGGAGGAGGAGGGCTGCGGTCCGCACCCAGGGCCCTTAGGCCTGGGTGCGGGAGATCCAGGAGTCTGGTCCAGGTGCCCATGGCCTGGTCCGGAGTCATGTTGGCGTCCATCCCAGGCACCTTTAGCCTGGGGTGAGGTACTATCGAGGAGGCCTGGGGCCCAGTACCTTCGACTGGGTCCCGCTAGGGTGGACTGTCCGAGGGTCCCTGAGCGGAGGGACTCGTACCTGAGGTGAGGAGGCCGGGGAGGTTACCCACTGAAGACCCGGAGCAGCATCAACCCGGTGACGGTGGGCCTCTGGGAACTCTCTTGGGAGGACACATCCCCTGATAGGGGCCACAGCGTATCGAAGAGGGCTCCATTGCTGTTCATAGGGGTTGCTAGAAGAGACCCTATCTTTAGAACTTAAACTTTAGGAAGTGCCTCGATCTGCTCATCCCACCGTTGCAAAGGTTATAGGTCTCAACCAGTCTGCTGCAATAAGAACTGTTTATCGTGCTTTGCTATTGGAGTGCCAAATAAACAAGTGTTGGACCTTTCTTCGGTGTGTGAACTCCAGTTACTGGAAGCAAAGGGGAGGCGGGTGAGCTTGTGGTTACAGACTCAGTGCATTCACAGAACACACCGGCCCGAGGAAACATCAGGAAGTGGCCTTCACCTCCCTACTACAATGGGGAGGACATGGGCCGTGGCGCATCTCACTCTCACAACCCCTAGACATGAGTTGGTGTGTAAAACCGATAAAGAAGAAGAGAGGGTGAGGCCGCTACACACATTAATACACATTTTTACCTGGGGTGCCCAAACTTTCGATCCCCACTGTGTGTGTGTGTATATATATATAAATAAAAAAACACCAATTAATGCAGTTATTTATTTGAAAACGTATGATCACAAACAAGAATGGGATAAAATATGAGATGCAGAAAAAAGTTCCGCTGCTATTACCCTGAAAGAAAATGTACATAAAATAATTTATAAAATGAGAATGACAGCATCCAGTTTTTAACAGATTTTAGCAGTCTGTTGCTGCAAACTGTGGCAACACAAGCACATTCACTCATCCATTATTGGATGTGTATTATTCATAGGGTACTGAATAATAAGAAACTTCCAGAAGTAAGGCAGATCTATAGTCTTTGTCATATTCACTGAAAGGCCAGTCCGCACAAAGGGTAAAAGGTCAGGGCAAGCAACAGAGAATAGAAACCTGACTCAAATCAGAAGACAAGCAGAGTTGAAAGCAGAAGATGATCAGAAGTAGATACTAGTGGGTGTAAGAGCTAAAAATTAAGTATTAGAGAAGAGTATGCAGGGGAACAGTTTACAAATTACATTTTTTGGGGTTGTTCTGTGCTCAGAATCCTTCAAGACTGCCATATTGCATGGAAAGGATATTTAAAGAGACACTGCCACTTTGCCCATTCAGAGTAAAGTGTGTCTGTGAAAACGCTCTCCCCTTCAACCTACAAATGCTCACCTCTTCAGTGATCCCCAGTTTCTACCTCAGCTGGCAGGTCTTTTGTGCACGTAGAAAAAGACACATATAATTGCAGGGTCCTCTATATAAGCCAAAATATTTCATGATGCATTTTAGTTTAGATTTTTTAAAAATCCATACATCTTGTCCAAATGTATTTCAAGTTTTTTAGTCCTTATAATTATCAAGTATTCCAAGGAAAAAAATCTGTGTCTTGATTTATATCACACAATATAATGTATCAGATACAAATTCAACAGTCTCTGCCAAAAGTACCAATACAACAGTCGCAATATAAAAGCACAGCATATCAGATATAATAGAACATATAGGGCTTTCATCTGCCGAAACGTGCTGGTACTTCAGACCGCCACTTACTGAGACCCGCCCTCTGCCTGGGCAGCGCTGAGTTATAGCACAGCTGGAAGCCAGACCAGTCAATGGTAGCCAAACAGCAGCTGTGCAGAGTGTGTTGTTGCAGAGTTGGAACAGAGGGAGTGTGATGCTGGGAGCAGGTAAGTATGAGCACTGGCTGGTGTGTGTGGGTGTGCCTCTCAACAGTCCTGGATTGTGCAGGACTGTCCTGCATTTTGCACTTACTCCTAAGTCGTACTGTCCTATGTACAGAGACTTTGCCCACAGCTCATCACTGCTGTATGCACAGCATATGTATGACCTTATGTATAATTTGCATATGAATGATCCAGATGGCTCATTAACCACTTAAGCCCCGGACCATTTGGTAGCTAAAGGACCAGAGGTGAATTCAGAATTTTGCACTGCGCTGCTTTAACTGTAAATTGTGCGGACATGCAATGTTGTACCCAAACTAAATTTGCGTCCTTTTCTTCCCACAAATAGAGCTTTCTTTTAATGGTATTTGATTGCCTCTGCGATTTTAATTTTTTGCAATATAAACGGAAAAAGACCGAAAATTTTGAAAAAAAATGATATTTTCTACTTTTTGTTATAAGAAAAATCGAATAAACTCAATTGTAGTCATACATTTAGGCCAAAATGTATTCAGCCACATGTTTTTAGTAAAAAAAATGTCAATAAGCGTATATTTATTGGTTTGCGCAAAAGTTATAGAGTTTACAAACTAGGGTACATTTTCTGAAATTTACACAGCTTTAAATTTATGACTGCCTATCTCATTTCTTGAGGTGCTAAAATGACAGGGCAGTACAAAACCCCCCCAAATGACCCCATTTTGGAAAGTAGACACCCCAAGGAAATTGCTGAGAGGCATGTTGAGCCCATTGAATTTTTTTTTTTTGTCCCAAGTGATTGAATAATGACTAAAAAAATAAAATAAAATAAAAATTACAAAAAGTTGTCACTAAATGATATATTGCTCACACATGCCATGGTTATATGTGGAATTTCACCCCAAAATACATTTTGCTGCTTCTCCTGAGTACGGGGATACCACATGTGTGGGACTTTTTGGGAGCCTAGCCGCGTACGGGACCCCGGAAACCAAGCACCGCCTTCAGGATTTCTAAGGGCGCAAATTTTTGATTTCACTCCTCACTACCTATCACAGTTTCGAAGGCCATAAAATGCCAAAATAGCACAAAACCCCCCCAAATGACCCCATTTTAGAAAGTAGACACCCCAAGGAAATTGCTGAGAGGCCTGTTGAGCCCATTGAATATATTGTTTTTTGTCCCAAGTGATTGAATAGTGACAAAAAAAAAAAAAAAAAAATTACAAAAAGTTGTCACTAAATGATATATTGCTCACACATGCCATGGTTATATGTGGAATTACACCCCAAAATACATTTTTCTGCTTCTCCTGAGTACGGGGATACCACATGTGTGGGACTTTTTAGGAGCCTAGCCGTGTACGGGACCCCGAAAACCAAGCACCGCCTTCAGGATTTCTAGGCACAAATTTTTGATTTCACTCCTCACTACCTATCACAGTTTCGAAGGCCATAAAATGCCAAAATCGCACAAAACCCCCCCAAATGACCCCATTTTGGAATATAGACACCCCAAGCTATTTGCTGAGAGGAATGGCGAGTATTTTACAGCTCTCATTTGTTTTTGAAAATGAAGAAAGAAAATATATATATATATATATATATATATATATATATATTTTATTTTTTTTCAATTTTCAAAACTTTGTGACAAAAAGCGAGATCTGCAAAATACTCACAATACCTCTCAGCAAATAGCTTGGGGTGTCTACTTTCCAAAATGGGGTCATTTGGGGGGGTTTTGTGCTATCTGGGCATTCCATGGCCTCCGAAACTGTGATAGGCAGTGAGAAGTGAAATCAAAAATTTACACCCTTAGAAAGCCTGAAGGCGGTGCTTGGTTTTTGGGGTCCCGTACGTGGCTAGGCTCCCAAAAAGTCTCACACATGTGATATCCCCGTACTCAGGAGAAGCAACAGAATGTATTTTGGGGTGTAATTCCACATATGCCCATGGCATGTTTGAGCAATATATCATTTAGTGACAACTTTGTGCAAAAAAAAAAAAAAAAATTGTAGTTTTTCCGCAACTTGTGTCAACATATAAAATGTTCCATGGACTCGACATGCCTCTCAGTATATAGCTTGGGGTGTCTACTTTCCAAAATGGGGTCATTTGGGGGGGTTTTGAACTGTTCTGGCATTTTATACACAACATTAGGAAGCTTACATCCACTCTTCTAACCACTTGAAGACAAAGCCCTTTTTGACACTTTTTGACACTTTTTGTTTACATGAAAACATTTTTTTTTTTGCAAGAAAATTATGTTGAACCCCCAAACATTATATATATTTTTAAAGCAAAGGCCCTACAGATTAAAATGGTGGGTGTTGCATTTTTTTTTCTACACAGTATTTGCGCAGCGATTTTTCAAACGCATTTTTTGGGTTAAAAAATACACTTTTTTTAATTTTAATGCACTAAAACACACTATATTGCCCAAATGTTTGATGAAATAAAAAAGATGATCTTGGGCCGAGTACATAGATACCAAACACGACATGCTTTAAAATTTCGCACAAACTACATACATTTTTAAAAGCCTTTAAAAGCCTTTACAGGTTACCCCAGTAGATTTACAGAGGAGGTCTACTGCTAAAATGATTGCCCTCGATCTGACCTTCGCGGTGATACCTCACATGCATGGTGCAATTGCTGTTTACATATGACGCCAGACCGACGCTTGCGTTCGCCATTGGGCAAGAGCAGGGCAGGACAGGGGTGCTTTTTTTTTTTGCTTTTTTTTTTTTATTATTAATTTTGCTTTTTTATTTTATTTTTAAATTGTTCCTTCCAAGTATTATTTTTTTTTATCATTTTTATTGTTATCTCAGGGAATGTAAATATCCCCTATGATAGCAATAGGTAGTGACAGGTACTCTTTTTTTGAAAAAACTGGGGTCTTCTAGACCCTAGATTTTTCCTCTGCCCTCAAAGCATCTGACCACACCAAGATCGGTGTGATAAAATGCTTTCCCAATTTCCCAATGGCGCTTTTTATATCCGGGGGGGGGCATTCCCTCCCACTGCTTGTAAAAGCAGTCCAGAGGCTAATTAGCCGCTAGGATTGCTTTTACATGAAAGCCGGCCGCAGGCTGAAAAGAATGATACCAAGATGATACCTAAACCCGCAGGCATCATTCTGGTATAAACATTCAAAGTCCAGCAACATACCAGTACGTTGCTGGTCCTTGTTGGACATGTATTGTAATCTTTTTTTTTCATGCAGCCAGTTGGCTGAACGAAAAAAGAGATTGATCGGTGGGTATGCCCACCATTAGAATACCGCCCTTCATCCACCCACTTCCAATGATGGGCATACACGCACCATTTATATATGCCGAAGCATGGGGGCATCCTCCCGCAAAAAAGTTATGCCGCACACACATGGTCGGACTTTTCCACGGGCAAGCCTCCGTCGGAATTTCGACCATATGTACGCGGCATTAGGAGCAAAATCGCTCCTCCGCCCCTGCTGCCCCAATGCTTCGGCATATTTGCTTTTTTTTTTTTTTAACTGTGGTGGTGAAATCACCTCCTACAGCACTGGAGTCGCAGGGATCAGGCCTGTCTCTGCGAACGCTGCAGTTATGTGTGTTTTTGTTTTGTAAGTGACAGTGATCGATCGATACTGCACTTGGGTGGCCTGGGCTGGACGGAGGGGCAAAACGCAGGTGCCAGCAGGTATCTGGGCTGATCCCGCTAACACTGCGTTTTTGGGAACCCTAAACTGCTGGGGACGCTAGTATAGATCTGATCAGATCAGATATTGATCTGTTCAGATACTATACCACTAAGGGGGGTGTATGCTTCACGCGTGGGTGTTAGCGTTACTGGCACTAACCTGACGCTGCCTGGGGTGTGACTCAGACCCTCTCTGACGCTAAAACCTAATTGATATCACCCGCCGGGCGATCAGGGGGTTAAACCTTTATTGGGTTATATACGGCGGGTGCCCTGACACTATAAAAAGCAAACTAACTAACCAGCGTCACCCGTAACACTTATATGGTGATCACTGATGAAAGGGTTAACTAGGGGCAATCAGGGGGTTAAAACCTTTATTAGATAATATATGGGGGTACCTGACGCTATAAAAACCTGCGGCGAACCTAAAAAAAATTACCAGCTACCGATCTGCATCACCGACACTAAGACAGCGTTTAGAAAAACGATCGCTTAGCGACAGTGGTGATGGGGGTGAAAGGGTTACCTGGGGGGCAATCAAGGGGGTTAAACCTTTATTAGATAATATATTGGGGTACCTGACGCTATAAAAACATGCGGCGAACCTAAAAAAAATTACTGGCTGCCGATCGGCATCACTGACGCTAAGACAGCGATCAGAAAAATGATCGCTTAGCGACAGTGGTGATAGGGGGTGAAAGGGTTATCTGGGGGGTGATCAGGGGGTTAAACCTTTATTAGGGGGGGTTAGGGGGCTACACTGGACCTAAGACTATACTTTGGTGACACTTTTACAGTCACAAATGTCACTGATTGCAGTGATCACTAAATAAATGGTCACTGCAATCAGTGACACTGTGACTGGGGGCTGGGGGGGTGATCTGGGGGGTGATCTGGGGTGTCTGGGGGGGCGATTTATGTCCCTATGTGTCCTGGTGTCAGTGTAGTGTTGTGTGCACTGACCTGATGTCTTCTCTTGTACGGCGCTCGGTATATGTGAGCACCGCACCAGAGATGACATCACTTCCTCCTGCTCCCTCTGTCTGACACAGACAGAGGGGGCATTTCCATTCGCCGGGAGCGATCGCGAGGGGGTGGCCAGAAACGAATGGCTGCCCCCTCATCCCGGAACGCTCCAGGACACTTAGCCACCGCTCACTGTATAGGAGGGGGGTCCGATTGGACCCCCCAACTATACAAAGGCAATCACGTATGCTCTACGTGATTGTGCCTGTCGGTGCCATTCTGCCGACGTATATATACAGTGAGCGGTCGTTAAGTGGTTAATATGCAAATCTTTCCCCAATTCCAATGCAATTCAGTGGGGTAGAAGAGAGGAGAGGGCAGGACAGTACAACCTTGGGTGGGAAGCCAGGTCCTGGTCTGTCACTGGAGTAGTAGTGAAGGTGCTGATAAGAGGGAGATATGCGAGATGCAGCTCACTTAGGCCAGCCATAGATGGTTTAAATCTTGACCGATTCAGTAGGGACTGGCCGGAATTCTAAACATGGGCAGGCTGATTGTACCCTAGTTGATTGATTAACTTAGCAACAACCTGCCTGTCTGATTTTACATGCAATTATTGCTAGCGACTATTATAGCCGCTAAGAGTAATCGCTGTGTTCTCACAGCGGGGATGGTTTCCCCCCCTGGAAGAACAAGATGGCTCCACTGGAGGGACTGAGTTGATGGGGAAATCAAGCAACTTCCTTGCAGGAAAGAAAACAGCTCCATTTATGGATGGCATTACATTGAACATCCACTCTATCCTCATTGTGCAGCCACACAATCCCCACTGTGCACCTGGCACCCACATTACCTGCACTGTGCACCTACACCATCCACCTGTACTCTATACACTTGTGGTACATTATCCTCCTGACACCTGCACTGTATACTTTGTTGTATGTTATATCCTTGACCATTGCGCTGCATTGACTTCTGTTATACACTATTATCTTGTCTCTTGCACTGTACAGTATAAGCTATTTTGTACATTATATTCCCGTCTCTTGCACTTTATATGCTTCTTTGTATGTTATACTCCTGATCACATTGCATTCCTTTCTATGTTGTACTTTATGCCCCTGAACCCTACACTGTATATGGCATGCATTATATTTATAGTAAGCTGAGCAACAATGTCTTAACTAGTTTTATTACACAGGGTTTTTGCCACCTACAAAAACCTTCAACCCATCAGCCTTAACGTTTATCAAACGCTTTAAAACTGCTCATACTAAAGCTCGTTAAACGTGAGTCTAACGCCCATACTAACACTATAGGAGCATTTGTTAAGCGTTACAAATTTAGTCAAGTGTGAACAAGCCCTAAGGTTGATTTTTGCAATCTGTGTCCCATTGGGGAGCTTACCCTTCACTTCCTGTCCCATAGCCAAAACACTAAAATGAGGGAGCATCTAGTTGTCACCAGAACTAATGTCCTGATTGGAAGTTATTAGCACTATTCCCCCAACAGCAGTACAAAGAGCAATACAAAGCTGAAAGGTGTTCTAATCCCTCTCCACTCTATATAAAACTATAAAAGATTGTTGATTTTAGTTATACTTTAAAGTGGTTGTAAAGTCTCATGGTTTTTCAGCTTAATACATTCTACACATTACGTAGAAAAACGTTCTTTGCTGAAGCTGCCCCTAGAGCCCCCCCCCTTTTTCTTACCTGAACCCTCTCTGTTCCAGCGACGAGCATGAGCCCAGAAGCTCCAGCCGCAGTCTGTCCTCATTGGATAGATTGATAGCAGCAGGAGCCAATCAATCAAACCCAGTGACACGAGAGTGGGGGGGCGATACCAAGTCCTGCTGTCTGTCAATGAATGCAGCAGCGGGACTCAGGAGTGCGCCTGCAGCTCTCCATGGGGGGCACCCGATGAAGGGGAGGAGCCAGGAGCTCCGGTGGGGCACCCCAGAAAAGGGGGGTCGGGGCTGCTCTGTGCAAAACCCTTGCACAGAGCAGGTAAGTATTTATTTATTTCATGACATTGTGAGAGATAGATTATATCAGGGCTTGAAAAGTGCAGTAACAGAGCGCCAGGGCTACCACTAGGCGGATTAGGCGACACTGTCCTCCAAAGAGCTTGCACCGTGACATGTCAAACAGCGACAGCGCGGCCAGCCCCCCCCCCCCCAGCGCGGCTCGTCTGGGACAGTCTCCTCCCTCCTCCACGCTCTCTGATGACACATCGGACATCGCCCGCTACCCCCCCCGCGATCAACGCTCTTGCGCCCCGCAGAGAACACGCTTCCTCCATGTACCATGTGACAGAGGGGGTGTGGCCGCTCGGGTCTCCTCCGGCTCTGCTCGTAGTTAGTGTACCTGGTGCAGGTGATCGGGAGGAGCAGCCCCGGGGATCGGTGTGGTCGAGAGGTAGGTGCGGGGCGGAGGAGTCTCTGGGGAGGGAGGGGGAGAGGAGGTATCGCTGTTTGTGCAGCTTCCGCTGATTGATAAATACTGTCTGTAGTGCTGTGGTCAGACCATATGGATGGATGGATGGGTGGGTGGGGGGGTGGGGAGCATAGACATCTGGGGACACTGATGTATGGGGGGGGGCTCTCTGGGGACCCTGATGTAAGGGGAGGCTCTCTGGGGACCCTGATGTAAGGGGGGCTCTCTGGGGACCCTGATGTAAGGGGAGGCTCTCTGGGGACCCTGATGTAAGGGGGGCTCTCTGGAGACACTGATGTATAGGGGAGGCTCTCTGGAGACACTGATGTATAGGGGAGGCTCTCTGGGGACACTGATGTATAGGGGAGGCTCTCTGGGGACACTGATGTATAGGGGAGGCTCTCTGGGGACCCTGATGTATGGGGAGGCTCTCTGGGGACACTGATGTAAAGGGGGGGCTCTCTGGGGACACTGATGTAAAGGGGGGGCTCTCTGGGGACACTGATGTAAAGGGGGGGCTCTCTGGGGACACTGATGTAAAGGGGGGGCTCTCTGGGGACCCTGATGTAAAGGGGGGGCTCTCTGGGGACCCTGATGTAAAGGGGGGGCTCTCTGGGGACCCTGATGTAAAGGGGGGCTCTCTGGGGACCCTGATGTAAAGGGGGGCTCTCTGGGGACCCTGATGTAAAGGGGGGCTCTCTGGGGACCCTGATGTATGGGGTGCTCTCTGGGGACCCTGATGTATGGGGGTGCTCTCTGGGGACCCTGATGTATGGGGGTGCTCTCTGGGGACCCTGATGTATGGGGGTGCTCTCTGGGGACCCTGATGTATGGGGGTGCTCTCTGGGGACACTGATGTAAAGGGAGGCTCTCTGGGGACCCTGATGTATGGGGGGCTCTCTGGGGACACTGATGTAAAGGGGGGCTCTCTGGGGACCCTGATGTATGGGGGGCTCTCTGGGGACACTGATGTAAAGGGGGGCTCTCTGGGGACCCTGATGTATGGGGGTGCTCTCTGGGGACCCTGATGTATGGGGGTGCTCTCTGGGGACCCTGATGTATGGGGGTGCTCTCTGGGGACACTGGTGTATGGGGGTGCTCTCTGGGGACACTGGTGTATGGGGGTGCTCTCTGGGGACACTGGTGTATGGGGGTGCTCTCTGGGGACACTGGTGTATGGGGGTGCTCTCTGGGGACCCTGATGTATGGGGGTGCTCTCTGGGGACACTGATGTAAAGGGAGGCTCTCTGGGGACCCTGATGTAAATGGAGGCTCTCTGGGGACACTGATGTAAGGGGAGGCTCTCTGGGGACCCTGATGTAAGGGGAGGCTCTCTATTCTTAAGAAAATTTTAATTTCATAAGCTTTAAGGGGGCGGGGCTTTAAGGGGGCGGGGTTGGGGGACGGACCTGGGAAAGGTTTGGTGGGGCAACGGGTGGAGAGTAAGGTTTTTGCCTGGCTAGTAGGTCTAGACTTGAAATTTTAAGCCCTGGATTATATTATATATATATATATATATATATATATATATCATTAAATGCAATGCCATTACTAGCCTCCTTCTGAAAATACATTTGGAATTTCTCTCCCAAAACAACCATGCAGCATGTGAAATCAGAACGCCTAATCTGCTTACTTATGCCTTATGACAGTGATTATTGAATTTGTTAATCATAGAATTTACAATATAAGCTGGAGGATAGGAGTAGTTAATATCTGGGCCTGAAAATTGCTCAAGCCAAGTTTCCTTTCATCAATGGAAGGTCAAGTGTCTTAAGAGTGATGACACCAGTGTACAGGACTTCTGGTTTGAAGGGAGTTCCTATTTCTTAGTGTAAATTGAAAATCATTTACCGTATATACTCGAGTATAAGCCGAGTTTTTAAGCACATACTCGAGTCACCTTTTTGCGCCTGATCTCCCGGACTTTGGGGACCCGGTACCGGCCGGTCGTAGGTCCTCTGGACCCCAAACTTGGCACACATGTAGCCCCACTCTTCCCCTACAAGTTTGCAAAGTTTCTTGTCCGGGGTACCTACGGCCGGGGAGCACTGATTTTTCAAAGCCAGGAACCCCTTCCATAGACTCCCATGTTAAACGTCAGTCTAGTCATGGACACAGTGAGGCATGGACACAGTGAGGCAAAGTGAGGCACACCCTAGGCTTATACTCGAGTCAATAAGTTTTCCCAGTTTTTGTGGTAAAATTAGGTGCCTCGGCTTATATTCGGGTCGGCTTATACTCGAGTATATACGGTACTTGTCTTTTAAACAACAGTTAGGCCCCTTCCACACGGAGGTCCGTTCAGGTCCGCCTGTCAGTTTTTTAGGCGGACCTGAAACGGATCCTCCATGTACCCCTATGGAGGCACGGATGTCAGCGGAGACATGTCCGTCGTCATCCGATTCCCCATAGGGGAGAGCGGCGCTCTGACAGGGCGGTCCCTGCACAGTGTACGGGGACCGCCCAGTCATCCGTCGGCTCAGCGGGGATCAACGGAGCGATCCCCGCTGAGCAAGTGGAGCTTCACGGGGCGGATCTGCACGGATCCGCCCCGTGTGAAAGGACCCTAACACTATGTGTAGTGTAACTGTTGTTTAAAAGACAAGTAAAGGATTTCCAATTTTCACTAAGAAATAGGAACTCCCTGTAATGCTTAATTACACCTGTGCCAAGACTATGGCAATTAAACTATTTAAATATAATAGTATATCTAAAAGTAAAAAAGTTTTTTTTTCATTCTGGATAGCCTTAAACAAAAACGTGAGAGGATATGCTGTATTTTTAACGTGAGGGTAATCCCCTCCAAGACAGCTGTCAGGGGAACAAATGTAAACGTTTTGAAACAAGCACTCTCTAGCTGAATATACTGTGACATAATTAATTCTCAAAGATAACAGCAAAGACTCTAATGTTGGATTCAAATAGTTTCAAACAGCATAGAAACACCTACTGAATGTTTACAAGGCTGGTAGGCTACCAAGATTAACTCTAATGCCTTGTACACACGATCGTATTTCTGATGGAATAAAATCCGATGGAGTTTTCCGTCGGAATTCCGATGAAGCTGACTTCCATCAGTCTTTCATACACACTGTCAGACTAAATTCTGACCGTCCAAAACGCAGTGACGTAAAACACTACGACGAGCCGAGAAAAATTAAGTTCAATGCTTCCGAGCATGCGTCGACTTGATTCTGAGCATGCGTGGATTTTTCTCTGATGGAATTCCACACAGACGATTGGAATTTCCCATCGGAAAAATTTAAAACATGTTCTATTTTTTTACTCCGATGGAAAAAAGTCCGATGGGGCCCACACACGATCGGAGTTTCCAATGAAACAAGTCCATCGGATTTTATTCCATCGGAAATCCGATCATGTGTACAAGGCATAATATGAAAAAGCTAAGATTTTAGTGTGTCTGTTGTGAATTTGAAGATTAATTTCTTCACAATGTCTATAGCTACAAAAGGTAAATAAGGGCTTGTTACTGCTTATTCAGAATATGAAAATACTTTTTGAATTAGAGAAAGAGGGATAGGAGGTTACATCTTCTAATGGGCAGACTAGTTCTGGGGACCTTGCTGACAACCAGGCATTCCATAACTTTTCGGTTACTTTCTGTTTGGACTTTGGGACAGGAAGAGAAATCTCCCCTATGGGACATAGATAGCAAAAACAAAATTGCCATTATAACCCTTTCTTACTCTATTCAAAAGGAAAGTGAAAGTTTTGCCTTTAGTTCTACTTTAAGATTATTCACTCAGAAGTGTTAAAGAGCATTTGACCAATAGAGAAAATAACCTAGAGAGCCTCGTACACACGACCGAGTTTCTAGTCGTAAAAAACACGTCGTTTTTTTCGACGAGATTCTTGTTAACCTTGTCGATTTTCTCGTCAAGCTTTCCATGCGTACACACTGACATTTCCCAATTTCCTCGTTGTTCTCCGCGGTCACGTCCAGCACGTACGACGGCACTATAAAGGGGAAGATCTTTTTTCTTGGCGCCACCCCTTGGGCTGCTTTTGCTGATCTCGTGTTACCGCGTGTGAAGTAAAAGTTTGGGAAGAGACGATTCGCGCTTTTCAGTCTTCGTACTTTTCAGATCGTTTTCTGCGGTTCAGTTTGTGCTTGTGGGTTCGTATCTTGACTTTCAGGGCGTCTAGGCAGGTCGTATCTGTTTTACAGTGCGTTCTTGCCTGTTCGTTTCTGATTTTCAGTTCGTTATTCATAGGCCTTGCTGTTCTAAAGTGCGTTCTGTTCTGTACGTTCTGATAAGACGACCGTTTCCTAGCCATGTCGCCTGGACGTTCTCGTCGTCGAGTTCGTGCTGTGCGTGCGCTTGGTGTTGGTCTGCTTGTTTTGGACCAAGACCAGTCCATGAATGGTGTGAGGAGGAGTTCATGGACCAAGAATTGGTTGCTCCAGCGGGACCAATTCTGCCATATGCCTCTGCTGCGGGAGATCGTCGAGAATAATCCTGAGGACTACAGGAATTTTCTGCGGATGTGTGACCCCGTTTTTCAGGAACTGTTGGCTTTGGTGTCCCCCTATATTACCAGGCAGGACACCGTTATGCGGGAAGCCATCAGTGCTGAGCAGAGGCTCATCGCCACGTTGCGTTACCTGGCGACAGGGAGAAGTCTTCAGGACTTGAAGTTCACGACAGGCATCTCCCCCCAGGCTCTGGGCCTCATAATCCCAGACACCTGTTCTGCCATAATACAAGTCCTGCAGGAGGACTATATTAGGGTAAGTTTTCTCCATTTACATCACATTTTATGTATTACATGTATGCTAATGTATTGTATTTCTTTCTTCCTTCCCTAATTACCATGATTGTAATATGCTGAGAATGTCCCCTTTGTCCTCATGCATGCTTGAAGCTTTAGATTGCCCCTTTTTTCTCCTCCATGCATATTTTCCTTCACTAACCTTTCCAGCAGGGGCGCCTGTTGCTCCAAATGTTTGGGGGTTCAAACCCCAATTTAGGAAATAAACTTCCTCCTTTTTTGCTCTGGTGCCTATTAAACGCCCCCATTTGTTCCCTCCAATGCAGCCATTTTGTTCCCTCCAATGCAGCCATTTTGTCCCCTCCAATGCAGCCATTTTGTCCCCTCCAATGCAGCCATTTTGTCCCCTCCAATGCAGCCAGTCCCCCCCCCAGGCCTGCACTTACCTTCTTGTGGTCAGCGTCATCCTTCTTCTGTCCTTGATGTCTTCTCCTTCCCTTGATGTTGCATCAGCCAATCATGTTACCATTAAACAGACTTGGTGAACATGATTGGCAGAGCAGCCTGTCAGTGTTTACCCAAGGAATGCCCCCCCCCCCTGCGTCCCCTATTTAACTTTTCTGAAGCCAATTACATCCCTCAGGCTGTAATGTGCAAGACAATTTTCCTTCCTGTTTCTGATATGCAATTTTAAGCCCATAAATGCCACAGTTCTTCATATGTCGGTCGCTTAACAGGGGGCCATCCACCTGAATAGTGGGCGGCATAGACAATACATAGGTTAATGCAAGGCATGAACCTATGTATTGTTCTGAGTGACGGGCACAGGAGAGAGGGGGCAGTGCTCCAGCGCCCACTCTGGACGCACCGCCACTGCAATGCTATCCTGTGTCCAAACACATCTCCCCCCTCCCCATTATAATTTATTAATGGACCATCAAAGGGGGTGATGAATATGATACATGAGCCTTCCATTATACTTATTTAAACACCTTAATAAACGTAGACTTTGCTTGATGTTGGCCTCTAATGTATTTTCTTAGAATATACTTGTAATGTTTGATTTGTGTATTCTAATTTTTTTTCATCTTGTTTGACTCCACAGCTTCCTTCCACGCCACAGGAATGGCAGGCTGTGGCATCGGAGTCTGCCACGCGGTGGGACTTCCCCAACTGCGGTGGTGCTATAGACGGGAAGCACGTCCGCATCGTGCCGCCACCCCGTTCTGGGTCCTACTACTTCAATTACAAGGGGTTTCATAGCATTGTGCTGATGGCGGTGGTGTCAGCACGGTATGAATTCCTCTATGTTGATGTAGGGAAGAATGGCCGGATGTCCGATGGGGGATCCTTCATCCAGACGGAGTTTGCCCTCCGTCTCCAGAGTGACGACCTTGCATTGCCACCGGATGCAGGGAATATTGAAGGACTCCCCTTTGTTTTTTTGGCTGATGAAGCCTTCGGGCTCGGACCACATCTTATGAGGCCATTTCCTCAGAGGACCCTGACTCCAGAGAAGAGGGTGTTCAATTACCGGCTGGCCAGGGGCCGAAGAGTCGTTGAAAATGCCTTTGGCATAATGGCCAGCCGGTTCCGCCTTTTTAGGACTCCCATCCACTTGGCGGACTACAAAATAAACTATGTAGTGTTATGCTGCTGTGTGCTACACAATTTTCTTTGCCGCAAATCTAATTCATATATGGCCTCAGTTTTGCCTGAGGCTGGACTTTCCCCTGATAATCCCCTGCCGGGCCTGGAATCTGCCCGTGCTGGCTTGCCCCCCCAAAATGCCCGCGAGGTTCGGGACAAATACATGGACTATTTCACGGGTAGGGGGGCAATTCCTATGCCAGGCTATGTCTAAAGATTCCTGGCTAACGATCCAAATAAAAATCTTGTTTAAACTTCTAACTTTTGTTGGTTTCCTGTCTCCTAGTTTGTCTTAGTGCATTTGTAGTGCCAAGTGTATTTTCCTTTAGTAAATACCAACCATTTCACTATGTAACCTTAAAAAAATGTACCAAATAAGGTTAGAGCATATTAGAAAAAGAAGCTACACGTTGTTTGTGTTCAAATCTTTTACTATGTGCAAATTCACACACCTTTTTTTATTTATTTTTTATTTTTTGTTTGCCTGGCCACAATCCGGCAATTGTTTTCTTAGGAAAATACAAAAACAACAGTTGCATTCCAAAAATTACAAAATTGGATACCTCGGAGCAATCTGAGACATTCACTTACACAAACTATATGTCTCTATGTGCCCGTCCTAATATGGGGTCCTGCCACCCCTTGCCCAGCCAAAAATTGAATATGCACACAATTGGGATTATTTTCCTATAGGGATTTGAGACTCCTGATCCCTATTGTCAACATGTGCTATCTGCCATCAGGGGTGATCAATGGACGTGTTTTGGGGGTGCAACCCCTTCCTCAGTTCACCTACTTTAGATACGAGGAAGGGGTTGCACCCCCAAAAGACGTACATGGATATCCCCTGATGGCAGATAGCACATGTTGACACACTGTGTGCAGATTCCATTTTTGGCTGGTTTGATTGTCAAAAAGTTTTTTAAAAGTTGAAGAAGAAACATGAAAAAAGGGGGTTGGGATGCCTTATTGAATTCTCCCCAAAACATCGAGAATGTCTTTAAATGTTTGATCCATCACATGAATTCTTTCTTTAATTTTGTCCAGTTCCGTGCTACATTCCATCACTTGCTGGATGAGGCGGAGGGCACTGTCAGCAGAGAAACCTGTACTATCCTTCACCCCAACATTCACATCCCCTAAAAACAAAATAAAAAAGGTATTATAACTCTGCAGGCCTACATCTCTTACCTGAAGCTGTGGTGTCAGATACTGACCTGTTGTGGTGACCAGTTCCACAACGTCATCCACCTCTCCTTCCTGCACTTCTCCTTCCTCCACCTCAACTTCCTCTACATCCTTCGTTTGTGGGTCTTTGGGAGTTTGGGGTTGTTCTGAAGCTGTGGGGTTCTTGTGCTCCCTGGAGTGTCCTCCTCCCAGTCGTCTCTCCCCTATGAGAATCAAACAAAAGGTAGAGTTATCACACAGAAATTCTCTATGTAAAAAAAAAAAAAACAGGCTAAATTGCTTGGAAGTGGGGTACAAGTGTGTGTTTGGGCGGAAGTTAAAGATGAATGCATTATTTCTGACCAAGAATATGCTTAGTATTCACCTTTGTCTGTCATTTTTTAGACATGTAAGCAACACAAAAATTCTCTGATGCACCTGTGTGGGACACCCAAAAAAGGCGGGTCTGGTGGCCCACACTATAGTGCTCCAAAGTACAGATGTGGAAGCAGCTGCTGAGTGTCCTCTCCTTTACACTGACAAAAGTTTGCATTTAATTCTCTTTACAAACACATCATCTAGCCTAAAACTTTGTGCCCCAAATTTCCCTAAAAATGGCAGATGACTAATTACTTTTGGGGCTGTAAAAAAAGCCAAAACAGCGGATAGTGGCCGAACGAAGTGTCTAACGTAACGAACGATTACTGTGCCCAACCAAGTTCAAAATATAACATTTTGGAAGGGAGTCCAATAAGAAAAAAATAATAAACCAGCAACATGTCAGTTTAGAAAAGGATTAATAGCATAAAAGTGTACATTTTACTTACTTTTTGCAAGCATTCTCTTAATGCTCCTTAACTGCTCTGGCTCCCTCAGTTTGAGGTCTGACCACCTCTTTCTGAGCTGCTCATTTGAGCGTTTCACCCCGAAATTCGTCTTCAGACTCTTCACGACTTTAGTGAGGATTTTGGCCTTCCTTCTATTTGGTTTGCTATACGGCCCATGCTTTGCGTCATAACCAGACTTGAGCAACATGTCCACCATCTCCGCCATCTCGGCAAAAGACATATTCGATGCCTTGAATGTCCTCCTTGATCGTGACGTTTCCTCGGTCTCCGGGCTTGTCTCCTCCTCGTTAGTTGCGGAATTATCAGACACCTGCTGTAACTCCGCCATATCTGTCTGCGCGCCGAAAGAGAAGGGGCGGGGAAAAGATTTTAGTTAGAACGTCATGGGCGGGCGGCGTGTGCGGAGCGACGTGTTCGTATTTTGACGCATGCGTGGTGTGTATATAGCAAACACACATGTGACTATAGTACGTTCGGTGTGCGGAGAGAGGAGTTCAAGTGACGGACGTGCGAACGAAGGTATGTGATTTTGTGACTTGGACAAATTGTTGGCCTATACTGTTTTGAGAATGTTGTAGGATATATATGGTGACTACGATGTTAAGGAGGTTAGACTGTTTGCCTCACATTAGTTATATATTATTTTTTAAACTTGCAGATACAATATGAATGTCTTTATTAGCGACAAAGAGTTCCTGGCGGAATTTATTGACCGGGTAAGGGAGCTGCCCGCTCTGTGGGAGACGAAAAACCCCATCCATAAAAAAAGAGGGGTGAGAAAAGCAGCGCTGGAGAAGCTGCTCCCATTTGTGCAGACCAAGGTGCCCACAGCCACAGCAAAACAAGTGGACACTAAAATTGGGAGCTTGAGAGGCACCTACAGGACTGAACGCTCTAAGGTCCTGGCTTCTCAGAGGTCAGGAGCAGCAGCAGGTGATGTGTATGTCCCAATTTTGTGGTACTACAGCAGGATGTCCTTCCTGGATGACCACATTGAGGCAAGGCCATCACTCTCCACTCTTCCCCCCAGACTTCCCTGCAGCCAACCTGAGCCTTCTCTGGAGCAAGAGGAGGCAGCCATCCTGGATGATCCTGATTTGGCCGTCTGGAGCCAGGTATAGTATTAAATGAAAATGTATTGGGATAAAATTAATGTTTGACAAATATGTCAAGATGAGAAACATACAATATTTTGGGTTCCACAAGTGAAATCAAGATCTCTAGACATTAGTCTGCACTTAATTGGGTGCTAAATAGTCAATCTGATGTAGGTGTAAATTAGAAAAAAAGATTTCTGGATTTACATTCTAATTGCTTCAATCATGTTTATAAAGTTTGATGCAAAGATTAAACCAACATATTAAACTATGTCCCTTTTTCATACACAGGATGAAATCAGCCAGGAGGAGGGTCTGGAAACTGTCAGGCAGGAGGAGGAAGGGCCCAGTGGCAGCCAGGAGGTGGCAGGGCCCAGTGGCAGCCAGGAGGTGGCAGGGCCCAGTGGCAGCCAGGAGGTGGCAGGGCAAAGGAGAAGCACCAGATCCCAGGTGCCTCCCATCCGGCTTCCCAAAAGAGGCAGGAGGGACAGGACCACCAGTGAGGCAGCAATGGCCCTTATTAAAGAGGCCCATGCCACCCTCAAAGAGCCCACATCCCCTGAAGAGGCCATTGCCGGCCTAGTGGAGGCAAAGTTCAAGGTGATGAGCATGGAGCAACGCCTCCTATGCGAGCCCCTGCTCATCACCTTGCTCAACAAGGGGGTGATGGAGAAAATTACACCCAATACCGCCATATGTGAGGTGGCACAACTGTCCCAACCTCAACCTCCTCCTCCACCTCCACATTCTTCTTCTGCCCCACCCCCTTCTCCTCCACCTCCACCTTGTTCTTCCGCCCCACCCCCTTCTCCTCCACCTCCACCTTGTTCTTCTGCGCCACCCCCTTCTCCTCCACCTCCTCCTCCTCCTGACAGGAGTACCCCTCCAGTGGCCCAGCCTCCAGCCACACGAAGAAGGAAGGCTGCAGAGAAGGCTCCAGGGAAGGTTGCAGGGAAGGTTGCCAGGAAGACGAGGAAGTGATGGCCTTGCTTCATTGTGGTCAGACAGAAGGCAGCCTGTTGTAGTACCACACACTTGGGACATATATATCACCTGCTGCTGTTCCTGACCTCTGGGAGGCCAGCATCAGATTGTGCTCAGAAATGTTGGCCTTCTCAAGCTCCCAATTTTAGTGTCCACACAGGGTTGCTGTGTGCTCTGGGGTCCCCGGGATGCACAAATGGCAGCAGCTTCTCCAGCGCTGCCTTCTCTTTATTTTAGTTCAAACATGAATAAATGTTATTTTTCTTTAAGTTCATACTTGACTATGTGTATTTGTAAAAATGTAAAATCTAGCTTTGGAGTAAGCAGATACATTTGACTGACCAAAAATAGGGGCAGATAACAACCCCCCAAAAAAATAACTAAATCGTATTTCCCAAAAAAGGGTGTAAAATTTACATAATATATATTAAAAGATTCAATGGGAGATCACTACCAAAACATTGCGAAATTACAATTAACATCAGTTATAAAAATATCAAATTTTTTAATATTCCTAAAAACTTGCACGATATAATACACATAAATCTTCTTAAGAGCAACAAGAAAAAGGTTAAAAAAACAGTCATAACTCTGTGTGAATATCAGCAGCAAAAGAAGTTCATTCGTTTGGATTAATGTAACATTCTAACGAAGATTTCAATGCACAACATTTAAACGATGCAAAAATTTTGAGCGTGACGAATGTGCTATCTCCATTACGAAGGCTTGTTTTACCTGAAGATGCGCTCCCGTCTCATAGTTGCTTGTGAGCATGCGCGCTTTTGGAAGAGTCGTAAAAGCATACACACGAACCATTTTCTCGTCACAAAACAGGCCAACGAGAAACACGACGAGGAAATCTGGAATCCTGACGAGAAAATAGAGAGCAGGTTCTCTATTTTCTCGTCGAGATTCACGGCAATTTTCTCGTCGTAAAACCATACACACGAACGGTTTTCTCTACAAAAAAGCTCACGCGGCACTTTTCTTGCCGGTTTTGGACGAGAAACTCGGTCGTGTGTACGAGGCTTAACACTATATGCTAAAACATTATACCAGAAGAGGAGATAATATGAGAGAGACCTTTGCACTGTGTACAAAATGTATGGAAATGAATGTGCTAACCAGTGAAAGTGTGATGAATCAGCTACTGCAGAGTGAAACGCTACACAGAATTAAATTTTGCAGAGACGGAACTCCCTTGTTTGATAAGTTTACTGGACTGAAACCCTTCACAGATAAGCAATAGATCACTTCAGGTAAACAACCTACAGAAGTCTCAATTAGTTGAATTTATTTCTAATGTCTAAAATTGATCATCAGATTCAAAAAGGACCTTATTGCTGTCAATGCTGTAAAAATAGGATTTTATAACAGTTTACCTGTAAAATCCTTTTCTTGGAGTACATCACGGGACACAGAGCAGCCATAGTTATTACTATGTGGGTAATACGCAAGTCCCCCTCTATATAACCCCTCCCATACAGGAAGTACCTCAGTTTTTGTAACAAAGCAATGGGATATATATATATATATATATATATATATATTGTGACAGCAGGAAGGTAAAGTCACCTGGTTGCATCCAGGGGGGTAGATATATTTCTCCCAGATTCAGGCTTTATGCTGACTTATACAACTAGGGAGGGAGTTGATGAGACCAGCTGAAGCTAGTGGGCTCATGGATGATTCATACCTCTAGGGAGAGGGCTGGGCGTCGTGCAGGCAGGGAGTTGATGAGACCAGCTGAAGCTTGTCAGCTCGTTTAAGGCCTCTATAAAAACTCCCAGGTTCATTAGATGTTAGCTCATGCCTGGACCCAGACCTGTGTGGACTGTCTAGGGAGAGTGAACACCTGTGCGGTGAGGCAAAGCCTGTGTGGCTATTTGTTTGGACTTTTACTAAACCAGGGACTTAGGGACTAGGACAGCACCAGGCTGATCCCAGTTGTTAGTTTAGGAAACCTGCATGTTTAGTCAGAGGTCAAACTGACCAGGATTTATTTTGTTTATGTTTCTTTTTGGCTTTGCTGTGTTTTTGTCACTGTACATAGAGAAATAAACCGCACCTTTTGATTTTGAAAACCACAACCTCCGTCTGCTGGCCCTGTTTTTGTGTGGGGAGCCCAACCAGGGGGTCACACACACCCGCTACCGAGTTAACCCCCTCACAGTTGGTGGAGAACCAGTGGCAGTTTTTTTTTAAGCCAGCATGGAGGAGATACTGAAACAGCTGGCTCTAGCAAATGCCAATCAACAGCAGACAAATGCAGGTTTGCAAAGGAGCCTTGCAGCCCAGCAGCAAGCTCATCAACAAGCCCAGCAGCAATCTGAGGCCCGCTTCATAGACCTGTTACAGAAGCAAGAGCAGAGACTACAACAAATGGAAGCAGTAATGCAGCAACGTCCGCAGACCAGTGAGGAAAGCCGTCCCACTAATACCGCGTCCTTTGGGGTGAGTCGTTTATTGACAAAAATGACTGGAGAGGATGATCCAGAGGTATTTTTGACCACATTTGAAAGGACTGCTGAAAGAGAAAAGTGGCCTGAGGAGCAGTGGGCTGGACTGGTGGCTCCTCTGTTAACTGGTGAATCGCAGAAGGCTTACTATGACCTAGAGCCTGACCAAGCAAAAGACTATGTGATGCTAAAAGCTGAAATATTGGCAAGGCTGGGTGTCACCCTGGCTGTCCGGGCTCAGCGTGTGCATAACTGGACTTTCCAGCTTGGAAAACCCCCCAGGTCTCAAATGTATGATCTCATTCACCTGAGCAGGAAGTGGCTACAGCCAGAGACTTTGTCCGCACCAGAGATTGTGGAACGTGTTGTAATGGATCGTGTAGAGAAATACTTGGCTACAGAGAACCTGACGGCCTCTTCCAGAGACTCTCGGACTTTCCACCCTAAGACCAGACCATCCCCAGGGGCGGATAAGAGGATTCCAAGGGGTGAGGGTGGAGAGAGTGAGAGGGTGGGAGCTCTACCCAAAGTTTGGCGAGAACAGCCTGGGAAGTCAGGGGCTCAAGAGGCAGCCAAATGGATTGTTTGCTACCGCTGCCGGCAAGCGGGACATATTGCAGCAAATTGCCCGGTTGTGGAGGAACCCATGCAATGTGACTTTCTGATGGACAGACGTCAGTCGCTGTGTGCGACAGTCGCATGCACTGCCATTCGGGGAACTGAGAAACATTTATGCAAAATGTGTATTAATGGTAGAAATGTTGTGGTATTACTGGATTCAGGTAGCCTTGTGACCCTGATAAAGGCTGAATTAGTTAAAACAGAGGTCTCTGGGAATAGCAAGGTAGCTGTTATTTGTGTGCATGGGGACACCCGAGAGTATCCAGTGACTACAGTGTGTTTCGAGACCCCCAAAGGTACCCTCTCTCATCCAGTGGGGTTAGTATCTCAATTACCGCATGATGCCATTGTGGGAAGGGATTTTCCGAAGTTCTGGGAACTGTGGGATGATCCTGAGCCCCCCACTGGTGCCCCTATGTACCAGGAATGTGATAGCCAGAACTCCTCTGAGAGTGGTGAGGACTCTCCAGAATTTCCCTTGTCAGTATTGGCAGGGGAGACTCAAGAAACTGGAGAGGAGCCCACCTCCTCAGACGAAAACCTACCGTCTGTGGAGTTTTCTGATCTGGAGGTTCACAGGGAAAATTTTGCCACAGAACAGTTAAAAGACCCCGCCCTAATAAAGGCACGGGAAAACGTAGTGGAAATAGATGGCGAGTTAGTGAACCCAGATAATACCTGCACTTACCCATACTTCAGCGTAGAGAAGGACCTACTGTATCGGGTGGCAAAAAGGGCAGAAGAAACCGTTGAGCAGCTTGTGGTGCCCAAACCTTACAGGAAGTTGGTGTTGGAGTTGGCCCATGGGCACATTCTTGGAGGTCATCTGGGGACAGAGAAAACCCGAGAGAGGGTATTACAGAGATTCTATTGGCCTGGGGTGATGAAGGACATAGAAAATTATTGTTCCTCCTGCCCTGTGTGTCAGAGGTCGGCCCCGATGCCACATTTCCGTAGCCCGCTGGTCCCTCTACCCATCATTGAGGTCCCGTTTGAGAGAATCGCAATGGATTTGGTAGGTCCTATAATCAAGTCCGCTAGGGGGCACCAGTACATATTGGTTATAATGGACTATGCCACCCGTTATCCAGAAGCGATCCCTCTCAGAAATACCTCGGCCAAAACCATAGCCAAAGAGCTATCTCTTGTTTTTAGCCGGGTGGGTATTTGTAAAGAACTGCTTACGGACCAAGGTACACCCTTTATGTCCCGGGTTATGAAAGAGCTGTGTAAATTGTTCAAAGTGACGCAATTGCGTACATCTGTGTATCACCCCCAAACCGATGGGCTGGTTGAAAGATTCAACAAAACCCTAAAACAAATGTTGAAGAAAGTGGTGGATAGAGATGGAAAGGATTGGGACTGTCTACTTCCTTATTTGATGTTTGCTATTAGGGAGGTGCCCCAATCCTCTACGGGATTCTCCCCCTTTGAGTTACTGTATGGGAGACACCCAAGAGGGCTGTTGGATATTGCCAAGGAAACTTGGGAAAGTGAGAGTTCTCCCCACAGGAGTGTGATTGAGCATGTCGCCCTGATGCAAGATCGAATTGCACAGGTAATGCCCATCGTGAAGGAACATTTGGCCCAAGCGCAGTTGGCACAGCAGAGAGTGTACAACCGTGGAGCAAAGACCCGTACCTTTTCCCCGGGGGATAGGATATTGGTACTTGTCCCTACGGTTGAAAGTAAATTCCTTGCCAAATGGCAAGGCCCCTACGAGATAATGGAAAAAGTGAGCGAAGTGAATTACAAGGTCAGACAACCAGGAAGGCGAAAGCCCGAACAGATATATCACGTTAATCTGTTGAAAGCCTGGAGGGATAGAGAGTCCCTAGTCGCAGAAACTTGGTCACCAGCTCAAACTGGTTGCGTGATTCCGGAGGTTGGAATAGCAGCCACCTTGTCACAACCCCAACAACAGGAGGTTAAGGAGTTTGTGCTTCGCAACAAGGAGGTGTTCTCTGAGCTGCCGGGACAAACATCTGGGGTAGAGCATGATATTATTACCCCGCCCGGTGAAAGGGTGAAGTTAAAACCCTATCGGATCCCAGAGGCCCGACGGGAGGCAATACGGGAGGAAGTACAGAAAATGCTGAACTTAGGGGTGATAGAGGAGTCCCAAAGTGATTGGTCTAGTCCCATTGTGTTGGTGCCTAAACCGGATGGGAGCTGGCGATTTTGTAACGATTTTCGTCAGTTGAACAAAGTTACAAAATTTGACACCTACCCCATGCCACGTATAGATGAGTTGATCGACCGGCTGGGAACAGCCCGATACATGACGACTCTTGACCTCACAAAAGGGTATTGGCAAATTCCCCTGGCCAAGTCGGCCAAAGAGAAAACCGCATTTGTAACCCCAGACGGGGCGTTCCAATATAAGAGAATGCCGTTCGGGTTACAGAATGCGCCGGCCACATTCCAGCGGAAAATGGACCAGATACTGAGGCCCCATCGGAAGTATGCGGCGGCTTACCTGGATGACGTAATTGTCCATAGCACAGATTGGGCCTCACATCTGCCAAAAGTGCAAGCAGTCCTAGACTCTATCCGGGAAGCGGGGTTTACGGCTAACCCCAAGAAGTGTACCATTGGGCAGGAGGAGGCCAAATATCTTGGGTACACCATTGGCAGGGGAGTGATAAAACCCCAACTCAACAAAGTCGAGGCCATCCAGAGTTGGCCACGTCCCAACAGCAAGAAGCAGGTACGGGCCTTTCTGGGAATCGCGGGTTATTATCGGCGCTTCATTCCCCACTTTGCTTCTAAGGCTGTGCCCCTAACCAACCTGACGAAAGGGAAAGGGTCGGTCATGATTAAATGGACCCCCGAGGCTGAGGCAGCATTCCAATTCTTGAAACAAGCCTTATGTAGCCAGCCAGTGTTGTACTCACCCGACTTCTCTAAAGACTTTGTCGTACAAAGTGATGCGTCAGATGTGGGGTTAGGAGCAGTATTGTCCCAGGTCTGGAACGGGGAAGAGCACCCAGTCATTTACCTCAGCAGGAAGTTGAAGTCCCATGAGGTAAATTACGCCACGGTTGAAAAGGAGTGTTTAGCGGTGAAGTGGGCTCTAGATTCCCTTCGGTACTATCTGCTAGGTAGGCACTTTGACATGGTTACGGATCACGCTCCGTTAAAGTGGATGGCTCAAAACAAGGAGACAAATAGAAGAGTGAATAGGTGGTTCCTGGCCCTACAGGAATTCAACTTCACAGTAAAGCATCGCCCTGGCGTTCAAATGGGGAATGTGGATGCTTTGTCTCGAGTACATGAATGCCTGATTGCTGGTGTTCCAACCCCAAGGTTAAAACAAGAGGGGGGGGTATGTGACAGCAGGAAGGTAAAGTCACCTGGTTGCATCCAGGGGGGTAGATATATTTCTCCCAGATTCAGGCTTTATGCTGACTTATACAACTAGGGAGGGAGTTGATGAGACCAGCTGAAGCTAGTGGGCTCATGGATGATTCATACCTCTAGGGAGAGGGCTGGGCGTCGTGCAGGCAGGGAGTTGATGAGACCAGCTGAAGCTTGTCAGCTCGTTTAAGGCCTCTATAAAAACTCCCAGGTTCATTAGATGTTAGCTCATGCCTGGACCCAGACCTGTGTGGACTGTCTAGGGAGAGTGAACCCCTGTGCGGTGAGGCAAAGCCTGTGTGGCTATTTGTTTGGACTTTTACTAAACCAGGGACTTAGGGACTAGGACAGCACCAGGCTGATCCCAGTTGTTAGTTTAGGAAACCTGCATGTTTAGTCAGAGGTCAAACTGACCAGGATTTATTTTGTTTATGTTTCTTTTTGGCTTTGCTGTGTTTTTGTCACTGTACATAGAGAAATAAACCGCACCTTTTGATTTTGAAAACCACAACCTCCGTCTGCTGGCCCTGTTTTTGTGTGGGGAGCCCAACCAGGGGGTCACACACACCCGCTACCGAGTTAACCCCCTCACAATATATATATATATATATATATATAGATAGATAGATAGATAGATAGATAGATAGATAGATAGATAGATAGATATTGTACAGGACGCCAAGGTTGGGTCCTGGACGGGTGCTATGTAGCACCAATATTTGGGTTATGGTCCCTTTAACGAGTGCTAATAGTG
This sequence comes from Rana muscosa, assembly GCA_029206835.1. Lineage (NCBI taxonomy): Eukaryota > Metazoa > Chordata > Amphibia > Anura > Ranidae > Rana > Rana muscosa. The sequence goes on along the minus strand of CM055121.1, from coordinate 32,025,016 downwards.
TTCAGGAGGTCACCCAATGGGTGGGGAATTCCTGGCAAAATAAATAGTCCAGAGAGGACTGGCTCGCAGTCCTCTTTGTCTTAATAGAGAGGTATTTGGGGCCCGGAATTTCGGAGGCTCTAAAGTGACATTCGGGTGGGATAGAGCCTCCACTCCTGACCACTGGGAGTCAGCACACAGGGGGTTAAGGGCTTCCAGGAAGACAGCTCATAAAACAGGAAGTGATGCTAGAGGTGGTGTGGAAGGAGTATGAGGATTGCACCTGTGGAGAGGAGCTGTCTGTCTGCTGGGAGCTTGGAAAGATTCAGCAAGGGCTCTGGAAGTTCCCCTACAAAACTATATGCGTCTTTCCTTTGGTTTATTTTTGTGCTGAAGACAAGCAGGACTTTTGATTTATGCTGGAAGATAAGCGGACTTTGGGTTATACTTTTCTGTGTGCTGAATTAAGCGTTATTTTTGCTTTATTCACAAATAAAAGCCTTTCTGTTTAAAAGTCAACGGTTTATGCACTTAGTCCCGTGGAGCTATAATCCCCAAAAGTTTACAAATATATATATATATATATATATATATATATATATATATATATATATACCATTGCTTTGCTACAAAAGCTGAGGTACTTCCTGTATGAGAGGGGTTATATAGAGGGGGACTTCCTGTCTTGGGTTGCCAGTGTCCATTCACCTATAGGTGGTGTATTACCCACATAGTAATTACTATGGCTGCTCTGTGTCCCGTTATGTACTCCAAGAAAAGGATTTTACAGGTAAGCTGTTATAAAAATCCTATTTTCTTTATCTTTCATCAAGTGACACAGAGCAGCCATAGTAATTACTATGTGGGATGTCCCAAAGCAATGCCTCTGAGGGGAGGGAGACACAAATAAAAGCAGATCGCCATCAGACATGAGGATCTATACTGCTGCCTGCAGTACACTGCGCCCAAAAGCGGCATCTTCTTGCCGTCCTACATCCAAGTGATAAAATGTAGTAAATGTATGGACTGATGACCAAGTTGCGGCCTTGCAAATCTGAGTCATAGAGGCTTGGTGATACACCGCCCATGAAGCACTCACTGCTCTAGTAGAGTGCACTTTAACCTGAAAAGGCGGAACCTCTTTTCAAACCATAAGCCTGAACTATAACTTGCCAAATCCACTTTGAAATAGTCGATTTTGACGCTGCCTGCTTTTTCCTGGGCCCTTCTGGCAGCACAAACAAAGCATCAGTTTGCCGTATCTGAGCTGTCACCTTCTGATAGAGCCTGACAGCTCTCACTACATCAAGAGAATGTAAAAAAAATTCCTCCGGAGAACGAGGATCTGGAAAAAAAGAAGGCAGGGAGACATCTTGGTTCAGATGAAAACTGGATACTACTTTAGGTAGAAAGTTTGGGTGAGGACGCAACACCACCTTGTCCTTATGAATAATTAAGTATGGCTCTTTACATGAGAAAGCTGCCAATTCTGATACTCTCCTTGCCGAGGTTACTGCAACCAAAAAAAACAACAACTTCCTTGTCAAAAGGATCAAGGAAATATGGTGCATTGGCTGAAAGGGTTGACTTTGCAATGCCGATAAAGCTAGATTCAAATCCCATGGGCACAAGGGAGACCTAACTGGTGGAATTATACGAGTTACCCCTTGTATAAAGGCCCGGATCAAAGAATGCAAAGCAAGAGGCCTTCGAAAGAATACTGACAAGACCGAGACCTGACCCTTGATTGTACTCAAGGTTAGCTTAATTTCTACCCCAACTGTAGGAAGGCAAGAATCCTCTTTGATCCTGCGTAGAAGCCGCGGTAGCAGCTGAACTGGGGGGAACACATAAATCAGTAATAAATTGATCCCAAGGGGTTACTAACGCATGTGTCCCGCATGCGAGTGGATCCCTTGTCCTTGACACAAAGTTGTCCAACTTCTTGTTGAACCTGGACGCCAATAGATCTACGTCCGGGGTGCCCCATTTTTGGCAAATGGCTGAAAAAATTTTGGGATGTAGAGACCATTCTCCCGGGAACAATTGTTGGCGGCTCAAGAAATCCGCCTGTCAATTCTCCACTCCTGGAATGAAGACTGCTCATAGGCAAGGTACATGCTTCTCTGCCCAGGCCAGAATATGGTGTACTTCCCTCTGGGCTGCATGACTTCTGGTACCCCCTTGGTGGTTGATGTAAGCCACTGCTGTGGCATTGTCAGATTGTATCCTGATGGGACAATCTTGTAATCTGAAAGTCCAGGCCAATAGGGCCAGACACGCTGCCCGAATCTCTAGAGTGTTGATGGGCAAGGCTTTCTTGGACAATGGTCTCCTCCAGAATCGCTCACCAGCCTAGGAGGCTGGCATCCGTCGTTACAACCTTCCAGGTTACTGGCATGAAGGTTTCTCCCCTTCTGCAAATTTTCTAGTTCTCAACCACCAACTGAACTCAACCGCACCCTTGGGGCCAGATACATTGGGTAATCCAAGGCTTGGATTTTCTTGTTCCAAGCAGTCAGAATACTGTTTTGCATCAGTCTTGAATGAAACTGGGCATAGGGAACCACTTTGAATGAAGCCACCATCTTCCCTAGTAACCTCATGCAAAGGCAAATGGAAGGATCCTTCTTTGCCTTGACCACATGGACCAGCTCTCTTTTGCCTCAGACTTTTGTCTGAGGCTAAAATACTTTTTCTTGGGCTGTATCTATAACCAGACTCAAGTACTCCAGCCTTCTTACTGGTCGTAAGGTTGACTTCTCTAGTTTGAAAATCCAACCCAGATGATCCAAGTACTTGACCGCGTTGGACACACTCTGGTCTAGCCGTGCAACCTAATGATCTATCAGCAGCAGGTTGTCTAGGTATGCCATTACTGCTAAACCCTGGCCCTATAGTCTTGCTAGTACCAGGGCCAGCAGTTTTGTAAACTCCTGGGGCGCGGTGGCTAACCCGAAGGGCAAGGCCACGAACTGAAAGTGGCACTGTTCTCCTGCAAAACGCAGAAACTTCTGGTGAGCGGGAAAAATTGGCACATGCAGATAGGCATCTTTGATGTCTATTGATGCCAGAAATTCTCCTCCCCGCAGGGTGGATACGACTGACCGAATTGACTCCATACGAAAAGAGCGGACGGTTAGAAACCGATTTAGATCTAGAATGGGTCTGACATCTCCATTCAGTTTTGGCACCGTGAAGAGATTTGAATAAAACCCCATGCCCTGCTCTTCTGGGGGAATCTCTATGATTACACCCTGAGATGTCAGTCGGTCTAGTGCCCCACTTTGTCTACATAGAGGTGAGAGTTCTGTGAGACTACTCTTTGGACACATCAGTGATATCTATAATATTAGTGGATCTACATCTGCACGAGTTTATTTGATCACTCTTATTAAGAAATATAATTTTAGAGACTACTGCTTATATATTAATTTATATTTTCACTATATACCAGGACTCCTTTTTTCACCCCCCCCTTGGACTGCATGGCACTTTTTGTGTTTATCCCGTGGTTTAGCACTGGTTCACTACAGTGCACAGCATTGTCATTTTTGCATTGGCACTTTGGAACATTGATTTGCACTTTATATATTTATATTTTTATGATATATGCATTATTTCACTGTACTTGATTTAAAGAGCATCTTGACACACACCGTTTATAATCATTTTTTATATGTATCTTTATTTCATACACCTGATGTAGTTTGTACGTTTGCTTTTAGCGCGAAAACATTCCTTTTTTATTTTACTACTGTGTAAGGTGAACACATTTTGTTTTTGCAGCCTTTTGCACATCACCTCATTCACATTTCACCTACTCACTAGTAGCGCGAAAGACCCTCTCTATTTATGTTACAATTACACCTTCTAGTGGTAAAAAACAGGCAAGGCATCGTTTACTCAGAAGAAGTCCAAAAGTGAACCGTATGTGTTCCTTAGGATCTTCTTTGACTTACCATTCCCGCCGCAGGATACAGCTGGAAAAACACAGCCAGATCCAATCTTCACCCATCATGGTGGGCCATGTCATGACGGACCGGGTCCCCCTTGCATAATGGGGTCCACACCCTTGGACCCGTACAGCACCCTGCCAGGACAACCTTTGGTTTTGGTTTGTGACTAACGTGCCGGATCCCAGGGTCCAGCCCTCAACAGAGGAGCATTACAGGCAAGTAACCTCGGTTTTCCACGAGGCTCGGGTACCATCCATTTTGGCAATTGCTTTTTGGCATCTAGAATGGATCCGACTGCATAGCCCCTTGATCCTGTATAAGGATTTCCGCAACGGGGCTTCTTCTTTAGCATAACACTTCATCAACCGTGACCAACACCTTCAGACACTGGCGAAAAAACTGAGGTACTTCCTGTATGGGAAGGGTTATATAGAAGGGGACTTCCTGTCTTGGGGTGCCAGTGGCCATTCACCTATAGGTGGCGTATAACACCCATAATAATTACTATGGCTGCTCTGTGTCCCGTGATGTACGATAAAGAAAAAAATATTACTGTGCCCAGGAACTTGCCATTGAGAAATCACAAAAGAAAACTGCTTTATGAAATGTGCCTATTTAATTGCTATTTTTCCCCACAGTAAGGCCCCTTTCACACTGAGGCGTTGAAAAAACGCTCAAAAATTATGGGATTTTGTACCTCTATTTTACCGCGTTTTTACCGCGATCGCGGTAAAAATAGCGCTAACGCGTATGCGTTTTTACCGCGATTTTACCGCGTTGGCGCTAAAATTTGCGCGAACGCGGTAAAAACGCATAGGCGTTAGCGCTATTTTTTAACATAGCGCTTATGCCTATGCGTTTTTACCGCGTTTTTACCGCGAATCCCATTCATTTCAATGGGGATAGGCGTTTTTACAGCGCTATTTTATGCGCCCTAAAGTTGCTCTAAAAAAGCTGTTTGCAGGATTTTTTTCAACGCCCAGCCAGCAAAACGCCTCAATGTGAAAGCCCTCAGAGATTTCACATTGAGAATGCTGGGGCAGGCTTATTTCAGGCGTTATTACAGCGCTATTTTTACCGCGAAAACGCGGTAAATACGCCTCAGTGTGAAAGGGGCCTAAATCTCATAACCATCCAGTTCGGTGAACATGTAGGGGCTAGGGTGACCACACTTCCAAACTGCCATTCAGGGACACCCCCCCCCCGAAAAGATGATTCTTGCCATCTTTTATTGCCGATTTTTGGGGCAGGGGCGTGTCATGAAATCAGCGTGTGCAAGATCAAAAGTGGGTCCTAGGCATCAAGAAGAACAACAATATGGTGCTCAAAGCGCGTTGTGGTGAACAGTGGACATGTCTTAAATTGCGCTAAATATTGGCTTAAAGGGGGTGTTGTTAAAGAGAGTCTGAGATGACTTATATAGTGCAGAATGTGGTAATGTTAAATAGGGAATGCAGAGTGTATGGTGGTGAGTAGTATGTAAAGGAGAGGAGTGCGGAGTGTATGGAGGTGGTTAATATGTACAGGAGAGGAGTGCGGAGTGTATGGAGGTGGGTAATATGTACAGGAGAGGAGTGCCGAGTGTATGGTGGGGGTAATATGTACATGAGGAGTGCAGAGTGTATGGAGGTGGGTAATATGTACAGGAGAGGAGTGTGGAGTGTATGGAGGTGGGTAATATGTACAGGAGAGGAGTGCAGAGTGTATGGAGGTGGGTAATATGTACGGGAGAGGAGTGCGGCGTGTATGGCGGGGGGTAATATGTACAGGAGAGGAGTGCGGAGTGTATGGAGGTGGGTAATATATACAGGAGAGGAGTGCAGAGTGTATGGAGGTGGGTAATATGTACAGGAGAGGAGTGCGGCGTGTATGGTGGGGGTAATATGTACAGGAGAGGAGTGCGGAGTGTATGGTGGGGGGTAATATGTACAGGAGAGGAGTGCGGAGTGTATGGAGGTGGGTAATATATACAGGAGAGGAGTGCAGAGTGTATGGAGGTGGGTAATATGTACAGGAGAGGAGTGCGGCGTGTATGGTGGGGGTAATATGTACAGGAGAGGAGTGCGGAGTGTATGGTGGGGGTAAAATGTACAGGAGATGAGTGCGGCGTGTATGGCGGGGGGGTAATATGTACAGGAGAGGAGTGCGGAGTGTATGGCGGGGGTAGTTAGTGGAGAGAGGAGGAAGAGGAGTGCAATACCACCTCCTGATAGTCTGTCAGCCACTACTATACCACCTTGGTGGTGGGGCACTCCGAAGGATGTAAGGGGGCACTCTGGAGGAAGTAAAGAGACACTCTGGAGGCACTAAGGGGGCACCCTGGAGGTTGTAAGGGAGGATGAAAGGGGGCACTCTGGCAGTACTAACTTAGTCAGAGCCCCCCTACATCCTCCGGGGTGCCCCCTTAGTGCCTCCTTACATCCTCTGTAGTGACCCCTTACATCCTCCTCCAGAGTGGAAGTAAGGGGCACTCTGGAGGCACACAGATAGTACCTCCAGAGTGCCCCACTGCAGAGAGTCCTGAGGAGTGATGGCCATTAATCCATGCCAGGTGAATGTTAGGAAAAGCAGAGCACACCACCCACCTCATGGCTGCCCTATTCCACTACTGCTTGCTCTCTCCCTGCCACAGCCCTGACATAAGCCCGGTCCAGCCTGTGGTGTATGTCCTCATGTTATCTGTACCTGAATTACTGCAGTTCCTCCGGGGGATGCTGCACCCACTGCTGCTCAGGTCAGGGCGGTGAGGTCTTATCCCACTCCCTCCTGGGCTGGGATGAGCTGTGTACAGAGTGCAGGGTTCTGGGATCAGCTGTGTACAGAGTGCAGGGTTCTGGGATCAGCTGTGTACAGAGTGCAGGGTTCTGGGATCAGCTGTGTACAGAGTGCAGGGTTCTGGGATCAGCTGTGTACAGAGTGCAGGGTTCTGGGATCAGCTGTGTACAGAGTGCAGGGTTCTGGGATCAGCTGTGTACAGAGTGCAGGGTTCTGGGATCAGCTGTGTACAGAGTGCAGGGTTTCTAGGATGAGCTGTGTACAGAGGGCAGGATTCTGGGATGAGCTATGTACAGAGTGTAGGGTTTTGGGATGAGCTATATAAAGGGTCCACGGTTCTGAGATGAGCTATATAAAGGGTCCACGGTTCTGAGATAAGCTATATACAGGGTTCTGGGATGAGCTATATACAGGGTGCAGGGTTCTGGGATGAGCTATATACAGGGTGCAGGGTTCTGGAATGAGCTATATACAGGGTGCATGGTTCTGAGGTGAGCTTTATAAAGGGCGAAGGGTACTGGGATGAGCTATATACAGGATGCAGCAGAGGCGTAATTAGAACCTTCAGGGCCCTGGTGCAAGAAACCATGAAGGGCCCCTGACCTCCGGTCTGGGCCATTCCCTCCGAGCCCAGAGGGGGGCAGTATAATGTAAAATGGGAGGGGTGGCAGTGGAGGGCAGTATAATGGAAGGGGGGGCAGTATTATGGGAGGGAGTGGTAGCGGAGGGCAGTATGATGGGAGGAGGGGCAGTGGAGGGCAGTATAATGGGAGGGGGCAGTGGAGGGCATGTGGGAGGGGGGTTAGTGGAGGGAAGTATGATGGGAGGGGGTCTAGTGGAGGGCAGTATAATGTAAATGGGAGGGGTGGCAGTGGAGGGCAGTATAATGGGAGGGTCTGGGGTAGTGGAGGGCAGTACGGGGGGATTGTACAGCATGACTGGAGGGGGGCAGTGTATGGGAGGTAGCAGAGTATAATGGGGGGGTAGTGGAGGGCAGTATAATGTAAATGGGAGGGATGGCAGTGGAGAGCGGTATAATGGGAGGGGGCAGTATGATGGGAGGGGGTGGTAGTGGAGGGCAGTATAATGGGGGGGTTAGTGGAGGGCAGTATAATAGGAGGGGTGGCAGTGGAGGGCAGTATAATAGGAGGGGTGGCAGTGGAGGGCAGTATAATGGGAGGGGGGCAGTATGATGGGAGGGGGTGGTACTGGAGGGCAGTATAACGGGGGTTAGTGGAGGGCAGTATAATAGGAGGGGTGGCAGTGGGGGGCAGTAAAATGGGAGGGGTGGCAGTGGAGGGCAGTAAAATGGGAGGGGGTGGTAGTGGAGGGCAGTATAATGGGGGGGTTAGTGGAGGGCTGTATAATGGGAGGGGTGGCAGTGGAGGGCAGTATAATAGGAGGGGTGGCAGTGGAGGATAGTAAAATGGGAGGGGGCAGTGAGGGGCAGTATAATGGGAGGGGTGGCAGTGGAGGGCAGTAAAATGGGAGGGGGTGGTAGTGGAGGGCAGTATAATGGGGGGGTTAGTGGAGGGCAGTATAATGGGAGGGGTGGCAGTGGAGGGCAGTATAATAGGAGGGGTGGCAGTGGAGGATAGTAAAATGGGAGGGGGCAGTGAGGGGCAGTATAATGGGAGGGGGCAGTATGATGGGAGGGGGTGGTAGTGGAGGGCAGTATAATGGGGGGGCAGTATAATGTAAATGGGATGGGTGGCAGTGGAGAGCAGTATAATGGGAGGGGGTAGTGGAGGGCAGTATAATGTAAATGGGAGGGGTGGCAGTGGAGGGCAGTATAATGGGAGGGGGGCAGTATAATGTAAAATGGGAGGGGTGGCAGTGGAGGGCAGTATAATGGTAGGGGGGCAGTATTATAATGGGAGGGGGGTTAGTGGAGGGCAGTATAATGGGGGGGTTAGTGGAGGGCAGTATAATGGGAGGGGTGGCAGTGGAGGGCAGTATAATAGGAGGGGTGGCAGTGGAGGATAGTAAAATGGGAGGGGGCAGTGAGGGGCAGTATAATGGGAGGGGGGCAGTATGATGGGAGGGGGTGGTAGTGGAGGGCAGTATAATGGGGGGGGGCAGTATAATGTAAATGGGATGGGTGGCAGTGGAGAGCAGTATAATAGAAGGGGGTAGTGGAGGGCAGTATAATGTAAATGGGAGGGGTGGCAGTGGAGGGCAGTATAATGGGAGGGGGCAGTATAATGTAAAATGGGAGGGGTGGCAGTGGAGGGCAGTATAATGGTAGGGGGGCAGTATTATGGGAGGGGGGGCAGTGGAGGGCAGTATAATGGGAGGGGGGTTAGTGGAGGGCAGTATAATGGGAGGGGGTTAGTGGAGGGCAGTATGATGGGAGGGGTGGTAGTGGAGGGCAATATAATGGGAGGGGGGTAGTGGAGGGCAGTATGATGGGAAGGGTGGGGGTGGTAGTGGAGGGCAGTATGATGGGAGGGAGGGCAGTATGATGGGAGGGGTGGTAGTGGAGGGCAGTATAATGGGAGGGGGGTAGTGGAGGGCAGTATGATGGGAGGGGTGGTAGTGGAGGGCAGTATGATGGGAGGGAGGGCAGTATGATGGGAGGGGTGGTAGTGGAGGGCAGTATAATGGAAGAGGTGGTAGTGGAGGGCAGTATGATAGGAGGGGTGGTAGTGGAGGGCAGTATGATGGGGCGGGGGTTAGTGGAGGGCAGTACAATAGGAGGGGTGGCAGTAGAGGGCGGTATAATGGTAGGGGCGGCAGTATGATGGGAGGGGGTGGTAGTGGAGGGCAGTATAATAGGGGGAGTTATTGGTGGGCAGTATAATAGGAGGGGTGGCAGTGGAGGGCAGTATGTTGGGAGGGGGTGGTAGTGGAGAGCAGTATAATGTACAGCATGTCTGGAGTCTGGAGGGGGTAGTGTATGGGAGGGAGCAGAGTTACCATGAGCTACTCAGAGTTAGGGCAGTGCAGGGAGCATTTCGCCTACCTTTCTTCCAGTGCAGGAACAGCCATCATGTAAAAGCCGGAGTCGGGTTGGCGGGGGCGGGGGCGGAGTCGGGGCGGAGCTTAGGCACGAGGACGCCGAGGAGGAATCCTCCTCCGGCTCGCTCGGAATCCTGGGGCTCCACTCTCCTCCTTGTCATGACGTCACTGGTTGTTAGACGCTAGTCGGGCCATGCCTAGCAACCAGTTGTTTTGGCAGTGAGCCAGGCAGCGTCTGGGGGTGAAATGAAGCGGTCTTGAACAGAACTAGCACAGCGGGCAGTGAGGGACAGTGGCAATGCGGTGGCAATTTTTAGGGGGCATCAGATCGGCCAAGAGGGCAATTCAGGGACACTTTATTGTCCCGGATTGAAGGTGCCCGGGACCAGGGACAAAAATGTCAATTACGGGATAATCCCGGGCAATCCGGGACACGTGGGCACCCTAGTAGGGGCATGTGTGTGCCTATCCTATACTAAAATTCATACAATTACATGTTGTGGAAAATGCACTAACCCATAGCAATCACTCAAAACAAATATGTTTTGTTGTTTACAAAACTAATGAGCGATTTAGGTGGATATTCTGCACTACCCAAAAAAGGTACTATAATAGGCAATGAATGTAATCAAGTAATAAATGAGCATGGAAGGTTAGTGGGTGAGCAATGCCTTTGTTTTTCCTTTTTTATCCAATTTTTTTTTAAATGGCACACAGAAAGCTGCAGTACAATGCAGATGGAGCAAAATCAATTATGTGCACATTCTTGTTAAAAGAAAAGTGTGAGAATTAAAAATAAAAAATTATACTCACCTAGGTGGATGCAGCACCGGTCCAATGCTGCATCAGTCCCAGTCAGCCTCTAAGGCCAAGACCCGAGTGAGCAAAGATCTTTCTCAGTCCTCAGTGAGCAGAGAGCCGGTGTCAGTCACCAGTTCTGTATATAACTCCCTCTGTGCAAGGGTTTTGCACAGAGTGGCCCCAATCCTCCTTTTCTTGGGTCCCCCCACAGCGATTCTGGCTTCTCCTTTTCTCGAGTGCCCCCACAGAGAGCTTCCATTGACACAGACAGCAGGACTCGGCCCGCCCACTGGCTCCTGTGTCACTGGGTTTGATTGACAGCAGCAAGAGCCAATGGCTCCTGCTGCTATCAATCTATCCAATGAGGACCCGAGACACAGCTGGAGCTGCTGTGCTCGTCCCCCGTGGCTGGAACGATTGAGTTCAGGTAAGAAAAAGGGAGGGGGCGTGTCCAAGATGGCGATCTGAGAGGAAGCCTGATCTAGAGCTCTGCTGGCTACTCTCCTATTATCCTTGCTCTTGCCTGTTTTACCGGGACTTAACTGCTCGGATCCATTCCGGATGTCCCACAGGACTCGGCAGAGGGGAAAGAGACTTCATTTTCCACAACAAGCGGAGGCTATAGCTCTGCAGGCAGTGGTGCACGTGGTGACTCCCTCTGAGAGAGCTCGCAGCATGGCGTCGCAAACGGAGCTCGAGGACCCGACGCTTGTGACCCGGCTCGGATTTCAGGAGGTGATGGTGGCAATTGCGACATGTCAGGCCACCTTGACCAGCAAGATCGAGGCCGTGCAAATGGATGTTGGCCTCGTTCGGCAGGACCTAGACAAGCTCCGCTCGAGGGTGACGGAGGTGGAGCAGCGGGCTGGCCAGACGGAGGACACTGTCCTGGAGCACTCGGTGTCTCTCCGCACTCTACAGACGAAGGTGCGGGCCCTTGAGTACAAGGTGGACGACGCCGAGAATCGGAATAGAAGAAACAATCTCCGGATTCTCGGCCTGCCGGAAGGTGTGGAGGGGAAGAATCCGACGGTGTTCGTGGAAGGCCTGCTGAAAGACCTGCTGCCGGACGCGCAGTTCTCTCCATACTTTACTGTGGAGCGCGCTCATCGAATCCCTCCGACCCCGGGACCCCCTGGAGCTCGCCCTCGCACCTTTATTCTTCGGGTGCTCAACTTTAGGGATCGGGATGAGATCCTTCGGGCGGCGCGCAGGGCGGGTGAGTTGAGATTTCAGAATGGCAACTTATTGTTTTTCCCTGATTACTCGGCTGAGACTCAAAAGCTCCGTAGGTCATTTGACCAGGTGAAGGGGGGGCTGCGGGCAAGGAACATCAAATACAGTGTCCTCTTTCCTGCCAAGCTGAGGGTACAGGATGGGGAGACTGTTAAGTTTTTCACTACCCCCCGGGATGCTGCGGCCTGGTTGGAGACGCTGCCTCCTCTTCGTGGATAGCCAGCTGCCCCTCCTTTCTGCCTTGCCTTTATGTTTCGCTTGTGCCTACAATATGTTAAACTGCCTGTGCATGGATATACTGCCAATGTGATCTATGTGCCTTGTAGATCTCGGCTCTGGAACTAAATTCACTCCTGCACACAGTATTTTAGGATGGTGGGGGGCGCGGAGCTGCGCAGGTGGGACCCCCACTTTTATCGCCCATCTAGGGGGCCTTTGGACCTGGGATGTTGGGGACCTCCCTGGGAAACTGTGACTGGTTGCTATGCTCCTATTAATTGGAGGGTCCTCTACACTTCTCCTTGGCGCGCTCGTGTTGCGCCGCTTGCGGGTTGGGGGAGTGCAGCCGTTGCTGAAGATGCTGGACTGACCTATGGCTACCTGCTACATGGATGTGTTGCCGCCCCCCTCCCACCATCCCTGCACTTGACTCCCTGCAGCTCTGCGCGCCGCCGCGCACTACTGGTCCTCCCGTCCCTGGTTCTGGCTCTGGACTTGCTGGTCTGTGCTGGGGGCTGGCGGGTGGATACATAATTTGCTGCCCTTCTGTGGGCTGCACTCTCATGAGGCACAAGCGACTGTTCAAATGTTTCCATGTTTTCTAAGTAACCAAGTTTTGGACCCTTGGGTTCACCTAGGAGACTGATTATGCTAGTTTTTACCAGCATCTCTATAGATCTTTTGGAGGATATCGCTCGCGTTCGGTGCACGCCCTCTCTGAACTAATGTTATTGTTGGGGTTAGGGGAATTGATGCATCACCGGTCTTTTCTGGGGGTGGGGGGGAAAGTTTCTGCCGTTGCAGACAATTGGGGAATGTTTTAATAGTTTTGTTTTTCAGGAGTTGCTTGATTCTAAGGCTGCTGTTCCTACTGTACTTATACATGGTGCTGCACTTGCTACTCACAGTGTGTGTTTCATTGGGATTGTATGCTCCCTGGATTGGGGGGGGGGGGATCTGCGGAATTGGCCCTTTCTTTATACCCAGTAGGCTATGGCGAATATTAATATTGTTTCCTGGAACGTTCGGGGCCTCAATTCGGCCACCAAGCGCTCGCTAGTTTTTAAATATCTGCAAAAATACAACCCTCAGGTGTGCATTCTCCAGGAGACACATTTGGTGGGCACCAGAATCCTCGGTCTCCGGAGGGCCTGGGTAGGTGCCCACTATCATTCCACTTATTCTACTTATGCCAGGGGTGTTAGCATTCTGATCCGCAGATCTCTCCCACTCCAGGTATTGGATGTCCGGACAGACCCTGGGGGCCGCTATGTAATAATACATGTTTTGCTGTATAACAAAAAAATGGTCTTGGTGGGCCTCTATCTGCCACCTCCAGCCAATGCCCAATTCTTATATGATATTATGCAGATAGTGATGGGGTTTCACACACAGGAAGTGTTTCTCCTTGGGGACTTTAATATGGTGCCATCACAGGACCTAGACAGACTGCATGCGGTGGGACGCCCTTCCTCAGAACTCCAAAGCTGGGCAGCTACGTTTGCTCTCACAGATGTGTGGCGAGAATTTCACCCTCAGGATAGGGAGTACACATGCCACTCCGCCTCCTACAGGGCCCTGTCCCGCATAGATCTGGCATATGCCTCACCAGGGGCATTGTGCTGGACTAGAGAGGCCAAGCATTTACCCCGTGGAATTTCGGATCATGCCCCTGTTCAGCTCACTATTTCCCTGGCTAGGCCCCCCAACCTGAAACTTTGGCTTCTGTCTAGGTTCTGGGCATTGGATGAGAGGGTGCAGGACTCCATGGTGGAAAGTATTTGTAATTATTGGATGCTGAACGGGGAGTCTGCTACTCCGGCCACATTATGGGATGCTTTCAAAGCTTGGATAAGGGGGGAATATATATCCCGAATTTCTTCCCTGCAGAGAGAGGCTTCTCGGTCACTGGTGAATTTGGAGGGGGTGGCTGCACAATGCGAGAGGGACTACGTGCGCTCCCCCAGTGAAGCGGCTCACCTCCGTTGGCGGGGGGCCCTGCGGGATCTCTCCCTACACAATGTTGGGTTGACAAAAAAATCTATGCTGTACTCTAAGCAGAGAATATTCGAACACGGCAATAAAAATGGACGGTTGTTGGCCTGGCTGGCTAGAGCCCAGATGGCTTCCACGCATATTGCTGCTGTCCAGGATAATCAGGGGCGATTGGTGTCCTCTCCTGAGGACATCAGTGCTAGATTTTTGGAGTTTTTTCAGGGGCTATACTCCTCTAGGGCCTGTTTCTCTCCATCTGAACTCCAAGACTATCTGGATGCTGTCCCCTTTCCTGCCCTGTCGGAGGACCATAGGACACGGTTGGAGGGGGATATATCTCTGGAGGAGGTTCAAGCTGCGATTGGGGGTCTCCAGAGTGGTAAGACCCCGGGAGCAGATGGCTTACCTACGGAGTTCTATTCTCAGCATGCGGATCTTCTTGCCCCTAGAATTCAAACTCTTTTCTCTGAACTCGCAGAAACTGATGTTTTACCCGAGTCTATGGCAGAAGCCATCATTGTCTTGATCCCCAAGCCCGGTAAGGATCCCCAGGACTGTGCGTCGTACAGGCACATTTCGCTGCTCAATGTGGACGCGAAGATACTGGCGAAGATTTTGGCCACCCGTCTGTCGTCGGTAATTTCTACATTGATACATATTGACCAGACTGGTTTTATGCCGGGTAAGGGTACAGACATTAACATCAGGCGTTTGTTTCTAAACCTGTCCATAACCCATGATAATGCCGGTTCGCGAGTGATTTCCTCACTGGATGCCGAAAAGGCATTCGACTCAGTAGAGTGGGAGTATCTTTGGGGCGTCCTGCGACGCTTTGGTTTCGGTCCCAGTTTTGTGCGCTGGATTCAACTACTATACAGGGCCCCGAGGGCCAGGGTACGTACCAATGATTGGGTCTCTGAATCCTTGTGTTTGCATAGAGGCACGCGTCAGGGATGCCCCTTGTCACCCGGCCTGTTCGCCCTGGCGCTGGAACCTCTGGCGATTTTGGTCAGGGAGTCTCTGGCAGTCCGGGGGCTACAGATCGGTACTCTGGAGGAGAAGTTGTCCCTCTATGCGGATGATGCCCTCTTATATCTGAATGATGCAGGCCCATCCCTGACCGCGGCCCTGGAGTTGTTTGATAAATTCGGATCCCTGTCGGGTATCCGTATCAACTGGTCGAAATCGATCCTTTTTCCCCTTGATGATCGGACTCAGTTTCTGCCAAATTCCGCACCGTTACAGTGGGTTGAGGAATTCAGATACCTCGGGATACGAGTTGCTAGGACTCCTGCCCGATACTATTCACTTAATATATTCCCATTGCTCCAGCTCCTGAGGGAACGGTGTCAATCCTGGTCTGGCCTTCCGCTGAACTTGATTGGGCGTATCAACATCTTAAAGATGGTTGTCTTACCTAAGTTCACTTATCTATTTCGGAACTGCCCGATATGGATTCCGGCGGCCTTCTTTCGGGAGGTGGATAAGTGTATCATTTCCTTTGTCTGGAATGGGGGCGTCCCGAGACTGGCGAGAGCCACTTTACAGTCCCCTACTCACCTGGGGGGCCTAGCCCTTCCTAATCTATGGGTATACTACTGGGCAGCTATGTTGGTCACTGCGTACTGGTGGTTTGGGGCTCGGCGCTCAAATGCTGCGGTTTGTGTGGAGGCGGCCCGGCTGGGCTCCCTGCAGGCACTCCAAAATCTAGCTTATAGAGGATCAGGAGCTTATGAGGACCTGCCGGTCCCGACTAGGGCGACGCTAAAAGTGTGGGTGATGGCACGGCGCAGATTCTCACGGGTGGGGCGCTGGTCCCCGGTTCAGCCCCTATGGGGAAATCCTAATCTGCCTCACTTTCGAACCATACCAGATCCTCAGGTGTGGGCGAAATATGGCATCAAGACGTTAAGAGATATTATGCCGGCGGGAGTCTTGCTGACATTCTCCCAGCTGACCCAGACCTATGGCTTGCCCGGCTGGATGTACTTTCGTTATGCCCAGCTTCGGCATGCGGCTAGGGCCCAATTTCCCTCGCCCCCGTGTCTTCAATTAGACCCGGTGGAAGACTTATTGTCCTGTGATGGCCTACAGAAGCCTCTCTCTGCTCTTTATAACACCTTGCTTCCCATTGACTCCATCAAGATGGATAGACTCTGGGAGGCTTGGAGGGCGGACTTGCCAGCACTGGAGAGGGAGGACTGGGAGGAATGCTTGGAGAGGGGACCTAAGCTGGCTGTGTCTGCGGGTGATAAACTTATACAAACCAAATTCCTCCACAGAGTTTACTTTACCCCAGTGCGTTTATCCAGAATCTATCCAGATAGGGACCCGCAATGCCCACGGTGTCGGACGACCCAGGGCACTTACATCCATATGTTCTGGTCATGCCCTGCTCTGGCGTCTTTCTGGTCAGGGGTATTTGAACAATTAAATGTTAGACTGGAGCTGTCTGTCCCCATGACGCCTGAATTAGCTTTGCTGGGTATCATTGATGATGAACAAAGGTCCCATCACAGTAAACTGCTGATCTTCTACCTTCTGTTTTATGCCAAAAAGGAAATCTTATGTCAGTGGACTTTCCCCTCCCCTCCTTCTGTCTCTTCCTGGGAGGGCAAAATCAATGCGGCTCTACCTCTTTACAAATTGACATACATTAGTCGTGGATGTCCCTGGAAGTTTGACAGGGTCTGGTCGGCTTGGACAACATTCTGAGGCTCTGGAGATATCTGGGTGTTGTCCCTTCCCTCCTTGTCTGCTTTCCTTCCGCCCCCCCCCCTGGAGTCCTCGCCCCCCTTTGTCCCCCCCCTCTCTCTCCCCCCCCACTCATCACCCCCCCCCCCTTTACTCCCCCGTCTCCTCCTCTTTTTCCTTTTCTCCCCTGGGGATCTGGGGTCGGGTTATCCTGCTTTTGCTATGTCTCTTTCCCAACTGAGTCTACTCTTTTTTCTCTCTTGTCCGCAATTTGGTACTTGCAGTGAGTTTCGCTAGGCTAGATCTTGATTTGATTTGATTTGATTTTGAGTTCGAACAGTGTACATACCATGTATTGTATTCAGTGATTGTACTGTGTTACTTCTAACTTTTATTGTTCTCCTTTGTACTTGACAAAAGTCTGTAATGCTGACCTACTGTACTGTACTTATCCTTCAATAAAGCACTCCTGTTTTGTAAAAGAAAAAGGGAGGGTGGGGTCTGGGGGGTGCTGCAGTACAAAAGGTTTTTCACCTTAATGCATTAAAGTGAAAAACCGTGAGGGTTTACAACCCCTTTAAGCTTAATCCCTTCATGCCCAAGTCACTAATGTAAAAGCAGTAAAATGCCTGTAATCTGCCAAAGAATAGGATTTTTTGTACTCACCGTAAAATCCTTTTCTCTGTCGTCCATGGACGGACACAGCTCCTTAAATCTTGACTTGTGGGTTATGTTCCTGTTCATAGGAGAGGACTAGGCAGAACATGTTAGTTATCTTAAAACATGTAACTTTAACAGAGTTGAACAGCCCCGCCCAGGGGGCGGTCCCTCCGGTCATAACCCCTCACCCTGCAGCTCAGTTCGTCAAAAAGCAGTACAAAAACTTAAAAAGGAGGGGTGGGTGCTGTGTCCGTCCATGGATGACAGAGAAAAGGATTTTACGGTGAATACAAAAAAATCCTATTTTCTCTTTTCGTCCATAGACGGACACATCTCCTTAAATCTTGACATGTGGGACGTCCCCAAGCAGTGTCAGAAAAAACGAGGGGTGGGAACAGCAATCAAAAGAAGACTTAACTTCACCACAAACAAACAGAGCTCCTCAACGGAGGAGTTGCAACCTCAAACAGCCGCCTGCAAAGCCTTGCGGCCAAAGGAAGCATCCGAAGATGCACTTACATCAACCTTGTAAAAACTTTGAGAAAGTGTGAACAGACGACCAGGTCGCCGCCTTACACACCTGTGAGACAGATGCTTGATGTCGGAAAGCCCAGGAGGCACCAATTGCCCTGGTTGAATGCGCTGTCACAGGAAAGGGAGGCGCCCGCCCCTTAAGGGCATAGGCCTGGATTATGGTCTGCCTGATCCACCTAGAAATGGTGGTCGACGAGACCTCCAGGCCCTTCTGTGTAGAAAGTATGTAGCGCAACATCCTTGGGATGCGATGGCCAAGGACACCAGGATGGAAGTACAATGTCCTTGATTAGGTGAAAGGCTGAAACTACCTTAGGAACGAATGAAGGCTGCGGGCGTAGTACCACTTTATCCTTATGGATGACCAAGTAAGATGACTTGCAAGACAAGGCCGCCAATTCAGAAACCCTTCTGACCGATGTAATGGCAACTAGAAAGGTAACTTTCTGAGAAAGCGTTGGGAGGAATCTCGCTAAGTTTCTCAAAGGGAGGTCCCTGAAGTACCGAGAGCGCCAGATTCAAGTCCCAGGGAGGAAGCGGTAATCGGGGGAACCACATGTCGGACCCCCTGTACAAACGTACTTACCAGTAAGTGAGCCGCCAGGGATCATTGGAAGAGGACAGCCAAGGCTGAAATCTGCCCCTTAATAGTGCTCAAGGCAAGTTTCAGATCCACTTAACGCTGGAAGAACAGCAGGAGCCGAGAAACAGAATATGCCCGTGGGCGCCAAGCCATCTCTTCACACATAGAGATGTAGGCCTTCCAAGTGCGATGGTAGATCGTCCGGGAAGAAGATTTCCAGGTCCTCAACATAGTGGAGATTACCGAATCTGACAGACCACGGTCCCTTAGTACCTGGCTTTCAATAGCCATGTCGTTAAAGCCAGCGACTGTAAAGCAGAATGAAGTATGGGACCTTGAGACAGAAGGTCCTCCTGCATTAGCAGCCGCCAGGAAGCGTCTGCTACCAGTCTCACGAGGTTGGCGTACCAGGGACGCCGGGGCCAGTCTGGGGCGATTAGATTCACCAGAATCCCATCGGCCTCCACTCTGCGGAGCAGACGAAGAAGCAATTTCATTTGGGGAAAGGCATAAATTAGCCGATACTGACCCCATGGAGCCACCAAACGCGTCGGACGCGTCTTCCCAGGGATCCCTGGGCCTGGCCACAAACCTCGACACCGTGCGATTGAGTCGAGAGGCCAGGAGATCCACAACTGGTGTGCCCCATTTCTGACAAAGGAGTTGAAACACCTCCGGGTGTAACGACCATTCCCCTTGGTCCAGCATCTGGCGACTCACATAGTCCACCTGCCAGTTTTCTACGCCCGGAAAGTAAACAGCCGATAGAGCCGGCACCCTCCTTTCGGCCCATCTTAGGATGTGAGCGACATCCGATACTGCGGCCGAGCTCTTTGTTCCTCCCTGATGGTTGACAGAAGCCACCGCCGTGGCGTTGTCCGACTGGATCCTGATCGGACGACCTTGAAGTCTCTGCAACCACTTGGAGAGGCACAGTCTGATTGCTCGAAGTTCGAGGACATTGATCGGCAGGCGAGATTCGTCCTGAGTCCATCAGCCCTGGGCCGACTGGACCCCCCAGACTCCCCCCCAACCTGTGACGCTGGCGTCCGTCATGATCACAGTCCAATGGAAAGGAAGGAACGACCTCCTGAACTGAAGAGCCGGGGACTCAGCCACCCTCTCAGGGAAGCCTTGACCAGGTGACTTATCTGAATCCAGAGACAATGGAGATCTGTTCCATTTGGACAGGATCTCCTTCTGCAATACTCAAGTGTGGAATTGGGCATACGGTACTGCCTCGAAGGAGGCCACCATGAGGCCCAGAACTCGCATGCAAAAACGGAGAGATGACCATTTGGGGGATGCTAACAATATCACCGCCGACTGGAGTGTCTGCAACTGCTCCAAAGGAAGGAAGACCTTCGCCTCCGAGGAGTCCAGGATCAAGCCTAGGTACACCAGACGCTGAGTCGGTACCAACACCGACTTCTGTATGAGCAGTACCCAACCAATTTCCCGAAGGGTCTGACTGGCTATGGGCATGTCCTCCTCTAATTCTGAGCCATAAGCAGCTCTCAGCAGAAGATCGTCCAAGTAGCCCACGATAACAATGCCTCGCTGTCTCAGCAAAGCCAGATCGGGGCGAGCACCTTGTTAAAAACTCTTGGTGCTGACGCTATGCCAAATCGCAAAGCACAGAAACCTCTGATGGTTGTTGCAGATGGGGACATGCAAGTATGCGACCTTGATGTCCAGGGACGCCAGAAAATCCCCTGGATGGAGCTCAGCAACCACCGAACGAATGGAGTCCATCCTGAACTTTCGCACCATCACAAAGGTATTGAGGGCCCTGAGGTCCAAGATTGGACGGTCACCGTAGTCCTTTGGGACTACCAACAGATTTGGATATAATCCCTGAAACCTTTCCTCCAGGCGCACAGGTAAAATTACTCCGCACCTGAGCAAGTCTTGTACTGCTTCCATTAAAGCATACCGACGAGCCAGAAGGAGAGGAAGATTTGAGGGAAGGATCTGTTTGGTGGACAAGAAAGAAACTCTATCTTGTACCCCGAAGTGACCACCTCGCAGACCCACTGGTCGGAGAGCAGGGAGGTCCACCGAGCTGCAAACTCGCTATGTCGTCCCCCCACGCTTGAGTCGGGCGGGGGCAAAACTTCATGCGGTAGCAGGCTTGTTAGCCGGCTTGTTCGGCTTACGCACCCAGGGACGCTTCTGTCCCCCAGCTGGAGCCTTGTCAGTCTGGGATGATCTTCCAGCTGACCCTGACTGACGAAAATACCGCTACTGCGCGGAATAGGAGGGCCCCGGCCAATGGTGCGGCTCCTTCCCCTAGAGGACTGCGGGAGAAGTGTGCTCTTACCTCCAGTGACATCTTTAATAACGTCCAGCGAGGTACCAAAAAGCCTCTGAAAGGCAATCTGCCAGAGCTCTTTTCGATGCTTGGTCAGCGGACCAGCATTTCAGCCAAATCAGGCGGCGCAGTACCACCACAGATACAGAGGCTCTGGAAAATCAAGGGGGCCGCATCCAGAGTGGCATCACAGGCATACACAAAGCCCTGTACCAATTGGTCAGCCAGCCTTACGCACTCTGGAGGAAGCTGATGCTCCTCTACTGTCTGTTGCAAAATCCTTGCCCATTCACTGAATGTCTGAGACACCAAAGTCGCAGCCAATATAGGTCGCAACGCTGACCCCAGCATGGTGAATCTGGAGCGGGTCACCGCTTTGGACCTCCTATCAGTAGGGTCCTTAAAGGCAGGGGTTACCTCTACTGGGAGAGTGGTTACCTTATGTAGCTGAGAGACCGGGGCGTCTTTTTTTTTTTTTTTAAAGGCTTTCCCCAAAAGGACAACGGACCGCCATGCGCTGAGGGACCACAAAGGACCTCTGCGGCCATTCCCATTCCTTATATATGAATTTATCAAAGAAAGTAACATAAGGAAAAACTTTCACAAAGCGGTTAGATTTGTGTGACCCAAAAGGAGACAGACTCCTCTGCGGAAGTCCCAGCTGCATCTACCAGCTTGAGAGTGTCCCTCACAGCATCAAGAAGTGCACTCACAAGTGCCCTGTCTTGCACTCCCCAGAAGATGGCGGGGAGGGGGCGCTTTTTACCCCCCTTACGCCCACACGCCGCTTCTACCCTGGCAACAAATGATTCCAGGACTGCCGACAGCATATCCATGGGAACCGCAGGTGCAGGGTCACCGTTAGCTGCCTCTGGCAATTTAAGGGGAGGAAAGGCCAGATACTGACTCCATTAGCACCCACTGATAGCCCTCAGGGACCAAGTGAAAACACTTAAGAAGTCCACCCTCCTTGCTGCATTGACCGGGGGGGGGGGGTAACCCAGGGGACTCACCACGCTGCCCGCCTTCCTTGTATACACAGCGTGTGTGTGAGGAATAAAACTTGTGAGGTGAATGAGCTGTGCCCCGTTCAGAAAGCCAGTGCTAGAGGCCAAAACCCACTCCAAATTGGCCGCCAGACGCCTCAGATAAAAAGGGCGTGGACCACAAGAAAATGGCCGCCCGCAATACCGACCTGCACCACAGCGTGGCCATGACAAAATGGCCGCCAATGGAAATTTTAATAGAGAAAACGGACACACTAAAAATGGCGTCGGCGCAGCAAAAAAAAAAACAGCGCCCGAGCCCTGGGATGTGGATGAGAATGCCGTGCAGAGACTTCCCAGGAGACAGACCCCCCCTCACAGAAAGCGGACCCCGGTGCCCTGCGGTTCCCCACAGGGACCCGGAGCCCCCCCACAGGTACACCCCGGTCACAGCGGGCCCTAGGGCAGGAGGGTAAAGGGCGACAGAGAGCAGGGAAAGGGAGGACAGGAGAACCCCTGATCCCGGGAATGCCCAGCTGTTCCATCCTGCCGAGGCAGGAGGAACCGTACTTACCCATCCTTGCGAGGACATGCTGGCGCGTCCCTGACAGACCCACAACCGATGGTACGGAGTAGCTGTCGGCCCGGTCCACTGTGAGTGAGACAGCAAGCAGCCCAGTCATATGTGGACCCCAGAGCATGTGCTCACTGGCCACCCCTGGAGCCATGGGGTACGTCGTGGCAGAACCAGCGCGCTCGACGGCCGTAACTTGGAAGACTACAAGGATCTATAATATCCAGCCTGTCGCCCAGCCGGCAGTTGATAGAAGATATCACAAAAAAATAAAAATAAAATAAAAAAATCTTCAGGACTCTGGGCCCAAAGGGAGCCATGTCCTTCTCCTCTGCTAGGCAGAAAAAAACTGAGCTGCAAGCTGCAGGGTGAGGGGTTATGACCGGAGGGACCGCCCCCTGGGCGGGGCTGTTCAACTCTATTAAAGTTACATGTTTTAAGATAACTAACATGTTCTGCCTAGTCCTCTCCTATGAACAGGAACATAACCGACATGTCAAGATTTAAGGAGCTGTGTCCGTCCATGGACGAAAAGAGAAAAGAAGCTCATTGACACGTACCTTGGGAGGTGAGCCTGACGTGCAGAGGGAGACCTCTCGTACAGCCCTGGCTCCGGAGTCACTGGAGTTGAGACAGTGACCGTAGGAGCACAGTGAGGCAGTGAGTGCCTGCGGGGTTCTCTTGGTTGGAGATGATGGCAGCTGAACAAGAGCTGGCTTAGGTGCTGTGGATGCAGGATACAGTTGCGCTTGCAAGTCAGCGGATGCAGGAGCTCTGAGGGGCAGCAAATGCAGATGCACTAAGATGCAAGACAGCAGGCAGGAGAAAGCTCAGACAAGCCAGGTCATACACAGCGGATCAGTCAGCAGAGACGTCAGGAAAGGGATAGTCAGAGTTCAGGCCGGGTTGGTTACAGAGGATTAGGCAGACTAGTAAACAGAGCAAGGTTAAGGGAGCCAAGGGTCAGGACTGGAGACAGCAGCGAGGTCACGAAGCCGGGTCAGCATTAGATCAGATTCAAGCTCAGGATCAGGTCACAGGGTAAAGCTGCAGATAAGACAGCACTGCACTAGTGCAGCTGCTGTCTTTATATAGGCCATTTGGCGCCAGCATTAATGGCTAACATGTGCGCGTATTTTCGCACATATGCGTTCGTCTGTTAGTACCAATGTGTGGCCGTCCATTAGCGCTAAGGTGCATTAGCCTGTTAGCACTAAGGTGCGTTAGTGCTAATGTGCGTTAGCCTGTTGGCGCCAATGTTCCCGCACATAGGCTTTAGCCTATGCCCGGCAAGAAGGGCACCTGCTAATGCACATCTGCGCATGCCATGTCCCTGACATTCATGTACTTTTTTGAGCGATGGGCATTTTGTTTTAGGCGGCAGAACACTCAGATGTGTACAGGGGCCATTGAAATGAATAGGATTGGTCTTGTTGGGCGTTTTTAGAGCAGAGGCTTAGAGCAGAAAAACGCCCAAAAACGCCTAGATATGAATGGAGCGTTAATGTTAAATAAAACCTGAAGATCAGCTTTAAAAAGGTGCCAGTTGTGCTAAACTAGGAAGAGAGTCTGTTCTATCCTACTCCCCATAGTTTCTTAAATATAACCATAAAAAAGTTTGCATTATGTATGCGTTTAGATACAAGATTCATCGATTTGCATTTTTTTAAATCTTGACAGTCTAAGATTTCTAAAACTTTACAACTAAAAAAATATAAAGATCATATTATCTGGAACTCACCTTCTAAATCATCAAAGCCGAGTACAATGTCTGAGGAATTTCCATGTCTGTCTTTGGTTTCTAAGCAAGTTATTATACAGCCAAAGGATACGATTTCCACCTTGACGAACTCTGACTGAAGACGAAACCTTTTCACGCTTTGTCCTCCAGGTAGGGACCCATACACATCACTTGTTACAGATGTCATTGCTCTGGCAAAATCAGACTGCAATTTGAAATAAATATACAAATAAAGAGTCTAGCATTTATAATTTGTTCTGTTTCTATAAATTAGACTGTTGATGCTAAAGTCGACTTTTTGTTCTGACTTTTAAAGCAGCAGCTCAACATTGATCAACTATGACCTAAGTGTTTATTCTATCAAGTACAAAATATTTGTGACAATATAGATGATGAAAAACTTCTGCTTTGTGGCAAGTGGTTCCCTCGCTTCTCTGTAACGTTTCTACAACAGCCACTGGGCCCTGCAGCAAAAAGTGATCCCGGGACTCCTTCTGTTCATTCGAAAAAAGTTCCAGGGGATCTCAATAACACCACCAACCATAAAAAAAAGTGAAGAAAATAAAATGGTACTTTATTCTGTATAGATTGGGATAAGCACGTGGTAGGTAAATAAAGGTGTTGGCAACATAGAACAGAGCATAGGATGCATTAAGATGAAAAAACAGGAGAGTTTACAACCCCTTTAACTTGTTGGAGCTCGGGTCATAGACAAATGACGGCCACAAGGTGGCTCTAGAAATCCGGGAGGCCGTCAATAAATCCGGCGGCGCGCATGCCCAGCGTGTCACTGTGATGCCAATGCGCGTGCCTGGCGGCCGCTATGTCCACCAGGTACCCGCGATCAGGCCGTTACACAGACAAGGACGTGGATCTGTGTGTGTAAACACACAGATCCACGTCCTGTCAGGGAGAGGAGACCGATGCTGTGTCCCTTGTACATAGGGACACAGATCGGTCACCTCCCCCAGTCAGTCCCCTCCCCCCACAGTAACAATCACTCCTAGGTAACACATTTAACACCTTCCTCGCCCCTAGTGTTAACCCCTTCCCTGCCAGTCACATTTATACAGTAATCAGTGCATATTTATAGCACTAATCGCTGTATAAATGTGAATGGTCCCAAAAATGTGTCAAAAGTGTCCGATGTGTCCGCCATAATGTCGCAGTCCCAATAAAACTCGCAGATCGCCGACATTACTAGTAAAAAGAAAATAATAAAAAAAATCATAATTCTATCCCCTATTTTGTAGGCGCTATAACTTTTGCGCAAACCAATCACTATACGCTTATTGCGATTTTTTTTTTTTACCAAAAATATGTAGAAGAATACACATCGGCCTAAGCAGAGAAAAAAAAATTGTGTTTTTTTTAAAACAATTGGGATATTTATTATAGCAAAAAGTAAAAAATATTGTTTTTTTCAAAATTGTCGCTCTTTTTTTGTTTATAGCGCAAAAAATTAAAACCGCAGAGGTGATCAAATACCACCAAAAGAAAGCTGTATTTGTGGGAAAAAACAGGATTTTTATAACAGCTTACCTGTAAAATCCTTTTCTTGGAGTACACCACGGGACACAGAGCCAGTCATTACATAATGGGTTAAGGGTCACCAGCGGTGATTGGACACTAGCACAACCAATAGAAGACAGTTCCCCTCCATATAACCCCTCCCATCAGGGGAGCACCTCAGTTTTTGTAGCAAAGCAGTAAGGTTCCCATAAGAAGGGGGGGACCTCTGTGTCCCGTGGTGTACTCCAAGAAAAGGATTTTACAGGTAAGCTGTTATAAAAATCCTGTTTTCTTTATCGTACACCACGGGACACAGAGCCAGTCATTACATAATGGGACGTCCCAGAGCAATGCTCAATATGAAGGGTGGGAGACCCAGATCAAATAGGCCGTTTGCGGACAAGAAGCCCTATACTGCTGCCTGCAGCACACTTCGCCCGAAGGCGGAATCCTCATGTCCTTTCACATCTATTTGATAGAATTTGGAAAATGTGTGGACTGAAGACCAAGTTGCAGCTTTACAGATCTGAGCCATTGAAGCCTGGTGGTGCACTGCCCATGAAGCACTTATCGCCCTGGTAGAGTGCGCCTTAACAGAAAAAGGAGGAGTCCTGTTCTTTAAACCATAAGCTTGAACAATTACCTGTCTAATCCACCTGGAAATGGTGGATTTTGATGCCGCTTGGCCCTTCTTGGGACCATCTGGCAAAATAAACAAAACATCTGTTTTACGTATCTGAGCGGTTGCTTGCAGATACACCTTTACCGCTCTCACTAGATCTAGAGAGTGCAACAACTTTTCCCCCGCCGTCCGCGGGTTTGGATAAAAAGAAGGCAAAACAATGTCTTGATTCAAGTGAAAAGCCGACACTACCTTAGGTAGAAAGGCGGGATGGGGTCGTAGTACAATTTTGTCCTTGTGACAATTTAGATAAGGCTCTTTACAAGAAAGAGCTGCTAGTTCTGATACTCTCCTAGCAGAAACAATAGCAATCAAAAAGGCCAATTTCCTACTTGATATAATTAAAGGAATATGGCGAATAGGTTCAAAAGGTTGCTTTTGCAACACTGACAATACCAAATTCAAATCCCATGGACACAAGGGAGACCTGACTGGAGGATTTAACCTCAGTACTCCCTGAATGAAGGCCCGAACTAGGGAATGAGATGCTAATGGTCTCTGAAAAAATACTGATAGAGCCGATATTTGACCCTTGATGGTACTAAGGGCTAATTTCATATCCACTCCTAACTGGCAAAAGGCAAGAATCCTGCTTATTTCATATTTCTGAGGGTTCCAACTTCTAGATTCACACCAGGAAACGTATGCTTTCCAGACTCTATGATAGATGAGTCTGGAGGCTGGCTTTCTAGCATTAATGAGCGTAGAAAGAGCTGGACCAGAGACTCCTCTCTTTTTCAAAATGTGGGTCTCAGCAGCCAGGCCGTCAAATTTAGTCTTTGTAAGGAAGGGTGGAATACTGGACCCTGTGACAGCAGGTCGTGTCGAAGTGGAAGCTCCCAGGGCCTTCCTTTCGCCATCTTTACGATCTCGGCGTACCAAGGCCTCCTGGGCCAGTTTGGGGCCACTAGAATTACTGGTATCCCCTCCTCTTTGATCCTGCGAAGAAGTCTTTGTAGAAGAGGGATCGGGGGGAATGCATAGATTAGTGAGAACTGATTCCATGGAGCTATTAGAGCATCTACTCCGTAGGCCAGAGGATCTCTCGTCCTGGACACAAAGTTGTCCAATTTCTTGTTGAACCTGGAGGCTAGCAGGTCTATATCTGGGTTTCCCCATCTCAGACATATGGCCTGAAAGACCTCGGGGTGGAGAGACCACTCTCCTGGTAATAGCTGCTGACGACTCAGATAGTCCGCTTGCCAGTTTTCTATCCCCGGGATGAAGATTGCCGAAAGGCAAGGTACATGCTCTTCTGCCCATGTCAAAATCCGGTTCACCTCCTTTTGAGCAGCCCGACTGCGGGTGCCTCCTTGGTGATTGATGTAAGCTACTGCCGTAGCGTTGTCGGATTGAACCCGAACTGGGTGGCCCTGTAACCTGTATGTCCAGGTTTTGAGGGCTAGATATACTGCCCTGATCTCTAGTACATTGATGGGCAGGATCCCTTGGGTCTTGGCCCAGGTTCCCTGGGCAGAAGCCTCTTCGAATACTGCACCCCAGCCCGATAGACTGGCATCCGTAGACACCACCTTCCAGGAGACCGGGAGAAAGCATTTTCCCTTCCGTAAGTTCTTGGCTTCTAGCCACCAACTGAAGCTTTGGCGTACTTGGGAGGACAGGCGCATGGGTATATCCAGAGCTTGGCTCTTCCTGTTCCAGGCGGCTAAAATATTGCCTTGAAGCAGTCTCGAATGAAACTGGGCGTAAGGGACAGCCTCGAAGGAGGCTACCATCTTCCCCAATAGCCTCATGCAAAGGCGAATAGACGGCCTCTTGTTTGCTTTGACCTTGTGGATCAGATCTTTCAGAGACTGTATCTTTGGCTCTGGCAGGTATACCTTGTTTTGGGCTGTATCTATGATCATGCCCAAATATACTATCCTTCTTTGGGCCTGAAGAGAGGAATTTTGTAAGTTTATAATCCATCCTAAATGCTCCAGGTATCTTACTGTAGTGAGCACAGCGTGATCTAATCCCTCTTTTGACTGATCTATCACCAGTAGATCGTCTAGATAGGCTGTTACCGCTATGCCCTGTGTCCTCAGATTTGCCAACAGGGGAGCTAGTACCTTTGTGAATACTCTGGGCGCGGTGGCTACACCAAAGGGCAGGGCCACAAATTGAAAGTGGCGCTGTTCCACCGCAAACCTTAAGAATTTTTGGTGAGCGGGGAGGATGGGTATGTGTAAATATGCGTCCTTGATATCTATGGACACCATGAATTCTCCGCCTTGCAAGGTGGCGACCACGGATCGGATCGTTTCCATTCGAAAATGGCGCACGTTCAGAAACCGATTTAGAGATTTTAGATCCAGGATGGGTCTGACGTCTCCATTTGGCTTTGGAATCACAAAGAGGTTTGAGTAAAAACCTGAACCCTGCTCTTTTTGGGGTACCTCTGTAACCACCCCTTGAGCCAGTAAGTGATTCAAACCTTTGAAGAAGGATCCTCTCTTTTGTGGATCCTTGGAGAGTCTTGAATCTCGGAATTGCGAAGATGGGATCTCTCGAAATTCCAGTCTGTACCCTGAGGATATTGTGGATACAACCCACTTGTCCTGGGTTTCTGTCCGCCAAGTTGCTGAGAACTGACGGAGCCTTCCCCCCCACTCGGCCGAGCGGGGGCGCCCCTTCACTGAGAGGTCTTGGGGTCCTGCTTATTAGCTCTTGCACCCCACGGCTTTTTGTTCCTCTGAGCCTGATTTCCTTTGGCTTTTGTGGGTTGCTGAAAATGCCGTCGCCACTGGCTAGAGGCAGGTTTCCCGGGAGCTGGGGAAAGAGAGCGTTTAAAACAAGGCCTCTTGTTTTTCTTTCTCTCCGGTAAAAGAGTCGTTTTACCACTTGATATCCTTTGGATATATTTTTCTAAATCTTCCCCAAATAGGCGTTCACCATGGAAGGGGAAACTTGCCAACAGCTTTTTGCATGGGGCTTCCGCTGACCAATGCTTAAGCCACAGCACCCTACGCATATGTACCAGTTGGAGTGTAAGGCGCGATGCCTGCATAATAGAATCTCTCATGGCATCCACCGTGAAGCATAAGGCTTTTGGCAAATTCTCCCAATTTTTAGCCTGCTCTGGAGGCAGCTCCTTCAGCCCCTGCTTTACCTGTTGGCTGATGACCTGACACATACCGACTGCTGCTACTGCAGGTTGGGTAACTGAGCCGGCCAAAAGAAAGGAAGACTTAAGTAGGGATTCCAATTTCTTCTCAGAAGGATCTTTAAATACTTGCACATTGTCCACCGGACACGTCAGGTTCTTATTTACACAAGAAATAGCCGCATCTACAGAAGGCAGGCTCCATTTCTTTAAAAAAAATTCCTCCATAGGATAAAGAATGTCAAACTTTTTTGGAGGTGAGAAACGCTTATCTGGGTGTTGCCAGTCTGCGTACATTAGATCCTCTAGCAATGGATGAACCGGAAAGGAGCATGCACCCTGCAGGGATCTTAATGAACCTAGGGAGGAGATAGGTGATTCAGTTACCTCCGAAGAGGGTAACTTAAATGCAGATCGCACTGTTCCTGCATAACATTGCACCTGCGACTTCAGAATCTGGGATGCAGAGAAAGGCTCATCTGATATCCCTGATCCGTCTGACTCCTCATCCTCTGCTTGTGTAGCATCATCCTCATCCTCCTCCTCCTCAGATACTTCTGCAGGGAGGTCAACAACTGGAGGAGATCTGCTTCGCTTATTGTCCTTTTTAGAGGATTTAGCGATTAAAGTAGCAATTCTCTCCTCCAGATTATTTAGGGCTGCTGACAAAGTGTCTTCAGTGACATACGCAGGCCCAGGCTTCACTGGGGAAGCCGCCATACCTGACAGAGGTAATGGCTCATCCTGTACAGCTGCGTCCGGCAACACAGGAGAGGAAGGTACCGAGTTAGCACGGCTAGGGCCTCCTGTCTCAGGCAGCGGTGCTTTTTTTATCTTTTTTGTCAGCATTCTTTCCCCTGGAAGGCATACTGCTCAGAAAAAACAAAACAAAACACAAGGTACTCTAATGCATATATTACTGTGCTCAGTTCAGCAATTTACATAAAGTATGCAACCTTAAAAACACACAGCTATGCATAAAGTGGATGTCTTCTAGGAAGTACCCAGCCCAACCACATGGAGTCTTACGTCCCTGTATCGCTGCTGTGTATCCCTGCCAAGAGAGAGAGAAAAACGAACTTGCTTGTTCTGCAGCGCTTCTGCACACTGACATCTTTTTAAAATTTTGCGCCGTTTCCGTGCATGCGCGCGCCCTACGTGCCCGCGCACGTGTCATTTGCGGCCTCCCGCCCCCCCCCCCTCCGATAAAGCGTGCTCCCGCGCGCGGCTCTAATGGCGGCGGTAACAGTGAGAGTGGAGCTCCCTCTCACCAGCCCTTGTTCCAACTTTACCTGCTTCTGCAGGTGTCTGGTCAGCCATCCGAGAGGAGGAGGGAGGCGCCCAAGCCAGCTCAGCAGCAGAGGGACAGACAGTGTACTTTGCCGAAGCAGACACTGAAGCAGAGCGAGGTGAGTTTTACACTCAGCTCTTTACTCCCCCCAGTGGCGGAATAAGAGAAGACATCCACTGTTTTCTTTGGAAAGGTCCTTAAACCTAGTTTTAGGACCTAACCTCTTACCTTATCCACGCCGCAGGTTTTTTCTGCTGAAATTTTCAGACAGATACCAAACTTCACCCCTCACGGCGGGCTATGTGTGCCAACCTTCAGGGATATGGGTTCCTATTTAAAGGATACCTCTCCCCTGGGCCTTGTACAAGACTCTTACCAGGACTTTTAGCGAAGTAGCGAAAGTGCTGGATCTTAGAGCCCAGTCCTCCGAAGAGAGACATTACAGGCGACGCCTCACACGTGAGGCCCGGATCCCATCCAGTTTTGGCTTACTTTAGGCGTCTTGGATGGGTCCAAAAGCATAGCTCTTTTACCCCCAGAGGGTCTCCTTGGCAGAGCTTTCCTTTAGCACATCCTATCGCGTCCAACACCTTTAGACACTGGCGAAAAAACTGAGGTGCTCCCCTGATGGGAGGGGTTATATGGAGGGGAACTGTCTTCTATTGGTTGTGCCAGTGTCCAATCACCGCTGGTGATCCTTAACCCATTATGTAATGACTGGCTCTGTGTCCCATGGTGTACGATAAAGAAAAAGGACGTCAATTTTGTTTGGGAGCCACGTCGCACGACCGCGGAATTGTCAGTTAAAGCGACGCAGTGCCGAAAGCTGAAATTTCGCCTGGGCAGGAAGGGGGTATATGTACCCAGTAAGCAAGTGGTTAAGGAACTCCTCAGTCAGGTGATAGCTTGACCATTGTTCCTAATTTTTATGGACAGTTTACCGACTGGAAAGGTACCAGCAGATTTTTAGGAAAGCCAACGTGGTACCAATATTTAATAAACGTCCGAGATACTGTTTATCCCTGGAAACTACAGGCCAGTAAGTCTAACATCAATAGTTTGTAAGCTAATTACCGTATATACTCGAGTATAAGCCGAGATTTTCAGCCCTTTTTTTGGGCTGAAAGTCCCCCCCCCCCCCGGCTTATACTCGAGTCAGCGAAATTGAATATTGTAAATTGTACCTGAAGGCTGCGGCGTCCATCATTTAAATCT
This sequence comes from Rana muscosa, assembly GCA_029206835.1. Taxonomy (NCBI): domain Eukaryota; kingdom Metazoa; phylum Chordata; class Amphibia; order Anura; family Ranidae; genus Rana; species Rana muscosa. The sequence goes on along the minus strand of CM055121.1, from coordinate 31,993,199 downwards.
TGCGGTCTCTTCCTGGTCTCTTCCGTGATAGGCGGAACTGTGTCTGCTGAGAATCGCCTATGACGAACGTTCTCTCATCCTCACCCATCCCAGCAGACACTGTGTTCAGTTTCCGCCAATCACGGACGTCTGCTGGGAAACTGAGGATGAGAGAACGTTTGTGATAGGCGATTCTCAGCAGACACAGTTCCGCCTATCACAAACGTTCTCTCATCCTCAGTTTCCCAGCAGACATCCGTGATTGGCGGAAACTGAACACAGTGTCTGCTGGGATGGGTGAGGATGAGAGAACCTTTGTGATAGGCGATTCTCAGCAGACACAGTTCCGCCTATCACGGAAGAGACCAGGAAGAGACCGCGAGTTTTAAACGATGGACGCCGCAGCCTTCAGGTATAATTTACAATGTTACATTTTAATTCTAGGGGCACAGTGAGGATGGGCACAGTGAGGATGGGCACAGTGAGGATGGGCACAGTGAGGATGGGCACATGTGAGAATGGGAACAGTGAGGATGGGAACAGTGAGGATGGGAACAGTAAGGTGGCAATGGGCTTAGTGAAGTTGCAATGGGCACAGTGAGGCGTGCAAATGGGCATTGTTGACCCTCGGCTTATACTCGAGTCAGTAAGTTTTCCCAGGTTTTTGTGGTCACATTAGGTACCTCGGCTTATACTCGAGTATATACGGTAAGTGGATGATAAGGGAGATCCAAGAATTTGCTGATAAAAACAGTATCATTAGTAGTAATTAGCATGAATTTATGAAGGATAGTTCTTACCAGACCAATCTATTATCATTCTATGAGGAAGTGAGCTGCCATCTAGATAAAAGAAGGCCTGTTGATGTGGTGTATCTGGATTTTGCAAAGGCATTTGATACAGTTCCCCACAAATGTTTAATTTACAAACTGAGGTCTGTCGGCATGGACCATAGGGTATGTACCTAGATAAAGAACTGGCAATGGGGGCAGGTCCAAAGGGTGGTGATAAACAGCGAGTACTCAGAATGGTCCAGTGTGGTAAGTGGGGTGCCCCAAGGATCTGTCCGGGGACCAATTCTGTTTAATATATTTATAAACGATATAGAGGATGGGATAAATAGCTCAATCTCAATATTTGCTGATGATACAAAGCTAAGCAAAGCAATAACTTCCCAGTAAGATGTGGAAACCTTACAAGAAGACCTAAATAAAATAATGGGTTGGGCAACTACATGGCAAATGAGGTTTAATGTTGAAAATGCAAAGTAATGCATTTGGGTGTGAAAAATACGAATGCAAGTTACTCGCTAGAGAACCTCCCGGGGAATCTGAGATGGAAAAAGATCTGGGGGTCCTAGTAGATGCCAGGCTTAGCAAAAACATGCAATTCCAAGCTGCTGCAAGCAAAGCCAACAGAATATAAGCATGCATCAAGGTAGGGATTTACTCCAGAGATAAAACGATAATTATCCCACTCTACAAGACGTTAGTCCGGCTGCATCTTGAGTATGCTGTCCAGTTCTGGGCACCAGCCCTCATGAAGGATGTGCTGGAACTGGAGGAAGTTAAGGGAAGGGCAAAAAATAGGATTTTTATAACAGCTTACCTGTAAAATCCTTTTCTTGGAGTACACCACGGGACAGAGAGCTAGTCATTACATAATGGGTTAAGGGTCACCAGCGGTGATTGGACACTGGCACAACCAATGGAAGACAGTTCCCCTCCATATAACCCCTCCCATCAGGGAAGTACCTCAGTTTTGTAGCAAAGCAGTAAGGTTCCCATAAGAAGGGGGGGACCTCTGTGTCCCGTGGTGTACTCCAAGAAAAGGATTTTACAGGTAAGCTGTTATAAAAATCCTATTTTCTTTATCGTACACCACGGGACACAGAGCTAGTCATTACATAATGGGACGTCCCAGAGCAATGCTCATATGAAGGGGGGGAGACACAGATCAAAACAGGCCGCTTGCGGACCAGAAGCCCTATACTGCTGCCTGCAGCACACTTCGCCCAAAGGCGGAATCCTCATGTCCTTTCACATCTATTTGATAGAATTTGGAAAATGTATGGACTGAAGACCAAGTTGCAGCTTTACAGATCTGAGCCATCGAAGCCTGGTGGTGCACTGCCCATGAAGCACCTATCGCCCTGGTAGAGTGCGCCTTAAAAGGAGGAGTCCTGTTCTTTAAACCATAAGCTTGAATAATTACTGGTCTAATCCACCTGGAAATGGTGGATTTTGATACCGCTTGGCCCTTCTTGGGCCCATCTGGTAAAATAAACAAAACATCTGTTTTACGTATCTGAGCGGTTGCTTGCAGATACACCTTTACCGCTCTCACTAGATCTAGAGAGTGTAATAATTTTTCCCCCGCCGTCCGCGGGTTTGGAAAAAAAGGAAGGCAGAACAATGTCTTGATTCAAGTGAAAAGCCGACACCATCTTAGGTAGAAAAGCCGGATGGGGTCGTAGTACGATTTTGTCCTTGTGACAAATTAGATAAGGCTCTTTACAAGAAAGAGCTGCTAGCTCTGATACTCTCCTAGCAGAAGCTATAGCAATCAGAAAGGCCAACTTCCTACTTAATATAATTAAAGGAATATGGCGAATAGGTTCAAAAGGTTGCTTTTGCAACACTGACAATACCAAATTCAAATCCCATGGACACAAGGGAGTCCTAACTGGAGGATTTATCCTCAGTACCCCCTTAATGAATGTCCGAACTAGGGAGTGAGATGCCAATGGTCTCTGAAAGAAGACTGATAGAGCCGATATTTGCCCTTTGATAGTGCTAAGGGCTAAATTCATATCCACTCCTAACTGGCAAAAAGCAAGAATCCTACTTATTTCATACTTCTGAGGATTCCAACATCTGGATTCACACCAGGAAACGTATGCTCTCCAGACTCTCTGATAGATGAGTCTGGAGGCTGGCTTTCTAGCATTAATGAGCGTAGAAAGAGCTGGACCAGAGACCCCTCTCTTTTTAAAAATGTGGGTCTCAGCAGCCAGGCCGTCAACTTTAGCCTTTGTAAGGAAGGGTGGAATACTGGACCCTGTGACAGCAGGTCGTGTCGGAGTGGAAACTTCCAGGGCCTTCCTATCGCCATTTTTACAATCTCGGCGTACCAAGGCCTCCTGGGCCAGTCTGGGGCCACTAGGATTACTGGTATTCCCTCCTCCTTGATCCTGCGAAGCAGTCTTTGTAGAAGAGGGATTGGAGGGAATGCCTAGATCAGTGAGAACTGATTCCATGGAGTTATTAGAGCGTCTGTATTATTAGAGCGTCTGTCCCGTAGGCTAGAGGATCTCTCGTTCTGGACACAAAGTTGTCCAATTTCTTGTTGAACCTGGCAGCTAGCAGGTCTACATCTGGGTTTCCCCATCTCAGACATATGGCCTGAAAGATCTCGGGGTGAAGAGACCACTCTCCTGGTAGCAGCTGCTGACGACTCAGGTAGTCTGCTTGCCAATTTTCTATCCCTGGAATGAAGATTGCAGAAAGGCAAGGTAGATGCTCTTCTGCCCATGCCAGGATCCGGTTCACCTCTCTTTGGGCTGCCCGACTGCGGGTGCCTCCTTGGTGATTGATGTAAGCTACTGCAGTAGCATTGTCGGATTGAACCCGAACTGGGTAGCCCTGTAACCTGTATGTCCAGGTTTTGAGGGCTAGATATACCGCCCGGATCTCTAGCACATTGATGGGCAGGATCCCCTGAGTCTTGGCCCAGGTTCCCTGGGTAGAAGCCTCCTCGAATACTGCACCCCAGCCCGATAGGCTGGCATCCCTAGATACCACCTTCCAGGCCACTGGGAGGAAGGACTTTCCCTTCCGTAAATTCCTGGCTTCTAGCCACCAATCGAAGCTGTGGCGTACTTGTGAGGACAGGCGCATGGGTATATCCAGAGCTTGGCTCTTCCTGTTCCAGGAAGCTAAAATATTGCCTTGAAGTAGTCTCGAATGAAACTGGGCGTAAGGGACCGCCTCGAAGGAGGCTACCATCTTTCCCAATAGTCTCATGCAAAGGCGAATAGACGGCCTCTTGTTTGCTTTGACCTTGTGGACCCCGTTTTGGGCTGTATCTATGATCATGCCCAGGTACACTATCCTTCTTTGGGCCTGGAGAGAGGATTTTTGTAAATTTATAATCCATCCTAAATGCTCCAGGTATCCTACTGTAGTGTGTACAGCGTGACCCAATCCTTCCTTTGACTGATCTATTACTAGTAGATCGTCCCGATAGGCTGTTACCGCAATGCCCCGTGTTCTTAGGTTTGCTAACAGAAGAGCTAGCACCTTTGTGAATACTATGGGCGCGGTGGCTACACCAAACGGCAGAGCCACAAATTGAAAGTGGCGATCTTCTACCGCAAACCTTAGGAATCTTTGGTGAGCGGGGAGGATGGGTATGTGTAAATGTGCGTCCTTGATATCTATGGGCGCCATGAATTTTCCGCCCTTTAAAGTGGCGGCCACAGATCGGATCGTTTCCATTCGAAAATGGCGATCGTTCAGGAACCGATTTAGGGATTTTAGATCCAGGATGGGTCTGACATCTCCATTTGGCTTTGGAATCACAAAGAGGTTTGAGTAAAAACCTGAACCTCGCTCTTTTTGGGGTACGTCTGTAACTACCCCTTGAGCCATTAAGTGATTCAAACCTTTGAAGAAGGATTCTCTTTTTTGTGGATCCTTGGAGAGTCTTGAACCTCGGAATTGAGAAGGTGGGATCTCTCGAAATTCCAGTTTGTACCCTGAGGATATTGTGGATACTACCCAATTGTCCTGGATTTCTGACCACCAAGTCGCTCAGAACTGACAAAGCCTTCCTCCCACTCGGCCGAGCGGGGGCGCCCCTTCACTGAGAGGCTTTGGGGGCTTGCTTATTAGCTCTTGCACCCCACGGCTTCTTGTTCTTCTGAGCTTGCCCCTTGGCTTTTGTGGGCGGCTAAACAGGCCGCCGCCACTGGTTGGAGTCAGATTTCCCGGGAGCTGGGGAGAGAGAGCGTTTAAAACAAGATCTCTTGTTTTTCTTTCTCTCAGGTAAAAGTCGTTTTACCACTTGATATCTTCTGTATATATTTTTCTAAATCTTCCCCAAATAGGCGTTCGCCATGGAACGGGAACTTGCCAACAGCTTTTTGCATGGGGTCTCCGCTGACCAATGCTTAAGCCAAAGTACTCTGCGCATCTGTACCAGCTGGAGTGTAAGGCGTGATGCCTGTATGATAGAATCTCTCATGGCATCCACTGTGAAGCATAAGGCTTTAGGCAAATTTTCCCAATTTCTAGCCTGCTCTGAAGGCAGTTCCTTCAGCCCCTGCTTTACCTGTTGGCTGATGACCTGACACATACCGACTGCTGCTACTGCAGGTTGGGTAATTGAGCCGGCCAAAAAGGAAGGAGGATTTCAACTTCCTCTCAGAAGGATCTTTTAAACCCTTGTACATTATCCACCGGACATGTCAGGTTTTTATTTACACAAGAAATAGCCGCAACTACCGCAGGCAGGCTTCATTTCTTTAAAAAAAAAAATTTCCCCCATAGGATAAAGAATGTTAAACCTTTTTGGAGGTGAGAAACGCTTATCTGGATGTTGCCAGTTTGCGTATATTAGATCCTCTAGTAACGGATGAACCGGGAAGGAGCATGCACCTTGCAGGGATCTTAATGACCCTAGGGAGGAGACAGGTAATTCCGTTACCTCCGCAGAGGTTAACTTAAATGCACTGCTATAGCATTGTACCTGTGACCTTAAAATCTGGCTCCTCATCCTCTGCTGATGTAGCCTCCTCCTCCTCATCCTCCTCCCTCAGGTACTTCTGAAGGGAGGTCCCATACTGGAAGAGACCTGCTTCGCTTATTGTTCCTTTTTAGAGGACTTAGCGATTAAGGTAGCAATTTTTTCCTCCAGATTATTTAGGGCAGCTGATAAAGTGTCCTCAGTGACATATACAGGCCCAGGCTTCACTGGGGAAGCCGCCATACCTGACAGAGGTAATGGCTCATCCTGAACAGGTGCATTTAGCAACACAGGAGAGAAAGGTACCGAGTCAGCACAGTTAGAGCCTCCTCTCAGGCGGTGGTGCTTTCTTATCTCTTTTTGTCCGTATTACTTCCCCTGGAAGGCTTACTGTTTAGACAAAATACAAGGTACCTAAATGCATATACTACCGTGTTCAGTTTAGCAAATACATTAAGTATGCAACTTTTAACACATAACTATGCATAACATGGATGTCTTCTAGGAAGTACCCAATCCAACCACATGGAGTCTTACGTCCCTGTATAGCTGCTGTGTTTCTCTGCCAGGAACAAGAGAACTAACGAGCTTGCTTACTGCTGCAGTGCTTCTCACACTGACAGTCTTTTAAATTTGGCGCCGTTTCTGTGCCTGCGCGCGCCACGTGCCCGCGCACGCCTTCGCCCCCCCCTCCGATAAAGCGCGCTCCCGCGCGCGCGCGGCCCTTAGCGCTATGGCGGTGGCCATAGTGAGAGAGGACTCTCATCAGCCCTTGTTCCCACTTACCTGCATCTGCAGGTGTCTGGTCGGCCACCGAAAGGAGGATCGGGGTGCCCCAGCAAGCTCAGCAGCGGAGGTGACGAGCAGTGTACTTCGCCGAAGCCGACACTGAACAGAGTGAGGTGAGTATATTCAGCTCTTTACTCCCCCCAGTGGTGGAAAAAAAGAAGACATCCACTTTTTGAAAAAGGTCCCAACCTAGTTATGGACCTTCTAATCTCACCTTATCCACGCCGCAGGTTTTTCTGCTGAAAGATTTCAGACAGATACCAAACTTCACCCTTCACGGTGGGCTATGTGTGCCAACCTTCAGGGATATGGGTTCCTATTTAAAGGATACCTCTCCCCTGGGCCTTGTACAAGACTCTTACCAGGACTTTATAGCGAAATAGCGAAAGTGCTGGATCTTAGAGCCCAGTCCTCCGAAGAGAGACATTACAGGCGACGCCTCATGGATGAGGCCCGGATCCCATCCAGATTCAGCTCATTTGTAGGCGTCTTGGATGGATCCGAAAGCATAGCTCTTTTACCCCCAGAGGGTCTCTTTGGTAGAGCTTTCCTTTAGCACCTCCTAACGCGTCCAACACCTTTCGACACTGGCGAAAAAACTGAGGTACTTCCCTGATGGGAGGGGTTATATGGAGGGGAACTGTCTTCCATTGGTTGTGCCAGTGTCCAATCACCGCTGGTGACCCTTAACCCATTATGTAATGACTAGCTCTGTGTCCCGTGGTGTACGATAAAGAAAAGCTAATAAAGGGACTGGAGGATGTCAGTTATGGGGAAAGACTAGAAGCATTAAAACGTATTCCCCTCTGGAGAAGAGACGCTTGAGAGGAGATATGATAGCGATATTAAAATTACCTTACTGGTGACCCTAGCATAGGGAAAAAACTTTTCAGTGAAAGGGAATTTAAAAAAGACACGTGGCCATTCATTGAAATTAGAAGAGAAGCGGTTTAACCTTAAACTGCATAGAGGCTTCTTTACTGGCAGAGTGGTAAGGATGTGTAATTCTCTTCCACAAGCAGTGGTATCAGCAGGGAGCATTGATAGCTTAAAAAAAACTATTAGATGGGCATCTTAACAATCGCAACATACAGGGATATGCGATTTACTATTGACATAAATACACACACCACAGGTTGAACTAGATGGACTGGTGTCTTTATTCAACCTTACTAACTATGTATATATGTGTTAGAAACAGAAAACACATATATGAGAGTCCAAAGAGGCTGCACAACCCAAAAGTATACAGAAAAATGGAAGGTTTCCCCAAGGGTTTTTTTAAGCAGCAGGAAATTATATGTAGCAGGGGTCCTAAATTTAGAAATTGCTATGCTAAATTTAGGGGCGATTCGAGTGGTAGTTGGCTCGAATCTTTCAATTGCTGGACTCTGCCTTGCTGCTGTTTCACCTGGCGTGCAGTTCCCCTTGGAAGTATGGGTGGCACTGTCACTTGTACTCGGGGTTGAACCACAGGTGATGGAGTAGCGATTGAGTGTCCTCTCTCGGCAGCCGTGCAGTGGGGGTGGAGAGGATACATAAGGGGCAGACGCCGCCTGGGAGGGGTCGGTTCTTCTTGGTTCCATAGTCGGAGTCCTGGTGTGTGGCGCATGGCCCTCCAGGCCATGGGGCCACCGGCGCTTCAGTCCCAGGCACCTTTAGTCCTGGGACTGCAACTTGAGCCCCGGGCCCAGCACCTTTAGCTGGAGCCCACTTTGGGAGGAGGAATCCCAGGGTGCCGCCTTGTGAGGGGACCCGTTTCTAGAAGAGGAGGCTGGGGGAGGACCGTTTCGAAGGACTGGTGAGAGATCACAGTGAAGGAAGGGGCCCAGTGACTCTCTGGAGGGATGTCATCCATCCGAAAACAGGATCTAAACAACGGGACCATTAGGAGGTTTGGGACACTATAGATCCTGTGGCAGAGGATCTCCTGAACGCATCCATTAGGGAATCTAATAGACTGTTCGAGTTACACGCCGGCCTTTGGGTGACTATCCGGGTGAGCTATACCCACTCGGGATCGAGTGGCAAAGAAACAAGAGGGCCTGAATTGATCTGTCTTCCTAACGCCTTTCTCTTCTTCTCAACTTTGTGGATGTTCATTGCATAAAGAAATAAATAAACTCTATGTTGGAGTTGACACTGGTGTGGACCTTGGAGTTACTGGGGGTATAGAGACTTTGTCCTTACATTCTAGGAACAGAAACCAACTTTGAGGGGAACCCTGCTGCAAGACCCGTAAGTGAAAACAAGTGTGCTTAACCTCTGCAAACCAGGGGGTACGGGCATGGTGGGGACTGTGTGTCTTTTTCTCCTGTGACTGAGCCAAGGACAGTGGAGAAAGAGGGCCGGTTGCTACATATAGATAGGTAATTAAGTAAAATCTTTTAATTTTTGATGCATAATTCATTCAGATATACAGTTGATTTAAAATACAAACTCTGGTTGACGATACACACAGCAGCATAAAACATCACTTGTGACAGAAAAATATCCCAAATAAAACATGGTTTTTCAATTGCATTTGCAGCATGGTGGTCCACATGAATATTCCGAATACCCCTAATGTATATATGTGTTAAGCCATGTTTAGACTGTCTAATTGAAACCTGGACGTACAGACAGACTCACAATGTAAATGAGGGATTACGAGGTCCCTCCTGCTTGTCAAGGTTAAAGCCCATTTGACTGTACCTATTAAAATGTACGTTTATTTAGGGAACATAAAAAAAACAAACAATCAGTGTGCCCATTCTTAGGCTTCATTCACACTGGCACTCCTGAATTTTCACTTCCCTTAGATGTTCCTGCTTTAGCCACGTTTACATCCACTTGGCCAAGTTTAGAGTAACCAATCAGAGCCTGGATGCGCAGAATTCTATTTTCTCTAAATGCACCTAAACTCAAGTAAATGCTTAGTGTAAATGGCACATGCCTCGCTGTCTCAGCAAAGCTAGAATCGGGGCAAGCCAAACCGAATGGAAGAGCCACAAACTGATAGTGGTCTTCGCCTATTGTGAAGCGCAGAAACTTCTGGAGTCCCACGCAGATTGGGACATGCAAGTAGGCGTCCTTGATGATGTCCAAGGATGCCAGAAAATCCCTCGGGTGAAGCGCAGCAATCACTGAGCGAATGGATTCCATGCGGAATTTCCAAACCTTCACGAAAGGCATTTAGGGCTTTGAGGCCCAGAATTGGACGGACTCCATCCTTCTTTGGGACCACAAACAGATTCAAATAAAATCCCTGAAACCTCTCCCTTGATGGTACCGGCACAATCACTCCGCACCTCCGCAAGTCTTGCACTGCCCTCAATAGGGCAGCTCGACGCGCCGGAAGGAGAGAGAGATTTGAGGGAAAGAACCTGTCTGGTGACCAGGAAAGGAACTCTATCCTGTACCCCGAGGTGACCACCTCGCATTCCCACCGGTCGGAGATCTGGGAAGTCCACCGATCCATGAACCTGCAAAGTCGTCCCCCCACCCCATAGTCGGGCGGAGGCAAGACTTCATGCCGTGGCGGGTTTACTTGCCGGCTTGTTCGGCTTACGCACCCAGGGGCGCTTCTGTCCTCCAGCCGCACCCTTGTCATTCCAGGAGAATTTTCCCGTGGGATCTGACTGACGAAAAAAAAACTCTTCTGAGTGGGAAAGGAAGGACCCGCCTTACGGCGCGGCTCCTTCGCCCTAGTAGACTGAGGAAGAAGGGTGCTCTTACCCCCCGTGACATTTTTAATAATGTCATCCAGGGAAGCACCAAAAAGTCTTGCGCCCTTGAAAGGCAAATCCATCAGGAGCTTCTTAGAGGCCAGGTCAGCAGACCAGCATTTTAACCAGATCAGGCGAAGCAAAACCAACGCAGACACAGAGGCCCCAGAGATTAGGGGGGCAGCGTCCAAAGTGGCATCGCACACATACACCAGGCCCTGTATCATTTGGTCGGCTAGTGCAATGCAATCTGGAGGAAGATTATGCTCCTACACAGTCTGGTGCAGAATCTTCGCCCATTCTGTGAGTGTCTGAGACACCAGGGTCGCCGCTACAATAGGACGCAGCACGGATCCCAGCATGGTGAACATGGCCCTGCTCACCACTTCCGACCTCCTATTGGTAGGGTCCTTAAAGGCAGGAGTCCCTTCAACCGGGAGGGTCGTGGCTTTATTCAGCCGGGCAACCGGCGGGGTCGACAACCGGAGGAGAGGCCCATTTCTTAACCAGGTTCTCCTCAAAAGGGGTACCTAACCGCCAAACGCTGCGAGACCTCAAAGGTCGTCTGCGGTTTTTCCCATACCTGGTCTATGAATTTGTCAAAGAAGGGTGTATAGGGAAAAACATTCTTTGAAGGATGTGCTTTAAATGAACCAAAAGGAGACTGCCTCCAGCAGAGGTTCCTCAGCCGCAGCATCCAGCTTGAGAGTGTCCCTCACAGCATCAATGAGTTCACCAACAAGCGCCCTATCATGCACTGACCCAGATAAGGAGCCTTCCTCACAAGGAATATCCTGGTCAAACATATCCAAAAATTCAGAGCTAGGGTCCTGTGCCGCAGCAAGGCCCATCTCTGAATCAGAGCACTCCCCTGGAGATGGTGTAGGGAGATGGCGCTATTTAGCCCCCTTGCGCTCGCACGCCGCTTCCATCCTGGCCACAAATGATTGCAGGACTGCCGACAACTGGTCCATAGGAACCGCAGGTGCAGGAGCACTGCCTGTTGCCTCTGACATGAAGGGGGAAGCAGGTGAAACTGACTCCATAATAACCAGCACCCTCTGAGACTTTGTCAAAGAAAGAGAAAAGTCCACCCTCTGGCTGCGCCGACTACGGGGGGTTACCCAGGGGACTCACCAACCCAGAGAGGACCGATCAGCTCTGCTGCCTGTGCACCGCTCCTAGAGTGAGAGAACCGCAAGGCGACTGTGAGATTTGCGCCGTCCCAGTCAGCAGCAGAGGCCAAACTAGCAGCAAAAAAGCGAGCAGCTACAACAAAATGGCCGCCACTATTATAAGTGTGCCATGGGGCGGCTCCGGCAAAATGGCCGCCAATGCGGTTTACAATAGTAATAAAAACACACAGTAAACATGGCGCCCTGCGGAGCCGAAAAAACACAAGGCCCAGGCTGACCCAGAGGCATCCCCACACATAAAGCAGACCCCACACAGACCCCACCCGGGGCAGAGTGACCCCCAGTCAGCGCATAGCCAGAGAGTAGCAAAAAAACAAGGGGGGGGACAGGGAAACCCCCCTACCATAGGAACACACAGCATGTACTCACCTGCTGAGGCAGGGGGAACAGTACTTACCCGTCCAGCGAGGACCCACTAGTGTGTTCCTGACAGACCTATCGCAGTGCAGTACCGAGTAGCTGTCGGCCCGGTCCACCATGAAAGATACAGCAAAACTGTTCAGACATACGTGGACCCTGGAGCAAAAAGCTCACCGGCCACCTCAGGAGTCGCGGGGTATGTCGTGGACTGATCTCACGCAGAGTGAGGATCAGCACGCTCGATGGTCGGACTGGGAAGACTACGAGGATAGCAAACTACCCAACCTGTTGCCCAGCCGACTGTTGATAGAAGATCTCAAAAATAAAATAGAAATTTTCAAATAATAAAATATTTCTTCAAGAGACTGGCTCTGAAGAGAGCCACGTCCTCTCCTCTGCTAGGCAGAAAAAAACTGAGGCTGCAGCCAGGAGGGTTTTGTCCGGAGGGACCGCCCCCTGGGCGGGGCTGTACAGCTCTGGTAAATGAATGTATGTTAAAACATCTAACATTCTGCCTAGTCTTCTCCTATGAGCAGGAACATAACCCACTTTGTCAAGATTGAAGATGCTGTGTCCGAAAAATAGTTTTTTTTTCAAAATTGTTGCTCTTTGTTTATAGTGCAAAAAATAAAAACCACAGAGGTGGTCAAATACCACCAAAAGAAAGCTCTATTTGTGGGAAAGAAGGGTCATAAATTTTGTTTGTGTATAACGTTGCATGACCACACAATTGTCAGTTAAAGCAATGCATTTCCGTATCGCAAAAAATGGCCTGGTCATTAAGGGGGTAAATTCTTCCGGGGCTGAAGTGGTTAAAACATGCTGAAAATATTTCCTGTACCGCCCTCCTTCCTCAGCTTCCTGCTCTATTTTGTGATCACTATCTTTGGGTTTAGACCTGTGATAGTGTTGACAGACATTTGCAGTTCAGCTTTCATGGTGAACAGTAGGATGCTATGCAAAAGTGGGGGTGGGCTTGGGTTTGACCTGAACTTGGGTTCTGATCAATCCCAGAAGGAATCTGTCACCGCCCAATCAACTGAGGCCAAGGCATTTTACACCCACAGAAGCAGATACACAAAGGCGCAGTGAATGACAATTTCCCTGAAGTGGCCATATTAGGTAAATGATGTAATTAGCAACCCTGCCCCTTTGTGTACAAGCAGTTGAGGGATGGGGAATGCCCTGGTCGAGGTTGATTGGGCAGGAGTAACAGCTTCCTGCTGAGTTTGGTCTAAACCCGTGTTTGGACCAAACCCAAACTAATCTCTATGCAAAAGCTTGGTCGGCATGCAGTAGTAACTCCGACTACGCGTTTCGCGCTTCAAGCGCTGTCACAGTCGAAGGGAAGAAGCGCCCAGGAAGTTTAAATGGAAACAAGGACCAATCAGGAAGGAGGGGGAATGGGAGGGGCGTGGTATAGGAAAAAAGGAGGAACCATGTAAGACCCGGATTCAGCTCCTTCTCCTCTGGCATATCAAAAAACACACACACAATACTATGCATCACAAAAAAAGACATGAATGAACATATGTACACACAAACCCAAAAATGTATAATAATAATAAAAAAATAAATAAAAAAATGCATGTTGCCAATTTATAAGATAAGATCAACCTTCAGATAAAACTATTAGTCTCCAGCTCCTCATTTAACCCCTTCAGGGCCAAAGAGTCGAACATATAAATCCAAAAAACTTCCCTTTTGCACAGAAGGGAAAATCTTTCATTGTCGGTAAGTGTACCTTTGGGAATTGTTTCAATAACAAAAACCTCCAGATGTTTGATGTTGCCGTCATGAAATCTCTGAAAATGACGGGGTACACTATGCTCAACGCAGCGCTTTTGAATGAGTCGCCTACGGTCCCCTATTCGTGCGCGTATGGTGCGGCCTACGTACAAGAACCCGCAAGGGCACCGAAGTACGTAGACTACAAAGTCCGTAGAGCATGTCACAAACTGTCTAATGGAATAGACTTTCCCCAAATTAGTATGAATGGTGTTGGACCCATGGGTGATAAACTGACATGTGAGACATCCTCGCTTTTTGCATTGAAAAATACCAGTACGGTGGTCAAAGTATGATCTGATGTCCAAAATGGATCTGGAACTGAAAGTCTGGTTTATCACTTTACTAGGGGCCATCAGATTCCTCACTGTTTTGGCTCTGTGAAAGGTGACCTGTGGGACAGAAGGTAAGACAGGGCCTAGCCTCTGTTTCAAACGCAGGATACCATAATGTTTTCTGATGATCTTAGAAATGGATTTGAACTCGTTATTAAAGGTGGATATAAACCTAACCGTACCCTTCTCATCACCCTCATTTTTAGGTACACTGCTGGTCGTCTGAGGATTAAGATGGGATTCGAATGCCTCATGAACCAAGGCGAGGGGTTAATTCTTCTCCTCAAACTTCTTGGTCATGAGTGAACTCTGTTCCACATAATCCTCTCTTTTGGTGCAATTTCGTCTCAATCTGTTGAATTGGCCACTGGATATATTTATTTTCCAAGTTGGATGGTGGCAACTGTCAAAATGCAGGTAAGAATTGCCACTAGTAGGTTTGACATGATTACGTGTAACTATCCTGCTTTCCTCATGGCTCAATGCAAGGTCAAGAAACACCAGCTCTTGCGCATTGAGTACATGGGTAAAACTGAGACCAAAACTGTTCATATTACATTGGCGTGGAATCGATCAGGACCCCCACTCCAAATAAGCACAATGTCATCAATGTACCGGCCAAAGTACACGATGAACTCGGCGAATGGGTTGTTGGTCCAGATAAAATCCTCCTCCCAGTGGCCCATAGTAAGATTAGCGTATACCGGAGCAAAATTGGCCCCCATCGCCGTCCCTTTGCGTTATAGATAAAATTGTTCGCAAAAAGTAAAATAGTTATGTTTCAAACAAAATTCAACAGATGCTATCAAAAACTGTGATTGTAATGAATGAAAATCGCCACTTCTGGTGAGAAAGTGTTGGATTGCCCTGAGACCAACGTCGTGAGGTATGGAAGTATAAAGAGACGTCACGTCTAAAGATGCCCACATATAGCCCTCCTCCCATGTGTACTGTTGGAGGACATTGATAATGTCATTTGAATCCTTAATGTAGGACGGTAGCTGGTTCACAATGGGTTGGAGGCAAAAATCAATGTAAATTGACAACCTATTAGTGAAACTGTTGGTACACGCCACAATTGGTCTGCCCGGAAGATCAATAAGGGATTTGTGGATTTTTGGGAGGTGGTAGAAATGGGGGGTACTACATTCTGCTGGTAGCATAAATTGACGTTCTTTTTTGGTCAACGCCCCATTCTCCCAAGCCTCATAAACCAAGGACTTTAAATCCTGCTGATATAACGGTAAGGGGTCATAGCGTAATTTCAAATAAGTGTCTGTGTCGGCCAATAGCCGACTAGCCTCCTTCATATAAATCAACCTTATTTTGCACAACTACGCTCCCCCCTTTATCTGCCTGCCTAATCGTGATGTTAGTGTTGGCCATAAAATCCTTAAGTGACTGGTTCTCTTCTTTAGTAAGGTTGTGATGCCTATGTTTTTTGAAATTATCGCATAAGGTGATCAGATCTTTATATAGAGCCTGATAATACGTCTCTATATAAGGCCCTTTGGAATTAGTGGGCGGTTCTAACTGTGAAGTGGGGACATATCCTTCTTGGTTGCACTCTGACCACAAGTCTTCTAATACAGTATTTGTAATGCCTCCTCATCCAGTTCCGTGGTGGGGGAGGGATCTATTCTGGGCCTAAGTGTAGTCTCCTTTCCCTTATGATTGTGAAAATGAATAAGGGGATTGGGAGCATAGTGACATTTGAGAGTTAAGGATCGAATAAAACGATGAAGATCCTTAAACAAACCAAACTTATTAGGCCCCGTAGAGGGAGAAAAGCTCAGACCTTTCTGGGAGAATATCAGCAGGTGTAAGGATTTGTGAGGACAGGTTGTAGATTTTTATGGTATTAATTGTTCTGTCCTCTCTTTTTTGTGAGTCCTTTCTAGAGGTTCCTCCTCTTCGACCTCGTCTAGTTTTTTTTTTGTAATTCCTATTCCCTTTGGAGGTATTATCTGAAAACCCTGAATCTCAGAGGATAAATGAGAGATGTCAGGAACCTGAACTGCAGATGGGCAACTTTGGTTCTCTAAAATTTTGGGTCTGGCTCCCAGTTCAATATAACTTTCTAGGTCACGAGCTAGTGGGCTGAAGCTATTCTGAATAGGAACATTAAAAGGAAGGAATAACCGTGGGGGATAATTGGGAGGACATAGGGTCAGCTCCCCTAGTGAAGATGACAGGGATAAGGGGTTCTAATGAAGGAGGTAGGGAATGTGATGAGGAGGGAATAGAGTCCATGATGGTTTCTACATTGTGAGGGCTTCTCTGTGATGGTCCCAATGGAAGAGAAGAAGATCTAACAGTCAATCTTTGATGATCAGTGGCCCTATAGGCAGGTGGGTTCAACTGTTTATATTTATTGGATTTAGTCCTCCTAGGTAAATTATTCCTATTTTTAACTTTAGGCTTATTCGTGGGGTGAGATGGTGGTATTAAAAGGTGGCAGGACAGTGTCAGAAGGCGCGGAACGTTTCCAATCAAACAGGTCTCTTTCTAATTTACCGTTTGTTTTTCTGAATTAAGCTATCCTCATTTTTGCTGACCTTCATATTAAGAACCTCTGTCCATTTCTGGAACAGACACGATGTACTGAATTCTTTAACTACATGTTCACATTCTGAGGCCTGTTGCTGTGCTGCAATTAATTTTCTTTCTCTCTGAACGACTAGAATTTTGATCCATTTCATGGTGCAAAACTCTGCCAAGCATCTCCACTCCTTGGATAAGTCGTCATCCAAGAAACTACATTGCTTTTTTATGCGCAGACCACGTGGTGTGATACCCAGCTCCAGATATTTTTTCAAAAAAGCTAGATCCCACCACTGGGCCTGCTCGGGAGGAGGATTGTATCTGGACCAACAACCCATTCGCCGAGTTCATCGTGTACTTTGGCCGGTACATTGATGACATCGTGCTTATTTGAAGTGGGGGTCTTGATCGATTCCACGCCTTTGTGTCCCAATGTAAAAAAGAACAGTTTTGGTCTCAGTTTTACCCATGTACTCAATGCGCAAGAGCTGGTGTTTCTTGACCTTGTATTGAGCCATGAGGAAAGCAGGATAGTTACACGTAATCATGTCAAACCTACTAGTGGCAATTCTTACCTGCATTTTGACAGTTGCCACCATCCAACTTGGAAAATAAATATACCCAGTGGCCAATTCAACAGATTGAGACGAAATTACACCAAAAGAGAGGATTGTGGAACAGAGTTCACTCATGACCAAGAAGTTTGAGGAGAAGAATTATCCCCTCGCCTTGGTTCATGAGGCATTCGAATCCCATCTTAATCCTCAGACGACCAGCAGTGTGCCTAAAAATGAGGCCGATGAGAAGGGTACGGTTAGGTTTATATCCACCTTTAATAACAAGTTCAAATCCATTTCTAAGATCATCAGAAAACATTATGGTATCCTGCGTTTGGATCAGAGTCTAGGCCCTGTCTTACCTTCTGTCCCACAGGTCACCTTTCGCAGAGCCAAAACAGTGAGGAATCCGATAGCCCCTAGTAAAAGTGATAAACCAGACTTTCAGTTCCAGATCCATTTTGGACATCAGATCATACTTTGACCATCGTACTGGTATTTTTCAATGCAAAAAACGAGGATGTCTCACATGTCAGTTTATCACCCATGGGTCCAACACCATTCATACTAATTTGGGGAAAGTCTATTCCATTAGACAGTTTGTGACATGCTCTACGGACTTTGTAGTCTACGTACTTCGGTGCCCTTGCGGGTTCTTGTACGTAGGCCGCACCATACGCGCACTATGCGCGAGAATAGGGGACCATAGGCGACTCATCCAAAAGCGCTGCGTTGAGCATAGTGTACCCCGTCATTTTCAGAGGATATCATGACGGCAACATCAAACATCTGGAGGTTTTTGTTATTGAAACAATTCCCAAAGGTACACTTACCGACAATGAAAGATTTTCCCTTCTGTGCATAAGGGAAGTTTTTTGGATTTATATGTTCGACTCTTTGGGGTTAAATGAGGAGCTGGAGACTAATAGTTTCATCTGAAGGTTGATGTTATCTTATAAATTGGCGACATGCGTTTTTTTTTTTATTATTATTATCAACTTTTGGGTTTGTGTGTACTAGGGATGAGCTTCGTGTTCGAGTCGAACATACGTTCGACTCGAACATCGGCTGTTCGATCGTTCGACGAAGATCGAACGATTTGGACCGTTCGCGCCAAATTCGAGTGACGCGAACGGCCCACAATGCACTACGCCATCGCAGTGTCATCCAGGCGCTGTGATTGGCCAAGCATGCACTGTGACCCCGCATGCTTGGCCAATCACAGCGCCGGCAGCGAGGAGAGCAATGATTGGCCACAGGCAGGATGCCTGCGGCCAATTATTGCTGAGGGGGTTTAGTACACGCCCCACACTATAAAAGGCCGCCAGTGCGGCGGCCTTGTGTAGTGTGTTCCGGAGCAGGGAAAGAGAAGCATAGGCAGGGACAGTGTCATTTTTTTCCTTTACTAATCCTGGATTCCTTGTGTTTAGGGACAGAGAAGGATAGGTAGGGAGAGTGTCAGTGTGTTATTCTGTGCTAAACCTTGTTTGTAGGGACAGAGAAGGACAGTGAGGGAAAGTGTCAGTGTGCTATTCTGTGCTAAACCTTGTTTGTAGGGACAGAGAAGGACAGTGAGGGAAAGTGTCAGTGTGCTATTCTGTGCTAAACCTTGTTTGTAGGGACAGAGAAGGACAGTGAGGGAAACTGTCAGTGTGCTATTCTGTGCTAAACCAATCTTGCTGAACCATATTTGAAATCCTTGAGTTTAGGGACAGAGAAGGACACTCGTGGAAACTATCAGTGTGCTATTCTGTGCTAAACCTTGTTTGTAGGGACAGAGAAGGACAGTGAGGGAAACTATCAGTGTCCTATTCTGTGCTAAACCTTGTTTGTAGGGACAGAGAAGGACACTCGGGGAAACTGTCAGTGTGCTATTCTGTGCTAAACCAATCTTGCTGAACCGTATTTGAAATCCTTGAGTTTAGGGACAGAGAAGAACACTCGGGGAAACTATCAGTGTGCTATTCTGTGCTAAACCTTGTTTGTAGGGACAGAGAAGGACAGTGAGGGAAACTGTCAGTGTGCTATTCTGTGCTAAACCAATCTTGCTGAAGCATATTGCAAATCCTTCTGTTTAGGGACAGAGAAGGATAGGCAGGGGACAGTGTCAGTGTCATTGTTGCTAAGCCTCCTGCACAGTATACACCTGAAGGTAGCCCTTATTGCTGTTTTTCCCATCTCCCTGCAGGCCATCCATTAAAATGTCTGGAAGGCAAACAAGGAGAGGCAGACAGTCAGGAGGCAAAAAAAGAGGGCAAGCAGGCTCTCTGTCTGGGGGCAACAGTGCTGGCCGTGGACGCGGTGCATTGTCATCAGCACATGGCCATGGGACACGCTTGTCCTTTTCGGCAGCTGGACATGTTGAGCCACATCATGCCGAAGACTTGGTAGAGTGGATGACCAAGCCCACCTCATCCTCCTCATCCTCTCTCACCCAGGCTCAGGGTACTGGCAAAGCAGCTGCCAAAGCGTCCTCTTCTCTGGTATCAATGTCATCATTAGTCACTCCTTCCCTAGACCCACCATGTCCTCCTCCTGAGGAGTCCCCCGAACTGTTTGAGCACAGTGTTGGGTACATGCTCCAGGAGGATGCCCAGCGTTTCGAAGGATCTGATGATGATACCCAGCTAGAGGAAGGCAGTAGCGTGAGAGCAGAGAGAGGGGATGCTCAAGAAGGACACCAATCTGGCAGTCATGCTCCAGCAGCTGCAGCATACTGCCAGATTGGCTCCAGTGATGAGGAGGGAGGGGATGATGAGGTCACTGACTCCACGTGGGTGCCTAATAGGAGAGAGGAGGAGGAGGAGGAGGAGGCACATCTCCAACGAGGCAGGATGCCCTTGGGTGGCCAGCGTATGGGCAGCACACCGACGGAATCACACCGCAGAGCTCCGCCTGTGCAGGGTGCTGTCTCTGCCCGCCATTCAAAAAGTTCTTTGGTGTGGGCCTTTTTTGAGGCGAGTGCATCAGATCGCACAGCTGCTGTTTGCAACATATGTCTCAAGCGTATATCGCGTGGCCAAAACATCAGCCGCTTGGGCACCACATGCTTGATCAGACATATGTTGACCTGCCATGCAGCTCGTTGGCAAGCCTACCTTAAAGACCCACACCAAAGAACAAAGCGGACCTCTCCTTGCACCGCATCAGCTGGGATCTCCAACGCCACTATACCTTCAGTCCTCTCTGAAACCTGCACTGAGAGGAATGAAGGTGTAGAATTAGGTGTGTCACAGCCAAGTACTTGCGACCACTCTGCTAGCAGTACACCGACGTCCGATTCTAGCAGGCAAATTTCCCTGCCCAAGCTGCTGGACCGTCGAAAGAAGTTCACTCCCAGCCATCCACATGCCCAGCGGTTGAATGCTAGCTTGGCTAAATTGCTAGCGCTTCAACTGCTGCCTTTTCAGTTGGTAGACTCGTCCCCCTTCCGTGAGTTTGTGCAATGTGCGGTTCCTCAGTGGCAGGTTCCCAAACGCCACTTTTTCTCACGGAAGGCGATTCCGGCTCTCTACAGGCATGTGGAAGGCAATGTCTTGGCCTCGCTGGACAGGGCGGTCAGCGGTAAGGTGCATATTACCGCTGACTCATGGTCCAGCAGGCATGGACAGGGACGTTACCTTTCTTTCACGGCCCATTGGGTCACTCTTTTGGCAGCTGGGAAGGATGCAGGACAAGGTGCAGTAGTGTTGGAGGTTGTTCCACCGCCACGCCTCCAAAATGCTACTACTGGTTGTGACACACCTCTCTCCTCCACCCCCTCCTCTTCTTCTTCCTCCATGGCCTCTTCCTGTGCTTTGTCCTCGGAACCAGCGGTGCTCCGTAGGCGTTCAAGGGGCTACGCAAGTACGCAGGCAAAAAGATGCCATGCCGTGCTTGCGCTGGTGTGTTTGGGGGACAGGAGCCACACTGGGGCAGAGGTCCTGTCTGCTCTGCAGGGGCAGGCCGAGAGGTGGTTGACGCCACGCCAGCTTAAGCCAGGAATGGTGGTTTGCGACAATGGCACCAACCTCCTCTCCGCCCTCCGAGAGGGACAACTGACCCATGTGCCCTGTGTGGCTCACGTCCTTAACCTGGTGGTGCAGCGGTTCTTGGGCAGGTACCCGGGCTTACAGGATGTCCTGAGGCAGGCCAGGAAAGTCTGTGTGCATTTCCGCAGATCTTATAATGCCAGTGCTCGCCTGGCTGAGCTGCAAAAGGAGTTGAACCTGCCCAAGAACCGCCTTATATGTGACATGCCCACCAGGTGGAACTCAACGTTGGCCATGCTGCACCGGCTGCACACGCAGCAGAGGGCCATCAATGAGTACCTGTGCGACTACGGCACCAGGACAGGGTCAGGGGAGCTCGGTTTTTTTTCACCACGCCAGTGGGGCATGATCAGGGATGCATGCACTGTCCTGGCACCATTTGAGGAGGCCACGAGGATGGTGAGCAGTGACAGTGCATGCATCAGTGACACTGTACCTCTTGTCCACCTGTTGGAGCACACGCTGCGTGGAATAATGGACAGGGCACTTGAGGCAGAACAGAGGCAGGAAGAGGAGGACTTCCTTGCCTCTCAAGGCCCCCTTTACCCAGACAGTGTTCCTTCTGTCCCACCCATCGCACAGGAAGAGGAGGAGGAGGAGGAGGATTGTGTCAGCATGGAGGTGGAGGCTGGCACTCAGCATCATCAGCAGCAGTCTTTTAGGGATGATTTACAGTCCCAAGAAACCAGTGGACTTGTACGTGGCTGGGAGGAGGTGGCTGCGGATCATGTCGTCCTTAGTGACCCAGAGGACTCCGGACTGAATGCCTCAGCTAACCTACGCTGCATGGCCTCCCTGATCCTGCAAAGTCTGCGGAAGGATCCTCGTATTCTTCGGATCAAGGAGAGGGACCATTACTGGCTGGCCACTCTCCTTGATCCACGGTACAAGGGTAAGGTTGCGGACCTTATGTTACCGTCGCAGAGGGAGCAGAGGATGAGACAACTCCGGGAGGCCTTGCAGAAAGGTCTGTGCAACGCGTTCCCAGAGACTGGGAGGTTACAAACTCCTGGTCCTGGACAACGAGTTGCTGAGGCTTCGGGCAGTCAAAGAAGGAGCGGTGGGGAAGGTGGCCGTCTGACCGATGCGTTCAGACAATTCTTTAGTCCGCAGCCCCAAAGTATGATCGGTTCCAGCAACCATCGCCAGCGTCTGATATGCATGGTGCAGGAATACCTAGGGGCAAGGTCAGACTTGGACACCTTCCCCACCGAAAATCCTCTGGCTTACTGGGTCTTGAGGATGGATCACTGGCCAGAGCTTGCACAGTATGCAATTGAGCTACTGGCCTGTCTTGCATCCAGCGTTCTTTCAGAACGCACATTCAGTGCTGCTGGAGGATTTGTCACGGATCACAGGGTGCGCCTGTCCACCGACTCGGTTGATCGACTGACTTTCATCAAGATGAACCAGTCTTGGATCACCACCAGCTACCACACACCTGATGCTGATATAACAGACTAATTGATTTTAAAATGTCACATCCCTTCAAGACTGATGCTGATGCTGAGTGCCTGTGCTGTTATGTTGACTGGCTATCCTCCTCCTCCTCCTCAATGATCCGATTAATGATGATAGCTTGGAAGATCATTTTGGTTTATGGGTGCCGCCACCAGTGGCTAAGGCCCAATTTTTCAGCCCCTGTTTAACAGGGGCGTGTAATTACAATTTTTGATGCAATACTTTGCAACAGGGCTCATTGCTGTGCTCCAAGTACAGTATCTGTGAGGGGTTGCAGTGTTGTGCCACCAGTGCCTAAGGCCCAATTTTTCAGCCCCTGTTCAACAGGGGCATGCAATTATAATTATTGATCTAATAATTCACAGCAGGGCCCATTGCTGCGCCCACCAAGAGTAACTGTCAGGCCTTACAGTGTTGTGTCAACACCACCACCACCACCACCACCAAAGGCCCAATTTTTCAGCCCCTGTTCAACAGGGGCATGCAATTATAATTATTGATCTAATAATTCACAGCAGGGCCCATTGCTGCGCCCACCAAGAGTAACTGTCAGGCCTTACAGTGTTGTGTCAACACCACCACCACCACCACCACCACCACCAAAGGCCCAATTTTTCAGCCCCTGTTCAACAGGGGCATGCAATTATAATTATTGATCTAATAATTCACAGCAGGGCCCATTGCTGCGCCCACCAAGAGTAACTGTCAGGCCTTACAGTGTTGTGGCACCAGCACCACCATCAAAGGCCCAATTTTTACTACCACTGTTCAACAATTATATGTTATTACAATTCCTGATATAATAGTTGACAGCAGGGCGTTCCAGCACCCACCAAGAGTAACTGAGTGCTTACAGTGTTGTGCCAACACCAACACCTAAGGGGCCAATTTCTGCAGAGTATATACGGCAGGTCCCTACTTTCAAACATCCAACTTACAAACGACTCCTACTTGCAAACGGAAGAAGACAACAGGAAGTGAGAGGAAATCTACCCCTAGGAAGGAAAATTCTCTCCTGTAAGAATTAATATGGGAGAAAGGTGTCTCCTCTCTACTGATGCTTTATCACCAATCCTTGTTTCAATAAAAACACCACATTTCAAAAACAGTTGTCATTGGGACGCAAAGTGAGGTGAAATGTTCTGAACAGGGGCACAGACAGCAAAACAAATGTTACAGGGGTGATAACCCTTCCCTATGTTTTCCAAAAAGCTTAAAAATAGATTCTTTGCCTGGAGCTACACTTAAACAATGTACGTGTTCAAAATTACAAACAGATTCTACTTAAGAACAAACCTACAGTCCCTGTCTTGTTTACACCGGTCTTGTTTACACCGCCTGTATACTGCTGTTCAGAGTATATAGGGCCTTTTTTATTTTGTGTTGCGGGGTTCCCCTTAATATCCAAACAAGACCCAAAGGGGCTGGTAATGGGCTGGGGTAGGGGGGGGGGGGTGATGGGGTAGCAGCTATGCCATTTTTCTTAAAGATTTTCATCCATATTACCGGGACCAGACATTACATTAAAGCCGCAAGCAGTTTTAAATGGCTTTTTTTTCCTTTAGAAATGTCATTTTGTGCAGGGACAGTTCTAAACACGGGAAACACGTGGCACTTCGCAGGCATACTTTAGACACCCCCCAGGTACGATATTTAAAGGAATATTTGACTTTTTTTTTTTCACTTTATGCATCATTAAAATGACTGCTCCCGAAAAACGTCCGTTTTTAAAACTTATTTTTGCATTGATACATGTCCCCTGGTGCAGAACCCGGGTTCCCAAACTCTGTTTAGGACAATAACATGGATAATAGTCGTTATAATTAGCACTTTAGAATTCGAACGTTCGCATCCATTGTATTTAATAGGGTTCTAATGTTCGTGCGAACTTTCGGTCCGTTCGCGGGTTCTGGTGCGAACCGAACCCGGGGTTGTTCGGCTCATCACTAGTGTGTACATATGTTCATTCATGTCTTTTATGTGATGCATAGTATTGTGTGTGTTTTTTGATATGCCAGAGGAGAAGGAGCGGAATCCGGGTCTTACATGGTTCCTTCTTTTTTCCTATACCACGCCCCTCCCATTCCCCCTCCTTCCTGATTGGTCCTTGTTTCCATTTAAACTTCCTGGGTGCTACTTCCCTTCTAATGTGACAAAGCACTTGAAGCACGAAACGCGTAGTCGGAGTTACCCAGGACCATCCCTTTTCCCCTTCAAACTGACCCCACTGTCAGCGGAGCATTATTTTATTATTTATTTTTCCTGCTGTCATGGCAGCCATCATCAGCTTGCAGCGTGACATTAGAGCTATTCAGAAGCTCCTCCATCCACCATCCCCCCAGGACACGATACCATCCAAGTGACACTGTCCTTTCACCATCAGTGGTTTGTCTTCCTGCCTTGTGGATTTCTCCCTTCTGGAGTCACGGATTTGCGGCTTCCAGCCCTCCCCCCTGCTTCCTCCCGCTGGCCACGCAGCTGGTCTGCTTTCACCAGCGGAAGCGCTGCCTGATTGTGTTCACCACACCGCACAGAGTGTTCTCCTGGATCGTCCACCCACAGAGGACTGCAGACCTCAGCCTGTATGCTCTCATGTACCTTGTGCCACCCTGCTTGATTCCATCACGGCTTCCATATCATCTGATGACAACCTGCCGTCTCTGTCGCACTACAAGTCCCTGTGCCTTCCGCTTTCCTGTGGGTCTTTCATCTACAGGCTCACTTGAGCTCCAGTGAGCCAGGTGGCTGTGTTCTCATGCCCCCTCCCCCCGCATGCTGCAGGCACATATGCTGATCTTCTACAGCCTGGATACAGCTCCTCTCGTCAGTGGATGTCGGGTCCCAATTTTATACATTATTTTTACATATCATCTCCTGTTTTTATATTCATTCAGTTTTGACTTTTTTGTATGTTGTGCATTTTACACAGGAACTTGCCAAGTCCCCTGCTTGACTAACTTGATTTTTATATAATAAAGGGCCATCTGCCATTTTCATAATTGCATTGAAGCCTATTGTGCGCTGGTTTTTGAGGTGTTTTTTTTTTTTTTTGCCATATAAGAGATAATAACATATATTAAAAGAACCTAAGTACATGTTTGATTGTGATCTATATAAGATCATATTTTCTGCATTTGTATCCTGTCTTGGGTTTGTAAGTTTGCATTGATTTTATATATATTTGTGTATGATCTCTTGGAGGCACAAGTAAATACTAAATCTACTGATACTACAAGTAAGGCCCCCAGAGTGGCTGAAATGCATCAGCGTATCTTTTTTTTTACCAGTTTTTTAGCCATTTGATTTAATAAAGATTACAAAGGATTTTTACTGGATTTCAGGCTTGTGTTTATAACAATCATAACAGAGTTCCCCCATCACATCTTTCATCCTGCTCTGATCCAGGACACATATTCAACTGATTTAATCAATTTGATTTTTTTTTACTAATATTAGGAAAATGAACTGCGTTCCATCAGCAGCAAAATAGGCAACTAAATTGGGGTAGGGAAAGAAGTAAAACAGAGAAAGTTATATGATGCAGGTGAAAATGAAGGCTTCTAGTCAGAAATGCAGATCTGCTTAATAGCTGATAATAACTGACAGCTGGCTTATTCACAAATGGGAGCTCTGAGGTGTAGGTGAGGCTATGGTATCTGGTTGGTGTATGGGTTGCATGTATTGTGTAATTGCTGAGTGTTTTTAGCTGCATAATAGAGTTTGCTAAGTATATTGGGGCATACTGTATAATGCAGAGCGCTGAGTGCAACAGGGTGCACACTGTTAATTGCTAAGTGTAAGGCCTCTTTCACACGGGGCGGATCCGTGAAGATCCGCCCCGTGAAGCTCCGCTTGCTAAGCGGGGATCGCTCCGTTGATCCCCGCTGAGCCGACGGATGACTGGGCGGTCCCCCACACACTGTGCAGGGACCGCCCTGTCAGAGCGCCGCTCTCCCCTATGGGGAATCGGATGACGACGGACCGTAGAGTCCGTTGTCATCCGATCCGCTCCGCAGACGGAAGGAAAAATAGGATTTTCCTCCGTCACACTTTTTCGGAGCGGAGCGGATGTCAGCGGACATGTCACCGCTGACATCCGTGCTTCCATAGCAGTGCATGGAGGATCTGTTTCAGGTCCGCCTAAAAAACTGACAGGCGGACCTGAACGGACCTCCGTGTGAAAGAGCCCTAAGCCTGGGTTTACACCTATGCAAATTGGATATGGGTTTCTCCGCATCCAATTTGCATGACAGGAGATTGTGACCAGCTCTCTATGGAGCCGGTTCACATATCTCTGTTGCGGCTGCGGAGCGGCTTGCATAGGAACGTTGTGCGTCTTTGGCTCTGTTTCAGGGCCCAGTTCAGGCATAAATTTGGCCCTGATTCATCCCTGAAACGGAGAACAGGGATGCACCGGACCTCTGCTGCAAGCTGCATCCATCGGAGGTGTGAACCCAGCCTAACGGTTGCAATACAATCTGACTGTACAAGCCCTGTTAAACCTCATATACATTTGCCAAAATGATGTAATATCAGGGCAACCCTATACAATCAATTTCTAGGTGGAACGGTAATGTCATCAAGCAGGGCGGAAATAGGATGCAATCTTGCTGGAGTTTTTGTGGATGTACAAACCCGATGTTGTCTCATGTATACCGGATGGAGATTTATGCGATTTTTACTTATGCACATGTGAGTGAATCCTTCCTTTTAAAATAAATATTGTTTGTGGCAATCTACACCAGGGGTCATCAACCCCCGGTCCCCGGCCCACTACCGGGCCGTGGCCCTTCTGCAGTCGGGCCGCGGGTGCGGGTGGCTCTCAAGAGACATGCTGGGCTGCCGGCATGAGAGCGCTGGGTGGATTGAAGAAGCGAGCGGGCAAGCAGAGATATCATCTCTCTCCGCCCATTGCATCACCGCTCTTCCGCCCTCAAAGCCAGTGCTCTGTCTCAGTGTCGGAGGGAGCAGAGAGATGACATCATCTCACACTGCCCGCCCCGCATCGCCGCTCTCCTGCGGCTCCTGTGAGAACTTCCTGAGATTCCTTGATCAGCGGCGCAGATTGCCTGCCTCCCCGGACAGCTAATCAGGAATGGCAGAAGGGTGAAGGGTGACAGCCGAAGGAGTCCCGAACCCTCCCTCTGCCAGGTGAGACCGGCTGCAGCAAGACGAGGGAGACACCCTGCTACATCCAGAGGGGCGATCCCACAGAGATGTGACATCATCAGTTACAGGTGAGCTGTGTGTGGGAGTACAGGTGAGGTGTGCTGGGACTTGTAGTTCACCCCCTCAGCTGTCTGCCTGATATACCACAAGGGGCGCTCCACTCACTCCGCATCTGGTGACAGGCATGGTGGCAGGTGGCATGGCAAGTGACATTCCACATTTGGTGACAGGCAACGTGGCAGGTGGCAAGTGACATTCCACATCTGGTGACAGGCAACGTGGCAGGTGGCAATCCACATCTTGTGGCAGGTGATGTGGCAAGTGACATTCCGCATCTTGTGGCAGTAAGCGTGGCAGGTGATGTGGCAAGTGACATTCCGCATCTGGTGACAGGCAACGTGGCAAGTGACAATCCACATCTTGTGGCAGTAAGCGGGGCAATCTGGTAGCAGGCGACAGTGGCAAGTGACACGCTCAGGGCTCCCACTGATTCTACATTATGGTGAGTTGAACTATTTCATTTATTACTACAATGTAATAATAGAAATAATGCGCTTCAATCACCCTGACACCATATTAAGCATGGTGCCGAGAGGATTGAAGCGCTAACACCAGCCATTGCCCGCAAAAAATCGTAACCCCCCCCCCGGTCCTTGGCACAATTTTCTTCCACGCAGCTGGTCCCCGGTGCCAAAAAGGTTGGGGACCACTGATCTACACTATTAGTCCCTTTTCTCCCTTATGCACATGGTTATATCCGCTGGAGGAGTCGAGGAGACATTCACACATCCGGGAACCTTGCTGGCATACATTTATATGCAAAGCTTGTTTGACCCTTATGGTAACATTAGGGTCCATACAATAAGGTGGAAAGACACCCAAAGGGTTCCTGATGTTGGGCACAATGACAGTGAAGTGTGTGGAAAATGAGAAGAAATCTAAGGGCACTTTCACTCTGGCAGCGCCCGGGCGTAGGCGGTAAAGCGCCGCTATTTTTAGCAGCGCTTTACCGTAGTTTTTGGGGTGCTTTTTGACCGCTAGGGGGGTGATTAACTGCGGCTAACGGGCGAAAAAGGGTTAAAAGCGCCTGCAAAAGCCCCGCCGCAGCAGCGCTTTGCCGGCGCTGTCCATTGATTTTAATGGGCAGGGGCGCTTTAGGGACATTTTCCACATTTTGTCATGTTACAACCAAAAACGTGAAAGTATTTTTTCTCTTATCGTCCATGGACTGACACAGCTGGATACTGTAAACGTGTGGTATATGTCCCCGCTCGCAGGAGAAGATCTAGGCAGAATGTTAGAAACATACATTCTAGAACAAACCAGAGCTGAACAGCCCCGCCCAGGGGAGCGGTCCCTCCGGACATTACCCTCCCACCTGCAGCTAGCAGCCTCAGTTTTTTTTTCTGCCTAGCAGAAGGAGAAGACGTGGCTCTCTCAGGAGCCAGTCTCCTGGAAGATTTTACTTTAAAATTTTATTCCTTTGGGAATTTTATTATTTTATTTTTGAGACCTTCAATCAACTGTCGGCTGGGCAACAGGTTGGGTACACTGGTATCCTCGTAGTCTTCCCTGTCTGACCATCGAGCAGTGGCGGCTGGTGAAGTTTTAGGATGGGGGGGTGCCAGGCTCCGCCCCTCCTTTTTGACCCCTCCCACTTCTCATAAGCCCCACCCCTTACATAATACACCCACTCTGCCCCTGTATTCCACTAGCTTCCACCCATAGTGTCAGGCGTATTTAGCAGCTTTACAATACCATGACCTAACAGCATACGTGACAGAATCAAAGACTGCAAATAAAAATTTCACTATAAAACATATCATACTCAAATTAAAGAAGAATTTTAAAATATGTTAAAATCAAAATTTAATTTAAAGTAATTCAAATTTAATTAAATCCATTTGGTTAGGAAACAAGTGGAGTTTCATAATACAAACAGCAATGTGCAAAATACTGTAGCCCATAGCAACTAATCAATAAGCGCCTTTCATTCTTTTGGTATAAATTATGCATTACATATTGTAGGTGCTCCTTTAAATGCCCATAGATTCATTGTTAACAGTAATGTATGGCGGTGGGTGGTACATGTAGGAGAGGGGTGCAGAGTATATGGTGGTGGGTGGTATGTGTAGGAGAGGGGTGCGGAGTGTATGGCGGTACATGTAGGAGAGGGGTGCGGAGTGTATGGCGGTACATGTAGGAGAGGGGTGCAGAGTGTATGGCGGTACATGTAGGAAAGGGGTGCGGAGTGTATGGCGGTACATGTAGGAGAGGGGTGCGGAGTGTATGGCGGTACATGTAGGAGAGGGGTGCGGAGTGTATGGCGGTACATGTAGGAGAGGGGTGCGGAGTGTATGGCGGTACATGTAGGAGAGGGGTGCGGAGTGTATGGCGGTACATGTAGGAGAGGGGTGCAGGGCACATTACATGGGGAGGAGTGCGGAGCACATTATATAGGGCACAAGATAAAAAGGCAGCTGCTGGACAGTGTAGAGTTAATTGTACATCCCTTTGGAATGTAGCTGATCAGCTGTGCCTGTGTTGGGGGGAGAGAGCAGATAATATATATTAGGCTGAGCAGTTGGAGTGCTGGGATCCTCAGAGAGATAAAATGGTCTGATAAGAGGGGAAATACAGGAGAAAAAGGCTGCAGGGAGACTAACTCAGTGGGACTGAGAAGATAAGAACATCGGAGCAGCTTTGTAGACAGAGGGGAGATATGACAGGGAGAGCGAGTGGAGAACAATCTGGAGGGAGGGGGGTGAACAGAACAAATGGAGTCATCCAAGTCAGACTGCAAGAGAGTGACATGACAGGAGAAATTAACTCTCTCTCAGCTGGAGACAGAGAGAACCCCCGATCCCCACACTCACCTTCAGCTTCAGGCTCATGTTCAGCACTGACAGTCAGCTCTGTGCCCATCCACCCCATAGTGATCCGCTCCCTGCCTGACACAGGGTCCTGTCTCCAGAATCCACACTCCACATAGCTCCGCTCGGCCGTGCGTTCCAAGGAGCTGATGACGTCACTTCTGGGTATCCCTGGCAGTAAAAACCGGAAGTGATGTCCTTACTAGTATGCAAAGCACCCAAGGACCGGACCGGATGCTGTTTAGCGCAATGGAAAGCGCCGCAAAGCAGATTTAAAGCCTGCAAATTAAACGCCTTGTCTGCAATCTTGTAATTGCACTGATGTGGCGTTTTTCATACCGCACTGTGTCCGGCGCTCGGGCAAAGTGCACTTAAGAACTTTTTTTTCTAATTTTTTTTTTCTTAAAGGGCCATGTTTAACCACTTGACCACTGGGCACTTAAACCCCCTTAATAACCAGACCAATTTTCAGCTTTTGGTGCACTCACACTTTGAATGACAATTACTCAGTCATACAACACTGTACCCATATGAATTTTTTGTCCTTTTTTTCCACACAAATAGAGCTTTCTTTTGGTGGTATTTAATCACTGTTGGGTTTTTTTTTTTTTGGGCTATAAGAGAAAAAAGACTGAAAATTCTGTAAATTTTTTTTTTTTTTTTCGTTTCCATTATAAAATTTTGCTAATTACTATTTTTTCTTCATAAATTTTGGCCAAAATTTATACTGCTACATATCTTTGGTAAAAATAAGTACAAATTGGTGCATATTATTTGGTCTTTGTGAAAGTTATAGAGTCCACAAGCTATGGTGCCAATATCTGAAAATTGATCACACCTGAAGTACTGACGGCCTATCTCATTTCTTGAGACCCCAACATGCCAGAAAAGTACAAATACCCCCCAAATGACCCCTTTTTGGAAAGAAGACATTCCAAGGTATTCAGAAAGAGGCATTGTGAGTTTTTTGAAGTTGTCATTTTTTCCCACAATTCTTTGCAAAATCAAGATTTTTTTTTTCTCTTTTTTTTTTCTTCACAAAATTGTCATATTAGCAGGTTATTTCTCACACCCAGCATATGCATACCACAAATTACACCCCAAAACACATTCCTCCCGAGTATGGCGATACCACATGTGTGAGACTTTTACACAGCGTGGCCACATACAGAGGCCCAACATGCAGGGAGCACCATCAGGCGTTCTGGAGCACCAAGGCCAATTCTGACATTTCTCTCCTACATGTAAAAATCATCATCATTTATTTGCTATAAAATTACATAGAACCCCAAAACATTATATATGTTTTTTTAGCAAAGACCTTAGAGAATATAATGGTGGTTGTTGCAACTTTTTATCTCGCACGATATTTGCGCAGCAATTTTTTTAACGCGTTTTTTACGGAAAAAAAATGTTTTGTGCTTAAAAAAAAACAAAAAACAAAAAAGTAAAGTTAGCCCAATGTTTTTGCATAATGTGAAAGATGAAGTTACGCCGAGTAAATAGATACCTAACATGTCACCCTTAAAAATTGCACACGCTTGTGGAATGGCGCCAAACTTCGCTACTTAAAAATCCCCATAGGCGACGCTTTAAATATTTTTACTGGTTACATGTTTTGAATTACAGAGGAGGTCTAGGGCCAAAATGATTGCTCTCGCTCTAACGTTCGCGGCGATACCTCACATGTGTGGTTTGAAAACCGTTTTCATATGTGGGCGGGACTTACGTATGCGTTCGCTTCTGTATGCGAGCTCACGGGGACAGGGGCGCTTTAAAAAAAAAAAAAAAAATTTATTGTTCATTTTACTTTATTTATTTTAGTTTGACATGTTTTTCCGCCCCCAAATTTTTTTTGATCACTTTTATACCTATTACAAGGAACGTAAACATCCCTTGTAATAGGAATATGGCATGACAGGTCCTCTTTACAGTGAGATATGGGGTCAATAAGACCCCACATCCCACCTCTAGGCTGGGAAGCCTGAAAAAACAAAAAAACAAAAAAAACAATCCTGGCTTTGATCGTAGCGGTGAGTCGGTAGAAGCACCGGAGGGCGGCGGGGGGGGGGGGGGGGGACATCCCCTCTCGCCTCCCGTAAGAATGATCAAGCGGCGGAACAGCCACTATGATTGTTGTTATGGTGTAGGGAATCGCCGGATGAAAAAGCTAATATCTGAATGATGCCTGTATCTGCTCCCATCATTCAGATATCCCCGCACAAAGTCAAGGACGTCATATGACGGCCGGCGGGCGGGAAGTGGTTATTGCCGGGCATTGCGGAGTATTGCTGGGTATTGCGGAGTATGGCAGGGCATTGCGGAGTATGGCAGGGCATTGCGGAGTATGGCAGGGCATTGCGGAGTATGGCAGGGCATTGCATGGGGTATTGCACAGGGTATTGCAGAGTATTGCGCAGGGTATTGCAGAGTATTGCACAGGGTGTATTGTGCAGGGTATTGCAGAGTATTGTGCAGGGTATTGCAGAGTATTGCAGAGTATTGCGCAGGGTATTGCAGAGTATTGCGCAGGATATTGCAGAGTATTTTGCAGAGTATTGCGCAGGGTGATGCAGAGTATTGTGCAGGGTATTGCGCAGGGTATTGCAGGGTATTGCGCAGGATATTGCAGGGTATTGCAGAGTATTGCGCAGGGTATTGCAGAGTATTGCACCAGGGTATTGCAGAGTATTGCACCAGGGTATTGCAGAGTATTGCACCAGGGTATTGCAGAGTATTGCACCAGGGTATTGCAGAGTATTGCACCAGGGTATTGCAGAGTATTGCACCAGGGTATTTTGCAGAGTATTGGCAGGGTATTTTGCAGAGTATTGGCAGGGTATTGCACAGGGATGGCTGAGCAGGGATGGCTGGATGGCTGGATCTGTGACTGCAATTGTCACAGATCCAGCCCACAGTGCTGCTGCTGCCATCCGCTCTCTCCCCCTCCCCTCTCACACTGTACCGATCGGTACAGAGAGGGGAGAGAGGAACCGGCGTCATCACATGACGCCGGTCTGTTTACAAGTGATTGC
This sequence comes from Rana muscosa, assembly GCA_029206835.1. NCBI lineage: Eukaryota > Metazoa > Chordata > Amphibia > Anura > Ranidae > Rana > Rana muscosa. The sequence continues at coordinate 31,959,627 of CM055121.1, read as the reverse complement.
TCCGTCATTTGACGGAACGATCACGTGGTAAACGGCCGCTATCAGCGGCGATTTACCGCGATTCGTGATGCGCCGGGTCCTCTGGACCTGGCGATCACGGAGTTTCCCGTGTGCGCGCCCCAGGGGGCGCGCGGGAGCGCGATTCTGGGAGGACGTTATATAACGTCCTCCCAGAGTTAAGCAACCACCTTGTCGACGTTATTTGTCGGCAGGTGGTTGTTAACTGGTTTAAAAAAAATTTTTTTTTTTTAATTCTTTTTTTTTGTGACTGCCTGGGAGGGGGAGGCGGCGCCCATGCGCCCCCTATGGACGGGCCGCCACTGCCATCGAGCGTGCTGATCCTCGCCTTGTGTGCGTGAGACTCAGTTCACGACATGCCCCATGACTCCAGGGGTGGCCGGGTTGCTTTCATGCACCCGCGGTCCTCTCAAGATTGAACAGTACCTGACTGAATGTATCTCTCGCGGTGGACCGGGTCGACAGCTACGCAGTACTGCTCTGTGATAGGTCTGTCTGAAACAAGCCAGTGGGTCCCTGAAAGGGACGGGTAAGTAGTCTCTCCTACTGCAGGTAAGTACATGCTGGCTGTGTTTCTTTATATGGGGGGTTTCTCCCTGTCTCCCCCGTTATGCTGCTCTCTGCACCCTGTACTGGTGCTGTGCTGTGGGGGTGCTTGGGGGTCACTCTGGCATTTGAGGGTTGGATTTCGGCCCGGGCTGTTTTTTTCAACGACCACTACCGGGCCATTCCTTGATTAGCACCTTTTGTGCAGGGGGTTCGCCGTGTGATCCCCCCCTGTCAAGCCTCCTCTCCCTACTTGGGATCTGAATTTGATGCATCTCGGTTCTCCAAGAACATTCCTTTGAGAATATCAGAGAGATTCCTCTCTTGACCTTGTCCCGGAAGGTGGCCTTCTTAGTGGCCATTACTTCGGTTAGACGGGTGTCTGAGTTGGCGGCCATGTCCTGCAAGTCGCCTTACTTGGTCCTCCATAAGGATATGGCGGTGTTGCGCCCACGACCGTCCTTTTCAAAAGATGGTCTCGGCCTTTCACCTGAAGTAGGACATTGTTCTTCCGTCCTTGTGTCCTCACCCATCGCATCCCTGAGAGTTTGCGCTTCATACATTAAGATGGGTACAAGGCTTACGGGTGTACCCGTCTGCTACTGTTTCCATTCGGAAGTCTGACTCACTGTTTGTGTCTGTCTCTGGTCCAAAACAGGGCCGAGCGGTGTCGTCTGCCACCGTCTTTAGGTGGATCAGGCAGACCGTCATACAGGCCTATGCCCTTAAGGGGTGGGCACCTCCCTTTCCGGTTGCGGCGCATTCCACCAAGGCAATTGGTGCTTTTTGGGCTTTCCGACATCAAGCGTCGGTTGCACAAGTGTGCAAGGCGGCGACCTAGTCGTTCGTTCATACCTTTTCAAAATTTTATAAGGTTTATGTGGCTGCATCTTCGGATGCTTCCTTCGGCCGCAAAGCATTGCAGGCCGCCGTTTTAATGTTGCAACTCCTCCGTTGAGGAGCTTTGCTTGTTTGGAGTGAAGTTTTGGTTGTTCCTTTACTACTGCTCCCACCCTTCTGATACAGCTTTGGGACGTCCCACACGTTAACAGTATCCAGCTGTGTCAGTCCATGGACGATAAGAGAAAATAGGATTTTTGTACTCACCGTAAAATCCGTTTCTCTGACGTCCATGGACTGACACAGCACCCACCCTTCCTTTTAAGGTTTGTACTGCTTTGTTACGAACTGAGGCTGCTAGCTGCAGGTGGGGAGGGTAATGTCCGGAGGGACCGCCCCCCTGGGCGGGGCTGTTCAGCTCTGGTTTGTTCTAGAATGTATGTTTCTAACATCTAACATTCTGCCTAGATCTTCTCCTGCGAGCAGGGACATATACCACACGTTTACAGTATCCAGCTGTGTCAGTCCATGGACGTCAGAGAAACGGATTTTACGGTGAGTACAAAAATCCTATTATTGGGATTTTATGCGATAGATCCTCACAAAGTGGCACATAATTGTGAAGGCGAAGGAAATGATAAATGGTTTTCAATTTTTTTTTACAAATAAATATGTGAAAAGTGTGGCGTGTATTTGTATTTAGCCCCCTTTACTAAAATCTAGTGGAACCAATTGCCTTCAGAAGTCACCTAATTAGTCCACCTGTGTGTAATTTAATCTCAGTATAAATACAGCTGTTCTATGAAGCCCTCAGAAGTTTCTAAGGCCCCTTTCACACTGAGGCGTTGAAAAAACGCCAAAAAATTCTGAGATTTTTTCCCGCGATTTTACCGCGTTCGCAGTAAAAATAGCGCTAATGCATATGCGTTTTTACCGCGTTCACGGTAAAGTAGCGGTAACGCCTATGTGTTTTACCGCGTTACTTATTCATTTCAATGGAGATAGGCATTTTTACAGCGCTATTTTTAGCACCCTAAAGATGCTCCAAAAAAGCTGTTTGCAGGATTTTTTCCAACGCACATCCAGCAAAACGCCTTAGTGTGAAAGTCCTCAGGGCTTTCACATTGAGAATGATGCGGCAGGATTATTTCAGGCATTTTTACAGCGCTATTTTTACCGCGAAAACACAGTAAAAACGCCTCAGTGTGAAAGGGGCCTTAGAGAACCTTAGTGAACAAACAGCTTCATGGAGGGGTTACCATTTTTGCATGGTGAGTAACCTCTTCACTTTCGACAATCTGATCGTGTGTACGAGGCTTTAGTCATGCACTCCACAAATCTGACCTTAATGGAAGAGTGGCAAAAAGAAAGTCATTGTTGAAGGAAAGCCATAAGAAGTCCCATTTGCAGTTTGCGAGAAGCCATGCGGGGACACAGCAAAAACGTGGGAGAAGGTGCTCTGGTCAGATGAGGCTAAAATTTTACTTTTTGGCCTAAAAGCAAAACGCTATGTATGGTGGAAAACTAACACTGCACATCCCGCCGAACACACCATCTCCACCATGAAACATGGCGGAGGCAGCATCATGTTGTGGGGAAGCTTTTCCTCAGCAGGGACAGGGAAGCTGGTCAGAGTTAATGTGAATATGGATGGAGCCAAATACAGGGCAATCTTAGAAGAAAACCTAGTAGAGTCTGCAAAAGACTAGAGACTGGGGCGGAGGTTCACCTTCCAGGAGGACAACAACCCTAAACATACAGCCAGAGCTACAATGGAATGGTTTAGATCAAAGCATATTCATGTGTTAGAATGGCCCAGTCAAAGTCCAGACCTAAATCCAATTGAGAATCTGTGGCAAGACATGAAAATTGCTGTTCACAGACACTCTCCATCCAATCTGATAGATCTTGAATTATTTTACAAAGAAGACAGGGCAAAAATGTCACTCTCTAGATGTGCAAAGCTGGTAGAGACATTACCAAAAAGACTTGCAGCTGCAATTGCAGCGAAAGGTTGTTCTACAAAGTATTGATTCAGGGGAGCTGAATACAAATGCACGCCACACTTTTCAGATATTTATTAGTAAAACATTTTGAAAACCATTTATCATTTTCTTTCCACTTCACAATTATGTGCCACTTTGTGTTGGTCTATCACATTAAATATATATTTACGTTTTTAGATGTAACCTAACAAAATATGGAAAATTTCAAGGGGTATGAATACTTTTTCAAGGCAGTGTAATGTGTGTGTGTACACACAACCACACACATTTTACACACTACTAATTTATTACTTGCTTTTGTGTATACATTGAAGAATTTTGCTTCACTATATGCTTTTCTTGTTTATTACAATCTGACTGTACAATCCCTGTTCAATCTCATACACATTTACCAAAACTATGTAATATCAGGGCAAACCTATACAATCAATTTTGATCCAATCGCCCAGGTCTATATATTACATATTAAAGCTGCCACGACGTGTCGACGTAGTCGACTAAGTCGACTACGAAAATACGTCGACGTGCGTGAAAAACGTCGAATAGTCACTCCGCGGCCTCGGCCTTAGGAAAGGCCGCGGCTTCGGCCTAGCTTCGGAGCGGCGGCCATCTTGGTACACCCGGCGGCGGCGGCTGGCTAGGTGCGCGCTGAGGTTATCACCCCTCACTGGCATCCACTGCATCCCTCACCATGTACACAGTACAGGCATCCCCTGCACCCCTCACTATATATATATACACACACACACACACACACACACACACACACACACACACACACACACACACTCACTCAGTACAGGCATCCCCTGCACCCTTCACTATACAATCTCCCCAACTCACTGTAATATTCACAATCTCTCCCACTCACTGTAATATCCACAATCATTGTGGATATTACAGTGAGTGGGGGAGATGACGCGGATATTACAGTGAGTGGGGGAGATGACGTGAATATTACAGTGAGTGGGGGAGATGACGTGGATATTACAGTGAGTGGGGGAGATGACGTGGATATTACAGTGAGTGGGGGAGATGACGTGGATATTACAGTGAGTGGGGGAGATGACGTGGATATTACAGTGAGTGGGGGAGATGACGTGGATATTACAGTGAGTGGGGGAGATGACGTGGATATTACAGTGAGTGGGGGAGATGACGTATATATTACAGTGAGTGGGGGAGATTGTGGATTTTACTTGAAGTATTTTTTGGAAAAAATGTATTAAAAGTTTAAATATTTATATTAGAAGTTGTACTTATTTTTTGTAAAGTTATCCAAAGGATTAATTAGCTAATCACAAAAAGAACACACTAGATTAATAAAAAAATGTATTAGTCATGACTAATCGAAGAAATAATCGTTAGATTAGTCGACAGACAAAATAATCGTTAGTTGCAGCTCTATTACATATGGTATTAAGTGTAAAGTGCGCTGTAAAAACTAAGTGTATAAGTTCATAGACCTATATACAAATACCAAATGTGTGTAAACAATTTATGCAAAATGAGAAAAAAGTCCAGAAATTAAATCAAAAAAATATATTGGTGCAAAAAACCTTAATAACAAAAAAAATAAAATAAATAAATAAATAAAAAAAAGTGTATAAAAAGTAGGATTTTTAAAACAGCTTACCTGTAAAATCCTTTTCTTGGAGTACATCACGGGACACAGAGCAGCATAGTCATTACTATGTGGGTTATATAGAATTACCTTCAGGTGCTGGCACTGGCAACTTCCAAAACAGGAAGTACCCTCCCCTATATAAGCCCCTCCCATCCGGGAGTACCTCAGTTTTGTAGCAAAGCAATACGTGTCCCCAAAAGAGGGGTGGGAGCTCTGTGTCCCGTGATGTACTCCAAGAAAAGGATTTTACAGGTAAGCTGTTTTAAAAATCCTACTTTCTTGTTCATACATCACGGGACACAGAGCAGCATAGTCATTACTATGTGGGACGTCCCAAAGCAATGCCACATGAGGGGGGGGGATACACCATACATAAGCTGGGCGCCATCAGGCATGAGGATCTTTTGCGGCCTGCAACACACTGCGCCCAAAGGCGACATCCTCCTGACTTCTAACGTCCACCTGGTAGAACCTAGTAAACGTGTGTACTGAAGACCATGTTGCGGCCTTACAAATTTGCGCCAGGGAGGCCTGGTGATGCACTGCCCATGAAGTTCCAACTGCTCTCGTGGAGTGCGCCCTAACTTTGAACGGAGGCGGTCTACTTCTCAAGCCATAGGCTTGTATTATGACCTGTCGAATCCACTTGGCTAAAGTAGATTTTGATGCTGCCTGACCCTTTCTGGGGCCTTCCGGCAGAACAAACAAAGAATCCGTTCTACGAATCTGAGCAGTGGCTTTTAGATAAGCTTTAACTGCTCTTACTACATCCAAAGAATGCAATAACTTTTCCTCTACCGAGCTTGGTTTGGGGAAAAAAGAAGGAAGAACCACATCCTGGTTCAAGTGAAACCTCGATACCACCTTAGGAAGAAAGGCTGGGTGAGGACGTAATACTACTCTGTCCTTATGGATAACCAGATATGGCTCTTTACAGGACATGGCGGCTAATTCCGACACTCTTCTAGCCGAGCATATGGCTACTAAAAATATCAATTTCCTGGTGAGTAGAACCAAGGAAATGTGCCGCAAAGGTTCAAATGGCTGCTTCTGCAGAACCGACAGAACCAAATTTAGATCCCATGGGCATATGGGAGCCTTAATCGGTGGAATAATACGAGTCACACCTTGCATAAAGGATTTGACAAGTGAATGCATAGCCAGGGGCCTTTGCAATAGTATTGACAAGGCCGAAACCTGGCCCTTGATAGTACTTAAGGCAAACTTCCTGTCTACAGCCCACTGCAGGAAGTCCAGAATTCTGCCTATAACGTACTTACGTGGATGCCATTTTCTGGCCTCGCACCAAGTGATGTACGCCTTCCAAACTCTATAGTAGATCTGCCTGGATACAGGCTTCCTGGCATTGATTATAGTTGATACCACAGAGTTAGAGAGACCTCTCTTCTTTAGGATGTGGGATTCAATAGCCAGGCCGTTAAACTTAGAGTTAGTAAGGAAGGGTGGTATATCGGTCCTTGCGAAAGCAGGTCCGGACGACGTGGAAGGGTCCAAGGACTCCCCACAGACATTTTGATGATCTCCGCGTACCAGGCCCTTCGGGGCCACGCTGGAGCCACCAGGATTACCGGCTTCTTCTCCAACCTGACTCTGCGAAGGAGTCGAGGCAACAATTGTAGCGGAGGGAATGCATATATCAGTCTGAACTGATCCCAAGGGAACACCAGAGCATCCGAGCCGCAAGCGAGGGGATCCCTTGTCCGGGAGACAAATCTGTCCACCTTTGCGTTGAATCTGGATGCTAGCAGATCTACATCCGGTGTTCCCCACCGCTGACATATTGCTCGGAAGACCTCGGGATGAAGGGACCATTCCCCTGGGCATAACTGTTGGCGACTCAGAAAGTCCGCCTTCCAATTCTCCACCCCTGGAATGAAGACAGCTGATATACATGGGACATGCTTTTCTGCCCATTCCAGGATGTGACTTACTTCCCTCTGGGCTGCACGACTCCTGGTGCCTCCCTGATGATTGATATATGCCACTGCTGTGGCATTGTCTGATTGAATTCTGACAGGGGACCCTTGGAGTCTGGATGTCCAGGCTACTAGGGCGTACCGGGCTGCTCGTATCTCTAAGAGATTGATGGGCAGGGTTTTTACTACATTTGACCATCTGCCCTGGAGAGACCATTGCTCCAGTACTGCCCCCCAGCCTATAAGGCTGGCATCTGTAGTGACCACCTTCCAAGATATCGGGCTGAAGGGTTTTCCCTTCTGGAGATTCTGGGGGATCAACCACCAGCAGAGACTCTTCCGAACGGAAGGGGACAAAGCCATCGGGAAGTCTAGAGCCTGAACTTTTCCGTTCCAGGCTGACAATATGGCCCTTTGTAAATTCCTTGAGTGGAATTGGGCGTATGGCACAGCTTCGAATGATGCTACCATCTTTCCTAGCAGCCTCATGCACAGGCGTATGGACGGCTGTCTTTTTGCACAAAGCAGACGGACCAAGGCCCTCAAAGAGGATACCTTGTCTAGAGGTAAGAAAATCTTCCTCTGGTCTGAATCCAGCCGTAGCCCTAGATATACCAGGTTTTTCACTGGCTGTAGGGCTGACTTGTCCAGGTTGATGACCCAACCGTGAGACTCTAGATACTTGATTGTATCGACAATTACCACTTCTAGCTTGGCAACTGAGTGGTCCATCAACAACAGGTCGTCTAGGTATGCCATTATCGTTACACCCCGTGTTCTTAGATCGGCCAACAGTGGGGCCAGAATTTTTGTGAACACTCGTGGTGCTGTGGCCAGACCGAATGGTAAGGCTCTGAACTGAAAATGGCGCCCTTCTACTGCAAAGCGTAGGAATTTTTGATGACCTGGAAAGATGGGAACATGCAAGTAAGCATCTTTGATGTCGATCGAGGCTAACCATTCCTCCCCTTGTAGGGCAGCGGTGACCGATCGGATCGACTCCATCCGGAAAGACCGGACGTTTAGAAATTTGTTTAGACTCTTTAGGTCCAATATGGGTCTTATGTCCCCGTTTGGCTTCGGGACTGTGAAAAGGTTTGAGTAGAAACCCAACCCCCACTCTTCCATAGGAACCTCCATAATTACTCCTTGGAGCAATAGTTGTTCTAACGCCAATAGGAGAGACCCTCTTTTCAGAGGGTCTCTTGGCATGCCTGACCACATAAAATGGGACGGAGGAGACTCTTTTAACTCCAACTTGTATCCCAGAGTTACTGCGGAGAGCACCCATCTGTCTTTGATCGTCTCCCGCCAGGTCTCTGCGAACAACTGAAGTCTTCCCCCCACCCGTTTGAGTGGGGGCAGCCCTTCATAGGCTTGACTTGGAGGCTGGTTTAGTACCTCTTCGGATCCAGGGCTTTTTATTACCCTGTGGCTGTCCCTGATTTTTACCTCCTGAGTTTGACCGAGGAGGCCGTCGGAACTGCTTAGTAGCAGACGTCGCAGGGATAGGAGAGGTAGTCCTCTTAAAAGATGGACCCCTAGACCTCTTTTTACTCGGTAAGAGAGTACTTTTACCACTGGAAATCTTCTGGATATACTTATCCAGGTCTTCGCCAAAAAGGCGTTCCCCATGAAATGGGAAGCTAACTAAGAGCTTCTTACAGGGAGCTTCAGCAGACCAGTTTTTGAGCCACAGAAGCCTACGCATATGTACCAAAGACAGCGTGAGGCGGGAGGCCTGATGGATAGAATCCTTGATGGCGTCAACCGCAAAGCATAATGCTCTAGGCAGATCAGCCAGAGCCTGGGCCTGCTGGTCTGGCAAATCCCTCAGGACCATTTTCATTTGATCCTTTAAAGCTTGGCAGATCCCAATAGCTGCCACTGCTGGCTGTGTAACAGCCCCTGCTGTGGAAAAAGCAGATTTTAATAAAGATTCCAATTTTTTATCCACTGGATCTTTGAACATTTGAACATTATCTACTGGACATGTCAGTGATTTGTTCACAGAAGAGATGGCTGCATCCACCGTAGGAACATTCCATCTCTGGGTGAACTTTTCCTCCATGGGATAGATCACCGGAAACCTTTTAGGCGGAACAAATAGTTTATCAGGATGTTCCCAGTCCTGGTATATAAGTCCTTCCAATAATGGATGTATTGGAAAGGAGCAATTAACCTGGGGAGCTTTTAGCGACCCCAATGAGGAGACAGCAGTAGTTGATGGTTCAACAAGAGGCATTTTAAATGCAGATCGAACCATGTCAGTTAGGGTCTGGACCCACAATCTTTCAGTCTGTGATGCTGAAAATGGTTCATCTACTGTCGATTCCTCAAAAACAGAGCTAACCTCCTCCTGATCCCCTTCAGGTAGGTCGGTCCCTTCCTGGGACTGTTGCTCTGCCAACAGGCACTCTAATGGAGGTGATGGAGATCTGGCGCGCTTTCTTTCCTGTAGAGAAGAAGCGATCAATGCAGCCAATCTCTGCTCCAATCCCTCCAGAGTTGAGGAAAAAACCTCCTCTGTTATATATGCAGGAGCAGGTGGACTGAGGACAGCCGCAGTACCTGGCACTCCCGGGGGTTCCTTATGGGTATTAACCTCTGATTTCTCAGGGGAGGAGGGTGCAGATGACTGCTCCAGATCCTCAGAGCCCGATGGAGACCCCCTACACTTCCTGAGAGGTATATCTCGGAGTTTTTTAGGCGGCATATTCCTTAGTTCAAAGCTGAGGTATTCCAGCCGCAATACACCCCTTACTGAAATAGTCTAATGCAATTTGCTGCTATGTACATCAGTGGGTGTCTACTAATGCGTCTTTCTGGGGATGCCTGTATCAACCGCCCGCTGTAAGCCCCTATACCATGCTACCAGCTCCTTTTCATGCTCTGTGTCCATAGCAAGCAGCGTGGACTGAGTCCTTTTATCTTGCTGGGACGCCCGCACATGCGCAGAAGCGCTGGGCGCACAGAGCGCGTCATCCGCCAGGCTCCGCCCCCTTTTTTGAAGCTAAACCTTATAAAAGGAAAGCATGTGTGCGCGCGTGCACGTGTGCGCTCTTGGCGCCATGTAGGGAGAGGAGCCAGGGTCCCTGTTTCACCAGGACTCGGGGATGGAAGGAAACTACTTGGCAGCATGACAGAGGAATGCAGCTTCCCTGATAGAGAGCTCACTCATCTGCCTGGACTTTCACCATGGAAGGAATAGTCCCAAGAAAAAAGACGTTCCACAGCGGCCTCTAGTGGACAAACACAGGTACCGCACCTTTGTCTTTTTTTTTTTTTTTTTTAAAACCTCCTTTATGAAAAAACATTTCCAGGTTTACAGTTTTTTTAAAACTTCCCTTATGAAAAACATTTCTAGGATTACTTAGGCATATACAGCTATTAGCGGGAATACCCTTTAGGTAACAGGCAGAAAGACATATTAGGCTTGGGGGTCCCCTCAATAGAACCAAGTTCCTGAGGGGCCCCCACTTACCTTTTCCCCGCCGCAGGACTTTGTTTGGTCCACAGAAGCCCAAACTTCACCTCTCACGGCAGGCATTGTACTAGACCTTCAGGGACCGGGTTCCCAAGGATTCCACTCCCCTGGACCTGTATAGCACCCTGCACAGATAGCCTCTTGGTTTTGGGTATGACCAGAGCTCTGGATCCCAGGGTCCAGCCCTCCTAAGAGAGGCATTACAGGCAAAACCCTGCTCTTCTCTGCAAGGCCCGGGTACCGACCGTTTAGCTATGAAGCTTTTTGGTCGGATCCGGAATAGCTTGCTAAGGCCCAGAGAACCTGTACACAAGCCCAGATGAATACATGTTAACCTTGGCCAACACCTTAGACACTGGCAAAAAACTGAGGTACTCCCGGATGGGAGGGGCTTATATAGGGGAGGGTACTTCCTGTTTTGGAAGTTGCCAGTGCCAGCACCTGAAGGTAATTCTATATAACCCACATAGTAATGACTATGCTGCTCTGTGTCCCGTGATGTATGAACAAGAAACTGCTAGAGCCAATGAAAATGTCCATCCAAAACAATAAGAGTAAAGGTTTAGTGCAAACATATCCAAAAATACTTCACCACCATGCTGATGAATGATGGCAGATTACCAGATCCAAAGATCCTAAGGCCCCTTTCACACTGATGCCCCATACACACGATCGTTTTTCATGCCATTTTTTAAACCAAAGTTTTTCTCGTCGGTTTTTTTCATGTTTCCTCTCAAGCCTGTCTTGCGTACACACGATCATTTTAAAAAACGTTCAAGCAAAGTGCAGTGACGTACGACGGCACTATAAAGGGGAAGTTCCGTTTGAATGGCGCCACCCTTCATGTTAGTAAACTTTGTTGAGCGGCGATTCGCGCTTTTCAGCCTCGTGCTTTTCAGTCTGTTACAGCGTGACGAATGTGCTATCTCCATTACGAACGCTAGTTTTACCAGAACGAGCGCTCCCGTCTCATACTTGATTCTGAGCATGCGCGTTTTTTTTCTCCTCGTGAAAGCATACACACTATCGTTTTTCACGTCGTTAAAAAAAAACGACATGAAAAACTACGTGAAAAAATAGAGCATGTTCGAAATTTTTAATGGCCGTTTTTCACGTCGTTAAAAATGCTCTGGAGCATACACACAATCGGTTTTAATGCCCATTTTTAAAAAGCTGAGTTAGACTTACCGGTAACTCTTTTTCTGAGAGTCTTCCAGGACAGCCCATGAGACCTAGGGCTCCTCCTACCAGGACAGGAAACACGTTACCCCCACCAGATAAAAGGGCGGTCCTTCCAGCCTCACATCAGTCTTCTCGAGAACCGTAGGACACCCTGAAAAACACATGCATAATATACATAACTTCCAGACAATACCGGGTGGGAATCCGGCTGTCCTGAAAGACTCTCAGAAAAGGAGTTACCGGTAAGTCTAACTCAGCTTTTCTCTCAAGCGTCTTCCAGGACAGCCCATGAGACGATGAGCCAGAACTTACCAGTCTAGGGTGGGACAACTGCCTGAAGGACCTTTCGACCAAACGCCTGCTCCTGTGCAGATAGGAGATCCAGGCGATAATGCTTCATGAAGGTCGAAAAACTGGACCATGTGGCAGCTTTGCAAATTTGTTCCGGTGAAGCACCAGCCCTCTCAGCCCAAGACGCAGACAAGGCTCTTGTTGAATGCGCAGTGACAAAAGGTGGAGGAACTTCTCTAATTCTGTAAGCTTCGGAGATGGTTTGTTTTATCCATCTAGCCAATGTGGCTTTGGATGCACTCTTACCTCTGTGCGTACCTTAAAAAAAGGACAAACAAGGCGTCTGTTTTCCTAAAGGTCTTGGTGACCTCAAGATAGACGAGGAGAATCCTCCTCACATCTAAAAAACTAAATTTTCTTTCTTGGTCGCCCTGTGGCGAACTACAAAAGGTTGGCAGTACGATGTCCTGAGATCTGTGGAACGTACTGGCCACTTTAGGTAAAAAACCTGGATCAGTTCTCAAAACAACAAGATCCTCAAAAATTGTGAGAAACGGCTCCCTAATTGATAAGGCCTGTAACTCGCTTACTCTACGAGCCGAGGTAATTGCTACCAAAACAATTGTTTTTAAAGTAAGAAACTTAACAGAAATATCCTCTAGGGGCTCAAAAGGAAATTCTACCAGAGTTTGAAGCACCAGGGACAGGTCCCAAGTTGGACAGCTTTTCACCACTACTGGCCTGGCCCTAGAAACGGATTTGAAAAATCTAGCTATAGTGGGATTTTCCAGGAGAGAAAACTGGAGGAAGACACTGATAGCCGCCACTTGTACCTTTAAGGTACTAAGTGAAAGACCCTTGTCGACACCCTCTTGAAAAAATTCCAAAATAGACGGAACATCATGAGTTAATCTTTGATTTTCAGATAACCATGAATTAAACTTTTTCCAAACTTTGGAATATATGGCTCTAGTGACTGGTTTTCTGCAATTGACCAGGGTCTTGACTACTTTGTCAGAGAACCCCTGGGCCTTTAGTATCTTTTCTTCAGATACCAAGCCGTCAAGTTTAAGGAAACCACCTGTGGGTGCGACACTGGACCCTGCGATAGCAAGTCCTCTCTCTTCGGAAGCCTCAGCGGAGGCTTCGAGACTAGGACTTTGCAACAGGGAAAACCATGGCCTCTTGGGCCAAAAAGGGGCGATCAGAATAAGGTCTGTTTCTTCTAGGAGAAACTTTCGGAGAACTTCCGGAATAAGTCTGACTGGAGGGAAGGCGTAACAGAGGCCGAATGGCCACGGGTTCGCCAGAGCATCTAACCCCAATGATTGATCTGTTGGGTTTAGAGAAAAGAACTCCTCTGTCTTGCGATTGTCCTGGTTTGCGAACAGATCCGCTTCGGGACAACCCCACTTGTCTGTGAGCTCTGCAAACACCTCGGGATGAAGAGACCAATTCTCTCGATCCACCCTGTAGCGACTGAGATAGTCTGCCAGGCAGTTTTGCGTCCCCTTCAGATGCACTGCTGTAATCGAGGCTAGATTCCCTTCTGACCACAGAAAAATCTCCTGGGCAATCGATTGAAGAATCCGACTCCTCGTACCCCCTTGCTTGTTGATGTACGCAACTGTCGCAATGTTGTCTGATAGAATCTGGAGATTGTGACCCCTGATCTCCGTCTGAAAAACTAGCAAGGCTCTCTGAACTGCTAGAAGCTCTCTCTGGTTCGACGAAGCTCTTGCTTCCTTCAAGGACCATTCTCCTTGTGCGACTTTGTTGCCGAGATGGGCTCCCCATCCCCAGGAACTCGCATCTGTAGTGATCCTCTGGGATATAGGAATTGACCAAGGTAGGCCTCTTGTTAGATGAAGGTTTGTCCTCCACCACCACAAGCTTCTTTTTACTGTGGTAGGCAACAAGACCCTTGACTCCAGAGACCTTACGTCTCCGTCCCAGTTCTTCAGAAGAAACATCTGTAATGGTCTTTGATGGAATCTTGCCCATGGCACTGCAGGAAAGCATGAGGTCATCAGACCTACTGCTCTTGCAAGCTCTCTCAGTGAGACCGATTGATTGGTCTGTAATACTGAGACTGTTTGCACCATCTTTGAGACCTTCTCCTGTGGGAGAAAAACTTTTTGGTCTACCGAGCAAAAGTCGTATCCCAGATATGTCACTTTCTGGGCCGGAATCAAGGAAGACTTCTCTCTGTTTATCAGCCAACCTAGGGATTGAAGGAAGTCCTGTACAATCTGGAGATCTGCTGATAATTTCTTGTAGGACTCTGCCACCACTAGGAGGTCGTCCAGGTAAGGGATAATTGTTATCGCCTTTAACCTTAGTGGAGCCAATGCCTCCCCCAACACTTTTGTGAAAATGCGTGGGGAAGAGGACAGACCGAAGGGGAGGGCTTGAAATTGGAAGTGCCGAATCTCTGTTCCCATCTTGACTGCTATTCTTAAGAATTTTTGGAAGGCTGGATGGATAGGGATGTGAAGATAAGCATCCCTTAAATCCAGAGTGGCCATGAAGCAGTTTGGGTAAAGCAGGTTCTTGATTGTGAACACTGTCTCCATACGGAAGTGCTTGTACCTGATCAATCGGTTTAGAGACCGAAGGTTCAGAATAAGCCGATACTTCCCTGATGGCTTTCCGATAACAAAAATATGGGAGTAAAACCCCTTGTTCTGTTCTGAGCGGGGAACAGGGATCAAGACTTTCTGATCTAGCAAGTCTCCAATTTGGAGACCCAGAGCCCTCGCTTTTTCCCGATCTCGGGGAAGGGAGGTGACCAATAGTTGCTCTGGTGGTTGGCAAGCAAATTCCAGCCTGTACCCATTGGCCACTAGATCCAGAATAAAAATGGACTTGAGGTGGCTGCTGCCCACCGTGGGAGAAAGGCCCTCAATCTTCCTCCCACTGGGAGACAAGCGTCACTGTGGCTTGGCGGGTTGTTGAGGAGGGTTAAATAAGACGCCCCCTCTACCTCTGCCCTTGTGACCGGTCCAATGCTTCTTGGGCCCACTGTCCTTCTCTCTAGGACCTTGCTGCCTACTTTGGCCGCGAAAAATTTTTCTGGCTGTCGGCTTTTTCTTGTTTTCTGGAAAGGCCTTCTTCTTGTCGGCCGTACGTTCCAGTGCCTCCTGCAGACCTGGACCAAAAAGATGGTCCCCTGTTAAGGGAAGCCCACATAGGCACAACTTAGAGGCTGCATCACCTGACCAGGTTTTAATCCACAGGCTTCTTCTGGCCGAATTCACTAAGGCCGAAGTCCTGGCTGACATTCTTACCGACTCTGCGGAAGAATCAGCAAGATACCCTATGGCCTGAAAAAGGAGAGGGAAAGATTTTAGAATCTGCTCTCTCGAAGTACCAGCCAACAAATGGGCTTGTATCTGTGTTAGCCATACTTCCAAATTCCTGGCTACACAGGTGGAGGCCAGAGCTGGTTTAAGATTCCCCACAGCTGAATCCCATGCTCTGTGAAGGAGGATATCCCCTTTCTTGTCCATAGGGTCCTTAAGCGTGCCCATATCGTCAAACGCCAGGTCCGAGTTCTTTGAAACTTTTGAAAGAGGTGCGTCTAACTTCGGATTTTTATTCCACGACTGCGCCGCATCCTCCTCAAATGGAAACCTTCTTTTTAGGTTACCAGAAAAGAAAGGCTTTCTCTCTGGATTCTCCCACTCCAGCTTGATAGTATCAAGGAGGGAACTATGCACTGGAAAGACTTTAGATTTCTTTCTGTGCAGACCTTTGTACATAAGGTCATGTTTGGACAATTGTAGCTGCTCCTCTTCCATTTCAAGAGTTGTGTAGATAGCTTTTAATAAGTCATCTACATCCTCCAAAGATAACTTATATCTCGAGCCCCTAGAGGATTCTCTATCCCTGGGCCCTGTCTCTGACCCTGATTCTTCTGGAGACGAACGGGTAGATCTGGCTTCAGCCTCAGCGTCCTCACTCTCCGCACTCTGCTGAGGGGCACTACTGACTGAAGCTTTTTTACTAAGGGACTGATGCTCTGCGGGAGCCTGAAGTCTGTCAAATAGATTTTTAAAAGAGCTTAATGTAGATACAAGCTCATCTCTAACAGACGTCAGCGTCTTCTGATAGGAGGCTGCTGAGTCATCCTTTACCAGGCTTACCTGAGAGGTGCTGGTGTTGGAAACCACATCCGCTGCCTGTGCAGGTACTGCAGTAGCGTCCATCTGTCCAGAGGTCGATCACAGCCTGTGTTGCTACTCCCAAAAAAACACCAGCAGGCCAGCGTCCCCTGTTCGCGCCATTTATTTGAGACAGGAACCAGCGTCTCCGGCGCCCGATGATGACGTCGTATGACCCGGAAGTGACCCTCGCCGGATCTTCCTGTGGGCCAGCTTGGAGCGCAGAAGCTCCGCCCCCTCAAGCGCCGCGGCTTCCTCTTTCCCTTGCACAGACCAGCCACGCTGTCGGCAGGGAAAGGATACCACTATGCTGCTTATGCAGCGCGCGCTCTGGGACCAGACATCACCACGGTCCTGGCCCTCCCCAGGCACAGAGGACAGGGGACAGCAGATACAACCAGCTTCGCCAGCAGAGATACTGCTTCTGGCAAGGAGGAGGTTAGTACACACAAAGTACCCCACCGTCAATCTTTTGGAGCCCCTGCTCATGAGACCTAGGGTACCAGGTTCCAGGAAACATGTTACCCCCCGTCCGGAGGAAACACTAATACTGATGTGAGGCTGGGAGGACCGCCCTTTTATCTGGTGGGGGTAACGTGTTTCCTGTCCTGGTAGGAGGAGCCCTAGGTCTCATGGGCTGTCCTGGAAGACGCTTGAGAGAAAATGGCATTTTTAACGGCATGAAAAATGATCGTGTGTATGGGGCATGTACCGCGTTTTACCGCGTTCGCGGTAAAAATAGCGCTTACGCATATGCGTTTTTACGGTAAATGGGATTATTTGGTATCCCACAATCCTCCACTCTACTGCGGTCATGTGACCTTCCCACAGCTTCTGGGTGTTTTTTACCACGTTTTTACAGCGGTACTAATTCATTTAAATGGGGATAGGCCTTTATACAGCGCTATTTTATGCGCCCCAAAGATGCTCCAAAAAAGCTGTTTGCAGGATTTTTTCCAACACACAGCCAGCAAAACGCCTCAGTGTGAAAGCCCTCAGGGCTTTCACATTGAGAATGATGGGGCAGAATTATTTCAGGCATTTTTACAGCGCTGTTTTTACCGTCGAAAACGCGGTAAAAACGCCTCAGTGTGAAAGGGGCCTAAAAGTATCTATATGCGCGTGTCTCCACACTGGGAAATCAGCTGTTGATCACTTGCTGGAACTCAGGCTGAACACTGACTCCACCTGCTGCTGAAGAAATCCCAACAGGATCCCTATGTGTCTGTACCCACCACGGTAATTCAGCTAGTTATGATCAGTCGCTTGGACAGTGGCGGCTGGTGGGTTCTTTGGGGGGGGTGGAAAACAAATAACATCCCCCTCGGCGGTGTGGCACAGATCCACCCCCCGTGGGCGGTCTGGCCTGGCCCTTAACCTCACGAGCGGGGCTGTGGTGTCCTTTCCTGGAGTGCAGGCAGCGGCCGCGGTGGCTCCGGTGTCCCCTCCTCCAGGTTCCTCCGCCGTGTGTATTCCGCCAAAGCGCTAGGCATCCAATAGGATCACCGGATGCTTTGGCCAATCGGGTAACAGGTCTCACAGACCTGCCTCCTGATTGGCGGGGAGGAACTTTAGTGCGATAAATACAAAAATGAACTCTTTTTTGAAACCCATTAGAGCCTATGGGTCTAATCAGGTTCTTCAAAAAAACACCCCACTACATTGGAATCCATGTTTCGGCGCCCACTGATATGTAGATCAGGGGGCTAGATGCATGGATAGGGGAGGCGGTGCACGTGCGCCCTCTATGGACGGGCCGCCACTGCACTGGGATTCACATTAGACACTGGCTTTAAGTGCTCAAAAATAAGCGTGTTGGAGAGGTAGAAAAAAGCTCATAGTGCATTAACTTTTTAAACAGAATAAAGTTTAATAAAAAGTTGCACTTACAAAAATAGCACAATAGTGTGAGCATGACCGCCTGTAGTACGGTCTGTGCTCTAAAATGCCACACTGCTAGGTCCTTGACCAATGTGTTTCCCCTGAATAGGCATAAACTGGGATTGGAGGCTCATTGACGCCTATTCAGGGAAAACGCGTTGGACAAGGAGCTAGCAGTGCAGCGTTTTAGAGCACAGAGCGTGCATACTGCAGGCGGTCATGCTCACACTATTGTGCTATTTTATAAATTTTTTTGTAAGTGCAACTTTTTATTCACTTTTTTCTACCTCTCCAATACGCTTATTTTTGAGCACTTCAAGCCGGTGTCTAATGTGAATCCCAGCGACTGATCATAACTAGCTGAATTACCATGGTGGGGACACACACATAAAGGCCCGAACACACGATCAGAAAATCGGAAGTAAAATTTCTTTCAATGAACGATCTGACGATTTTCTGATCGTTAGTATGGTGCTTTCGACAGCTGATTCAGAATTTTTGAACAACAAAAATTGGATGTGCTTGCTCTAAACTTTTGTCGTACGTGAACACAATGTCCGATTTTCATTCAATTTGTACAGTTTTCGTCCGAAAATAAATAAATAGTAAGAGCAAGACTACGCATGCTCAGAAACGAAAGAGCACATACAAAACAATTCAACACATTACATCACTTCTGAAGTTGAATTCTGTCGTACGAGAATTTTCATATGTACAGTAACCTTTTCTGTGACGTGTCCCAGAAGATTTCAGGGAGGGAGGGGGAAAGGAGGAGTCGCCTAGGCGGCGTGGGCGGAAGTTGGAGCTGGGTACCTGTCAAAAACTAGGAACCCGCTCCCCCCCCCCAAAAAAAATTACATGCCAAATGTGGCATGTCAGGATACCTTAACCGCTTGCTGACCAGCCGCTGCAGTTATACTGTGGCAGATTAACTCCGCTGCGCAAATCGCCGTAGGTGCACGTCGGGCTCGTACACGGCTTTCTGTGGGCATGCACCGATTGGCCAGCGGGGGAGAGAATGGGGATCTGCCAAAGTAAACAAGGCAGATCTCCATTCTGTCAGGGGATGACACAGTCACTGTGTGTTGTCCCAGGCAGCCCATCCCTCATACAGTTAGTAAACACACCCAGGGAACACATTTAACCCCATGATTTCCCCTGATGTTAACCCCTTCCCTGCCAGTGCCATTAGTACAATGTAAGTGCATATTTTTGCCACTGATCACTGTAATAATGTCACTGGTTCCCAAAAAAAATGTCAAAAATGTCAGTAAGGTGTCCGATCTGTCCGCCGCAATGTCGCAAATTGATGAAGAAATTACATTTTTACATTTTTTTTTATTGGGTAAGTTTTATAGCAAAAAAATAAATAAAATTATAGTTATTTTTTCCTAAATTGTCAGTCTTTTTTTGTTTATACCGCAAAAAATAAAAACAGCAGAGGTGATCAAATACCACCAAAAGAAAGCTCTATTTGTGGGAAAAAAAAGACATCAATTTTATTTGGGTACAGCATCAAATGACCGCACGATTGTCAGTTAAAGTAGCGCAGTGCCGTATTGCAAAAAATGGCCTGGTCATTAAGGGTCGTAAATCCTTCTGGGGCTGAAGTGGTTAAAGCAGAAGTTCCACTTTTGGGTGGAACTCCGCTTTGAGGTTGTTTTTAACATAACCATAATTTGGAACTCACTTATTAGAGGTTTTTTGCACCAATATATTTTTTTCTTTCATTTCAGGACTCTGTTTTTCAGACTTTGTTTCACTGGTTTGTTTCAAGTTTTTTGTAATTTTGTATCAATTAATTACACACATTTTGTATTTGTATATAGGTCTATGAACTTATACACTTAGTTTTGACAGTGCACTTTACACTTAAAGTGGTTGTAAACCCACTTAGACAACTTGCACCTACAGGTAAGCCTAGATTAAAGTGGTTGTAAATCCACTTTTTTTTTTTTTTTCTAGCAACCTGTAAAAGAAAGGCATAATGAGCTATTATGACTAGCATAATAGCTCATTATGTACCACTTACCTTAGATCGGGGCCCTCGAGGCAGTCCGCGTGCCTCTGTCAAGCCGCAGACATCACTGCGGCGATAGCCGGAATGTTACTTCCGGGTATCGCCGCACCAGCCAATCACCGAGCCGCTCCGGCGCTGTGATTGGCCGGAGACGTCACTCTGCGCATGCGCACGGGAGGCGTCCCACTCGGCTACGCCCAGCGATTGCTGGGAAGTAGCCGAGTATGTGAATGGGATTAACCCCATGAATGCGCCGTTGTCTACGGCGCGCATGCGCCGTAGACAGCGGCGCCTGTCATTTTACTAAATATCTCCTAAACCGTGTAGGTTTAGGAGATATTTCTTGCACCTACAGGTAAGCCTTAATCTAGGCTTACCTGTAGGTGCAAGTTGAAAAAGTGGGTTTACAACCACTTTAAGGCTTACTTTAAGAGCCCATTCACACAGGGGCGGCACAACTTGTGCCGCGACTGTGCTGGGCAATCTGCAGACGACTTCAAAGGAGACTTCCAAAATGACTTCCGTATTGAAGTCAATGGAAGTTGCCTTGAAGTAGTACAGGAACCTTTTTCTAAGTCGGAGCGACTTCAGTCGCTCCGCTTAGAACGGTTCCATTGTACAGAATGGGACGCGACTTGTCAGGCGGCTGAGACGCCTGACAAGTCGCCCCTGTGTGAATGGGGTCGTAGGTGCAAGAAATATCTCAACCTACACGGTTAAGGAGATATTTACTATTAAAAACAACGCTGATGACGTCACACGCATGCGCAATAGCGCGCATGCGTGTGAAGTCATCGCCGCTCCGGCCAATCACAGCGCCGGAGCGGCGATACACTGACGGCAGTGTCGGGACATCGAGGCAAGATGGTGGCGGAGGTGACCGAGGACCGATGCGGGGGCTTCGATCTCAGGTAAGTCATTCATAATGAGCTAGTATGCTATGCATACTAGCTCATTATGCCTTTATTTTGCAGGGTTTTAAAAATATATATATTTTTTTTTTGCCTTTACTTCCTCTTTAATACCACATTTACCACATCCCAGCAATCCAGGGATTTTTTTCAGTGCTGCAATCTTTCACTATATTGGTCTAGCGCATCCTTTTTAATTGTACAATGACATAGTTCTTAGTAGATCTAAAGGAGATTGTGCAATCAGATTGTATAGTGTATGGCCAGCTTAACAGCGTGCCTGATAAGATAAGCCATATGTATTTGGCTGCCTGCTGTGATGTGCAGAGGTTGACAAGTGTAACTAGGTGCCTGCTGCAAAATGCTGAGTAATGATGAAACTATTGCAGTATGCCAACAGTGTGCTAAGTGTAACAGGGTGCTTGGAACAAAGTTCTTATTTATGGTAAAAGATGCATTCTGAAAAGTGCTGAGTTTAACAGGGTGCGTGCTGCAGATTGTAGTGAGGTTCTTCCTGTAAAGTACTTAGTGTAATAGGGTCCATGCTGGAAAGTGCTTAGTGTAATGAGGGGCATGCTGCAAAGTGTTTAATGTAATGATGTGCATGCTGCAAAGTGCAGAGTTTAACAGTAAGGCCTCATGCACACTGGAAGTTAAAATAACGTTATAAAAACGCCAGTAGCTTTGCAGTGAGTTTTTCAACTTTTTTCAATAGCGTTTTTTTATCGTTAATTTGTATTTTTTTTCGCGTTTTTCCGCATTAGCTTTTTTTTTTAAAGAATTTTTAGTTATTTTTGATCAATGGATCAAAAACGTTAAAAATTGCTGGTGAGCGACTTTTGTGAGCATTTTTCTACGTTAGAGCATTTTTACAGCTGAAAAACTTCTCTCAGAACCCTCTAGTTTGTTTTGTTTTTTTACTGCTCAAAAACACCACTGCCCAAAACTGCTGATAACAGCCTATGTGTGCATGGACACATAGGATAACTTGATGGAGAGTTTAATGACTGTAGAAAAAAAATAAAAACGTCTACAGCCAAAAACAGCTGCTGTAAAAATGTCAAAAAACATCCAGTGTGCATGAGGCCCAAGGATGAGCTCAGGCAAAAATCGCAATTCGCAGAGCCCGCCAGGAAGTCGGCATTGCACAGCACTAATCGCAAGCAGTGAGACATTTTCCCGACCCGCAGCTGCAGAGATTGAGAAATGTCTCACTGCTTGTAATTAGCGCTGTGCAGTGCCGACTTCCTAACGGGCTCTGCACATGCGGATTTGCGAACATGCCTGAGCTCATTCTTATTTAACAGGATGTATGGTGTGTAGTGTAATAGGGATACAGGATCATAGGTGTGCGCAGCTTATTGCATTAGGGTGTGCACCCCAAATGTATTAAAGTATAGATGGTGTCAGTAGTATTTTATTTGGGGGGGGGGGGCGGCGAACAACAGTGGATATGTCAGTAGGGCAGATGTTGGTGTCAGTAGGGCAGTGGACGGTGTCAGTCGTTTTTTATTTTTAAAAAAAAAAATTTTTTTTTTTTTTTAGGAGCCCCATTGGGCTTTGGTGAAATATCAGCGGGAGGAATCTGCACTGCACAGGGTGATTAGGGTGTGCCCAGGCACACCCAGCGCACGCCTATGTACAGGATGTATGCTGCTTAGTGTAATGGGGTGCATGCAGCAAAGTGCTTAGTATAATGGATTGCACGCTACAAGGTGCTGATTGTAATGAGGTGTATGCTGTGAACTGCTAAGTGTAACAGTGTTCATACTATTGTGTGCTTAGCATATACTGTAAGTGCATGCTGCATAGTGCTAAATGTAATGGTGCATGCTGCAGAGTGCTGAATGCAATATGGTATTTGCTGATGGGGTGCATTGCGCTAGTCGCAACAAGGTGCATGATATGGAATGCTCAGTGTAATTGGGAAGCTGGCTGTAATGTACTGAGTGTAATAGGTTGAATGCGTCAAGAGTTCTGAGAATAACAAGGTGTTTGGTATATAGTGGACTATTCAGTGTATTTTATTTATTTATATATATATATATATATATATATATATATATATATATATATATATATATAGATGCTACAGTGGTCGAAGTGTAATGGGGTATATGATGATGATGCTGCTGCTAATGATAAATAAGGATGAGCTCCGGCATGTTCACATAGTACACGTGCAGAGCCAGCCAGGAAGTCGGCACCGCGCTGCGCTAATCAAAGCCAGAGAGACATTTCCCGATCTCTGCAGCCGAGCATCGGGAAATGTCTCCCTGCCTGTCATTAACGCAGCGCCGACTTCTTGGCGGGCTCTGCACGTGTACTATGCGAACACGCCGGAGCTCATCCTTAATGATAAATAATGTGGTGAGCTTGTGTTTGTGGGGTACATTATGGGGAGTGCTGAGTGTATTTGGGTACAAGGAGATATTTTCCAGCAAAACCTCACTCATCAGCTGGTCTATATGGCTTGTCACTCTTCTGAATGCAGCTGCTTGTTAATGGCAGCTTTTATTTTTCAGGAAATGGTATTTTATATAAAATAACTAATCAGTAGGTAAAAGCTGTGTACGTGACTACTAAGCAAATTCATGCAGCAAGTCCTTGTCTTCAAAATAATACTGATGCATTTTTATTGAACATTACAGTTCAATTGTTTCCGAATAACATATGAAAGTGATCCAGGAATTGAATGTCATGCAAAGGAACTACACAGACAGGCTATTCATTCTGCTGAAGATTACATAATGGAACCTTTGTACCAATTCCTGGGAAAATCGCATTTAATGTCCTATTTCTATTAACTCTAAATAAAAATCACAACATCTGCACCATTATAGACTGAGAGAAACAGGAAATACTAAACCTGAAAACATTCAGAGATCAGAGCTGCTCTTTGTTGGTTCTTCCTCAATGAACCTCTGTGGCTGCAGACACAAGACACACCCCCTGTGAGTATTCAAAGACAAAACTTTATTCACCAGAAACACTTGCATCAGGGACAGCAGGCCAGAATGGAAGGCATGTAGAAAAATAGCACCTCTCTCAGTTAAAGATTAAATTTTGTAACAAATGTATAGTTTAACGACTTGCCCTCCATAAGGTTTTACCCCCTCCACGACCAGACCATTTTTTGCTATTTGGGACTACGTTACCTTAACTGACAATTTTCCAGTCATGCAACATTGTACGCAAACGGAATTTATATAATTTTTTTTTTTTTTTTTTTACACGAATAGAGCTTTCTTTTGGTGGTATTTGAACAGCACTGCGTTTTGTAATTTTCTAAACGGGAAAAAAAAAACTGTTGTTTCATTTCTGCTAAGAAACATCCAATAAAATATAAAAAAAAATTTATTCTGCTACATATCTTTGGTAAAAAAAATAAAAATACAAGTAAGTGTATATTATTTGGTTTGGGTGAAAGTTACAGCATCTACAAACTATTGTGTGTGTGTATATATATACAGTCAGGTCCATAAATATTGGGACATCGACACAATTCTAATCTTTTTGGCTCTATACACCACCACAATGGATTTGAAATGAAACAAACAAGATGTGCTTTAACTGCAGACTTTCCTCTTTAATTTGAGAGTATTTACATCCAAATCAGGTGAACGGTGTAGGAATTACAACAGTTTGTATATGTGCCTCCCACTTTTTAAGGGACCAAAAGTAATGGGACAATTGGCTGCTCAGCTGTTTCATGGCCAGGTGTGTGTTATTCCCTCATTATCCCATTTATAAGGAGCAGATAAAAGGTCCAGAGTTCATTTCAAGTGTGCTATTTGCATTTGGAATCTGTTGCTGTCAACTCTCAATATGAGATCCAAAGAGCTGTCACTATCAGTGAAGCAAGCCATCATTAGGCTGAAAAAACAAAACAAACCCATCAGAGAGATAGCAAAAACATTAGGTGTGGCCAAATCAACTGTTTGGAACATCCTTAAAAATAAAGAACGCATCGGAGAGCTCAGCAACACCAAAAGACCCGGAAGACCACGGAAAACAACTGTGGTTGATGACCGAAGAATTCTTTCCCTGGTGAAGAAAACACCCTTCACAACAGTTAGCCAGATCAAGAACACTCTCCAGGAGGTAGGTGTTGTGTGTCAAAGTCAACAATCAAGAGAAGACTTCACCAGAGTGAATACAGAGGGTTCACCACAAGATGTAAACCATTGGTGAGCCTCAAAAACAGGAAGGCCAGATTAGAGTTTGCCAAACAACATCTAAAAAAGCCTTCACAGTTCTGGAACAACGTCCTATGGACAGATGAGACCAAGATCAACTTGTACAAGAGTGATGGGAAGAGAAGAGTATGGAGAAAGAAAGGAACTGCTCATGATCCAAAGCATACCACCTCATCAATGAAGCATGGTGGTGGTAGTGTCATGGCGTGGGCATGTATGGCTGCCAATGGAACTGGTTCTCTTGTATTTATTGATGATGTGACTGCTGGCAAAAGCAGCAGGATGAATTCTGAAGTGTTTCGGGCAATATTATCTGCTCATATTCAGCCAAATACTTCAGAACTCTCTGGACGGCGCTTGACGGTGCAGATGGACAATGACCCGAAGCATACTGCGAAAGCAACCAAAGAGCTTTTTAAAGGGAAAGAAGTGGAATGTTATGCAATGGCCAAGTTAATCAAGGGAAAATGCCCCAAGAACAAGCAGGAACTGAAGACAGTTGCAGTAGAGGCCTGGCAGAGCATCACCAGGGATGAAACCCAGCGTCTGGGGATGTCTATGCGTTCCAGACTTCAGTCTGTAATTGACTGCAAAGGATTTACAACCAAGTATTAAAAAGTGAAAGTTTGATTTATGATTGTTAATCTGTCCCATTACTTTTGGTCCCTTAAAAAGTGGGAGGCACATATACAAACTGTTGTAATTCCTACACCGTTCACCTGATTTGGATGTAAATACCCTCAAATTAAAGCTGAAAGTCTGCAGTTAAAGCACATCCTGTTCGTTTCATTTCAAATCCATTGTGGTGTATAGAGCCAAAAAGATTAGAATTGTGTCAATGTCCCAATATTTATGGACCTAACTGTATATACACACTAGAATTGTTATTTATTTATACTAGTAATGGTGGTGATCAGCTATTTATAGTGGACAGTAATGAGGGGCTGAGGACATTAATGGGGTCATTGAGAACAGTAATGGGAGGGGCTCACAACAGTAATGGGGGGGGTTTAGAACATTAATGGGGAGCTGAAGACAGTAATTTTGGGGAGCTGAGGACAGTAATATGGGGCAGAGGACAGTAATGTGAAGGAGGGACTGTGATGTGAAGGGGTGTGACTGTGATGTGAAGGGGGGACTGAGGATGCTGATGTAAGAATGGGATTCTGATATAAGGCTTAATTCAGATATGTGCGTGCATGTCGCTGGTAGGGCAGCCCATTCATTTTAATGTGCATGCAATTTTGCACATGTTCCCAAGCTACAGAGATGTGAACCTAGCCTAAGAAGAGCAGTGGGTTGTGATGTGAAGGATCTCCCTCATAGCACAAACATGTGTAGCGCCCTGCTCCTGTTGGGTAGGCACTATGTGTTAAATCTAGTTGTCTGAGCTGTAGTTTAGCTCAGAAGGATTACGCTAAATTGTTGGCTCTGTTTCAGTCCAGCTGGGTTGCATGTTTTTCCACTTGACAGTAGGTGTCACTGTCACCACAGGTCAAGGTTGGATATGCAGCAGGCTGGATGTAATGGGTATTCCTTTCCCAGAAGTGGCTTAGGGGGCGTGGTCAACCCACTGTGCATTCTGGGAAGGGGTACTTAAGGGACAGAGTCCGCGCTATCGGGGTTCATTTGCCGGATCCTGACCTGAGGGCCCTCCTGGCCTCAGGGATGTGCGAGCCATTCTCGGCCTCGGGGCCTGCTGGCCCGAGGCTCTGCAACTGAGAGTAGGCCCAGAAGCTTCTGGGGCCTACTAGTCCAGGGATGGTTCTACGCAGTCTTGCCTGCGGGAAGAAGCAGAACAATTGGGGATTCAATTGAAGTACGCATCCTGGCCAATTTACCTCACGGTGCTGCCGGCTGGCTGAAAGATGCTGGTATCGTGAGCTGTGTACTTTCTGAAGGAACTTTTGCAAAATGTCAGTGTGGTTGCACGATCTTGTGGCAGAAGATTGTGAAACGACTCAACGGCACTCATCAAGTCTGTGGCAGAGACTTTGAGTGAGCTTCGCAGCGGTTGCTAGGCCAGTGAGAGTAGGCCTATCCGGTGGTTGCTGAATCCAGTGTGGAACCGATTTGTCCTCTGGATCTAAGATTGTGCCTGATCCGCAAAGCAAGGTACCTGAACCTCCCCTATCCCTCTACCCCTCTGTTGGAACTGTTTAATAAAACTCTTGAAGAAAAAGAAACCAAGTGTTGGTGTGGACATTCATGAAAGTTCTTCAAGAGGGACCCCTAAGACGAGTGTGGTGAACAGAAAGGTAACGGCAGGCCCAAATCTTAAACCAGCGCCCCCTTCGGGGGTATTGCTACACATGCAGCCTCTTCTAGAAAAAAATTGTACAGCCTGGACCTCTGTGAATTTTAATTCAATACCCTGGTGTAGTGAGTCTTATTTATAGGCAAGTATTTTATGTTTGAGGGTATGCGTGGCAGACTGACTTATTTTATAAAAAAAAAAAAAAATCCAGAGTTTCAGCCGAGACATATTAAATGCTTTCCTTTATTTAATTAAAATGTTTTCGCTTTGTTGCGGTATATGGTGAACGGTACACTTTTGAATGTATTTGTACATGCTGCATATAATTTGTTTTGTATAAAATGTTATCCTCACTTAATTTATTTATTTTTATAGAATCCAATTATGATACTACGAAGATCTATATCATGCATCAATGTCCTGATGAAGCGACTTCTGCGGAACGTGTTGACATGGCACATCATGTTAGGACGCTGACTTTCACCTTTGCTCTAAATGAGTAGTTGATTTTAATCATGTTTTGGGAGCTGGATACATCCAGTATTACCTTTTATGTTATTGTACAATATAAAACTATTACTTTTTTTGGATGCATTTTCTGTTTATAGATTTCTGAGCTGGGAAACTCTGGGGGGCGCGACCTGGAGCCAGTTGCCGCACAGTCCATCCTCACCACTAGAGGCTCTGGTGAACACCTGCTGGCTCTTAGACTCTGCACCCTGGAGAATCTTATGCTCTAGCTCCCTGTGGGATCCGTGTTGGTGCTCCAGTGAACTTGCCTTCCCTAACCACCCAGAGTCCCATCCTCAGCAGTCAGCCGTAGGGTCCACTACCTTAGCGGTGCACTCCTGATCCCAACGGTGTGCATCTGTCACCTGGCCTCAGGTGACCTGACATGTTCATCACTTTGATACACTATGGAAATTGGCAACCTGCGTTTTGGGGATGATGCGAATGCGCTGTTCTTGGTACGGGGCTTTGTACACCTCAGCTCCCGGGACAGACAACCTTTCTGGCCCTGGCCCCATATACACCATAATTTGTTTTATCATGTAAGTTCCCAGGACTGATATCTGGTCTTTTTGGGTTGTACTTAGTCAAACATCCGACTTAATTACACTCTGTTTATTAAGATACCCTATAGCATCCACCCCTAATGAAGTGTTTTTACACGAAACGCGTCGGTCAATCAGGATGTAGCTATATGCCCTAATAGGATCAATTCTGACACACCATCTTTTTTTTTAGATTTTATATCCATTCTTACTATGTTGTTATGTGCCGCTCAGTTTACATATGTACCCATATGATCTTACACTTGTTACATCAACATTTGTCATTTTATATTGCCATGTGTTGCCAAGTTGACATGTGTGTCATATATATGAATTGATATTGTTTATGCCATTTGTGCATGTATATGATACCAGTATTATACATGTGACATTTCTATTGTAATGTATTTTTATGCCAATAAATTTGTTTACATAGTACCTAACCCCAATTTGTCAACAGTCTCATTTAAAGTCCCAAATCTCCCCTTTTTTACACTTGAACCAGGGGTGGAGGCACATATACTACGTGCTTCATTCAAAGTATCAAAACTCCCCATATTTTATTTTGGTCATTGCCAAAGTTTCTTCCATTCTATAAATGGAGTTTACTTCTGTTAACCATTCTTTCACATTTGGTGCTTGGGTAGATTTCCAGTGGCATGGTATAAGTGATTTAGCAGCATTTAGTTAATGTCTTTAAAGGGATCTTTTATATTCCTTGAAAGATAATGAGTTAATATGAAGTAAACAGCATGCCGGGTCTAGAGACAATTTGGATGCCGTAATGTTTGTAATCGATTTCTTAATCTGTTGGTTTGAAATGTTTGGTCAGTGACACCATATGTGTAAAAAGGTATCATTGTCCCGATTACATCTCCAGCATAAATGTGATAGGTGGAAGGACCATTTTTTTACTTTAAATGCTTGTCCACCGCCCACCGTCAAATGACGGTGGGGGGAAGACCCTATTGTTCTGATCGGACGTCATATGACGTTGCGCCTTCAGAAGCCACAAGGGGGCGTGCGTGCGCGCCGCGTCGCTGGGGACCCGATGCGCGTGCCCGGTGGCCGCAATTGCCCAGTAACTGAGCAGGACCGTGGATCTCTGTGTGTACATAGGGACAACCATCGGTCACCTCCCCCAGTCAGTCATCTCCCCCCACAGTAAGAATCACTCCCAGGCAACACATTTAACCCCTTCCTCGCCCCCTAGTGTTAACCCCTTTCCTGCCAGTCACATTTATACAGTAATCAATGCATTTTTATAGCAGGGATCGCTGTATAAATGTGAATGGTTCCAAAAATGTGTCAAAAGTGTCCGATGTGTCCGCTGCAATATCGCAGTCACGATAAAAATCGCAGATCGCCGCCATTACTAGTAAAAAAAATAAAAAATTATAAAAATGCTATAAATCTATCCCCAATTTTGTAGATGCTATAACTTTTGCGCAAACCAATCAATATACGCTTATTGCGATTTTTTTTTTTTTACCAAAAATATGTAGAAGAATACATATCGACCTAAACTGAGGAAAAAATTTGTTTAAAAAAAAAAATGGATATTTGTTATAGCAAAAAGTAAAAAATATTGTGTTTTTTTTCAAACTTGTCCCTCTTCTTTTGTTTATTGCGCAAGAAATAAAAACCGCAAAGGTGATCAAATACCACCAAAAGAAATCTCCATTTGTGGGGAAAAAATTATAAAAATTTAATTTGGGTACAGTGTTGCATGACTGTGCAATTGTCATTCAAAATGTGACAGTGCTGAAAGCTGAAAAATGGCTTGGGCAGCAAGGGGGTGAAAGTGCCCTGCAGACAAGTGGTTAATTGGTGTGACTTACCATTGAGTAAGGACTTTAAATTAGGTTTCCTGCATGTGGGTGCTCAGGGAGCATTTGTGTGCAAAAACACGTGCTTTTTTCCAATGTTTGTCAGAAATGTTTATTTGTAGGTCAGTTTCCCACATGTTCTTGTAGTTCAATTTGGTTTCAGCTATGTTTTGTTAAAATGCGAATAAGACAAAAGTCAACTTTTGAATGGGTTGATCTAATATGCATGTCTTTTCGAAGTGTGTGAGAGGTCTAGAAAAAGCATGTTTTTGCTTGTGATTTTTCAAGTCACAAAGTTATGTAAAGCCAAAAGTTGATGTTGTCTACGCCACATTTAAGTTGGAGAGTTTCTCGGGTTTGAGTTTTTATGATAAAGTAAGCAGTAACTAAGAAGTGACTGTGGATTTGCCTTATTTGTACTTTGCTGAAGCCTTTGAAGTGGTCCTTTACAGACAGTTATTGTGTAAGACCACATTTAGAGAATAGGTTTTTACTCTGAATGGTCTAGGGTTGTTAATAGTGGTAAGCCTCAAGGTTCAGTTTTGGGACCAGAGAGTTTAAAAGTAAAAGGGGAACACAGTCATAATTACAAACTGAACTGGATGCACTACTTGATTGGGCAACTACAATGAGAATTATTGTTAATAATTGTAATGTTAAACATGTAAAAAGCTAAAACATGCTTGCATTATAGAATCTAGGGGCAATAAAATTGGCATAATTATTGATGAAGAAGGGACTACTAAGCATTCTGGTAGATAATTAATATATTAACAGCAGACGATACAAATCTGCAGCTCTGGACTAGGGATGAGCTTCGTGTTCAAGTCGAACCCATGTTCGACTCGAACATCGGCTGTTCAATCATTCAACGAGGATCGAACATTATGGGCCGTTTGCGCCAAATTCGAGTGGCGCGTCACGGCCCATAATTCACTGCGGCATCGCAGTGCATTGCTGGCTGATGTTTGGCCAAGCATGCACTATGACCCGCATGCTTGGCCAATCACAGCGCCATAAGTACAGAGAACCGTAATTGGCCAAAGCCAGGGTGGCTTTGGCCAATCATGGCTCAGAGGAGTAGGTACACGCCCCACACTATATAAGGCCGCCTGGAAGTCGGCCTTGTGTAGGGTGTTGGCGTTTGTGAAAGTGAGAGTTACAGAGAGAGAGACAGTGTCATTTATATTGAGTTAGATAGAGCAGGCAGGCAAGTCAGTTAGCTGCTGTTACAGTTTGTAGAGGATATATATGCATCCTAGGTGTTGTGTATATATATTTATACACTGTATTTAGTTTAGCTAGATCCATTACTGCTGTTCTCTATACTGTGACAGGCAGGCAGGTGATTGTGCTAGCTGCAGCAGAGTTTCACTTAGTGTACTGTGTGCTTTGCATAGCGTTCACCTAAAGCTTACCTGAATACAGTTAGTGGTGTTCTCATAATAAAACCACAGGCAGAGTGCTGCATTAATTTCATGTAGTGTACTGCAGTACTTCTGTCCTTTGCAGAGCGTTCACTTAAAGGAACCTGAATAAAATTTGTGGTGTTCTCGTAATAAAACCACAGGCAGAGAGCTGCTAGTATTTTCAGTTAGTATACGGTGTCCTCTGCACAGTGTTCACCTAAAACTAACTGAAGACCTTTGCTACTTTTCACATACTAATGTAGCGGGGTGTCACTTTAAGGAGCCTAAAAGACTACTATACCCAGAGTACAGCGGGACACCCACAGTGCATTGCCCGGCGCAAGGTCTGCTGGGGAAGGCCTATTTAAGGAGGAGCGGAGCAACACGCGGGTCTCTTTGGACGTCGCTCACCTAGCAAGTGGAGCCTGCGCTGGGTCTCTCGTTGGACTGGGCCTGAGAGTCGGGCCTTGTGATCCAAAGAGCCTCCGGCCTTCACGGGAGAACCCAAGAGTTACCTCGTCCATCATCCTTCTAAGGACTGTCGGGAGGATCAGAGACTACGGGAGTCGTGAGACTGTGTACAGGAGCCCAGTTACGGAAGTCGGTTGTACACACTGGTCCGGTCGGGTGAGAGAGCACTTGCTCAAGGATTAATTGACTAATCTTTAGGCTCAGGATTAGAGTTGAGCGGACACCTGGATGTTCGGGTTCGACGGGTTTGGCCGAACTTTCGGTAAAAAGTTTGAGTTCGGGACCGAACTTGACCCGAACTTGACCCCGAACCCCATTGAAGTCAATGGGGATCTGAACTTCTGAGGACTATTAGCGCTTGTTTCCCGTGCTTAGAACTGTCCCCGCACAAAGTGTCATTTCTGAAGGAAAAAAGTAATTTAAAACTCACTCGCGGCTATTAATGAATTGTCGGCTCCCGGCAATACATAGAAAAGTCATTGATAAAAAAAAAGGCCCTTCAGGTCTGGTATGGATATTAAGGGGAACCCTGCCGCAAATTAAAAAAAAATGCGTGCGGTTCCCCCAAATATCCATACCAGGCCCTTCGGGTCTGGTATGGATTTTAAGGGGAACTCCACCCCAAATTTTAAAAAAAAATGGCGTGGAGTACCCCCAAAAATCCAGACCAGACCCTTTATCCGAGCACGCAACCTGGCAGGCTGCAGGAAAAGAGGGGGGACGAGAGAGCGCCCCCCCTCCTGAACCGTACCAGGCCACATGCCCTCAACATGGGGAGGATGTCCCCATGTTGATAGGGACAAGAGCCTCATCCCCACAACCCTTGCCCGGTGGTTGTGGGGGTCTGCGGGCGGGGGGCTTATCGGAATCTGGAAGACCCCTTTAACAAAGGGGACCCCCAGATCCCGGCCCCCCTATGTGAATTGGTAATGCGGTACATTGTACCCCTACCATTTCACAAAAAAAGTGTAAAAATTGAAAAAAAAAATACACAGACACCATTGGGAAAGTCCTTTATTAAAAATAAAAAAATAAAAAATAAAAAAAAACATTCCAGCGATGAAATCCGGTGTCCCGCGGCGATTCCGATGTCCAGCGCTGTCCAGACGAAATGTCATTGGCTGAGCCTGAGTGGACCTGATGGGGAACTTCCTCGGCAGTGTATTAAATGAATAGACCCGCCCCTTCTTAAGTTCCCCATCAGGTCCGCTCAGCCAATAACGTAGTGTAAGGCTGAGGACCTGATGCGGAACGTGAGAAGGGGCGGATCTATTCATGTATTATACTGCGGAGGAAGTTCCCCATCAGGTCCGCTCATCCAATGACGTAGGCGGGGTCTGACATACGAGGGGGCGGATCTGATGGGGAACTTCATCCACAGTTTAATACATGAATAGACCCGCCCCTTCTCACGTTCCGCATCAGGTCCTCAGCCTTACACTACGTCATTGGCTGAGCGGACCTGATGGGGAACTTTAGAAGGGGCGGGTCTATTCATTTAATACACTGCCGAGGAAGTTCCCCATCAGGTCCACTCAGGCTCAGCCAATGACATTTCGTCTGGACAGCGCTGGACATCGTGATCGCCGCGGGACACTGGATTTCATCGCTGTTTTTTTTTTTTTTTAATAAAGGACTTTCCCAATGGTGTCTGTGTATTTTTTTTTTTACAATTTTTACACTTTCTTTGTGAAATGGTAGGGGAACAATGTACCCCATTACCAATTCACATAGGGGCCCTTTGTCTGGTCTAGATTTTTTTGGGGTACTCCACGCCATTTTTTTTTAAATTTGGGGTGGAGTTCCCCTTAAAATCCATACCAGTCCCGAAGGGCCTGGTATGGATATTTGGGGGAACCGCACGCATTTTTTTTTTACTTGCGGCAGGGTTCCCCTTAATATCCATACCAGACCTGAAGGGCCTGGTAATTGAATTTGGGGGAACCCCCACGCTTTTTTTTATTTTTTATCAATGACTTTTCTATGTATTGCAGGGAGCCGACAATCCATTAATAGCCGCGAGTGAGTTTTAAATGACTTTTTTTCCTTCAGAAATGACACTTTGTGCAGGGATAGTTCTACGCACGGGAAACAAGCGCGACTTTACATGCATATTGCCGAACACCGGACCCGAACCCGAACATACAGTCAATTGTTCGGGTTCGGGACCCCAAAACCCAAAAGTTCGGTACGGACCCGAACTTTACAGTTCGGGTCCGCTCAACCCTACTCAGGATCCCTTGTCCAGGGACCACAGTTTGCCGGAGTGTCGTATTTGCACGCAAGAGGGACAGTGTGTTGTGCAGCAATAGTTGAACCCTTTATTGCATATCGAGTAAATGACTGTTCTTTTTCCCTGTGGATTACAAATACCCTTTTTAAGTGCACCACCATTGCTAGCGAAGATCTCTCCCAAAGGAGCATCGTATCTGCAATAGTCAGGCCTGACCCTAAAGCAATTAGACACTGTTTGGGCTCCATCTTTGCCCACGAGGGGGAAGCTCGCGAGCGTAGTTGATTGACATTGAGTGTGTGAAATACCATTAGAACTTATTGCCTGTTTATATGCTTAACAGTTACATTGCAGGGCTCTGCATAGGCACATGTACTATTGTCTAATTTCATGCTTTATATTCCGTAAAACTTACTTGTGGTTAAGCAAATACGCTGTGTGGTTATATGTTTATTGTGGTATTGTGATCCCCTTAGCTAGCGGGCTTCACAATACTATATTTACTGCTATCTGTGCCAAGGGAGGTTAGAGCCAGTTACTGGGGGTTGACAGCAGTGTGTTACAGGCCCAAAATCTATATCAGCAGCCCTCTTAACTGGGGGTATTGCTACACGTGGGGGCTCAGAGGATCCTGTACGCTGCAATCAAGCCTGCCAGAAGTACCGGCATGGATTTTTTAGCAGTGACCCAGTGGTGCGCACCAGCCGGCGCTTTTCCAGACAAGGCTGTAGTCATTGAACTTCCCGGGGAAGACTGGTCCAGAAGCGATGTAGAATGGCTCATGGAGTTACTGTCCCCGAGCCAGAAGGCATGGTTACTTGACCTCAGGCCAGATGAAGAGACCTCCTATACCTATGCATTGGTAGAATGGAGGGAGGAGATACCTGAGAGCTTCAGAGGCCAGAGTGTGCAGGCCATAGACCAAAAGATATACAGCTTAGCGCATGCAAAGCCTGTAAAGAAAGAACCCCCTGAACCAACAAATAGGGGGAAGCAGACAAAAGAGACAACAACCTCCACGGCGCCCCTGACCGCCATAGGCCCTGAGCTTCTCAACGCTTGTCGCAAAATGTCAGAAGAGTAACACTGTGTGCGTGGAGACTGGGTACCAGAAGCTCAGAATGTTCTCGGGTAAGCGACTTGCCACTCAGGGAAGAGGACTTTGATACATGGATGGAACAAGCAATGCAGGCTGTGGAAGGATGGGAAGTGACAGAAGCCCAGAAGAAACAGCACAAACACGAAAGTTTAAGGGGGGCTGCTGCTGAAGCAGTGAAGAATCTCAAATTCAGCAATACTTCCTGTACTGCTTATTACTACCTAATCATGCTGCAGGAAGAGTTCGGCCAGTTGGAGAAGGTTACTGACTTAATTTACAAATTTGAACATACTCTTCAACAGCCAGGGGAACAATTTTCTGAATATGTCCGCAGGTTGAACAAAATGCTCTGCCAGATAGTCCTGAAGAAAGGGATGGTACCACAGGCCATAGATGCAGCCAGGATGCGGCAGGTCATGAAGGGAGCACTGCGCTCTGATCCAGTCTGGCTCCATCTGAAGACCACCGGTGGAGTCATGTCCCTAAGCTATCCAGACCTTGTGCGAATAGTGAGAGACGAAGAGGCTTTGCTCAAAGACCAACAGGTGACTGAGAAACCCACTCCTTTCCCCTCAGCCATGGTTGGATCTGTCGTGGCCACGGAATGAGACTCTGAGGTAGCTGCCCTGAAGTCACAAATGACTCAAGTGTTGGAAATGCTGACTTCCTTAATGACTAAGAACCCAGGAGCCATGAACGAGCCAGAGCAGAAGAAGGAAGTATTTCAAAATGTCTCAACGCCAGTGTCACGTACCTGGATCGTGAGCCTGACGTGTAGAGGAGAGCCTCTCTTGCCGCACCGGCTTGCAGGCCCCTGAGGTTGAGACAGCGGCCACGGAAGCACGGTGACACAGGAGTGCCTAGGATCAGTCCAATATAGTGTCTGAATGCTCGTCGCTGGAGATGCAGCAGGCAACGGGTTGGCTGGGTAGACCAGGATGGTGGCAGACTGGATCACAGATGGAAACAGGAACTGGTGCGATTTGCAGAGCAGAACTGTAGCAGGCTGGAGGAACAGGTGCAGAGTCAGGCAGGCCAGATCGGAGACGTACTGGTGGAACAGGCAGAGCAGCAGGCAGAAGAGAGGTCCAAAACAAGCCGAAGTCAGGGTATCAAGCAGACAAGGTAAGTGAGGGCAAGCCAAGTCACGGATCAGAAGTCAGCACAGACAATGGGTTTCAGGACACATAGAAGCTTCAGACCAAACAGCAAGGAGTCTTTGGTGCACTCACTTTAAATAGCCCCTCTGGCGCCAATGTTGGTGACAGGCGCATGTGTGTGCGCGTGCCGATGCGCCGTGAATGTGCGTGTCGGCTGTGCAATTCCTAATGCACGGCCATGCCTTCCCTGACAGCCAGTTTCCCAACAAGCCAGAAGAGAAGAGATTTGTTTTAACTGTGGAGGGGTTGGGCATTACGGACGAGTGTGTCCCAGCCCGAAGAAGACCCAAGGCATATACCGCAAGCGGGCGGAAAACTTCAGAGGGCCCCCGGTGAAGGAGTCAACCAGGTGCCCGTCAGTTCCAGCAAACTCCAAAGGAATCAGAGAACAAGAGAAGCCAAGAAGAGAGGGGAACAATTCCCCATCCCACAAACTCAATACTCCTCACCTTAAGTCCAAAACCAAAACTTGGCAAGAGATCAATGCATACCAGGCCCAACAAGGACTCAGATCCAGGAAGAGAGTAAAGAGAAAGAAAGCACAGAAAACTAAACCCATGGAATCTAGGAAGGAAACCTCTCACCTGTCAAACTGGTCGGACCCTCCCCTGTGGTTCCCATTCAAGTGGAAGGGATCTACACGAAGGCCATTCTCGACATAGGAGCTCAAGTGACCCTTTTGTACCGGGACTTTTACCAGAAATATCTGAGGCATTTGCCCTTGCAGAAGCTGGAAGACTTGCAAATATGGGGAATTGGACCCCAAAGCTTCCCGTACGACGGATACCTACCAATTAAATTGGCCTTCGACCCTTCGGTAGCAGAGGACACAGAAGTTTTCTATACATTGGCGGTGGTCTGCCCCCACCCGCCAGGAGCCAACAAGAGTTCCCTTATAATAGGGACGAACACTGACCTGGTCAGGAGATTATTGGCCCCTATAGTACAGGAAAAGGATGCCCCAACAACCAGAATCCACCCTATGTTACAACATGCCTATCAGCGTCTGGTATTAGAAAAGAAAGCTCCAGAAGAGGGAGTGGGAAAGATCTGGAAGCTAGATAAGAGGGAGAAGATACTACAGCCCGGTGAGGTTGCCAGCCTGAAGGCCACTGTAAAGCTTACATGGAAACAACCTGGTTCCTTTGTAGTTCTGGAAACAGATCCTCTGGACACCCATCCAGGGTTGGAAGTAATCCCTGAAGTAGTTCCATTAAGATCCCTGAAAAAGGCCAGTGGCAGGGTATCGGTGTGCATCAGGAATACTACTGACACACCCGTGAAGATCCCAGCCCGGATGCTGTTGGGCCAAGTGAATTCTGCTACCCCGGTTGCCTTGTCAGACTTGGAAAAGGGAGAAGGGGGGAGAGCTACTGTGGAGAAACTCTACTTAGAGGAGACAGCCTTACTCCCGGCATGGAAGGAGAGGGCCAGAGCCCAGTTGACTAGATGGCAGAAGATCTTTTCAAGGGATGAGTTTGACGCGGGGTGTGCGAAAAGTGCTACCCACAGGATCCACCTGCAGGAGGACAGGCCATTCAGGGAAAGAGTCCGGCGGGACCCCTTGGCTGATTTGGAAGATCTGCGAGAGCAACTGACAGAGTTAAAGAGAACCGGTGTCATCCGGGAGTCTAGGAGCCCATACACCTCTCCAATAGTGGTGGTTAGGAAGAAAAATGGGTCATTGAGGCTATGTATCGATTATCGGACCCTCAATAGAAGAACGATACCCGATCAATACACCACCCCACGAATAGAGGATGCCCTACAGAGTCTGTCTGGAGCAAAATGGTTCAGTGTAATGGACCTGAACAGTGGGTATTACCAGATTCCAATGCACCCGGATGACCGAGAGAAAACAGCCTTTATCACCCCGGTGGGGTTCTATGAATTCAATCGCATGCCCCAAGGCTTGTCAGGAGCTCCAGCCACCTTCCAGCGACTTATGGAGAAGACAGTAGGGGACATGAATCTCATCGAAGTACTGGTTTATCTGGATGATATAATTGTGTTCAGCAAAACTCCAGAAGAGCATGAGGCGAGGCTGGAAAAGGTCTTGAAGAGACTCAGTGATGAGGAACTCAAGCTTTCTTTGGAGAAGTGCCAGTTTTACCAATCTTCAGTCCACTACCTGGGGCACATTGTGTCTGCCGAAGGGGTGTCCACAGATCCAGAAAAGTTGGAGGCTGTTACCTCCTGGCCCCGGCCCACTACAGTGACTGAGCTTAGATTGTTCTTGGGGTTCTGCTCCTACTACCGAAGGTTTGTGGAGGGGTTTGCCAAGATCGCCAAGCCCTTGGATGAACTCTTAAAGACAGAAGGAGAGGAGGATAACTTAGGCCCTAGGAAGCTGGGGGAGTCCGTGGAAGATCAGTGGACGGTAAAATGTAAAGAAGCGTTCACAAGATTGAAGAAGAGTTTGACCACTGCCCCCGTCTGGGTTTATTCAGACACCAAGAAGCCGTATGAGTTACATGTGGATGCCAGTCATGATGGTCTGGGAGGAGTACTGTATCAGGAGCATGATGACCAGCTGATGCCCGTTGCTTATGTGAGCAGAAGCTTGACCCCAGCTGAGAAGAATTACCCCACCCATAAGTTGGAATTCTTGGCCTTGAAGTGGGCTGTGGTGGACAAGCTGAAGGACTACCTGTATGGAGCCGAATTTGTGGTTAAAACAGACAATAACCCGCTCACTTACCTTCTGACCACAGCCAAGCTGCATGCCACCGGCCACCGTTGGCTGGCAGCCCTCTCAGGATTCACCTTCAGTTTAAAATACAGACCTGGGACTGGAAACAGAGATGCAGACACCTTGTCCAGAAGGGCCTATGCCCCCACTAATCCTACAGAAGACTGGACTCGACTAACCCCGGAGGGAGTGTGAGCCCTGTGTCAAGGAGCGGAGTTCCAAGCCAGTGGAGGATCCAGGGCTGAAGAAATTGGGGTCTCGGTTGTTGGAGTACCTAAGTATTACTGTGACGTGACCCAGATTGGGGAAGAGAACCTACCCAGACTTTCAAAGAGAGATCTAAGGAGAGATCAACTGGAAGACCCGCTGGGGAGGCTGGCCCTGGATGCATTGGAGAACCAAACCCCAGACTTACTCCTGAAGGACCCCTCGAAGGAGGCTCGCCTATTGAGAAGAGAATGGGACGGGTTGCAGATGCATCAAGGGGTGGTCTACCGAAGGGGCCCCTCTGATAATCTGGAGGATAAGTGGCAACTGTTTCTTCCCGAGAAGTACCGAAAGATTGTTCTGACCGCTTTTCATGACGATCATGGTCACCTAGGATCGGAAAGAACTTTCCAACTCATGAGGAACCGGTTTTACTGGCCGTGTATGCAGGCTGAAGTGGAGGAATATTGCCATTCATGTGCAAGCTGCATACAAAGAAAGACTCTGCCTCATCAAGCTGCCCCAATGGGCCACCTACAAAGTCAAGGGCCCTTGGATCTGGTATGCATTGATTTTCTTTGTATAGAACCTGATTTGAGTGGACATGGGAATGTTCTGGTGATAACCAAATATTTCACCCGATATGCTCAGGCATTCCCAATCAAAGACCAGAAGACGTCCACAGCAGGGATGAGCCGAACACCCCCCTGTTCGGTTCGCACCAGAACCTGCGAACAGACAAAATGTTCGTGTAAACTTTAGAACCCTATTAAATACAATGGACTCGAACGTTCGAAATCTAAAGTGTTAATTATAAAGGCTAATATGCAAGTTATTGTCCTAAAAAGTGTTTGGGGACCCGGGTCCTGCCCCAGGGGATATGTATCAATGCAAAAAGAAGTTTTAAAAACGGCCGTTTTTTCGGGAGCGGTGATTTTAATAATGCTTAAAATGAAAAAGTAAAAGTGAAATATTCCTTTAAATTTCGTACCTGGGGGGTGTGTATGATATGCATGTAAAGTGGCGCATGTTTCCCGTGCTTAGAACTGTCCCTGCAAAAAATGTCATTTTTGAAAGAAAAAAATGCAATTAAAACTGACTCGCGGCTGTTAATGAATTGTCGGCTCCCGGCAATACATACAAAAGTCATTGATAAAAAAAAAAAAAAGCGTGGGGGTTCCCCAGAATTCAATTACCAGGCCCTTCAGGTCTGGAATAGATATTAAGGGGAACCCCGCCGCAAATTTTAAAAAAAATTGACGTGGGGTTCCCCCAAATATCCATTCCAGGCCCTTCAGATCTGGCATGGATTTTAAGGGGAACTCCACCCCAAATTTAAAAAAAAAATGGCGTGGAGTCCCCCTAAAAATCCATACCAGACCCCTTATCCGAGCACGCAACCTGGCCGGCCGCAGAGGAAAAGGGGGGGACGAGAGAGCGGCCCCCCCTCCCTCCTGAACCGTACCAAGCCACATGCCCTCAACATGGGGAGGATGTCCCCATGTTGATGGGGACAAGGGCCTCATCCCCACAACCCTTGCCCGGTGGTTGTGGGGGTCTGCGGGCGGGGGGCTTATCGGAATCTGGAAGACCCCTTTAACAAAGGGGACCCCCAGATCCCGCCCCCCCCTATGTGAATTGGTAAGGGGTACATTGTACCCCTACCATTTCACGAAGAAAGCGTAAAAAAATGTTTAAAAAAACACACAAACACCTTGAAAAAGTCCTTTATTTTAAAAAAAACACAAAAAAAAAACATTCCAGCGGTGAAATCCAGTGTCCCGCGGCGATCCCGATGTCCAGCGCTGTCCTTCATTGGTTGTGCCTGAGCGGACCTGATGGGGAACTCCCTCTCAGTATTTTAAATGTATAGACCCGCCCCTTCTAAAGTTCCCCATCAGGCCCGCTCAGCGGACCAGATGCGGAACATGAGAAGGGGCGGGTCTCAGGGCCGGCCCTATGATGGGACCGGGTGGTACCATGGTACCAGGCGGCACTGTTAGGGGAGCGGCAAACTGACACCCGCCAGCCAGCCAGCTCCGCTGCCTGTGAGGAGCCCGGCCCCGCTGAGGACACTCACAGGCGGGGGGGGGGGGCGGTCAGCGAGTGAGCAGGCATGGGCAGGCGCCGCTCCCTGTGAGGAGCCCGGTGTACCGGCGCCGCTGCCTGTGAGGACACTCACAGGCGAGGGGAGGGGGCAGTCAGCGAGTGAGCACTGCAGGCACCGCTCCCTGTGAGGAGCCCGGCGCCGCTGCTGTTGGTGACAGGGGCGGACAGAGCACTCGCAGCGGGGGGGGGGGTTGGGAGCAGTCAGCAAGTGAGTGGGCAGCGGAGCAGAGTGATGATGTCATCTCTCCCCGCCGCCCTGCATCACCACAGTTTCACCCTCACTGTGCAGCCATGGGCAACAGAGAGATTATATCATCTCTCTGCTGCCTGCCTTCACTCTGGGACACAGCAAGTGACAACCCGCAACGTGTGACAGGTGATGTCGTGACAATCCGCAACGTGTGACAAGTGACAATACGCAACGTGTGGCAGGTGACGCTTGGCAAGTGACAATCCGCAACGTGTGGCACGGGACTATCCGCAACGTGTGGCAGGTGACGCCGTGGCAAGTGACAATCCGCAACGTGTGGCAG
Source organism: Rana muscosa (assembly GCA_029206835.1). Taxonomy (NCBI): domain Eukaryota; kingdom Metazoa; phylum Chordata; class Amphibia; order Anura; family Ranidae; genus Rana; species Rana muscosa. The sequence goes on along the minus strand of CM055121.1, from coordinate 31,917,462 downwards.
GTGACGTTGTGGCAAGTGACAATCTGCAACGTGTGACAGGTGACGTCGTGACAATCCGCAACATGTGGCAAGTGACAATACGCAAGGTGTGGCAGGTGACGCTTGGCAAGTGACAATCCGCAACGTGTGGCACGGGACTATCCGCAATGTGTGGCAGGTGATGTTGTGGCAAGTGACAATATGCAACGTGTGGCAGGTGACGCCGTGGCAAGTGACAATCCGCAATGTGTGGCACGGGACTATCCGCAATGTGTGGCAGGTGACGTTGTGGCAAGTGACAATCCGCAACGTGTGGCAGGTGACGTTGTGGCAAGTGACAATGCGCAACGTGTGGCAGGTGATGTTGTGGCATGTGACGTGGCAAGAGACAACCCGCAACGTGTGGCAGATGACAATCCGCAACGTGTGGCAGGTGACGTGGCAAGTGACAATCCGCAACGTGTGGCAAGTGGCAACCCGCAACGTGTGGCAGGTGACATAAGTGACCATGCGCAACATGTGGCAGCCGACAATCCGCAACGTGTGGCAGGTGACAACCCACATCTGGTGGTGGAGTCCGAAGCAAAACTGTAAGTACAAACACACATCACAAGTTGTATGAGACATGAGAGCCTCTGAGAGGGACTTGCCTTGCCCAGCCCTGATTAACCACTTAAGAACCGGAAAGATTTGCCCACTTAAAGCGGTTGTATGGCTTTGTTTTTTTTGTTTTTTTAAATAACAAACATGTTATACTTACCTCCACTGTGCAGTGCGTTTGGAAAAGAGTGGCCCCGATTCTCTGGTCCCTCGGCGGCTGTCTTGGCTCCTCCCTGCATCAGCTAACCCCCTTCTGGGAAGCACTCTCCCAAGGGGGTTAGCTTGCGGGTACGCTCCCTGTTATACACGCTGCGTCCATAGACACAACGTGTATGACTCGTTCCCACCCCCCCAGGGCCCGGGTCATTGGATGTGATTGACAGCAGCGCGAGCCAATGGCTGCACTGCTATCAATCTAGCCAATTAACGGCCAGACTCCGTGGAGAAGAGGACGCCGGGGGACGCGCACAGCAAGTGAACGGGCTCAGGTAAGTAAAACAGGGGGGCTGGGGGGCAGTCATTGCCAGGTGTTTTTTCACCTTAATGCATAGGATGCATTAAGGTGAAAAATCACGAACCTTTACAAACCCTTTAATAACCAGGCCATTTTTTGCGATACGGCACTGTGTCGCTTTAACTGACAATTGCGCGGTAATGCGACACTGTACCCAAATAAAATTGGCGTCCTTTTTTTCCCACAAATAGAGCTTTCTTTTGGTGATATTTGATCACCTCTGCGGTTTTTATTTATTGCACTATAAACAACAAACGAGCAACAATTAAAAAAAACAAACAAACAATATTTTTTACTTTTTGCTATAATAAATATCCCAAAAATGTATAAAAAAATAATTTCTTCATCAGTTTAGGCCAATATGTATTCTTCTACATATTTTTGGTACCAAAAAAAACATAATTAGCGTACATTGATTAGTTTGCGCAAAAGACATTGCGGCCGCCCGCCATGCACAGGTCCCTTTATACTCCTATATACATGTATAGAGCCCTGACAGGTCCTTTTATACACCTATATGCACGTATAGAGCCATGACAGGTCCTCTTTATACTCCTTTATACATGTATAGAGCCATGACAGGTCCTCTTTATACTCATTTATACATGTATAGAGCCACGACAGGTCCTCTTTATTATCCTTTATACATGTATAGAGCCATGACAGGTCCTCTTTATACATGTATAGAGCCACGACAGGTCCTCTTTATTATCCTTTATACATGTATAGAGCCATGACAGGTCCTCTTTATACATGTATAGAGCCACGACAGGTCCTCTTTTTACTCCTATACATGTATAGAGCCATGACGGGTCCCCTTTAGTTATCATGATATAAAATAATGAATGTGGGGGCCTTTTGGTGGGCGTGATTATTTTTTTTGGGGGGGGCAGCATTTAATTCTTGGTCCCAGGCAGCACAATGTCTTGGGCCGGCCCTGGCGGGTCTATACATGTATTACCAAAGTGAGAGCAGTTCCCCATCAGGTCCGCCCCCTCGGTATGTCGGACCCGCCTACGTCATTGGCTTGAGCGGGGAACTTCTTTCACTATGTAAATTTAAATTACACAGTGAAGGAAGTTCCCCGCTCAAGCCAATGACGTAGGCGGGTCCGACATACCGAGGGGGCGGACCTGATGGGGAACTGCTCTCACTTTGGTAATACATGTATAGACCCGCCCCTTCTCATGTTCCGCATCTGGTCCGCTGAGCGGACCTGATGCGGAACTTTAGAAGGGGCGGGTCTATACATTTAAAATACTGAGAGGGAGTTCCCCATCAGGTCCGCTCAGGCACAACCAATGAAGGACAGCGCTGGACATCGGGATCGCCGCAGGACACTGGATTTCACCGCTGGAATGTTTTTTTTTTTTTTTTTAAATAAAGGACTTTTTCAAGGTGTTTGTGTGTTTTTTAAACATTTTTTTACGCTTTCTTCATGAAATGGTAGGGGTACAATGTACCCCTTACCAATTCACATAGGGGGGGGCCGGGATCTGGGGGTCCTCTTTGTTAAAGGGGTCTTCCAGATTCCGATAAGCCCCCCGCCCGCAGACCCCCACAACCACCGGGCAAGGGTTGTGGGGATGAGGCCCTTGTCCCCATCAACATGGGGACATCCTCCCCATGTTGAGGGCATGTGGCTTGGTACGGTTCAGGAGGGAGGGGGGGCCGCTCTCTCGTCCCCCCCTTTTCCCCTGCGGCCGGCCAGGTTGCGTGCTCGGATAAGGGGTCTGGTATGGATTTTTAGGGGGACTGCACGCCATTTTTTTTTTACATTTGGGGTGGAGTTCCCCTTAAAATCCATGCCAGATCTGAAGGGCCTGGAATGGATATTTGGGGGAACCCCACGTCAATTTTTTTTTAAATTTGCGGCGGGGTTCCCCTTAATATCCATTCCAGACCTGAAGGGCCTGGTAATTGAATTCTGGGGAACCCCCACGCTTTTTTTTTTTTTTTTATCAATGACTTTTGTATGTATTGCCGGGAGCCGACAATTCATTAATAGCCGCGAGTCAGTTTTAATTGCATTTTTTTCTTTCAAAAATGACATTTTTTGCAGGGACAGTTCTAAGCACGGGAAACATGCGCCACTTTACATGCATATCATACACACCCCCCAGGTACGAAATTTAAAGGAATATTTCACTTTTATTGTTTCACTTTAAGCATTATTAAAATCACTGCTCCCGAAAAAACGGCCGTTTTTAAAACTTATTTTTGCATTGATACATGTCCCCTGGGGCAGGACCCGGGTCCCCAAACACTTTTTAGGACAATAACTTGCATATAAGCCTTTATAATTAGCACTTTAGATTTCTCCCATAGATTTTTCGAATTTGCCGCGAACACCCCAATTTGTTCGCTGTTCGGCGAACGGGCGAACAGGCAATGTTCGAGTCGAACATGAGTTCGACTCGAACTTGAAGCTCATCCCTAGTCCACAGTGGCCAAGGTACTTGTCGAGAAGTTATTTGTACATTATAGACTACCTCAACGCCTCCACTCGGATCAGGGAAGGGATTTCGAAAGTAGACTGATACGGAAATTGTTGGATTCCCTGGGTATAAAGAAGACCCGACCCACCCCCTACCACCCACAAGGGGATGCTCAGCCCGAACGATTTAATCGGACATTGTTAAATATGCTGGGGACTTTGAGTAGTGAGAAGAAACAACATTGGGGCAAGCATGTGGCTGCCATTGTGCATGTGTATAATAGTACAACTATACAGGTTGATGTTCGGCAGGGAAGCAAGATTACCGGTAGATTTAGCCTTTGGCACTTCAATAGATCATACATCCGCGGCTTCTCACAAAGGATATGTGGACCGGTTGCGACAGAGTTTAAGACTGGCATATGAGAAGGCCCAGGCGACTCCCGATCAAAGAGGAGCCAGGAATAAGCGGAGCTACGACCTCAAGGTTCGGATTCATGACCTACAGCCAGGAGACAGGGTGTTGTTGCGGAACTTGGACATACCTGTACCGGGAAAACATAAGCTGGCCGACTGGTGGAGCTCCCAACCCTATGTGATCTGTAAGCAACTGCCAGGCTTACCAGTATACCAACTCAAACCAGAAGGAAGTGTGGGGCCATTGAAGACATAGCACAGGAATCACCTACTGCCCCTCTCTGAAGCAGTCCGTTTGCCCCCTACCTCGGATCCTTCTGAGCCCCTTTCAGCCTCCAGTACTCCCAGACCTGTCACCAGGTCTCAAGCAACCCATTTAGAAGAGATGGATGCCCAAGACCACAGTGAAGATGAAGAATTGTAACTTGATTGGTTGTGGACACCGCAAAAACACCTGAATCCATGGCCACGGCCACTCCATCCTCCGAGGTTACCACTAGAGACACTTTAAATGCTGAGGCTGCTGAATTCATACCACTTGCTACTCTTACTAAGGAATGGGAGGAATGGGAGGATGCTCAAGACTCTTTTCCAGAAGAAGATCCCAGGGATTCCTTATACCTCTCTTCACCTGAAGTAGTCACCCCTGGACCATTGGAACCCACTATACCGGACTCAGTAGGAGAGTTGCGTGGACCCACTGCGGTAGAAACTTCGGCCCCTAGAGAACAAAGAGAGAAAAGGATCATCCACCCCCCAAGAAGACTAACGTATACTCAGATGGGAGAGTGTTCGGAAGAGACTATTGCCACTGCAAGAAGGACAGTAGATAAGCCTGTCCCCTCTATTGTGAATTTAGTAGAGGGCAACCCTAGCTCGCTCCCTGGCACAGTTAGACAGGTCATTTCCACTAATGTGACTTGTGGGCAAGACAACCTCTCACCCAAGGCTTGCTGGGAGGTTCCTCTGCCAGGCTCCTTTGTGGCCGTAAGTTGTGTTGACTGTTCATATGTTAACAAAGTTTGTTAACTGTTTATCTAAGCGGGGGGAGTGTGTAGCAGGGTGTCACTTTAAGGAGCCTAAAAGACTACTATACCCAGAGTACAGCGGGACACCCACAGTGCATTGCCCGGCGCAAGGTCTGCTGGGGAAGGCCTATTTAAGGAGGAGCGGAGCAACACGCGGGTCTCTTTGGACGTGGAGTGGAGCCTGCGCTGGGTCTGTCATTGGACTGGGCCTGAGAGTCGGGCCTTGTGATCCAAAGTGCCTCCGGCCTTCACGGGAGAACCCAAGAGTTACCTCGTCCATCATCCTTCTAAGGACTGTCGGGAGGATCGGAGACTACGGGAGTCTGTGTACAGGAGCCCAGTTATGGAAGTCGGTTGTATGGACTGGTCCGGTCGGGTGAGAGAGCACTTGCTTAAGGATTAATTGCCTTATCTTTAGGCTCAGGATCCCTTGTCCAGGGACCACAGTTTGCCGGCGTGTCGTATTTGCACACAAGAGGGACAGTGTGTTGTGCAGCAATAGTTGAACCCTTTATTGCATATCGAGTAAATGACTGTTCTTTTTCCCTGTGGATTACAAATACCCTTTTTAAGTGCACCACCATTGCTAGCGAAGATCTCTCCCAATGGAGCATCTTATCTGCAATAGTCAGGCCTGACTCTAAAGTAATTAGACACTGTTTGGGCGCCATCTTTGCCCACGTGGGGGAAGCTCGCGAGCGTAGTTGATTGACATTGAGTGTGTGAAATACCATTAGAACTTATTGCCTGTTTATATGCTTAACAGTTACATTGCAGGGCTCTGCATAGGCACATGTAGGCCCCTTTCACACTGAGGTGTTTTTACCGCGTTTTCACTGTAAAAATAGCGCTGTAAAAATGCCTGAAATAATCCTGCCCCATCATTCTCAATGTGAAAGCCCTGAGGGCTTTCACACTGAGGCGTTTTGCTGGCTGTGCGTTGGAAAAAATCCTGCAAACAGCTTTTTTGGAGCATCTTTAGGGCGCTAAAAATAGCGCTGTAAAAGCGCCTATCTCCATTGAAATGAATGAGTAACGCGGTAAAAACGCGGTAAAACACATAGGCGTTAGCGTTATTTTACTGCAAACGCGGTAAAAACGCATAGGCATTAGCGCTATTTTTACCGCGAACGCGGTAAAATCGCAGGGAACGCCTCAGTGTGAAAGGGGCCTTACTATTGTCTAATTTCATGCTTTATATTCAGTAAAACTTACTTGTGGTTAAGCAAATACGCTGTGTGGTTATATGTTTATTGCGGTATTGTGATCCCCTTAGCTAGCAGGCTTCACAATACCATATTTACTGCTATCTGTGCCAAGGGAGGTTAGAGCCAGTTACTGGGGGTTGACAGCAGTGTGTTACAGGCCCAAAATCTATATCAGCAGCCCTCTTAACTGGGGGTATTGCTACACTAATAACACAGCAGGCAGTGGCGTCTGATAGCTGCAATATATATATTGTGACAGCAGGAAGGTAAAGTCACCTGGTTGCATCCAGGGGGGTAGATATATTTCGCCCAGATTCAGGCTTTACGCCGACTTATACAACTAGGTGGAGAGTTGTATAAGGCTAGTGGGCTCATGGATGACTCATACCTCTAGGGAGAGTGTGGGGCGTCGTGCAGACAGAGATGAGGAGACCAGCTGAACCTTGTCAGCTCATTTAGGCCTCTATAAGAACTCCCAGCTTCATTAGATGTTAGCTCATGCCTGGAACCAGACCTGTGTGGACTGTCTAGGGAGAGTGAACCCCTGTGCGGTGAGGCAAAGCCTGTGTGGCTATTTGTTTGGACCTTTACTAAACCAGGGACTTAGGGACTAGGACAGCACTAGGCTGATCCCAGTTGTTAGTTAGGAAACCTGTATGTTTAGTCAGAGGTCAACTTGACCAGGATTTATTTTGGTTATGTTTCTTTTGCTTTGCTGTGTTTTGTCACTGTAAATAGAAAATAAACCGCACCTTTTTTGATTTTGAAAACCACAACCTCCGTTTGCTGGGCCTGTTTTGTGTGGGGAGCCCATCCCGGGGGTCACACACACCCGCTGCCGAGCTAACCCCCTCACAGTTGGTGGAGAACCAGTGGCAGTTTTTTTTAAGCCAGCATGGAGGAGATACTGAAGCAGCTGGCTCTAGCAAATGCCAATCAACAGCAGACAAATGCAGGTTTGCAAAGGAGCCTTGCAGCCCAGCAGCAGACAAACGCAACTTTGCAACAGAGTCTGGAGGCTCAGCAACGAGCCCAGCAGCAATCTGAGGCCCGCTTCATAGACCTGTTGCAGAAGCAAGAGCAGAGACTACAACAACAGATGGAAGCAGTAATGCAGCAACGTCCGCAGACCAGTGAGGAAAGCCGTCCCACTAATACCGCGTCCTTTGGGGTGAGTCGTTTATTGACAAAAATGACTGGAGAGGATGATCCAGAGGTATTTTTGACCACATTTGAAAGGACCGCTGAAAGAGAAAAGTGGCCTGAGGAGCAGTGGGCTGGACTGGTGGCTCCTCTGTTAACTGGTGAATCGCAGAAAGCTTACTATGACCTAGAGCCTAACCAAGCAAAAGACTATGTGATAGCCAGAACTCCCCTGAGAGTGGTGAGGACTCTCCGGAATTTCCCTTATCAGTATTGGCAGGGGAGACTCAAGAAACTGGAGAGGAGCCCACCTCCTCAGACGAAAACCTACCGTCTGTGGAGTTTTCTGATCTTGAGGTTCACAGGGAAAACTTTGCCACAGAACAGTTGAAAGACCCCGCCCTAATAAAGGCACGGGAAAACGTAGTGAAAATAGATGGTGAGTTAGTGAACCCAGATAATACCTGCACTTACCCATACTTCAGCGTAGAGAAGGACCTACTGTATCGGGTGGCAAAAAGGGCAGAAGAAACCGTTGAGCAGCTTGTGGTGCCCAAACCTTACAGGAAGTTGGTGTTGGAGTTGGCCCATGGGCACATTCTTGGAGGTCATCTGGGGACAGAGAAAACCCGAGAGAGGGTATTACAGAGATTCTATTGGCCGGGGGTGATGAAGGACGTAGAAAATTATTGTTCCTCCTGCCCTGTGTGTCAGAGGTTGGCCCCGATGCCACATTTCCGTAGCCCGCTGGTCCCTCTATCCATCATTGAGGTCCCGTTTGAGAGGATCGCCATGGATTTGGTAGGTCCTATAATCAAGTCCGCTAGGGGGCACCAGTACATATTAGTTATAATGGACTATGCCACCCGTTATCCAGAAGCGATCCCTCTCCGAAATACCTCGGCCAAAACCATAGCCAAAGAGCTATCTCTTGTTTTTAGCCGGGTGGGTATTTGTAAAGAACTGCTTACGGACCAAGGTACACCCTTTATGTCCCGGGTTATGAAAGAGCTGTGTAAATTGTTCAAAGTGACGCAATTGCGTACGTCTGTGTATCACTCCCAAACCGATGGGCTGGTTGAAAGATTCAACAAAACCCTAAAACAAATGTTGAAGAAAGTGGTGGATAGAGATGGAAAGGATTGGGACTGTTTACTTCCTTATTTGATGTTTGCTATTAGGGAGGTGCCCCAATCCTCTACGGGATTCTCCCCCTTTGAGTTACTGTATGGGAGACACCCAAGAGGGCTGTTGGATATTGCCAAGGAAACTTGGGAAAGTGAGAGTTCTCCCCACAGGAGTGTGATTGAGCATGTCGCCCTGATGCAAGATCGAATTGCACAGGTAATGCCCATCGTGAAGGAACATTTGGCCCAAGCGCAGTTGGCACAGCAGAGAGTGTACAACCGTGGAGCCAAGACCTGTACCTTTTCCCCGGGGGATAGGATATTGGTACTTGTCCCTACGGTTGAAAGTAAATTCCTTGCCAAATGGCAAGGCCCCTACGAGATAATGGAAAAAGTGAGCGAAGTGAATTACAAGGTCAGACAACCAGGAAGGCGAAAGCCCGAACAGATCTATCACGTTAATCTGTTGAAAGCCTGGAGGGATAGAGAGTCCCTAGTCGCAGACACTTGGTCACCAGCTCAAACTGGTTGCGTGATTCCTGAGGTTGGAATAGCAGCCACCTTGTCACAACCCCAACAACAGGAGGTTAAGGAGTTTGTGCTTCGCAACAAGGAGGTATTCTCTGAGCTGCCGGGACAAACATCTGGGGTAGAGCATGACATCATTACCCCGCCCGGTGAAAGGGTGAAGTTAAAACCCTATCGGATCCCAGAGGCTCGACGGGAGGCAATACGGGAGGAAGTACAGAAAATGCTGAACTTAGGGGTGATAGAGGAGTCCCAAAGTGATTGGTCTAGTCCCATCGTGTTGGTGCCTAAACCGGATGGGAGCTGGCGATTTTGTAACGATTTTCGTCAGTTGAACAAAGTTACAAAATTTGACACCTACCCCATGCCACGTATAGATGAGTTGATCGACCGGCTGGGAACAGCCCGATACATGACGACTCTTGACCTCACAAAAGGGTATTGGCAAATCCCCCTGGCCAAGTCGGCCAAAGAGAAAACCGCATTTGTAACCCCAGACGGGGCGTTCCAATATAAAAGAATGCCGTTCGGGTTACAGAATGCGCCGGCCACATTCCAGCGGAAAATGGACCAGATGCTGAGGCCCCATCGGAAGTATGCTGCGGCTTACCTGGATGACGTAATTGTCCATAGCACAGATTGGGCCTCACATCTGCCAAAAGTGCAAGCAGTCCTGGACTCTGTTCGGGAAGCGGGGTTTACGGCTAACCCCAAGAAGTGTACCATTGGGCAGGAGGAGGCCAAATATCTTGGGTACACCATTGGGAGGGGAGTAATAAAACCCCAACTCAACAAAGTCGAGGCCATCCAGAGTTGGCCACGTCCCAACAGCAAGAAGCAGGTACGAGCCTTTCTGGGAATCGCTGGGTATTATCGGCGATTCATTCCCCACTTTGCTTCTAAGGCTGTGCCCCTAACCAACCTGACGAAGGGGAAAGGGTCGGTCATGATTAAATGGACCCCCGAGGCTGAGGCAGCATTCCAATTCTTGAAACAAGCCTTATGTAGCCAGCCAGTGTTGTACTCACCCGACTTCTCTAAAGACTTTGTCGTACAAAGTGATGCGTCAGATGTGGGGTTAGGAGCAGTATTGTCCCAGGTCTGGAACGGGGAAGAGCACCCAGTCATTTACCTCAGCAGGAAGTTGAAGCCCCATGAGGTAAATTACGCCACCGTTGAAAAGGAGTGTTTAGCGGTGAAGTGGGCTCTAGATTCCCTTCGGTACTACCTGCTAGGTAGGCACTTTGACATGGTTACGGATCACGCTCCGTTAAAGTGGATGGCTCAAAACAAGGAAACAAATAGAAGAGTGAATAGGTGGTTCCTGGCCCTCCAGGAATTCAACTTCACAGTAAAGCATCGCCCTGGCGTTCAAATGGGGAATGTGGATGCTTTGTCTCGAGTACATGAATGCCTGATTGCTGGTGTTCCAACCCCGAGGTTAAAACAAGAGGGGGGGGTATGTGACAGCAGGAAGGTAAAGTCACCTGGTTGCATCCAGGGGGGTAGATATATTTCGCCCAGATTCAGGCTTTACGCCGACTTATACAACTAGGTGGAGAGTTGTATAAGGCTAGTGGGCTCATGGATGACTCATACCTCTAGGGAGAGTGTGGGGCGTCGTGCAGACAGAGATGAGGAGACCAGCTGAACCTTGTCAGCTCATTTAGGCCTCTATAAGAACTCCCAGCTTCATTAGATGTTAGCTCATGCCTGGAACCAGACCTGTGTGGACTGTCTAGGGAGAGTGAACCCCTGTGCGGTGAGGCAAAGCCTGTGTGGCTATTTGTTTGGACCTTTACTAAACCAGGGACTTAGGGACTAGGACAGCACTAGGCTGATCCCAGTTGTTAGTTAGGAAACCTGTATGTTTAGTCAGAGGTCAACTTGACCAGGATTTATTTTGGTTATGTTTCTTTTGCTTTGCTGTGTTTTGTCACTGTAAATAGAAAATAAACCGCACCTTTTTTGATTTTGAAAACCACAACCTCCGTTTGCTGGGCCTGTTTTGTGTGGGGAGCCCATCCCGGGGGTCACACACACCCGCTGCCGAGCTAACCCCCTCACAATATATATATATATTGTGAGGGGGTTAGCTCGGCAGCGGGTGTGTGTGACCCCCGGGATGGGCTCCCCACACAAAACAGGCCCAGCAAACGGAGGTTGTGGTTTTCAAAATCAAAAAAGGTGCGGTTTATTTTCTATTTACAGTGACAAAACACAGCAAAGCAAAAGAAACATAACCAAAATAAATCCTGGTCAAGTTGACCTCTGACTAAACATACAGGTTTCCTAACTAACAACTGGGATCAGCCTAGTGCTGTCCTAGTCCCTAAGTCCCTGGTTTAATAAAAGTCCAAACAAATAGCCACACAGGCTTTGCCTCACCGCACAGGGGTTCACTCTCCCTAGACAGTCCACACAGGTCTGGTTCCAGGCATGAGCAAACACCTAATGAAGCTGGGAGTTCTTATAGAGGCCTAAATGAGCTGACAAGCTTCAGCTGGCCTCATCAACTCCCTGTCTGTACGACGCCCAGCCCTCTCCCTAGAGGTATGAGTCATCCATGAGCCCACTAGCCTTATACAACTCTCCACCTAGTTGTATAAGTCGGCGTAAAGCCTGAATCTGGGCGAAATATATCTACCCCCCTGGATGCAACCAGGTGACTTTACCTTCCTGCTGTCACATACCCCCCCCCCTTGTTTTAACCTCGGGGTTGGAACACCAGCAATCAGGCATTCATGTACTCGAGACAAAGCATCCACATTCCCCATTTGAACGCCAGGGCGATGCTTTACTGTGAAGTTGAATTCCTGGAGGGCCAGGAACCACCTATTCACTCTTCTATTTGTTTCCTTGTTTTGAGCCATCCACTTTAACGGAGCGTGATCCGTAACCATGTCAAAGTGCCTACCTAGCAGGTAGTACCGAAGGGAATCTAGAGCCCACTTCACCGCTAAACACTCCTTTTCAACGGTGGCGTAATTTACCTCATGGGACTTCAACTTCCTGCTGAGGTAAATGACTGGGTGCTCTTCCCCGTTCCAGACCTGGGACAATACTGCTCCTAACCCCACATCTGACGCATCACTTTGTACGACAAAGTCTTTAGAGAAGTCGGGTGAGTACAACACTGGCTGGCTACATAAGGCTTGTTTCAAGAACTGGAATGCTGCCTCAGCCTCGGGGGTCCATTTAATCATGACCGACCCTTTCCCCTTCGTCAGGTTGGTTAGGGGCACAGCCTTAGAAGCAAAGTGGGGAATGAATCGCCGATAATACTCAGCGATTCCCAGAAAGGCTCGTACCTGCTTCTTGCTGTTGGGACGTGGCCAACTCTGGATGGCCTCGACTTTGTTGAGTTGGGGTTTTATTACTCCCCTCCCAATGGTGTACCCAAGATATTTGGCCTCCTCCTGCCCAATGGTACACTTCTTGGGGTTAGCCGTAAACCCCGCTTCCCGAACAGAGTCCAGGACTGCTTGCACTTTTGGCAGATGTGAGGCCCAATCTGTGCTATGGACAATTACGTCATCCAGGTAAGCCGCAGCATACTTCCGATGGGGCCTCAGCATCTGGTCCATTTTCCGCTGGAATGTGGCCGGCGCATTCTGTAACCCGAACGGCATTCTTTTATATTGGAACGCCCCGTCTGGGGTTACAAATGCGGTTTTCTCTTTGGCCGACTTGGCCAGGGGGATTTGCCAATACCCTTTTGTGAGGTCAAGAGTCGTCATGTATCGGGCTGTTCCCAGCCGGTCGATCAACTCATCTATACGTGGCATGGGGTAGGTGTCAAATTTTGTAACTTTGTTCAACTGACGAAAATCGTTACAAAATCGCCAGCTCCCATCCGGTTTAGGCACCAACACGATGGGACTAGACCAATCACTTTGGGACTCCTCTATCACCCCTAAGTTCAGCATTTTCTGTACTTCCTCCCGTATTGCCTCCCGTCGAGCCTCTGGGATCCGATAGGGTTTTAACTTCACCCTTTCACCGGGCGGGGTAATGATGTCATGCTCTACCCCAGATGTTTGTCCCGGCAGCTCAGAGAATACCTCCTTGTTGCGAAGCACAAACTCCTTAACCTCCTGTTGTTGGGGTTGTGACAAGGTGGCTGCTATTCCAACCTCAGGAATCACGCAACCAGTTTGAGCTGGTGACCAAGTGTCTGCGACTAGGGACTCTCTATCCCTCCAGGCTTTCAACAGATTAACGTGATATATCTGTTCGGGCTTTCGCCTTCCTGGTTGTCTGACCTTGTAATTCACTTCGCTCACTTTTTCCATTATCTCGTAGGGGCCTTGCCATTTGGCAAGGAATTTACTTTCAACCGTAGGGACAAGTACCAATATCCTATCCCCCGGGGAAAAGGTACGGGTCTTGGCTCCACGGTTGTACACTCTCTGCTGTGCCAACTGCGCTTGGGCCAAATGTTCCTTCACGATGGGCATTACCTGTGCAATTCGATCTTGCATCAGGGCGACATGCTCAATCACACTCCTGTGGGGAGAACTCTCACTTTCCCAAGTTTCCTTGGCAATATCCAACAGCCCTCTTGGGTGTCTCCCATACAGTAACTCAAAGGGGGAGAATCCCGTAGAGGATTGGGGCACCTCCCTAATAGCAAACATCAAATAAGGAAGTAAACAGTCCCAATCCTTTCCATCTCTATCCACCACTTTCTTCAACATTTGTTTTAGGGTTTTGTTGAATCTTTCAACCAGCCCATCGGTTTGGGGGTGATACACAGACGTACGCAATTGCGTCACTTTGAACAATTTACACAGCTCTTTCATAACCCGGGACATAAAGGGTGTACCTTGGTCCGTAAGCAGTTCTTTACAAATACCCACCCGGCTAAAAACAAGAGATAGCTCTTTGGCTATGGTTTTGGCCGAGGTATTTCGGAGAGGGATCGCTTCTGGATAACGGGTGGCATAGTCCATTATAACTAATATGTACTGGTGCCCCCTAGCGGACTTGATTATAGGACCTACCAAATCCATGGCGATCCTCTCAAACGGGACCTCAATGATGGGTAGAGGGACCAGCGGGCTACGGAAATGTGGCATCGGGGCCAACCTCTGACACACAGGGCAGGAGGAACAATAATTTTCTACGTCCTTCATCACCCCCGGCCAATAGAATCTCTGTAATACCCTCTCTCGGGTTTTCTCTGTCCCCAGATGACCTCCAAGAATGTGCCCATGGGCCAACTCCAACACCAACTTCCTGTAAGGTTTGGGCACCACAAGCTGCTCAACGGTTTCTTCTGCCCTTTTTGCCACCCGATACAGTAGGTCCTTCTCTACGCTGAAGTATGGGTAAGTGCAGGTATTATCTGGGTTCACTAACTCGCCATCTATTTTCACTACGTTTTCCCGTGCCTTTATTAGGGCGGGGTCTTTCAACTGTTCTGTGGCAAAGTTTTCCCTGTGAACCTCAAGATCAGAAAACTCCACAGACGGTAGGTTTTCGTCTGAGGAGGTGGGCTCCTCTCCAGTTTCTTGAGTCTCCCCTGCCAATACTGATAAGGGAAATTCCAGAGAGTCCTCACCACTCTCAGGGGAGTTCTGGCTATCACATTCCTGGTACATAGGGGCACCAGTGAGGGGCTCAGGATCATCCCACAGTTCCCAGAACTTCGGAAAATCCCTTCCCACAATGGCGTCATGCGGTAACTGAGATACTAAGCCCACTGGATGAGAGAGGGTACCTTTGGGGGTCTCGAAACACACTGTAGTTACTGGATACTCTCGGGTGTCCCCATGCACACAAATAACAGCTACCTTGCTATTCCCAGAGACCTCTGTTTTAACTAACTCAGCCTTTATCAGGGTCACAAGGCTACCTGAATCCAGCAATACCACAACATTTCTACCATTAACACACATTTTGCATAAATGTTTCTCAGTTCCTCGAATGGCAGTGCATGCGACTGTCGCACACAGCGACTGACGTCTGCCCGTCAGAAAGTCACACTGCATGGGTTCCTCCACTCGGGCAATTGGCTGCAATATGTCCCGCTTGCCGGCAGCGGTAGCAAACGATCCTTCTTGCCGCCTCTTGAGCCGCTGATTTCCCAGGCTGTTCTCGCCAAACTTGGGGTAGAGCTCCCACCCTCTCACTCTCTCCACCCTCACCCCTTGGAATCCTCTTATCCGCCCCTGGGGATGGTCTGGTCTTAGGGTGGAAAGTCCGAGTGTCTCTGGAAGAGGCCGTCAGGTTCTCTGTAGCCAAGTATTTCTCCACACGATCCACAAGACCATCGGCCGTCTCTGGGTCTCCATGGCTTACCCACTTTTGGATGGCAGTAGGAAGAGCTCTCAAAAACCGATCCATTACAACACGTTCCACAATCTTTGGTGCGGACAAAGTCTCTGGCTGTAGCCACTTTCTGCTCAGGTGAATGAGATCATACATTTGAGACCTGGGGGGTTTTCCAAGCTGGAAAGTCCAGTTATGCACACGCTGAGCCCGGACAGCCTGGGTGACACCCAGCCTTGCCAATATTTCAGCTTTTAGCATCACATAGTCTTTTGCTTGGTTAGGCTCTAGGTCATAGTAAGCTTTCTGCGATTCACCAGTTAACAGAGGAGCCACCAGTCCAGCCCACTGCTCCTCAGGCCACTTTTCTCTTTCAGCGGTCCTTTCAAATGTGGTCAAAAATACCTCTGGATCATCCTCTCCAGTCATTTTTGTCAATAAACGACTCACCCCAAAGGACGCGGTATTAGTGGGACGGCTTTCCTCACTGGTCTGCGGACGTTGCTGCATTACTGCTTCCATCTGTTGTTGTAGTCTCTGCTCTTGCTTCTGCAACAGGTCTATGAAGCGGGCCTCAGATTGCTGCTGGGCTCGTTGCTGAGCCTCCAGACTCTGTTGCAAAGTTGCGTTTGTCTGCTGCTGGGCTGCAAGGCTCCTTTGCAAACCTGCATTTGTCTGCTGTTGATTGGCATTTGCTAGAGCCAGCTGCTTCAGTATCTCCTCCATGCTGGCTTAAAAAAAACTGCCACTGCATTCTCCACCAACTGTGAGGGGGTTAGCTCGGCAGCGGGTGTGTGTGACCCCCGGGATGGGCTCCCCACACAAAACAGGCCCAGCAAACGGAGGTTGTGGTTTTCAAAATCAAAAAAGGTGCGGTTTATTTTCTATTTACAGTGACAAAACACAGCAAAGCAAAAGAAACATAACCAAAATAAATCCTGGTCAAGTTGACCTCTGACTAAACATACAGGTTTCCTAACTAACAACTGGGATCAGCCTAGTGCTGTCCTAGTCCCTAAGTCCCTGGTTTAATAAAAGTCCAAACAAATAGCCACACAGGCTTTGCCTCACCGCACAGGGGTTCACTCTCCCTAGACAGTCCACACAGGTCTGGTTCCAGGCATGAGCAAACACCTAATGAAGCTGGGAGTTCTTATAGAGGCCTAAATGAGCTGACAAGCTTCAGCTGGCCTCATCAACTCCCTGTCTGTACGACGCCCAGCCCTCTCCCTAGAGGTATGAGTCATCCATGAGCCCACTAGCCTTATACAACTCTCCACCTAGTTGTATAAGTCGGCGTAAAGCCTGAATCTGGGCGAAATATATCTACCCCCCTGGATGCAACCAGGTGACTTTACCTTCCTGCTGTCACAATATATATATATATATATATTGTGGTAGTGTGGTACCCCACCAGTGTATAAATACAGGATTCTCAACCAGGCAGGTTGAGGGGCTCCAGGGTATTTGCTTGTTTGGGAGGAAACTGGCTTTTCAGTTTCCTCATGGTCCACTTTGGGACCTGGAGCTGGAGCTTGGGGATTTCTTAGAGATCTGGGTGGGATGAAATCCCCAGTCCTGGATCCAGGTTTTGAGACTCAACTGCACACTGATTGTTCAGGTGTGTGTGGGCCTGATAGTAGAGTCAGGACCAGCATTCTGGGCTCCACCCTCCCGACGAGTGCAGGTGTGCACTGGGGAAGACATAGAGTGCATGTGTGCAGGTGTGCACAGTGGAAGCCAGAGACCCAAGTCTGAGGATCAAAGCAGTGAGGGGCTGCTATCTAAACGGATGGTCTTTGCAAGGGAACAGTCTGAAGGAGTCAGACGAGAGCCTAAAGTAGAAGGACTGAGCAGCACTGCAGTATGTATAAGCCAGGAGGCTGAATGTCATTTTGTTGATGAAAAGGAGTGCTGAAACCCCTGCGAGGGAAACCTTTGATTTTGTTGTGAACTTCTTTTAATAAAAATGGGCAAACAAAGCCCTTAAAAAGAACCAGTGAGTGGCGGTGTCCTTCAAGCTCTACCTTTGATGCTAGTCCTTCACAATTGAAATATATATATATATATATATATATATATATATATATATATATATTGTGACAGCAGGAAGGTAAAGTCACCTGGTTGCATCCAGGGGGGTAGATATATTTCGCCCAGATTCAGGCTTTACGCCGACTTATACAACTAGGTGGAGAGTTGTATGGGCCCAGCTAAGGCTAGTGGGCTCATGGATGACTCATACCTCTAGGGAGAGTGTGGGGCGTCGTGCAGACAGGGAGTTGATGAGACCAGCTGAAGCTTGTCAGCTCATTTAGGCCTCTATAAGAACTCCCAGCTTCATTAGATGTTAGCTCATGCCTGGAACCAGACCTGTGTGGACTGTCTAGGGAGAGTGAACCCCTGTGCGGTGAGACAAAGCCTGTGTGGCTATTTGCTTGGACATTTAAAACCAGGGACTTAGGGACTAGGACAGCACTAGGCTGATCCCAGTTGTTAGTTAGGAAACCTGTATGTTTAGTCAGAGGTCAAGTTGACCAGGATTTATTTTGTTTATGTTTCTTTTGGCTTTGCTGTGTTTTGTCACTGTAAATAGAAAATAAACTGCACCTTTTTTTGATTTTGAAAACCCCAACCTCCGTTTGCTGGGCCTGTTTTTGTGTGGGGAGCCCATCCCGGGGGTCACACACACCCGCTGCCGAGCTAACCCCCTCACAGTTGGTGGAGAACCAGTGGCAGTTTTTTTTAAGCCAGCATGGAGGAGATACTGAAGCAGCTGGCTCTAGCAAATGCCAATCAACAGCAGACAAATGCAGGTTTGCAAAAGAGCCTTGCAGCTCAACAACAGAACTTCGCAGCCCAGCAGCAAGCTCATCAACAGAGCCTTGCAGCCCAGCAGCAAGCTCACCAACAGAGTCTGGAAGCTCAGCAACAAGCCCAGCAGCAATCTGAGGCCCGCTTCATAGACCTGTTACAGAAGCAAGAGCAGAGACTACAACAAATGGAAGCAGTAATGCAGCAACGTCCGCAGACCAGTGAGGAAAGCCGTCCCACTAATACCGCGTCCTTTGGGGTGAGTCGTTTATTGACAAAAATGACTGGAGAGGATGATCCAGAGGTATTTTTGACCACATTTGAAAGGACTGCTGAAAGAGAAAAGTGGCCTGAGGAGCAGTGGGCTGGACTGGTGGCTCCTCTGTTAACTGGTGAATCGCAGAAGGCTTACTATGACCTAGAGCCTGACCAAGCAAAAGACTATGTGATGCTAAAAGCTGAGATATTGGCAAGGCTGGGTGTCACCCAGGCTGTCCGGGCTCAGCGTGTGCATAACTGGACTTTCCAGCTTGGAAAACCCCCCAGGTCTCAAATGTATGATCTCATTCACCTGAGCAGAAAGTGGCTACAGCCAGAGACTTTGTCCGCACCAAAGATTGTGGAACGTGTTGCAATGGATCGGTTTTTGAGAGCTCTTCCTACTGCCATCCAAAAGTGGGTAAGCCATGGAGACCCAGAGACGGCCGATGGTCTTGTGGATCGTGTGGAGAAATACTTGGCTACAGAGAACCTGACGGCCTCTTCCAGAGACAATCGGACTTTCCACCCTAAGACCAGACCATCCCCAGGGGCGGATAAGAGGATTCCAAGGGGTAAGGGTGGAGAGAGTGAGAGGGTGGGAGCTCTACCCCAAGTTTGGCGAGAACAGCCTGGGAAATCAGCGGCTCAAGAGGCGGCAAGAAGGATCGTTTGCTACCGCTGCCGGCAAGCGGGACATATTGCAGCCAATTGCCCGGTTGTGGAGGAACCCATGCAGTGTGACTTTCTGACGGGCAGACGTCAGTCGCTGTGTGCGACAGTCGCATGCACTGCCATTCGAGGAACTGAGAAACATTTATGCAAAATGTGTGTTAATGGTAGAAATGTTGTGGTATTGCTGGATTCAGGTAGCCTTGTGACCCTGATAAAGGCTGAGTTAGTTAAAACAGAGGTCTCTGGGAATAGCAAGGTAGCTGTTATTTGTGTGCATGGGGACACCCGAGAGTATCCAGTGACTACAGTGTGTTTCGAGACCCCCAAAGGTACCCTCTCTCATCCAGTGGGCTTAGTATCTCAGTTACCGTATGACGCCATTGTGGGAAGGGATTTTCCGAAGTTCTGGGAACTGTGGGATGATCCTGAGCCCCCCACTGGTGCCCCTATGTACCAGGAATGTGATAGCCAGAACTCCCCTGAGAGTGGTGAGGACTCTCTGGAATTTCCCTTATCAGTATTGGCAGGGGAGACTCAAGAAACTGGAGAGGAGCCCACCTCCTCAGACGAAAACCTACCGTCTGTGGAGTTTTCTGATCTTGAGGTTCACAGGGGAAAACTTTGCCACAGAACAGTTGAAAGACCCCGCCCTAATAAAGGCACGGGAAAACGTAGTGAAAATAGATGGCGAGTTAGTGAACCCAGATAAAACCTGCACTTACCCATACTTCAGCGTAGAGAAGGACCTACTGTATCGGGTGGCAAAAAGGGCAGAAGAAACCGTTGAGCAGCTTGTGGTGCCCAAACCTTACAGGAAGTTGGTGTTGGAGTTGGCCCATGGGCACATTCTTGGAGGTCATCTGGGGACAGAGAAAACCAGAGAGAGGGTATTACAGAGATTCTATTGGCCGGGGGTGATGAAGGACATAGAAAATTATTGTTCCTCCTGCCCTGTGTGTCAGAGGTCGGCCCCGATGCCACATTTCCGTAGCCCGCTGGTCCCTCTACCCATCATTGAGGTCCCGTTTGAGAGGATCGCCATGGATTTGGTAGGTCCTATAATCAAGTCCGCTAGGGGGCACCAGTACATATTAGTTATAATGGACTATGCCACCCGTTATCCAGAAGCGATCCCTCTCCGAAATACCTCGGCCAAAACCATAGCCAAAGAGCTATCTCTTGTGTTTAGCCGGGTGGGTATTTGTAAAGAACTGCTTACGGACCAAGGTACACCCTTTATGTCCCGGGTTATGAAGGAGCTGTGTAAATTGTTCAAAGTGACGCAATTACGTACATCTGTGTATCACCCCCAAACCGATGGGCTGGTTGAAAGATTCAACAAAACCTAAAACAAATGTTGAAGAAAGTGGTGGATAGAGATGGAAAGGATTGGGACTGTCTACTTCCTTATCTGATGTTTGCTATTAGGGAGGTGCCCCAATCCTCTACGGGATTCTCCCCCTTTGAGTTACTGTATGGGAGACACCCAAGAGGGCTGTTGGATATTGCCAAGGAAACTTGGGAAAGTGAGAGTTCTCCCCACAGGAGTGTGATTGAGCATGTCGCCCTGATGCAAGACCGAATTGCACAGGTAATGCCCATCGTGAAGGAACATTTGGCCCAAGCGCAGTTAGCACAGCAGAGAGTGTACAACCGTGGAGCCAAGACCCGTACCTTTTCCCCGGGGGATAGGATACTGGTACTTGTCCCTACGGTTGAAAGTAAATTCCTTGCCAAATGGCAAGGCCCCTACGAGATAATGGAAAAAGTGAGCGAAGTGAATTACAAGGTCAGACAACCAGGAAGGCGAAAGCCCGAACAGATCTATCACGTTAATCTGTTGAAAGCCTGGAGGGATAGAGAGTCCCTAGTCGCAGACACTTGGTCACCAGCTCAAACTGGTTGCGTGATTCCTGAGGTTGGAATAGCAGCCACCTTGTCACAACCCCAACAACAGGAGGTTAAGGAGTTTGTGCTTCGCAACAAGGAGGTATTCTCTGAGCTGCCGGGACAAACATTTGGGGTAGAGCATGACATCATTACCCCGCCCGGTGAAAGGGTGAAGTTAAAACCCTATCGGATCCCAGAGGCCCGACGGGAGGCAATACGGGAGGAAGTACAGAAAATGCTGAACTTAGGGGTGATAGAGGAGTCCCAAAGTGATTGGTCTAGTCCCATTGTGTTGGTGCCTAAACCGGATGGGAGCTGGCGATTTTGTAACGATTTTCGTCAGTTGAACAAAGTTACAAAATTTGACACCTACCCCATGCCACGTATAGATGAGTTGATCGACCGGCTGGGAACAGCCCGATACATGACGACTCTTGACCTCACAAAAGGGTATTGGCAAATCCCCCTGGCCAAATTGGCCAAAGAGAAAACCGCATTTGTAACCCCAGACGGGGCGTTCCAATATAAAAGAATGCCGTTCGGGTTACAGAATGCGCCGCCCACATTCCAGCGGAAAATGGACCAGATGCTGAGGCCCCATCGGAAGTATGCTGCGGCTTACCTGGATGACGTAATTGTCCATAGCACAGATTGGGCCTCACATCTGCCAAAAGTGCAAGCAGTCCTGGACTCTGTTCGGGAAGCGGGGTTTACCGCTAACCCCAAGAAGTGTACCATTGGGCAGGAGGAGGCCAAATATCTTGGGTACACCATTGGGAGGGGAATAATAAAACCCCAACTCAACAAAGTCGAGGCCATCCAGAGTTGGCCACGTCCCAACAGCAAGAAGCAGGTACGAGCCTTTCTGGGAATCGCTGGGTATTATCGGCGATTCATTCCCCACTTTGCTTCTAAGGCTGTGCCCCTAACCAACCTAACGAAGAGGAAAGGGTCGGTCATGATTAAATGGACCCCCGAGGCTGAGGCAGCATTCCAATTCTTGAAACAAGCCTTATGTAGCCAGCCAGTGTTGTACTCACCCGACTTCTCTAAAGACTTTGTCGTACAAAGTGATGCGTCAGATGTGGGGTTAGGAGCAGTATTGTCCCAGGTCTGGAACGGGGAAGAGCACCCAGTCATTTACCTCAGCAGGAAGTTGAAGTCCCATGAGGTAAATTACGCCACCGTTGAAAAGGAGTGTTTAGCGGTGAAGTGGGCTCTAGATTCCCTTCGGTACTACCTGCTAGGTAGGCACTTTGACATGGTTACGGATCACGCTCCGTTAAAGTGGATGGCTCAAAACAAGGAAACAAATAGAAGAGTGAATAGGTGGTTCCTGGCCCTCCAGGAATTCAACTTCACAGTAAAGCATCGCCCTGGCGTTCAAATGGGGAATGTGGATGCTTTGTCTCGAGTACATGAATGCCTGATTGCTGGTGTTCCAACCCCGAGGTTAAAACAAGAGGGGGGGGGGTATGTGACAGCAGGAAGGTAAAGTCACCTGGTTGCATCCAGGGGGGTAGATATATTTCGCCCAGATTCAGGCTTTACGCCGACTTATACAACTAGGTGGAGAGTTGTATGGGCCCAGCTAAGGCTAGTGGGCTCATGGATGACTCATACCTCTAGGGAGAGTGTGGGGCGTCGTGCAGACAGGGAGTTGATGAGACCAGCTGAAGCTTGTCAGCTCATTTAGGCCTCTATAAGAACTCCCAGCTTCATTAGATGTTAGCTCATGCCTGGACCAGACCTGTGTGGACTGTCTAGGGAGAGTGAACCCCTGTGAGGTGAGACAAAGCCTGTGTGGCTATTTGCTTGGACATTTAAAACCAGGGACTTAGGGACTAGGACAGCACTAGGCTGATCCCAGTTGTTAGTTAGGAAACCTGTATGTTTAGTCAGAGGTCAAGTTGACCAGGATTTATTTTGTTTATGTTTCTTTTGGCTTTGCTGTGTTTTGTCACTGTAAATAGAAAATAAACCGCACCTTTTTTTGATTTTGAAAACCCCAACCTCCGTTTGCTGGGCCTGTTTTTGTGTGGGGAGCCCATCCCGGGGGTCACACACACCCGCTGCCGAGCTAACCCCCTCACAATATATATATATATGTAGCGCACCCCCAACTAAGAGAGCCGCTGAATTTGGTCTCAGGCCCTGCACACAGCACCGCCAACCCCCGGCAATTTACTCGACCCACTCTGGCACAGTTAGTCTAGGGTAATATCTCTTATACTCTATGGTAAAATTCAGACGCCAATGCAGAGTAGTAAAGTATAACAAGTTTACTTTTCTATAAGTAGAAGAACAGTTATAACAAACCACATGAATTACTTGCAGAGCCCTGCACTGAATAACATACTACGCATGGATTATGTATGATAGTAGTTAACCAAGCGCCCTGTGGCGCAGCAACTAAAGAGAACTATCTAACTGGTCAGGCCTGACGCAGAATCTATACTCAGTCTCTCAGGGGATGATTTCTTCGCATGCAAAATCTTGACTGGAGGTGCACATTCATGGACAATTTATAATCCACAGGTTAATCAGCAACAAGAAACACTTCACTGGAGACCGTTTAACTCAGTTCCACTATAGGTCTCCGGTGCAACATCAAATAAAGGCCGGTGGGCCAAGGCAGTCTGTAAGCCTAATGACAGTACAATGTTCTTGGATTGAGCATGTGCTCGCTCACCCCTCCGGACGCGATCCCAGTCCGGGACTTCCACCTGCTGTGTCTCCACACACACAGCGTCTGCAGCGGTCGGGTCTCCGATCCAAGTTGAGGATAAACAAAGTCAGATGCCACCCAGGCTCACAGTGGGGTGGAAGGCTCTTTGGCAGCTGCGCAAGGCCCCAGGCTTCAGGCCTTGCACTCCAGCAGATCCGCACAGGAGGACCTCTTGATCGAAGTCCCGTGGTCAAAGAGGCCGAGTTTAGCCTCGCCCCTTCCCTTTACAGCCCCACCCATAAGTCTCTGCGGTGGCAACAATGCACCCTGGGTGCCAAATGGGGTTCTGGGTAAGGTAGTCCAGAGAGTCTTAAAGGAGACCCCGCTACACACTCCCCCCACTTGAATTCTTTGGTCCCCAAAGATAAATTTAACATACTCTACGGACAACCCTAGATAAAGTGGCGTATGATGTTGGCAAAGGGAATTCCCACCAAAACTGAGGGGTTGGATTCCCTTGCCTACAGGTCACACTATCATAAGTGGCCTGCCTAACTGTGCCAGAGAGTGAGTTGGGGTTTCCCTCCACCAAATGAACAGTGAAAGGATCCGGATTCTCAGCACTCCTCCTGGCAGTCACCACAGAATCTTCTGAGCTCTCCCCCATTTGTGGGTAGGTCAACTTCTTAGGAGGCCTTATGACTCTTCGAGTCCTTTGCTCTCTTGGGATTTCTGGCTCTGGCGCCACAGGTTCTTCTTCCGGAGCAGGCTCGGGGAATGCTACGGGCTCTGGAGCATCTGATTCAGGAGCCGGAAGGTACATAGAGTCCCTGGGGTCCTCTTCTGAGTAGGTGTCACAGGCATCTTCCCAGTGATCTGATAAAGGACTAGATGGGATGAACTCAGTAGCTTCTGCATTCAGTGTACTGTCTGTAGTGTCTTCAGTAGGTGGAAGATCTATAGCAGAAGCTCCTGGAGTCGGGGAAGGCCATAGCCAATCAAGTACTTCCCTTTCATCTTCACTCAGTTCAGAGGCCTTTACATCTTCAGCTCGAGAGGTCTGGGACCGAGTGCTTGGTCTGGGAGTATCCAGGATGGAAGCTGGTTCTGGGGAGTCCCTCACAGGAGGTATCCGGACTGCTTCGGCAAGTGGCAGTAGGTGGTTCCGATGCCAGGTCTTCAGTGGCCCCACCTTCCCCTCTGGCTTCAACTTGTAAACAGGTAGGCCTGGCAGCTTCTTACAAATGACATAGGGTTCAGGTCTCCATCTGTCTGCAAGTTTGTGTTTTCCAGGGACCCCCAGATTGCGTAGTAGTACTCGGTCCCCAGGCTGCAGGTCCTGGATCCGGACCTTCAGGTCAAAGTTCCTTTTGTTGCGGGCCCCCCTTTGATCTGAGGCCGCTTGGCCCTGCTCATAGGCCAACTTCAAGCTGTGTCTAAGTCTGTCTACATATCCTTTGTGGGATGTGGCTGAAGAATGGTCTAAGGAAGTGCCAAAGGCCAGGTCTATGGGTAACCTTGCTTCTCTCCCAAACATGAGTCGATAGGGGGAGTAGCCTGTAGCATCACTAGTGGTACAGTTGTAAGCTTGTACTATAGCTGCTATGTGTTTGCTCCAATGTTGTTTCTTCTCACTACTCAGAGTCCCCAACATGTTGAGCAGGGTTCGGTTGAACCTCTCAGGCTGAGCATCTCCTTGTGGATGGTAAGGTGTGGTTCGGGTTTTCTTGATCCCTAAAGAATCCAGGAGTTTCCGGATCAACCGACTCTCAAAGTCCCTCCCTTGATCTGAATGGAGTCGCTGCGGTAGCCCATAGTGTACGAAGTATTTCTCCATCAGCACTTCAGCTACGATGGAGGCCTTCTGGTCTTTGGTTGGGAAGGCCTGAGCATACCGAGTGAAATGATCGGTTATTACCAGAACATTTCCTAATCCACTCAGGTCTGGTTCAAGGCAGAGAAAATCAATACATACCAAATCCAGCGGGCCTTGACTTTGTAGATGGCCCATTGGGGCAGCTTGACGGGGTAAAGTCTTCCGCTGGATGCAGCGTGCACATGAATGGCAGTACTCCTCTACTTCAGCCCTCATGCAGGGCCAATAGAACCGACTTCTGACGAGTTGAAAGGTTCTTTCAGCCCCTAGGTGGCCATGATTGTCATGCAGGGCAACCAGGACAGTCTCTCTGTGTTTCTCGGGAAGAAACAATTGCCATTTATCTTCCAGGTCATCAGAGGGGCCCCTTCGTAAGACCACTCCCTGATGTACCTGCAACCTGTCCCACTACTTCCTCAACAGTCGAGCTTCCTTTGAGGGGTGACGCAGGAGTCTATCTGAGTCCTGACTCTCCAGAGCCTCCAGGACCAATCTCCCCATGGGGTCTTCCAGTTGGTCACATCTCAACTCCTTCTTTGACAGTTTTGGCAGATTATCTTCTTCCAACTGAGTCACTCCACAGTATTGTTTGGGAACTCCTACCATGGTAACTCCTATCTCTTCTGCCCTTGAGCCTCCTCTGGCTTGTAATTCAGCCCCTTGGCAAAGGGCCCGCACCCTCTCAGGTGCCACTTGGGTCCAGTCCTCTGTGTCACTGGTGAGGGCATGAGATCTTCTAGACAGGGCATCCGCATCTCGATTTCCGGCCCCTGGCCTGTACTTCAGGCTGAAATTGAACCCAGACAGTGCGGCCAGCCATCTGTGCCCTGTGGCATCCAGCTTTGCTGTGGTGAAGAGGTAAGTAAGGGGGTTGTTGTCGGTCTTCACAGTGAACTCTGCCCCATACAGGTAGTCTTTAAGCTTGTCAACTAGCGCCCACTTAAGGGCCAGGAACTCCAACTTGTGAGTGGGGTAGTTCTTCTCAGAGGGGGTCAGGCTCCTGCTCACGTAGGCAACGGGCCACAGTTGTCCTTCATGCTCTTGGTAGAACACTCCTCCCAGACCGTCATGACTGGCATCTACGTGTAGTTCATAGGGTCTTGTTGGGTCTGCGTAGGCCAAGACTGGGGCTGTGGTTAGGCTCTTCTTCAACGCCTGGAAGGCCTCTTCACACTTCTGGTTCCACTGATCTTTGACTGACTCTCCCGGCTTCCTGGGCCCTGAGTCGTCCTCTTCCCCTTCTGTCTTGAGTAGTTCGTTCAGCGGTCTGGCGATTTGGGCAAATCCCTCTACAAACCTCCTATAATAGGAGCAGAACCCCAAGAAGGATCTGAGTTCTGTTACTGTAGTGGGCCGTGGCCAGGAGGTAACTGCCTCCAACTTCTCGGGGTCTGTGGCCACCCCTTCTTCAGACACTATGTGTCCCAGATAGTTAACGAAAGACTGGTAGAACTGACACTTCTTGGGCGAAAGCTTGAGTCCCTCCTCACTGAGTCTTCTTAATACGCTCTCCAGCCTCTCCTCGTGTTCTTCCAAGGTTCTCCCAAAGACAATGACATCGTCCAAGTACACAAGGACCTCGATAAGGTTCATGTCCCCTACAGTCTTCTCCATGAGACGTTGGAAGGTGGCAGGAGCTCCAGACAGTCCCTGAGGCATTCGGTCAAATTCAAAGAACCCCACTGGGGTTATGAAAGCCGTCTTCTCTTTGTCTTCGGGATGCATAGGGATCTGGTAGTATCCACTCTTGAGGTCCATAACGCTGAACCATTTCGCTCCAGACAAACTCTGCAGGGCATCCTCTATCCTCGGAGTGGTGTACTGGTCAGGGATGGTTCTCCTGTTGAGAGTCCTGTAGTCTATACATAGCCTCAACGACCCATTCTTCTTCCTGACCACCACTATCGGGGAGGCATAGGGGCTTCTAGACTCCCAGATCACACCAGTCCTCTTGAGTTCTGTGAGTTGTTCCCTGAGATCCTCCAGATCTGCCAGTGGGACCCGCCTGACCCTTTCTCTGAAGGGCTTGTCTTCCTGGAGGCGGATTCGATGGGTGGCACTCCTTGCACACCCCACATCGAACTCATCTTTGGAGAAGATCTTCTCCCATCTGATCAACTGGGCCTTGGCTCTCTCCTTCCAAGCCCTGGGTAGATTCGGGTTCTCCATGGAGAGCTTCTCCCAGACATCTCCTCCTTCACCCGTCCTTTTGACTTCTGACAGGGCAACCGGGGCAGCAGGGCTCACCTGGCCCAGCAGCATTCTGGCGGGGATCTGCATGGGGCCACCTGTAGTGTTCCCGACACTCACCGGAACTCTACAATGGGCCTTCTTCAGGGCCTTGAGCGGAACTACTTCTGGGATTACTTCCAAACCTGAGGGTTCTTCCCTTGGGTCGGGCTCCAGCATGACGAAGGGTCCAGGTTGTTCCCAAGTAAACTTCACAGTGGCTCTGAGACAGGTTACTTCGCCGGGATGCAACACTACCCCTTTTCTTCCAAGTCTCCACACTTTCCCTATCCCTTCTTCAGGGATCTTCTGCTCCAACACCAGTCGTTGGTAGGCCATCTTCAGAATGGGATGGATTTTGGTGACTGCAGGGCCCTTCCCTTGTACTAGAGGGGTCAGGAGTCTCCGGACCAGATCCGTATTCGTCCCTATTATAAGGGAACTCTTGTTGGCTCCAGGCGGCCGAGGGCACACAACTGCCAGGGTGTCAAACACTTCAGCCTTCCCAGCCACGGATGGGTCAAAGGTCATCTTGATGGGCAGGTAGCCATCGTAAGGGAAGCTCTGGGTTCCGATCCCCCACATTTCCAGTTCCTCTATCTTCTGGATGGGCAGATGACTCAAGTGCTTATCATAAAAATCCCAGTATAGCAGGGTCACTTGTGCCCCAGTATCCAAGATAGCTCTTGTGTAGACTCCCTCCACTTGAATAGGTACTATAGGAGACGGGCCTACCAGCTTCTCTGGACACGCCCTTGCAGGGGTCGCCTTCTTCTGGTCTTTGCCATTTTCCTTTGGGCTCTCTTTCCTCCAACTCCCTTTGGACTTTAGTCTTTCTTGGGCCTGGTATGCATTGATTTCTCTCCTTTTACTGGGTGTATAGACCCGCTGAGGGATAATATTTTCCTTCTTTGGTGTGTATTCCCGCTGGGGAATACTGTGCTTCTTCTTAGTGGTTCTGTCCTTCCTCTTCTTTGGCTTCTCATTCAGTTTGGAGCTCACTGAAGATGATGGGCACCCGGTTGACTCCTTCACCGGGGCCCTCTGAAGTTTCCCGCCGGCTTGCGGTTGTCTATTTTCTTCTTTTTGGGGCTCGAACACATAGCTGCAATATGGTCAATTCCCCCACAGTTAAAACAGACTATATCTCCCCATTCTTGTAGAGATGCGGGTGCTGAGGCAATTGGGAATAGTTCCTTCCTTGGTACTTCTCTCTCGGGACCCTCTGAATCTTTTGCTATCAGAGAGGTCAGCATCTGGGGCGGCATTTGTCTTAATCATTTGCTGGTCCTGCTGTAGTGCCTCCTCATCTCTGATGATTTTTATCAAGTCAGAGTAGGTCAGTGACGTTCCCCCCCCCGAGGTTTTCAGGTGAAGCCAGACTGGATCTGAGCGCAACGCTCCCTTCAAGACTTGCTTCATTCTCGCCGCATCTGTATCTTTGGGCATCATTCCCTTCTTCAATACAATTTTGCACAGCAACCTGTTCAGTCTTCTGACATACTCTGAAAGCTTCTCATTCGGCTGTTGGAAAGTATGTTCGAATTGGTACACCATCTCTGTCACCTTTTCCACTTGACCGAACTCCTGTTGTAGCATGGCTAGACAGTCTTGAGCCGTACAATCTGTATTCCCAAACCGGAAGCTTTGTACTGCTTCTGCACAATGGCGTCCCTAGGGGGGACCAGAGGGGGCCCTGGCCCCCCAACATTATGCTGTGCCCCACCATGTGCCCCCCCAAAAAAAAAATATATATATTTTTTTGCATTTTTTTTCGCTCGGGCTGCTGCTGGGGTAACATAGTCTCTCCTGAGAGGGAGAGCGTCCCCAGTCAGCTCCTGCGGGGGATTCCTCCCCCCTCCCTCTGCTCGCTGACACTGCATAATGCGAGCGCTCACACAACCACAGCCGTACGATCTGCTCCTTTCCCTGCATCCTCATTGGCACAAAGAAGAGCGAGTTGCAGGAAGGACTCCACGAGCACTGTGGGAGAGGGGGAGGGGGGCCCAAGCCTTCATCTCAGTTACTGAAAAAACAGACTGATTTCTCCCGTCCTTAGGACAGGAGAACCAGCCTGTAAATTCCGAGAATGGTGACTGCAAGCTGAGTCGAGTGTCAGTCTATGACACTCTTTCACAGCCCAGCGAGTCCAGCCACCCCCCCTCACTCTCCTCACATACGAGCAGGGAGGAATACAGCTCCTCCTCCTTCCAGTCCCGCCCACACTATCCCGGCGTGCTGTATCTGAAGAGAGGGGATGTGTGGGCGGGAAATATGAAAATCAGCAGCATTCCTGGCTGTGTGTGAATGATGCCTGAGATTCTAGCCTGGACCGTGGGTAAGTGTGTGCACTGCAGACTGCAGTACACTGTAATCATTGAACTGCATTATCTCCATCCCTTCTCTCCCCCATCTGTCTCCCTCCCCCTCTCCTGTTCTTTCAAGACATTCACAATTTACTTTCACTTTCAGTTAGGCAGGTAATAGACGGTGCACATTTCTTTCCTGCATCCACAGATTGCAGGAAAGAAACTTGCATAATTCCCCCATCAACACAGACAGTGCTGACAGGGGAATATCCCTCCTGCCCAGCAATTGTATTCTCCCGACAAACAGCGATTATCACTAGTGGCTATAGCAATCACTAGTGATAATCATAAGAGAATCTGCTCATTAATGGTTCGAATCTCAGCCAGTTCCTGCTGAACCAGCTGAGATTTAAACTGTCTATGGCTGGTCTTAGCTCTTAGGCAGCCCATACATTGATCACTTTTTTTCATTCAACTATTAGGTTGAAAGAAAAAAAAAAGAAATGATCCAATTTCCCCATCTACACATTATAGGTGGATGGGGGAATCCTCTCAGTGTGGACCAGTGCTGGAACAACCAGAGTTGCTGTCCTGTCCCGGCTTATCACAGCGCTGGTCTCTGTCTCCATGGCAGCGGCGGCAGCACATTGGAACCCAGTGCTGGTTACTTTATGGGGCTGATGTACAGGAGGGCCAGCACAATTTGTTGTTAGAGATGGGCTGGGCATGTTCAAAATTCCACATGCCAGAGCCTGCCAGGAAGCCCACACTGCACAGCGCTAATCACAGGCAATGAGACATTTCCCGGTCCGCAGCTCCACAGATCAGGAAATGTCTCACTGGCTGTGATTAGCACTGTGGAGTTTCGGCTTCCTGGTGGGATCGGGCATGTGGGATTTTAAACACACCCGAGTCCATCTCTATTGGTTGTAGACAGTTGAGCTCCCTGCAGGTTGCTTAGCAGCAGTAGAGCCTTCTCTGACATGCTGATCGTGATACAATCCAGATGATGCTCCTAGTCAAATCCTAGTGTTAAATATCAGTGATTTTATTGATCAAAGCCCACACTTTACAGGTATAGAGCCCACATGGCTGCTGAACATACGGTTGATTATATATATCTGGTTGTACTCTTGATGCTAATAAATACTGTGTTTATTAGATCTGACTGGGAGCATCACCTGGATCACATCCCGATCAGCATGTCAACAGAGAAGGTTATACAGCATTACTGCTGCTAGGTGACCAGCTGGGGGCTCGGCTCTCTATAACCAATAGTGCCAGCCTTCCCCTACATGCACGCATAATGTCACCAGCACAAAGTCCTAATAGACTGCCGCCGGTGCCAAGGAGACAGATGCCAGACCAGCGCTGTCAATAACAGGGACAGGACAGCTGGGGAACCCCACAGTGGCAGAACACCAGGGCCCGGTCGCAAGACACCCTTTGCAACCCTGATAGTTCTCCCACTACTTTGGACCCTTATATTTTCTTGGTGTGCTGGTGACATATATCTCTTGTTTTCTGCTACCCTGGTGGGGCCCCAGTATAGTAGGAAGGGAGCTCACTGCAGAACATGTGAAAGGGCCCATTGTGGGATCGTAGTAAAGGGCCCCAGGATAGATAGAGATATATATATATAGACTGTATATATATTGTGAGGGGGTTAGCTCGGCAGCGGGTGTGTGTGACCCCCGGGATGGGCTCCCCAGACAAAAACAGGCCCAGCAAACGGAGGTTGTGGTTTTCAAAATCAAAAAGGTGCGGTTTATTTTCTATTTACAGTGACAAAACACAGCAAAGCAAAAGAAACATAAATAAAATAAATCCTGGTCAACTTGACCTCTGACTAAACATACAGGTTTCCTAACTAACAACTGGGATCAGCCTAGTGCTGTCCTAGTCCCTAAGTCCCTGGTTTTAAATGTCCAAGCAAATAGCCACACAGGCTTTTTCTCACCGCACAGGGGTTCACTCTCCCTAGACAGTTCACACAGGTCTGGTTCCAGGCATGAGCTAACATCTAATGAAGCTGGGAGTTCTTATAAAGGCCTTAAATGAGCTGACAAGCTTCAGCTGGTCTCATAAACTCCCTGCCTGCACGACGCCCAGCCCTCTCTCTAGAGGTATGAGTCATCCATGAGCCCACTAGCCTTATACAACTCTCCACCTAGTTGTATAAGTCGGCGTAAAGCCTGAATCTGGGCGAAATATATCTACCCCCCTGGATGCAACCAGGTGACTTTACCTTCCTGCTGTCACATACCCCCCCCTCTTGTTTTAACCTCGGGGTTGGAACACCAGCAATCAGGCATTCATGTACTCGAGACAAAGCATCCACATTCCCCATTTGAACGCCAGGGCGATGCTTTACTGTGAAGTTGAATTCCTGGAGGGCCAGGAACCACCTATTCACTCTTCTATTTGTTTCCTTGTTTTGAGCCATCCACTTTAACGGAGCGTGATCCGTAACCATGTCAAAGTGCCTACCTAGCAGGTAGTACCGAAGGGAATCTAGAGCCCACTTCACCGCTAAACACTCCTTTTCAACGGTGGCGTAATTTACCTCATGGGACTTCAACTTCCTGCTGAGGTAAATGACTGGGTGCTCTTCCCCGTTCCAGACCTGGGACAATACTGCTCCTAACCCCACATCTGACGCATCACTTTGTACGACAAAGTCTTTAGAGAAGTCGGGTGAGTACAACACTGGCTGGCTACATAAGGCTTGTTTCAAGAATTGGAATGCTGCCTCAGCCTCGGGGGTCCATTTAATCATGACCGACCCTTTCCCCTTCGTCAGGTTGGTTAGGGGCACAGCCTTAGAAGCAAAGTGGGGAATGAATCGCCGATAATACCCAGCGATTCCCAGAAAGGCTCGTACCTGCTTCTTGCTGTTGGGACGTGGCCAACTCTGGATGGCCTCGACTTTGTTGAGTTGGGGTTTTATTACTCCCCTCCCAATGGTGTACCCAAGATATTTGGCCTCCTCCTGCCCAATGGTACACTTCTTGGGGTTAGCCGTAAACCCCGCTTCCCGAACAGAGTCCAGGACTGCTTGCACTTTTGGCAGATGTGAGGCCCAATCTGTGCTATGGACAATTACGTCATCCAGGTAAGCCGCAGCATACTCCCGATGGGGCCTCAGCATCTGGTCCATTTTCCGCTGGAATGTGGCCGGCGCATTCTGTAACCCGAACGGCATTCTTTTATATTGGAACGCCCCGTCTGGGGTTACAAATGCGGTTTTCTCTTTGGCCGACTTGGCCAGGGGGATTTGCCAATACCCTTTTGTGAGGTCAAGAGTCGTCATGTATCGGGCTGTTCCCAGCCGGTCGATCAACTCATCTATACGAGGCATGGGGTAGGTGTCAAATTTTGTAACTTTGTTCAACTGACGAAAATCGTTACAAAATCGCCAGCTCCCATCCGGTTTAGGCACCAACACAATGGGACTAGACCAATCACTTTGGGACTCCTCTATCACCCCTAAGTTCAGCATTTTCTGTACTTCCTCCCGTATTGCCTCCCGTCGGGCCTCTGGGATCCGATAGGGTTTTAACTTCACCCTTTCACCGGGCGGGGTAATGATGTCATGCTCTACCCCAGATGTTTGTCCCGGCAGCTCAGAGAATACCTCCTTGTTGCGAAGCACAAACTCCTTAACCTCCTGTTGTTGGGGTTGTGACAAGGTGGCTGCTATTCCAACCTCAGGAATCACGCAACCAGTTTGAGCTGGTGACCAAGTGTCTGCGACTAGGGACTCTCTATCCCTCCAGGCTTTCAACAGATTAACGTGATAGATCTGTTCGGGCTTTCGCCTTCCTGGTTGTCTGACCTTGTAATTCACTTCGCTCACTTTTTCCATTATCTCATAGGGGCCTTGCCATTTGGCAAGGAATTTACTTTCAACCGTAGGGACAAGTACCAGTATCCTATCCCCCGGGGAAAAGGTACTGGTCTTGGCTCCACGGTTGTACACTCTCTGCTGTGCTAACTGCGCTTGGGCCAAATGTTCCTTCACGATGGGCATTACCTGTGCAATTCGGTCTTGCATCAGGGCGACATGCTCAATCACACTCCTGTGGGGAGAACTCTCACTTTCCCAAGTTTCCTTGGCAATATCCAACAGCCCTCTTGGGTGTCTCCCATACAGTAACTCAAAGGGGGAGAATCCCGTAGAGGATTGGGGCACCTCCCTAATAGCAAACATCAGATAAGGAAGTAGACAGTCCCAATCCTTTCCATCTCTATCCACCACTTTCTTCAACATTTGTTTTAGGGTTTTGTTGAATCTTTCAACCAGCCCATCGGTTTGGGGGTGATACACAGATGTACGTAATTGCGTCACTTTGAACAATTTACACAGCTCCTTCATAACCCGGGACATAAAGGGTGTACCTTGGTCCGTAAGCAGTTCTTTACAAATACCCACCCGGCTAAACACAAGAGATAGCTCTTTGGCTATGGTCTTGGCCGAGGTATTTCGGAGAGGGATCGCTTCTGGATAACGGGTGGCATAGTCCATTATAACTAATATGTACTGGTGCCCCCTAGCGGACTTGATTATAGGCCCTACCAAATCCATGGCGATCCTCTCAAACGGGACCTCAATGATGGGTAGAGGGACCAGCGGGCTACGGAAATGTGGCATCGGGGCCGACCTCTGACACACAGGGCAGGAGG
This sequence comes from Rana muscosa, assembly GCA_029206835.1. Classification (NCBI taxonomy): domain Eukaryota; kingdom Metazoa; phylum Chordata; class Amphibia; order Anura; family Ranidae; genus Rana; species Rana muscosa. The sequence continues at coordinate 31,882,800 of CM055121.1, read as the reverse complement.
AACAATAATTTTCTATGTCCTTCATCACCCCCGGCCAATAGAATCTCTGTAATACCCTCTCTCGGGTTTTCTCTGTCCCCAGATGACCTCCAAGAATGTGCCCATGGGCCAACTCCAACACCAACTTCCTGTAAGGTTTGGGCACCACAAGCTGCTCAACGGTTTCTTCTGCCCTTTTTGCCACCCGATACAGTAGGTCCTTCTCTACGCTGAAGTATGGGTAAGTGCAGGTATTATCTGGGTTCACTAACTCGCCATCTATTTTCACTACGTTTTCCCGTGCCTTTATTAGGGCGGGGTCTTTCAACTGTTCTGTGGCAAAGTTTTCCCTGTGAACCTCAAGATCAGAAAACTCCACAGACGGTAGGTTTTCGTCTGAGGAGGTGGGCTCCTCTCCAGTTTCTTGAGTCTCCCCTGCCAATACTGATAAGGGAAATTCCGGAGAGTCCTCACCACTCTCAGGGGAGTTCTGGCTATCACATTCCTGGTACATAGGGGCACCAGTGGGGGGCTCAGGATCATCCCACAGTTCCCAGAACTTCGGAAAATCCCTTCCCACAATGGCGTCATGCGGTAACTGAGATACTAAGCCCACTGGATGAGAGAGGGTACCTTTGGGGGTCTCGAAACACACTGTAGTCACTGGATACTCTCGGGTGTCCCCATGCACACAAATAACAGCTACCTTGCTATTCCCAAAGACCTCTGTTTTAACTAACTCAGCCTTTATCAGGGTCACAAGGCTACCTGAATCCAGCAATACCACAACATTTCTACCATTAACACACATTTTGCATAAATGTTTCTCAGTTCCTCGAATGGCAGTGCATGCGACTGTCGCACACAGCGACTGACGTCTGCCCGTCAGAAAGTCACACTGCATGGGTTCCTCCACAACCGGGCAATTGGCTGCAATATGTCCCGCTTGCCGGCAGCGGTAGCAAACGATCCTTCTTGCCGCCTCTTGAGCCGCTGATTTCCCAGGCTGTTCTCGCCAAACTTGGGGTAGAGCTCCCACCCTCTCACTCTCTCCACCCTCACCCCTTGGAATCCTCTTATCCGCCCCTGGGGATGGTCTGGTCTTAGGGTGGAAAGTCCGAGTGTCTCTGGAAGAGGCCGTCAGGTTCTCTGCAGCCAAGTATCTCTCTACCCGATCCACAAGTTTACCGGCCGTTTCTGGGTCTCCATGGCTTACCCACTTTTGGATGGCAGTAGGAAGAGCTCTCAAAAACCGATCCATTACAACACGTTCCACAATCTTTGGTGCGGACAAAGTCTCTGGCTGTAGCCACTTTCTGCTCAGGTGAATGAGATCATACATTTGAGACCTGGGGGGTTTTCCAAGCTGGAAAGTCCAGTTATGCACACGCTGAGCCCGGACAGCCTGGGTGACACCCAGCCTTGCCAAAATTTCAGCTTTTAGCATCACATAGTCTTTTGCTTGGTTAGGCTCTAGGTCATAGTAAGCTTTCTGCGATTCACCAGTTAACAGAGGAGCCACCAGTCCAGCCCACTGCTCCTCAGGCCACTTTTCTCTTTCAGCGGTCCTTTCAAATGTGGTCAAAAATACCTCTGGATCATCCTCTCCAGTCATTTTTGTCAATAAACGACTCACCCCAAAGGACGCGGTATTAGTGGGACGGCTTTCCTCACTGGTCTGCGGACGTTGCTGCATTACTGCTTCCATTTGTTGTAGTCTCTGCTCTTGCTTCAGTAACAGGTCTATGAAGCGGGCCTCAGATTGCTGCTGGGCTTGTTGCTGAGCTTCCAGACTCTGTTGGTGAGCTTGCTGCTGGGCTGCAAGGCTCTGTTGATGAGCTTGCTGCTGGGCTGCAAGGCTCCTTTGCAAACCTGCATTTGTCTGCTGTTGATTGGCATTTGCTAGAGCCAGCTGTTTCAGTATCTCCTCCATGCTGGCTTAAAAAAAAACTGCCACTGGTTCTCCACCAACTGTGAGGGGGTTAGCTCGGCAGCGGGTGTGTGTGACCCCCGGGATGGGCTCCCCAGACAAAAACAGGCCCAGCAAACGGAGGTTGTGGTTTTCAAAATCAAAAAGGTGCGGTTTATTTTCTATTTACAGTGACAAAACACAGCAAAGCAAAAGAAACATAAATAAAATAAATCCTGGTCAACTTGACCTCTGACTAAACATACAGGTTTCCTAACTAACAACTGGGATCAGCCTAGTGCTGTCCTAGTCCCTAAGTCCCTGGTTTTAAATGTCCAAGCAAATAGCCACACAGGCTTTTTCTCACCGCACAGGGGTTCACTCTCCCTAGACAGTCCACACAGGTCTGGTTCCAGGCATGAGCTAACATCTAATGAAGCTGGGAGTTCTTATAAAGGCCTTAAATGAGCTGACAAGCTTCAGCTGGTCTCATCAACTCCCTGCCTGCACGACGCCCAGCCCTCTCTCTAGAGGTATGAGTCATCCATGAGCCCACTAGCCTTATACAACTCTCCACCTAGTTGTATAAGTCGGCGTAAAGCCTGAATCTGGGCGAAATATATCTACCCCCCTGGATGCAACCAGGTGACTTTACCTTCCTGCTGTCACAATATATATATATATATATATATATATATATATATATATATATATTGTGAGGGGGTTAGCTCGGCAGCGGGTGTGTGTGACCCCCGGGATGGGCTCCCCACACAAAAACAGGCCCAGCAAACGGAGGTTGTGGTTTTCAAAATCAAAAAGGTGCGGTTTATTTTCTATTTACAGTGACAAAACACAGCAAAGCAAAAGAAACATAAACAAAATAAATCCTGGTCAACTTGACCTCTGACTAAACATACAGGTTTCCTAACTAACAACTGGGATCAGCCTAGTGCTGTCCTAGTCCCTAAGTCCCTGGTTTTAAATGTCCAAGCAAATAGCCACACAGGCTTTGTCTCACCGCACAGGGGTTCACTCTCCCTAGACAGTCCACACAGGTCTGGTTCCAGGCATGAGCTAACATCTAATGAAGCTGGGAGTTCTTATAGAGGCCTAAATGAGCTGACAAGCTTCAGCTGGTCTCATCAACTCCCTGTCTGCACGACGCCCCACACTCTCCCTAGAGGTATGAGTCATCCATGAGCCCACTAGCCTCAGCTGGGCTTCATCAACTCTCCACCTAGTTGTATAAGTCGGCGTAAAGCCTGAATCTGGGCGAAATATATCTACCCCCCTGGATGCAACCAGGTGACTTTACCTTCCTGCTGTCACATACCCCCCCCTCTTGTTTTAACCTCGGGGTTGGAACACCAGCAATCAGGCATTCATGTACTCGAGACAAAGCATCCACATTCCCCATTTGAACGCCAGGGCGATGCTTTACTGTGAAGTTGAATTCCTGGAGGGCCAGGAACCACCTATTCACTCTTCTATTTGTTTCCTTGTTTTGAGCCATCCACTTTAACGGAGCGTGATCCGTAACCATGTCAAAGTGCCTACCTAGCAGGTAGTACCGAAGGGAATCTAGAGCCCACTTCACCGCTAAACACTCCTTTTCAACGGTGGCGTAATTTACCTCATGGGACTTCAACTTCCTGCTGAGGTAAATGACTGGGTGCTCTTCCCCGTTCCAGACCTGGGACAATACTGCTCCTAACCCCACATCTGACGCATCACTTTGTACGACAAAGTCTTTAGAGAAGTCGGGTGAGTACAACACTGGCTGGCTACATAAGGCTTGTTTCAAGAATTGGAATGCTGCCTCAGCCTCGGGGGTCCATTTAATCATGACCGACCCTTTCCCCTTCGTCAGGTTGGTTAGGGGCACAGCCTTAGAAGCAAAGTGGGGAATGAATCGCCGATAATACCCAGCGATTCCCAGAAAGGCTCGTACCTGCTTCTTGCTGTTGGGACGTGGCCAACTCTGGATGGCCTCGACTTTGTTGAGTTGGGGTTTTATTACTCCCCTCCCAATGGTGTACCCAAGATATTTGGCGTCCTCCTGCCCAATGGTACACTTCTTGGGGTTAGCCGTAAACCCCGCTTCCCGAACAGAGTCCAGGACTGCTTGCACTTTTGGCAGATGTGAGGCCCAATCTGTGCTATGGACAATTACGTCATCCAGGTAAGCCGCAGCATACTTCCGATGGGGCCTCAGCATCTGGTCCATTTTCCGCTGGAATGTGGCCGGCGCATTCTGTAACCCGAACGGCATTCTTTTATATTGGAACGCCCCGTCTGGGGTTACAAATGCGGTTTTCTCTTTGGCCGACTTGGCCAGGGGGATTTGCCAATACCCTTTTGTGAGGTCAAGAGTCGTCATGTATCGGGCTGTTCCCAGCCGGTCGATCAACTCATCTATACGTGGCATGGGGTAGGTGTCAAATTTTGTAACTTTGTTCAACTGACGAAAATCGTTACAAAATCGCCAGCTCCCACCCGGTTTAGGCACCAACACAATGGGACTAGACCAATCACTTTGGGACTCCTCTATCACCCCTAAGTTCAGCATTTTCTGTACTTCCTCCCGTATTGCCTCCCGTCGGGCCTCTGGGATCCGATAGGGTTTTAACTTCACCCTTTCACCGGGCGGGGTAATGATGTCATGCTCTACCCCAGATGTTTGTCCCGGCAGCTCAGAGAATACCTCCTTGTTGCGAAGCACAAACTCCTTAACCTCCTGTTGTTGGGGTTGTGACAAGGTGGCTGCTATTCCAACCTCAGGAATCACGCAACCAGTTTGAGCTGGTGACCAAGTGTCTGCGACTAGGGACTCTCTATCCCTCCAGGCTTTCAACAGATTAACGTGATAGATCTGTTCGGGCTTTCGCCTTCCTGGTTGTCTGACCTTGTAATTCACTTCGCTCACTTTTTCCATTATCTCATAGGGGCCTTGCCATTTGGCAAGGAATTTACTTTCAACCGTAGGGACAAGTACCAGTATCCTATCCCCCGGGGAAAAGGTACGGGTCTTGGCTCCACGGTTGTACACTCTCTTCTGTGCTAACTGCGCTTGGGCCAAATGTTCCTTCACGATGGGCATTACCTGTGCAATTCGGTCTTGCATCAGGGCGACATGCTCAATCACACTCCTGTGGGGAGAACTCTCACTTTCCCAAGTTTCCTTGGCAATATCCAACAGTCCTCTTGGGTGTCTCCCATACAGTAACTCAAAGGGGGAGAATCCCGTAGAGGATTGGGGCACCTCCCTAATAGCAAACATCAGATAAGGAAGTAGACAGTCCCAATCCTTTCCATCTCTATCCACCACTTTCTTCAACATTTGTTTTAGGGTTTTGTTGAATCTTTCAACCAGCCCATCGGTTTGGGGGTGATACACAGATGTACGTAATTGCGTCACTTTGAACAATTAACACAGCTCCTTCATAACCCGGGACATAAAGGGTGTACCTTGGTCCGTAAGCAGTTCTTTACAAATACCCACCCGGCTAAACACAAGAGATAGCTCTTTGGCTATGGTTTTGGCCGAGGTATTTCGGAGAGGGATCGCTTCTGGATAACGGGTGGCATAGTCCATTATAACTAATATGTACTGGTGCCCCCTAGCGGACTTGATTATAGGACCTACCAAATCCATGGCGATCCTCTCAAACGGGACCTCAATGATGGGTAGAGGGACCAGCGGGCTACGGAAATGTGGCATCGGGGCCGACCTCTGACACACAGGGCAGGAGGAACAATAATTTTCTATGTCCTTCATCACCCCCGGCCAATAGAATCTCTGTAATACCCTCTCTCGGGTTTTCTCTGTCCCCAGATGACCTCCAAGAATGTGCCCATGGGCCAACTCCAACACCAACTTCCTGTAAGGTTTGGGCACCACAAGCTGCTCAACGGTTTCTTCTGCCCTTTTTGCCACCCGATACAGTAGGTCCTTCTCTACGCTGAAGTATGGGTAAGTGCAGGTATTATCTGGGTTCACTAACTCGCCATCTATTTTCACTACGTTTTCCCGTGCCTTTATTAGGGCGGGGTCTTTCAACTGTTCTGTGGCAAAGTTTTCCCTGTGAACCTCCAGATCAGAAAACTCCACAGACGGTAGGTTTTCGTCTGAGGAGGTGGGCTCCTCTCCAGTTTCTTGAGTCTCCCCTGCCAATACTGATAAGGGAAATTCCGGAGAGTCCTCACCACTCTCAGGGGAGTTCTGGCTATCACATTCCTGGTACCTAGGGGCACCAGTGGGGGGCTCAGGATCATCCCACAGTTCCCAGAACTTGGGAAAATCCCTTCCCACAATGGCGTCATGCGGTAACTGAGATACTAAGCCCACTGGATGAGAGAGGGTACCTTTGGGGGTCTCGAAACACACTGTAGTCACTGGATACTCTCGGGTGTCCCCATGCACACAAATAACAGCTACCTTGCTATTCCCAGAGACCTCTGTTTTAACTAACTCAGCCTTTATCAGGGTCACAAGGCTACCTGAATCCAGCAATACCACAACATTTCTACCATTAACACACATTTTGCATAAATGTTTCTCAGTTCCTCGAATGGCAGTGCATGCGACTGTCGCACACAGCGACTGACGTCTGCCCGTCAGAAAGTCACACTGCATGGGTTCCTCCACAACCGGGCAATTGGCTGCAATATGTCCCGCTTGCCGGCAGCGGTAGCAAACGATCCTTCTTGCCGCCTCTTGAGCCGCTGATTTCCCAGGCTGTTCTCGCCAAACTTGGGGTAGAGCTCCCACCCTCTCACTCTCTCCACCCTCACCCCTTGGAATCCTCTTATCCGCCCCTGGGGATGGTCTGGTCTTAGGGTGGAAAGTCCGAGTGTCTCTGGAAGAGGCCGTCAGGTTCTCTGTAGCCAAGTATTTCTCCACACGATCCACAAGACCATCGGCCGTCTCTGGGTCTCCATGGCTTACCCACTTTTGGATGGCAGTAGGAAGAGCTCTCAAAAACCGATCCATTACAACACGTTCCACAATCTTTGGTGCGGACAAAGTCTCTGGCTGTAGCCACTTTCTGCTCAGGTGAATGAGATCATACATTTGAGACCTGGGGGGTTTTCCAAGCTGGAAAATCCAGTTATGCACACACTGAGCCCGGACAGCCAGGGTGACACCCAGCCTTGCCAATATTTCAGCTTTTAGCATCACATAGTCTTTTGCTTGGTTAGGCTCTAGGTCATAGTAAGCTTTCTGCGATTCACCAGTTAACAGAGGAGCCACCAGTCCAGCCCACTGCTCCTCAGGCCACTTTTCTCTTTCAGCGGTCCTTTCAAATGTGGTCAAAAATACCTCTGGATCATCCTCTCCAGTCATTTTTGTCAATAAACGACTCACCCCAAAGGACGCGGTATTAGTGGGACGGCTTTCCTCCCTGGTCTGCGGACGTTGCTGCATTACTGCTTCCATCTGTTGTTGTAGTCTCTGCTCTTGCTTCTGCAACAGGTCTATGAAGCGGGCCTCAGATTGCTGCTGGGCTTGTTGCTGAGCCTCCAGACTCTGTTGCAAAGTTGCGTTTGTCTGCTGCTGGGCTGCAAGGCTCTGTTGATGAGCTTGCTGCTGGGCTGCAAGGCTCTGTTGATGAGCTTGCTGCTGGGCTGCGAAGTTCTGTTGTTGAGCTGCAAGGCTCTTTTGCAAACCTGCATTTGTCTGCTGTTGATTGGCATTTGCTAGAGCCAGCTGTTTCAGTATCTCCTCCATGCTGGCTTAAAAAAAACTGCCACTGGTTCTCCACCAACTGTGAGGGGGTTAGCTCGGCAGCGGGTGTGTGTGACCCCCGGGATGGGCTCCCCACACAAAAACAGGCCCAGCAAACGGAGGTTGTGGTTTTCAAAATCAAAAAGGTGCGGTTTATTTTCTATTTACAGTGACAAAACACAGCAAAGCAAAAGAAACATAAACAAAATAAATCCTGGTCAACTTGACCTCTGACTAAACATACAGGTTTCCTAACTAACAACTGGGATCAGCCTAGTGCTGTCCTAGTCCCTAAGTCCCTGGTTTTAAATGTCCAAGCAAATAGCCACACAGGCTTTGTCTCACCGCACAGGGGTTCACTCTCCCTAGACAGTCCACACAGGTCTGGTTCCAGGCATGAGCTAACATCTAATGAAGCTGGGAGTTCTTATAGAGGCCTAAATGAGCTGACAAGCTTCAGCTGGTCTCATCAACTCCCTGTCTGCACGACGCCCCACACTCTCCCTAGAGGTATGAGTCATCCATGAGCCCACTAGCCTCAGCTGGGCTTCATCAACTCTCCACCTAGTTGTATAAGTCGGCGTAAAGCCTGAATCTGGGCGAAATATATCTACCCCCCTGGATGCAACCAGGTGACTTTACCTTCCTGCTGTCACAATATATAATATTGCATTTTATAGTTGGCCCCCCTACTTTTGTCCCTGTCCCCCCATGTGCCACCCCTAAATATGAAAGCTGGAGACGCCACTGCTTCTGCAGCCGCGCCTTTCAGGCTCTCCATCACTCGCTGCCTTTTCTGCGCTTCAGGCACCTCCCATGCCTCTACTGCTTGTAATGCCTGCTCCACCCAAGTATCAAAATCTTCCTCCCCTGAAGGGACAGGGAGCTTCCCTGAGAATATCTTTAGTCTCCGGTAGCTAGTCTCTACATGTACCGTGCTTGTCTTCTGACACTTTGTTAGCAGATCCCCTATAGCATTTATCAGTTCTGGTGATATGGCAGTGACAGGTGCAGGTGCCGCTGGAGGCATCGCCCTGTCTCTTCTTTCAGGTGAGACACAGGTTGCCCCTTGCGGTGATCCCGTTGGTGATGGCTCCTTCTTTATAGTCATTGCGTGCGCCAACCTATAGGTTTTGTTGTCTGGCGTCCGCACACAGTTGCGCTTGAAAGTCTCTGGCATCCCGCCCCAGTACTCCACTAGTGCATACTGATACGAGATATCTGGGTCTGACTTTATCTCCGTCACCCACGGTGTATGATCTGGGGACACTGACATCATTAGCTGCTCTACCGTCTCTGTTGACCACTCCTCCCCCGGGAGGCTGATGACTACCGACTTGTTTGGCTCTGCTCTAGATGCTTCGCACCACGCTTTTACTGTTAGCGGGTCCATGCCGGTACCTCTGGCGTGTTCACCTGCTGTATCAGGATCCCTGACGAGAACCCCCACGTGTAGCGCACCCCCAACTAAGAGAGCCGCTGAATTTGGTCTCAGGCCTTGCACACAGCACCGCCAACCCCCGGCAATTTACTCGACCCACTCTGGCACAGTTAGTCTAGGGTAATATCTCTTATACTCTATGGTAAAATTCAGACGTCAATGCAGAGTAGTAAAGTATAACAAGTTTACTTTTCTATAAGTAGAAGAACAGTTATAACAAACCACATGAATTACTTGCAGAGCCCTGCACTGAATAACATACTACGCATGGATTATGTATGATAGTAGTTAACCAGGCGCCCTGTGGCGCAGCAACTAAAGAGAACTATCTAAGTGGTCAGGCCTGACGCAGAATATATACTCAGTCTCTCAGGGGATGATTTCTTTGCATGCAAAATCTTGACTGGAGGTGCACATTCAGGAACAATTTATAATCCACAGGTTAATCAGCAACAAGAAACACTTCACTGGAGACCGTTTAACTCAGTTCCACTATAGGTCTCCGGTGCAACATCAAATAAAGGCTGGTGGGCCAAGGCAGTCTGTAAGCCTAATGACAGAACAACGTGCTTAGATTGAGCATGTGCTCGCTCACCCCTCCGGACGCAATCCCAGTCCGGGACTTCCACCTGCTGTGTCTCCACACACAGAGCGTCTGCAACGGTCGGGTCTCCGATCCAACAGAAGTTGAGGATAAACAAAGTCAGATGCCACCCAGGCTCGCAGTGGGGTGGAAGGCTCTTTGGCAGCTGCGCAAGGCCCCAGGCTTCAGGCCTTGCACTCCAGGAGATCCGCACAGGAGGACCTCTTGATCAAAGTCCCGTGGTCAAAGAGGCCGAGTTTAGCCTCGCCCCTTCCCTTTATAGCCCCACCCATAAGTCTCTGCGGTGGCAACAATGCACCCTGGGTGCCAAATGGGGTTCTGGGTAAGATAGTCCAGAGAGTCTTAAAGGAGACCCCGCTACATATATATATATATATATATATATATATATATATATATATATATATATCCCACCTTTGTGCAGCTACATCTCACTGCAGGCCATTAGTATGTCTGGAAGGCAAACAAAGAGAGGCAGACAGTCACGAGGCAATAAAGGAGGGCAAGCAGGCTCTGTGTCTAGAGGCAACAGTGCTGGTCGTGGACACGGGGCTTCCTCATCAGCACGTGGCCGTGGGACACGCTTGTCCTTTTCGGCAGCTGGCCATGTTGAGCCGCAATATGCCCATGATTTGGTAGAGTGGATGACCAAGCCGTCCTCATCCTCCTCATCCTCTCTCACCCAGGCTCAGGGTACTTTGTCTGGCAAAGCAGCTGCCCAAGCGGCCTCTTCCCTCGGCTCAATGGCATCAGTCACTCCTTCCCTAGCCCCACCATGTCCTCCTGAGGAGTCCCCCGAACTGTTTGACCACAGTGTTGGGTACATGCTCCAGGAGGATGCCCAGGGTTTTGAAGGCTCCGATAATGGAACCCAGCTGGAGGAAGGCAGTAACGTGAGCCCAGAGAGAGGGGGTAGTAACGTGAGCCCAGAGAGAAGGGTACCCAACAAGGACAGCTATCTGGCAGTCATGTTCCCCCAGCTGCAGCATACTGCCAGAATGGCTCCAGTGATGAGAAGGGAGGGGATGATGAGGGTCACTGACTCCACATGGGTGCCAGATAGGAGAGAGGAGGAGGAGGAGGCACATCTCCAACGAGGCAGGATGCCCTCCAGGGGCCAGCTTAAGGGCAGCACACCGACTGCATCACACCGCAGAGCTCCGCATGTGCAGGGCGCTGCTGTCTCTGCGCGTTATTCCAAAAGTTCTTTGGTGTGGGCCTTTTTTCAGACGTGTGCAGCAGATCGCACCGTTGCCATTTGCAACATATGTCTGAAGCGTATCGCACGTGGCCAAAACATCAGCCGCTTGGGCACCACGTGCTTGACCAGACATATGTTGACCTGCCATGCAGTCCGTTGGCAGGCGTACCTAAAAGACCCACACCAAAGAACAAAGCGGACCTCTCCTTGCTCCTCATCAGCTGGGATCTCCAACCCCACTATACCTTCAGTCCTCTCTGAAACCTGCACTGAGAGGAATGAAGGTGTAGAATTAGGTGTGTCACAGCCAAGTACTTGCGGGCAAACTCCTTTCGGTAAACCAACGTCCCATTGTACCAGGCAAATTTCCCTGCCCCAGCTGCTGCACCGCCGAAAGAAGTTCGCTCCCAGCCATCCACATGCCCAGCGGTTGAATGCTAGCTTGGCTAAATTGCTAGCACTTCAACTGCTGCCTTTTCAGTTGGTAGACTCTGCCCCCTTCTGTGAGTTTGTTGAATGTGCGGTTCCTCAGTGGCAGGTTACCAAATGCCACTTTTTCTCATGGATGGCGATTCCGGCTCTCTACCGCATCTGGAAGGCAATGTCTTCGCCTCGCTGGACAGGGCGGTCAGTGGTAAGGTGCATATTACCGCTGACTCATGGTCCAGCAGGCATGGACAGGGACGTTACCTATCTTTCACGGCCCATTGGGTGACTCTGCTGGCAGCTGGGAAGGATGCAGGACAAGGTGCAGTAGTGTTGGAGGTTGTTCCGCCACCACGCCTCCAAAATGTTACTACGGGTGATTCTGACACACCTCTCTCCTCTACCCCCTCCTCTTCTTCTTCTTCCATGGCCTCTTCCTGTGCTTTGTCCTCGGAACCAGCGGTGCTCCGTAGGCGTTCAAGGGGCAACGCAAGTACGCAGGCAAAAAGATGCCATGCGGTGCTTGAGCTGGTGTGCTTGGGGGACAGGAGCCACACTGGGGCAGAGATTCTGTCAGCTCTGCAGGGGCAGGCTCAGAGGTGGTTGACGCCATGCCAGCTTAAGCCAGGAAAGGTGGTTTCCGACAATGGTACCAACCTCCTCTCTGTCCTCCGACAGGGACAACTGACCCATGTGCCCTGTTTGGCTCACGTCCTTAACTTGGTGGTGCAGCGGTTCTTGGGCAGGTACCCGGGCTTACAGGAGGTCCTGAAGCAGGCCAGGAAACTCTGTGGGCATTTCCACCGGTCATATAATGACAGTGCTCAGCTGGCTGACCTGCAAAAGCATTATAACTTGCCCAAGAACCACCTAATCTGTGACATGCCCACTAGGTGGAACTCTACGTTGGCCATGCTGCAGCGGCTGCACACGCAGCAGAGGGCCATCAATGAGTATCTGTTGCAATATGGCACCAGGACAGTGTCAGGGGAGCTTGGATTTTTTTCCCCACGCCAGTGGGCCATGATCAGGGATGCATGCACTGTCCTGGCACCATTTGAGGAGGCCACGAGGATGGTGAGCAGTGACAGTGCATGCATCAGTGACACTGTCCCTCTTGTCCACCTGTTGGAGCACACGCTGCGTGGAATAATGGACAGGGCACTTGAGGCAGAACAGAGGCAGGAAGAGGAGGACTTCCTTACCTCTCCTCTCAAGGCCCCCTTTATCCAGACAGTGTTCCTGCTGGCCCGGCTATCACACAGGAAGAGGACGAGGATGAGGATGAGGATGAGGAGGAGGAGGATTATTGTGTCAGCATGGAGGTGGAGACTAGCACTCAGCCTCAGCAGCAGTCTTCAAGGGATCAATTAGTCCCAAGACACCCATGGACTTGTACGTGGCTGGGAGGAGGTGGCTGCGGATCATGTCGTCCTCAGTGACCCAGAGCACTCTGCACTGAATGCCTCAGCAAACCTACGCTGCATGGCCTCCTTGATCCTGCAAAGCCTCCAGGAGAGGGATCATTACTGGCTGGCAACCCTCCTTGATCCACGTTACAAGGGTAAGGTTGCGGACCTTATCTTGCCATCACAGAGGGAGCAGAGGATGAAGCATCTTCGGGAGGCCTTGCAAAAAGGTCTGTGCAACGCGTTCCCAGAGACTGGGAGGTTACAAATTCCTGGTCCTGGACAACGTGTTGCTGAGGCTCCAATCAGTCAAAGAAGGAGCGGTGGAGAAGGTGGCCGTCTAACCGATGCGTTCAGACAATATTTTAGTACGCAGCCCCAAGGTATGATCGATTCCAGCAACCATCGCCAGCATCTGGTTTGCATGGTGCAGGAATACCTAGGGGCAAGATCAGACTTGGACACCTTTCCCACCGAAAATCCTCTGGGTTACTGGGTCTTGAGGATGGATCACTGGCCAGAGCTTGCACAGTATGCAATTGAGGTACCGGCCTGTCCTGCATCCAGCATTCTTTCGGAACGCACATTCAGTGCTGCTGGAGGCTTTGTAACCGATTACAGGGTGCGCCTGTCCACCGACTCGGTCGATTGACTGACCTTCATAAAAATAAATCAGTCTTGGATCACCATCAGCTACCAAGCACCTGATGCTGATGTAACTGAATAATTTTTTTGGAAATGTCAGATCCCTTCAAGACTGCCTATGCTGATGCTGAGTGTGTATCCTCTTCCTCCTCAATAATCATGCTGATAGCTTGAAAGAACATTTTGGGTTCTGGGGACCGCCACCAGTGGCTAAGGCCCAATTTTTCAGCCCCAGTTTAACAGGGGCGTGTAATTCTAATTTTTGATGCAATGCTTTGCAGCAGGGTTCATTGTTGTGCTCCAACTACAGTATCTGTGAGGGGTTTCCAGTGTTGTGGCACCAGTGCCTAAGGCACAATTTTTCTGCCTCTGTTCAACAGGGGCATGTAATTACAATTCTTGATCTAATAATTCACAGCAGGGCCCATTCCTGCGCCCGCCAAGAGTAACTGTGAGGGCTTACAGTGTGGTGGCAACACCACCACCACCACCAAAGGCCCAATTTTTCTGCCCCTGTTCAGCAGGGGCATGTGATTACAATTTTTGATCTAATAATTCACAGCAGGGCCCATTCCTGCGCCCACCAAGAGTAACTGTGAGGGATTACAGTGTTGTGGCACCACCACCACCACCAAAGGCACAATTTTTCTACCCCTGTTCAACAGGGGCATGTGATTACAATTCTTGATTTAATATTTCACAGCTGGGCCCATTCCTGCGCCCACCAAGAGTAACTGTGAGGACTTACAGTGTTGTGGCAGCAGCACCACCACCACCACCAAAGGCCCAATTTTTCCTACCACTGTTCAACAGGGGCATGTAATTACAATTCTTGATCTACTATTTACTGTAACAGCTGGGCCCATTCCTGCGCCCACCAAGAGTAAGGCCTCATGCCCACTGGCGTTTTTACAGCTGCGTTTTTTGCAGCTTAAAAACGCCTGTCCATGTTATTGTAAATATTATTATTTTTTATTTTTTTTGAAAAAAAACAAACAAAAAAACGTCGGAGCTAAAAACGCGACCGCGCGTTAGTGCGCGTTTTTTGCGCGTTAGTGCGCGTTAGTGCGCGTTTTTGCACGTTTTTTGACGCTCGCGTTTTTTTCTGCCTAATTCTGACGCTGAGGAACGCACTGGTCCTGGTTTTTTTTTTACAGCTTACAAACGCCTATGCTCTTTACAGCTCAAAAACGCCTAGGTGGGCATGAAGCTATAGACTAACATGGACAGGCGTTTTTAAGCTGTAAAAAACGCTCAAAAACGCGGCTGAAAAAACGCCCGTGGGCATGAGGCCTTACTGTGAGGGCTTACAGTGTTGTGGCAACACCAACACCTAAGGGCCAAATTTCTGCAGAGTACATACGGCAGGCCCCTACTTTCAAACATCCAACTGACAAACGACTCCTACTTGCAAACGGAAGGAGACAACAGGAAGTGAGAAGGAATCTACCCTTAGGAAGGGAAATTCTCTCCTGTAAGTGTTAATATGGGAAAATGGTGTCTCCACTCCTCCACTGATGCTTTATCACCAATCCTTGTTTCAATAAAAAAAACAAATTTTCAAAAAAACATTTGTCATTGGGACGGAAAGTGAGGTGAAATGTTCTGAACAGGTGCACACTGCACAGACAGCAAAACAAATGTTACAGGGGTGATAACCCTTCCCTATGTTCTCCAAAGAGCTTAAAAATAGATTTTTGGGCTGGAGCTACACTTAAAAAATGTACCTGTTCCAAATTACAAACAGATTCTACATAAGAACAAACCTACAGTCCCTGTCTTGTTTGCACCGCCTGTATACTGCTGTTCAAAGTATATCAGGGGAGGGCTGGGCCAGGGGGCAGGGTGGCAATTGCCTCCCAGGCAGCCCTAACTTATGTTCAAAATGTCCGGCAGCCGCTGCCCGCTACCATTTTCTTTTTATTCTGGTCTAGGAAGTCGGGCCGGGGGCATGGTCATGGCGGCCGACCACTAGCTGTTGCATTCCGGGAGTTGTAGTCCGCACTCAAGCTTCTGGTGGGTGGAAAACACAGCAGCGCAGAGGAAACTACAACTCCCTGGGACCGGATTCTTGAAAGCAGGCAGAGGCAGGGCGTGCCAGGGAGTCGGGACACAGGGCTGCAGGGCTGGGCGATGGCTGCAACTTGACCCCAGGATCAGGAGCGTTCCCCCCAGGAGACCGTGGCATGCAAGGACCTGCTGAGCTGAGATCGCTGAGGTGAGAGACCCTGACACCCCTAGCTGACCCCCCATCTCCCCCCCATACACCCCATGTAACCTGGCCCAGTGATCAGGCTGCATTGATGGGCACTGGAGTTGGCTGCACTGATGGGCACTGGTGAGGCTGCATTGAAAAACCAGGTGGGCCATGGATGGTGAGCTGATTTGGTGGTTCAATGGGCCACTTGACTGGACTTTCCCCCCAGGCCTAAGGCCGCCAGCCCTCCCCTGCCTGTAACCAGACTCTCCCCTCCCCCTCTCTTCCTTCCTACTCTGTCTCTCCCTCAGCCTTATCATTTAACCTCTCGCCTGCCAGGCACTTTCAACCCCTTCCTGCCCAGGACAATTTTCAGCTTTCAGTTCTCTCACACTGAGCCCAGGTTCACATTGGAGCGATTTGGCATGCAATTTGACATGTCAAATCGCATGCCAAAATGGTGGCAATTGCCGGCAATGGCACCATCCGAATCGGTGCAACACTGCATCGATTCCATTTGCGGCGTCGCACCGATTCTCAAAAGCAGTTTCTGTACTACTTTTGGCAACTTCGGGGTGCAATTTCAATAGACATCTGTACAGGAACCCGCACAGATGTCTCTGAAATCGCACCCCAAAGTCAGGACTGACATGCAAGTATGAAATCGTTCAATAGTTCAGCTGAACTCGCTCGATTTCATTCCCAATGTCAGTGTGAACCCGGGCTCTGAATGACAATTATGCGGTCGAGCAACACTGCCCATATTACATTGTTCTTTTTTTCACACAAATGGAGTTTTCATTTTGGTGGTATTTAATAACAACTGTGGTTTTTTATTTTTTGCTAAAACATGAAAAAATACTCTTTTTTGTTTTTTTAAAAGGTTTTTTGTAAATTCCTTGCCTTGAAAAAGTATTCATACCCCCTGAAATTTCCCACATTTTGTCATGTTACAACCAAAAACGTAAATGTATTTTATTGGGATTTTATATGATAGACCAACACAATTTTTTTTCAAATATGTGAAAAGTGTGGGGGGCATTTGTATTCAGCCCCCTTTTATTCCGATACCCCTAACTAAAATCTACTGGAACCAATTGCCTTTAAAATTTACCTAATTATTAAATAGAGTCCACCTGTGTGTAATTTAATTTCGGTATAAATACAGCTGTTCTGTGAAGCCCTCAGAGGTTTGTTAGAGAACCTAATGCCGCGTACACACGATCGTTTTTCATGCCGTTAAAAATGCCATTTTTAAAAATGGGCATTAAAACCGATCGTGTGTATGCTCCAGAGCATTTTTAGCGGCGTGAAAAACGGCCATTAAAAATTTCGAACATGCTCTATTTTTTCACGTTGTTTTTCATGTCGTTTTTTTTAACGACGTGAAAAACGATAGTGTGTATGCTTTTACGAGGTGAAAAAATCAGAATCAAGTATGAGACAGGAGCGCACGTTCTGGTAAAACTAGCATTTGTAATGGAGATAGCACATTCGGCACGCTGTAACGGACTGAAAAGCACAAGGCTGAAAAGCGCGAATCGTCGCTCAACAAACTTTACTAACATGAAGGGTGGCGCCGGAACTTCCCCTTTATAGTGCCGTCGTACGTGTTGTACGTCACTGCGCTTTGCTGGATTGTTTTTTTTAATGATCGTGTGGATGCAAGACAGACTTGAGAGAAAACAAGAAAAAAAACGACGAGAAAAACGTCGGTTTAAAAAATGGCATGAAAAACTATCGTGTGTACGCGGTATTAGTGAACAAACAGCATCATGAAGGCCAAGGAACACACCTGACAGGTCAGGGATAAAGTTGTGGAGAAGTATAAGGAAGGTTAGGTTATAAAAAAAATATCCCAAGCTTTGAACAGCTCACGGAGCTCTGTTCAATCCATCATCCGAAAATGGAAAGAGTATGGCACAACTGCAAACCTACCAAGAGATGGCCGTCCAACTAAACTGACCGGGCCCGGGCAAGGAGAGCATTCATCAGAGAAGCAGCCAAGAGGTCCATGGTAACTCTGGAGGAGCTGCAGAGATCCACAACTCAGGTGGGAGAATCTGTCCACAGGACAACTATTAGTCGTGCACTCCACAAATCTGACCTTTATGGAAGAGTGACAAGAAGAAAGACATTGGTGAAAGAAAGCCATAAGAAGTCCTGTTTGCAGTTTGTGAGAAGCCATGTGGGGGACACAGCAAACATGTGGAAGAAGGTGCTCTGGTCAGATGAGACCAAAAGTGAACTTTTTGGCCTAAAAAGAAAAACGCTATATGTGGGGGGAAAACTAAAGCCCCGTACACACGATCGGTTTGACTGATGAAAACCGTCCGATGGATGGTTTTCATCAGACCAACCGATCGTGTATGGTACCCATCGGTCTTTTTTCCATCGGTTGTAAAAAATAGAACTTGTTTTAAAATTTTCCGATGGATAAAAAACCGATGGGAATTTCCGATCGTCTATGGGCAAGTCCATCGGTTAAAAAACCCACGCATGCTCAGAATCAAGTCGACGCATGCTCAGAAGCATTAAACTTCATTTTTCTCGGCTCATCGGAGTGTTTTACGTCACCGCGTTTGGAACGGTCGGTTTTTTGACTGATGGTGTGTGGCCAAGACTGATGAAAAACAGTTTCATCGGATTTCCGATGGACAAATCCATCGGACGAAAATCCATAGGTTATCCGATCGTGTGTACGGGGCTTAACACTGCACACCACCCTGAACACACCATCCCCACCGTGAAACATGGTGGTGGCAGCATTATGTGGTGGGGATGCTTTTTTTCAGTAGGGAGAGGGAAGCTGGTCAGAGTTGATAGGAAGATTGATGGAGACAAATATAGGACAATCTTAGAAGAAAACCTGTTGGGCCCCTTTCGCACGGGCTGACCGTTCAGGTCCGCCTGTCAGTTTTTTAGGCAGACCTGAATGGATGCTCCATACAGTTTTATGGAGCGACGGATGTCAGCGGTGACATGTCCGCTGACATTGGACCCGCTCCGATCCGCTAAAGTCTGACGGATGGAAACCTTATTTTCCATCCGTCTATCAGGTCGGATGAAAACGGTATCTACATCCAATTCCCCCATAGGGGAGAGCGGAGCTCTGACAGGTCCGTCTCTGTGCAGAGATAGAGCTGTCATCTGCCTGCTCAGCAGGGATCAACGGAGTGATCCGAGCTGAGCAAAGTGGAGCCCTACATGGACACGTCTGTGTGAAAGGGGCCTTAAGCCCTGTACACACGATCGGTTTAACCGATGAAAACCGCCCGATGGATTCTTTTCATCAGACAAACCGATCGTGTATGGGACCCATCGGTCTTTTTTCCATCGGTTTTAAAAAATAGAACATGTTTTAAATTTTTCCGATGGATCCAAAACCGATAGCAAATTCCGATTGTCTATGGGCAAGTCCATCGGATAAAAAACCCACGCATGCTCAGAATCAAGTCGACGCATGCTCAGAAGCATTAAACTTAATTTTTCTCGGCTCATCGGAGTGTTTGGAACGGTCGGTTTTTTGACAGATGGTGACTGATGGTGTGTGGGCAAGACTGATGGAAAACAGTTTAATCGGATATCCGATGGACAAATCCATCGGACTAGAATCCATAGGAAATCCGATCGTGTGTAGAGGGCTTAAGAGTCTTCAAAAGACTTGAGACTGGGGCGGAGGTTCACCTTCCAGCAGGACAACAACCCTAAACATACAGCCAGAGCTACAATGGAATGGTTTAGATCAAAGCATATTCATGTGTTAGAATGGCCCAGTCAAAGTCCAGACCTAAATCACATTGAGAATCTGTGGCAAGACTTGAAAATTGCTGTTCACAGATGCTCTCCATCCAATCTGACAGAGCTTGAGCAATTTTGCAAAGAAGAATGGGCAAAAATGTCCCTCTCTAGATGTGCAAAGCTGGTAGAGACATCCCCAAAAAGACTTGTAGCTGTAATTGCAGAGAAAGGGGGTTCTACAAAGTATTGACTCCGGGGGGCGCCATACAAATACACCCCCCACACTTTTCACATATTTATTTGTATCATTTATCATTTTTCTTCCACTTTACAATTATGTGCCACTTGGTGTTGGTCTATCACATAAATTTCCAATAAAATACATTTATGTTTCTGGTTGTAACATGACAAAATGTGGGAAATTTCAAGGGGTATAAATACTTTTTCAAGGCACTGTAAGTAATTTTTCTCCTTCACTGAAGTTCACTGATAGGGGGCCCCGATAGTCGGTACTGTTGGGCACTGATGGGTGGCACTGAAATGCAGCACAGATTGGTGTCACTGATGGGCACAGACTGGCGTCATTTGCTGGGCACTGTTGGGGCTGCACCAGGGGAGGGCTGGCAGCCTTAAGCCTGGGGGGCAAGTCCAGTTGGGTGGCCCATTGTACCACCGAATCAGCTCACTATTAGGGATGAGCCGAATACCCCCCCGGTTCGGTTCACACCAGAACTTTCGAACGGACCGAAAGTTTGCGCGAACTTTAGAACCCTATTAAATACAATGGATGCGTATGTTCGAAATCAAAAGTGCTAATTATAACGGCTAATATGCATGTTATTGTCCTAAAAAGGGTTTGGGGACCCGGGTTCTGCCCCAGGGGACATGTATCAATGCAAAAAAAAGTTTTAAAAACTGACGTTTTTTGGGGATCAGTCATTTTAATGATGCATAAAGTAAAAAAAAAAAAAAGTGAAATATTCCTTTAAATATCGTACCTGGGGGGTGTCTAAAGTATACCTGTGAAGTGCCACGTGTTTCCCGTGTTTAGAACTGTCCCTGCACAAAATGACATTTATAAAGGAAAAAAATGGTCATTTAAAACTGCTTGCGGCTTTAATGTAATGTCTGGTCCCGGCAATATGGATGAAAATCATTGAGAAAAATGGCATGGGTACGGGTACCCCCCCACCCCACTTGTATGGATATTAAGGGGAACCCCGCACCCAAAATTAAAAAAAGGCCCTATATACTCTGAACAGCAGTATACAGGCGGTGCAAACAAGACAGGGACTGTAGGTTTGTTCTTAAGTAGAATCTTTTTCTTATTTGGAACAGGTACATTTTTTAAGTGTAGCTATAGCCAAAAAATCTATTTTTAAGCTTTTTGGAGAACATAGGGAAGGGTTATCACCCCCCTGTAACATTTGTTTTGCTGTCTGTGCACCTGTTCAGAACACTTCCCATCCCAATGACAAATACTTTTGGAAAAGTGGAGTTTTTATTGAAACAAGGATTGGTGATAAAGCATCAGTAGAGAGGAGACAACTTTTTCCCATATTAACTCTTACAGGAGAGAATTTCCCTTCCTAGGGGTAGATTTCCTCTCACTTCCTGTTGTCTCCTTCCCTTTGCAAGTAGAAGTCGTTTGTAAGTTGGATGTTTGAAAGTATGGGCCTGCCGTATATACTCTGCAGAAATTGACCCCTTAGGTGTTGGTGTTGGCACAACACTGTAAGCACTCACAGTTAATCTTTGTGGGCGCTGGAACGCCCTGCTGTCAACTATTATATCAGGAATTGTAATTACATGCCATTGTTGAACAGTGGTAGGAAAAATTGGGCCTTTGATGGTGGTGCTCGTGCCACAACACTGTAAGCGCTCACAGTTACTCTTAGTGGGTGCATGAATGGGCCCTGCTGTGAATTATTAGATCAAGAATTGTAATTGCATGTCCCTGTTGAACAGGGGCTGAAAAATTGGGCCTTTGGTGGTGGTGTTGGTGGTGGTGGTGTTGTCACAACACTGTAAGCCCTCACATTTACTCTTGGTGGGCGCATGAATGGGCCCTGCTGTGAATTATTAGATCAATAATTGTAATTGCATGCCCCTGTTGAACAGGGGCTGAAAAATTGGGCCTTTGGTGGTGGTGGTGATGGTGGTGGTGTTGTCACAACACTGTAAGCCCTCACATTTACTCTTGGTGGGCGCAGGAATGGGCCCTGCTGTGAATTATTAGATCAAGAATTTTAATTTCATGCCCCTGTAGAACAGGGGCTGAAAAATTGGGCCTTAGCCACTGGTGCCACAACACTGCAACCCCTCCCAGATACTCTAGTTGGAGTGCAGGAATGAGCCCTGCTGCAAAGCATTGCATCAAAAATTGTAATTACATGCCCCTGTTAAACAGGGGCTGAAAAATTGGGCCTTAGCCACTGGTGGCGGCACCCAGAAACAAAAATGTTTTTCCAAGATATCATCATGAATCGGATCATTAAAGAGGAGGAGGAGGATAGTCCGTCAACATAACAGGACAGTTACTCAGTCAGCATCAGCATCAGTCTTGAAGGGATGTGACATTTGAAAATAAATTATTCTGTTATATCAGCTTCAGGTGCTTGGTAGCTGGTGGTGATCCAAGACTGGTTCATCTTTATGAAGGTCAGTCGATCAACCGAATCGGTGGACAGGCGCACCCTGTGATCTGTGACAAATCCTCCAGCAGCACTGAATGTGCGTTCCGAAAGAACGCTGGATGCAGGACAGGCCAGTAGCTCAATTGCATACTGTGCAAGTTCTGGCCAGTGATCTATCCTTAAGACCCAGTAAGCCAGAGGATTTTCGGTGGGAAAGGTGTCCAAATCTGACCTTGCCCCTAGGTATTCCTGCACCATGTATATCAGACGCTGGCGATGGTTGCTGGAACCGATCATACCTTGGGGCTGCGGACTAAAGAATTGTCTGAACGCATCGGTCAGACGGCCACCTTCCCCACCGCTCCTTCTTTGACTGACCGAAGCCTCAGCAACTCGTTGTCCCAGACCAGGAGTTTGTAACCTCCCAGTCTCTGGGAACGTGTTGCACAGACCTTTCTGCAAGGCCTCCCGGAGTTGTCTCATCCTCTGCTCCCTCTGCGACGGTAAGATAAGGTCTGCAAAATTAGCCTTGTACTGTGGATCAAGGAGAATGGCCAGCCAGTAATGGTCCCTCTCCTTGATCTGAAGAATACGAGGATCCTTCCGCAGACTTTGCAGGATCAGGGAGGCCATGCAGCGTAGGTTAGCTGAGGCATTAGGTCCGGAGTCCTCTGGGTCACTAAGGACGACATGATCCGCAGCCACCTCCTCCCAGCCACGTACAAGTCCACGGGTTTCTTGGGACTGTAAATCATCCCTAAAAGACTGCTGCTGTTGATGCTGCTGAGTGCCAGGCTCCACCTCCATGCTGACACAATCCTCCTCCTCCTCTTCCTCCTCTTCTTCCTGTGCGATGGGTGGGACAGAAGGAACACTGTCTGGGTAAAGGGGGCCTTGAGAGGCAAGGAAGTCCTCCTCTTCCTGCCTCTGTTCTGCCTCAAGTGCCCTGTCCATTATTCCACGCAGCATGTGCTCCAACAGGTGGACAAGAGGTACAGTGTCACTGATGCATGTACTGTCACTGCTCACCATCCTCGTGGCCTCCTCAAATGGTGCCAGGACAGTGCATGCATGCCTGATCATGCCTCACTGGCGTGGTGAAAAAAACCCGAGCTCCCCTGACCCTGTCCTGGTGCCGTAGTCGCACAGGTACTCATTGATGGCCCTCTGCTGCGTGTGCAGCCGCTGCAGCATGGCCAACGTTGAGTTCCACCTGGTGGGCATGTCACATACAGTGGGGCAAAAAAGTATTTAGTCACCACCAATTGTGCAAGTTCTCCCACTTAAAAAGATGAGAAAGGCCTGTAATTGTCATCATAGGTATACCTCAACTATGAGAGACAAAATGTGGAAACAAATCCAGACAATCACATTGTCTGATTTGAAAATATTTTTTTTTGCAAATTATGGTGGAAAATAAGTATTTGGTCACCTACAAACAAGCAAGATTTCTGGCTCTCACAGACCTGTATCTTCTTCTTTAAGAGGCTCCTCTGTCCTCCACTCATTACCTGTATTAATGGCACCTGTTTGAACTTGTTATCAGTATAAAAGACACCTGTCCACAACCTCAAACAGTGAGGCCTCGTACACACGACCGATTTTCTCAGCAAGAACCAGCAAGAAACTTGCTGGCAGAGAGGTCTTGCCGAGTAAATCGGTCGTGTGTACGCTGCTATCGGGTTTCTCGTCGAGAAAACCGACAAGAAACCTCGACGAGAAAATAGAGAACCTGCTCTCTATTTTCTCGTCGAGATTCTCCTCGGCATGTTTCTCGACGAGAAAAGTGAGTGTGTGTACACTTACCTGTCCTCCCGGAAGCCCGCGCATGTTCAAAATGAATTCGACGCATGCGCGGTAGCTTCCTAGGCATACGTAGGGTATACCAAGATGGCGGCGACGGCATCGAATGTGACGAGCGCATGCTCGACGTAGTCGATGACGTCACCGCGTACACTCCTTTCAAAGAACCGCGGGTTCTTTGAAACGAGCGTGTGTACACTCGGCCGGGACAAGTTTCTTGTCCAGGAATCTCGTCGAAAAAAACGACATGTTTTTTTCAACGAGAATCTCGGCCGTGTGTACGAGGCCTCACACTCCAAACTCCACTATGGTAAAGACCAAAGAGCTGTCCAAGGACACCAGAAACAAAATTGTAGACCTGCACCAGGCTGGGAAGACTGAATCTGCAATAGGCAAGCAGCTTGGTGTGAAGAAATCAACTGTGGGAGCAATAATTAGAAAATGGAAGACATACAAGACCACTGATAATCTCCCTCGATCTGGGGCTCCACGAAAGATCTCACCCCGTGTGGTCAAAATGAGCACAAGAACGGTGAGCAAAAATCCCAGAACCACACGGGGGGACCTAGTGAATGACCTGCAGAGAGCTGAGACCAACGTAACAAAGGCTACCATCAGTAACACACTACGCCGCCAGGGACTCAGATCCTGCAGTGCCAGACGTGTCCCCGTGCTTAAGCCAGTACATGTCCGGGCCCGTCTGAGGTTTGCTAGAGAGCATTTGGATGATCCAGAAGAGGATTGGGAGAATGTCATATGGTCAGATGAAACCAAAGTAGAACTGTTTGGTAGAAACACAACTCGTCGTGTTTGGAGGAGAGAGAACACCATACCTACTGTGAAGCATAGGGGTTGCAACATCATGCTCTGGGGCTGTTTCTCTGCAAAGGGAACAGGACGACTGATCCGTGTACATGAAAGAATGAATGGGGCCATGTATCGTGAGATTTTGAGTGCAAACCTCGTCACATCAGCAAGGGCATTGAAGATGAAACGTGGCTGGGTCTTTCAGCATGACAATGATCCCAAACACACCGCCCGGGCAATGAAGGAGTGGCTTCGTAAGAAGCATTTTAAGGTCCTGGAGTGGCCTAGCCAGTCTCCAGATCTCAACCTCATAGAAAACCTTTGGAGGGAGTTGAAAGTCCGTATTGCCCAGCGACAGCCCCAAAACATCACTGCTCTAGAGAAGATCTGCATGGAGGAATGGGCCAACATACCAGTAACAGTGTGTGACAACCTTGTGAAGACTTACAGAAAATGTTTGACCTCTGTCATTGCCAACAAAGGATATATAACAAAGTATTGAGATGAACTTTTGATATTGACCAAATACTTATTTTCCACCATAATTTGCAAAAAAAAATCTTTCCAAATCAGACAATATGATTGTCTGGATTTGTTTCCACATTTTGTCTCTCATATATGAGGTATACCTATGATGACAATTACAGGCCTCTCTCATCTTTTTAAGTGGGAGAACTTGCACAATTGGTGGCTGACTAAATACTTTTTTGCCCCACTGTACAAGGCGGTTCTTGGGCAAGTTCAACTCCTTTTGCAGCTCAGCCAGACGAGCACTGGTATTATAAGATCTGCGAAAATGCACACAGACTTTCCTGGCCTGCCTCAGGACATCCTGTAAGCCCGGGTACCTGCCCAAGAACCGCTGCACCACCAGGTTAAGGACGTGAGCCACACAGGGCACATGGGTCAGTTTTCCCTGTCGGAGGGCGGAGAGGAGGTTGGTGCCATTGTCGCAAACCACCATTCCTGCCTTAAGCTGGCGTGGCGTCAACCACCTCTCGGCCTGCCCCTGCAGAGCAGACAGAACCTCTGCCCCAGTGTGGCTCCTGTCCCCCAAACACACCAGCGCAAGCACGGCATGGCATCTTTTTGCCTGCGTACTTGCATAGCCCCTTGAACGCCCACAGAGCACCGCTGGTTCCGAGGACAAAGCACAGGAAGAGGCCATGGAGGAAGAGGAAGAGGAGGGGGTGGAGGAGAGAGGTGTGTCACAACCAGTAGTAGCATTTTGGAGGCGTGGCGGCGGAACAACCTCCAACACTACTGCACCTTGTCCTGCATCCTTCCCAGCTTCCAAAAGAGTGACCCAATGGGCCGTGAAAGAAAGGTAATGTCCCTGTCCATGCCTGCTGGACCATGAGTCAGCGGTAATATGCACCTTACCGCTGACCGCCCTGTCCAGCGAGGCATGGACATTGCCTTCCACATGCCGGTAGAGAGCCGGAATCGCCATCCGTGAGAAAAAGTGGCGTTTGGGAACCTGCCACTAAGGAACCGCACATTGCACAAACTCACGGAAGGGGGCCGAGTCTTCCAACTGAAAAGGCAGCAGTTGAAGCGCTAGCAATTTAGCCAAGCTAGCATTCAACCGCTGGGCATGTGGATGGCTGGGAGTGAACTTCTTTAGACGGTCCAGCAGCTGGGGCAGGGAAATTTGCCTGCTAGAATCGGACGTCGGTGTACTGCAAGCAGAGTGGCCGCAAGTACTTGGCTGTGACACACCTAATTCTACACCTTCATTCCTCTCAGTGCAGGTTTCAGAGAGGACTGAAGGTATAGTGGGATTGGAGATCCCAGCTGATGCGGTGCAAGGAGAGGTCCGCTTTGTTCTTTGGTGTGGGTCTTTAAGGTAGGCTTGCCAACGGGCTGCATGGCAGGTCAACATATGTCTGGTCAAGCATGTGGTGCCCAAGCGGCTGACGTTTTGGCCACGCGATATACACTTGAGACATATGTTGCAAACAGCAGCTGTGCGATCTGATGCACTCGACTCAAAAAAGGCCCACACCAAAGAACTTTTTGAATAACGGGCAGAGGCAGCGCCCTGCACAGGCGGAGCTCTGCGGTGTGATTCAGTCGGTGTGCTGCCCTTACGCTGGCAACCCGAGGGCATCCTGCCTCATTGGAGATGTGCCTCCTCCTCATCCTCCTCCTCCTCCTCTCTCCTATTAGGCACCCACGTGGAGTCAGTGACCTCATCATCCCCTCCCTCCTCATCACTGGAGCCAATCTGGCAGTATGCTGCAGCTGCTGGAACATGACTGCCAGATTGGTGTCCTTCTTGAGCATCCCCTCTCTCTGCTCTCACGCTACTGCCTTCCTCTAGCTGGGTATCATCATCAGACCCTTCGAAACGCTGGGCATCCTCCTGGAGCATGTACCCAACACTGTGCGCAAACAGTTCGGGGGACTCCTCAGGAGGACATGGTGGGTCTAGGGAAGGAGTGACTGATGATGACATTGATACCAGGGAAGAGGACGCTTTGGCAGCTGCTTTGCCAGTACCCTGAGCCTGGGTGAGAGAGGATGAGGAGGATGAGGAGGGCTTGGTCATCCACTCTACCAAGTCTTCGGCATGATGCGGCTCAACACGTCCAGCTGCCGAAAATAAGGACAAGCGTGTCCCATGGCCATGTGCTGATGACGATGCACCGCGTCCACGACCAGCACTGTTGTCTCTAGACACAGAGCCTGCTTGCCCTCTTTTATTGGCTCCTGACTGTCTGCCTCTCCTTGTTTGCCTTCCAGACATTCTAATGGCCTGCAGGGAGATGGGAAAACCAGCAATAAGGGGTAGCTTCAGGTGTATATTTTGCAGGAAGCACACAACGCCCGCTGTAAGTGCTGCAGATGACTGCCTGTGTTACACAACAGGAAAAAACAGCAATAAGGGCTAGCCTTGGGTGTTTATTTTGCAGGAAGCACACTACGCCCGCTGTAAGTGCTGCAAATGCCTGTTAGTGTAGCACAAAAGAAAAAAAGCTTGAGCAATAAGGGCTAGCTTCAGGTGTATAATGTGCAGGAGGCACACTACGCCCGCTGTAAGTGCTGCAAATGGTTGTTAGTGTAACACACTAGGAAAACACAGCAATAAGGGCTAGCTATAGGTGTATATTTAGCAGGAAGCACACTACGCCCGCTGTAAGTGCTGCAAATGTCTGTTAGTGTAACAACACCAGGAAAACACAGCAATACGGGCTAGCTTCAGGTGTATAATGTGCAGGAGGCACACTCCGCCCGCTGTAAGTGCTGCAAATGCCTGTTAGTGTAACACACCAGGAAAACACAGCAATACGGGCTAGCTTCAGGTGTATAATGTGCAGGAGGCACACTCCGCCCGCTGTAAGTGCTGCAAATGCCTGTTAGTGTAACACGCCAGGAAAACACAGCAATAAGGGCTAGCTTCAGGTGTATATTTAGCAGAAAGCACACTACGCCCGCTGTAAGTGCTGCAAATACCTGTTAGTGTAACAACACCAGGAAAACACAGCAATACGGGCTAGCTTCAGGTGTATAATGTGCAGGAGGCACACTCCGCCCGCTGTAAGTGCTGCAAATGCCTGTTAGTGTAACAAACCAGGAAAACACAGCAATACGGGCTAGCTTCAGGTGTATAATGTGCAGGAGGCACACTCCGCCCGCTGTAAGTGCTGCAAATGCCTGTTAGTGTAACACACCAGGAAAACACAGCAATAAGGGCTAGCTTCAGGTGTATATTTAGCAGAAAGCACACTACACCCGCTGTAAGTGCTGCAAATGCCTGTTAGTGTAACAACACCAGAAAAACACAGCAATACGGGCTAGCTTCAGGTGTATAATGTGCAGGAGGCACACTCCGCCCGCTGTAAGTGCTGCAAATGCCTGTTAGTGTAACACACCAGGAAAACACAGCAATACGGGCTAGCTTCAGGTGTATATTTAGCAGAAAGCACACTATGCCCGCTGTAAGTGCTGCAAATGCCTTTTAGTGTAACACACTAGGAAAACACAGCAATAAGGGCTAGCTTCAGGTGTATATTTAGCAGAAAGGACACTACGCCCGCTGTTAGTGCTGCAAATGCCTGTTAGTGTAACACACTAGGAAAACACAGCAATAAGGGCTAGCTTCAGGTGTATATTTAGCAGAAAGCACACTACGCCCGCTGTAAGTGCTGCAAATGCCTGTTAGTGTACCAACACCAGGAAAACACAGCAATACGGGCTAGCTTCAGGAGTATAATGTGCAGGAGGCACACTCCGCCCGCTGTAAGTGCTGCAAATGCCTGTTAGTGTAACACACCAGGAAAACACAGCAATAAGGGCTAGCTTCAGGTGTATATTTAGCAGAAAGCACACTACACCCACTGCAAGTGCTGCAAATGCCTGTTAGTGTAACACACTAGGAAAACACAGCAATAAGGGCTAGCTTCAGGTGTATATTTAGCAGAAAGCACACTACGCCCGCTGTAAGTGCTGCAAATGCCTGTTAGTGTAACACACTAGGAAAACACAGCAATAAGGGCTAGCTTCAGGTGTATATTTAGCAGAAAGCACACTACACCCGCTGTAAGTGCTGCAAATGCCTGTTAGTGTAACAACACCAGGAAAACACAGCAATACGGGCTAGCTTCAGGTGTATAATGTGCAGGAGGCACACTCCGCCCGCTGTAAGTGCTGCAAATGCCTGTTAGTGTAACACACTAGGAAAACACAGCAATAAGGGCTAGCTTCAGGTGTATATTTAGCAGAAAGCACACTACGCCCGCTGTAAGTGCTGCAAATGCCTGTTAGTGTAACAACACCAGGAAAACACAGCAATACGGGCTAGCTTCAGGTGTATAATGTGCAGGAGGCACACTCCGCCCGCTGTAAGTGCTGCAAATGCCTGTTAGTGTAACACACTAGGAAAACACAGCAATAAGGGCTAGCTTCAGGTGTATATTTAGCAGAAAGCACACTACGCCCGCTGTAAGTGCTGCAAATGCCTGTTAGTGTAACACACCAGGAAAACACAGCAATAAGGGCTAGCTTCAGGTGTATATTTAGCAGAAAGCACACTACGCCCGCTGTAAGTGCTGCACATGCCTGTTAGTGTAACACACCAGGAAAACACAGCAATACGGGCTAGCTTCAGGTGTATAATGTGCAGGAGGCACACTTCGCCCGCTGTAAGTGCTGCAAATGCCTGTTAGTGTAACACACCAGGAAAACACAGCAATACGGGCTAGCTTCAGGTGTATAATGTGCAGGAGGCACACTCCGCCCACTGTAAGTGCTGCAAATGCCTGTTAGTGTAACACAGCAGCAAAACACAGCAATAAGGGCTAGCTTCAGGTGTATATTTAGCAGAAAGCACACTACGCCCGCTGTAAGTGCTGCAAATGCCTGTTAGTGTAACAACACCAGGAAAACACAGCAATACGGGCTAGCTTCAGGTGTATAATGTGCAGGAGGCACACTCCGCCCGCTGTAAGTGCTGCAAATGCCTGTTAGTGTAACACACCAGGAAAACACAGCAATACGGGCTAGCTTCAGGTGTATATTGTGCAGGAGGCACACTCCGCCCGCTGTAAGTGCTGCAAATGCCTGTTAGTGTAACACACCTGGAAAACACAGCAATAAGGGCTAGCTTCAGGTGTATATTTAGCAGAAAGCACACTACACCCACTGTAAGTGCTGCAAATGCCTGTTAGTGTAACACACTAGGAAAACACAGCAATAAGGGCTAGCTTCAGGTGTATATTTAGCAGAAAGCACACTACGCCCGCTGTAAGTGCTGCAAATGCCTGTTAGTGTAACACACTAGGAAAACACAGCAATAAGGGCTAGCTTCAGGTGTATATTTAGCAGAAAGCACACTACGCCCGCTGTAAGTGCTGCAAATGCCTGTTAGTGTAACAACACCAGGAAAACACAGCAATACGGGATAGCTTCAGGTGTATAATGTGCAGGAGGCACACTCCGCCCGCTGTAAGTGCTGCAAATGCCTGTTAGTGTAACACACCAGGAAAACACAGCAATAAGGGCTAGCTTCAGGTGTATATTTAGCAGAAAGCACACTACGCCCGCTGTAAGTGCTGCAAATGCCTGTTAGTGTAACAACACCAGGAAAACACAGCAATACGGGCTAGCTTCAGGTGTATAATGTGCAGGAGGCACACTCCGCCCGCTGTAAGCGCTGCAAATGCCTGTTAGTGTAACACACCAGGAAAACACAGCAATAAGGGCTAGCTTCAGGTGTATATTTAGCAGAAAGCACACTACACCCACTGCAAGTGCTGCAAATGCCTGTTAGTGTAACACACTAGGAAAACACAGCAATAAGGGCTAGCTTCAGGTGTATATTTAGCAGAAAGCACACTACGCCCGCTGTAAGTGCTGCAAATGCCTGTTAGTGTAACACACTAGGAAAACACAGCAATAAGGGCTAGCTTCAGGTGTATATTTAGCAGAAAGCACACTACGCCCGCTGTAAGTGCTGCAAATGCCTGTTAGTGTAACAACACCAGGAAAACACAGCAATACGGGATAGCTTCAGGTGTATAATGTGCAGGAGGCACACTCCGCCCGCTGTAAGTGCTGCAAATGCCTGTTAGTGTAACACACCAGGAAAACACAGCAATAAGGGCTAGCTTCAGGTGTATATTTAGCAGAAAGCACACTACGCCCGCTGTAAGTGCTGCAAATGCCTGTTAGTGTAACAACACCAGGAAAACACAGTAATACGGGCTAGCTTCAGGTGTATAATGTGCAGGAGGCACACTCCGCCCGCTGTAAGTGCTGCAAATGCCTGTTAGTGTAACACACCAGGAAAACACAGCAATAAGGGCTAGCTTCAGGTGTATATTTATCAGAAAGCACACTACGCCCGCTGTAAGTGCTGCAAATGCCTGTTAGTGTAACAACACCAGGAAAACACAGCAATACGGGCTAGCTTCAGGTGTATAATGTGCAGGAGGCACACTCCGCCCGCTGTAAGTGCTGCAAATGCCTGTTAGTGTAACACACCCGGAAAACACAGCAATAAGGGCTAGCTTCAGGTGTATATTTAGCAGAAAGCACACTACGCCCGCTGTAAGTGCTGCACATGCCTGTTAGTGTAACACACTAGGAAAACACAGAAATACGGGCTAGCTTCAGGTGTATAATGTGCAGGAGGCACACTCCGCCCGCTGTAAGTGCTGCAAATGCCTTTTAGTGTAACACACCAGGAAAACACAGCAATACGGGCTAGCTTCAGGTGTATAATGTGCAGGAGGCACACTCCGCCCGCTGTAAGTGCTGCAAATGCCTGTTAGTGTAACACACCAGGAAAACACAGCAATAAGGGCTAGCTTCAGGTGTATATTTAGCAGAAAGCACACTACACCCACTGTAAGTGCTGCAAATGCCTGTTAGTGTAACAACACCAGGAAAACACAGCAATACGGGCTAGCTTCAGGTGTATAATGTGCAGGAGGCACACTCCGCCCGCTGTAAGTGCTGCAAATGCCTGTTAGTGTAACACACTAGGAAAACACAGCAATAAGGGCTAGCTTCAGGTGTATATTTAGCAGAAAGCACACTACGCCCGCTGTAAGTGCTGCAAATGCCTGTTAGTGTAACACACTAGGAAAACACAGCAATAAGGGCTAGCTTCAGGTGTATATTTAGCAGAAAGCACACTACGCCCGTTGTAAGTGCTGCAAATGCCTGTTAGTGTAACACACCAGGAAAACACAGCAATACGGGCTAGCTTCAGGTGTATATTTAGCAGAAAGCACACTACGCCCGCTGTAAGTGCTGCAAATGCCTGTTAGTGTAACACACCAGGAAAACACAGCAATACGGGCTAGCTTCAGGTGTATAATGTGCAGGAGGCACACTCTGCCCGCTGTAAGTGCTGCAAATGCCTGTTAGTGTAACACACCAGGAAAACACAGCAATAAGGGCTAGCTTCAGATGTATACTGTGCAGGAGGCTTAGCAACAATGACACTGACACTGTCCCCTGCCTATCCTTCTCTCTCCCTGCACACAAGGTTTAGCAAAGAATATGACACTGACACTCTCCTTGCCTATCCTTCTCTCTCCCTGCACACAACGTTTAGCAAAAAATATGGTGTTGCAACCTGCCTGTGGCCAATTATGGCTCTCCTAGCTGCCGGTGCTGTGATTGGCCAAGCATGCAGGGTCACAGTGCATGCTTGGCCAATCACAGCGCCGGTTTTGCACTGCAATGGCGCAGTGTATTGTGGGTCGTTCGTGTCACTCGAATTTGGCGCGGACGGCCCAAATCGTTTGATCTTCGTCGAACGATCGAACAGCCGATGTTCGAGTCGAACGTATGTTCGACTCGAACACCGAACTCATCCCTACTCTCCACTAATGAGAGAACGATCAGCTCTGCCTCCTCCCGCCCCTCTCTCTTGTGCCCGCCCACACTCGATGGCAATGCAGACCGTGTCCTGTGAGTGTGAAGGAGATATGCGGGCGGGAAACTTTGAAGTCAGCAGCCACAATATCACATCTGTGACTGAGCCAGTGAACCTCCTGCTGGGACTGTGCAAGTGAGTGAGCTCAGCTGTGACCAGACTCCCCCCTCCCCCTCTCTTCCTCCCTACTCCGTCTTTCCCTCAGCCTTTATCATTTAACCTCTTGCCTGACAGGCATTTTCACTCCCCTCCTGCCCAGGACAATTTTCAGCTTTCAGTTCTCACACTGAGCCCAGGTTCACATTCGAGTGATTTGGCATGCAATTTGACATGTCAAATCGCATGCCAAAACGGTGGCAATTGCCAGTGATGGCACCATCTGAATCGGTGCAACGCCGCATCGATTCCATTTGCGGTGTCGCACCAATTCCCAAAAGTAGTTTCTGTACTACTTGTGGCAAATTCGGGTGCGATTTCAATAGACATCTGTGCATAAACCCGCACAGATTTCTCTGAAATCGCACCCCAAAGTCAGGACTGACATGTGAGTATGAAATCGTTCGATAGTTCAGCTGAACTTGTTCGATTTCATTCCCAATGTCAGTGTGAACCTGGGCTCTGAATGACAATTGTGCGGTCAAGCAACACTGTACCCATATTACATTGTTCTTTTTTTCACACAAATGAAGTTTTCATTTTGGTGGTATTTAACTACTTCCCGCCCAGTCAATAGTGAATTGACGTCCGGGAAGTGGTTGCATTATCCATACTGGACGTCATATGACGTCCTGCAGGATAATGCCTTGCGCGTGCCCGCGGGGGCGCGCAGCGCGGTGATCGGGGACGGCGTGTGTCCCTCGGACACAGCGCTTCCCCGATCACGGTAAACAGCCAATTTCATTAGCTGTTTACCATGTGATCGGCTGTGTCAAAGTCACAGCCGATCACGTGTCACAACAGACTCGGCGGCGCGCTCCGTGCGCGCCGCCAGAGGCTTCCAGAGCGGGGATCGGGGAAGGCGAGTGTCCCTTGGACACAGCGCGTCCCCGATCAGGGTAAACAGCCAATGAATTGGCTGTTTACCACGTGACTGGCTGTGTCCAATCACAGCCGGTCACAATGTAAACAAACTGCAGGAGTTACTACCTGATCCCTGCTCTCTCCTCACACACCGATCTGTGAGGAGAGAGAAGAGATCAGTAAGTTAGCTCAGTGTAGTTTGCTACATCAGTTCACAGTGCACAACACGCCCCCCCCCCCATAAAGAGGACCTGTCACACAGCCCGGCACATCAATCAGCCCAGCCAATCAGCCCATCTGTCAATCAATCAGCCCACCTGTCAATCAATCAGCCCACCTGTCAATCAATCAGCCCATCTGTCAATCAATCAGCCCATCTGTCAATCAATCAATCAGCCCATCTGTCAATCAATCAGCCCATCTGTCAATCAATCAATCAGCCCATCTGTCAATCATCTGTCACAGGCCCACCTCCATCGGTACTGCCATTGGTACCGCTACACAGGCTACCAGTACCGCCATCGGTACCACTACCAGTACCGCCACCAGTACCGCCACTAGTACCGCCATCAGGCCCAGCATCTATACTGCCACACAGGCCCGCTACCAGTATCACCACTAGTGCCGCCATCGGTACCACCACCAGTACCACCACCCGTACCACCGTCGGTAGTGCCACCACCACCTGTACCACCACCTGTACCGCCATTGGTACCATCACCACCCATACCACTATCGGTACCACCACCACCTGTACCGCCATCTGTACCACCACCACCCGTACCGCCACCTGTACCGCCACCACCACCACCCGTACCACCATCGGTACCACCACCACCTGTACCGCCATTGGTACCACCACCACCCATACCGCCATTGCTACCACCACCACCCGTACCGCCACCTGTATCGCCATCGGTACCGCCACCACCACCACCCGTACCGCCATCGGTACCACCACCACCTGTACCGCCATCGGTACCACCACCACCCATACCGCCATCGCTACCACCACCACCCGTACCGCCACCTGTACCGCTATCAGTACCGCCACCACCACCACCCGTACCGCCATCGGTACCACCACCACCTGTACCGCCATTGGTACCACCACCACCCATACCGCCATCGGTACCACCACACAGGCCCACCACTAATACCTCCATCGATACTACCACACAGACCGCCACCACTACCACCAGCAGTACCATTACACAGGCCCACCAATAAGCACTGCCATAATGTCCCAAAGGGTTTACACACCTGAGGAGGCATATGCCATTCTTGCCATGTCGGATGATGAGAGCAGCGGGGAGCTCCCATTATCCGATTCTGGTTTGGAATACGAGCCAGTGGAGGATAGTGGCTCAGAGTCCGAGTCCCCGGAGAAAACCGTCCCTCCCAAAAGAATGCGATCAGCACCAAGATCAGCACCAAGATCAGTACCAAGATCAGGAGAACTGCCCACCACCAGCAGCGCCATACCCCAGGAAGAGGAGCCCAGTACAAGTAATGGAAATGCACGCCCAACCCAAAGAATCCAGCCCCAGTCCTACCTTCCCGATGCCCTGGCAAACCCCTTATGGTTGCCTGCCAACTCAGGATCCGCTATCATCCCCCCTTTCACCGCACAGCCAGGTGTGCAGCCCGACACTACAAATTTTTCTAAATTTGATTATTTTTGTTTATTTTTTCCACAAGATTTGCTGCAGAATATAGTGGATCAAACGAATCTGTATGCATCCCAATTTATTGCTGCCAATCCCGATTCTTCCTACGCCCGCATGTTCCAGTGGCGGCGTCTAACATTGGAGGAATTTAAATTATTTTTGGGCCTTATGTTCAATATGGGGCTTACAAAAAAGAATGAAGTCCATTCATATTGGTCCAAACGCCCCATCCAACACATGCCCATATATTCCGCTGTCATGTCCAGGAAAAGATACGACATGATTATGCGCTTTCTCCACTTCAATGACAATTCACAGTGCCCTCCCCGAGATCATCCCAACTACGACAAATTGTACAAGATACGCCCCCTAATCAATGCCTTTTCCCAGCGATTTGAAGAAGTTTTCATCCCAGGCCAAAAAATTTGTGTGGACGGGTCCCTCGTACATTTCACCGGCCGACTGCAGTTCAAGCAGTACATACTAAGCAAGAGAGCCAGGTATGGGTTAAATTTAAATAAATTATGCGATCGAGCCACTGGATACGTCTTCAAATTCAGGATCTACGAAGGCAAAGACTCCCAGCTCCAGCCCCGTGATTGCCCCACATATATTGGAACCAGTGGGAAAATTGTCTGGGAGTTGGCATACCCCCTGTTCGGAAAAGGTTACCATTTATATGTTGATAATTATTATACCAGCCTGCCCCTTTTTTGCCACCTTTACAGTAAACAAACCCCAGCCTGCGGTACCTTAAAAAAAAAACGGAAGGGATTCCCACAAAATGTATTGACCAAAAAATTGCGACCTGGAGAATCGGCATTCATGAGGAACGAGGAGGTGTTGGCCATGAAGTGGAGGGACAAGAAAGATGTCCACATCCTCTCTACGATCCACAATGACACCGTGGTGGAGATCCCAAGAAGACGCGGCCCCATTGTAAAGCCTGAATGTGTCCACGACTACAATTTGTACATGGGGGGTGGATTTAAATGACCAGATGCTACAACCCTACTTATCAACAAGAAAGTCCCGTTATTGGCACAAAAAAGTTGCGTTTCACCTTTTTCACATGGCCCTTTTTAATTTGTTTGTCTGCTACCAAAAAGCAACTCAAAATCACCAACTCCACTACCTCCAATATATCGAAGATATCATCGATGCCCTCATTTACCAACAAGATCCCGCCCCAGGAAGCATTCGCTCTGATAGTGTGAGTCGGCTTCACGAGCGACACTATCCCTTTAGCATCCCCCCCACAGAATCTGGAAGAAGACGCCAAAAGAAATGCCGTGTATGCAGCAGAGGAGGAGTAAGAAGAGACACCAGCTATTATTGTCCCGATTGTCCCTCCCAACCTGGCCTGTGCATCGGAAATTGCTTAAAAAATTATCATACATCCATTAGTTCCCCTTGTTATTAACAGACTGCCATTTCCCCATTTGCCTGCTACCATGTTACTAACTACCTTCCATGTTAATTAACTGACCCTGGCCTGTTTACCGACGATGTCTTTGCTTGCCGATTTAAACCACGTTTCTGACCTCCACGTGCACCAACCTCAGCCTGTTTACCGACGATGCCTCTGCCTGCCGATTTAAACCACGTTTCTGACTTCCACGTGTACCGACCTTGGCCTGTTAATCGACCATGTTTTTGCCTGCCACTTGGACTGATCTTTTGGCCATCTACTTTTAGTACACAGGGGTCTCACATATGTGAGGGGCTTCAGAATAGCGTTCTGAGTAGAGAAAAACAGTTTTTTCGTTTTCTGTGCTCCAAGAACAGGGTCTGGTTGCCCGGAGGCTTCAAAGCGATTTGGGTGGGAGAAGCCTCTACCCCTGTCCCCCTGGCCCTAAGCTTGATGGTCCTTCCTGCTGCCTGGACCAATAATTTGGCTGTGCTGACCATATTACTGCTTGTAATGACCCATGACATTATGGACCATGTTTCTTCCTGTTGCTTGGACCAATACTTTGGCTGTGTTGACCATATAACTGCCTGCTGCCTCTACTGACTTTGGACAGCATTTCTGCCGGGACACCTCTGCCTGCTACCTGGACCTGTGCTTTGGCTGTGCTCTGGCTGTGCTGACAGTATCTCTGCCTGTGCGAACTATGGACAGTATTCCTGCCTGCTGCCTGGATGATTGCTTTTGCTGTCGCTGACCTCATCCCTGCCTGCTGCCTGGACCGATGCTCTCCTCTGTGGACCACTGCACTTCTAAAACCACAGGTAATCTTTTGTTATTTGGTATGTACCTGCTATGTGTTAGATATATGAAGGGCCTTCAAAAATGTGATCGGTAGTCAGAAAATGATATGTGCAATTAATGCTGCTAGAATGCCTGGAGGTGCTACTTGGATGTTGGGCCTCTGTATGTGGCCAGGCTGTGTAAAAGTCTCAAACATGTGGTATCGCCATACTCAGGAGGAGTAGCAGAATGCATTTTGGGATATTTTATAAATGGACAACTTTGTGTAAATAAAAATGCATTTTAATTTTTTCTCCACATTTTCCAAAACCTTCTGGAAACAAATGAACCGTCCAAAAGACTCATAATGCTTCATAGATTATACGTTGGGGTGTGTGCTTTCCAAAATGGGGTCATTTTGTGGAAAATTCTATTGTCCTGGTGCTCCAGGGCCTTCAAAATTGTAATAGGTGGTTGAGAAAGGATATGTGCGATTTATGCTTGTAGAACGCCTGAAAGTGCTACTTCAATGTTGGGCCTCTGTATATGGCCAGGCTGTGTAAAAGTCTCACACATGTGGTATCGCTATACTCAGGAGGAGTAGCAGAATGCATTTTGGGGTGTCATTTTTGCTATGTATATGCTATGCGTTAGAAATATCTTATAAATGGACAACTTTGTGTAAAAAAAATGCATTTTCATTTTTTCTCCACATTTTCCAAAACCTTCTGGAAAAAAATGAACCGTTCAAAAGACTCATAATGCTTCATAGATTATACGTTGGGGTGTGTGCTTTCCAAAATGGGGTCATTTTGTGGAAAATTCCATTGTCCTGGTGCTCCAGGGCCTTCAAAAATGTAATAGGTGGTTGAGAAAGGATATGTGCAATTTATGCTTGTAGAACGCCTGAAAGTGCTACTTCAATGTTGGGCCTCTGTATGTGGCCAGGCTGTGTAAAAGTCTCACACATGTGGTATCGCTACACTCAGTAGTAGAATGTATTTTGGGGTGTAGTTGCAATTATGCATATGCTGTGTGAGAGAAAAAAACTGTTAATATGACCAGTTTGTGTAAAAAAAATAAATAAATCCTAATTTTCCCAAGAATTGTGGGAAAAAAATACAACTTCAAAAAACTCACCATGCCTCTTAGTAAATACCTTGGACTGTCTACTTTCCAAAAAGGGGTAATTTTGGGGTATTTGTACTTTCCTGGCTTGTTAGTGTCTCAAGAAATGAGATATGCCTTCAGTACATTAGGCGTGATCAGATGTGATAAATTTTCAGTGATTACCACCATAGTTTGTAGACTCTATAACTTTCACAAAGACCAAATAATATACACTAATTTGGGTTATTTTTTTACCAAAGATATGTAGCAGTATACATTTTGGCACAAATTTATGAAGAAAAATTACTTATTTGCAAAATTTTACAATAGAAACTAAAAAAAAGTGTTTGTTTTTAAACAAAATCGCTGTTTTTTTGCTTATATCGCAAAAAATAAAAAACCCAGTGGCGATTAAATACCACCAAAAGAAAGCTCTATTTGTGAGAAGAAAATGATAAAAATTTTGTTTGGATACAGTGTAGTAATTGTAATTGTCATTCAAAGTGTGAGAGTACTGAAAGCTGAAAATTGGTCTGGGCGGGAAGGTGCATAAGTGCATGGTATTGAAGTGGTTAATAACAACTGGGGTTTTTTTTTTTTTTTTTTGCTAAAACATGAAAAAATACCTTTTTTATTTTTTTTAAAGGTTTTTTGTAAATACCTCGCCTTGAAAAAGTATTCATACCCCTTGAAATTTCCCACATTTTGTCATGTTACAACCAAAAATTTTAATGTATTTTATTGGGCTTTTATGTGATAGACCAACACAAAGTGGCACATAATTGTGAAGGGGAAGGAAAATGATAAATGGTTTTCAATTTTTTTTTCCAAATATGTGAAAAGTGTGGGGGGGGGCATTTGTATTCAGCCCGCTTTTATTCTGATACCCCTAACTAAAATCTAGTGCAACCAATTGCCTTTTGAAGTCACCTAATTAGTAAATAGAGTCCACCTGTGTGTAATTTAATTTCAGTATAAATACAGCTGTTCTGTGAAGCCCTCAGAGGTTTCTTAGAGAACCTTAGTGAACAAACAGCATCATTAAGGCCAAGGAACACACGAGACAGGTCAGGGATAAAATTGTGGAGAAGTTTAGAGCAGGGTTGGGTTATAAAAAAAATATCCCAATCTTTGAACATTTCACGGAGCTCTGTTCAATCCATCATCCGAAAATGGAAAGAGTATGGCACAACTGCAAACCTACCAAGACATGGCCGTCCACCTAAACTGACCGGGCCAGGCAAGGAGAGCATTCATCAGAGAAGCAGCCAAGTGGACCATGGTAATTCTGGAGGAGCTGCAGAGATCCATAGCGCAGGTGGGAGAATCTGTCCACAGGACAACTATTAGTCGTGCACTCCACAAATCTGCCCTTTATGGAAGAGTGACAAGAAAAAAGACATTGGTGAAAGAAAGTCATAAGAAGTCCCATTTGCAGTTTGTGAGAAGCCATGTGGGGGACACAGAAAACATGTGAAAGAAGGTGCTTTGATCAGATGAGACCAAAAGTGAACTTTTTGGCCTAAAAAGAAAAACGCTATGTGTGGGGGAAAAGTAACACTGCACATCACTCTGAACACACCATCCCCACCGTGAAACATGGTGGTGGCACCATAATGGGGTGGGGATGCTTTTCTTCAGCAGGGACAGGGAAGCTGGTCAGAGTTGATGGAAAGATGGATGGAGCCAAATACAGGACAATCTTAGAAGAAAACCTGTTGGGCCCCTTTCACACGGGTGGACTGTTCAGGTCCGCCTGACAGTTTTTTAGGCGGACCTGAATGGACGCTCCATACAGGTTTATGGAGCGACGGATGTCAGCAGTGACATGTCCGCTGACATCCGACCCGCTCCGATCCACTAAAGTCTGACAGATGGAAACCTTATTTTCCATCCGTCTATCAGGTCGGATGACAACGGACTCTACGGTCCATCTTCTACCAATTCCCCCATAGGGGAGAGCGGAGCTCTGATAGGTCCGTTCCTGCACAGTGTGCAGAGATGGAGCTGTCATCTGCCTGCTCAGCGGGGATCAACGGAGTGATCCCTGCTGAGCTAAGCGGAGCCCTACACGGACACGTCTGCGTGAAAGGGGCCTTAGAGTCTTCAAGACTGGGGCGGAGGTTAACCTTCTAGCAGGACAACGATCCTAAACATACAGACAGAGCTACAATGGAATGGTTTAGATCAAAGCATATTCATGTGTTAGAATGGCCCAGTCAAAGTCCAGACCTAAATCACATTGAAAATCTGTGGCAAGACTTGAAAAGACCCCAAATAGGGGTCTACTGATGTTTAAGAATGCAAGGTTTCATCATGTGTAATAAGCTACAATGATTGACTAAAATTGACATGTACCTAAACTGAATCTAACTGTATATCATTTCTTCTTTATACTTTCTTTTGACCTTGATTTAAGAGATACACTTACCCGTTCAAACAGCATACCCCAATCGGGATTTGAAGCACACTGGGGGCACCAACGTGGGTACATTAGAGGATGACTGGATACTGCGGTAAGGAGTGGGAGAGCTTTGTAGCAGACGTCAGGACATCTAGATCCAAAGGTGAGGCATCCAAAGAGGATGCAGACAAATTCTTTGTGGGTCTGCAAAGACTGGTAGAAAAAAAGACTCGCCTATTTTGGCACAGAGACTTTTTCGAACAATATATAGAAACTAAAATAGTGCCCTGGGGACTAAGGATACAGATCTTCCCCAATATTAAGAAAGTGGAAAGTAATGTTAAAGAAGCATGGGAATCCAATCTCCAGTCATGCTTGATTAGGATGATGCAAATCTTATGCAATCAACATGGAACTGATTTGGAGAATATTGATGTAGATTACGGTTGGGTCTGTCATTTTGCCCAGATGGTGAAGCAGATAGATTTGAAATAGTCAAAGACTTACATTTATTTGCTAGAAGACTAATGTACAAAGTCCTCTATGACAACAAACAAAATCCTACCAGCCTAGAAGGCAACGACAACACAGTATTGGACAATGTCTCTATCCAAGAACTCCAAGCTCTTCAGGACCTCATGTCCCTTTGGGATGAGAGTAACCCTGAAGAGGAAGGATGGACTTATCAGGTACCTGGTGTAGTTCCAGGAAGCCTGATACAATCCAGATTTAACAAACCGGTCTATGTTGCCCCAAAAACGTACAAACCCAAATCTCGTTCCTTTCCAGTACTGCAGGGCAATCCCAATATTTGGGCATTTGTCCTGCAAGTAACTAAAGAAATCGAGGCCACTAATTGGAAGACAGGTCCCCCTCCCAACCTGAATCCCAGACTAAAGAAAGCCCTAAATAGTATACGCAATAATGATGACTTAATCATTAAGCCATCAGATAAAGGAGGTAACGTGGTAGCAATGAATAGGCAAAACTATGAAAAAATGTGCTAAGATATACTCCTCAATAAGGACTGGTATAGAACAATACCAGCATCCTTTGTGTCACAAAGTACAAGAAAATACAGAGAAATTCTCAACAAGGCACACAAAACAGGGGTAATTGATGATAACACCTTTCAATTTCTAAATATTGAACATCCTTTGACACCCACTTTCTATGCATTACCCAATGTGCACAAAGGGGTTATACCCCCACCTGGACGACCTATAGTTTTAGGATGTGGCTCGCTAACTGAGAACATCAGTAGAATTATAGACAAGTATTTATACCCACATGTGCGTAGTCTTTTTTCACATGTCAAGGATACTATTGAACTACTGAAAATCACAGATGGCCTGATTATACCCATCAATGCATGGTTGGTAGCTATAGACATAGAGGCACTATATAACTCTATCCCCCATGCATTGGGGGTTCAGACAGTACGAAGTTTTTTGAGTGAACGTGATAAAGATTCACGTAAGTACAATAATTTCATAGCGGAAATGCTTGAGTTTA
The DNA here is from genome assembly GCA_029206835.1 of Rana muscosa. Taxonomy (NCBI): domain Eukaryota; kingdom Metazoa; phylum Chordata; class Amphibia; order Anura; family Ranidae; genus Rana; species Rana muscosa. Next base: position 31,839,969 of record CM055121.1, on the reverse strand, counting down.
TTTTGACCAACAACGTCTTTCTTTTTAAGCGATCCCATTACCTCCAGGTGCAGGGGGTGGCTATGGGGGCAGGTTGTGCCCCCTCCTATGCCAACCTCTACCTGGGGGGGTGGGAGCGTGACCTTTTTTCAACCGAGAACGATGCGACTTACCTGGATAATATTCTAACATGGCATCGCTATATAGACGATGTCCTAATGATTTGGGCAGGATCAAAAGAAGATCTCATAGTGTTTTTGGAAAGCTTACAGAATAACCATTATAATTTAAAATTCACATATAATTTTAGCCAGGAAAAAATTACTTTCCTGGATGTGGAACTATTTGTGGACAACAAAGGGAGTCTTTGTTCGACACTGTATAGGAAACACACTGCTGGGAACACTTTGTTACATGCCACCAGCTCCCACCCTAAGCCTCTGATTAGTAGCATTCCGTACAGTCAGTACCTCAGACTGAAACAATTGCTCATTAGATGCAGACTTCAGACACGAATCCAACCAACTATTTAAACGCCTAAGACTGCGGGGATATACAAAAACCTGCCTGCGTAAGGCCTACAATAGAGTCCAAAGCCTAGATAGAAATATACTGCTCTATAAACCTAAAGAACAATCAAAATCCAATTCTATTAGAATAGTGACCAGATATAATAGGCAACACGCGTCCATCAGACGGATTTACAACAAATTCTGGTATTTGCTGACCGCAGATGAGAAAATTAAGAAGTACATCAAAGAGTACCCAGAAATCACCTTTAAACGATCTCCCTCTATTAGGGATAGTGCAGTCTCAAGCCACTATAGTACCCCTGGTATCCTTAAACCAACTAAACTAGGCACATACCCTTGTGGCAAGTGCAATTATTGCAGGTACATACTGGGAGGTCCCAGCATAGGGTTACCCAATGGCAACATTTGTGCACCCAGATTCAGGGCTTCATGCCAAACTACAGGCATTATTTACCTAATGAAATGCATTTTATGTGGGTAAAACGAAGAGAAATTTTTTCTGTAGAATAAGGGACCATGTGTCTGCCATCTCCAAAAAAACTAATGGAAACACCCATTAGCCGACACATGGGCCTCTTCCATGGACACAGTTTAAAAATGCTGGGCTTCTTTGCCCTAGAACATGTCTCCTTAAATGAGAGAGGGGGGGATGCAGATCGTCGCCTCCTTCAGTTGGAGGCAAAATGGATCTACTACCTCCAAGCTACCAGGCACCCAGGATTAAATGAAAATATTAGTTACAAACAGGGATGAGTCGAACACCCCCCTGTTCGGTTCGCACCAGAACCTGCGAACAGACAAAACATTTGTGTGAACTTTAGAACCCTATTAAATACAATGGACTTGAACGTTCGAAATCTAAAGTGCTAATTATAAAGGCTAATATGCAAGTTATTGTCCTAAAAAGTGTTTGGGGACCTGGGTCCTGCCCCAGGGGACATGTATCAATGCAAAAAGAAGTTTTAAAAACGGCCGTTTTTTCGGAAGCAGTGATTTTAATAATGCTTAAAATGAAAAAATAAAAGTGAAATATTCCTTTAAATTTCGTTCCTGGGGGGTGTGTATGATATGCCGTTGAAGTGGCGCATGTTTCCCGTGCTTAGAACTGTCCCTGCAAAAAATGACATTTTTGAAAGAAAAAAAGTCATTTAAAACTCACTCGCGGCTATTAATGAATTGTCGGCTCCCGGCAATACATACAAAAGTCATTGATAAAAAAAAAAAAAAAAGCGTGGGGGTTCCCCAGAATTCAATTACCAGGCCCTTCAGGTCTGGAATGGATATTAAGGGGAACCCCGCCGCAAATTTAAAAAAAAAATGACGTGGGGTTCCCCCAAATATCCATTTCAGGCCCTTCAGATCTGGCATGGATTTTAAGGGGAACTCCACCCTAAATTTAAAAAAAAATGGCGCGGAGTCCCCCTAAAAATCCATACCAGACCCTTATCCGAGCACGCAACCTGGCCGGCCGCAGGGGAAGAGGGGGGGACTAGAGAGCGGCCCCCCTCCCTCCTGAACCATACCAGGCCACATGCCCTCAACATGGGGAGGATGTCCCCATGTTGATGGGGACAAGGGCCTCATCCCCACAACCCTTGCCCGGTGGTTGTGGGGGTCTGCGGGCGGGGGGCTTATCGGAATCTGGAAGACCACTTTAACAAAGGGGACCCCCAGATCCCGCCCCCCCCCTATGTGAATTGGTAAGGGGTACATTGTACCCCTACCATTTCATGAAGACAGCGTAAAAATGTTTTTAAAAAAAACACACAAACACCTTGAAAAAGTCCTTTATTAAAAAAAAAAAACAAAAAAAAAACATTCCAGCGGTGAAATCCAGTGTCCCGCGGCGATCCCGATGTCCAGCGCTGTCCGTCATTGGTTGTGCCTGTGCGGACCTGATGGAGAACTTCCTCCTCAGTGTTTTAAATGTATAGACCCGCCCCTTCTAAAGTTCCCCATCAGGTCCGCTCAGCGGACCGGATGCGGAACATGACAAGGGGCGGGTCTATACATGTATTACCGAAGTGAGAGAAGTTCCCCATCAGGTCCGCCCCCTCGGTATGTCGACCCGCCTACGTCATTGGCCTGAGCGGGGAACTTTCTTCACTGTGTAATTTAAATTTACACAGTGAAGGAAGTTTCCCCCGCTCAGGCCAATGACGTAGGCGGGGTCTGACATACCGAGGGGGCGGACCTGATGGGGAACTTCCTTCACTGCGTAATACATGTATAGAGTCTATACATGTATTACACAGTGAAGGAAGTTCCCCATCAGGTCCGCCCCCTCGGTATGTCAGACCCCGCCTACGTCATTGGCCTGAGCGGGGAAACTTCCTTCACTGTGTAAATTTAAATTACACAGTGAAGGAAGTTTCCCGCTCAGGCCAATGACGTAGGCGGGTCCGACATACCGAGGGGGCGGACCTGATGGGGAACTTCTCTCACTTCGGTAATACATGTATAGACCCGCCCCTTGTCATGTTCCGCTGAGCGGACCTGATGGGGAACTTTAGAAGGGGCGGGTCTATACATTTAAAACACTGAGGAGGAAGTTCCCCATCAGGTCCGCACAGGCACAACCAATGACGGACAGCGCTGGACATCGGGATCGCATCGGGACACTGGATTTCACCGCTGGAATGTTTTTTTTTCTTTTTTAATAAAGGACTTTTTCAAGGTGTTTGTGTGTTTTTTTTAAAAACATTTTTACGCTTTCTCGTGAAATGGTAGGGGTACAATGTACCCCTTACCAATTCACATAGGGGGGGCTGGGATTGTTAAAGGGGTCTTCCAGATTCCGATAAGCCCCCCGCCCGCAGACCCCCACAACCACCGGGCAAGGGTTGTGGGGATGAGGCCCATGTTGAGGGCATGTGGCCTGGTACGGTTCAGGAGGGAGGGGGGCCGCTCTCTCGTCCCCCCCTCTTCCCCTGCGGCCGGCCAGGTTGCGTGCTCGGATAAGGGTCTGGTATGGATTTTTAGGGGGACTCCACACCATTTTTTTTTAAATTTGGGGTGGAGTTCCCCTTAAAATCCATGCTAGATCTGAAGGGCCTGGTATGGATATTTGGGGGAACCCCACGTCATTTTATTTTAAAATTTGCGGCGGGGTTCCCCTTAATATCCATTCCAGACCTGAAGGGCCTGGTAATTGAATTCTGGGGGACCCCCACTTTTTTTTTTTTTTTTTATCAATGACTTTTGTATGTATTGTCGGGAGCCGACAATTCATTAATAGCCGCGAGTGAGTTTTAAATGACTTTTTTCCTTCAAAAATGACACTTTGTGCAGGGACAGTTCTAAGCACGGGAAACATGCGCCACTTCACATGCATATCATACACACCCCCCAGGTACAAAATTTAAAGGAATATTTCACTTTTATTTTTTCATTTTAAGCATTATTAAAATCACTGCTCCCGAAAAAACGGCCGTTTTTAAAACTTCTTTTTGCATTGATACATGTCCCCTGGGGCAGGACCCAGGTCCCCAAACACTTTTTAGGACAATATCTTGCATATAAGCCTTTATAATTAGCACTTTAGATTTCTCCCATCGATTTTTCGAATTTGCCGCGAACACCCCAATTTGTTCGCTGTTCGGCGAACGGGCGAACGGGCAATGTTCGAGTCGAACATGAGTTCGACTCGAACTCGAAGCTTATCCCTAGTTACAAACCTTTCCTATGATTCCATCTAAGAACACTGTAGGCAATACAAGTGTCTGTCTAGCCTTGGGTGTCGTCGTCCCAGGCGTTGATCCTGCATGCCCTTGTCTCTCCTAAACACTGCCCCACCTCCTACCTATCCGCGTACCTGTACGCAACAATCCTCATGTCCCCCATGATATAGATGGATTATGCAATTCCCCACTTCACATGTGGGGACATCCATACTTAGCACTATATTCCATCTATCTCCCTGTATGCAGTGTATTCTGAATCAAAAGTCATATTATAGTCATATTAAATGATCAGGGTGAAGAGGCCAGAATATAGGCCCCGCCCATATCCCAGTCCTAGCTATTGTATATCACAATAAACTGGTGACTTTGTGATATATATGATTCTTACTCTCATTTTTCTTGATTATTTTGTTTCTTTTTTCCATATCTATAATATATGGTTATGCGTTACTGCTTAAGAGGCATGCATAATTTTTTTCTATTTCTTTTTCTTTTTCTTTTGAAAGTCATGTTTAATACCTTGGGCTTACTTTCCTGGGGTTTTCCCATACAGGCAAACGGTGGGCATTCTTTATCTTTTGCCCTCCCAGGGACAAGGTAATGTACAGGCCTATTCCATTTTGCAACCCTTTTGTTTCTGGGCCCCATCAGTCCCTCCCGCCATGGTACACATACGGGCGCCCAGGGGCCTCCATCAATACAGCATATGTTTGTATTTGATTCCGAACGGAAGTTGGGAAGCTATGGAGGTCTGAATTTACAGTGGCACGGCGATTTGCAGGTAATAGAGAATATGCGCTGCATTGTGAGTGCTATGATGGCAGCACTCAACATTTTGGGTGCCGGGCCTGTCATTTTGTCCCACAGCGCATGCGCACCTCCGTCTGTCCATCAAGGCTGACTCTCACCCCTGCATCGCCGCGTCACTGATATGCGCCCGTACGAACGCGGTGACGTCATGACGTCACGTACGAAGCGATCAGCTGACCGCTCCACACGAGGTAAAACAAGCGCCAGTTTGGCTTGCCAGTACAGACACGGAGGACACTGGGGGAGCCGACGCACACATACAGTATAGGAGCAGGTAAAAGTAACTATATGGAGATTAATGTTGGATGGCGTTTGCATTCCTAGCTTTTTTACTATAACTCATAACAAAGATTACTTCTATAAGTAGTGATAGAACATGTCATTTTAGGTTATTCTATCGCAGATGTCAGCGGGTTATCCCCCCTTCTGGTTAACATCAGACTCTGCATAAAAAATATACAGCAATAAGGTAACTTAGGTAATCTTATTTCATTCAGTTAACTATAAGACTGTTTGGCCTTTTGCCTGCATGGCTTGAAGTAACTCTAAAAATAACTTAAAAGTAATTTTAATCCATGACTACCGTTTTCTCTTGTGCATTAAATCTACATATCTTTCTTGGTTCTATGAAAGGATTCAAGTTCTAAGAACAAGACATAGGACATCTTTAATCAAGTCTTCCTCTCTCAGACCTGCTCTTTCTGTATGTGAAAGGCCCCCCAGTTTGTATACGCATATACTGCATATTGGATAACATGTGAGTTTTATATAGCTCTCTATCCCTTATTATCAATTTGTAAATCCATGTATCATTCAAGGCACAATAGATGCCAATACAACCATGTCGGTTCCAACCAATGTGGGTTGGGTTCAGAGTTGTAGTCATCTGAATGAATCAATTAGTCCATGACTACCGTTTTCTCTTGTGCATTAAATCTACATATCTTTCTTGGTTCTATGAAAGGATTCAAGTTCTAAGAACAAGACATAGGACATCTTTAATCAAGTCTTCCTCTCTCAGACCTGCTCTTTCTGTATGTGAAAGGCCCCCCAGTTTGTATACGCATATACTGCATATTGGATAACATGTGAGTTTTATATAGCTCTCTATCCCTTATTATCAATTTGTAAATCCATGTATCATTCAAGGCACAATAGATGCCAATACAACCATGTCGGTTCCAACCAATGTGGGTTGGGTTCAGAGTTGTAGTCATCTGAATGAATCAATTAATGCTATACAATAGATGGTATCATCACTGTTTAACCTATTATTATCTGTCCACTTCAGGCTATATGCATGAATGTGGACAAATCTCCGTGCCTCCTCCTCCAGCTGCGTTCTCCATGGCGGGATCTCTGTAAGGTGGCCCTCATTACGTCAACCTCCCTTTGAGAGGTTTATCCCAGCCAAGAGGCACCCAGTAATCGGCCCAAAAAGGTATTTCTCCATGAATTCAGAAGAAGTCACTGCTCTATTTCTTGGTTTTTGTGATTTATTTGTTTCATTTAAACTATGTACCTTTTGAAGATTGTATATATTGACATTATCGATATGTATGTACTCATATTACTTTCTCCTTATGATATTAGATATACATTAATTGTTGATGTCCCTGAAGAAGCCTGAACAAATAGGCGAAACTAGTAGGACTACCAACAGCTTACCCCTGTAGAACAAATACATTTGGGTGTATTTTTGTATTCCCTATGTTGTTGTTTTTAAATATAAATGTATTTGTACACTGTTTAATAAATATACCTTTTTAACTGAAAATTGGGAATTTTGCATTCAATCAGTACTGTCCTAACTGGACCATAAGATAGAATATATTGAGTGGACATCTCTAAACTCCCATTACCTACCCCGGTTCGGGGATTATTTTTCACTTGAAAATTGCTGTTCACAGACGCTCTCCATCCAATCTGACAGAGCTTGAAATATTTTGCAAAGAAGAATGGGCAAAAATGTCCCTCTCTAGATGTACAAAGCTGGTAGAGACATCCCCAAAAAGACTTGCAGCTGTGATTGCAGAGAAAGGGGGTTTTACAAAGTATTGACTCAGGGGGACTGAATACAAATACACCCCCCACACTTTTCACATATTTATTTGTATCATTTATCATTTTTCTTCCACTTCACAATTATGTGCCACTTTGTGTTGGTCTATCACATAAAATCCCAATAAAATACATTTATGTTTCTGGTTGTAACATGACAAAATGTGGGAAATAGAGGGTATAAATACTTTTTCAAGGCACTGTAAGTAATTTTTCACTGATAGGGGGCCCGATAGGCGGTACTGTTGGGCACTGAGGGGTAGCAATGATGGGCATTAATGGGTGGCACTGAAAGGTAGCACAGATTGGTGTCACTGATGGGCACAGACTGGCGTCATTTGCTGGGCACTGTTGGGGCTGCACTGTAATCAGTGCCCTAATTATCTGTACAGTGTCCCCTGCGAGGAGATGCCCCTGATCGGCTCTCCTCACAGGCTGTCATTTACATGTGATTGGCTGTTATTGAACACAGCCAATCACATGGGTAAAGAGCCGCCCGCATCATCGGCTCTTTACCAAGATCGGGGTCATGCTGTCATTGCTGTGTCATATTGGTCTTGCTTCATAACATCAATATCCATTATAAAACCCGGAGGGCATGGATGGTGAGCTGATTCGGTGGTACAATGGGCCACCCGACTTGCCCCCCAGGCTTAAGGCTGCCAGCCCTCCCCTGCATGCAATGCCAAGCTGCGGTTTCCAAAGCGAGCAAAGTCGTTTCTTGTATTAAGAGAGGTATGGACTCCAGAGAGAGAGATATAATTTTTCCCCTGTTCAAATCATTAGTAAGACCTCATCTGGAATATGCAGTTCAGTTTTGGGCACCAGTTCTCAAAAAGGATATTGGGGAACTGGAGAAAGTGCAGAGAAGGGCAACCAAACTGATAAGAGGCATGGAGGAGCTCAGCTATGAGGAAAGATTAGAGGAAGTGAATTTATTCACTCTTTAGAAGAGGAGATTAAGGGGGGATATGATCAACATGTACAAATATATAAGGGGTCCATATAGTGAACTTGGTGTTGAGTTATTCACTTTACGGTCAAAACTGAGGACAAGGGGGCACTTTTTACGTCTAGAGGAAAAGAGATTTCATCTCCAAATACGGAAAGGTTTCTTCACAGTAAGAGCTGTGAAAATGTGGAATAGACTCCCTGCAGAGGTGGTTCTGGCCCGCTCAGTAGATTGCTTTAATAAAGGCCTGGATTATTTCCTAAATGTACATAATATAACTGGGTACTGACATTTATCGGTAAATTGATCCAGGGAAAATCAGATTGCCTCTCGGGAGATGAAGAAGGATTTTCTTCCCCTGCTGTAGCAAATTGGATCATGCTCTGCTGGGGTTTTTCGCCTTCCTCTGGATCAAATTTGGGTATAGATTGGGTATATGGGATTGTATGATATTATTTTATTTTTATACATTTTTTTATGGTTGAACTGGATGGACTTTTTTCAACCTGACAAACTACTGTATGTAACTATGTGTAGCGCCCTGCTACTTTTCAAGTAGGAGCTATGTGTAAATTTAGGGGTTATCTGAGCTGTAAATAGCTCAGAGTGATCTATGTAAATTTGTTGATTTCTGTTCCAGCTTTGGCTGTTTGTGCACATTTCCCACTGTTGCCAGTAGGTGTCACTGTTGTCACAGGCCAGTGTGAGAAATACAGCCAGCTGAAGTGTATTGGATATTCTTTCTCCAGAAAACAGCCTAATCAGGAGCTTCTTCGTAGCTGGGCATGCTGGGGGAAGAATATTTAAGGGGCAGTGCCATGTGCTTCGGGGTTCGTTTTGCCTCATGGCCCTCCAGGCCAGAGGCAATGCTGCTGTGTTTGCTGCAAGTAGGCCCAGAAGCCTGTGTGGGACCTACTTAACTGAAGGTGATCCTGTGCTGTCTGTCCTGCGGGAAGAAGCCACTCAAGCGGAGAATATTCCAGGGGGGGACCTTGCTGGAGAGGACCGAGCTGATGGCTGGTATCTCAGGAAGGGCCTGGTGACTCGTTTGGAGGATGCACCCAAGTAACCTACCTCACAGTACTGCCGGATGGCTTAAAGGTTCAGGTACTGTGCAGCTGACCTAACTAACTGACTACTGGCTAACAATCCTGTGGCAGGGGATTATCCAGGAGTTTCCACTTATCACTCAGGTCTGTGGCAGAGACATTGTCCGTTTCACTCAAGTCTGTGGTAGAGACTTTGTCCGTGCTTCATACCGGTTGCTAGGTCGGTGTGAGAGGCCTATCCGGTAGTCGCAAGAACCAGAGACAGAAAGCTGTGTCATCTGGATTCAAGAATCACACTAGTGATCTGAAAGAAACCAAGGTATCTGAACTTCCCCTAACCCTCTATCCCCTATCTGAAGTTGTGTAATAAAGCAATTGAGAAAAAGACTGAAGTGACAGGCAATCACCTTTTTCAAAACTATTAACATAGACTCTTAAGTTCTGGGACGGTGAAGTGTGGGGTAATGGCAGGACCCAAAATTATTTCCAGCAGCTCCTTCGGGAGTATCGCTACATATGTAATATATTTTTTTGGTTTACACTTCTTTGTACGTATGCCGCTAGCGCTGTTAATATTCAACCATTCATTTTTTGAGGTGTTAGTACCTTTTGCTACAGCAGCTGTGGTCTTATCATTTCTATATTTTATCTTATTCCATTTAGCGCGAGTTCTTTTTTGTTTGTGTATAGCTTCTGCATCTTGCCCCGAATCTGAACATGACAAGGAGGCTTGATGGATTGCTTTGGCACCAGGACAAAATCTTCGTACCTTAGGAAGCAAGGTCTCAGGTTCTAAGAGACATTCCACGACCACCAACTTGCAGGGCACTTTGGGGCCCATAAGACTAATGAGCTCATTTAGCGGTCCTTTTGGTGGCCTAACCTCAGTCAGGACTGCAGCTCCTACGTCAAGATATTCACAACCTGTCTACGTAGCAAAGGCGACAAAGCCAAAGCATGGGAGTTATTGAGACCCTTGCCTATCCCTAATCGCCCCTGGGAGATGATCTCTATGGATTTTATTGTTGACCTTCCTCCCTCTGAAAACTTCACAACCATCCTGGTTGTGGTTGACCGACTATCCAAGATGGCCCACTTCATACCAATGATTGGTACTCCCTCTGCGGCCGAAACGGCTCATACTTTTATCAAGGAGATCATCAGACTTCATGGACTCCCAAAGAACATTGTTTTGGACCGGGGGGAGGTGCAATTTACCTCCAGGTTTTGGAGAGCCCTTTGTAATGCCTTGGAAGTGGAATTCTGCCTATCATCCCCAAAGTAATGGGCAAACGGAATGCACAAACCAAACCCTGGAGCAATACCTCCACTGCTTTTCAGCTTTTTCCCAAGATGACTGGGCATCCCTGCTCCCACTGGCAGAATTTGCATATAATAACTCTGTCTATTCAGCTACGAACCAGTCCGCATTCTGGGGCAATCATGTATTCCACCCTGCTGCCCTGCCTGAAACTATGCCTGAAACTACTGTACCCGCCTTGCAGGACAGACTGGTTTTCATACAAAACAATTATTTGGTCCTCCGGGAGTCCATACAGAAAGCCCAAGTGGATTACAAGAAACACTTTGATCAGAAACGGAGGGGCAATCCTGCCTTCAAGGTGGGGGACAAAGTGTGGCTGCCTACTGCCAACCTGAAATTGGCCTGCCCTTCCCGGAAGCTAGGGCCAAGGTATATTGGCCCCTTTCAGATCAAACAGGAAATAAACCCAGTGGTGTACGAACTGTCTCTGCCTGAATCATATAGGATCCATCCGGTCTTTCACACCTCCTTGCTTAAACCAACTGTTCCAGATCCATTTCCAGGGAGAGCGGAGCCACCGCCGCCACCAGTGACTATTGGAGAGGACACAGAATTTGAAGTAGAATCAATCCTGGACTGCAGGAAGCGAGGGAGACAAACCCAATTCCTAATTAAATGGAAAGGGTATCCACCTGAAGAGAGCTCCTGGGAACCTGAAGCCAATATACATGCCCCTAGACTCATCTGAGAGTTTCGGGCCAAATGCCCTGAGAAAATTTCCCAAATGGGCATCCGGAGGCTGCCCGTCAGGGGGGGGGCACTGTCAGGGAACCAACAGCAGGAGAAGGGCTCTAGGACCCAGCATCTCTACCAGCACTTATGGCAGGAGAAGGACTTTAGGACCCAGCATCTCTGGCAGGAGAAGGACTTTAGGACCCAGCATCTCTGGCAGGAGAAGGACTTTAGGACCCAGTATCTCTACCAGCAGGTCACATGGGCCTATATAAGGAAGTCTGCTAGTGTCTGCATTTGCTGGTTGATCTTCGGCTCCTCCAGTGTGTTATCTTCGTGATATTCCTGTTCCTGTGCCTCCTGTTATCAATCTGGCTTGTCCTTGACCTGTCTTCTGTTTGCTTCCTGTGTTCGTCTCCAGCTATCCACCTGACCACTCTCCTCTGATACCAACCCGGCTCACAACCTAGGCTTCCTTCTGACCACGCTCCAGTCGCAGCATTATCTGAATCCTGCAACACCTCACGGGTGCCACCTGTCTGCTGATTCTACGCCAGCACACCAGCTGTACTCTAGAACCTCCTGCATACAGTCCAGCAGGCAACCCGTGCTTCTTTGGGCTTGACCTTTCCTGATTTGACCCTCAGGGGGTTCTGGAACCTAGCCGCAAGGGAAGCCCTCTCTCTCCATTGGTCTCCAGTACCAGGTAAGTGATGTTGAGACTGGGGCGGAGGTTCACCTTCCAGCAGGATAATGACCCTAAACATACAGACAGAACTACAATGTAATGGTTTAGATCAAAGCATATTCATGGCCCGGTCAAAGTCCAGACCTACAGTATCTCACAAAAAAGAGTACACCCCTCACATTTTTGAAAATATTTTAATATACCTTTTCATGTGACAACACTGAAGAAATTACACTTTGCTACAATGTAAAGTAGTGAGTGTACAGCTTGTATAACAGTGTAAATTTGCTGTCCCCTCAAAATAACTCAACACACAGCCATTAATATCTAAACCGCTGGCAACAAAAGTGAGTACACCCCTAAGTGAAAATGTCCAAATTGGGTCCAATTAGCCATTCCTCCCCCCGTTGTCATGTGACTTGTTAATGTTACAAGGTCTCAGGTGTGACTGGGAAGCAGGTGTGTTAAATTTGGCGTTATCGCTCTCACTGGTCACTGGAAGTTCAACATGGCACCTCATGGCAAAGAACTCTCTGAGGATCTGAAAAAAAAGAATTGTTGCTGTACATAAAGATGGCCTAAGCTATAAGAAGATTGCCAAGACCCTGAAACTGAGCTGCAGCACGATGGTCAAGACCATACAGCGGTTTAACAGGACAGGTTCCTCTCAGAACAGGCCTCGTCATGGTCGACCAAAGAGGTTGAATGCACGTGCTCAGCGTCATATCCAGAGGTTGTCTTTGGGAAATAGATGTATGAGTGCTGCCAGAATTGCTGCAGAGGTTGAAAAGTGGGGGGTCAGCCTATCAGTGCTCAGACCGTACGCCGCACACTGCATCAAATTGGTCTGCATGGCTGTCATCCCAGAAGGAAGCCTCTTCTAAAGATGATGCACAAGAAAGCCCACAAACAGTTTGCTGAAGACAAGCAGACTAAGGATATGGATTACTGGAACCATGTCCTGTGGTCTAATGAGACCAAGATAAACTTATTTGGTTAAGATGGTGTCAAGCGTGTGTGGCGGCAACCAGGTGAGGAGTACAAAGACAAGTGTGTCTTACTTACAGTCAAGCATGGGGGTGGGAGTGTCATGGTCTGGGGCTGCATGAGTGCTGCCGGCACTGGGGAGCTACAGTTTATTTAGGGAACCATGAATGCCAACATGTACTGTGACATAATGAAGCAGAGCATGATCCCCTACCTGCGGAGACTGAGCCACAGGGCAGTATTTTAAAATGATAATGACAAACACACCTTCAAGACGACCACTGCCTTACTAAAGAAGCTGAGGTTAAAGGTGATGGACTGGCCAAGCATGTCTCCAGACCTAAACCCCATTGAGCATCTGTGGGGCATCCTAAAACAGAAGGTGAAGGAGCACAAGGTCTGTAACATCCACCAGCTCCATGATGTCATCTTGGAGGGATGGAAGAGGAACTCCATGCCCTGGTGAACTCCATGCCCAAGAGGGTTAAGGCAGTCCTGGAAAATAATGGTGGCCACACAACATTTTGACATTTTTACTTTGGGGTGTACTTACTTTTGTTGCCAGCGGTTTAGACATTAATGGCTGTGTGTTGAGTTATTTTGAGCAAATTTACACTGTTATACAAGCTGTACACAAAAATGTACTTTACGTTGTAGCAAAGTGTAATATCTTCAGTGTTGTCACATGAAAAGATATAATAAAATATTTACAAAAATGTGAGGGCTGTACTCACTTTAGGCTCTATTTACACTAATGCGTTTTTTGGTGCATTTTGCAGAAATGCAGGGAATTTTTTTTAACATGGGCTCCTATGGAACATGTATACATCAATGCATTTTTGTGCCTCTGCGTTTTTGGAAAGGGTTAGGGACTTTTGTTCCCGCAAAATGCAGTGTTTTGCATGTAATAGACTTCAATGGACCCGCATCCAAAACGCAAGTACGGCGTTTTTACCGCGATTTTGACGGGATTTTGCAGCGTTTTGCTTTTTTTTTTACACTGTATATAGCTGGTTGCTAAGGAGGGAGCCGGCCGTCACATCCTTAACAACCGATAAGTCATCAGCCGTCAGCGGGCTTCCCGCTGAATGTAAAAAAAAAAGAATTGCCGGCTAAAAAAAAAAAACAGCGAGGGCCCCCCCCCCCAGGTCCATACCAGGCCCTTGGGTCTAGTATGGATTCGGATAGCACCCCCATGCCAAAATTTTTTTAAAAATGGCGCGGGGTCCCCCCAAAATCCATACCAGACCTTTATCCGAGCATGCAGCCCGGCAGGCCAGGAAAGGGAGGGGACGAGTGAGCGGCCCCCCCTCCTGGACCATACCAGGCCGCATGCCCTCAACATGGGGGGGTGGATGCTTTGTGGCAGGGGGGCTCTGCTCCCCCCACCCCAAAGCCCCTTCCCCCATGTTGATGGGGACAAGGGCCTCTTCCCGACAACCCTTGCCCGGTGGTTGTCGGGGTATGTGGGCCGGGGGCTTATCGGAATCTGGAAGCCCCCTTTAACAAGGAGGCCCCCAGATCCCGCCCCCTCCTATGTAAATGAGTATGGCGTACATTGTACCCCTACCCATTCACTAAAAAAAAGTAGTGTAGTGTGAAAAAAATACAGTAGACAGTTTTTGACAAGTCTTTTATTAAAAATATCTTCTTCTTCTTCTCCGCTTCTTCCTCCGGTCTTCCTCCATCTTCTCCCACATCTTCATCCTCTGGCCTTCTCCTTCACCCCCTGCTTCTTCTTTCACTCTTCTTCTGTCTTCTTTGTCCGGTGTTCTTCTTCCTCTGCCACCGTTCCTGCCTCCGACCCTCCTCCGACGCTGTGTCCCGCTGATCTGACAGCGCCGATGTCCTGCCTTTCTTAAATAACGATGGGGGCGTGGCAATCAGATTAATTCATCCGGAGGCCATGCCCCCTTGTGACGTCACGGACCCATCATGTCCTGGGCGGTGACGTCACAAGGGGGCGTGGCCTCCGGATGACGTAATCCGATTGCCACGCCCCCATCGTTATTTAAGAAATGCAGGACATCGGCGCTGACAGATCAGTGGGGCGCAGCATCGGAGGAGGGTCGTCGGCAGGAGCAGCGACAGAGGAAGAAGAACACCGGACAAAGAAGACAGAAGACAGAAGAGCGGGAGAAGGAGAAGACCGGAGGTTGAAAATGTGGGAGAAGATGGCGGAAGACCGGAGGAAGAAGCGAAGAAGAAGAAGAAGATTTTTTTAATAAAAGACTCGTCAAAAACTGTCTACTGTATTTTTTAACACTACACAGATTCCGATAAGCCCCCCGCCCACAGGCCCCGACAACCACCGGGCAAGGGTTGTCAAGAAGAGCCCCTTGTTCCCATCAACATGGGGGCAAGGTGCTTTGGGGTGGGGGTCGCAGAGCACCCCCTGCCCCAAAGCACCCATTCCCCCATGTTGAGGGCATGTGGCCTGGTATGGTTCAGGAGGGGGGACGCTCGCTCGTCCCCCTCCCTTTCCTGACCTGCTGGGCTGCATGCTCGGATAAGGGTCTGGTATGGATTTTGGGGGGACCCCCACGCCATTTAAAAACAAAATTTGCATGGGGTTCCCCTCCGAATCCATACTAGACCCAAGGGGCTGGTATGGACCTGGGGGGGAGCCCACTGTGTTTTTTTTCTCGTTTTTTTTGTTTTTTTTTAAGCCGGCAACTCTTTTTTTTTACATTCAGCGGGAAGCTGCTGACAGCTGATGACTCATCGGTTGTTAAGGACGCGGTGACCGACTTCCCTGCCCCCTCCTTAGCAACCAGCTATATACAGTGTAAAAAAAAAAGGAAACGCAAATCGAGGCAAAATCGCTGTAAAAACGCGTGTCTAAAAACGCAGCAAGCACCGCAAAAAGCACTGTAGAAATGCTCAAAAGCAACATGCATAGATGTGAAATGAGATACAGTAAAACCTTGGTTTGCGAGCATAATTCGCTCCATAATTTGCTTGTAATCCAAAGCACTTGTATATCAAAGCATTTTTTTTACAGGGTATTAAAGAGAAGAGAGGCACCTCTAAGTGTAGCAATAAGTTGCTAAATGTTGTACCTGCAATAAATGTAACCATAGTGCTACACTTAGAGGCTCCTCTCTTCTTTTTTATACTCAGTTGTGACATGACGCTACAGTACTCTTATATCAAGACATCGCTTGTATATCAAGGCAAAATTTATAAAAAAAAATTGCTTGTCTTGCAAAACGCTCTCATACCAAGTTACTCTCAAACCAAGGTTTTACTGTACTGTAAATTGCTGTTCACAGACACTCTCCATCCAATCTGACAGGACTTGAGCTATTTTGCAAAAAAGAATGGGCAAAAATGTCACTCTCTAGATGTGCAAAACTGGTAGAGACATACCCAAAAAGACTTGCAACTGTAATTGCAGCAAAAAATGGTTCTACAATGTAATGACTCTGGGCTGAATACAAATACATGCCACACTTTTAGATATTTATTTGTAAAATATTTTGAAAACCATTTATCATTTTCCTTCCACTTCACAATTATGTGCCACTTTGTGTTGGCCTATCACATAAAATCCCATTAAAATACATTTTTGTTTTTGGTCATCACACGACAAATTGTGGAAAATTTCAAGGGGTATGAATACTTTTTTAAGGCACTTAATATACCGGTACTTAAAGCGGAGTTCCACCCAAAAGTGGAAATTCCGCTCATTTGTCTCCCCCCCCCCTCCGGGGCCACATTTGGCACCTTTCAGGGGGGAGCGGATACCTGTCTTTGACAGGTATCCTGTCCCCACTTCCAGGAGTCAGGGCCGCGGAGCATTAGGTCACAGCTCGGCTCCCTCCTCCTTCCCCCGCCGCCGAGCCAGTAGGAGAGCGCAGCGGTGCCTTGCGCATGCGCAGTAGGGACCCGGCATGAAGCCGTAATGCTACATTGCCGGGTTCCCTTACCCGCCATGGCGGCAGTGACAGCACCCGACAGCTGATGGAACTCCAGGACAGGTAAGTGTCCTATTATTAAAAGTCAACAGCTGCAGTGTAGCTGCTGGCTTTTCATTTTTGCGGTGGTGGGCGGACCTCCACGTATATTAATGTACTGTATATAGTAATGTATTAATATAGTATATTACATTGCAGTGCCAATTGATTATTTTTTTTTATTTTTTTTATATCTTTATGTATAAGCATTGTGACAGCAGGAAGGTAAAGTCACCTGGTTGCATCCAGGGGGGTAGATATATTTCGCCCAGATTCAGGCTTTACGCCGACTTATACAACTAGGTGGAGAGTTGTATAAGGCTAGTGGGCTCATGGATGACTCATACCTCTAGGGAGAGTGTGGGGCGTCGTGCAGACAGAGATGAGGAGACCAGCTGAACCTTGTCAGCTCATTTAGGCCTCTATAAGAACTCCCAGCTTCATTAGATGTATGCTCATGCCTGGAACCAGACCTGTGTGGACTGTCTAGGGAGAGTGAACCCCTGTGCGGTGAGACAAAGCCTGTGTGGCTATTTGCTTGGACATTTAAAACCAGGGACTTAGGGACTAGGACAGCACTAGGCTGATCCCAGTTGTTAGTTAGGAAACCTGTATGTTTAGTCAGAGGTCAAGTTGACCAGGATTTATTTTGTTTATGTTTCTTTTGCTTTGCTGTGTTTTGTCACTGTAAATAGAAAATAAACCGCACCTTTTTGATTTTGAAAACCACAACCTCCGTTTGCTGGGCCTGTTTTTGTGTGGGGAGCCCATCTCGGGGGTCACACACACCCGCTGCCGAGCTAACCCCCTCACAGTTGGTGGAGAACCAGTGGCAGTTTTTTTTTTTAAGCCAGCATGGAGGAGATACTGAAGCAGCTGGCTCTAGCAAATGCCAATCAACAGCAGACAAATGCAGGTTTGCAAAAGAACTTCGCAGCCCAGCAGCAAGCTCATCAACAGAGCCTTGCAGCCCAGCAGCAGACAAACGCAACTTTGCAACAGAGTCTGGAGGCTCAGCAACAAGCCCAGCAGCAATCTGAGGCCCGCTTCATAGACCTGTTGCAGAAGCAAGAGCAGAGACTACAACAACAGATGGAAGCAGTAATGCAGCAACGTCCGCAGACCAGTGAGGAAAGCCGTCCCACTAATACCGCGTCCTTTGGGGTGAGTCGTTTATTGACAAAAATGACTGGAGAGGATGATCCAGAGGTATTTTTGACCACATTTGAAAGGACCGCTGAAAGAGAAAAGTGGCCTGAGGAGCAGTGGGCTGGACTGGTGGCTCCTCTGTTAACTGGTGAATCGCAGAAAGCTTACTATGACCTAGAGCCTAACCAAGCAAAAGACTATGTGATGCTAAAAGCTGAAATATTGGCAAGGCTGGGTGTCACCCAGGCTGTCCGGGCTCAGCGTGTGCATAACTGGACTTTCCAGCTTGGAAAACCCCCCAGGTCTCAAATGTATGATCTCATTCACCTGAGCAGAAAGTGGCTACAGCCAGAGACTTTGTCCGCACCAAAGATTGTGGAACGTGTTGTAATGGATCGGTTTTTGAGAGCTCTTCCTACTGCCATCCAAAAGTGGGTAAGCCATGGAGACCCAGAGACGGCCGATGGTCTTGTGGATCGTGTGGAGAAATACTTGGCTACAGAGAACCTGACGGCCTCTTCCAGAGACACTCGGACTTTCCACCCTAAGACCAGACCATCCCCAGGGGCGGATAAGAGGATTCCAAGGGGTGAGGGTGGAGAGAGTGAGAGGGTGGGAGCTCTACCCCAAGTTTGGCGAGAACAGCCTGGGAAATCAGCGGCTCAAGAGGCCGCAAGAAGGATCGTTTGCTACCGCTGCCGGCAAGCGGGACATATTGCAGCCAATTGCCCGGTTGTGGAGGAACCCATGCAGTGTGACTTTCTGACGGGCAGACGTCAGTCGCTGTGTGCGACAGTCGCATGCACTGCCATTCGAGGAACTGAGAAACATTTATGCAAAATGTGTGTTAATGGTAGAAATGTTGTGGTATTGTTGGATTCAGGTAGCCTTGTGACCCTGATAAAGGCTGAGTTAGTTAAAACAGAGGTCTCTGGGAATAGCAAGGTAGCTGTTATTTGTGTGCATGGGGACACCCGAGAGTATCCAGTGACTACAGTGTGTTTCGAGACCCCCAAAGGTACCCTCTCTCATCCAGTGGGCTTAGTATCTCAGTTACCGCATGACGCCATTGTGGGAAGGGATTTTCCGAAGTTCTGGGAACTGTGGGATGATCCTGAGCCCCCCACTGGTGCCCCTATGTACCAGGAATGTGATAGCCAGAACTCCCCTGAGAGTGGTGAGGACTCTCCGGAATTTCCCTTATCAGTATTGGCAGGGGAGACTCAAGAAACTGGAGAGGAGCCCACCTCCTCAGACGAAAACCTACCGTCTGTGGAGTTTTCTGATCTTGAGGTTCACAGGGAAAACTTTGCCACAGAACAGTTGAAAGACCCCGCCCTAATAAAGGCACGGGAAAACGTAGTGAAAATAGATGGCGAGTTAGTGAACCCAGATAATACCTGCACTTACCCATACTTCAGCGTAGAGAAGGACCTACTGTATCGGGTGGCAAAAAGGGCAGAAGAAACCGTTGAGCAGCTTGTGGTGCCCAAACCTTACAGGAAGTTGGTGTTGGAGTTGGCCCATGGGCACATTCTTGGAGGTCATCTGGGGACAGAGAAAACCCGAGAGAGGGTATTACAGAGATTCTATTGGCCGGGGGTGATGAAGGACATAGAAAATTATTGTTCCTCCTGCCCTGTGTGTCAGAGGTCGGCCCCGATGCCACATTTCCGTAGCCCGCTGGTCCCTCTACCCATCATTGAGGTCCCGTTTGAGAGGATCGCCATGGATTTGGTAGGTCCTATAATCAAGTCCGCTAGGGGGCACCAGTACATATTAGTTATAATGGACTATGCCACCCGTTATCCAGAAGCGATCCCTCTCCGAAATACCTCGGCCAAAACCATAGCCAAAGAGCTATCTCTTGTGTTTAGCCGGGTGGGTATTTGTAAAGAATTGCTTACGGACCAAGGTACACCCTTTATGTCCCGGGTTATGAAGGAGCTGTGTAAATTGTTCAAAGTGACGCAATTACGTACATCTGTGTATCACCCCCAAACCGATGGGCTGGTTGAAAGGTTCAACAAAACCCTAAAACAAATGTTGAAGAAAGTGGTGGATAGAGATGGAAAGGATTGGGACTGTCTACTTCCTTATCTGATGTTTGCTATTAGGGAGGTGCCCCAATCCTCTACGGGATTCTCCCCCTTTGAGTTACTGTATGGGAGACACCCAAGAGGGCTGTTGGATATTGCCAAGGAAACTTGGGAAAGTGAGAGTTCTCCCCACAGGAGTGTGATTGAGCATGTCGCCCTGATGCAAGACCGAATTGCACAGGTAATGCCCATCGTGAAGGAACATTTGGCCCAAGCGCAGTTAGCACAGCAGAGAGTGTACAACCGTGGAGCCAAGACCCGTACCTTTTCCCCGGGGGATAGGATACTGGTACTTGTCCCTACGGTTGAAAGTAAATTCCTTGCCAAATGGCAAGGCCCCTACGAGATAATGGAAAAAGTGAGCGAAGTGAATTACAAGGTCAGACAACCAGGAAGGCGAAAGCCCGAACAGATCTATCACGTTAATCTGTTGAAAGCCTGGAGGGATAGAGAGTCCCTAGTCGCAGACACTTGGTCACCAGCTCAAACTGGTTGCGTGATTCCTGAGGTTGGAATAGCAGCCACCTTGTCACAACCCCAACAACAGGAGGTTAAGGAGTTTGTGCTTCGCAACAAGGAGGTATTCTCTGAGCTGCTGGGACAAACATCTGGGGTAGAGCATGACATCATTACCCCGCCCGGTGAAAGGGTGAAGTTAAAACCCTATCGGATCCCAGAGGCCCGACGGGAGGCAATACGGGAGGAAGTACAGAAAATGCTGAACTTAGGGGTGATAGAGGAGTCCCAAAGTGATTGGTCTAGTCCCATTGTGTTGGTGCCTAAACCGGATGGGAGCTGGCGATTTTGTAACGATTTTCGTCAGTTGAACAAAGTTACAAAATTTGACACCTACCCCATGCCACGTATAGATGAGTTGATCGACCGACTGGGAACAGCCCGATACATGACGACTCTTGACCTCACAAAAGGGTATTGGCAAATCCCCCTGGCCAAGTCGGCCAAAGAGAAAACCGCATTTGTAACCCCAGACGGGGCGTTCCAATATAAAAGAATGCCGTTCGGGTTACAGAATGCGCCGGCCACATTCCAGCGGAAAATGGACCAGATGCTGAGGCCCCATCGGAAGTATGCTGCGGCTTACCTGGATGACATAATTGTCCATAGCACAGATTGGGCCTCACATCTGCCAAAAGTGCAAGCAGTCCTGGACTCTGTTCGGGAAGCAGGGTTTACGGCTAACCCCAAGAAGTGTACCATTGGGCAGGAGGAGGCCAAATATCTTGGGTACACCATTGGGAGGGGAGTAATAAAACCCCAACTCAACAAAGTCGAGGCCATCCAGAGTTGGCCACGTCCCAACAGCAAGAAGCAGGTACGAGCCTTTCTGGGAATCGCTGGGTATTATCGGCGATTCATTCCCCACTTTGCTTCTAAGGCTGTGCCCCTAACCAACCTGACGAAGGGGAAAGGGTCGGTCATGATTAAATGGACCCCCGAGGCTGAGGCAGCATTCCAATTCTTGAAACAAGCCTTATGTAGCCAGCCAGTGTTGTACTCACCCGACTTCTCTAAAGACTTTGTCGTACAAAGTGATGCGTCAGATGTGGGGTTAGGAGCAGTATTGTCCCAGGTCTGGAACGGGGAAGAGCACCCAGTCATTTACCTCAGCAGGAAGTTGAAGTCCCATGAGGTAAATTACGCCACCGTTGAAAAGGAGTGTTTAGCGGTGAAGTGGGCTCTAGATTCCCTTCGGTACTACCTGCTAGGTAGGCACTTTGACATGGTTACGGATCACGCTCCGTTAAAGTGGATGGCTCAAAACAAGGAAACAAATAGAAGAGTGAATAGGTGGTTCCTGGCCCTCCAGGAATTCAACTTCACAGTAAAGCATCGCCCTGGCGTTCAAATGGGGAATGTGGATGCTTTGTCTCGAGTACATGAATGCCTGATTGCTGGTGTTCCAACCCCGAGGTTAAAACAAGAGGGGGGGGGTATGTGACAGCAGGAAGGTAAAGTCACCTGGTTGCATCCAGGGGGGTAGATATATTTCGCCCAGATTCAGGCTTTACGCCGACTTATACAACTAGGTGGAGAGTTGTATAAGGCTAGTGGGCTCATGGATGACTCATACCTCTAGGGAGAGTGTGGGGCGTCGTGCAGACAGAGATGAGGAGACCAGCTGAACCTTGTCAGCTCATTTAGGCCTCTATAAGAACTCCCAGCTTCATTAGATGTATGCTCATGCCTGGAACCAGACCTGTGTGGACTGTCTAGGGAGAGTGAACCCCTGTGCGGTGAGACAAAGCCTGTGTGGCTATTTGCTTGGACATTTAAAACCAGGGACTTAGGGACTAGGACAGCACTAGGCTGATCCCAGTTGTTAGTTAGGAAACCTGTATGTTTAGTCAGAGGTCAAGTTGACCAGGATTTATTTTGTTTATGTTTCTTTTGCTTTGCTGTGTTTTGTCACTGTAAATAGAAAATAAACCGCACCTTTTTGATTTTGAAAACCACAACCTCCGTTTGCTGGGCCTGTTTTTGTGTGGGGAGTAGTGATGAGCCGAACACCCCCGGGTTCGGTTCGCACCAGAACCCGCGAACGGACCGAAAGTTCGAACGAACATTAGAACCCTATTAAATACAATGGATGCGAACGTTCGAATTCTAAAGTGCTAATTATAACAACTATTATGCATGTTATTGTCCTAAAAAGGGTTTGGGAACCCGGGTTCTGCACCAGGGGACATGTATCAATGCAAAAAGAAGTTTTAAAAAAAGGTCGTTTTTCGGGAGCAGTCATTTTAATGATGCATAAAGTGAAAAAAAAAAGTCAAATATTCCTTTAAATATCGTACCTGGGGGGTGTCTAAAGTATGCCTGTGAAGTGCCACGTGTTTCCCGTGTTTAGAACTGTCCCTGCACAAAATGACACTTCTAAAGGAAAAAAAAGCCATTTAAAACTGCTTGCGGCTTTAATGTAATGTCTGGTCCCGGTAATATGGATGAAAATCTTTAAGAAAAATGGCATAGCTACCCCATGACCCCCCCCCCCTACCCCAGCCCATTACCAGCCCCTTTGGGTCTTGTATGGATATTAAGGGGAACCCCGCACATAAAATAAAAAAGGCCCTATATACTCTGAACAGCCGTATACAGGCGGTGCATACAAGACAGGGACTGTAGGTTTGTTCTTATGTAGAATGTGTTTGTAATTTTGAACAGGTACATTGTTGAAGTGTAGCTCCAGCCCAAAAATCTATTTTTAAACTTTTTGGGAAACATAGGTAAGGGTTATCACCCCTGTAACATTTGTTTTGCTGTCTGTGCCCCTGTTCAGAACATTTCACCTCACTTTCCGTCCCAATGACAACTGTTTTTGAAATGTGGTGTTTTTCTTGAAACAAGGATTGCTGATAAAGCATCAGTACAGATGAGACCCCTTTCTCCCATATTTATTCTTACAGGAGAGAATTTTCCTTTCTAGGGGTAGATTTCCTCTCACTTCCTGTTGTCTTCTTTCGTTTGCAAGTAGGAGTCGTTTGTAAGTTGGATGTTTGAAAGTAGGGACCTGCCGTATATACTCTGCAGAAATAGGCCCCTTAGTTGTTGGTGTTGGCACAACACTGTAAGCACTCAGTTACTCTTGGTTGGTGCTGGAACGCCCTGCTGTCAACTATTATATCAGGAATTTTAATTACATATAATTGTTGAACAGTGGTAGTAAAAATTGGGGCTTTGATGGTGGTGCTGGTGCCACAACACTGTAAGCCCTGACAGTTACTCTTGGTGGGTGCAGCAATGGGCCCTGCTGTGAATTATTAGATCAAGAATTGTAATTACATGCCCCTTTTGAACAGGGGCTGAAAAATTGGGCCTTTCGTGGTGGTGGTGGTGGTGGCGTTGCCACAAGACTGTAAGCCCTCAGAGTTACTCTTGGTGGGTGCAGCAATGGACCCTGCTGTGAATTATTAGATCAAGAATTGTAATTGCATGCCCCTGTTGAACAGGGGCTGAAAAATTGGGCCTTAGGCACTGGTGGCACAACACTACAACCCCTCACAGATACTGTACTTGGAGCACAGCAATGAGCCCTGTTGCAAAGTATTGCTTCAAAAATTGTAATGACACGCCCCTGTTAAACAGGGGCTGAAAAATTGGGCCTTAGGCACTGGTGCCACAACACTCCAACCCCTCACAGATACTGTACTTGGAGCACAGCAATGAGCCCTATGGCAAATTATTGCTAAAAAAATTGTAATTACACGCCCCTGTAAAACAGGGGCTGAAAAATTGGGCCTTAGCCACTGGTGGCGGCACCCATAAACAAAAATGATCTTCCAAGCTATCATCATCAATCGTATCATTGAGGACTCGGAGGAGGAGGATAGCCAGTCAACATAACAGCACAGGCACTCAGCATCAGCATCAGTCTTGAAGGGATGTGACATGTTAAAATCAATTAGTCTGTTATATCAGCATCAGGTGTGTGGTAGCTGGTGGTGATCCAAGACTGGTTCATCTTGATGAAAGTCAGTCGATCAACCGAGTCGGTGGACAGGCGCACCCTGTGATCCGTGACAAATCCTCCAGCAGCACTGAATGTGCGTTCCGAAAGAACGCTGGATGCAGGACAGGCCAGTAGCTCAATTGCATACTGTGCAAGCTCTGGCCAGTGATCCATCCTCAAGACCCAGTAAGCCAGAGGATTTTCGGTGGGGAAGGTGTCCAAGTCTGACCTTGCCCCTAGATATTTCTGCACCATGTTTATCAGACGCTGGCGATGGTTGCTGGAACCGATCATACTTTGGGGCTGCGGACTAAAGAATTGTCTGAACGCATCGGTCAGACGGCCACCTTCCCCACCGCTCCTTCTTTGACTGGCCGAAGCCTCAGCAACTCGTTGTCCAGGACCAGGAGTTTGTAACCTCCCAGTCTCTGGGAACGCGTTGCACAGACCTTTCTGCAAGGCCTCCCGGAGTTGTCTCATCCTCTGCTCCCTCTGCGACGGTAACATAAGGTCCGCAACCTTACCCTTGTACCGTGGATCAAGGAGAGTGGCCAGCCAGTAATGGTCCCTCTCCTTGATCCGAAGAATACGAGGATCCTTCCGCAGACTTTGCAGGATCAGGGAGGCCATGCAGCGTAGGTTTGCTGAGGCATTCGCTCCGGAGTCCTCTGGGTCACTAAGGACGACATGATCCGCAGCCACCTCCTCCCAGCCACGTACAAGTCCACTGGTTTCTTGGGACTGTAAATCATCCCTAAAAGACTGCTGCTGATGATGCTGAGTGCCAGCCTCCACCTCCATGCTGACACAATCCTCCTCCTCCTCCTCCTCCTCCTCCTCTTCCTGTGCGATGGGTGGGACAGAAGGAACACTGTCTGGGTAAAGGGGGCCTTGAGAGGCAAGGAAGTCCTCCTCTTCCTGCCTCTGTTCTGCCTCAAGTGCCCTGTCCATTATTCCACGCAGCGTGTGCTCCAACAGGTGGACAAGAGGTACAGTGTCACTGATGCATGCACTGTCACTGCTCACCATCCTCGTGGCCTCCTCAAATGGTGCCAGGACAGTGCATGCATCCCTGATCATGCCCCACTGGCGTGGAGAAAAAAAACCAAGCTCCCCTGACCCTGTCCTGGTGCCGTAGTCGCACAGGTACTCATTGATGGCCCTCTGCTGCGTGTGCAGCCGCTGCAGCATGGCCAACGTTGAGTTCCACCTGGTGGGCATGTCACATATAAGGCGGTTCTTGGGCAGGTTCAACTCCTTTTGCAGCTCAGCCAGGCGAGCACTGGCATTATAAGATCTGCGGAAATGCACACAGACTTTCCTGGCCTGCCTCAGGACATCCTGTAAGCCCGGGTACCTGCCCAAGAACCGCTGCACCACCAGGTTAAGGACGTGAGCCACACAGGGCACATGGGTCAGTTGTCCCTGTCGGAGGGCGGAGAGGAGGTTGGTGCCATTGTCGCAAACCACCATTCCTGGCTTAAGCTGGCGTGGCGTCAACCACCTCTCGGCCTGGCCCTGCAGAGCAGACAGGACCTCTGCCCCAGTGTGGCTTCTGTCCCCCAAACACACCAGCGCAAGCACGGCATGGCATCTTTTTGCCTGCGTACTTGCGTAGCCCCGTGAACGGCTACGGAGCACCGCTGGTTCATAGGACAAACCACAGGAAGAGGCCATGGAGGAAGAAGAAGAGGAGGGGGTGGAGGAGAGAGGTGTGTCACAACCAGTAGTAGCATTTTGAAGGCGTGGCGGTGGGACAACCTCCAACACTACTGCACCTTGTCCTGCATCCTTCCCAGCTGCCAAAAGAGTGACCCAATGGGCCGTGAAAGAAAGGTAACGTCCCTGTCCATGCCTGCTGGACCATGAGTCAGCGGTAATATGCACCTTACCGCTGACCGCCCTGTCCAGCGAGGCCAAGACATTGCCTTCCACATGCCGGTAGAGAGCCGGAATAGCCTTCCGTGAGAAAAAGTGGCGTTTGGGAACCTGCCACTGAGGAACCGCACATTGCACAAACTCACGGAAGGGGGCCGAGTCTACCAACTGAAAAGGCAGCAGTTGAAGCGCTAGCAATTTAGCCAAGCTAGCATTCAACCGCTGGGCATGTGGATGGCTGGGAGTGAACTTCTTTCGACGGTCCAGCAGCTGGGGCAGGGAAATTTGCCTGCTAGAATCGGACGTCGGTGTACTGCTAGCAGAGTGGCCGCAAGTACTTGGCTGTGACACACCTAATTCTACACCTTCATTCCTCTCAGTGCATGTTTCAGAGAGGACTGAAGTTATAGTGGGGTTGGAGATCCCAGCTGATGCGGTGCAAGGAGAGGTCCGCTTTGTTCTTTGGTGTGGGTCTTTGAGGTAGGCTTGCCAACGAGCTGCATGGCAGGTCAACATATGTCTGGTCAGGCATGTGGTACCCAAGCGGCTGATGTTTTGGCCACGCGATATACGCTTGAGACATATGTTGCAAACAGCAGCTGTGCGATCTGATGCACTAGCCTCAAAAAAGGCCCACACCAAAGAACTTTTTGAATGACGGGCAGAGGCAGCGCCCTGCACAGGCGGAGCTCTGCGGTGTGATTCCGTCGGTGTACTGCCCTTACGCTGGCCACCAAAGGGCATCCTGCCTCATTGGAGATGTGCCTCCTCCTCATCCTCCTCCTCCTCCTCTCTCCTATTAGGCACCCACGTGGAGTCAGTGACCTCATCATCACCTCCCTCCTCATCACTGGAGCCAATCTGGCAGTATGCTGCAGCTGCTGGAACATGACTGCCAGATTGGTGTCCTTCTTGAGCATCCCCTCTGTCTGCTCTCACGCTACTGCCTTCCTCTAGCTGGGTTTCATCATCAGACCCTTCGAAACGCTGGGCATCCTCCTGGAGCATGTACCCAACACTGTGCTGAAACAGTTCGGGGGACTCCTCAGGAGGAGGACATGGTGGGTCTAGGGAAGGAGTGACTGATGATGAGTCTGACATTGATACCAGGGAAGAGGACGCTTTGGCAGCTGCTTTTCCAGTACCCTGAGCCTGGGTGAGAGAGGATGAGGAGGAGGAGGAGGGCTTGGTCATCCACTCTACCAAGTCTTCGGCATGATGTGGCTCAACATGTCCAGCTGCCGAAAAGAAGGACAAGCGTGTCCCATGGCCATGTGCTGATGACAATGCACCGCGTCCACGACCAGCACTGTTGCCCCCAGACACAGAGCCTGCTTGCCCTCTTTTATTGCCTCCTGACTGTCTGCCTCTCCTTGTTTGCCTTCCAGACATTCTAATAGATGGCCTGCAGGGAGATGGGAAAAAAGCAATAAGGGCTACCTTCAGGTGTCCTTCTCTGTCCCTTGAAACAAGGACTTTGACAGTGAAAGAAACTGACACTCTCCCTACCTACAGTTTTCTGTCCCTAGAAAAAATGTTTTTTTTAAGCACAATTTAGCACAAGGAGAATTCACTCACTGTCCTTCCAGGTCCCTGGAAACAAGGACTTTGACAGTGAAAGAAACTGACACTCTCCCTACCTACAGTTTTCTGTCCCTAGAAAAAATGTTTTTTTTAAGCACAATTTAGCACAAGGAGAATTCACTCACTGTCCTTCCAGGTCCCTGGAAACAAGGACTTTGACAGTGAAAGAAACTGACACTCTCCCTACCTACAGTTTTCTGTCCCTAGAAAAAATGTTTTTTTTAAGCACAATTTAGCACAAGGAGAATTCACTCACTGTCCTTCCAGGTCCCTGGAAACAAGGACTTTGACAGTGAAAGAAACTGACACTCTCCCTACCTACAGTTTTCTGTCCCTAGAAAAAATGTTTTTTTTAAGCACAATTTAGCACAAGGAGAATTCACTCACTGTCCTTCCAGGTCCCTGGAAACAAGGACTTTGACAGTGAAAGAAACTGAGGCCTCGTACACACGACCGATTTTCTCGTCGTAAAAAACACGTCGTTTTTTTCGACGAGATTCTTGTTAAGCTTGTCGATTTTCTCGTCAAGCTTTCTATGCGTACACACTGTCATTTCCCAATTTCCTCGTGGTTCTCTGCGCTCACGTCCAGCACGTACGACGGCACTATAAAGGGGAAGATCTTTTTTCTTGGCGCCACCCCTTGGGCTGCTTTTGCTGATCTCGTGTTACCGCGTGTGAAGTAAAAGTTTGGGAAGAGACGATTCGCGCTTTTCAGTCTTCGTACTTTTCAGATCGTTTTCTGCCGTTCAGTTTGTGCTTGTGGGTTCGTATCTTGACTTTCAGGGCGTCTAGGCAGGTCGTATCTGTTTTACAGTGCGTTCTTGCCTGTTCGTTTCTGAATTTCAGTTCGTTATTCATAGGCCTTGCTGTTCTAAAGTGCGTTCTGTTCTGTACGTTCTGATTAGACGACCGTTTCCTAGCCATGTCGCCTGGACGTTCTCGTCGTCGAGTTCGTGCTGTGCGTGCGCTTGGTGTTGGTCTGCTTGTTTTGGACCAAGACCAGTCCATGAATGGTGTGAGGAGGAGTTCATGGACCAAGAATTGGTTGCTCCAGCGGGACCAATTCTGCCACATGCCTCTGCTGCGGGAGATCGTCGAGAATAATCCTGAGGACTACAGGAATTTTCTGAGGATGTCTGACCCCGTTTTTCAGGAACTGTTGGCTTTGGTGTCCCCCTATATTACCAGGAAGGACACCGTTATGCGGGAAGCCATCAGTGCTGAGCAGAGGCTCATCGCCACGTTGCGTTACCTGGCGACAGGGAGAAGTCTTCAGGACTTGAAGTTCACCACAGGCATCTCCCCCCAGGCTCTGGGCCTCGTAATCCCAGACACCTGTTCTGCTATTATACAAGTCCTGCAGGAGGACTATATTAGGGTAAGTTTTCTCCCTTCACATCACATTTTATGTATTACATGTATGCTAATGTATTGTATTTCTTTCATCCTTTCCTAATTACCATGATTGTAATATGCTGAGAATGTCCCCTTTGTCCCCATGCATGCTGGAAGTTTTTAAATGCCCCTTTTTTATCCTCCCTAAATATTTCCCCTCACTAACTTTTCCAGCAGGGGCGCCTGTTGCTCCAAATGTTGGGGGGTTACAACCCCAATTTCGGAAATAAACTTCCTCCTTTTTTGCTCTGTTGCCTAATAAACGCCCCCAGTTGTCCCCTCCAATGCAGCCATTTAGTCCCCTCTATTGCAGCCAGTTTCCCCCCAGCCCTGCACTTACCTTCTTGTGGTCAGCGCCATCCTTCTTCTGTCCTTGATGTCTTCTCCTTCCCTTCATGTTGCATCAGCCAATCATGTTACCATTAAACAGACTTGGTGAACATGATTGCCAGAGCTGCCTGTCAGTGTTTACACAAGGAATTCCCCCTCCTTGCGTCCCCGATTTTTCTTTGAGGAAGCCAATTACATCCCTCAGGTTGTAATTTGCAAGACTTTTTTAATACCTGTTTCTGCTCTGCAATTTTAACCCCCTAAATGACGCAATTAATCATATGTCGGTCGCTTTACAAGAGGCCATCCACCTGAATAGTGTGCGGCATAGACAATACATAGGTTCATGCAACGCATGAACCTATGTATTGTTCTGAGTGATGGGCACAGGAGAGAGGGGACAGTGCTCCAGCGCCCACTCTGGACGCACCGCCACTGCAATGCTATCCTGTGGCCAAACACATCTCCCCCCCCCAAAATAATTTAGTAATGGCCCATCAGAGGGGGTGATGAATATGATAAATGAGCCTTCCATTATACTTTTTTTACACACCTTAATAAACGTATAATTAGATTGATGTTGGTCTCTAATTTTTTGGTCTTGAATTTGCTTGTAATGTATGCCTTTGTTTTTCTAATATTATTTCATCTTGTTTCACTCCACAGCTTCCTTCAACGCCACAGGAATGGCAGACTGTGGCATCGGAGTTTGCCACGCGGTGGGACTTCCCCAACTGCGGTGGTGCCATAGACGGGAAGCACGTCCGCATCGTGCCGCCACCCCGTTCTGGATCCTACTACTACAACTACAAGGGGTTTCATAGCATTGTGCTGATGGCGGTGGTGTCAGCACGGTATGAATTCCTCTATGTTGATGTAGGGAAGAATGGCCGGATGTCCGATGGGGGATCCTTCATCCAGACGGAGTTTGCCCTCCGTCTCCAGAGTGACGACCTTGCATTGCCACCGGATGCAGGGAATATTGAAGGACTCCCCTTTGTTTTCTTGGCTGATGAAGCCTTCGGACTCGGACGGCATCTTATGAGGCCATTTCCACAGAGGACCCTGACCCCAGAGAAGAGTGTGTTCAATTACCGGCTGGCCAGGGCCCGAAGAGTCGTTGAAAATGCCTTCGGCATAATGGCCAGCCGGTTCCGCCTTTTTATGACTTCCATCCACTTGGCGGACTACAAAATAAACTATGTAGTGTTATGCTGCTGTGTGCTACACAATTTTCTTTGCCGCAAAGCGAATTCATATATGGCCTCAGTTTTGCCAGAGGCTGGACTTTCCCCTGCAAATCCCCTTCCGGGCCTGGAATCTGCCCGTCTTGGCTTGCCCCCCCAAAATGCCCGTGTGGTTCGGGACAAATACATGGAGTATTTCACGGGTAGGGGGGCAATTCCTATGCCAGCCTATGTCTAAGTATCCCAATAAAAATCTTGTTTAAACCTTTAATTATTTGTTCTTTCCTGTCTCCTAGTTTGTCTTTGTGCATTTGTAGTGGCAAGTGTATTTTACTTTAGTAAATAACAACCAATTTCACTATGTTACCTTACAAAAGAACCAAATAAGCTTAGAGTGTATTATAAAAAGAAGCTACACGTTGTTTGTGGTCAAATATTTTACTCTCTGCACATTTTTTTTTGTTTTACTTTGGGGTTGGCCTGACCACAACCCGTCAAATTTTGGCTTATGAAAATACAAAAATACCACTTGCATTTCTAAAATGACAACATTGGATACCTCTGAGCAATCTGAGACATTCAGTTACACAAACTATGTCTCTATGTGCCCGTCCTAATATGGGGTCCTGCCACCCCTTGCCCAGCCAAAAATTCAATATGCACACATTTTTACTTTTTTGCAAATAGGAAGTTTACAATCCTGATCCCTATTGTCAACATGTGCTATCTGCCATCAGGGGTGATCAATGGATGTGTTTTGGGGGTGCATCCCCTTCCTCAGTTCACCGACTTTTGATACGAGGAAGGGGTTGCACCCACAAAAGACGTAC
The DNA here is from genome assembly GCA_029206835.1 of Rana muscosa. Classification (NCBI taxonomy): domain Eukaryota; kingdom Metazoa; phylum Chordata; class Amphibia; order Anura; family Ranidae; genus Rana; species Rana muscosa. The sequence goes on along the minus strand of CM055121.1, from coordinate 31,808,350 downwards.
ATGGATATCCCCTGATGGCAGATAGCACATGTTCACACACTGTGTGCATATTCAATTTTTGGCTGCTTTGTTACTCAAAAAATTAGTAAAAATATAAAAACAAACATGTAAAAACAAATGTGTTTGGATGGCTTATTGAATTCTCCCCAAAACATCGAGAATGTCTTTAAATGTTTGTTCCATCACATGGATTCTTTGTTTAATTAGGTCCAGTTCCGTGCTACATTCCATCACTTGCTGGATGAGGCGGAGGGCACTGTCAGCAGAGAACGGTGTGCTATCCTTCACAACATTTCCATCCCCTAAAAACCATAAAAAAAAATTAATAAAACTCTGCAGGCCTACCTCGCTTACCTTAAGCTGTGGTGTCAGATACTGACCTGTTGTGGTGACCAGATCCACAACGTCATCCACCTCTCCTTCCTGCACTTCTCCTTCCTCCACCTCAACTTCCTGCACATCTTTCGGTTGTGGATCTTTGGGAGTTTGGGGTTGCTTGGAAGTTGTGGGGTGCATGTGCTCCCTGGAGTGTCCTCCTCCCAGTCTTCTCTCCCCTATGAGAATAAAACCAAAGGTCTATTTATCACACTGTAAAAATCTCATTTTTAAACTTAAAACAGGCTAAATTGTTTGGAAGTGGGGTACAAGTGTGTGTTTGTGCGGAATTTAAAGAAAAATCCATTCTTTATGACCCCAAATATGTTTATTATTCACATTTGGATGTAATTTTTTGGACATGGAGGCACCACAAATAAACTCTGATGCACCTGTGTGGGACACCCAAAAAAGGCGGGTCTGGTGGCCCACACTATAGTGCTCCAAAGTACAGATGTGGAAGCAGCTGCTGAGTGTCCTCTCCTTTACACTGATTAAAGTTTGCATTTCATTCTCCTTACAAACACATCATCTAGACTTAAAAATTATCCACAATACTTGATCAAAAATGGCAGATGTCTAATTACTTTTGGGGGTCTTAAATAAGCCAAAACCACGGATAGTGGCCGAACGAAGTGTCGGTAACGTAACGAACGATTACTGTGCCCAACCTAGTTCAAAATAATACATTTTGGAAGGGAGTCCAATATGCTTTAAAAAAAAAAAAAGTCAGTTTCTAAAAAGATTAATAGCAGAAAGGTCGTCATTTTACTTACTTTTAGCGAGCATCCTCTTTATGCTCCTCAACTGGTCTGGCTCCCTCAGTTTGAGGTCTGACCACCTCTTTCTGAGCTGCTCATTTGAGCGTTTCACCCCGAACTTCGCCCTCAGACTCTTCACAACTTTAGTGAGGATTTTGGCCTTCCTTCTATTTGGTTTGCTATACGGCCCATGCTTGGCATCATAATCAGCCTTGACCAAGATGTCCACCATCTCCGCCATCTCCGCCAAAGACATATTCGATGCCTTGAATCTCCTCCTTGATCGTGACGTGTCCTCGGTCTCCGGGCTTGTCGCCTCGCTAGTTGCGGAATTATCAGACACCTGCTGTAACTCCGCCATATCTGTCTGCGCGCCGAAAGAGAAGGGGCGGGGAAAAGATGTTAGTTAGAACGTCATGGGCGGGCGACGTGTGCGGAGCGACGTGTTCGAATTTGGACGCATGCGTGGTGTGTATATAGCAAACACACATGTGACTATAGTACGTTCGGTGTGCGGAGAGAGGAGTTCAAGTGACGGACGTGCGAACGAAGGTATGTGATTTTGTGAGACTTGTTAAAATTGTTGGCCTATACTGTCTTGAGATTGTTGGAGGATATATATGGTGACTAGGATGTGAAGGAGGTTAGACTGTTTGCCTCACATTATTTAAATATAATTTATTTTACTTGCAGATACAATATGAATGTATTTATTAGCGACAAAGAGTTCCTGGCGGAATTTATTGACCGGGTAAGGGAGCTGCCGGCTCTGTGGGAGACCAAAAACCCCATCCCTAAAAAAAAAGGGGTGAGAAAAGCAGCGCTGGAGAAGCTGCTCCCATTTGTGCATACCAAGGTGCCCACAGCCACAGCAAAACAAGTGGACACTAAAATTGGGAGCTTGAGAGGTACCTACAGGACTGAACGCTCTAAGGTGCTGGCTTCTCAGAGGTCAGGAGCAGCAGCAGATGATGTTTATGTCCCGGTTTTGTGGTACTACAGCAGGATGTCCTTCCTGGATGACCACATTGAGCCAAGGCCATCACTCTCCACTCTTCCCCCCAGACTTCCCTGCAGCCAACCTGAGCCTTCTCTGGAGCAAGAGGAGGCAGCCATCCTGGATGATCCTGATTTGGCCATCTGGAGCCAGGTATAGTATTAACTGAAAATGTAGTGGGATAAAATTAATGTTTCCCAAATATGTCAGGATGAGAAACATACATTATTTTGTATTCAACAAGTGAAATCATGATCTGTAGACATTATTCTGCACTTAATTGTGTGGTAAATAGTCAAGCTGATGTAGTGGTAAATTTAAAGCAAGGATTTATGCATTTACATTCTAATTGCTTCCATCAGGATTACAAAGTTTGATGCAAAGATTAAACCAACATATTAAACTATGTTTCTTTTTCATACACAGGATGAAATCAGCCAGGAGGAGGGTCTGGAAACTGTCAGGCAGGAGGAGGAAGGGCCCAGTGGCAGCCAGGAGGTGGCAGGGCCCAGTGGCAGCCAGGAGGTGGCAGGGCCCAGTGGCAGCCAGGAGGTGGCAGGGCCCAGTGGCAGACAGGAGGTGGCAGGGCCCAGTGGCAGCCAGGAGGTGGCAGGGCCCAGTGGCAGACAGGAGGTGGCAGGGCCCAGTGGCAGACAGGAGGTGGCAGGGCAAAGGAGAAGCACCAGATCCCAGGTGCCTCCCATCAGGCTTCACAAAAGAGGCAGGAGGGACAGGACCACCAGTGAGGCAGCAATGGCCCTTATTAAAGAGGCCCATGCCACCCTCAAGGAGCCCACATCCCCTGAAGAGGCCATTGCCGGCCTAGTGGAGGCTAAGTTCAAGGTGATGAGCATGGAGCAACGCCTCCTATGCGAACCCCTGCTCATCACCTTGCTCAACAAGGGGGTGATGGAGCAAATTACCCCCAATACCGCCATATGTGAGGTGGCCCAACTGACCCAACCTCAACCTCCACCTCCACCTTCCTCTTCTGCCCCACCCCCTTCTGCTACCCCTCCACCTTCTGCCCCACCCCCTTCTGCTACACCTCCACCTTCTTCTTCTGCCCCACCCCCTTCTGCTACACCTCCACCTTCTGCCCCACCCCCTTCTGCTACACCTCCACCTTCTGCCCCACCCCCTTCTGCTACACCTCCACCTTCTTCTTCTGCCCCACCCCCTTCTGCTACACCTCCACCTCCTCCTCCTGACAGGAGTACCCCTCCAGTGGGCCAGCCTCCAGCTAAACGAAGAAGGAAGGCTTCAGTAAAGGCTGCAGGGAAGGTTGCCAGGAAGAAGAGGAAGTGATGGCCTTGCTTCATTGTGGTCGCACTGGTCGGACAGAAGGCAGCCTGTTGTAGTACCACACACTTGGGACATATATCTCACCTGCTGCTGTTCCTGACCTCTGGGAGGCCAGCATCAGATTGTGTTCTGAAATGTGGGCCTTCTCAAGCTCCCAATTTTAGTGTCCACACAGGGTTGCTGTGTGCTCTGGGGTCCCTGGGATGCACAAATGGCAGCAGCTTCTCCAGCGCTGCCTTCTCTTTATTTAATTTATAAACATGAATAAATGTGTTTTTTGTTTAAGTTCATACTTGACTATGTGTATTTTTAAATAAAAAAAAACAAGCTTTGGAGTAAGCAGATACATTTGACTGACAATAAAAGGCACAGATATCACCCCCCCAAAAGAATAACTAAATCTGATTAGCTCAAAAACATGGTGTGAAATTTTAAAAATATAGATTAGAAAATTAAATGGGAGATCGCTATCAAAACATTGAGAAATTATAATTAACATCATTTTGAAAAATCTAACCATTTAAATTATTCCTAAAAACTTGCACGATATAATACACATAAATCTTATAAAGAGCAGCATGAAAAAGGTTAAAAATAAGGCATAACTCTGTGTGAATATCAGCAGCAAAAGAAGGTCTCTCGTTTTGATTAATGTAACATTCTAACGAAGAATTCAATGCAGAACATTTAAACGATGAAATATTTATGAGCGTGACGAATGTGCTCTCTCCATTATGAAGGCTTGTTTTACCAGAAGATGCGCTCCCGTCTCATAGTTGCTTGTGAGCATGCGCACTTTTGGAAGAGTCGTAAAAGCATACACACGAACCATTTTCTCGTCACAAAACAGGCCGACGAGAAACACGACGAGGAAATCTGGACTCCTGACGAGAAAATAGAGAGCAGGTTCTCTATTTTCTCGTCGAGATTCTCGTCAAGTTTCTCGTCGTAAAACCATACACACGAACGTTTTTCTAGACAAAAAAACTCTCGCGGCACTTTTCTTGACTGTTTACGACGAGAAAATCGGTCGTGTGTACGAGGCCTGACACTCTCCCTACCTACAGTTTTCTGTCCCTAGAAAAAATGTTTTTTTTAAGCACAATTTAGCACAAGGAGAATTCACTCACTGTCCTTCCAGGTCCCTGGAAACAAGGACTTTGACAGTGAAAGAAACTGACACTCTCCCTACCTACAGTTTTCTGTCCCTAGAAAAAATGTTTTTTTTAAGCACAATTTAGCACAAGGAGAATTCACTCACTGTCCTTCCAGGTCCCTGGAAACAAGGACTTTGACAGTGAAAGAAACTGACACTCTCCCTACCTACAGTTTTCTGTCCCTAGAAAAAATGTTTTTTTTAAGCACAATTTAGCACAAGGAGAATTCACTCACTGTCCTTCCAGGTCCCTGGAAACAAGGACTTTCACGGTGAAAGAAACTGACACTCTCCCTACCTACAGTTTTCTGTCCCTAGAAAAAATGTTTTTTTTAAGCACAATTTAGCACAAGGAGAATTCACTCACTGTCCTTCCAGGTCCCTGGAAACAAGGACTTTCACAGTGAAAGAAACTGACACTCTCCCTACCTACAGTTTTCTGTCCCTAGAAAAAATGTTTTTTTTAAGCACAATTTAGCACAAGGAGAATTCACTCACTGTCCTTCCAGGTCCCTGGAAACAAGGACTTTCACAGTGAAAGAAACTGACACTCTCCCTACCTACAGTTTTCTGTCCCTAGAAAAAATGTTTTTTTTAAGCACAATTTAGCACAAGGAGAATTCACTCACTGTCCTTCCAGGTCCCTGGAAACAAGGACTTTGACAGTGAAAGAAACTGACACTCTCCCTACCTACAGTTTTCTGTCCCTAGAAAAAATGTTTTTTTTAAGCACAATTTAGCACAAGGAGAATTCACTCACTGTCCTTCCAGGTCCCTGGAAACAAGGACTTTGACAGTGAAAGAAACTGACACTCTCCCTACCTACAGTTTTCTGTCCCTAGAAAAAATGTTTTTTTTAAGCACAATTTAGCACAAGGAGAATTCACTCACTGTCCTTCCAGGTCCCTGGAAACAAGGACTTTCACAGTGAAAGAAACTGACACTCTCCCTACCTACAGTTTTCTGTCCCTAGAAAAAATGTTTTTTTTAAGCACAATTTAGCACAAGGAGAATTCACTCACTGTCCTTCCAGGTCCCTGGAAACAAGGACTTTGACAGTGAAAGAAACTGACACTCTCCCTACCTACAGTTTTCTGTCCCTAGAAAAAAATTTTTTTTTAAGCACAATTTAGCACAAGGAGAATTCACTCACTGTCCTTCCAGGTCCCTGGAAACAAGGACTTTGACAGTGAAAGAAACTGACACTCTCCCTACCTACAGTTTTCTGTCCCTAGAAAAAATGTTTTTTTTAAGCACAATTTAGCACAAGGAGAATTCACTCACTGTCCTTCCAGGTCCCTGGAAACAAGGACTTTGACAGTGAAAGAAACTGACACTCTCCCTACCTACAGTTTTCTGTCCCTAGAAAAAATGTTTTTTTTAAGCACAATTTAGCACAAGGAGAATTCACTCACTGTCCTTCCAGGTCCCTGGAAACAAGGACTTTCACAGTGAAAGAAACTGACACTCTCCCTACCTACAGTTTTCTGTCCCTAGAAAAAATGTTTTTTTTAAGCACAATTTAGCACAAGGAGAATTCACTCACTGTCCTTCCAGGTCCCTGGAAACAAGGACTTTGACAGTGAAAGAAACTGACACTCTCCCTACCTACAGTTTTCTGTCCCTAGAAAAAATGTTTTTTTTAAGCACAATTTAGCACAAGGAGAATTCACTCACTGTCCTTCCAGGTCCCTGGAAACAAGGACTTTGACAGTGAAAGAAACTGACACTCTCCCTACCTACAGTTTTCTGTCCCTAGAAAAAATGTTTTTTTTAAGCACAATTTAGCACAAGGAGAATTCACTCACTGTCCTTCCAGGTCCCTGGAAACAAGGACTTTGACAGTGAAAGAAACTGACACTCTCCCTACCTACAGTTTTCTGTCCCTAGAAAAAATGTTTTTTTTAAGCACAATTTAGCACAAGGAGAATTCACTCACTGTCCTTCCAGGTCCCTGGAAACAAGGACTTTCACAGTGAAAGAAACTGACACTCTCCCTACCTACAGTTTTCTGTCCCTAGAAAAAATGTTTTTTTTAAGCACAATTTAGCACAAGGAGAATTCACTCACTGTCCTTCCAGGTCCCTGGAAACAAGGACTTTCACAGTGAAAGAAACTGACACTCTCCCTACCTACAGTTTTCTGTCCCTAGAAAAAATGTTTTTTTTAAGCACAATTTAGCACAAGGAGAATTCACTCACTGTCCTTCCAGGTCCCTGGAAACAAGGACTTTGACAGTGAAAGAAACTGACACTCTCCCTACCTACAGTTTTCTGTCCCTAGAAAAAATGTTTTTTTTAAGCACAATTTAGCACAAGGAGAATTCACTCACTGTCCTTCCAGGTCCCTGGAAACAAGGACTTTCACAGTGAAAGAAACTGACACTCTCCCTACCTACAGTTTTCTGTCCCTAGAAAAAATGTTTTTTTTAAGCACAATTTAGCACAAGGAGAATTCACTCACTGTCCTTCCAGGTCCCTGGAAACAAGGACTTTGACAGTGAAAGAAACTGACACTCTCCCTACCTACAGTTTTCTGTCCCTAGAAAAAATGTTTTTTTTAAGCACAATTTAGCACAAGGAGAATTCACTCACTGTCCTTCCAGGTCCCTGGAAACAAGGACTTTCACAGTGAAAGAAACTGACACTCTCCCTACCTACAGTTTTCTGTCCCTAGAAAAAATGTTTTTTTTAAGCACAATTTAGCACAAGGAGAATTCACTCACTGTCCTTCCAGGTCCCTGGAAACAAGGACTTTGACAGTGAAAGAAACTGACACTCTCCCTACCTACAGTTTTCTGTCCCTAGAAAAAATGTTTTTTTTAAGCACAATTTAGCACAAGGAGAATTCACTCACTGTCCTTCCAGGTCCCTGGAAACAAGGACTTTGACAGTGAAAGAAACTGACACTCTCCCTACCTACAGTTTTCTGTCCCTAGAAAAAATGTTTTTTTTAAGCACAATTTAGCACAAGGAGAATTCACTCACTGTCCTTCCAGGTCCCTGGAAACAAGGACTTTGACAGTGAAAGAAACTGACACTCTCCCTACCTACAGTTTTCTGTCCCTAGAAAAAATGTTTTTTTTAAGCACAATTTAGCACAAGGAGAATTCACTCACTGTCCTTCCAGGTCCCTGGAAACAAGGACTTTGACAGTGAAAGAAACTGACACTCTCCCTACCTACAGTTTTCTGTCCCTAGAAAAAATGTTTTTTTTAAGCACAATTTAGCACAAGGAGAATTCACTCACTGTCCTTCCAGGTCCCTGGAAACAAGGACTTTGACAGTGAAAGAAACTGACACTCTCCCTACCTACAGTTTTCTGTCCCTAGAAAAAATGTTTTTTTTAAGCACAATTTAGCACAAGGAGAATTCACTCACTGTCCTTCCAGGTCCCTGGAAACAAGGACTTTGACAGTGAAAGAAACTGACACTCTCCCTACCTACAGTTTTCTGTCCCTAGAAAAAATGTTTTTTTTAAGCACAATTTAGCACAAGGAGAATTCACTCACTGTCCTTCCAGGTCCCTGGAAACAAGGACTTTGACAGTGAAAGAAACTGACACTCTCCCTACCTACAGTTTTCTGTCCCTAGAAAAAATGTTTTTTTTAAGCACAATTTAGCACAAGGAGAATTCACTCACTGTCCTTCCAGGTCCCTGGAAACAAGGACTTTGACAGTGAAAGAAACTGACACTCTCCCTACCTACAGTTTTCTGTCCCTAGAAAAAATGTTTTTTTTAAGCACAATTTAGCACAAGGACAAAACACACTGACACTCTCCCTACCTATCCTTCTCTTTCCCTAAACTAAAGGAATCCAGGTTAAGCAAGAAAGAAATAAAAGTCACTGTCCCTGCCTATGCTGCTCTATCCCTGCTCCGGAACACACTACACTAGGCCGCCGTGCTGGCGGCCTTTTATAGTGTGGGGCGTGTACTAAACACCCTCAGCAATAATTGGCCACAGGCATCCTGCCTGTGGCCAATCATTGCTCTCCTCGCTGCCGGCGCTGTGATTGGCCAAGCATGCGGGGTCACAGTGCATGCTTGGCCAATCACAGCGCCTGGATGACACTGCGATGGCGTAGTGCATTGTGGGCCGTTCGCCACACTCGAATTTGGCGCGAACGGCCCAAATCGTTCGATCTTCGTCGAACGATCGAACAGCCGATGTTCGAGTCGAACGTATGTTCGACTCGAACACGAAGCTCATCCCTAGTGGGGAGCCCATCTCGGGGGTCACACACACCCGCTGCCGAGCTAACCCCCTCACAGCATATAGAAGACACAGTAATACATCCCAAAGAGCAACAGACTACAGTACAATTCTGGTAACATAAGTGGGAAACTAATCTCAACGAAATATCGCCCAGGCAAGATCAAATTGCTTATAAAACTCAAAAACATAGTACAGCAACATTTATAACAAATTCGTGCAGAGGGCTTAATAAAAAAGGAAAGTTGTGAAAAAAAGAGAAAAAAAGAATAATGCCGTGTACACACGACCGTTTTTAATGTCATTGAAAAAAACTTTGTTTTTCTCGACGTGATTCTTCTCAAGCCTGCCTTGCCTACACACTATCGTGAAAAAAAATGCTCAAGCAAAGCGCGGTGACGTACAACACGTATGACGGCACTATAAAGAGGAAGTTCCATTCGGATGGCGCCACCCTTCATGTTAGTAAAGTTTGTTGAGCGACGATTCGCGCTTTTCAGCCTCGTGCTTTTCAGTCCGTTACAGCGTGACAAATGTGCTATCTCCATTACGAACGCTAGTTTTACCAGAACGAGCGCTCCCGTCTCATACTTGATTCTGAGCATGTGCATTTTTTTTTCACGTCGTTAAAGCCCACACACAGCCGTTTTTCATGACGAGAAAAACGACTAGGTGAAAAACGACGAGAAAAATTAGATCATGTTCCAATTTTTTCATAGCCAATTTTCACGTCGTGAAAAATGCTCTGAAGCCCACACACGATCATTTTTAATGACCATTTAAAAAAAATAAAAAAATTCTCGTCATTAAAAATGGTCGTGTGTACACGGCATAAGACAGGGAAATGCAGAGCCTGGTCAGGAAGAAAAGCAAAAGAAAGAGGAGAAAAGAAGCAAGAGATAAAGAAGGAAAAAGAACGTTAAACATAGAAAATCCCTCACCACCTAGGGTGGGAGGAAAAAGATAGCATATAGAACATTGAAAACATTCCAATTAGTCCCCAGTGAAGTATTATGAAATCTGTGGTAAAAAGTAGGGTGTGCATGTCACAATTCACATCCAAAAGAAAACTTACACCATCAGCTGTTTCTTTTTGTCAGAGGTGGTAAAATTAATCCACAACGCTCCAACTCTCATAAACCTGAGAATATTTATCGTCACATTGATACCGCCACTCCTCTGCTGATTGAATTTCCTGTACCCGAAGGAGCCACTCTCTCACTGTGGGGACTCCCAAGGATTTCCAATGCAAGGGTATTATTAGACTCCTGCCAGCATTAAGGAGGTGGGGGTATCACAAACCTTTTATATTTACCAACCGGCAAATGAGTAGCATGAAATAATACCGGAAGGGGTTATTGCCTAATTGATGTTGTATGGCCTCTGCTATAATGCCCCGAACCTCCATCCATAATGGTTTCATGTGGGGGCAGTCCCACCAAAAATGAAGGAATGTTCCCCTTTGTCCACATCCTCTCCAAAAATGTGAGAACACCGAAGGATAGATGTGAGATAACTTTTCCGGGACCCTATACCACCTCATTAAGAATTTAAAACAAGATTCCTGTGTCCTGGAGCAGACAGAGGATGTATGGGTCAGTTTGGTAACTTTAGGAATTAGATTCTTCAAAAGGCTGCGACCAAGATCATTTTCTCATTCTCTAATATAAAATGGGACTGTCTGGGTGGAGAAATCGAGCAATAACTGATAAAGCTGAGATAGCAGTCTAGTCGGTCTCTGAGTCACCAGACTCAAAGCCTCAAAGAGAGTGAGAGAATTCCTGGACCGTATCGTGCCTCTCAGGCCCCAAAAGAAATCATGCAGTTGCCTCCAAGAGTCTAAAGGGCTAATGCCCCATTCTTACCTAAGCTCTGCCAGATATTTCAGCTCAGAGCCAGCCAAAAACTGGAAGCATCTAACCTCCACAGAACCCCCCCTAGGGGCCAAAAAAGGCACAACATTCTCCTGGGGCGAACCAGCAGAAACCCCCCAATGGTGTGTAGCACTACCCCTGTAGGAGTCACTGAAGTTAGGGTTCCCCACTGCTGCACATCCAGTCACTTAGCATTTCCTTCATTCTCTCAGACACAGAAATCAGTCATTGTTGTTTTTTTAGGGGCTGATAACTTGGATGGGGTAAGGGAATTATGGGATGCCCAACTTGAAAAATGTCCAGAACACAGACAAAGGGACAACTTTCTTCATATTTACACAGATCTTCCTTCCTCCTGCACAAACTTGATTTCTTTGTACAGCACCTGCTGCTCACTACTGAGGGAACTTAAAGCTTTAGCTAGTTCAGCAAAGACCCATTACAGGCAGAGACTCTAAGCCCTGTTTGACACAATGTTGGAGTGAACAGCAAACACACTTCCTTCTGCCTTCCTGTGATCACTTCTCCCAGTTCCACTTGCTTCCAGAAATGCTAGCCCACCTGGCTGCTCTTTCTCCCAGTCTCCCAGGGCAAGGTTAGATGAAGACTTGGCACAACATGGTCTTCAAGAAAGTACTGTTATAGCTGACAGTCTTTCCCCTTGTCTTGCCCTGCACCATGCTAATCTACTCACTGTCTATGCTTGCTCATTCCCGCTGCCCCTCCGGCATGAATCCTTCCAGATGCCTCCTGTGGTATGATCCTTCCAGGCCAGCTTTCCTTAGCTCCCAGCCAGAGGCAAACCCCCCCCCCCCCCAGTAAGGGGTCTACCAACAGCCCCTCCTCAGCACTGCTTATCCATCCTCCACCCAACTCCCCTGCTGGCATGGCTCATGTCTATTTGAAAGCTTCTTTAGCTTCTTGCCAGGCCCCCAACCTGGATATTGGCTAAATGCCCCTAAATATTAATGACAGCTCCTCCTTACTTCCACCCAATAGAATCTGCCAGTCCCCTATGAATAGGATCCAACCACGGAGCTTGAGCCAGATTTCAAAGTAAGGGAGATATGTGTCCGGTAAGTGATGTAGATATGTGCAAACAAATAGTACAAGTAAAAATATATATAAATAATGATTAAAAAAAAAATTGCATCAAAAAAATCGCATGATTCCAAAAAATCGCATCACACTAAGGTACTCAAGTGCATAGACATGCATAGTAAATAATAGTGGTATACAGTCCAATCCTTAAAAATGACACACCATATAAAAGTATTCTAAGGTGCTTCAGTGTGGATAAAACATGGATGAAAAATTCCACAATGCTTTAGTGCATGTAATCAGTAGCAGCAATCCAAGGGTAATGTATAATACAGTTCATACAGCAACACACGGCCCAGTGAGTGATCCAAAAGTCATGCCATAGTGTAGTCACACAGGTGCTCCCCTATGGTAATGGACGCTCACCTTAGAGCGTGCGACCTTGCAACTAAGCTTGGTCTGTGTACGCTTATGAACCACACCTGGGTTCTAATGGATAATCCTGGGTTCCTGGTTCCTTGGAAGGCAGCTCAAGATCATAGAATAGATAAGAAAAAAACCTGGATGGTGCAAGTAACGTTTTAACAATATTTATTTAAATAAAAAGAGAGATCCCTTGCCGGGGTACTCACATACTGCAGGTGCGACAGCGCTGCGTTTCGTTCATTTTATTTAGTCTTTGGCACGATTTATGCTTTATTTCTATACCTTAGCTGATAGGAGTGGTGGCTTGCAGGATTGTTGAATTTTTATTTCCAGATTTCAACCTGCCAGCACTTTCTCAAGGGGTACCCAAAGTTTGATCTGGACATGTAGATTCCAGTTAATAATGTGCGTCAGGGAATTAGCCTGGTAGTAGGAGAAAAGATTGGACAGTCCTAGGCCTCCGATGTGTTTTGTGTGACAAATGAGTAGATAAGATACCATACGAAGCCTGAAAATGAAAGACGTACCAAGCAGAAATAAGACTTGGGTATCCTCACCAGGAGCATTTGTAAGCAGTAAAAGTAAAAAAACTTAGGGAGAATGATCATCTTCAATATACTTATCTGACCCAACCATGTGAATTTAGTCTTATCCCAGGGCTGAAGTTCAATCCCTGCTGCCCTCAAAAGCCAAGGGAAATTTGTAGAATAGAGGTCCCCAGGGTTGGCTGTCTATTTAATGTCTAAATAGGTAATTTGATTCGGTTGCCACTAGAAAGGAAATGAGCTTTCCAAAGGCTCGCGATCTACACAAGCAATATTATAGGGCAGGATAGCGGATTTGCTCAAGTTTATTTTGAAATTAGAGAGTTCCTGAAACCACTCTAATTCTTGTAAGAGGTTGGGCAGGGTGTCAGGAGGGTTGGTGGCAAAAAAAAGGACATCATCTGCAAATGCAGAGAGTTTATGCTCCACATTGCGTAAACCTGTAATACTGGGGTTGGCACGCACTTTGCGAAGGAAAGCCTCCATCACTAATACAAATAACAGGGGCGATAAAGTGCATCCCTGCCTTGTCCCATTTGGAATACCTTGTCCCATTTGAAATACCAAAGGGTTGTTATATAAGGCAGAGATCCAAGTCCTCATCTTATCGCCAAGGCGTTGCAGCACCACTGATTTAAAAAGCCAATCGATCCTGTCAAAGGCTTTCTCCGGGTCAATCGATAGGACAAGGCAGAGAATCCGAGTGATGGAAAACCAGTGCAAGAGAGGGATCGACTGTTGTGAGTTATCCCTGCCTTCCCTGCCAGAAATAAAGCCCACTTAGTCCTTATGTATGATCTCTCGCATATAATCTTGGAGGCGATTAGCCATGATTTTGGCTAGGACCTCAATGTCCACATTAATGTCCACATACAATAAAGAAATGGGGCAGTAATTCTGGCAGAGGGTGGGGTCTTTGCCTTCCTTGGACAATACAGATACTGAATATGTGCCAAGAGTGCTTCCGACTGAATCTTCCTTAGTTTAGCCAGGGAGTTTAAGTAGGATGCCATGTGCGCTGTCAGTATATCATCAAATTTCATAAAGTACATTCTAGTAAGACCATCAGGACCTGGACTCTTCTCGGATGGGAAAATGAGCCCGGAGGGTAACTGCGGGTATTGGATATGAGGCAAAGAGTTTGCCTCTTTAAATTCTATCTAGGTCAGATTGCATATTGTACAGAGAGTGATAGAACTCCTGAAAGAGTTTGGCCATCTGGAAGGGGTAATAAAGTTTGTCTCCAGTACTGGACTTAACATAGGGTACATGTGTGCCTCCATATTTGCGTTTAAGAGCCCACACCAGCATGCAGCCATATTTGTTGCCTTGAGCGTAAAATTTATGTGAAAAAACTCTACTTGTCACGTGTCTGTTTCTCTAACAACTGTTTCAACTGCAGTCTTAATTCATCTAGGTTGCGTTAGGACCTGGGGGTCAGCCAGTGCAAATTGATTTGAGATAATTGTCCTAAAATTACAGAAAATACATGTATCCTAATACAGAAAATACATGTAGCAAAGTCCTGGGGCCCTTGAGGTCTAATGGTGACCTCCAGAGATAGGGACAGCTGACATCCTTCAGTGTAGAGTGAGTTACAAGGCATGGTGGGTGTAATGCAAGATGAAATGGTGGGCACCAGACACTTTTTGAATGCAAAGAGATTTATTGTCTCTTAAACAGAACTGTGGGAGAGAGGGTTAGGGCCAGGACACCCTTAGGTAGATGCAAATATAATTAGCAGACTCCGAGACTTCTATAGGTAGACAGCTATGCAGACGAAGGCCTTCAGCAGGACACCACCTCTGTATAGGTAGGACTGCTGTCTCCTATGGCAACAATCTTGTAGCTGTTACTAACGGTAAATGTATTTAACTACCTGAAATGCGTACAGTTCTCTTTACTCCACCCTCACTCACTGTGGGTCTTCACTCAACGAGATCACAGTCTCTCCCACTAGACTTCAGATCCACTAGCCACTGGATCCACTGAGCTCTTTTACTGTAGCACTCAGTATATTCCTCAAGCGTCACTCCCGCTTCCCTGCTGGGTCCCTGGCTTGGCACTCACAGATACTCTTCAAGCTTCACCCCTGCTGACATGTTAGGTCCCGGGCTTGGCACTCCACAAGGGTCACCTCTGCTGTCCCGCTGGGTCCCTGACTTGGCACTTGCTGAAGTTTTCCCACTTCTTCACCGTCCCCGACTGGTGAGAAGTCTGCTCTGGTACCTGCCTCAGCTTACGCACAGTGATCTCTGGTACCAAGGTGAATAGTCCCTTAGCGGCGACAGCTTCCCCTCTACCTCTGACCACAACTGGTTCCCCGGCTGGTGGAACTGTTAATTCTGGTTGGACTACCCTCAACCCTACGTTGCTTTCCTGCTTCTGGATAGGCCCTCAGACAGCCTAGCAGCCAGATGTCCCCCGGATAGGCCTTAGGTTTCTGGCCTAGCAGCCCAGGGCAATACGACACGTCCACCCAGACCACCATCCAGGTGGCACAGAACCCTGATCACCTGACTCCACCCAAATAAATGGGTTCTCCCAGCAGGCCAAGAGACCCAAGAAAATCCCTGCCCATTGGCTGACACCCCATTCATTCCTAATGTGTCCTTGCAATGCCGTTGTCTTATCTAATGTCACCAGATACCAGGCCATTTAGTGACGGAAGAGAGAAGTGCAGCAATTCCAGAATTAGGGCAAAATCAATTGACCTCCTAACAATTGGCCAAGGCAACTATCGCTTGGCAAATAAATTTAATAGCAACCCTGCCTAAACATCAGGTTGCTACATCCACAAAGAGGGATCAGCTGTCCAACTAATAGTGATGTCCCACATAGATTACTTTGGGA
The DNA here is from genome assembly GCA_029206835.1 of Rana muscosa. NCBI lineage: Eukaryota > Metazoa > Chordata > Amphibia > Anura > Ranidae > Rana > Rana muscosa. The sequence continues at coordinate 31,792,802 of CM055121.1, read as the reverse complement.
TGGAAGCAGCTAGGGCTTGGGAGCACCTGCCAGGTGCTCAGATAAAACTGGCAAAGTCCCCGTACAAGTGTAATCGGTGGTCTTGCCAGTTCTGTTAGTCTTGTAATGGGGGCCCCTCACTTGCATGGGCCCCTTAGTTCTATGGCAGTAATTCAGCCACTGCTGCCCTTTCTCACTTATAAAATGGTACTACATATATCCCATTTGATAGCTAACTAGACACATAGCAGACCTTCAACCTCTATATATATATTTTTTTCAAATTTTGGAGGAATATTTGTCAAAATGGAATTTTACATTTACCGTATATACTCGAGTATAAGCCGACCCGAGTATAAGCCGAGGTACCTAATTTTAATCAAACTGTGTGTACTATGCTTCAATTTGTGAAAGAACAGGAAACCGCTCAGCGCAGAGCACTTCCCATTCATTCACTGTCCAGTGCAGCTGAGACTGCGGAGAATGGAATGTGTGTTTAAGCTTTGGGGTGCACGCCCTAATGCAATAGGCTGCGCACACCTATGAAGTAGATACGTTTTGGAAAAACTTTGGAAAGGCCCCCATTTTGAAAAGTAGTACCCTGGGGCTGCTTATCATGAATAAAACAGTAGCACCAAAGTGTGCACTATGCATTTAGGAGGGCCATTTTGTTAAGAAATCATGACCATAAAAGCATTTTTTTTCTTACCACACATACACGTTGAGCTACAGTGGGGCAAAAAAGTATTTAGTCAGCCACCAATTGAGCAAGTTCTCCCACTTAAAAAGATGACAGAGGCCTGTAATTTTCATCATAGGTATACCTCAACTATGAGAGACAAAATGTGGAAACAAATCCAGACAATCACATTGTCTGATTTGGAAAGAATTTATTTGCAAATTATGGTGGAAAATAAGTATTTGGTCACCTACAAACAAGTAGGATTTCTGGCTCTCACAGACGTGTATCTTCTTCTTTAAGAGGCCCCTCTGTCCTCCACTCATTACCTGTATAAATGGCACCTGTTTGAACTTGTTATCAGTATAAAAGACACCTGTCCACAACCTCAAACAGTCACACTCCAAACTCCACTCTGGTGAAGACCAAAGAGCTGTCGAAGGACACAAGAAACAAAATTGTAGACCTGCACCAGGCTGGGAAGACTGAATCTGCAATAGGTTGGTGTGAAGAAATCAACTGTGGGAGCAATAATTAGAAAATGGAAGACATACAAGACCACTGATAATCTCCCTCGATCTGGGGCTCCACGCAAGATCTCACCCCGTGGGGTCAAAATGATCACAAGAACGGTGAGCAAAAATCCCAGAACCACACAGGGGGACCTAGTGAATGACTTGCAGAGAGCTGGGAGCAATGTAACAAAGGCTACCATCAGTAACACACTACGCCGCCAGGGACTCAGATCCTGCAGTGCCAGACGTGTCCCCCCGCTTAAGCCAGTACATGTCCGGGCCCGTCTGAGGTTTGCTAGAGAGCATTTGGATGATCCAGAAGAGGATTGGGAGAATGTCATATGGTCAAGTAGAACTGTTTGGTAGAAACACAACTCGTCGTGTTTGGAGGAGAGAGAATGCTGAGTTGCAACCAAAGAACACCATACCTACTGTGAAGCATGGGGGTGGAAACATCAAGGGAACAGGACGACTGATCCGTGTACATGAAAGAATGAATGGGGCCATGTATCGTGAGATTTTGAGTGCAAACCTCCTCCCATCAGCAAGGGCATTGAAGATGAAACGTGGCTGGGTCTTTCAGCATGACAATGATCCCAAACACACCGCCCGGGCAACGAAGGAGTGGCTTCGTAAGAAGCATTTCAAGGTCCTGGAGTGGCCTAGCCAGTCTCCAGATCTCAACCCCATAGAAAACCTTTGGAGAGAGTTGAAAGTCCGTGTTGGCCAGCGACAGCCCCAAAACATCACTGCTCTAGAGGAGATCTGTATGGAGGAATGGGCCAACATACCAGCAACAGTGTGTGACAACCTTGTGAAGACTTACAGAAAACGTTTGACCTCTGTCATTGCCAACAAAGGATATATAACAAAGTATTGAGATGAACTTTTGATATTGACCAAATAATTATTTTTCACCATAATTTGAAAAACAAAAATATTTCTGTAGCGGGGTATTCCCCTTTAAGACAGAGAGACAAGAAGTTCCAGGTGAGAGGTGAGTCGGGAGGAAGTAAAGAGACATTACTGGAAGTGAAAGCAGAGGAGAGAGAGAGACTACATCTCCCAGTACATCTTGCAGCACCCAGGGTACATTGCTCCGGAACAGAGACTGCTGGGGCAGACTTTATAAAGGGGAGGTGGAGTTTGTTCGGTCTCTTTGGACACCCCCTCTCCTAGCAAGAGGATCTCTGTGCTGAACTGCTGTGTGCACAAGGCCTGAAGCCTGGGCCTTGTGCTCCTTTCCCAAGAGCCCCTCTGCCAGCCTAGCAGAGCCTTAGAGACATCTTCTCATCCTTGCTGCAGTACACCAGAAGGATTGAAGACTTGGATGTCGGTGGATTCCTGTTCCTAGACGAATCGATGGAGGAAACGGACTTGGACTTGTCCGGGTGGTGAGAGCTGTTTAAAGACAGATACTTTTATCTTTACTATTCGTTCGGATTACAAAGTTGTTCTTCAAGTGCACCACCGAAAGATTTCTAGCGAATATTGTTTCACTGAACTTCCATTTAGATCAGTCAGGCCTGACTGCATAGGTAGACATTGCTGGGTGTTAGTCTACCCATGAGGGGAAGTAGCTGTAAAAGGGCAGCGCTAGAGTTGCATAGCAATACTTACCAAGCTCACCTATCAGCTGGAGCACTGCTACCAGAAAACAGGAGAGAAACTGTCAGAATATATGGGACGTCTAGACAAGATCCTGCATAGAATTATTCTGAAGAAGGGGATCGACCCAGGGAAGGTAGACGAGGCCCGGGCTCAGCAGGTATTGAGGGGAGCTCAGCCCCTGGATCCTATTGCATTGGCGCTGCGCACCCGACAGGACGGGAAGAACCTGGAATACCCCGACCTCATTCGAATGGTCAGAGAGGAAGAGGCCATGTGGGAGGAGAAAAAGAGGGAACAGCCAGTCGAGCCAACCAAACCTCTGGTGGTGATGGTCAGCCCGGCCATGACCCCCGAAAGAGATGCAGAAGTGGACACCCTGAAATCGCAGATGTCCCAAGTGTTGGAGATACTGACCTCTTTGATGGAGAAAGATCAAAGGAAACCAGAAAAGAAAAGTCCAAGAAAAGAATTGTTCCCGAATACCTCAGCGCCCACTTCTCTACAGGATCGTGAAGAAGAGGTGATTTGTTACAACTGCGGAGGGATTGGTCATTTTGCAAACATATGTTCCAGTCCCAGGAAGAACAAGATAAATAACCGCCAGCCGGCGGAAAACTTCAGAGGGCCCCGGTGAAGGAGTCAACCGGGTGCCCATCATTTTCAGTGAGCTCCAAACTGAATGAAAAACAGAAGAAGAGAGAAAATAGAACACCTCAGAGGAAACACAACATTCTCCAACAGAGATACACCGCAGAGAAAGGGGGCAAGACCCCTCAGAAGAGACACAGCACTCCCCAGAGGGGGTGCACACCTAAGAAAAATAACAGTATCCCTCAGCGGGTTCCTACACTCATAAAAAGGAGGGAAGTCAATGCATACCAGGCTCAAGAAAGGTTCAAGTCCAAAGGGAATAGGACAAGAGAGAGTCAAAAAGGAAAAGGTCTGAAGAAGGCGACCCCTGCCGGGCCATATCCGGAGAAGCTGGTGGGCCCATCTCCTATAGTGCCCATTCAAGTGGAGGGAGTCTACACCAGGGCCCTCTTGGATACCGGGGCACAAGTGACCCTACTATACCGGGACTTCTACGATAGGCACTTGAGTCATCTGCCTATCCAGAAGATAGAAGAGCTGGAAATATGGGGAATTGGAACCCAGAGTTTCCCTTACGACGGCTATCTTCCCATCAAGATGACCTTTGACCCATCCGTGGCTGGGAAGGCCGAAGTGTTTGACACCCTGGCAGTCGTGTGCCCTAGGCCGCCTGGAGCCAACAAGAATTCCCTTATAATAGGGACGAACACGGACCTGGTCCGAAGACTCCTGACCCCTCTAGTAAAAGAAGAGGGGCGAACAGCCACCAAGATCCATCCCATGCTGAAGACGGCCTACCAACGGCTGGTCCAAGAGCAGGAGACCCCTGGAGAAGGGATAGGGAAGGTGTGGAGACTTGGAAGAGAAGGGGTAGTGTTGCAGCCCGGCGAAGTAACCTGTCTCAGAGCCACTGTGAAGCTTACTTGGGAGCAGCCTGGTCCCTTTGTCGTGCTGGAGTCAGACCCAAGGGGTGAGTCCTCAGGTCTGGAAGTGATACCGGAAGTGATTCCGCTGAAGGTCCTGAAGAAGGCCCATTGTAGAGTTCCAGTGAGTGTTAGGAACACTACCAGACACCCCATGGAAATCCCAGCCAGAATGCTGCTAGGCCAGGTGAGCCCTGCGGCCCCTGTTACCCTGTCAGAAGTGAAGAGGACAGGTGAAGGAGGAGATGCTTGGGAGAAGCTGTCCATGGAAAACCTGAATCTGCAAGGAGCTTGGAAGGAGAGAGCCAAGGCCCAGTTGAATAGATGGGAGAAGATCTTCTCTAAGGATAAGTTCGATGTGGGGTGTGCAAGGAGTGCCACCCATCGGATCCGCCTCCAGGAAGACAAGCCCTTCCGAGAGAGGGTCAGGCGGGTCCCCCTAGCAGATCTGGAGGATCTAAGGGAACAACTTGCAGAACTCAAGAGGACTGGTGTGATACGCGTGTCCAGAAGCCCCTATGCCTCTCCCATCGTGGTGGTCAGAAAGAAGAATGGATCATTGAGGCTCTGTATCGACTACAGGACTCTCAACAGGAGAACCATACCTGACCAATACACCACTCCGAGGATAGAGGATGCCCTACAGAGCTTGTCTGGAGCTAAATGGTTCAGCGTTATGGATCTCAAGAGCGGGTACTATCAGATTCCTATGCACCCAGAAGACAGGGAGAAGACAGCCTTCATAACCCCAGTAGGGTTCTTTGAATTCAACCGGATGCCCCAAGGTCTGTCTGGAGCCCCAGCGACTTTCCAACGTCTCATGGAGAAGACTGTAGGAGACATGAACCTTATTGAAGTCCTTGTATACCTGGACGATGTCATTGTCTTTGGGAGAACCTTGGAAGAACACGAAAGGAGGCTGGAAAAAGTGTTGAGAAGACTCAGTGAGGAAGGACTCAAGCTTTCGCCTGAGAAGTGTCGGTTCTATCAGTCTTCTGTGAACTATCTGGGGCACATAGTGTCTGAAGAAGGGGTGGCCACAGACCCTGAGAAATTGGAGGCAGTTACCTCCTGGCCACGACCCACCACAGTAACCGAACTCAGATCCTTCTTGGGGTTCTGCTCCTATTACAGGAGGTTTGTGGAAGGATTCGCCCGAATTGCCAGGCCATTGAATGAACTACTCAAGACCGAGGGGGAAGAGGACGACTCAGGGCCCAGGAAGCTGGGAGAGTCAGTCAGAGATCAGTGGAACCAGAAGTGTGAAGAGGCCTTCCAGGCATTAAAGGAGAGCCTAACCACTGCCCCAGTCTTGGCCTATGCAGACCCAACCAAGCCCTATGAACTACATGTAGATGCTAGTCATGACGGTCTGGGAGGAGTACTTTATCAAGAACATGAAGGGCAACAACGGCCTGTTGCCTATGTGAGCCGGAGCCTGACCCCCCCTGAGAAGAACTACCCCACTCACAAGCTGGAGTTCCTGGCCCTTAAGTGGGCGGTAGTAGACAAGCTTAAAGACTACCTGTATGGGGCGGAGTTCACTGTGAAGACCGATAACAACCCCCTTACCTACCTTTTCACCACGGCCAAGCTGGACGCCACTGGACACAGGTGGCTGGCCGCACTTTCTGGATTCAACTTCAGCCTAAAGTATAGGCCAGGGACTGGGAATCGAGATGCAGACGCTCTGTCCAGGAGATCTCATTCTCTCACCAGTGACGTAGGTGACGGGGTGCGGGCCCTTTGTCAAGGAGCTGAATTCCAAGCCAGAGGAGGCTCCAGAGCAGAGGAAATAGGAGTTACCATGGTGGGAGTCCCCAAACACTACTGTGGAGTAGCTCAACTGGGAGAGGACAGCCTGCCAAGACTGTCCAAGAAGGAGTTGAGGTGTGACCAATTGGAAGACCCCATGGGGAGATTGGTCCTGGAGGCCCTGGAGAATCAGGATTCAAACAGACTCATGCGTCAACCTTCAAAAGAAGCTCGCCTGCTGAGGAAAGAGTGGGACAGGTTGCAGTTACATCAGGGAGTGGTCTACCGAAGGGGCCCCTCTGATGACTCAGAAGATAAGTGGCAACTGTTCCTCCCAGAGAAATATCGAGAGACTGTTTTGATTGCCCTGCATGACAACCATGGCCACCTAGGGGCTGAAAGGACCTTTCAACTTGTCAGAAGTCGGTTCTATTGGCCCTGCATGAGGGCAGAGATAGAAGAGTACTGCCACTCATGTGCACGGTGCGTCCAGAGGAAGACTTTACCCCATCAAGCTGCCCCAATGGGCCATCTACAGAGTCAAGGCCCAATGGATCTGGTATGCATTGATTTTCTCTGCCTCGAACCCGACCTGAGTGGACTAGGAAATGTTCTGGTGATAACCGACCATTTCACCAGGTATGCCCAGGCTTTCCCCACCAAAGACCAGAAGGCCTCCAACGTAGCCAAGGTACTTATGGAGAAGTACTTTGTCCATTATGGGCTACCACAGCGACTCCATTCAGATCAAGGGAGGGACTTTGAGAGTAAACTGATCCAGAAGCTCCTGGATTCTTTGGGAATTAAGAAGACTCGAACTACACCTTACCATCCACAGGGAGATGCTCAGCCGGAAAGGTTTAACCGAACCTTGCTCAACATGTTGGGGACTCTGGAAAGCGAGAAAAAGCAACATTGGAGCCAACACATAGCAGCCATAGTACATGCTTACAACTGCACCATCAGTGATGCTACAGGCTACTCCCCATATCGACTCATGTTTGGGAGAGAAGCGAGACTACAGGTGGACTTGGCCTTTGGCACCTCTCTGGACCATTCCTCAGCCACATCCCACAGAGGATATGTGGACAGGCTCAGACACAGCCTGAAAGTAGCCTATGAACATGCTCAAGCGGCCTCAGATCAAAGGGGAGCTCGAAATAAAAGAAACTTCGACTTGAAGGTTCGGGTACAAGACCTACAGCCCGGGGATCGAGTACTGTTACGCAATCTGGGGGTCCCTGGAAAGCACAAACTTGCAGACAGATGGAGATTTGAACCCTATGTCATCTGCAGGAAGTTGCCAGGCCTACCTGTCTATACGTTGAAGCCAGAAGGAAAGGTAGGCCCACTGAAGACGTGGCATCGAAACCACCTTCTCCCACTTGCTGAGGCAGTTAGAATACCTCCCGTGGGAGACTCCCTTGAACCGGCCTCTATCCTGGATACTCCTAGGCCGAACACTCGGTCGCAGACATCCCGAGCTGAAGATGGAGAGGCCTCTCAACTTAGTGGAAGTGAGGAGGGAGAACTTGATTGGCTGTGGCCTTCCCCAACTCCAGGAACTTCTACCATAGATCTTCCAACCACTGAAGACACCACAGATGAAACACTGAACCCAGAAGCCACAGAGTTCATCCCTTCTAGTCCTTCAGCAGAATACTGGGAAGATGCCCATGATGGTTGTTCAGAGGAAGAGGAGCCTGTGGCACCAGAGCCAGAAATCCCAAGAGAGCAAAGGGCTCGAAGAGTCATCCGGCCTCCTAAGAAGCTGACCTACCCACAAATGGGGAACAGCTCAGAAGACTCTGTAGTTACTGCTAGGAGGAATGCTGAGAATCCGGATCCCTCCACGGTCCATTTGGTGGAGGGCAACCCCAGCTCACTCTCTGGCACAGCTAGACAGGTCGCCCCCACTGAAGCGACCTGTAGACAGGACAGCTCCCCATCTTATGATGATTGGTGGGAGGCTCCTCTGTCAACCCTATGCAACCGCATTGAATCTAGAATGTTTTGCAGACCTAAAAAATGTCTTTGGGGACCAAAGATTCAAAGTGGGGGGAGTGTGTAGCGGGGTATTCCCCTTTAAGACAGAGAGACAAGAAGTTCCAGGTGAGAGGTGAGTCGGGAGGAAGTAAAGAGACATTACTGGAAGTGAAAGCAGAGGAGAGAGAGAGACTACATCTCCCAGTACATCTTGCAGCACCCAGGGTACATTGCTCCGGAACAGAGACTGCTGGGGCAGACTTTATAAAGGGGAGGTGGAGTTTGTTCGGTCTCTTTGGACACCCCCTCTCCTAGCAAGAGGATCTCTGTGCTGAACTGCTGTGTGCACAAGGCCTGAAGCCTGGGCCTTGTGCTCCTTTCCAAAGAGCCCCTCTGCCAGCCTAGCAGAGCCTTAGAGACATCTTCTCATCCTTGCTGCAGTACACCAGAAGGATTGAAGACTTGGATGTCGGTGGATTCCTGTTCCTAGACGAATCGATGGAGGAAACGGACTTGGACTTGTCCGGGTGGTGAGAGCTGTTTAAAGACAGATACTTTTATCTTTACTATTCGTTCGGATTACAAAGTTGTTCTTCAAGTGCACCACCGAAAGATTTCTAGCGAATATTGTTTCACTGAACTTCCATTTAGATCAGTCAGGCCTGACTGCATAGGTAGACATTGCTGGGTGTTAGTCTACCCATGAGGGGAAGTAGCTGTAAAAGGGCAGCGCTAGAGTTGCATAGCAATACTTTATTATTCTGATTACTCTGTTTATCTTTATTACTGTTTATTGCAGGGATCTGCAACTTGTTATACTGTTGTTTATTACTTGCCCATTAGCCTCAGTAAAATATCTGGGTCAAGTACATTGGTGTCAGTTTTACTTACTTTAATAGAAGTTTTAAAGTATATCACTGTGTGTGTTTGCCATAGGACTGCGTCACCTAGAGTTGCGGTCACGCGGTCCTATCTCCCCTTACTAGCTGTGCCAGTAGGGGGTTGAGCAGATTGCCGGGGGTTTGCGGAGCTGTCTTCAGGGCCCAACTAAATCTGCGGCCTTCTTAGTTGGAGGTATCGCTACATTTCCAAATCAGACAATGTGATTGTATGGATTTGTTTCCACATTTTGTCTCTCATAGTTGTGGTATACCTATGATGACAATTACAGGCCTCTCTCATCTTTTTAAGTGGGAGAACTTGCACAATTGATGGCTGACTAAATACTTTTTTGCCCCACTGTATATGAATTTGAGTAAAAACATTTACAACTATTGCAGCCAAAGTTTTTACACATTCCTTTTGACAAAAATACCTTTAAATGTTTGCTTTACTATAGAAAAAACATTTGTGGTCACTTACCCTTTGAGTGACCTGACAATCATTTTGTTTATGTAAATACTTTCTCAGGCACATTTAACCTGTTTCCTGGACTTGGAACTGCAAGCCTGGGTTTGAAACTCAGCAAATCTATTTCCTGAGAAACACCTCACAGTTCATCAGACATTTTTTGCACATCAGGCCTCGTACACACGACCGATTTTCTCGGCAAGAACCAGCAAGAAACTTGCTGGCAGAGAGGTCTTGCCGAGTAAATCGGTCGTGTGTATGCTGCTATCGGGTTTCTCGTCGAGAAAACCGACAAGAAACCTCGACGAGAAAATAGAGAACCTGCTCTCTATTTTCTCGTCGAGATTCTCGTCGGCATGTTTCTCGACGAGAAAAGTGAGTGTGTGTACACTTACCTGTCCTCCCGGAAGCCCGCGCATGTTCGAAATGAATTTGACGCATGCGCGGTAGCTTCCTAGGCATACGTAGGGTATACCAAGATGGCGGCGACGGCATAGAATGTGACGAGCGCATGCTCGACGTAGTCGATGACGTCACCGCGTACGCTCCTTTCAAAGAACCGCGGGTTCTTTGAAACGAGCGTGTGTACACTCGGCCGGGACAAGTTTCTTGTCCAAGAATCTCGTCGAAAAAAACGACATGTTTTTTTCAACGAGATCCTCGGCCGTGTGTACGAGGCCTTAGAGTTGCAGTCTCCTTTCTCACGTATTTAAATCTACATTGGTTCAATGTTATAATCTTGATCAGACTGGCCCACCAACCCACAGCCCTGCTGAATAATTGGACTTCCTGATATTCTGCTTCTCTAATTTGTTACAAGATTTGCTATCTTTTCTAGGCAAAATTACTGGTTTGATGCGCTAACACATAGTTTCTCATGTTGAAGCCATAGTTCCCAGATTTCCCTGATTTGGAGGGACTGTCCCTCTTTTGGAACAAAGGCCCTCTTTCGATCTTTCCACCTCAGATGTCTCTCTTGTGGATTGATGTATACAACTCTATAAAAAGGTACTATTACTTTCATCCAATTTCTAAATTATTGCATTTGTTAATTTCAAATTCTCTATGTAATGATGTGTGGCAGGGGGTGTGTCCTTTGCTCACATAATTTTGCTAACAGGTGTCCCTCTTTCCTATCTCAGAAGGTTGAAAGATTTGTTGAAGCTATAGTCTAAGGCCGCTTCCACACGGGGAGGGATCCGTCAGCGGCGCCCGCCAGCTCAGCGGGAGATCTTTTCGTTGATCTCCGCTGAGCCGGCGGATGACAAGTCCCTCTCTGCTCACTGAGCGGGGAGGGGCTTGTCGAGCGTCGCTGCTTGCTATGGAAAGATTGGACGAAAACGGACAGCATGTCCGTTTTCATCAGATCTCATCCGATCCGCCATGGGCGGATGGCGACGTATCTGTCCCTGCACAAAATGACATTTCTAAAGGAAAAAAAGTTGTTTAAAACTGCTTGCGGCTTTAATGTAATGTGTGGTCCCGGCAATGTGGATGAAAATCATTGATAAAATCGACATGGGTACCCCCCCCAGCCCATTTGGGTCTTGTACGATATTAAGGGGAACCCCACACCCAAATGGAAAGGCGTGGGGCCCTCAGGCCCTATATACTCTGTACAGCAGTATACAGGCGGTGCAAACAAGACAGGGACTGTAGGTTTGTTCTTAAGTAGAATCTGTTTGTAATTTAGAACTGTTACATTTTTAAAGTGTAGCTCCAGCCAAAAAATCTGTTTTTAAGCTTTTTGGAAAACACAGGGAAGGGTTATCACCCCTGTAACATTTGTTTTGCTGTCTGTGCACCTCTTCAGAAGATTTCACCTCACTTTCTGTCCCAATGACAATTGTTTTTTGAAAATTTGGGGGTTTTAGTGAATTAAGGATTGGTGATAAAGCATAAGTGGAGAGGAGACACGTTTTTCCCATAATAACTCTTACAGGAGAGAATTTCCCTTCCTAGGGGTAGATTTCCTCTCACTTCCTGTTGTCTCCCTCCGTTTGCAAGTAGGAGTCGTTTGTAAGTTGAATGTTTGAAAGTAGGGGCCTGCCCTATATACTCTGCAGAAATTTGGGCCTTAGGTGTTGGTGTTGGTGTTGACACAACACTGTAAGCCCTCACAGCTACTCTTGGTGGGCACAGGAACGGGCCCTGCTTTGAAATATTAGATCAAGAATTGTAATTACATGCCCCTGTTGAACAGGGGCAGAAAAATTGGGCCTTAGGCAAAGGTGCTGGTGCCACAAACCTGCAACCCCTCACAGAAACTCTAGTTGGAGCGCATGAATGAGCCCTGCTGCATTATTGCAGCAAAAATTGTAATTACACGCCCCTGTTAAACAGGGGCAGAAAAATTGGGCCTTAGCCACTGGTGGCGGTGCCCAGAACCAAAAATGTTCTTACAAGCTATCAGCATGCGTATTGAGGAGGAAGAGGATAGTCACTCAGCATAACAGGATAGTCACTCAGCATCAGCATAGGCAGTCTTGAGGGGATCTCCCATTCAAAAAAAAATTATTCGGCTACATCAGCATCAGGTGCTTGGTAGCTGGTGATCCAAGACTGATTCATTTTTATGAAGGTCAGCCTATTGACTGATTCGGTGGACAGGCGCAACCTGTGATCGGTTACAAAGCCTCCAGCAGCACTGAATGTGCGTTCCGAAAGAACGTTGGATGCAGGACAGGCCAGTAGCTCAATTGCATACTGTGCAAGCTCTGGCCAGTGATCCATCCTCAAGACCCAGTAACATAGAGGATTTTCGGTGGGAAAGGTGTCCAAGTCTAAACTTGCCCCTAGGTATTCCTGCACCATGTAAAACAGACGCTGGCGATGGTTGCTGGAACTGATCATACCTTGGGGCTGCAGACTAAAATATTGTCTGAACGCATCGGTCAGATGGCCACCTTCTTCACCGCTCCTTCTTTGACTGACCGAAGCCTCAGCAATACGTTGTCCAGGACCAGGAATTTGTAACCTCCCAGTCTCTGGGAACATATTGCACAGACCTTTCTGCAAGGCCTCCCGAAGATGTTTCATCCTCTGCTCTCTCTGCGATGGCAAGATAAGGTCCGCAACCTTACCCTTGTAATCTGGATCAAGGAGGGTTGCCAGCCAGTAATGATCCCTCTCCTTGATCACACGAATACGAGGATCCTTCCGCAGGCTTTGCAGGATCAGGGAGGCCATGCAGCGTAGGTTTGCTGAGGCATTCGGTCCGGAGTCCTCTGGGTTACTCAGGACGACAAGATCCGCAAGCCACCTCCTCCCAGCCACGTACAAGTCCATGGGTTTCTTGGGACTGTAATTGATCCCTTGAAGACTGCTGCTGATGCTGAGTGCTAGGCTCCACCTCCATGCTGACACAATCCTCCTCCTTCTCGTCCTCTTCCTGTGTGATAGGCGGGCAAGCAGGAACACTGTCTGGATAAAGGGGGCCTTGAGAGGTAAGGAAGTCCTCCTCTTCCTCCCTCTGTTCTGCCTCAAGTGCCCTGTCCATTATTCCATGCAGCGTGTGCTCCAACAGGTGGACAAGAGGGACAGTGTCACTGATGCATGCACTGTCACTGCTCACCATCCTCGTGGCCTCCTCAACTGGTGCCAGAACAGTGCATGCATCCCTGATCATGACCCACTGGCGTGGCAAAAAACCCAAGCTCCCCTGACCATGTCCTGGTGCCATATTGGCACAGATACTCATTGATGGCCCTCTGCTGCGTGTGCAGCCGCTGCAGCATGGCCAACGTTGAGTTCCACCTGGTGGGCATGTCACAGATTAGGCGGTTCTTGGGCAGGTTGTATTCCTTTTGGAGGTCAGCCAGCCGAGCACTGGCATTATATGACCAGCGGAAATGCACACAGAGTTTCCTGGCCTGCCTCAGGTCATCCTGTAAGCCCGGGTACCTGCCCAAGAACTGCTGCACCACCAAGTTAAGGACGAGAGCCAAACAGGGCACATGGGTCAGTTGTCCCTGTCGGAGGGCAGGGAGGAGGTTGGTGCCATTGTCGCAAACCACCATTCCTGGCTTAAGCTGGCATGGCGTCAACCACCTCTGAGCCTGCTCCTGGAGAGCTGACAGAATCTCTGCCCCAGTGTGGCTCCTGTCCCCCAAGCACACCAGCTCAAGCACCGCATGGCATCTTTTTGCCTGCGTACTTACGTAGCCCCTTGAACGCCTACGGAGCACCGCTGGTTCCGAGGACAAAGCACAGGAAGAGGCCATGGAGGAAGAAGAAGAGGAGACGGTGGAGGAGAGAGGTGTGTCAGAATCACCAGTAGTAGAATTTTGGAGGCGTGGTGGCGGAACAACCTCCAACACTACTGCACCTTGTCCTGCATCCTTCCCAGCTGCCAGCAGAGTCACCCAATGCGCCGTGAAAGATAGGTAACGTCCCTGTCCATGCCTGCTGGACCATGAGTCAGCAGTAATATGCACCTTACCGCTGACCGCCCTGTCCAGCGGGGCCAAGACATTGCCTTCCACATGCCGGTAGAGAGCCGGAATCGCCTTCCGTGAGAAAAAGTGGCATTTGGGAACCTGCCACTGAGGAACCGCACATTCCACAAACTCACGGAAGGGGGCAGAGTCTACCAACTGAAAAGGCAGCAGTTGAAGTGCTAGCAATTTAGCCAAGCTAGCATTCAACTGCTGGGCATGTGGATGGCTGGGAGCGAACTTCTTTTGGTGGTGCAGCAGCTGGGGCAGGGAAATTTGCCTGGTACAATCTGACGTTGGTGTACCGATAGCAGATTGCCCGCAAGTACTTGGCTGTGACACACCTAATTCTACACCTTCATTCCTCTCAGTGCAGGTTTCAGAGAGAACTGAAGGTATAGTGGGGTTGGAGATCCCAGCTGATGAGGAGCAAGGAGAGGTCCGCTTTGTTCTTTGGTGTGGGTCTTTTAGGTTTTCTTTCCAACTAACTGCATGGCAGGTCGACATATGTCTGATCAAGCATGTGGTGCCCAAGCGGGTGATGTTTTGGCCACGAGAGATACGCTTAAGACATATGTTGCAAATAGCAGCGCTGCGGTCTGATGCACTCGTCTCAAAAAAGGCCCAAACCAAAGAATTTTTGGAATAATGTGCAGAGACAGCAGCTGGGGGAACATGACTGCCAGATTGCTGTCCTTTTGGGCACCCCCTCTCTCTGGGCTCACGTTACTGCCTTCTGCTAGCTGGGTACCATCATCGGAGCCTTCAAAACACTGCCCATCCTCCTGCAGCATGTACCCAACACTGTGGTCAAACAGTTCGGGGACTCCTCAGGAGGACATGGTGGGGCTAGGGAAGGAGTGACTGCTTCCATTGAGCCGAGGGAAGAGACCGCTTTGGCAGCTGCTTTGCCAGACAAAGTACCCTGAGCCTGGGTGAGAGAGGATGAGGAGGATGAGGACGGCTTGGTCATCCACTCTATCAAGTCTTCGGCATGTTGCGGCTCAACACTATTAGTCATTAGTATTGGTCATTAGTAAGACCTCATCTGGAATATGCAGTTCAGTTTTGGGCCCCAGTTCTCAAAAAGGATATTGGGGAACTGGAGAAAGTGCAGAGAAGGGCAACCAAACTGATAAGAGGCATGGAGGAGCTCAGCTATGAGGAGAGATTAGAGGAACTGAATTTATTCTCTCTTGAGAAGAGGAGATTAAGGGGGGATATGATCAACATGTACAAATATATAAGGGGTCCATATAGTGAACTTGGTGTTCAGTTATTCACTTTACGGTCAACACAAAGGACAAGGGGGCACTCTTTGCGTCTAGAGGAAAAGAGATTTCACCTCCAAATACGGAAAGGTTTTTTCACAGTAAGAGCTGTGAAAATGTGGAATAGACTCCCTGCAGAGGTGGTTCTGGCCAGCTCAGTAGATTGCTTTAAGAAGGGCCTGGATTCTTTCTTAAATGTACATAATATAACTGGGTACTGACATTTATAGGTAAAGTTGATCCAGGGAATATCCGATTGCCTCTCGGGGGATCAGGAAGGAATTTTTTCCCCTGCTGTAGCAAATTGGATAATGCTCTTCTGGGGTTTTTTGCCTTCCTCTGGATCAACTGTGGGTATAGAATTGGGTATATGGGATTGTACGATATATGTTTATTTTTATTTTTTTATTTTTATTTTTTACGGTTGAACTGGATGGACTTGTGTCTTTTTTCAACCTGACTAACTATGTAACTATGTAACTATATGTAACACGGCCAGCTGCCGAAAAAAAGGATAAACGTGTCCCACGGCCACATGCTGATGAGGATGCACCGTGTCCACGACCAGCACTGTTGCCTCTAGACACAGAGCCTGCTTGCCCTCTTTTATTGGCTCATGATTGTCTGCCTCTCATTGTTGTCCTTCCAGACATACTAATGGCCTGCAGGGAGATGTAGCTGCACAAAGCTGGGATGTATATATATATATATACAGTGCCGATCCTGACCTCCCTGGGGCCCTAAGCAAAATTCTGCAAAGGGGCCCTCTACCTGACCCGTGAATAATGGGCGTTGTTTAAGCGTAATATTGAATGTGGCTTAAAGAGGCGTGACTCAAAGGGGTGTGGTTAGAGTCTGAGATGAACGAGGGATGGAGGGAGAAACAAAGGAAGAAAGAGAGAGAGAGGTAGTAAAAAAAGAGGGATGGAGGGACAGCAGGCCCAGATCCTACACCGCAATAGAAATATGAGCATTCCAGAAAGTTTAACAATCAGCAGATCAAGATTCTCCAAACACCTGGTGTTAGCAATTCAATCATCCCGGCACCATGGCTGTTATGGTGTCAGGGTGATTAAAGCGCATTATTTCTATTATTACATTGTAATATAAAATTAAATCATTCAACTCACCATAATGCCGAATCAGTGGGAGCTCTGATGTCACTGTCCCCAGCCAGCGGAGTGCCTCCTTACATTTCAGGTGTCCCCAGCCAGTGGAGTGCCTCCTTACATTTCAGGTGTCCCCAGCCAGTGGAGTGCCTCCTTACATCTCAGCAGTCCCCAGCGGAGTGCCTCCTTACATTTCAGGTGTCCCCAGCGGAGTGCCTCCTTACATCTCAGGTATCCCCAGCGGAGTGCCTCCTTACATCTCAGGTATCCCCAGCGGAGTGCCTCCTTACATCTCAGGTGTCCCCAGCGGAGTGCCTCCTTACATCTCAGGTGTCCCCAGCGGAGTGCCTCCTTACATTTCGGGTGTCCCCAGCGGAGTGCCTCCTTACATCTCAGGTGTCCCCAGCGGAGTGCCTCCTTACATCTCAGGTGTCCTCAGCGGAGTGCCTCCTTACATCTCAGGTGTCCCCAGCGGAGTGCCTCCTTACATCTCAGGTTTCCCCAGCGGAGTGCCTCCTTACATCTCAGGTGTCCCCAGCGGAGTGCCTCCTTACATTTCAGGTGTCCCCAGCGGAGTGCCTCCTTACATTTCAGGTGTCCCAAGCGGAGTGCCTCCTTACATCTCAGGTGTCCCCAGCCAGCGGAGTGCTTCCTTACATTTCAGGTGTCCCCCCCCCAGTGCCGGCCTAAGACATTGTGCTGCCTGGTACCAAGAATTAAATGCTGCCCCCCCCCCCAAAAAAAAATTACGCCCACCAAAAGGATATAATTTTATATCATGATAACTTAAGAGGATCTGTCATGGCTCTATACATGCATATGTAGCTGTATAAAGAGGACTTGTCATGGCTCTATTCATGTGTAGGAGTATAAAGAGGACCTGTCATGGCTCTATACATGTATGTAGGAAAATGAAAAGGACCTGTCATGGCTTTATTCATGTATAGGAGGATAACGGTCATGGCACTATACGTGTATATATATATATATATATATTGTGACAGCAGGAAGGTAAAGTCACCTGGTTGCATCCAGGGGGGTAGATATATTTCGCCCAGATTCAGGCTTTACGCCGACTTATACAACTAGGTGGAGAGTTGTATAAGGCTAGTGGGCTCATGGATGACTCATACCTCTAGGGAGAGTGTGGGGCGTCGTACAGACAGGGAGTTGATGAGACCAGCTGAAGCTTGTCAGCTCATTTAGGCCTCTATAAGAACTCCCAGCTTCATTAGATGTTAGCTCATGCCTGGAACCAGACCTGTGTGGACTGTCTAGGGAGAGTGAACCCCTGTGCGGTGAGACAAAGCCTGTGTGGCTATTTGCTTGGACATTTAAAACCAGGGACTTAGGGACTAGGACAGCACTAGGCTGATCCCAGTTGTTAGTTAGGAAACCTGTATGTTTAGTCAGAGGTCAACTTGACCAGGATTTATTTTGGTTATGTTTCTTTTGCTTTGCTGTGTTTTGTCACTGTAAATAGAAAATAAACCGCACCTTTTTTGATTTTGAAAACCACAACCTCCGTTTGCTGGGCCTGTTTTGTGTGGGGAGCCCATCCCGGGGGTCACACACACCCGCTGCCGAGCTAACCCCCTCACAGTTGGTGGAGAACCAGTGGCAGTTTTTTTTTAAGCCAGCATGGAGGAGATACTGAAACAGCTGGCTCTAGCAAATGCCAATCAACAGCAGACAAATGCAGGTTTGCAAAGGAGCCTTGCAGCCCAGCAGCAAGCTCATCAACAGAGCCTTGCAGCCCAGCAGCAAGCTCACCAACAGAGTCTGGAAGCTCAGCAACAAGCCCAGCAGCAATCTGAGGCCCGCTTCATAGACCTGTTACAGAAGCAAGAGCAGAGACTACAACAAATGGAAGCAGTAATGCAGCAACGTCCGCAGACCAGTGAGGAAAGCCGTCCCACTAATACCGCGTCCTTTGGGGTGAGTCGTTTATTGACAAAAATGACTGGAGAGGATGATCCAGAGGTATTTTTGACCACATTTGAAAGGACCGCTGAAAGAGAAAAGTGGCCTGAGGAGCAGTGGGCTGGACTGGTGGCTCCTCTGTTAACTGGTGAATCGCAGAAAGCTTACTATGACCTAGAGCCTAACCAAGCAAAAGACTATGTGATGCTAAAAGCTGAAATTTTGGCAAGGCTGGGTGTCACCCAGGCTGTCCGGGCTCAGCGTGTGCATAACTGGACTTTCCAGCTTGGAAAACCCCCCAGGTCTCAAATGTATGATCTCATTCACCTGAGCAGAAAGTGGCTACAGCCAGAGACTTTGTCCGCACCAAAGATTGTGGAACGTGTTGTAATGGATCGGTTTTTGAGAGCTCTTCCTACTGCCATCCAAAAGTGGGTAAGCCATGGAGACCCAGAGACGGCCGATGGTCTTGTGGATCGTGTGGAGAAATACTTGGCTACAGAGAACCTGACGGCCTCTTCCAGAGACACTCGGACTTTCCACCCTAAGACCAGACCATCCCCAGGGGCGGATAAGAGGATTCCAAGGGGTGAGGGTGGAGAGAGTGAGAGGGTGGGAGCTCTACCCCAAGTTTGGCGAGAACAGCCTGGGAAATCAGCGGCTCAAGAGGCGGCAAGAAGGATCGTTTGCTACCGCTGCCGGCAAGCGGGACATATTGCAGCCAATTGCCCGGTTGTGGAGGAACCCATGCAGTGTGACTTTCTGACGGGCAGACGTCAGTCGCTGTGTGCGACAGTCGCATGCACTGCCATTCGAGGAACTGAGAAACATTTATGCAAAATGTGTGTTAATGGTAGAAATGTTGTGGTATTGCTGGATTCAGGTAGCCTTGTGACCCTGATAAAGGCTGAGTTAGTTAAAACAGAGGTCTCTGGGAATAGCAAGGTAGCTGTTATTTGTGTGCATGGGGACACCCGAGAGTATCCAGTGACTACAGTGTGTTTCGAGACCCCCAAAGGTACCCTCTCTCATCCAGTGGGCTTAGTATCTCAGTTACCGCATGACGCCATTGTGGGAAGGGATTTTCCGAAGTTCTGGGAACTGTGGGATGATCCTGAGCCCCTCACTGGTGCCCCTATGTACCAGGAATGTGATAGCCAGAACTCCCCTGAGAGTGGTGAGGACTCTCCGGAATTTCCCTTATCAGTATTGGCAGGGGAGACTCAAGAAACTGGAGAGGAGCCCACCTCCTCAGACGAAAACCTACCGTCTGTGGAGTTTTCTGATCTTGAGGTTCACAGGGAAAACTTTGCCACAGAACAGTTGAAAGACCCCGCCCTAATAAAGGCACGGGAAAACGTAGTGAAAATAGATGGTGAGTTAGTGAACCCAGATAATACCTGCACTTACCCATACTTCAGCGTAGAGAAGGACCTACTGTATCGGGTGGCAAAAAGGGCAGAAGAAACCGTTGAGCAGCTTGTGGTGCCCAAACCTTACAGGAAGTTGGTGTTGGAGTTGGCCCATGGGCACATTCTTGGAGGTCATCTGGGGACAGAGAAAACCCGAGAGAGGGTATTACAGAGATTCTATTGGCCGGGGGTGATGAAGGACGTAGAAAATTATTGTTCCTCCTGCCCTGTGTGTCAGAGGTTGGCCCCGATGCCACATTTCCGTAGCCCGCTGGTCCCTCTACCCATCATTGAGGTCCCGTTTGAGAGGATCGCCATGGATTTGGTAGGTCCTATAATCAAGTCCGCTAGGGGGCACCAGTACATATTAGTTATAATGGACTATGCCACCCGTTATCCAGAAGCGATCCCTCTCCGAAATACCTCGGCCAAAACCATAGCCAAAGAGCTATCTCTTGTTTTTAGCCGGGTGGGTATTTGTAAAGAACTGCTTACGGACCAAGGTACACCCTTTATGTCCCGGGTTATGAAAGAGCTGTGTAAATTGTTCAAAGTGACGCAATTGCGTACGTCTGTGTATCACCCCCAAACCGATGGGCTGGTTGAAAGATTCAACAAAACCCTAAAACAAATGTTGAAGAAAGTGGTGGATAGAGATGGAAAGGATTAGGACTGTTTACTTCCTTATTTGATGTTTGCTATTAGGGAGGTGCCCCAATCCTCTACGGGATTCTCCCCCTTTGAGTTACTGTATGGGAGACACCCAAGAGGGCTGTTGGATATTGCCAAGGAAACTTGGGAAAGTGAGAGTTCTCCCCACAGGAGTGTGATTGAGCATGTCGCCCTGATGCAAGATCGAATTGCACAGGTAATGCCCATCGTGAAGGAACATTTGGCCCAAGCGCAGTTGGCACAGCAGAGAGTGTACAACCGTGGAGCCAAGACCCGTACCTTCTCCCCGGGGGATAGGATATTGGTACTTGTCCCTACGGTTGAAAGTAAATTCCTTGCCAAATGGCAAGGCCCCTACGAGATAATGGAAAAAGTGAGCGAAGTGAATTACAAGGTCAGACAACCAGGAAGGCGAAAGCCCGAACAGATCTATCACGTTAATCTGTTGAAAGCCTGGAGGGATAGAGAGTCCCTAGTCGCAGACACTTGGTCACCAGCTCAAACTGGTTGCGTGATTCCTGAGGTTGGAATAGCAGCCACCTTGTCACAACCCCAACAACAGGAGGTTAAGGAGTTTGTGCTTCGCAACAAGGAGGTATTCTCTGAGCTGCCGGGACAAACATCTGGGGTAGAGCATGACATCATTACCCCGCCCGGTGAAAGGGTGAAGTTAAAACCCTATCGGATCCCAGAGGCTCGACGGGAGGCAATACGGGAGGAAGTACAGAAAATGCTGAACTTAGGGGTGATAGAGGAGTCCCAAAGTGATTGGTCTAGTCCCATCGTGTTGGTGCCTAAACCGGATGGGAGCTGGCGATTTTGTAACGATTTTCGTCAGTTGAACAAAGTTACAAAATTTGACACCTACCCCATGCCACGTATAGATGAGTTGATCGACCGGCTGGGAACAGCCCGATACATGACGACTCTTGACCTCACAAAAGGGTATTGGCAAATCCCCCTGGCCAAGTCGGCCAAAGAGAAAACCGCATTTGTAACCCCAGACGGGGCGTTCCAATATAAAAGAATGCCGTTCGGGTTACAGAATGCGCCGGCCACATTCCAGCGGAAAATGGACCAGATGCTGAGGCCCCATCGGAAGTATGCTGCGGCTTACCTGGATGACGTAATTGTCCATAGCACAGATTGGGCCTCACATCTGCCAAAAGTGCAAGCAGTCCTGGACTCTGTTCGGGAAGCGGGGTTTACGGCTAACCCCAAGAAGTGTACCATTGGGCAGGAGGAGGCCAAATATCTTGGGTACACCATTGGGAGGGGAGTAATAAAACCCCAACTCAACAAAGTCGAGGCCATCCAGAGTTGGCCACGTCCCAACAGCAAGAAGCAGGTACGAGCCTTTCTGGGAATCGCTGGGTATTATCGGCGATTCATTCCCCACTTTGCTTCTAAGGCTGTGCCCCTAACCAACCTGACGAAGGGGAAAGGGTCGGTCATGATTAAATGGACCCCCGAGGCTGAGGCAGCATTCCAATTCTTGAAACAAGCCTTATGTAGCCAGCCAGTGTTGTACTCACCCGACTTCTCTAAAGACTTTGTCGTACAAAGTGATGCGTCAGATGTGGGGTTAGGAGCAGTATTGTCCCAGGTCTGGAACGGGGAAGAGCACCCAGTCATTTACCTCAGCAGGAAGTTGAAGTCCCATGAGGTAAATTACGCCACCGTTGAAAAGGAGTGTTTAGCGGTGAAGTGGGCTCTAGATTCCCTTCGGTACTACCTGCTAGGTAGGCACTTTGACATGGTTACGGATCACGCTCCGTTAAAGTGGATGGCTCAAAACAAGGAAACAAATAGAAGAGTGAATAGGTGGTTCCTGGCCCTCCAGGAATTCAACTTCACAGTAAAGCATCGCCCTGGCATTCAAATGGGGAATGTGGATGCTTTGTCTCGAGTACATGAATGCCTGATTGCTGGTGTTCCAACCCCGAGGTTAAAACAAGAGGGGGGGGTATGTGACAGCAGGAAGGTAAAGTCACCTGGTTGCATCCAGGGGGGTAGATATATTTCGCCCAGATTCAGGCTTTACGCCGACTTATACAACTAGGTGGAGAGTTGTATAAGGCTAGTGGGCTCATGGATGACTCATACCTCTAGGGAGAGTGTGGGGCGTCGTACAGACAGGGAGTTGATGAGACCAGCTGAAGCTTGTCAGCTCATTTAGGCCTCTATAAGAACTCCCAGCTTCATTAGATGTTAGCTCATGCCTGGAACCAGACCTGTGTGGACTGTCTAGGGAGAGTGAACCCCTGTGCGGTGAGACAAAGCCTGTGTGGCTATTTGCTTGGACATTTAAAACCAGGGACTTAGGGACTAGGACAGCACTAGGCTGATCCCAGTTGTTAGTTAGGAAACCTGTATGTTTAGTCAGAGGTCAACTTGACCAGGATTTATTTTGGTTATGTTTCTTTTGCTTTGCTGTGTTTTGTCACTGTAAATAGAAAATAAACCGCACCTTTTTGATTTTGAAAACCACAACCTCCGTTTGCTGGGCCTGTTTTGTGTGGGGAGCCCATCCCGGGGGTCACACACACCCGCTGCCGAGCTAACCCCCTCACAATATATATATATATATATATATATAAGTATAAAGAGGACTTGTCCTGGCTCTATACATGTATATACGAAAATAAAGAGGACCTGTCATGGCTCTATACATGTATGTAGAAGTATAAAGAGGACCTGACATGGCTCCATACATGTATATAGGAGTATAAAAGGACCTGAGTGTGGCCGCGATGTCAGCCGGCCACCCGCGATCGATCCACAGAGAGCCAGAACGGGGATCTGTCAATGTAAACAGACAGATCCCCATTATGACAGGGGAGGAGAGACAGATCTGCTGTTCCTAGTGATTAGGAACAGAGATCTCTCTCCTCCTTCAGTCAGTCCCACCCCCCCAGTTAGAAACACCTCCCAGGGAACACATTTAACCCCTTTCCTGCCAGTGACATTTACACAGTAATCAGTGCATTGTTATAGCACAAATCGCTGTATAAATGTCACTGGTCCCAAAAATGTGTCAAAAGTGTTCGATCTGTTCACCGCAATGTCACAGTCTCACTGAAAATCGCAGATCGCCGCCATTACTAGTAAAAAAAAATAATAAAAATGCCATAAGTCTATCCCCTATTTTGTAGACGCTATAACCTTTGTGCAAACTAATCAATATACACTTATTGCATTTTTTTTTTTTACCAAACATATGTAGAAGAATACATATTGGCCTAAACTGATATAGAAATACTACCAACAGAAAGCTCTATTTGTGGGAAAAAAAAGGACGTAAATTTTGTTTGGGTACACCGTCGCACGACCACACAATTGTCAGTTAAGTCGACGCAGTGCTGTATCGCAAAACAAAATTAGTGAAGTGTATCATTTCTATTATTACATTGTTCTATAATATATAAAATAGTTCAACTCACCATAATGCAGAATCAGTGGGAGCCTGAGCGTGTCTCTTGCCAACGTCACCTGCCACCAGATGCGGATTGTCACTTGCCACATGTTGCGGATTGTCACTTGCCACGACGCCACCTGCCACACTTTGCGGGTTGTCACTTGCCACATGTTGCGGATTGTCACTTGCCACAACGTCACACATTGCGTTTTGTCACTTGCCACAACGTCACTTGCCAGACATTGCGGATTGTCACTTGCCACAACGCTACCTGCCTCACATTGCAGATTGTCACTTGCCACTTCACCTGCCACATGTAGCGGATTGTCACTTGCCACGACGCCACCTGCCACACATTGTGGGTTGTCACTTGCCACACGTTGCGGATTGTCACTTGCCACGACGTCACACATTGCGTTTTGTCACTTGCCACACATTGCGGATTGTCACTTGCCACACATTGCGGATTGTCACTTGCCACAACGCTACCTGCCACACGTTGCAGATTGTCACTTGCCACTTCACCTGCCACATGTAGCAGATTGCCATTTAGTGTGTCCCAGAGTGAAGGCAGGCAGGAGAGAGATGACAGAGAAGAGGGGGGGTCTGCTGACAGAGAAGAGGGGGGTCCGCTGACAGAGAAGGGGGGGGTCTGCTGACAGAGACGAGGGGGGCAGCTGACAGAGAGGAGGGGGGGCGGCTGACATTGAGCAGGGGGGGCGGCTGACATTGAGGAGGGGGGCGGCTGACATTGAGGAGGGGGGGCAGCTGACATTGAGGAGGGGGGGCAGCTGACATTGAGGAGGGGGGGCGGCTGACATTGAGGGGTGGGGCGGCTGACATTGAGGAGGGGGGGCAGCTGACATTTAGGAGGGGGGCGGCTGACATTGAGGAGGAGGGGGGGCGGCTGACATTGAGGAGGAGGGGGGGCAGCTGACATTGAGGAGGAGGGGGGCGGCTGACATTGAGGAGGGGGGGCAGCTGACATTGAGGAGGGGGGGCGGCTGACATTGAGGAGGGGGGGGCGGCTGACATTGAGGAGGGGAGGCGGCTGACATTGAGGAGGGGGGGCGCTGACATTGAGGAGGGGGTAGGCTGACATTGAGATGGGGGGGCGGCTGACATTGAGGAGGAGGGGGGGGCGGCTGACATTGAGGAGGAGGGGGGGCGGCTGACATTGAGGAGGAGGGGGGGGCGGCTGACATTGAGGAGGAGGGGGGGCGGCTGACATTGAGGAGGGGGGGCGGCTGACATTGAGGAGGAGGGGCGGCTGACATTGAGGAGGAGGGGGGGAGGCTGACATTGAGGGAGGGCGGCTGACATTGAGGAGGGGGGGGGGCGGCTGACAGAGAGGATGAGAGAGACGGACCTCAGGAGATAGTGACACTCAGCGAGTTAGGAGCACGTCCCCCCCCCCTTTGAGCCCTTCTATAGCTCAGCAGCTGCGAGGGGGAACAAATTAGAGGCGAAGCCGGCCGGCTACATTGAGCTGCTGCACCGCCCACCCCTTTCCCCCACAGGTCACAGTCTCAGATGACAGACAGACCGGGGGCGGGGGTGGGCGGCGCCGCAGCGCTATTTCGGCAGGATCCCTCCCTTCTCATCCTGGTCTTCGGGAAAATGGCGGCCGGCGGAGACATTATCTCCTCCGGCCGCGGACCTCTAGCGGCGGTGGCGGCAGCGGGGCCCGAGTATTACTTGGGGCCCTATGCAGCTTGCGTAGTCGGCGTATAGGGCGGATCGGCCCTGTATATATGTACTGATTACACTGCAGCTAGCAGAATCAACTGCCTGCCTGTAGTATTATTAGTAAGAGAACACCAGCAATTGTATTCAGGTAGCTTTAGGTGCATACCGTGCAAAGGACACAGTACACTAAATGAAAATACTGCAGCTGACTGCCTGTATTTGTATGAGAACATCAGCAATTGTATTCAAGTAGCTTTAGGTGCACACTGTGCAAAGGACACAGTACACTAAATGAAAATACTGCAGCTCCCTGCCTGTATTTGTATGAGAACACCAGCAATTGTATTCAAGTAGCTTTAGGTGCACAATGTGCAAAGGACACAGTACAGTAAATGAAAATACTGCAGCTCCTTGCCTGTATTTGTATGAGAACACCAGCAATTGTATTCAGGTAGTTTTAGGTGCACACTGTGCAAATGACACAGTACACTAAATGAAAATACTGCAGCTCCCTGCCTGTATTAGTATGAGAACACCAGCAATTGTATTCAGGTAGCTTTAGGTGCACACTGTGCAAAGGACACAGTACACTAAATGAAAATACTGCAGCTCCCTGCCTGTATTTGTATGAGAACACCAGCAATTGTATTCAGGTAGCTTTAGGTGCACACTGTGCAAAGGACACAGTACACTAAATGAAAATACTGCAGCTCCCTGACTGTATTTGTATGAGAACACCAGCAATTGTATTCAAGTAGCTTTAGGTGCACACTGTGCAAAGGACACAGTACACTAAATGAAAATACTGCAGCTCCCTGCCTGTATTTGTATGAGAACACCAGCAATTGTATTACGGTAGCTTTAGGTGCACACTGTGCAAATGACATTGTACACTAAATGAAAATAATGCAGCTCCCTGCCTGTATTTGTATGAGAACACCAGCAATTGTATTCAGGTAGCTTTAGGTGCACACTGTGCAAAGGACACAGTACACTAAATGAAAATACTGCAGCTAGCACAATCACCTGCCTGCCTGTCAGTATATTATGAAGAGAATAACAAGAACAGATCTAGCTAAACTGAATACAGTGTGAATATATATATATATATATATATATATATACAACACCCTGGAATGCATATATATCCTCTACACACTGTAACTGCAGCTAACTGACTCCCCTGCCTGCTCTATCTAACTCAAATGAGATGACACTATCTCTCTCTCTCTTTCTTTAACCGCCGCCGCAACACACTACACAAGGCCGCCACGCAGGCGGCCTTATATAGTGTGGGGCGTGTACTAAACCCCTGAGACATAATTGGCCAAAGCCACCCTGGCTTTGGCCAAATATGGCTCTCTGTTCTTACCGCGCTGTGATTGGCCAAAGCATGCGGGTCATAGTGCATGCTTGGCCAATCATCAGCCAGCAATGCACTGCGATGCCACAGTGAATTATGGGCCGTGACGCGCCACTCGAATTTTGCGCAAACGGCCCATAATGTTCGATATTCGACGAACGGTCGAACAGCTGATGTTCGAGTCGAACATGAGTTCGACTGAAACTTGAAGCTCATCCCTACAGACAAGCAAAATATTCCTTGATATGTTCTCATAGATGCCAACATTGTAAAAAAAATTATAGGGACAATTTTTTGGCTGTAGGCGGAGTCTTTTTATAATTAGGGGGCGGGGCATATGTTTGTAGGCGTGACACAAGAAAAATATAAAAAGGCGTAGAAAAATGGGCGTGGTTTACACTAGATAGTGGGCGTGGCTCAAATGGGGGTGTGGTTAGAGTCTGAGATGAATGAGCGATGGAGAGGGGGATAGGGGGAGAGAGATAGAGGGAAGGAGAGACATGGAGGGAAGGAGAGACAAGGAAGAAAAGAGAGAGGGAGGGACAGCAGGCCCAGATCCTACACCACAATAGAAATATGTGTAATCCAGAGTTTAACAATCGTCAAATAAAGATACTCCAAACACCTGATGTTAGCGCTTCAATCATCCCGGCACCATGGTTGTTATGATGTCAGGATGATTGAAACGCATTATTTCTATTATTACATTGTAATATAAAATAAAGTAGTTCGACTCACTATAATGCCGAATTAGTGCTAGCCCTGAGCGTGTCACTTGTCACGACGCCTGCCACCAGATGCCATCAAGTGCCCCCAGCCGAGTCGCTCCTTACATCTGTGGTGTCCCCAGGCAGCGGAGTCCCTCCTCAAATCTGTGGTGTCCCCAGGCAGCGGAGCCCCTCCTTACATCTGTGATGTCCCCAGGCAGCGGAGCCCCTCCTTACATCTGTGGTGTCCCCAGGCAGCAGAGCCCCTCCTTACATCTGTGGTGTCCCCAGGCAGCGGAGTCCCTCCTTACATCTGTGGTGTCCCCAGCAGCGGAGTCCCTCCTTACATCTGTCGTGTCCCCAGGCAGAGGAGCCCCTCCTTACATCTGTGGTGTCCCCAGGCAGCAGAGCCCCTCCTTACATCAGCGTCCCCAGGCAGCGGCGATATCCTTCATTACAGTGTAATGTATGTCCCCAGCAGTAGCAGCTACAGTTCCTTTCACATGTGTTCAATGGGAAGGGGCGTGGCCATGCAGCCAATAGGCTTCAGTGTACAGGAGAATTGTCCACTGTACACTGAAGAGAGCAGCCCGATTGGCTCTCCACTGAACACTAGGGGAAATGCGGCGGCCATCTTTTTGTAGCCCGACGGCCATTTTTTGCCTCAAACATTTCCGATTTTCCTGGGACAAAAGCAAAATCCCAGGAAATTAATCGGGACCAGCTCCAATCGGGACGAGGGTCCCAAAATCGGGATTGTCCCGGGAAAATCGGGACTGTTGGCAAGTATATGTTCTTAAAGCTGAACTTCAGGCAAACAATTGTCTACAGTCAGTCTTGTGCAAGCCCTGTCAGACAGCATAGCTAGCTTTGAGATCCTCTAGCTATGGAAAAATAGCAGGACATTGACATACTCTCTAATAACTGATTACAGTGTGGTACACCCCCCTATGTTTTCGTTTTCAGAGTCAGGGCTTTTTTTCTCAGAGAAAAGGTGCAGGCACTCCCCCCCCAGGTCATGCCTGTCTTCACCCACCCCTAGAACCGCCCCTAGGACCACCCCTTGCATCCACCCTTACACACCTCCCAGCACTGCCCCTTTTGAGAACAGGGAACCAAGTATAATTTGGGGGGATATACAAGGTAATTTGTATGGAATTTGTTAATAAAAAGCAATTCAATAAAATGTACAAAACATTAGAAATATCCAGCGCTTACCAAAGTAAGCTCAGATGCACTTCCAGATATTCCCATATCCAGCAAGAGACAGTCCCCAATGTCCAGCAAGAGACAGTCCCCAATGACCAATTCTCTCATATGCCTCTGCTGTGGGAAATCCATGAGAATAACCCTGATGATTTCAGGAATTATCTCAGGATGACGGACCCTGTATTTCACCGTCTTTTGGATTTGCTGTCCCCCTATATCACGAGGCAGGACACTGTGATGCGCCAGGCCATCACTGCCGAGCAGAGGCTTATTGCCACGTTGAGATACCTGGCGACTGGGAGAAGCTTGCAGGACCTCAAGTTCTCAACAGGCATCTCCCCCCAGGCTCTCGGGATCATTATCCCTGAGACGTGTTCGGGCATCATTCAGGTCCTGCAGACGGACTATATGAAGGTAATTTTGCTCCTTTAATCTCACATTATATGTTTTTATTGTTTTATAATCTTCTCTTTTTTTTCCCTCCTAACCCAAATGTGCCTGTTTGTAATATCCTGGTAATGTCCCCATTTTCCCCATGCATGTTTTTACCGGTAAAGCCCTCTTTGTGCCCTACATGCCTATTTCCCTTCACTAACCTCTCCAGCATGCTATCGTGGGCGCAAATCCAGCTAGCCTTCTATTTTCCTTTTCTTATTTTTGGGGTCATTGCCCTCGTAGTTTGACAACCCTCCCCCCCCCCCTAAAGACGTTCTCAATCAAGCTCAGCAGAGTGGTAGAGCCTTTTTTTGGATCCCCCACAATCACCTTGGGCCCCCCCCTAGATTATTTTAGAATGTTCACTCAGCGGGGGTGATGCATCTGCTAAGTGGGCCTTTGTTTATTGGTAGGAAAAACTCCCTTAAATAATAATGTTAGAATGATGTGGTTCAACAATGTTTTTGTGTGTAATCTGCTTGCACTGTAAACATAAACCGTAATAATGTCTTCTTTTTGTTTGACTCCACAGTTCCCTAGCACACCACAGGAATGGCTGACTGTGGCCTCCCAATTTGCCCAGCGGTGGGATTTCCCCAACTGCGGTGGGGCAATTGATGGGAAGCACGTCCACATAGTGCCGCCACCCCGTTCGGGGTCATACTATTTTAACTATAAAGGTTTCAATAGTATTGTGTTAATGGCGGTGGTGTCGGCACGGTACGAGTTCCTGTATGTGGACGTGGGGAAGAACGGCCGGATGGCCGATGGCGGAGCATTCGCAGAGACGGAGTTCGCTCACCGTCTGCAGGCTGGGGGTCTTGCACTGCCTCCAGATGCAGAGAACGTGGAAGGGCTACCGTTCGTTTTCATCGCGGATGAAGCTTTTGGACTAGGACCACACCTCATGCGGCCGTTTCCCCAACGCACCCTCACCCCGGAGAGAAAGGTTTTTAATTACCGGCTGGCCAGAGCCCGGAGAGTTGTGGAGAATGCCTTCAGGATAATGGCCAGCTGGTTCCGCCTGTTCCAGACAGCTATCAATTTGGCGGATTATAAACTGAACAACATTGTCTACTGCTGCTGCTTGTTGCACAATTTTTTGCGCAAATTTTCAACAAATTATGTGTCATCAGTTGGGCCTGAGGCCGGTCCATCTGAACTGATAAATCTGACCGGCCTCAGCACTGCCCGTACTGGCTTGGCCCCCCAAAGTGCCCGTGAAGTACGTCAGAAATACGTAAAGTACTTCACGGGTAGGGGGGCCATCGCAATGCCAGACCACATCTGACCTTTGATTTTACCTTTTGAAAATAAAAATAAAAATTGGAATTACTACAAACTTGTGTTGTCATTCTTGTATTTGTGGTTTATGTGTCTCCCAGGGTCTAGTAGTGCCAAGTGTAGTTGTCCTTAGTAAATAGCCTCAAATCTCTGAGGTGAAAACACTGTTTTTGCATCTTCAGAACTGCTCTTGAGCATAGAAAGAACAAGGCACACCTTTTTTTGACTTTCCAAATGTTTTTATTGATTGCACCACATTTTTGGTTGGTTTTCGAAATACTAGCCTTTTTTTTTTTGTGCGGCTTTTTTTGCAGAAACATGCATAGGTCAAAAGCCAAATTTTTTTTACTGAAAAAGTAATAAAATAACACAGTGAAAAATACAAACAGGAGATGGGGTGATGTTACCCCTGATCCATCCCAAATGTTAAGAACCACACTTTCTTTTTGGGACTCAAATGGGTATCTTCAACATGATCCCATGGCTAAGGTAAACATGTGCTATCTGCCATCATGGGGGATCAATGGACGTGCTTTGGGGGTGAAAACCCTTCCTCTCACCTACTTGAGGAGAGAGGAAGAGGTTGCACCCCCAAAACAGGGACATAGATATCCTGTGACGGCAGATAGCACATGTTGAGTCAGTGTGTGCATCTTCACATTTGGGCTGGTGGCAATCCCATAGGAAATTTCTGACGCATAACAAAACACACAAAAAGGGGGGGATTCACACTATTCTCCCCAAAATATCTATCATGTTTTTATATTTTTGCTCAATCACAATCATTCTCTTTCTCATAATGTCCATTTCGCTACTGCATTCCATGATTTCCTGAATGATTATTTTTGCGCTGGCACTCGAGAATGGAGGATTTGGACTTCCTGACACACCCCCATGTTCAGTCCCTAAAAAGAAAGAATTTTTTTTAAACTATGCAGGCCTACATCTGTATTTACCTTGAAGTTGTGGTGACAGACACTGAACTGTTGTGCTGATAAGCTCCACCTCTCCTTCCTCCACCTCCCCTTCCTCCACCTCCACTTTCTCCCCCTCTGCTTCCTGAACCTGCTGATCTTTGTCTGCTTTGGGATCTTCGGGGAGTTTCTGTGGTGTTGGGTTCCTCGTCTCCTGAGCATGGTGTGCTCCCAGTCTCCTCTCCCCTATGGGAATTTTAAAAATAATGTATCCTTTAGCACACAGACTTTTTCGGGCTGAAAATGTATTCTCAATGTTTTAAAGTGGGGTCCAATTGATATTTGGCCCTGAGTTTCAAGATGAACATATGAGATTATGCAAAATCAACAAAGCAACATGTTATTTTTGAGGCCACTCACAAATACACTTGGATAACCACCAAGGTATCCACTGGACCACCTGTGTGTGACACCGTTTCTAAATTTGGTCATGTGGCCCAGACTATATTATCTTGATCCATAAAAAAAAGCTGAGTACACAACTGCTGGAGTGTCATCTCCTTTACCCAGAATACAGTTTAGCCTTTCCTTCACATTCTAGTTTTACTTACAACACATCATCTAGCCAACAATGTGTAGATAAACATTGTTGAAGTAAAATGAGGCATGCCCACATGTAGTTTACGTGGATATGTGCCAAACATGTTTGGGGGAAGAGCAGCAAGTTTTTTTTAAAACACACATTTACAAAATAAGTGGACTCTCCACTTAACATAAAAGTTGACATTTTAAAATGTGAAACCAGTCAAGCCAAGCACATGTTGCAAAACATGGAAGAATACATATTACAATGTGAAAGAACACAGTAAAATAAACTTACTTTTTTCAATGCTTTTTATAAGCTTCCTATACTGCTCCGGCTCCCTCAGCTTTAGGTCTGACCACCTTTTACGGAGTTGTTCCTTGGATCTCCTGACCCCATATTTTTTATAGAGAGTCTTCGCCAATTTGTCCATAATTTGTGACTTCCGGAGATTAGGGGTGTCGTATGGCCCATGCTTGCCGTCGTAATCCTTCCTCCGCAGAATATCCACCATCTCCGCCATCTCCGAAAAAGACATATTAGTCGCCTTGTATTTTTTTTACAGGATAGGGACGTTTCCGCCTCCGGGCTTTCCTCGTCGGTAATTTCAACTAAAGAAGCCACCTGTGTCTGTGACATGTCGCCGTCTCACACTGTGCGCCGATCGTTAAGGGGCGGGGAAATGCAGAAAAAGTCCGTCATGGGCGGGCGACGAGGGCGGAGTTACACGCATGCGCAGGGTATAAAAAGGGGAAAGAAGTTATTAGGGATGCGCGGAGTAAGGACGACCGGAAGTGAACCAACAAAGTGAACTAAGGTAAGAAAGGAACTCGGGCCTGCAGTGGCCTATAATTGTTCATGATTGTAAAGGGCAATATTGTGATAAGTTGAGGAGAATCAAATCTGATCCTTTTTTTTTTTTTTACCTTTTTTTTTACTTGCTGACCCAAAAAGATGCATAAACTACGTGAGCCAGAGGTGATGCTGACTTTTATTGAAAAATATAAGGAACAGCGCAACCTGTGGGAACTGAAACACCCTGCGTACCACAAGAGTGATGTACGTCGGGCAACTATTTGCAAATTAGCAGAGGATATGAAGCCATGGATCCCAGATGCAGACTACACTATGATCAATAATGAAATCAACAACCTGCCTAATTCGTATAAAAAAAATACAAGGAAGTGCGCCAGTCAAAGAGATCAGGAGCAGCAGCAGATGATGTAGTAAAGCCCAAGCTGTGGTACTACAGACATCTTCAATTTCTTGATGACCAGATCGAGGCCAGGGAATCTATTTCCAGCCTTCCCTCAACCCTTCCTTCCACCCTTCCCTCCAGCGTTCCTTCCACCCTTCCCTCCACCCCTGCAGAGGCGGAGGAGGAGCCTCCTGAACTTGAAGAGCCAGATCTTCGCATCTTCAGCCAGGTATAGTATTTTTGATCATAATTATTGTCCACTAAGTAATATTATGTTGAACTGTTTGGATTAGCCAAAAATGATATCATCCCCCCCCCCCAAAAAAAAATATGCACCAGTAATGATATCCAAATTGTGGGTGATAGATTCCCCAAATAATAAAATTTTTCATTTTATTTTATAAACAGGATGAGGCAAGCCAGGAGGAAGAGGGTCAGGAATGTGGCAGGCAGGAGGAGGCAGGGCCAAGTGGGACTCATCAGGTCCCCAGGCCTAGTGGCAGCACCGTCTCCCAAGTGGCTCCCCTCCACGTCAGACCGCCAAAACAACGGCGGATGACACAAGTGGAGGAGGAGTCACTAAAGATGATTCAGGAGGCTGCTGCCATCATGAGGGCCCCCCTCATGATGGCATGAGGGGTTTAGCACCTATCTGGCGGATAAGTTGCTCAGAATGGAGGCGGGACAACGGGCCCTTTGTGAGCACCTCATATATATGGCCGTACACATGGGGGCGAGGGGGCTGCTGACTGAGGCCACCCATCTGTCACATCACGCCAATCCCTCTCCTCCTTCTCCTCCTCCTCCTGCCACATCACCACCCACAGTGGCCCAGCCTGCAAGGGTGCGTGGACGGGGCCGTGGAGGTTACGCTGCAGAGAGGCGTGGAAGGAAGGCTACAGGGAAGAGCAGGAGGTGATTCTCTGGCCTCGAGCTGCTCATACAGAAGTTGAAGGTTGATGGAGTACCACAGCTTGGGATGATGTATGTCTTTGGCTGCTGCTCCTGATTTCATGCTGTTGATTTTATTATTGATCATAGTCAGGTCTGCATTTGGGATCTAAGGACTTGATATTCTCTGCTAATTTCTGAATAGTTGCCCTTCGGTTTTTGTTTGCTTTTTTTCTGAAATAAAGGAAAATTTGATTTCAGCCAACATACATGCCTGATGTGTTTTTTTTTTAAGTAGCAATAACATTTCAGAAATACAATGTGTAATTAATAACAAGGGACACCAACCTCCATGAGGAAAGAAAAAAATAAATAAAATGTTGTTCTGAGAAATTGACACACCAAAAAATGCACAACAAATTTAAAGACAAAACAAAAATAAAAGGTGGAATTTGTGAGGTCGGCCTTGAAGAATTAATCTAATTATTCCTAAGATCACAAGAAAGAAGAAAGACATACGTTTGTCAGAACTCATGAGAAAGATCTGCTGCCAAAATGACATTTTAAAGACCGTTCTAAAGCAACAAAACATGCGCTGCATTAAACGAAGCAATAACTTGCAGAATGACGAATGTGCTCTTTCCATTAGGAACGCTAGTTTTACCAGAACGAGCGCTCCCGTCTCCTAATTCTGTCTGAGCATGCGTGGGTATTTTAACCGATGGACTTGCCCATAGACGATCGGAAATTACCATCGGTTTTTTATCCATCGGAAAATTTTAAAACAAGTTCTATTTTTTCCAACCGATGGAAAAAAGACCGATGGGTACCATACACGTTCGGTTGGTCTGATGAAAACCATCCATCGGACGGTTTTCATCAGTCAAATCGATCGTGTGTACAGGGCTTTAGAGAAAGCTCCAATGTCCAAGGGCCGCTGATAGGCCAGTACAACTGGCCCTGTTATACCGGGCCTGGCCAGCAGGGGGGCCCGGGCAACCTGAACAGATAGCTAATTACTGTAATGTAAGAGAAAAAAAAATCCTCCAGCCATCTTCCGCCCGACGGCCAAACAATTCCCCCCGACCGTTACTTTACACATTGTTTTTTTTTCTGATTGCACTGTAACTTAAATGTGTTTGTATGTGGCGGCAGGGGAAGGGACTATTTCTTCTATTTCGGTCACGGAAGAGGCATTCTTCCGCGCCCGCTCCTCGTGCTGGCTCAAGACCCAGCCAGGGCGTCCTCTATATTGTGTGAGGGGGTTAGCTCGGCAGCGGGTGTGTGTGACCCCCGGGATGGGCTCCCCACACAAAACAGGCCCAGCAAACGGAGGTTGTGGTTTTCAAAATCAAAAAAGGTGCGGTTTATTTTCTATTTACAGTGACAAAACACAGCAAAGCAAAAGAAACATAACCAAAATAAATCCTGCTCAAGTTGACCTCTGACTAAACATACAGGTTTCCTAACTAACAACTGGGATCAGCCTAGTGCTGTCCTAGTCCCTAAGTCCCTGGTTTAGTAAAAGTCCAAACAAATAGCCACACAGGCTTTGCCTCACCGCACAGGGGTTCACTCTCCCTAGACAGTCCACACAGGTCTGGTTCCAGGCATGAGCTAACATCTAATGAAGCTGGGAGTTCTTATAGAGGCCTAAATGAGCTGACAAGCTTCAGCTGGTCTCCTCATCTCTGTCTGCACGACGCCCCACACTCTCCCTAGAGGTATGAGTCATCCATGAGCCCACTAGCCTTATACAACTCTCCACCTAGTTGTATAAGTCGGCGTAAAGCCTGAATCTGGGCGAAATATATCTACCCCCCTGGATGCAACCAGGTGACTTTACCTTCCTGCTGTCACATACCCCCCCTCTTGTTTTAACCTCGGGGTTGGAACACCAGCAATCAGGCATTCATGTACTCGAGACAAAGCATCCACATTCCCCATTTGAACGCCAGGGCGATGCTTTACTGTGAAGTTGAATTCCTGGAGGGCCAGGAACCACCTATTCACTCTTCTATTTGTTTCCTTGTTTTGAGCCATCCACTTTAACGGAGCGTGATCCGTAACCATGTCAAAGTGCCTACCTAGCAGGTAGTACCGAAGGGAATCTAGAGCCCACTTCACCGCTAAACACTCCTTTTCAACGGTGGCGTAATTTACCTCATGGGACTTCAACTTCCTGCTGAGGTAAATGACTGGGTGCTCTTCCCCGTTCCAGACCTGGGACAATACTGCTCCTAACCCCACATCTGACGCATCACTTTGTACGACAAAGTCTTTAGAGAAGTCGGGTGAGTACAACACTGGCTGGCTACATAAGGCTTGTTTCAAGAATTGGAATGCTGCCTCAGCCTCGGGGGTCCATTTAATCATGACCGACCCTTTCCCCTTCGTCAGGTTGGTTAGGGGCACAGCCTTAGAAGCAAAGTGGGGAATGAATCGCCGATAATACCCAGCGATTCCCAGAAAGGCTCGTACCTGCTTCTTGCTGTTGGGACGTGGCCAACTCTGGATGGCCTCGACTTTGTTGAGTTGGGGTTTTATTACTCCCCTCCCAATGGTGTACCCAAGATATTTGGCCTCCTCCTGCCCAATGGTACACTTCTTGGGGTTAGCCGTAAACCCCGCTTCCCGAACAGAGTCCAGGACTGCTTGCACTTTTGGCAGATGTGAGGCCCAATCTGTGCTATGGACAATTACGTCATCCAGGTAAGCCGCAGCATACTTCCGATGGGGCCTCAGCATCTGGTCCATTTTCCGCTGGAATGTGGCCGGCGCATTCTGTAACCCGAACGGCATTCTTTTATATTGGAACGCCCCGTCTGGGGTTACAAATGCGGTTTTCTCTTTGGCCGACTTGGCCAGGGGGATTTGCCAATACCCTTTTGTGAGGTCAAGAGTCGTCATGTATCGGGCTGTTCCCAGCCGGTCGATCAACTCATCTATACGTGGCATGGGGTAGGTGTCAAATTTTGTAACTTTGTTCAACTGACGAAAATCGTTACAAAATCGCCAGCTCCCATCCGGTTTAGGCACCAACACGATGGGACTAGACCAATCACTTTGGGACTCCTCTATCACCCCTAAGTTCAGCATTTTCTGTACTTCCTCCCGTATTGCCTCCCGTCGAGCCTCTGGGATCCGATAGGGTTTTAACTTCACCCTTTCACCGGGCGGGGTAATGATGTCATGCTCTACCCCAGATGTTTGTCCCGGCAGCTCAGAGAATACCTCCTTGTTGCGAAGCACAAACTCCTTAACCTCCTGTTGTTGGGGTTGTGACAAGGTGGCTGCTATTCCAACCTC
This sequence comes from Rana muscosa, assembly GCA_029206835.1. Lineage (NCBI taxonomy): Eukaryota > Metazoa > Chordata > Amphibia > Anura > Ranidae > Rana > Rana muscosa. The sequence goes on along the minus strand of CM055121.1, from coordinate 31,755,590 downwards.
AGGAATCACGCAACCAGTTTGAGCTGGTGACCAAGTGTCTGCGACTAGGGACTCTCTATCCCTCCAGGCTTTCAACAGATTAACGTGATAGATCTGTTCGGGCTTTCGCCTTCCTGGTTGTCTGACCTTGTAATTCACTTCGCTCACTTTTTCCATTATCTCGTAGGGGCCTTGCCATTTGGCAAGGAATTTACTTTCAACCGTAGGGACAAGTACCAATATCCTATCCCCCGGGGAAAAGGTACGGGTCTTGGCTCCACGGTTGTACACTCTCTGCTGTGCCAACTGCGCTTGGGCCAAATGTTCCTTCACGATGGGCATTACCTGTGCAATTCGATCTTGCATCAGGGCGACATGCTCAATCACACTCCTGTGGGGAGAACTCTCACTTTCCCAAGTTTCCTTGGCAATATCCAACAGCCCTCTTGGGTGTCTCCCATACAGTAACTCAAAGGGGGAGAATCCCGTAGAGGATTGGGGCACCTCCCTAATAGCAAACATCAAATAAGGAAGTAAACAGTCCCAATCCTTTCCATCTCTATCCACCACTTTCTTCAACATTTGTTTTAGGGTTTTGTTGAATCTTTCAACCAGCCCATCGGTTTGGGGGTGATACACAGACGTACGCAATTGCGTCACTTTGAACAATTTACACAGCTCTTTCATAACCCGGGACATAAAGGGTGTACCTTGGTCCGTAAGCAGTTCTTTACAAATACCCACCCGGCTAAAAACAAGAGATAGCTCTTTGGCTATGGTTTTGGCCGAGGTATTTCGGAGAGGGATCGCTTCTGGATAACGGGTGGCATAGTCCATTATAACTAATATGTACTGGTGCCCCCTAGCGGACTTGATTATAGGACCTACCAAATCCATGGCGATCCTCTCAAACGGGACCTCAATGATGGGTAGAGGGACCAGCGGGCTACGGAAATGTGGCATCGGGGCCAACCTCTGACACACAGGGCAGGAGGAACAATAATTTTCTACGTCCTTCATCACCCCCGGCCAATAGAATCTCTGTAATACCCTCTCTCGGGTTTTCTCTGTCCCCAGATGACCTCCAAGAATGTGCCCATGGGCCAACTCCAACACCAACTTCCTGTAAGGTTTGGGCACCACAAGCTGCTCAACGGTTTCTTCTGCCCTTTTTGCCACCCGATACAGTAGGTCCTTCTCTACGCTGAAGTATGGGTAAGTGCAGGTATTATCTGGGTTCACTAACTCACCATCTATTTTCACTACGTTTTCCCGTGCCTTTATTAGGGCGGGGTCTTTCAACTGTTCTGTGGCAAAGTTTTCCCTGTGAACCTCAAGATCAGAAAACTCCACAGACGGTAGGTTTTCGTCTGAGGAGGTGGGCTCCTCTCCAGTTTCTTGAGTCTCCCCTGCCAATACTGATAAGGGAAATTCCGGAGAGTCCTCACCACTCTCAGGGGAGTTCTGGCTATCACATTCCTGGTACATAGGGGCACCAGTGAGGGGCTCAGGATCATCCCACAGTTCCCAGAACTTCGGAAAATCCCTTCCCACAATGGCGTCATGCGGTAACTGAGATACTAAGCCCACTGGATGAGAGAGGGTACCTTTGGGGGTCTCGAAACACACTGTAGTCACTGGATACTCTCGGGTGTCCCCATGCACACAAATAACAGCTACCTTGCTATTCCCAGAGACCTCTGTTTTAACTAACTCAGCCTTTATCAGGGTCACAAGGCTACCTGAATCCAGCAATACCACAACATTTCTACCATTAACACACATTTTGCATAAATGTTTCTCAGTTCCTCGAATGGCAGTGCATGCGACTGTCGCACACAGCGACTGACGTCTGCCCGTCAGAAAGTCACACTGCATGGGTTCCTCCACAACCGGGCAATTGGCTGCAATATGTCCCGCTTGCCGGCAGCGGTAGCAAACGATCCTTCTTGCCGCCTCTTGAGCCGCTGATTTCCCAGGCTGTTCTCGCCAAACTTGGGGTAGAGCTCCCACCCTCTCACTCTCTCCACCCTCACCCCTTGGAATCCTCTTATCCGCCCCTGGGGATGGTCTGGTCTTAGGGTGGAAAGTCCGAGTGTCTCTGGAAGAGGCCGTCAGGTTCTCTGTAGCCAAGTATTTCTCCACACGATCCACAAGACCATCGGCCGTCTCTGGGTCTCCATGGCTTACCCACTTTTGGATGGCAGTAGGAAGAGCTCTCAAAAACCGATCCATTACAACACGTTCCACAATCTTTGGTGCGGACAAAGTCTCTGGCTGTAGCCACTTTCTGCTCAGGTGAATGAGATCATACATTTGAGACCTGGGGGGTTTTCCAAGCTGGAAAGTCCAGTTATGCACACGCTGAGCCCGGACAGCCTGGGTGACACCCAGCCTTGCCAATATTTCAGCTTTTAGCATCACATAGTCTTTTGCTTGGTTAGGCTCTAGGTCATAGTAAGCTTTCTGCGATTCACCAGTTAACAGAGGAGCCACCAGTCCAGCCCACTGCTCCTCAGGCCACTTTTCTCTTTCAGCGGTCCTTTCAAATGTGGTCAAAAATACCTCTGGATCATCCTCTCCAGTCATTTTTGTCAATAAACGACTCACCCCAAAGGACGCGGTATTAGTGGGACGGCTTTCCTCACTGGTCTGCGGACGTTGCTGCATTACTGCTTCCATCTGTTGTTGTAGTCTCTGCTCTTGCTTCTGCAACAGGTCTATGAAGCGGGCCTCAGATTGCTGCTGGGCTCGTTGCTGAGCCTCCAGCCTCTGTTGCAAAGTTGCGTTTGTCTGCTGCTGGGCTGCAAGGCTCCTTTGCAAACCTGCATTTGTCTGCTGTTGATTGGCATTTGCTAGAGCCAGCTGCTTCAGTATCTCCTCCATGCTGGCTTAAAAAAAACTGCCCGCATTCTCCACCAACTGTGAGGGGGTTAGCTCGGCAGCGGGTGTGTGTGACCCCCGGGATGGGCTCCCCACACAAAACAGGCCCAGCAAACGGAGGTTGTGGTTTTCAAAATCAAAAAAGGTGCGGTTTATTTTCTATTTACAGTGACAAAACACAGCAAAGCAAAAGAAACATAACCAAAATAAATCCTGGTCAAGTTGACCTCTGACTAAACATACAGGTTTCCTAACTAACAACTGGGATCAGCCTAGTGCTGTCCTAGTCCCTAAGTCCCTGGTTTAGTAAAAGTCCAAACAAATAGCCACACAGGCTTTGCCTCACCGCACAGGGGTTCACTCTCCCTAGACAGTCCACACAGGTCTGGTTCCAGGCATGAGCTAACATCTAATGAAGCTGGGAGTTCTTATAGAGGCCTAAATGAGCTGACAAGGTTCAGCTGGTCTCCTCATCTCTGTCTGCACGACGCCCCACACTCTCCCTAGAGGTATGAGTCATCCATGAGCCCACTAGCCTTATACAACTCTCCACCTAGTTGTATAAGTCGGCGTAAAGCCTGAATCTGGGCGAAATATATCTACCCCCCTGGATGCAACCAGGTGACTTTACCTTCCTGCTGTCACAATTGCCTTCCCTGGCGCCGCGGAGGGATTCCTCTCCCTCCGCGTCAGAGAATCAGTGAGGCGAGCGGCGGCGGCAGCAGAAGAAGATGCAGCTGGCATCCGACTGGAAGTTTGTGTGGACAGTCAAGGCAGCAGCAGGATCAGGGTGGAAGTGACTCCTGGGGCCCGGCCGGATAACACAGGTGTGTCACGTGTGCTTGCTTTGGGGGGAGAATTCAAGATCTACTACTACTGCAGCAGCCAGCATCTATACATTACAGCATTGGCGGCATGGGTGGCACTGTCTGCAGGTAGCACATGCATTATGGGCCATAACGCATGTGCTACCTGCAGAGACAGTGCCACCCATGCCGCCAATGCCGTAACGTGCTGCAGACAGTGCCACTCATGCCGCCAATGCTGTAATGTGCTGCAGACAGTGCTACCCGTGCCGCCAATGCCGTAATGTGCTGCATAATGCCATTGGTAGCAAGGGTGGCACTGTATCTGAAGCACATTACGGCATTGGCGGCACTGTCTGCAGCACATTACGGCATGGGTGGCACTGTCTGCAGCACATTACGGCATTGGCGGCATGGGTGGCACTGTCTCTGCAGGCAGCACATGCGTTATAGGCCATAATGCAAGTGCTACTTGCAGACAGTGCCACCCATGCTGCCAATGCCGTAATGTGCTGCAGTCAGTGCCACCCATGACGCTAATGCCATATTGTAAATGTGAATCTTTCACGCTAATCAAGAGTAAAGTGAAAGGAACTGAGGTAAAGAACAGTGGCTGCAAAATCAATCTGTGTTCACTCTACACATAAAGATACAAAGCAAAGGGGGGGGGGGGGGGATTTTGCGCTAATGTATAATAATATAACCACACAATAAGTGAATAAACAAATATCAACAAAGAAATTCTGCCAAAAAGGTGTAACTAATGAACACCAATAATAATAATACAACTGAATGTGCACCAGTGTACTGATAAAGTGCAATACTAAAATAACCTGGTGAACGTGAAAATCAACAAACTGTGCATGAGGTTCAATAATGCAATGGTATAATGGTAAATGCAATCACAAAGTCTATATGATGTCTGTCTAATATTTCCAATAAGGTATATCCAATCGGTGATGTTCTTAAATAGAGTCAGGGTCTTCTATATTAGGTACCCAATTGTAGTATTGAACCACTGGTGTATCCTACACCTGTCTCTCAATATTCTCACCTCACTTCGGAATTAAACTGGCATGACATGGGGTCTTGTCTTTCACTTTATATCCTCTCCACTTAAATCTGGCATGGGTATGGCCCCCACCACTCACGCTACCTGAAAATGGAAAGGGATGGGGGGGGGGAGCGAAGCTCCAACCCAGGGTTCAACAAAGGAACAGACAAGAAGCCTCCAATGGTGTAGTATTTCGGTAAAAACTAGGGTTTTATTAAGAGTAAAAAAGGTGGACTCTTACATCACAACTGAAAAAGATAAGCAATACAGAGAATCGCGGCGTGCTATGCGCCATCTTACTGTTATTCTGCTGTTTCCGATCCTGGATGTGATGCCGCAATCCTTCCCTACGGCGCTACGTCACGTACCTCGTGACTTCTTCAGGGGAGCCTGATTGGTTGTTGGGGCAAACAATAAATAGTACGCGGACCGGAAGTACCGGATCCGCCATTTTCTTGAATACCAATGTAAACAATATGGGCGCCGCCATTTTCTCAGAGCCTGAAGGAGGCGGTTAGCTGTTATGAACCAATCATGCCCTGATACGTAATTCGTGCATACAGATCATCCCTCAGACTACGTTTCTATAGTGCTCCAATATATAATGTGTATGGATAACTGATTATAGATCCTGCTAGGTGATGACATTAATTCACAATAGCCACAGCGATCTGACTGGGAAGATGATTATAATGTAAAACTATGCAGGCATATATATCTAATCCAGCCGCTCTAATTGGTGTGATAAATGATAATGCCATATTGTGCTGCAGACAGTCACACCCATGCCGCCAATGGCATAATGCCATTGGCAGCATGGGTGGCACTGTCTGCAGCACATTACGGCATTGGCGGCATAGGTGAGAAAAATAAATATCACTTGTAGACAAACCTGCACTTTGTTTCAAGGTGGGGTCTGGGGAGGGGCCAGGGGTGGGGCGGGACCAGGGGTGGAGATGAAGGGGGCCCCGTCAGGTAGGCTGTACAGGGCCCCATGATTTGTATCAGAGGCCCTGCAATGTCCAACAAGAGACAGCCCCATATCCAGCAAGAGACATCCCCATATACAGCAAGAGACAGCTCCAATATCCAGCAAGAGACAGTCTCCAATGTCCAGCAAGAGACAGTCCCCGATGTCCAGCAAGAGACAGCCCCATATACAGCAAGAGACAGCCCCATATCCAGCAATAGACAGTCTCCAATGTCCAGCAAAAGACAGGCCCCATATACAGCAGGAGGCAGTCCCCAATATCCAGCAGGAGACAGCCCCCAATAACCAGCAAGGGACAGCCTCATATACAGCTAGAGACAGCCCCCAATAACCAGCAAGGGACAGCCTCATATACAGGTAGAGACAGCCCCCAATAACCAGCAAGAGACAGTCCCATTTACAGCAAGAGGCAGTCCCATATACAACAAGGGACAGTCTCCAAAATCCAGCAAGAGACAGTTCCATATACAGCAAGAGACAGTCCCATATACAGCAAGAGACAGGCCCCATATACACCAAGAGACAGTCCCATATACAGCAAGAGACAGGCCCCATATACAGCAAGAGACAGCCCCATATACAGCAGGAGACAGGCCCCATATACACCAAGAGACAGCCCCATATACAGCAAGAGACAGTCCAATTTACAGCAAGAGACAGTCCCATATACAACAAGGGACAGTCCCCAATATCCAGCAAGAGACAGCCCCATATACAGAAAGAGACAGCCCCATATACAGTGTAACGGCACCCCAAGTATGAAAGGGGTTAACGCCATTTAGGAGATTCCCTCTCTGAACACACATCCACTACCGACCCTCCATAGTCAGGCGACCGATTCCCATAGGATTAATCCTTCCAGACATACGAGACACACGCTCTGTATCTTTCCAACTCAACTGCCATTCTTTATTGAAACACTGCAAGTTTTATACACACAGAGAGGAGTTTCTTATTTTCCTCTCACAATGCACTTTTGACCAGACCTAATTTACATGAGCTAATTAACTACAGCTGATGACTCAGACACATGACCTTTAGGCTAGCCTTACTGTCTCTGAACTACAGTACCCATCATCAAAAGACTTCACACAATGGTTATATAACAAGCTCCCAATACCCATCTGACAGCTCTTAGCAGACACAGGTGAGTTCAATAGATAATCCCTTTACATCTTAAATGGCTATGCATAACCTTTATATACACACAAGTACAGAGTTAATTATCACTATTAACAATGAAAGGATCTTTAGAACACATCAGCCCTTTTCAGCTTCATTTACATCACAACAGGCAGGTAACACATCTCTCAATTAACTTGTTGAGTTCAGAATCAAACAACCAGTAGATATTGTGGACTAATATTACTATCCCAATTTAGGTAGTCCAAGATATATTCTTAATGTCCATTATTTCCTTGCTCACCCTGTGCCCAAAGTGACCCCTGTCACATACAGTAAGAGACAGTCCCCAATATCCAGCAAGAGACAGTCCACTATCCAGGCAGCATTATTAGACATCCCCATATCCTGGCAGCAGCATTAATAGACAGTTAGGCAGGCCCTATATTCATCCAGCAGCAATACTAACAGTTTTAAATAATTACCAAAATCAATGTACAGTCTTCCTTAGGCAGTGAGCAGTCAGAAGTCTCAGGACAAGACACCACGCGGCAGCTCTTCCTCACAGAAACATCTGCTCTGCTACAGGGAGAGGCGGAGTGCAGCTGATATCACTCCGCCCTCGACTCTCTTAAAGCGGAGTTCCACCCTAAAAATGAACTTTCTATTAACAGCTTGCCTTTAATGTAAAAATAAGATAAAAATAAAAAAACATTTTTTACTCACTTCGTAATCTGCCTAGTTCCTGGTCCTGGGTGGTTCAACTTCCTGTCCTAAGACCCCATTGCCTCCTGGGAAATGATGACACTCATTTCCCAGGAGTCTCTGGGCATTACTGTGCCTAAAAATCACCCAGCATGCACCTCTCCCTGAAAACCTGGCAGAAAAAGGAACTGAGCCTCACATGCCCACACATATGATAGATACGGCCACAACATGAGCTGGAGGATATAAGACAAGTGTTTGCAATGATTTCTGGAATGATTGGGGAGCTATTAATATGTTTTAGGGACTATTTAATGTGATTAATTTTAGCTTGCAAAAAAAAATTATGCCCGGAACCCCGCTTTAAGGCTGCAGCCAGCACTATAGGAGGTGTGTCGGCTTATGCTTATGCTTATGCAGCCACCAGCTCACTCCACAGGCAGAGAGCTGCATAAAACAAGCTATAAAATAATAATAATTCTGCTCCCTGGCAGAGATGCTGGAACGCCGTTCCGGCAAGTTCTGGCAGAAAAAAAGCCCTGGTCAGAGGGATTATAAGAGGCTGATATCAAGACAGTTTTAGATACTGATATACAGTGCCTTGCAAAAGTATTCACCCCCTTGGCTTTTTACTTATTTTGTTACATTACAGCCTTTAGTTCAATTTGTTTTCATCTGAATTATATTTGATGGATCAGAACACAATAGTCTAAGTTGGTGAAGTAACATTAGAAAAATATATACATAAAACAATTTTTCAGAAATAGAAAAATTATAATTTGCATGTGAGTATGTCTTCACCCCCTTTGTTATGAAGCCCATAAAAAGCTCTGGTGCAACCAATTACCTTCAGAAGTCACATAAATAGTGAAATGATGTCCACCTGTGTGCAATCTAAGTGTCATATGATCTGTCATTACATATACACACCTTTTTAAAAGGCCCCAGAGGCTGGAACACCTAATGCCCCATACACACAATCGTTTTTCATGCCGTTAAAAATGCCATTTTAAAAAATGGCCATTAAAAATGATCGTGTGTATGCTCCAGAGCATTTTTAACGACGTGATGCTCTCTTTTTTCACGTCGTTTTTCATGTAGTTTTTTTTAACGACGTGAAAAACGATAGTGTGTATGCTTTAACGACGTGAAAAAAACGCGCATGCTCAGAATCAAGTATGAGACGGGAGCGCTCGTTTTGGTAAAGCTAGCGTTGGAAATAGATATGGCACATTCGTCGCGGTTGAATTAATAGCATCGTTTTAATGCTGCGCATTCCGTTCTTCTTTTGAGAATGCTTCAACAATTACCTTCTTTTGATAATGACATTGAGAGTTATGCCAAACTTGTTTCTAAAGTAATTCCTAATTGTTTTAATGATAGAAAAATATTATTTTCAAGCCACATCTCCCTCATAAATTCATGAATAAATGTAAAGATCTTTCTTCTTTTTTTTTTTTGTTCTTTTTGCATTTTATTTTAGTAATTAAGTTAGCTTTTTAATTTTTTGGGGCCTTTTTTTTTTTTGTCCTTAAATTATTTTTGTGTAAAGTTCCCACACCAACCTTCAAAATTTGTCTCATTTTGCCTCAAGGAGGTTTGTGTCCCTTGTTAATAACAATAATATTATTTGAAATGTCCCTGCCTGCTCCCTAGCAAACTCTCTTTTGAACTACAAATCACATAGTCAAGTATTTTAAGCCAAAAAAAAGTATCCTTTATTTAGGAACATAACAAATTAAAGGGGATGGCAGCACTGGAGAGCCTGCTTGCATTTGTGCATCCCTTGGACCCCACAACAACCATCCAAGATGTGAAAACCAAACTAGTGATGGAAAGAAATCAAAAAGGAGCCCAATCTTGGCTTGAACTCCCAGAGGTCAGGAACCGCAGCAGATAAGTCATATATGTCCCCAGTCTGTGGTACTACAGCAGGCATTATTTTTTCCTCTTCCTTGTAGCCTTCTCTCCAGCCTTCTCTGCAGCCTTCTCTGAAGCCTTGGTTGGTTTCTTCCTCGGAGGCTGGGGATCAGGAGGAGAGGTTGTGGCAGGAGGAGTAGTAGTAGGAGGAGGAGGAGGTGGAGGAGTAGGGACAACCACCGTGATGTCGGTGAACTTGGTGAGTTCATCGAGCAATCCCTTGTTAATTACCTTCAGGAGAAGGGTCTCACTATAGAGCTTTTGCCGCAGGTCCATTTGGCCTAGCTTATGGGCCAGGACTGCGGCAAAGCCCTGCTCAGCAGAGGGTGCCTCTCTGAGGGCCGCAGTAGCCTCTTTGATGAAGGCTCTTGTTTCTTCCTCCACCTGCCTACCTCTCCTTGGCCCTCGTGGTTTCATTATCAGGGGAGGCATCTGGGCTCTTGTGCTGGGCCCAGCCTCCTCCTGGGTGCCACTTGGCCCTGCCTCCTCCTGGTCCCCAACATCACCCTCTTCCTGGCTCTGCTCTGGCTGTAAAAAAAGAAAGGGACTTTATTATTTTTTTGCCACCATCAATCACACACATTGTTCACCTCCAGACATTTTTGAATTGAATCTGAAAATTTTGAAAAGTCTCACAGATTCCGCCTCCTGATATTGTTGCCTTGTCCACATCAAAATTGACCACTACTGTATCTTGGTCTTTAAATCCTTTTTTTTTCGAACATTAAATACCTAACAATACTAACATCAATTTAAATTCATCACTTTTGTAACATATAAATGGAGATATCAATACTTTACCTGGCTCCATATATCCAAATCTGCCTCCTCAAGGGCCTGATCTTGATCCTCAGAGGAAGCCAGAGCAGGGTTGCCAGGAAGACTGGAGGGCTGGCTGCAAGGAAGGCTGGAGGTTTGGCTACAAGGAAGGCTGGATTGACCTCTGGGGGGAAGGGTGGAGAGAGATTCCCGCACTTCCAGCTGGTCATCCAGAAAAGATAGCTTGCTGTAGTACCACAGACTGGGTTTATAAACCTTATCTGCTGCAGCACCTGACCTCTGGGACTTCAGGACCATATTCCTCTGGGTCCTGTATGTCCCCCTGATGGTAGCAATTTTGGTTTTCACATCTTGGAGAGTTGTTGTGGGTATCTGGGTTTGGACAAATGCAAGCAGGCTCTCCAGTGCTGCTGTCCTGGCTGTTTTGTTTTTATTGGACCCACTTTTGGTCTGCCACAGGATAGGGAGTTCCTTCCATTTGTCAATGAACTCCCCCATGAACTCAGGGTTTTTGAATGTATTCATTCTCTCTGTAAAATCAAGAACCAAGAAAAGACATATGTTTCAGGCAACATTCATCAAATCAGCATTTTGGACAGATCTAAAAGCCCCAAATCTCCTCCTCTGCGGAAACCTAAATCCTTAAAATGTTATGTACCTTGGTCAACACGTTCGTTGCAAACTCCCTCTCCCGCCAAATGAACGTATTTTCGACACATGGATCTGCACTTGATATACACTGCGCATGCGTGAAACTCCGCACGCTTTCCCCGCCCCTGACGTTCGATATTGTACTTTCCCCGCCCCTTCTCGCTCGTCGTAGTGCTTAGCAACATGGCGGAGACACAGGTGGCTGAGATTACCTCTACAGAGGATGAAATTCCTGAGGAGCCCAAATCCCGATCCAGGAGATATAAGGCATCCAACATGTCATTCGAGGAAATGGTGGAGATGGTCGCCATTTTGAAGAGGGAGGATTATGATGCCAAGCATGGGCCGTATAAAAGGCCTAATCTGGTCAAGACAAAAATTATGGGCAAAGTGGTCAAAAGTCTTCACCAAAAATTTGGGGTGTGCAGAATGAAGGAACAGCTCAGAAAACGATGGTCTGATCTGAAGTTGTGGGAGCCCGACCAATACAAACAAATCAAGAATGTTATACGAAAAAGTAAGTTTTTTTTTGCTATTTTCCCTGCTAGAGATTATTACTTGTATTATGTCGTGTATTTTTGTCTTTGATATAGTACAGTGAAAGATACCATCTTTCTGGTTCGTCCGCAAAGTAAACGGACGTATTAAACCTCTTTCTCCGTACAGTTCATCAAACGATGTTTTTGGATCATCCAGTGTGAACACCCATTTATTTAATTTTATTTGGGGTAGCAAATTTGGTAAACAATTATTTTTGGGGATCAAATCCAAAGGACAATTTTTATTAAAAAAAAGGATATGCATGGTAATGTTAAGGGAAAGAATGCTCAGCAGCTGATGAAACATCTGAACGCAGTAGTACAAGTGTGGGCCAAAAGCCCCAAAGTTTGAGGGTGTCACACACAGGTGATCCTGTGTATATACTTTGGGGTGTTACAATGTGTCAAACTTTGGTTAAAAAGTATATGCTATGTTTTTGGCTATGTATCCAATCATGTGTTCCGGTTGTCACTGGGGGTACATTGAAAAATGGACCACACTTCAAAATAATGTTTCCAAATTATTTGTTCATGGTTTAGTTTTCTCCAAAAAATCTTCGTTACTAATGAAACTATACCTTTTCTTGCAATCTCCATAGGGCTTCAAAAAGCTACGTCAGATGAGCCTCTAAATCCAACACCTTCAACAATACCCCCAGACCCACATGATGGAGAGGAACGTGAGGTTGTGGAAGTGGAAAGTGGCACCTCAACAGGTCAGTGTCAAACCAGACAGATGCAGGTTAATAGATGTAGGCCTACATATTCTATAGTACATGTTTTTTTTTTTTATGTAGGTGCAGTTCTGGCCGAAGACCCCAAAAATTTTACACATCACAGTGCCCAGATCCTGATCCAATACCTGATGGTCTGCTGTCGTGACCTTAAAAAATTAAAGGGAGACTTGATAGAGATCAGGGAAAATACCAAGCGGGTGGAGGAAAGGCTACAAAAGATCATGGCTGTGCTTGGGCGTGTCTAATGTTTTTTAAAAAAATAACGTTGAACTTGCTGTGTTTTGGCAGGTATGTTTTTCATTGAACCTTTTAGGACTAGTACATGTTTATTTTTTCACTATATTTTTAAAGATCTTTTTTGTATGCATGGCTGTTCATGCGTTTTAACAAGCAAAAAATGTTTGGGACATTTACATTTAAAAGGAATTGTCCAAAACAAAAATAAAAAATTGTATTTTGTTATCAAGAAGTTGTGGCTTCATTATGTAAATGTTGTGCAAAGTGAACTAATCAATGTTTTGTGTTTACACTGACAATGAAGGCTAATTAAGAATGCACAATACACATGGCAATACAAGTGCACTAGGTAAACCTACGAGAAACATAAACCATTATTAAATTAAAACACCAAACCAATCTTTGAGAAAAATAAAATTGTATTTTTCTAAATTAAAAAGTTAAAAGTCATCAGGCATTTCAATGGCCCCCCTACCCACAAAATAATACACATATTTGTCACGGACCTCACGTCCGGTTTGGGGGGCCAAGCCTGGACGGCCAGCTTCAAGGGCCACAAGATGTTCTGCTTCCATTAATGAGGCCTCAGGCCCAGTCAAAGTCAGATAATTTGTGGAATGCACCCGGAGATAATTATGTAGCACACAGCAAGCCATTACAACATGGTTCCATTTGTAAGGGGCAAGGTGGATGGAGGTGAGGAACAGGCGGAAGCGGCTGGCCATGATGCCAAAGGCATTTTCAACCACCCTTCTTGCTCTGGCCAGCCGATAGTTGTACACCCTCCTCTCAGGGGTGAGGGTGCGTTGCGGGAATGGCCTCATCAAATGGGGACCCAGGCCAAACGCCTCATCCGCCACAAACACAAATGGGAGTCCCTCCACATTCTGCTCCGCTGGTGGCAAGGCCAGCTGATCCAAAAGGAGCCGTTCCCCAAACTCCGTCTGTGCAAAGACTCCTCCATCAGACATCCTGCCATTCTTGCCAACGTCCACATAGAGGAATTTGTAGGTGGCCGACACCACTGCCATCATGACGATGCTGTGGAACCCCTTATAATTGTAATAAAAGGATCCCGAATGGGGTGGTGGGAGGACCCGAACATGTTTGCCGTCGATGGCCCCTCCACAGTTTGGAAAGTTCCATCGTTGGGCAAACTCCGATGCCACATTCTGCCATTCATGTGGCGTAGAAGGGAACTGTGGAATGAAATAAAAAAAAATTAATACTTTGAGACAGAAACATTGAAAGCAGATTTAAGAAAAGCATTCATGGCCAACATTGGGAGAAACCGAAAAATTAAAACATTATTAGTAAGCAACAACAAACCAAAAAAAAAAAACACAAAAAAAATGCGGGCGGGGGGGTTGAAGATGAGTTGGGGAGATCACAAATGAAGGCTGTAGCACTCTGTATGAATTAGTGAAAAATGTAACATTCCTAGGCAATCTTTAGGCGGTGTTTAGGGTAAAGCACTACGATGGAGCATAGATTAAAATACATGGAAATGACTAGGCAAGGTGGGTATGGCCCCAGGATAGCATGCTGGAGAGGTTAGGTAAGGCAAATTTTAATGTAGGCCTAATGAAAAATTTCCAAAAAAAAATTAGCATGTGGAGAAAGGGGACATTCCCTGCAGCTAAGAATCATGGGAATTAGGGACTGCTAATAAACCCCCCCAAAAAATTCATACAAATAAATACATACAATGTGATGTTTGAAATAAGAACACTTAACTTAATATAGTCCTCCTGCAAAACTTGGAGGATGGCAGAACACGTCTCTGGTATAATGATACCCAGAGCCTGGGGGGATATGCCTGTGGAGAACTTTAAGTCCTGCAGGCTTCTCCCAGTCGCCAGGTATCGCAACGTGGCAATGAGCCTCTGCTCAGCACTGATGGCTTCACGCATAATGGTGTCCTGCCTGGTAATGTAGGGGGACACCAAAGCCAACAGATGCTGAAATACGGGGTCAGACATCTGGAGAAAATTCCTGTAGTCATCAGGATTATTCTCCCTGATCTCCCGCAACAAAGGCATATGACAGAACTGGTGCCGCTGGAGCAACCAATTCTTGGTCCATGAACTCCTCCTGACCCTGCTCATGGCATGGAGTCGGGATACAGCATGAACCCCTGCACCCACTACAGCACGAACTCTACGACAAGTACGTAGCCGCAACATGGCTAGATAACGGTCGGCAGATCAGAACGAACTAGAAGAACGAACGGAAGAACAGCAAGGCCTATGAAGAACAAGCTGAAAAACAGTAACGAGCAGACAAGAACGCACTGAATAAACAGATACGAACTGACTACAAGCACTGCAAAACAGATACGAACCCACAAGCACAAACTGAACTCCACAAAACGATCTTCAAAGCACGAAGACTGAAAAGCGCGAATCGTCTCTCACCAAACTTTTACTAACACGCGGTAACACGGAATTAGCAAAAGCGTCCCAAAGGGTGGCGTCATTAGAACGGAACTTCCCCTTTATAGTGCCGTCGTACGTGGTATACGTCACTGCGCTTTGCTTGAACGTTTTTTTTAATGATCATGTGTACGCAAGACAGGCTTGAGAGGAAACATGAAAAAAAACGACGAGAAAAACGTTGGTTTAAAAAATGGCATGAAAAACGATTGTGTGTACGCCGCATAAGAAAGAGGCACCACTAACCAAACACTGCCATGAAGACCAAGGAATTTTCCAAATAAGTAAGGGACAATGTTGTTGAGAAGTACAAGTCAGGGTTAGGTTATAAAAAAATATCCAAATCTTTGATGATCCGTAGGAGCACCATCAAATCTTTCATAACCAAATGGATAGAACATGGCACAACAGCAAACCTGCCAAGAGACGGCCGCGCACCAAAACTCATGGACCGGTCAAGGAGGGCATTAATCAGAGAGGCAGCACAGAGACCTAAGGTAACCCTGAGGGAGCTACAGAGTTCCACAGCAGAGACTGGAGTATCTGTACTAGGACGACAATAAGCCATACGCTCCATAGAGTTGGGTTTTATTGCAGAATGGCCAGAAGAAAGCCATTACTTTCAGCAAAAAACAAAATGGCACGTTTTGAGTTTGCAAAAAGGCATGTGGAAGACTCCCAAAATGTATGGAGGAAGATGTTCTGGTCTGATGAGCCTAAAATTTAACTTTTTGGCCATCAAAGAAAACGCTATGTCTGGCGCAAACCATGTTTTTCAGCAGTCGGAACTGGGAAACTGGTCAAAGTTGAGGGAAAGATGGTGCTAAATACAGGGATATTCTTGAGCAAAACCTGTACCACTCTGTGTGTGATTTGAGGCTAGGATGGAGGTTCAACTTTCCAGCAGGACAATGACCCCAAACACACTGCTAAAGCAACACTTGAGTGGTTTAAGGGGAAACCTGTAAATGTGTTGGAGTGGCCTAGTCAAATCCCAGACCTCAATCCAATAGAAAATTTGTGGTCAGACTTAAAGATTGCTGTTCACAAGCGCAACCCATCCAACTTGAAGGAGCTGGAGCAGTTTTGCAAGGATGAATAAGCAAAAATCCCAGTAAGATGTGGCAAGCTCATAGAGACTTATCCAAAGAGACTTGGAGCTGTGATAGCCACAAAAGGTGGCTCTACAAGGTCTTAGGGCGGGTGAATAGTTATGCACATTGACTTTTTCTGTTACTTTGCTTCACAATAAAAAAAAAAAAAACATCTTCAAAGTTGTGGGCATGTTCTTTAATTAAAATGATGCAAATTCTCAAATAATCCATGTTAATTCCAGGTTGTGAGGCAACAAAACACAAAAAATGCCAAGGGGGGTGAATACATTTGCAGGGCACTGTAAGTTTGTTATTGCAACTGTAGCAAGATACATACATACATATTGTGACAGAGAGAGTCTCTGTCACTATAAGTTTATAGGAAAAGCTGACTCAGGAGTCTCATCAAGTGTTAATGCAAGGTTCAGAACTAGTATCTCTCCAGATTCTGTAGTTCTGAACTCACTACACAGGTGTGCTGGGTCATTATATAGTCAGGTCTGAGAATTGGGCTCTCATTTTGGACACAGCTTCCAGTTTGGAGACCACTCCCAGTGTGGGAGATGGAAGGTCTCACCTGGGGTCAGGGGGCCCCAGCCAGAAGCCACGGGACAGAGGTCTCATCAAGGGGTCAGAGGACCCAGCCCCAAGGCAGCGGATCTTGGTCCCAGGAGTCAGGTCGGCTCCTATCAGGGGTGTCAGGAGAACCCCCAATTCCTAGGCCAGAGTGGGCCATGCAGCAGGGCGCTGCAACTGAAGGATAGAGAGCCAAGTTTGCGAAAGGACTTAATGACACAGTCAAAGGACTGGTAAGAGGAGTAGCAGTGCTGCCAACACATAAGCCAGGTGTATTGGTATTTTCGTTAATTGTTGTTTTGTGGAAGAAACCCCTGCGTGGGCAACTGCTGTATAAGTGAACTTTTCTTTTACTCAATAAAAGCGGGCTGCCATGCCCTAAAACTACAGTTTGGACTGGCACTGCTCATTGTGAATGCACCTGCTACTTGAGTTTAATTCCCCAGTCTTACTATATATATATATATATATATATATATATATATATATTTACACAGTTAGGTCCATATATTTGGACACAGGAAAAAATGTCATACTCTTGGCTCTGTATGCCACCAGAATACAGTCCAAATGAATTTGAAGTGCAGATTTTCAGCTTTAATTCAAGGGGTTGACCATAAATATTAAGTACAAATTTTAGGAAATGCAACCATTTTTATACACAGTCCCCCCATTTTCAGGGGCTCAAATGTAATTGGAAAAATTTATATAATCATAAATAAAATGTTAATTTTTACTATTTTGTTGAGAATCCTTTACTGGCAATGACTGCCTGAAGTCTGGAACCAATGAACATTACCAAAGACTGGGTTTCCTCCTTTCTGATGCTTTGCCAGGCTCTAACTGCAGCTGTCTTCAGTTGTTCTTTGTGGGACTTTCTGCCTTTTTGCCCGCTGTGTAAGTGACTGGAGGAGGAGGGAGAGAGAGAGAGAGGAGCGCTGCAGCCACAGCTAAAAGTGGCCCGAGGGCAAGCAGCCTACCGGGAAATGTCCCGGTATTAGGGTTGCCACTTTTTCTTCAAGCCAAACCCGAACACTTTAGTGGCGCACAGCAACTTTTTTTTTTTTTTTTGCTGTGCACTATGGGATAACAGACCTGAGGCACCTTTCGGTGCTCCAAAGAGAATAGTAATGTGGGGCGCATAGTGCTACCTCACCCTCCTGTCAGGCCCTGTTCCAAGCTACATTCCTGTCTGAATAATGTGTCTGGGTTTCAGGGGGACTGAAACCCGGACACATGATTCAAAACCTGGACTGTCCGGGTGAATCCCGTACAGGTGGCAACCCTACCCGGTATCCCAGTAGGCCGGTCCGGCCCTGCAGAGCAGACACGGACCTGTCATCCGCCTGCTCAGCAGGAATCATCAGAGAGATCCCCCGCTGAGCATGCAGATCCCCCTTCACGGAGGCGCCTATGTGAAAGGGGCCTAAGTATTGATGCTAGTTTGAAGCCAAAGGGTAGTCCCACCAAATATTGATTTGATTTATATGTTTTTTTATGTTCACTCACTTTGTATTTTGTAAATTGATCAAAATTAACAATTAAAATATATATTTTTGAAAGCATTCTTACTTTACAGCAGGGGTCCCCAAACTTTCAAAACAAAGGGCCAGTTTACTGCCCTTTAAACTTCAGGGGGGGGGCAGACTGTGGCCAGTGGGTGTAGAAAATGCCCTAGCATCATTAGGAGTAGTCAATGCTATAGGCTTGGTGATCAGTGGGGATAAAAAAAAAGGCATCATTGATGTCAGTGGGAGGAATAGTGTACCACCATTGGTGTCAGTGAAAGAAATAGTGTCCCATCATTGGTGTCAGTGGGAGGTGTAGTGCCCCATCATTGGTGTCAGTGGGAACAATAATGCCCAATAATTGGTATCAGTAGAGGAACAGTGCCCCATCATTGGCATCAGTGGGAGGAATAATGCCCCATCATTGGTATCAGTGGAAGGAAAAGTGCCCCAAGGGCCAGATAAAGGTAAGCAAAGGGACACATCCGGCCCGTGGGCCACAGTTTAAAGACCCCTACTTTACAGTATTTCTTCACACCTGTCTAAAACTTTTGCACTGAAGCTGATCTGCTGCCAGTGTATATGGGAGGGAAAAATTATTAAGTGCAGCATGTATAGCAAGCACTGAAGTGAACCAATTGATTTTCCATGCATGGCAAAGCATTAATTTACTTTAAAGCCTCGTACACATGATCAGTTTTCCTGACAGGAAAACTGCCAGGAGAGCTTTTGGACGGGAAAACCGGTCGTGTGTATGCTCCCTAGCAGTTTTCCCGACAGGAAAACTGCTCGGGAAAAATAGAGAACCTGCTCTCTATTTTCCCTTCGGGATTCCTGTCGGACTGTTTCCCGACGAGAAAACCGTTTGTGTGTATGCTTACTTGAAGGGTAACGAAACCGCGCATGCTCGATAGCACTTTGACGCATGCGCGGTAGCATACAAAGTTAGTGTGGGGTGTATCAAGATGGCGGCGACGGAATCGAATGTGACGCAATGACGTCACTGCGTTCTTGCCATTCAAAAGAATGGCGGCAGCGGCGTTGCTAGCCAGGTGCGGGGGGTCGGGCCGCACCCGGGTGACACCCACCAGAGGGGTGACACCCGTGGGTAGCAGCACGCCGGCACCACACTAACACCGCCCGCCCGCTGCCTGTGCCTCACGCCGTGGCTGTGTCCCTCAGTGGAGCGGAAATAAGCCGCCGCCCCCTCCTACATCCTCTCTGTTTACATCTACAGAGAAGGAGGAGCCGGCGCTAGAGGGACACACCGCTGTGTGTATCTGCTGCTCTGTAAGGTAAGGGGGGGCGTCTATACTGATGGGGGAGGGGGTGTCTGTGCTGCTTGGGTCTGCACTAGGGGGGGTTTGCACCAGGGGGGGCTGTAACTGAGGGGTGTCTGTACTGAAGAGGGTCTGGTACTGGGGGGGTTTGGTACTGGGTGGGTGTCTCTAACTGAGGGGGTGTCTGTACTGGGGGGGTCTGGTACTGGGGGGGTCTGTAACTGAGGGGGGTGTCTGTACTGAGGGGGGGTCTGGTACTGGGGGGTCTGTAACTGAGGGGGGTGTCTGTACTGAGGGGGGTGTCTGGTACTGGGGGGGTCTGTAACTGAGGGGGGTGTCTGTACTGAGGGGGGTCTGGTACTGGGGGGTGTCTGGTACTGGGGGGTGTCTGTAACTGAGGGGGATGTCTGTACTGAGGGGGATGTCTGTACTGAGGGGGGTCTGTAACTGAGGGGGGTGTCTGTACTGGGGGGGTCTGTAACTGGGGGGTCTGTAACTGAGGGGGGGTCTGTAACTGGGGGGTGTCTGTAACTGAGGGGGGTGTCTGGTACTGGGGGGTTTCTGTAACTGAGGGTGGTGTCTTTACTGAGGGGGGTGTCTGGTACTGGGGGGTCTGTAACTGAGGGGGGTGTCTGTACTGAGGGGGGTCTGGTACTGGGGGGTCTGTAACTGAGGGGGTCTGTAACTGAGGGGGGTGTCTGTACTGAGGGGGGTCAGGTACTGGGGTGGTCTTGTACTGGGGGGTCTGTAACTGGGGTGTCTGTGCTGGGGGGTGTCTGTACTGAGGGGGGTGTCTGTACTGAAGGGGGTGTCTGTACTGGGAAGGTCTGGTACTGGGGGGTCTGTATCTGAGGGGGGTGTCTGTACTGAGGGGGTCTGGTACTGGGGGGGTCTGGTACTGGGGGGTGTCTGTAACTGAGGGGGTGTCTGTAACTGAGGGGGGTGTCTGTAACTGAGGGGGGTCTGTAACTGGGGGCTGTCTGTAACTGAGGGGGGTGTCTGTACTGAGGGGGGTGTCTGGTACTGGGGGGGGGTGTCTGGTACTGGGGGGTGTCTGAAACTGAGGGGGGTGTCTGGTACTGGGGGTGTCTGTAACTGAGGGGGGTGTCTGTACTATGGGGGGTGTCTGGCACTGGGGGGTGTCTGTAACTGAGGGGGTGTCTGTACTGGGGGGTCTGGTACTGGGGGGGTCTGTAACTGAGGAAGGTGTCTGTACTGAGGGGGTCTGGTACTGGGGGGTGTCTGGTACTGGGGGGTGCCTGTAACTGAGGGGGGTGTCTGGTACTGGGGGGTGTCTGTAACTGAGGGGGGGTGTCTGTAACTGAGGGGGGTCTGGTACTGGGGGGGTCTGTAACTAAGGAAGGTGTCTGTACTGAGGGGGTCTGGTACTGGGGGATGTCTGGTACTGGGGGTTGCCTGTAACTGAGGGGGGTGTCTGGTACTGGGGGTGTCTGTAACTGAGGGGGGTCTGGTACTGGGGGTGTCTGTAACTGAGGGGGGTGGCTGTACTGAGGGGAGTGTCTGGTACTGGGGGGGTCTGTAACTGAGGGGGTCTGTAACTGAGGGGGGTGTCTGTACTGAGGGGGGTCCGGTACTGGGGAGGTCTGTAACTGGGGTTCTATAACTGGGGGGTCTGTAACTGAGGGGGTGTCTGTACTGGGGGGGTCTGTAACTGGGGGGTCTGTACTGAGGGGGGTGTCTGGTACTGGGGGGTGTCTACTGAGGGGGGTGTCTACTGAGGGGGTGTCTGTACAGAGGGGGGTGTCTGGAACTGAGGGGGGTGTCTGTACTGAGGGGGGTGTCTGTACTGAGGGGGGCGTCTGTACTGAGGGGGGGTCTGTAACTGAGGGGGGTCTGGTACTGGGGGGTCTGTAACTGAGGGGGTCTGTAACTGAGGGGGGTGTCTGTACTGAGGGGGGTGTCTGGTACTGGGGGGTGTCTGTAACTGAGGGGGGTGTCTGTACTGAGTGGGGTCTGGTACTGGGGGGGTCTGTAACTGAGGGGGTCTGTAACTGAAGGGGGTGTCTGTACTGAGGGGGGTCTGGTACTGGGGGGGTCTGGTACTGGGGGGTCTGTAACTGTGGGGGTCTGTAACTGAGGGGGTTTCTGTACTGGGGGGGCGGTCTGTAACTGGGGGGTGTCTGTAACTGAGGGGGGTGTCTGTACTGAGGGGGTGTCTGTACTGAGGGGGGTGTCTGGTACTGGGGGGGTTTGTAACTGAGGGGGGTGTCTGTACTGAGGGGGGTCTGCTACTGGGGGGGTCTGTAACTGAGGGGGTCTGTAACTGAGGGGGTGTCTGTACTGAGGGGGGTCTGGTACTGGGGGGTCTGTAACTGGGGGGGGTGACTGGTACTGGGGGGGTCTGTAACTGAGGGGGGTCTGTAACTGAGGGGGTCTGTAACTGAGGGGGGTGTATGTACTGAGGGGGGTCTGGTACTGGGGGGTCTGTAACTGAGGGGGTCTGTAACTGAGGGGGGAGTCTGTACTGGGGGGGGTCTGGTACTGGGGGGGGTCTGTAACTGGGGGGGTCTGGTACTGGGGGGGTCTGGTACTGGGAGTGGGTCTGTAACTGTGGGGTGTCTGTAACTGGGGGGTGTCTGTAACGGGGGGGTTGTCTGTAACTGGGGGGTGTCTGTATCTGAGGAAGGTCTGCACTGGGAGGGTCTGTATCTGAGGGTGGTGTCTGTAACTGGGGGGTGTCTGTAACTGAGGGGGTGTCTGTACTGCTGGGGTGTCTTCACTGAGGGGGAGGTTTATACTGAGGGAGGGGGTCTATATTGATGGAGGGGGGTCTGTACTTAGTGGGGGGGGTCTGTACTGAGGGGGGACTATAGTTGGTGGGGGGTGACACCATTTTTTTTTCGCACCGGGTGACACCAACCCTAGTGACGCCACTGAATGGCGGGTTTTTAGATACAGTGTGTATGCAAGGAAAGCTTGGCAGGAATCCCGTCAAGCTAGGCAGGAATCCCGTCGGGAAAATCGAATTTTTTTTTTTTTGCGAGGGGAAAAATAGGATTTTTATAACAGCTTACCTGTAAAATCCTTTTCTTGGAGTACATCACGGGACACAGAGCGACATAGTCATTACTAATGGGTTATATAGATACCGTCAGGTGCTGGCACTGGCAACTTCCAAAACCGGAAGTACCCTCCCCTATATAAGCCCCTCCCATCCGGGAGCACCTCAGTTTTGTAGCAAAGCAATAAGTGTCCCCAAAGAGGGGCGGGAGCTCTGTGTCCCGTGATGTACTCCAAGAAAAGGATTTTACAGGTAAGCTGTTATAAAAATCCTATTTTCTTTCTCGTACATCACGGGACACAGAGCGACATAGTCATTACTAATGGGATGTCCTAAAGCAATGCCCAATGAGGGGGGGGATACACCATATATAAGCTGAGCGCTATCAGACATGAGGATCTTTTGCGGCCTGCAACACACTGCGCCCAAAGGCGACATCCTCCTGACTTCTAACGTCCACCTGGTAGAACCTAGTAAACGTGTGAACTGAAGACCATGTTGCGGCCTTACAGATTTGAGCCAGGGAGGCCTGGTGATGCACTGCCCATGAAGTTCCAACTGCTCTCGTGGAGTGCGCTCTAACTTTGAACGGAGGCGGTCTCCTTCTCAAGCCATAGGCTTGTATTATGACCTGTCGAATCCACTTGGCTAAAGTAGATTTCGACGCTGCCTGACCCTTTCTGGGGCCTTCCGGCAGAATAAACAAAGTATCCGTTCTGCGAATCTGAGCAGTGGCTTTTAGATAAGCTTTAACTGCTCTTACTACATCCAAAGAATGCAATAACTTTTCCTCTACCGAAGTAGGTTTGGGGAAAAAAGAAGGAAGAACCACATCTTGGTTCAAATGAAACCTCGATACCACCTTAGGAAGAAAGGCTGGATGAGGGCGTAACACTACTCTATCCTTATGGATAACCAGATATGGCTCCTTACAGGACATAGCTGCTAATTCCGACACTCTTTTAGCCGAACAAATGGCTACTAGAAAAATCAATTTCCTGGTAAGAAGAACCAGGGAAATATGCTGTAATGGTTCAAATGGTTGTTTCTGTAGAACCGACAGAACCAAGTTTAGATCCCATGGACATATGGGAATATTAACCGGAGGACTAATACGCATCACTCCTTGTATAAAGGCTTTGACTAGTGAATGCGAAGCCAAGGGCCTTTGAAAAAATATTGACAAGGCCGAGAATCTGACCCTTGATAGTACTCAAGGCAAGCTTCCTATCTACAGCCCATTGTAGGAAGTCCAGAATCCTACCTATTACGTATTTACGTGGATGCCATTTCTTGGCCTCACACCAGGCGATGTACGCCTTCCAGATTCTGTAGTAGATCTGCCTGGATACCAGCTTCCTGGCATTGATCATGGTAGATACCACAGCATTAGAGAGCCCTCTCTTTTTTAGAATGTGGGCTTCAATAGCCAGGCCGTCAAACTTAGGGCTGGTAAGGAAGGGTGGTATATCGGTCCTTGCGAAAGCAGGTCCGGACGATGTGGGAGGGTCCAAGGACTCCCCACAGACATCTTTACAATCTCCGCGTACCATGCTCTTCGGGGCCACGCTGGAGCCACCAGAATCACTGGTTTCTTTTCTACCCTGATTCTGCGGAGTAATCGAGGTAACAATTGTGGCGGTGGGAATGCATATATCAGCTTGAACTGATCCCAAGGGAACACTAGGGCATCCGAGCCGCAAGCTAGGGGATCCCTTGTCCAAGAGACAAACCTGTCCACTTTTGTATTGAATCTGGATGCTAGCAGATCTACATCTGGTGTTCCCCACCGCTGACATATTGTCCGGAAAACCTCGGGATGAAGGGACCATTCCCCTGGGCATAATTGTTGGCGACTTAGAAAGTCCGCCTTCCAATTCTCCACTCCTGGAATGAATACCGCAGATATGGCTGGGACATATTTTTCTGCCCATTTCAGGATGTAATTTACTTCCCTCTGGGCTGCACGACTCCTGGTGCCCCCCTGATGATTGAATTCTGACAGGGGACCCTTGGAGTTTGGATGTCCATGCTACTAGGGCATACCGGGCTGCTCGTATCTCTAAGAGATTAATGGGCAGGGCCTTTTCTGCATCCGACCATCTGCCCTGGAGAGACTATTGCTCCAGTACTGCTCCCCAGCCTATAAGGCTGGCATCTGTAGTGACCACCTTCCAAGAAATCAGACTGAAGGATTTCCCTTTTTCCAGATTCTGGGGAACCAACCACTAACGGAGGCTCTTGCGAACGGAAGGGGACAAGGACATTGTAAGTCTAGGGCCTGAACTTTTTTGTTCCAGGCTGACAGTATGGCCCCCTGCAAATTCCTTGAATGGAATTGACCGTAGGGTACTGCTTCGAATGATGCCACCATTTTTCCCAGCAGCCTTATGCACAGGCGTATGGACGGCTGTCTTTTTTGTACCCACTAAGTGGATCAAATCTTTCAAAGACAACACCTTTCCTCGAGGCAAGAATATTTTCCTCTGGCCTGAATCCAACCTTAGCCCCAAGTATTCCAGACTTTTGACTGGTTTTTAGGGCTAACTTGTCTCGGTTGATAATCCAACCGTGAGATTCCAGATACTTGATTGTCTTGTGAACGACCACGTCTAGTTTTTTCACTGAGTGGTCTATCAGCAACAAGTCATCTAGATATGCCATTATCATTACACCTTGTGTTCTTAGATTGGCCAATAAAGGGCCAGAATTTTTGTAAACACTCGTGGTGCTGTGGCCAAACCGAAGGGTAAGGCTCTGAACTGAAAATGGCGCCCTTCTACTGCAAAGCGTAGAAATTTTTGGTGGACTGGAAAGATGGGAATGTGCAAATAAGCATCTTTGATGTCGATCGCGGCTAACCAATCCTCCCCTTGTAGGACAGTGGCCACCGATCGGATCGACTCCATCGGAAAGTCCTGATATACAGGAATTTGTATAGCCCTTTTTAGAATTAATATGGGCCTCCCGTCCGCGTTTGCTTCGGGACTGTAAAGAGGTTTGAGTAAAACCCAAACCCTCATTCTTACAGGGGAACCTCCATAATTACTCCTTGGAGCAATAGTTGTTCTAGTGCCAACAAGAGGGACTCTATCTTCCGGGGATCCCTTGGCACCTTTGACCTCAAAAATGGGAAGGAGGAGAGTCTTTTAACTCCAAACTGTATCCCAAACATACTGTGGAGAGCACCTATCTGTCTTGATCGTGTCCCGCCAGGTCTCTTGCGAACAACTGGAATCCTCCCCCCACCCGACTGAGTGGGGGCAACCCTTCAATGAATTTAACTTTGGGGGAGGTTTTGTACCTCCCCTGACCCAGGGTTTCTCATTACCCTGCTATTGTCCCTGTTTTTTTACCCCCGGGAATTGACCGAGGAGGCCGTCGGAACTGTTACACAGCCGATGCCCCAGGGACTGGAGAAGCAGGCCTCTTAAAGAGGGACCTCTAACTCTGTTTTTAACCGGCAAGAGCGTATTTTTACCGCTGGAAATTTTCTGGATATATTTGTCCAGGTTTTCCCTGAATAAGCGTTCACCATGAAATGGGACGCTAACCAGCCATTCTTTACAGGGAGCTTCAGCAGACCAGTTTTCGAGCCATAGAAGCCTACGCATATGTACTATAGACAGCGTAAGGCGGGAGGCCTGATGGACTGAATCCTTATGGCGTCAACCGCAAAGCCTAAGGCTCTAGGTAGATCAGCTAGGGCAAAGCCTGCTGATCTGTCAAGTCCCTCAAGACCTGTTTCAACTGATCCTTCACTGCTTAGCAGACCCCAATAGCTGCTACTGCTGGTTGTGTCACCAAGCTTGCTGTAGAAAGAAGCAGACTTTCATAAGGACTCCATTCTTTTATCTATTGGGTTCTTGAACATTTGGACATTATCCACTGGACATGTCAGTGATTTATACATACAAGAGATGGCTGCGTCCACTGTAGGGACCTTCCATTTTTTTTTTATTTATTTTTTTGATGAACTTATCCTCCATGGGATAGACCACCGGAAATCTCTTGGGGGAATAAATATTACTCTTTCGTCCATGGACCGACACAGCTTCTCTATTGACAAAGTGGGTATTATCCGTTAATTAGGAGTGACTAGGCAGAAAAACTTGTAAAAAGTGTTGCATCACACCTTCTACAGTACCGCCCAGGGGGCGGACCCTCTGGGTATACCCTCTCAGTCTGCACATCGCAGATCAGTTTTTTTCTGTCTAGCAAGGAGTAGGACATGGCTCCCTTCGTGCCCATTGGTCCGGGGAAAAAAGATATATATATATATTTATTTTTTTTTGCTACATTTGTTGTTTCCTGCGATCTTCGATCAACTGCCGACTGGGTGACAGGCTGGATCCTCGATCCTTGTAGTCTCCCCAGTTTCGGCCATCGAGCGTGTGCCGACCCTAGCTACGCGCTGGGTTTTCCACGACATGCCCGTCGCTCCACGGGTGGCCGGTGAGCCTACGCTCCAGGGCCTGCATCGGACCGCTCAGCTTCGGCTGACCTTACGGCCGAGTCGCAGCAGCCTGGCCGGTGAGCTTACGCTCCAAGGCTTGCATCGGACCGCTCAGCTTCGGCTGACCTTACGGCCGAGTCGCAGCAGCCTGTCCGGTGAGCGTCATGCTCCAGGGCATACATATGATCGTCCCTTCTGGGTCCAATCACAGCATGCCTGGCCAACAGTCACCTTCCGTGCGCGGACGATGATCTGTTTGGAATGTCTTCCAGCAGAATACATGCAGGATAGGTAAGTAAAACTCCCCTGCCTCGGCTGGGTGATTTAGCTGGACATTCCTGGAGAGATCAAGTAAGTGGTTGTGGCCCCTTTCTTCCCTCTCTCCCTGCCTTTCCCTCCTCCCTGGGCTTCTAGCTAAAGGTTGCTGGGTGCTGGGGGTCACCTAGGGGGTCCCACTGGAGCGGGGCTGGCTGTAACTAACATTTAAAAGAAATGTCATTTTTGCTTACCTGTGTTTCTGTGTCTCCATGCTGTCGGCGGCCATTTTGAGGTGGTCCATGCCAAGTTTGGGCTCTTGTAACTGCCTGGCGGCCATCTTCCTGTGGTTCGGCCACACCCACTGGCCCCTATCAGGTGATCGGCGGCCATGTTGGTCCACCCTGTATGCAGATATTGCCGTTCGGCGGCCATCTTTTTGTGGGCTATGGCTGCCTGACCTCTATCTTCTGTCGGCGGCCATTTTCTTAGAGCCCACATTATCTTCCATACAGACGTTTTTGGCAACCATTTTGCGAGAGCCTCCGGCCTCTAGGGTGCATTACACTGGCGTGAAAATTCACACAGGAAGTGCTGATAAAAGAAGCAGACTGACACAGCAGCAAGGGGACAGCATCACAGGCGCAGCATAGCAGTACCTATCCAGGGTGGTGAGTCCTCTGGGTAACCCAGCATCTCTGCAGCGCAGGAGGGTGGCCTATTGATATCTTGCCTGGAGCCCTGTGAGTGTCAGCGTGTGGTCAGCATGGCATCTGAGCCAGATGTCTTCTCCCCTGAAACACCAGATTTAGCAGCTGGTGTCCCTGAGGTGTCTATGGACGCTATGTCGGCAATCCTAGAGGCGTTTGCTGCCAGGGTGGAAGCAGCACACGGGAATACAGGGGGTAATAAATGCCCCCGTCCCCTGCAATCTTCTGGGGATATTTCTGATGCAGAACCAGGTCCAGCTACGGCTCATGGCCCAGATTCTGACGCATCAGAGACTGCAGACCGTGACCGATCGGACAGTGAGGAGGACTCCAAGTCCAGGTCAGTACGCGAGACGGCTTTGGTATCTGACCTTATTACTGCAGTGCGGGATACGCTAAAGTTGGAAAATACTGCAGAAGCAGCAGAGACTCCGGTCCACTTGGGTTTCATAGACCTGCCCGCACTGCTAAGGTGTTCCCTTGTGTGTCTTTTGATAAACTCTTATACAAGGAATGGGAGAACCCACTGAGGGTCTTTACAGCCCCAAAGAGGTTTGCGGTACGGTACCCCTTTTGAGGAGAGTTTTCTGAAGAAATGGACCTCTCCCCCCTATAGTGGACCCTCCGGTGTCCAGACTTAATAGAGCCACCACAATTCCTGTAGAAGGGGCTCCTGTTTTCTAGGACCCTGTGGATAAGAAGGCTGAAGCACTCGCTTGCTACCTATACTCAGTGGTAGGCTCGGCAGTACGCCCGGCATTGGCGGGGGCCCTAGTGTCTCACACACTTACTGAATGGGCAAGATTGCTACTCCAGGGGTTAAGGAGCGAGATGCTCCTCCTGATGAGATAACATTGGCCGACCTGTTGGTCCAGGGCCTTAGGTTTGTCTGCGAGTCAGACATGAATACTATTCCCCTGCTGTCTAAAACTTCGGTTTATGCAGTAGCAATACGCCGCCTGATCTGGCTAAAAGGCTGGTCTGCGGACCAGACTTCCAAGAAAGCCCTGTTGGATCTGCCTTTTAAGGGCGACAGACTTTTTGGGGCTTCTCTGGATGACATCATCAAGGATGCCACAGGAAGTAAAAGCACTTTGCTTCCCCAAATTAGCAAGGGTAAGGGGCCACGCCAAGGGCAAGGGCCCTCCTTTACTGCACACAAGTGGTTTTTTCGTCCCCCTAGGGCGACAGGGAAAAGACCCCAGGCCGATAAAGCGCCTGCCCAAGGACAAAAGCGTCCTTGGTCCCGCAGACCCAACAAGCCTGCGGACAAATCTGCGTCCACATGAAGGTCCGCCCCCACCCAGCTCTCGGGTGGGGGGACGTCTTCGCGAATTCGCGACTCAGTGGACTGCTCTAGTCTCCAACAGGTGGGTTTGCGAAGTAATCTCCTCAGGCTACAAGATAGAATTTCTCTCTTGTCCACCAGACAGATTCATCACCTCCAATCTCCAGCTACTACCGACCCGTCGGGAGGCCCTGTATGGGGCGGTCCAGGGTCTACTGGAACGCGGGGTAGTTATTCCAGTTCCAGAACAGGAACGGGGTCAGGGTTTTTACTCAAATCTGTTCATTGTGCCAAAGAAGGAGGGGGTTCGTCCAATCTTGGATCTCGGAGCCCTCAATTGCTTTGTGAAGGTACAAAGATTTCGGTATGGAGTCGGTTCGATCCGTAGTCACGGCTCTCCATCCGGGGGACTTTCTGGCCTCCTTGGACATCAAGGACGCATACCTGCATGTCCCCATATACTCCAGACACCAGAGGTTTCTGCGATTTGCTATTGGGAAGAACCACTACCAGTTTGTGGCCCTCCCGTTTGGCCTTGCCTCAGCACCCAGGACGTTCACCAAGGTGCTCGCTCCGATTCTGGCACTTCTAAGACAGCGGGGTATCGCTATCACAGGTTACTTGGACGACCTTCTGCTGAAGGCCCCTTCAAGCTCAGAATTAGAGGTAAGCGTGTCCATTACCTGTCAGACTTTTCGAGACTGTGGTTGGATACTAAACACGCAAAGGTCAGTATTGGTGCCCACTCAACGCCTAGTGTACCTGGGGTTGATTCTGGATTCCTCAGAGGCAAAGGTATTCCTCCCTGTGGAGAAGTTGCAGACCCTCCGGGCTGCAGTACGGCAGCTGACTTCCAGGAATTGGTCGTCACTCCGTTTTTGCATGCGAGTGTTGGGCCTCATGGTAGCCTCCTTCGAGGCGGTCCCATATGCTCAATACCACACTCGAGTGTTACAGAAGGAAGTTCTGTCCAGATGGAACAGATGCCCTTCATCTCTGGATTATCAAATCCGAGTGAGCCACCTAGTCAGGAGATCCCTGGTATGGTGGCTGACAGCACCGGCTCTAATGGCCGGGAAGTCATTTCTTCCGGTTTACTGGATAGTGATCACGACGGACGCCAGCCTTACAGGTTGGGGGGGAGTCTGGGGTGTCCAGTCGGCGCAAGGTCGCTGGACCCCAGAGGAAGCCCTCCTGCCGATCAATGTCCTGGAGATCCGGGCGATCAAGCTGTGCCTCTTCAAATGGTCTCAGAGACTGCAAGGGCGTCCAGTCAGGATCCAGTCAGACAACGCCACAGCAGTGGCATATGTCAATCATCAAGGAGGAACAAGAAGCTCAGCTGCAGCATCGGAGATCGCTCGCTTCCTGAAGTGGGCAGAGAGGAGCGTACCGGCACTGTCGGCCGTGTACATTCCGGGTGTGGAAAACTGGCAGGCGGACTACCTGAGCCGCCAGATGCTGGACCAGGGAGAATGGTCCTTACACCCGGAGGTGTTCCAACTCCTCTGCCAAAGATGGGGCACACCAGACGTAGATCTTCTGGCTTCCCGACTCAATCGGAAGGTATTGAGGTTTGTGGCCCGGTCAAGAGACCCATGGGCAGACGCAACGGACGCGTTGGTAGCATCGTGGGGTCAGTATCGGCTAATCTATGCCTTCCCTCCCTTAAGGCTTCTTCCTCTTCTGCTCCGCAGAGTGGAGGCAGAGGGAATTCCAATGATCCTAATCGCTCCAGATTGGCCTCAGCGTCCTTGGTACGCCGATCTAGTACGTCTGGTAGCAGACGTCCCCTGGCGCCTACCACTACGGAAGGACCTGCTATCGCAAGGTCCCATATTCCATCCTGTTTTACAGTCATTGGCTTTAACGGCATGGCTGTTGAGAACCAGGTACTGAGAGATCGGGGCCTGTCAGACTCAGTAATCTCTACTATGAGAAGTGCTCGAAAACCGTCCTCTAGGAAGGTCTATCACCGCACTTGGAGGGCCTACATCTCCATATGTGAGGAAATGAAATGGCATCCGCGTACCTATTTGGTTTCCAGAATCCTGCTGTTTTTACAGCATGGGGTAGACCAAAGGCTTGCCCTAAGTACGATTAAGGGACAGATATCTGCCCTGGCTGTCTTTTTTCAGCGACCCCTGGCGACTCACTCTCTCGTGAGTACATTTGGGCAGGGGGTTCGACATGTGGCCCCTCTGGTCCGCCCCCCATTACCTCCGTGGGACTTGAACCTGGTCCTCTTGGTGCTTCAGACGGCACCGTTTGAGAATATTAGAGATATTCCCCTGTTGACACTTTCTCAGAAAGTGGTCTTTTTGGTGGCTGTTACGTCAGTTAGACGAGTCTCTGAGCTGGCAGCCTTGTCCTGCAAGGCTCCCTATTTGATTTTCCACAAGGATAAGGTGGTGCTGCGGCCGCAGCCTTCCTTTCTTCCGAAAGTCGTTTCGGCTTTTCATCTCAACGAAGACATTGTACTTCCATCCTTGTGTCCTCAGCCGTCGAATCCTAAGGAGTCGGCGTTGCATCCTTGGACGTTGTCCGAGCTTTGAGAGTATACATATCTGCTACTTCCCTGTTCCGGAAGTCAGACTCACTGTTTGTTTCAGTGGCTGGTCCCAAGAAGGGCCAAGCAGTCTCATCGGCCACCATCTCTAGGTGGATCCGACAGATAGTAATCCAGGCTTACGCCTTAAAGGGTCAGGCGCCCCCCTTTCCTGTCACGGCGCATTCGACCAGGGCAATAGGTGCCTCTTGGGCTTTCCGACATCAAGCGTCTGTTTCCCAACTATGTAAAGCGGCGACTTGGTCGTCCGCTCACACTTTCACAAAATTCTACAAAATTGATGTAGGTGCATCTTCGGATGCCTCTTTCGGCCGCAAGGTTTTGCAGGCGGCTGTTTAGAGTTGCAACTCCTCCGTTGGAGGAGTGCTGTTTTGTGTTTTGGGGTGAAGTTTGTTTTTATGCTGTTACCACCCCTCGTTTTTTCTCTGACACTGCTTTGGGACGTCCCACTTTGTCAATAGAGAAGCTGTGTCGGTCCATGGACGAAAGAGTAAATAGGATTTTTTACTCACCGTAAAATCCTTTTCTCTGAGTCCATGGACCGACACAGCACCCACCCCTCCTTTTAAGTTTGTACTGCTTTTTGACGAACTGATCTGCGATGTGCAGACTGAGAGGGTATACCCAGAGGGTCCGCCCCCTGGGCGGTACTGTAGAAGGTGTGATGCAACACTTTTTACAAGTTTTTCTGCCTAGTCACTCCTAATTAACGGATAATACCCACTTTGTCAATAGAGAAGCTGTGTCGGTCCATGGACTCAGAGAAAAGGATTTTACGGTGAGTAAAAAATCCTATTTTTCTCAGGACGTTCCCAATCCTGGTAAATAAGCCCTTTCAGTAAAGGGTGAAGTGGAAAAGAACAGACAGTCTGGGGGCTTCTAGCGACCCCAACGAGGATACAGTAGTGGCTGCTGGTTCCGCAAGGTGCATTTTTAAATGCTGATCGGACCATGTTAGTCAGAGACTGAACCCATAATCTTTCAGCTTGAGATGCTGAGAAAAGGTTCCCCCACTGTTGACTCCTCTATAACAGAATCAACCTTATCCTGATCCCCTTCAGGCAGGTCGATCCCTGTATGGGACTGTTGCTCTGCTAACAGGCACTCTGAAGGAGGAGATGGAGATCGGCGTGCTTTCCCTGACAGGGAGGCAGCGATCAATGTTGACAATCTCTCTCTAATCCTCCCAGAGCTGAGGAAAAAAACTCCTCTGTTACATACACAGGAGCAGGTGAACTGAGGACAGCCACAGTACCAAGTACCCCTGCGGGGTCTCTACGGTCACTTACCTCTGAACTTCAAGGGAGACTGGTGCAGCAGAAGTATGCCCAAGATCCTCAGAGCCCGATGAGACCCCCTTCGCTTCCTGGAAGATTCAGTTCCGGAGCTTCTGGACGGCATATTCCTAAGCCTAAAGCTGAGGTATTCCAGCCGTAATACACCACTTTTACAGAGAATAGTCTAGCACAACTGCTGCTATATCACAGTTGGTGTCTACTAAAGTGCCTTTCTAGGGGATGCCTGCATCAACCGCCTCTATGTGCCTTTATATTGTTGCTAGCTCTGTCTGTGCACTTCAACAGCCAGCTATAATGTGCTTCAAAACATGCTGGACGCCCGCACATGCGCAGTAGCGCCGCGGCGCACACCTGAGCGTCATCCACCCGCTCCGCCCCTTTTTCCAGATCGCCTCTATGAATAGAGGCGCGTGCACGCGCACGCGCGCGGGCACGTGCGCCTTCGGCGCCTTTTTTGAAAACAACAAGGAGCTAGATGGGAGCCAGGGTCCCTTTGCCGCAGGGCCCGGGGATGGATGAGCGCAGCAACAGGGCAGAGGAGACAGCTTCCCAGCAGAGAACATACCAACTGCCTGGATTTGATTCTGGAAGAAAAAAATCCACATTACAAGAAAAAGAACCATAGCGGCCTCTAGTGTCTAACACAGGTACCGCGGTCTTACTTTTTTTTTTTTTTTTTTTCTTGCCTACTATTAAAATTTTTACATTTTCTCAGTAGTAACAGGCATACACAGAATATTAGCGGGAATACCGTTAGGTAACAGACAGAAAGACAAATTAGGCTTGGGGTCCCCCAATAGAACCAAGTTCCTGGGGGCCCCCACTTACCTGTTCCCCGCCGCAGGACTTTGTTTGGTCCACAAAAGCCCAAACTTCACCTATCACGGCAGGCATTGTAATCAAACCTTCAGGGACCGGGTTCCCAAGGATTCCACTCCCCTGGACCTGTATAGCACCCTGCACAGAAAACATCTTGGTCGTGGGTATGACCAGAGCTCTGGATCCCAGGGTCCAGCTCTCCTAAGAGAAGCATTACAGGCAAAACCTTGCTCTTCTCTGCAAGGCCCGGGTACCGACCGTTTAGCTATGAAGCTTTTTTGGTCGGATCCGGAATAGCTTACTGAGGCCCAAAAGAACCTGTACGCAAGCTCAGTGAAAAACACATGTTTCTTCTTGGCCAACACCTTAGACACTGGCAAAAAACTGAGGTGCTCCCGGATGGGAGGGGCTTATATAGGGGAGGGTACTTCCGGTTTTGGAAGTTGCCAGTGCCAGCACCTGACGGTATCTATATAACCCATTAGTAATGACTATGTCGCTCTGTGTCCCGTGATGTACGAGAAAGAAAATGGACGTGTGTACAGGCCTTGATACTGTCACAGAGGAGCTGACATGCCAGCAGTGTGTTCTAAATTAGTGCATGGAAAAAAATTGTCGGGAGGTACATGCATGAGGCTGACTGGTAGGTTATGGCTGCCTGAAGCTCTGCATCTTCCGTGACTAAAATGCCGAGATAAAACGAGTCACCACCTCAAAAACCGTTAACAAGGTAACTAACAGCTACCGGAAACTTCAGTGATCAAAAAGATACTATGTATAGCGGGAGGAAATCCAAACTAAAAGCAACAAAGGGTCAGGCGTTCTGACTAGAACCACAGCTAAGATGACAGCAGCACCATCATCCCTCTCAGCTTTACCTCAGCTAAAAAAAAGAATTATGGCGCGTACACACGATCGATTTTTTCGACGGTGAAAACACCGTCGAAAAAATCGACGTTAAAAACGAGGAACAGCTTGTTCCCCCCACACACGGCCGTTTTAAATGTCATTTTTTTTTTGGTCGAAAAAAACGACCGTGTGTGGGCTCCGCGGCAGTGTTTCCCTATGGGAAACACTGCCGCGGAAAACATGTCGAAAAAAACGACGAAAAAAATTAGAACATGTTCTAATTTTTCTCGTCGTTTTTAATGCCGTTTTTCTCATCGAAAAAAACGACAGAAAGCCCACAGACGATCGTTTTTCTCGTCGAATGGGAAAAATTACGTTTTTTTAGATGGGAAAAACGGCCGTGTGTACGTGGCATAAGAATTAACCTCAGTATCTTCTTAACCACTTCTCTACTGTGCACGAAAACCCCCTTCCTGCCCAAGCCATTTTTCAGCTTTCAGCGCTGTCATACTTTGAATGACAATTGCGCGGTCGTGCGACGTGGCTCCCAAACGAAATTTGTGTCCTTTTTTTCCCACAAATAGAGCTTTCTTTTGGTGGTATTTGATCACCTCTGCGGTTTTTATTTTTTGCGCTATAAACAAAAGAAGAGCGTCCAGTTTGGAAAAAAAAACACTATTTTTTACTTTTTGCTATAATAAATACCCATTTTTTTTTTTAAATAAAATTTTCCTCAGTTTAGGCCGATACGTATTCTTCTACATATTTTTGGTAAAAAAAAAAATCGCAATAAGCGTGTATTGATTGGTTTGCGCAAAAGTTATAGCGTCTACAAAATAGGGGATAGATTTATAGCATTTTTATTTTTTTATTTTTTTATTAGTAATGGCGGCAATCTGCGATTTTTTATTGTGACTGCGATATTGCGGCGGACACATCGGACACTTTTGACACATTTTTGGGACCATTCACATTTATACAGCGATCCCTGCTATAAAAATGCATTGATTACTATATAAATGTGATTGGCAGGGAAGGGGTTAACCACTAGGGGGCGGGAAGGGGTTAAATATGTTCCCTTAAAGTGTTCTTACTGTGGGGGGAGGGGACTGACTGGGGGAGGTGACCGATGGTTGTCCCTATGTACAAGGGACACACCATCGGTCCCCTCTCCCTCACAGGACGTGGATCTCTGTGTTTACACACAGAGATCCACTTTCCTGCTCGTTTCCCGGGCAATCGCGGGTGCCCGGCGACAATCGCGGCCGCCGGGCACGCGCACCGGGGCCTTGTGAACTCGGCGGGCGTGCGCGCGCGCGCCTCCTAGCTCGTTTTAAAGGGAGGACGTCATATGATGTCCTCCCAGAACGAGAGTATCCTCCGCCCGCCGTCAATTGACAGTGGGCGGGGGATAAGTGGTTAACCACTTAACGACCGCTCACTGTATATATACGTTGGCAGAATGGCACCGACAGGCACAATCACGTAGAGCATACGTGATTGCCTTTGTATAGTTTGGGGGTCCAATCGGACCCCCCTCCTATACAGTGAGCGGTGGCTAAGTGTCCGGGAGCGTTCCGGGATGAGGGGGCAGCCATTCGTTTCCGGCCACCCCCTCGCGATCGCTCCCGGCGAATGGAAATGCCCCCTCTGTCTGTGTCAGACAGAGGAAGCAGGAGGAAGTGATGTCATCTCTGGTGCGGCGCTCACATATACCGAGCGCCGTACAAGAGAAGACATCAGGTCAGTGCACACAACACTACACTGACACCAGGACACATAGGGACATAAATCGCCCCCCCCAGGCCCCCCCAGACACCCCAGATCACCCCCCAGATCACCCCCCCAGCCCCCAGTCACAGTGTCACTGATTGCAGTGACCATTTATTTAGTGATCACTGCAATCAGTGACATTTGTGACTGTAAAAGTGTCACCAAAGTTCAGTCTTAGGTCCAGTGTAGCCCCCTAACCCCCCCTAATAAAGGTTTAACCCCCTGATCACCCCCCAGATAACCCTTTCACCCCTATCACCACTGTCGCTAAGCGATCATTTTTCTGATCGCTGTCTTAGCGTCAGTGATGCCGATCGGCAGCCAGTAATTTTTTTTAGGTTCGCCGCATGTTTTTATAGCGTCAGGTACCCCAATATATTATCTAATAAAGGTTTAACCCCCTTGATCGCCCCCCAGGTAACCCTTTCACCCCCTATCACCACTGTCACTAAGCAATCGTTTTTCTAAACGCTGTCTTAGTGTCGGTGATGCAGATCGGTAGCCGGTAATTTTTTTTAGGTTCGCCGCAGGTTTTTATAGCGCCAGGTACCCCAATATATTATCTAATAAAGGTTTAACCCCCTTGATCGCCCCCCAGGTAACCCTTCCACCCCCTATCACCACTGTCGCTAAGCGATCGTTTTTCTAAACGCTGTCTTAGTGTCGGTGATGCAGATCGGTAGCCAGTAATTTTTTTTAGGTTCGCCGCATGTTTTTATAGCGTCAGGTACCCCAATATATTATCTAATAAAGGTTTAACCCCCTTGATTGCCCCCCAGGTAACCCTTTCACCCCATCACCACTGTCGCTAAGCGATCGTTTTTCTAAACGCTGTCTTAGTGTCGGTGATGCAGATCGGTAGCTGGTAATTTTTTTTAGGTTCGCCGCAGGTTTTTATAGCATCAGGTACCCCAATATATTATCTAATAAAGGTTTAACCCCCTTGATCGCCCCCCAGGTAACCCTTTCACCCCCTATCACCACTGTCGCTAAGCGATCGTTTTTCTAAACGCTGTCTTAGTGTCGGTGATGCAGATCGGTAGCCAGTAATTTTTTTTAGGTTCGCCGCATGTTTTTATAGCGTCAGGTACCCCAATATATTATCTAATAAAGGTTTAACCCCCTTGATCGCCCCCCAGGTAACCCTTTCACCCCCATCACCACTGTCGCTAAGCGATCGTTTTTCTAAACGCTGTCTTAGTGTCGGTGATGCAGATCGGTAGCTGGTAATTTTTTTTAGGTTCGCCGCAGGTTTTTATAGCGTCAGGTACCCCCATATATTATCTAATAAAGGTTTTAACCCCCTGATTGCCCCTAGTTAACCCTTTCACCAGTGATCACCATATAAGTGTTACGGGTGACGCTGGTTAGTTAGTTTGCTTTTTTTAGTGTCAGGGCACCCGCCGTATATAACCCAATAAAGGTTTAACCCCCTGATCGCCCGGCGGGTGATATCAATTAGGTTTTAGCGTCAGAGAGGGTCTGCGTCACACCCCAGGCAGCGTCAGGTTAGTGCCAGTAACGCTAACACCCACACGTGAAGCATACACCCCCCTTAGTGGTATAGTATCTGAACAGATCAATATCTGATCTGATCAGATCTATACTAGCGTCCCCAGCAGTTTAGGGTTCCCAAAAACGCAGTGTTAGCGGGATCAGCCCAGATACCTGCTGGCACCTGCGTTTTGCCCCTCCGTCCAGCCCAGGCCACCCAAGTGCAGTATCGATCGATCACTGTCACTTACAAAACAAAAACACACATAACTGCAGCGTTCGCAGAGACAGGCCTGATCTCTGCGACTCCAGTGCTGTAGGAGGTGATTTCACCACCACAGTTAAAAAAAAAAAAGCAAATATGCCGAAGCATTGGGGCAGCAGGGGCGGAGGAGCGATTTTGCTCCTAATGCCGCGTACATACGGTCGAAATTCCGACGGAGGCTTGCCCGTGGAAAAGTCCGACCATGTGTGTGCGGCATAACTTTTTTGCGGGAGGATGCCCCCATGCTTCGGCATATATAAATGGTGCGTGTATGCCCATCATTGGAAGTGGGTGGATAAAGGGCGGTATTCTAATGGTGGGCATACCCACCGATCAATCTCTTTTTTCGTTCAGCCAACTGGCTGCATGAAAAAGAAAGATTACAATACATGTCCAACAAGGACCAGCAACGTACTGGTATGTTGCTGGACTTTGAATGTTTATACCAGAATGATGCCTGGGGGTTTAGGTATCATCTTGGTATCATTCTTTTCAGCCTGCGGCCGGCTTTCATGTAAAAGCAATCCTAGCGGCTAATTAGCCTCTGGACTGCTTTTACAAGCAGTGGGAGGGAATGCCCCCCCCGGATATAAAAAGCGCCATTGGGAAATTGGGAAAGCATTTTATCACACCGATCTTGGTGTGGTCAGATGCTTTGAGGGCAGAGGAAAAATCTAGGGTCTGGAAGACCCCAGTTTTTTCAAAAAAAGAGTACCTGTCACTACCTATTGCTATCATAGGGGATATTTACATTCCCTGAGATAACAATAAAAATGATAAAAAAATATATACTTGGAAGGAACAATTTAAAAATAAAATAAAAAAGCAAAATTAATAATAAAAAAAAATAAAAATAAAAAAAGCACCCCTGTCCTGCCCTGCTCTTGCCCAATGGCGAACGCAAGCGTCGGTCTGGCGTCATATGTAAACAGCAATTGCACCATGCATGTGAGGTATCACCGCAAAGGTCAGATCGAGGGCAGTCATTTTAGCAGTAGACCTCCTCTGTAAATCTACTGGGGTAACCTGTAAAGGCTTTTAAAGGCTTTTAAAAATGTATGTAGTTTGTCGCCAATGCGCGTTTGTGCGAAATTTTAAAGCATGTCGTGTTTGGTATCTATGTACTCGGCCTAAGATTATCTTTTTTATTTCATCAAACATTTGGGCAATATAGTGTGTTTTAGTGCATTAAAATTAAAAAAAGTGTATTTTTTAACCCAAAAAATGCGTTTGAAAAATCGCTGCGCAAATACTGTGTAGAAAAAAAAAAATGCAACACCCACCATTTTAATCTGTAGGGCCTTTGCTTTAAAAATATATATAATGTTTGGGGGTTCAACATAATTTTCTTGCAAAAAAAAAAATGTTTTCATGTAAACAAAAAGTGTCAAAAAGGGCTTTGTCTTCAAGTGGTTAGAAGAGTGGATGTAAGCTTCCTAATGTTGTGTATAAAATGCCAGAACAGTTCAAAACCCCCCCAAATGACCCCATTTTGGAAAGTAGACACCCCAAGCTATATACTGAGAGGCATGTCGAGTCCATGGAATATTTTATATGTTGACACAAGTTGCGGAAAAACGACAATTTTTTTTTTTTTGCACAAAGTTGTCACTAAATGATATATTGCTCAAACATGCCATGGGCATATGTGGAATTACACCCCAAAATACATTCTGTTGCTTCTCCTGAGTACGGGGATACCACATGTGTGAGACTTTTTGGGAGCCTAGCCACGTACGGGACCCCAAAAACCAAGCACCGCCTTCAGGCTTTCTAAGGGTGTAAATTTTTGATTTCACTTCTCACTGCCTATCACAGTTTCGGAGGCCATGGAATGCCCAGATGGCACAAAACCCCCCAAATGACCCCATTTTGGAAAGTAGACACCCCAAGCTATTTGCTGAGAGGTATTGTGAGTATTTTGCAGATCTCGCTTTTTGTCACAAAGTTTTGAAAATTGAAAAAAAAATAAAAATATATATATATATATATATTCTTTCTTCATTTTCAAAAACAAATGAGAGCTGTAAAATACTCGCCATGCCTCTCAGCAAATAGCTTGGGGTGTCTATATTCCAAAATGGGGTCATTTGGGGGGGTTTTGTGCTACTTTGGCATTTTATGGCCTTCGAAACTGTGATAGGTAGTGAGGAGTGAAATCAAAAATTTGTGCCTAGAAATCCTGAAGGCGGTGCTTGGTTTTCGGGGTCCCGTACGCAGCTAGGCTCCTAAAAAGTCCCACACATGTGGTATCCCCGTACTCAGGAGAAGCAGAAAAATGTATTTTGGGGTGTAATTCCACATATAACCATGGCATGTGTGAGCAATATATCATTTAGTGACAACTTTTTGTAATTTTTTTTTTTTTTGTCATTATTCAATCACTTGGGACAAAAAAAATATATTCAATGGGCTCAACAGGCCTCTCAGCAATTTCCTTGGGGTGTCTACTTTCTAAAATTGGGTCATTTGGGGGGTTTTGTGCTATTTTGGCATTTTATGGCCTTCGAAACTGTGATAGGTAGTGAGGAGTGAAATCAAAAATTTGCGCCCTTAGAAATCCTGAAGGCGGTGCTTGGTTTCCGGGGTCCCGTACGCGGCTAGGCTCCCAAAAAGTCCCACACATGTGGTATCCCCGTACTCAGGAGAAGCAGCAAAATGTATTTTGGGGTGAAATTCCACATATAACCATGGCATGTGTGAGCAATATATCATTTAGTGACAACTTTTTGTAATTTTTTTTTTATTTTTATTTTTTAGTCATTATTCAATCACTTAAGACAAAAAAAAAAATTCAATGGGCTCAACATGCCTCTCAGCAATTTCCTTGGGGTGTCTACTTTCCAAAATGGGGTCATTTGGGGGGGTTTTGTACTGCCCTGTCATTTTAGCACCTCAAATGAGATAGGCAGTCATAAAAGGAGTTGCCATGACTCACCCCTGTCAACTGCCACTGATCACATGGACTGAAACTGTCAATATGGTGATATGATTCTTTACGATTTTTGAAATAATAGAACCACTCTTTTAATACCCTAAGAGATACCACACACAGAGA
This sequence comes from Rana muscosa, assembly GCA_029206835.1. Taxonomy (NCBI): domain Eukaryota; kingdom Metazoa; phylum Chordata; class Amphibia; order Anura; family Ranidae; genus Rana; species Rana muscosa. Next base: position 31,714,437 of record CM055121.1, on the reverse strand, counting down.
CAGACCATACACTCTTCCTCTGTTGTCATTCACCTTTTTTATTTATTTATAAAAAAAAATCTTTAGGACTTCCTACATATATTGTTATGCCGCATACACACGATCTTTTTTCATGATGCTAAAAATGCAATTTTTTTAATTGGTCATTAAAACCGATCGTGTGTATGCGGCATTTTTAACGACGTGAAAAATGGCCATTAAAAATTTCGAACCTTGCTCTATTTTTTCACGTCGTTTTTCATGTCGTTTTTTTTAACGTCGTGAAAAACGGTAGTGTGTATGCTTTTCCGAGGGGAAAAAAAGTGCGCATGCTCAGAATCAAGTATGAGACAGGAGCGCTCGTTCTGGTAAAGCTAGCGTTTGAAATGGAGATAGCACATTCGTCACGCTTGAATTTATTGCATCGTTTAATGCAGCGCATTCCTTTCTTCTTTATATAATGCTTAAATAATGAACTTCTTTTGCTAATGATATTCAGAGTTATGACAAACTTGTTTGTTAGTAATTCTTAGTGATCTCATGAATTTAATATTTTGTTGGTAAGCCAGATCTCCATCATAAATTCTTAAATAATTTTAAATATCTTCAAAGATTTTTTCTTTATTTTTTTTTATTTTGGATTTAGGAATGTTTTTTTTGTTCTTTTAGATTTATGTTTAATTTTTTTTTCTTTTATATTTAGGAATGTATTTTTTTTATATTTTATTTTGTGTGTCAAGTTACCACACCAACATTCTAAATTTGTATTATTTTCCCTCAAGGAGGTTTGTGTCCCTTGTTAATACAAAACGGAAAATTTGTTGCCAAATACTTGCCGTAATTTTCCTTTCCTGATGGACTCCATGGCAGCCTACATGTGGGTTAACCCCGCCTCCTCTCCAATGCTATAGGACCCCATACCCATAAAAGTAAGCTCACCTCTCAGCACTGTGTTCCGTAACTAGCCGACTCTTGGACACTTACTTTCTTTCATTAATATTTTCTTTCAGGGTGGGAACTCCGTCTGCCATGGAGTCCACCAGGAAAGGAAAATTATGGCAAGTATTTGGCAACAAATATTCAGTTTTCCTGACTGACTCCATGGCAGCCTACGTGTGGGAAATAACTAGCCAGACCACACGGGTGGGTATGCTGAACAGAAAGCTTTCATTTGTCCTGTCAACCGACAGGATTCTTAACCCAAAATTAACAGACAACAATGATGCCGGTTCAATGCAGTAATGGGCCATAAATTTATTGATAGAGGCCCACGAGGCCGCTATACAAATGACATCTGGAGCCACATGTTGGGCTGCCGCCCATGATGCTGCCATCCCTCTGGTGGAGTGTGCCATCACCGCCTGTGGAGGAGCCAAGCCCTTAGCCCTGTATGCTTGCTGGATTGTTTGAACGATCCATGATGCAATTGTTCTGGTTGATGCTTTCTTCCCTCTGTTGTTTCCAGAATGTAGAACAAACAGATGATCAGATCGTCTGAAGGAAGAAGTAATTTGTAGATACTCCTTTAGGATTTCACCCATATCCAGGGGATGAGTTTCACTGGAATCTGGAGTCTTAAATGTAGGTAGAACAATTTCTCGATTTTCGTGAAATACCGAAGACACCTTTGGATTTGAACCCAACATGGGTATAAGGACTACTCGATCCGGGAAAAATGTTAGAAAAGGTTCTTCATGACCTAGAGACCCGATCTCAGAGACCCTCTTAGCCGAGGTGATGGCTACTAAGAAGGCTACTTTTGCTGAAAAGTCCTTAATGGAGGACGGGGAGGGCCCCGATGTACTGAGTCCAGTCAGAGAATCTAGAACGAGTGGAAGATCCCACTTGGCAAATCTTGGTTTCCTTTGGGGCTTAATTCTTGATGCCCCCCGAAAGAATTGTCTGACTAGCGGATGGACTGCCCATGAGACTCCAGAGAAGGCCGACAAGGCCGAAACTTGTACTCTTAGAGAGCTAACAGATAAGGGTAAGTCTAGTCCGGTTTGTAGAAAACTAAGAACATCCTGAACTCCTGGATTTTTGAAGGACCTCCCAGAGGCAGAAGAGAATTTGACAAATTTGGCCCAAATTCTTCTATAAACCTTGTTGGTACTTGCTCTTCTTGAGCTCAATAGTGTAGACATCACTCTAGAGGCGCAACCGAGGGATTCTAGCCTCTCCCTCTCAAGAACCAGACCATCAGTCTCATCAGTGCCGGACAAGGGTGTAGAAGTGACCCTTGAGAGAGAAGGTCCGGCCTGAGAGGAAGAGGTACCAGGTCCCGGTAGCTCAGTTGGATCAGGAGGGGAAACCAAGGCCTGTTTGGCCAGTAGGGGGCCACTACTGTTACTTCGGCTGATTCCGCTTGAAGTCTCCTCAGGAACTTGAGAATTATCGGGATCGGGGGAAAGGCGTATGCCCTCTTGAACCTCCATCTGTCCGTCAGGGCATCTGTTCCATATGCTTGGCTGCAATGTCCCCGAGTGTAGAACTTCACTACTTTGTGATTGTAGGGGGAAGTGAATAGGTCCACCTCGGGATTGACCCCTAGAGACAGAATCCAGCTGAATGACTGTACATGGAGGGACCACTTGTTGTTGTCTAGGCGAGTGCGTGAGAGGAAGTCTGCCTGGGAGTTCTGGACTCCCGGAATGAAAACTGCCGAAATATTGGCCAGGTTTTTCTGGGCCCATGTTATTATGGGCTCGACCTCTAGGAGGAGAGTAGAACTCCGGGTCCCTCCTTGCCTCTTCACATACGACACTGCTGTTGTGTTGTCCATCCTTAACAATACCGACTCTCCTTTCAGGAACTGGGAGAAAGATTGGAGGGCGCACCAGGCCGCCCTGAGCTCCAGGACGTTTGAGCCTGGGTTGTGAAGACGAGCATCCCATCTGCCCTGAGCTAGGTTCTGACCACAGAGAGCCCCCCAGCCTGAGCCGCTGGCGTCGGTCGTGACTGTAACCCAGGAGATGCGGGCAATGGAGTGACAATTTTGCAAATTCTTGAGTTGGAGCCACCAGAAGAGGCTGTTTCTCATTTTTGCGGATATGTGGATGAGTTGACTCTTGTCCCCTGACTTCCACTGCCGGAGGAACCCTGACTGAAAAGGGCGTAACCTCCATAGAGCCCATTTGACCACGGGGGTCGTGGAGACCATTGTGCCGATAATTCTTAGGCATTGTGATGCTTTCAGATGAGGAGCATCCAGAGCACGAGAAAACCTCTTCCGAATCACCGGAATCTTCTCTGCCGGCAAGGAGATGGTGTTCTCCACTGTGTTGAACAAAGCCCCTAAGTAAATTAAATGTTGGGCTGGAACCAGGTGGCTTTTTTCCAAGTTTAGAAGCCATCCAAATCTGGAAAGGGTTGAGATCACTTGTTCTCTGTGCACCAGCAGCTGTTCTCTGTTTTGAGACAGAACTAGGAGATCGACTAAATAATGGTAAAGACGCACACCTTTTAGCCTGATGAGGGCCACTACGACCAAGAAGACCTTGGTGAAAACTCGAGGAGAAGTTTTCAAACCGAACAGAAGGCAGATGAATTGAAGATGTTCTTGCCCGATATGGAACCGGAGGTACTTTAAAAAGTCCTTTGCCACTGGCACGTGGAAATAGGCATCTTTCAGGTCTATCGAAATCATCCAGTCGCCTGGTTGAATGGCTTGCTGGATTGTTGACAGAGTCTCTATTTTGAATTTTCCGTTCCTTATGAACTTGTTCAGGTACGTCAGATCTATTACCAGGCGCCAGGCACCGCTTTTCTTTTGGACTAAGAAAAGGAGGGAGTATACTCCTTGGAATTGTTCTTCCTCTGGGACACACACTACTGCTCCCTGGGATTTCAGCAGATCTACGTAGGACAGTAAGGCCTGTTTTTGCTCTTCCGTGCTTGGAAGTAGGGTTGAGATAAATCTGGGGGGAGGAATGCTGGAGAAGGACCATGCGTGACCTGACGATACTGTCTTGACTACCCAGAAGTTTGAGATTGAGGCCACGCACACGTGCCGGAAGAGGAGCAGGCATGCCCCTACCCGACCCGCCTGGGCGGGCAAAATCTCAAAAGGATTTAGCCTGATCGCAACCACTGGACGCTTGGTTGTTTGCTGGCTTGCGGAAGGACGCTTGGCCTCTGCTCCAGTTTCTTCTGAAGTCCCGGCCAGGTCTATAGGAGCGTGCTTCCCTTGAACGCTCCGGGCTGCGTCTTCTAAACTGGGGCTTCCTTCGACCCTGTGGATGCTTGTCCTGTGGAAGAAAGCCAGATTTTCCGCCTGTGGCCTTAGCTATGGCGTCATCTAGTTTGTTACCAAACAGTGATGATCCTTCGAAAGGAATCTTGCACCATGTTTGCTTAGAAGACGGGTCAGCCTGCCAAGGGCGTAGCCATAGGGCTTGTTTAGCTGTAACTGAGGATAACATAATCCTGGACAGTAGATGGATCAGATCAACCGATGCTTCTCCCAAGAAAGCCACTGCTAGTTTTAGCTCTGCTGCTGCTGAGTTACTGGCCAGTTCTTCTGAAACGCCTTTGAGAAAGGAATTACGTTCTCCGTCCATGCCTCCATAGCCTTAGACACGGCTGCCAAGGCTAGGGCGGGTTTACAAGCTGTCCCAGCAAGACCGTAAATTCTTTTAAGGTCCTGATCCATTCTTCTATCAAGACTGTCCTTAAAGGAGACTGCGTCTTCAAGAGGGAGCGTGACATGTTTAGCCAGACGCATAACCGCTGCGTCCACAGGAGGAATATTCTCCAGGTATTTTACCTCATCTGCCTTGAAGGGATACATTCTGGAGGCTTTATTTGTCATCAAGGACTTCCTGTCCACTTTGCTCCACACTTCATCAAAGATGCCCTTTAGTTCGGCTAAAAGCGGAAAACTTGGGCGCTCTTTCCCAAGGCGTTTGAAAAAAAAATTCTGTTTAGCTGGGGGCGTAGATGGGTCTCCCACATAAGGGCCTCTTTGACCGCTTTAATGAGCGGAGTCACTTGAGAGAAATCGAATTCCACACTCTCTTCATCACTCGCCAATTCTCCTTCCGAGGGAAGAGGCAAAGATGCGTAGGGCTGGGAAGGACCTGGGACTTCACGGACCACATCAGCCGGGGAGCCAGATCGAATAGTGCTGGACTGGCTTTGTGCGTGGAAAGCATCCATCTCCTTTAGAGATTGTAGCACCACCCGTTTTACTAGAGACTCGATCCGTTGATCTTCTGTCTCTTTTTCCCCAACCGCATGGGCATAGCAATAGCTGCATAATGATTTGCCCTCTGGGACTCGTGAGCCACATCCCCAGCAGGCTCTCTGATCAGAATGACTGTCCTGGCGGTGGGAGCCGTGTCTGGAGGAGGAATGGGAGCTTCTCCTCTGGTGGTGAGATGCAGACGGGGAATCACGTCTGTGTTTTGATTTTGATGTTGACGAAAGGTGCAGCATGGCAAGGTCTGAGTCAAGATGAAGATCTGCGGAAGGGCTAAAAAGAAACGAGGGGAAGAAAGATAAGCCGTCAAGCAACACTACTTGCGACTGAACCCCAAGCTCTCCCCCCTCCCGCACATACCTAGTGCGTAAGGGCTGGCCACATATAAGCGGTGAATGGTCCATAACCTCAGGAATGGAGCGTCACAAGACAAACAAGTCTGATACAGAAACCCACAGTATTATACAAAAAAACATTAATACTGAATTGCCCTTTAAAAGGGGCTCTACCACATAGTAAGAGACATAAGCATGCAAGAGAAAATGTTTTCCCTTTAGAAAGCACTGACCTGGAACAACAGAGTGATTCAGTTGCTTCAGCTGTCTTGACAGGGAGATCCCAGCTGACACAGGCTTGCAGCTGCTTTTGAAATCCCCGCCTGTGACATCACCTGTCCACCCAGCGTGCCTGCGTGGTAGGGAAGCCATCAACGGCGCCTGCGGGGCCGCCGGAGGATCCGCCGGACTGCGCATGCGCCAACCAAGCCTCGTTCTGGAAGTGGGTACTGCACATGCGCAAACAGCGGCGGCGCCCGAAATTCGAGTCACCGCTGCGAGCTGGGACGCAGAGCGTTCCAGCCGCCATAGGAAGAGCAGGGGATGATTTTTTAAAAGACAGACAATACATATAGAGACACAGATGCGACTGCCATGGAGCATTAAATAGAGTTGCAGACCTGCCAGCCGAGGACGTCTTGGGCACACCGCAGCAAGTCCATCTTCCCAGCAGATCATGGTTGCTACAAGCTCTCCACCCGCCCATGGCTGGGTTCTGAGCTGCACCGCTCGAAGGTGTGCCATCCATCCATCCGGGAATCTGCACGGACGTGCATGCTTCAGGTCCATTGGAGGAGGACAAAAAAGGAACACAGTGCTGAGAGGTGAGCTTACTTTTATGGGTATGGGGTCCTATAGCATTGGAGAGGAGGCGGGGTTAACCCACACGTAGGCTGCCATGGAGTCAGTCAGGAAATAATATTTTTTGAAATGTCCCTGCCTACTCACTAGCAAACTCTCTTTTTGAATAGAAATCACATAGTCAAGTATTTGCTGTAAATCAAATTAATCCTTTATTTAGGCATATAAAAAATTAAAGGGGAAGGCAGCACTGGAGACCCTGCTTGAATTTGTGCATCCTTTGGACCCCACAGCAAACATCCAAGAAGAGAACACCAAACTCTGGAATAACCCAAAACTATAAATAGGAGCACAATCTTGTCTTGGACTCCCAGAGGTCAGGAACAGCAGCAGATAAGTCAGATATTTCCCCAGTCTGTGGTACTACAGCAGTCATTATTTTTTCCTCTTCTTGTAGCCTTCTCTCCAGCCTTCTCTGCAGCCTTTGTTGAGCGCTTCCTCAGAGGCTGGGTCTCAGGAGGAGAGCTTGTGGCAGCAGGAGGAGTAGGAGGAGGAGGAGGTGGAGGAGGAGGGACGACCTCAGTTAGATAGGTGAACTGTGTAAGTTCACCCGGCAACCCCCTGTTGATCACCTTCAGCATTAAATTTTCACTGTACAGGCGTTGCCTTAAGTCCATCTGGGATAATTTATGGGCCAGGACTGCGGCATAGCCCTCTTCAACAGAGGGTGCCTCTCTGAGGGCCGCAGTAGCCTCTCTAAGGAATGCACGGGTTTCCTCCTCCGCCTGCCTAACCCTCCTTGGCATTCATTGGTGTATTTTCAGGGGAGGCATCTGGGCTCTTGTGCTGGGCCTGGCCTCCTCCTGTGTGCCACTGGGCCCAGCCTCCTCCTGTGTGCCACTGGGCCCTGCCTCCTCCTGGTCCCCAACATCACCCTCTTCCTGGCTCTGCTCTGGCTGTAGAAAAAAAAGGGACATTCTTTTATTTTTTTCATCATCAATTACACACATTGTTCACCTCAAGACATTTGAAAATTGAATGGCAAAAGTGATTAAAAATACAATGATTCTGACCCCTGCATTTTTTGGCTTGTCCCCATCAATTTTGACCACTACTGTCTATTGCTATGTAAATCAATTTATTTACAGACATTAAATAGATAGCAATAGTAACATCTATTTTAAATCATCACTTTTGTTACATATAAATCTAGATATCAATATTATACCTGGCTCCATATGTCCAAATCGGGCTCCTCAAGGACCTCTGCTTGATCCTCCGAAGAAGCCAGAGCTGGGTTGCAAGGAAGGCTGGAGGGTTGGCTGCAAGGAAGGCTGGAGGGTTGGCTACAAGGAAGGCTGGAGGGACCACTGGGGGGAAGGGTTGACAGAGATTCCCTGACTTCCAGATGGTCATCCAGAAATGCTAACTTGCTGTAGTACCACAGACTGGGTTTATAAACCTTATCTGCTGCAGCACCTGACCTCTGGGACTTCAGGACCATATTCCGCTGTGTCCTGTATGTGCCCCTAATGGTAGCTATTTTGGTGTTCACATCTTGGATGGTTGCTGTGGGGATCTGGGTTTTTACAAATCCAAGCAGGCTCTCCAGTGCTGCTGTCCTAGCAGCTTTATTTTTATTTTTGGCAGTTTTCGTTTGCCACAGGACAGGGAGTTCCTTCCATCTGTCCAGGAACTCCCCCATGAACTCTGGACTCTTGAAAGCCTGCATTTTTTCTGTAAAGTCAAGAACAACACAAAAATACTATTGTCAGTCAAGATTCCTCAAATAATAATTTTGGAGATATATAGGCCGCAATCTCATCCACTGAAGAAACCAAAATCCTTAAAATGTTATGTACCCTTGTTAACACGTCCGTTGCTAACTCCCTCTTCCGGCAAATGAACGTATTAACGACACATGGGTATTAGCTTTATATACTGTCACGAGCCGGATGGACGGCTAGTGGGAATACAGGAGGTGGATCCTCTGTACCAGAGAGGGGATGGCATGGGTCGTACTTAGGGACCGGTTCTAAGCAGCTACCGGTTTTCACCAGAGCCCGCCGCAAAGCGGGATGGACTTGCTGCGGCGGTAGCAACCAGGTCGTGTCCTCCAGTAGCGACTCCACCTCTCTGGCGGCTGAGATAGGTGCGGTACAAAAGGACTAGGCAGAGGCAAGGTCAGACGTAGCAGAGGGTCAGGGCAGGCGGCAATGGTTCGTAGTCAGAGACAATGGCAGCAGGTCAGATACACAGGCAAGGCAACTCACAAAACACTTCCACAGGGTACTAGGACAACAAGATCCGGCAAGGACAGGAAGGGGAAGTGCATTTATATATGTTTTGGGTGTGCACACAGTAATTGGGCCAGGCACCAATCAATGGTGCGCTGGCCCTTTAAATCTTAGAAGGCCGGCGCGCGCGCGCCCTAGAGCGCAGCGGGGCCGCGCGCGCCGGGAAGGAGCAGGAGGGGGAAGGTGAGTAGGATGGGATGCGATCCGCGGACGGAGATGTGCCGCCGTGTGGATCGCATCCCCGCCGGTGACAGAGCAGCGCCCACGGCCAGGAGGGCTGACCGGGGCGCTGCAGGGGGACCGACGCCGTGAGTGCTCTGGGAAGGATGGGACACCCGGAGCGCTCGGCGTTACATATACACTGCGCATGCGTGAAACTCTGCACGCTTTCCCCGCCCCTGACGTTCGATATAGTACTTTCCCCGCCCCTTCTCGCTCGTCGTAGTGCTAAACAACATGGCGGAGACACAGGTGGCTGAGATTACCTCTACAGAGGAGCAAATTCCTGAGGAACCCAAATCCCGATCCCGGAGATATAAGGCATCCAACATGTCATTCGAGGAAATGGTGGAGATGGTCGCCATTTTGAGGAGGGAGGATTATGATGCCAAGCATAAAAGGCCTAATCTTGTCAAGACCAAAATTATGGGTAAAGTGGTTAAAACTCTTCACCAAAAATTCAGGGTGTGCAGAACGAAGGAACAGCTCAGAAAACGTTGGTCTGATCTCAAGTTGCAGGAGCCCGACCAATACAAAAGAATAAAGTTTTAGGAAAAAGTAAGTAATTTACATTCATTTTCAAAGCAAATTATTAATACTTGTATTATGCTACGGAATTTTTCCTTTTAATCTAGTACAGTGAAAGATAGCAACTTTCATGTTCGTCGGCACAGTAAACGGACGTAGTAAACCTCTTTCTCCGTACACTTATTAATACGAGGTTTTGGGATCATCCAGCGTTGACAAAAAAGTTACCATGTATTTTTTGGGGAGATGCTTTTTGGAACATGATGATTTTATTTGTTGGGGAAACAATATTTTTGACAAATTAAGGGTATGCATTGTAATGTTAAAGGAGAGAATGCTCAGCAGCTGTTTAAACATCTGGACTCAAGTAGTACAAGTGTGGCCCAACAGAACAGCCTTTTTAGGGTGTCACACACAGGTGATCCAGTGTATATACTTGGGGTGTTTTTTACAATGTGTCAAACTTAATAAAAAAAGTAGATGTTCCTGTTTTGGCTATGTATCCAATCATGTGTTCAGGTTGTAACTTGGGCTAAAATGAAAATTGTACCACACTTCCAAAGAATGTTTCTTATTTCTCTTTCAGTGCTTTTTTTTTTAGATAATGATTATTTTGGAACTAAACTATACCTTTTATTGCAATCTCAATAGGGCTTCAAAAAGGTTTGACAGATGAGCCTAGAAATCCCACACCTTCAACAAGACACCCAGAACCACATGATGTAGAGGAACGTGAAGTGGAGGAAGTGGAAAGTGGCACCACAACAGGTCAGTGTCAAACAACACAGATGCAGGTTAATATATGTAGGCCTATATATTCTATAGTACATGTTTGTTTTGAATTTTTTAGGTGCTGTTCTGCCTGAAGACCCCAAAAAGTTTACAAGTCACAGTGCACAGATCCTGATACAATACCTAATGGTCTGCTGTCGTGACCTAGAAAAAATAAAGGGAGACTTGATAGAGATCAGGCAAAATACCAAGCGGGTGGAGGAAAGGCTACAAAATATCATGGCTGTGCTTGGGCGGGTTTAATTTTTGGACACAAAAGAACTTTGAACTTGCTGTGTTGTTGCAGGTTTTTGTTTTGTTTAATCTTTAATTAATACTACATGTTGAAATTTATTATAAAGATTTTTTGAGATTTTTTTAAGCATGCCTGTTCATGCGTTTTACCCCCAAAAATATTTTTGATAACTCCAAATTTAAAAGCAAGTTTTGTAAAAAACACAAAAAATAAAAAGAATTTTAAGCAAAAAAATGTGTGGCTTAATTCTGTAAATGTTGGTCAAAGTGCAATAATAAATGTTTTGTGTTTACACTGACAATGAAGTGTATTTAAGAATGCAAAATACACATGGCACTACAAGTGCACTAGGAGAACCTAGGAGAAACATAAAAGAAACAAAATCAAAAACACAATACAAATAAATTTTCGAAGAAAGAATTTATTTGACAAAAACATACAGTTATTCATCCACAGGCATATCAATGGCCCCCCTACCCACAAAATATTCAACATATTGTTGCCGAACATCAAGGCTGGTTTGGTGGGCCAAACCTGGACGGGCAGCTCCCAGGGCCACTAAATTGGTATTGTCCTGTAATGAGGCCTCAGGCCCACTCAAACTAAGGTAATTTGGGGAATGCACCCGTAAAAAATTATGTAGCACACAACACGTCATGACCACATGGTTCCATTTATAGGGGGCAAGATGGATGGAGGTGAGTAACAAGCGGAATCGGCTAGCCATGATGCCAAAGGCATTTTCCACCACCCTTCTGGCTCTGGCCAGCCAATAGTTAAACACCCTCCTCTCAGGGGTGAGGGTGCGTTCAGGAAATGGCCTCATTAAATGGGGACCCAGGCCAAACGCCTCATCCGCTACAAACACAAATGGGAGTCCCTCCACATTCTGCTCCGCTGGTGGCAAGGCCAGCTCATCCGATAGGAGTCATTGGCCAAACTCTGTCTGAGCCAAAAACTCCTCCATCTGACATTCTTCCATTTTTTCCTACGTCCACATACAGAAATTTGAAGGTGGCCAACACCACTGCCATCATGACGATGCTGTGGAACCCCTTGTAATTGTAGTAATAGGATCCCAAATGGGGTGGTGGTATGACCCGAACATGCTTGCCGTCGATGGCCCCTCCACAGTTTGGAAAGTTCCATCGTTGGGCAAACTGAGAAGCCACATTCTGCCATTCATGTGGCGTAGAAGGGAACTGTGGAGTTAAACCCAAAAAAATTAATACTTTCAGACAGAAACATTGCAAGCAGATTTGACAAAATTATTCCTGGCCAACATCAAAATAAACATAGAAAGATTGTTAAATGATTAGATGATTAGTAAGCAACAAAAAAGCAAAACCCAAAAAAAAAAAATTTGATGGGGGGGGGGTGTGTTTGAAGATGAAGTTGGGGAGATCACAAATCACGGCTGTAGCACTCTGTATGAAGTGAAAGAAAATGTAACATTCCTAAAGCAATCTTTAGGACGCGTTTAGGGTAAAGCACTACAATGGAGCAGACAACAAAAAAAAAGGGAAGTGACTAGGCTAGGTGGGTATGGCCCCAGGATAGCATGCTGGAGAGGTTAGTTAGGAGAAATATAAATGTAGGCCAACAAAAAAAATAAAAAAAAAAACACAACATGCATGGGGAGAAAGGGGACATTCCCTGCAGATTACAATCATGGGAATTAGGGACTGATGAAAGAAATAATAAACATTATTAAGCAAGAAATACATACAATGTGATGTTTTAAATTAGAAAACTTACCTTAATATAGTCCTCCTGCAAAACTTGAAGGATGGCAGAACAAGTCTCTGGTATAATGATCCCCAGAGCCTGGGGGGAGATGCCTGTTGAGAACTTTAGGTCCTGCAGGCTTCTCCCAGTCGCCAGGTATCGCAACGTGGCGATGAGCCTCTGCTCAGCAGTGATGGCTTCCCGCATAACGGTGTCCTGGCTGGTAATATAGGGGGACACCAAAGCCAACAGATGCTGGAATACGGGGTCAGACATCCTGAGAAAATTCCTGTAGTCCTCAGGATTATTCTCCCTGATCTCCCGCAAAAAAGGCATGTGACAGAACTGGTGCCGCTGGAGCAACCTATTCTTGGTCCATGAACTCCTCCTCACCCTGTTCATGGCCTGGATTAGGGATACAGCATGAACCCCTGCTCCTACTACAGCACGAACTCTACGACGAGTACGTAGCCGTAACATGGCTAGATATACGGTCGGCTGCTCAGAACGCACTAAAAGAACGCACGGAAGAACAGCAAGGCCTATGAAGAACGAGCTGAAAAACAGTAACGAGCAGAAAAGAACGCCCTGAATAAACAGATACGAACTGACTACAAGCACTGAAAGACAGATACGAACCCACAAGCACAAACTGAACTCCACAAAACGATCTTCAAAGCACGAAGACTGAAAAGCGCGAATCGTCTCTCACCAAACTTTTACTAACACGCGGTAACACGTAATTAGCAAAAGCGCCCCAAAGGGTGGCGCCATTAGAACGGAACTTCCCCTTTATAGTGCCGTCGTACGTGTTGTACGTCACTGTGCTTTGCTCAAGCGTTTTTTTCATGATCGTGTGTACGCAAGACAGGGTTGAAAGGAAACAAGAAAAATAATGTTGAGAAAAACGTCGTTTTTAAAAATGACATTAAAAACGTACGTGTGTACGCGGCATTAACAGTGATAATAATCACTCTTAAACCTCTTAGTTTGAACAACCCTATAACTGATTCTCTATTTTGATAGAACAGATAACAGATAGTAATGTTGTTTAAACAACAATGAATAGTTTCACAGCAAGTTTTATTTTTATGTTCATTCCAAAATAATTTATGTTTTCCTGCCTATGGGCTAGATCAGGGGTCTCCATACTTTTCAAGCAAAGGGCCAGATTACGGTCTTTCAGAGTTCAGGGGGGCCGGATTCTGACCAGTCGGGGTAGAAAATGCCCCAGGACCGAGCATCAGTGAGAATAAACATGGCCCCAGTGTTGGTGGGCAGTAAGAGGAGGAATAGTGTTCCATCATTGCTATTAGTCTAAGAAATAGTACCCCATTGTTGGTGCCATTGAGAGGAATAGTGCCTCATATCGTTGGGAGCAATACTGCCCCAAGTAGAGTTGAGCGGACACCTGGATGTTCGGGTTCGACGGGTTCGGCCGAACTTCGGAAAAAAGTTTGGGTTCGGGACCGAACTTTAACCCGAACCCGAACCCCATTGAAGTCAATGGGGACCCGGACTTCTAAGGACTAAAAAGGCTCTAAAAAAGTAATGGAAAGGGCTAGAGGGCTGCAAATGGCAGCAAAATGTTGTTACGAGCATGGCAAGTGCTCTGCAAACAAATGTGGATAGGGAAATAACTTAAAATAACATAAAAAAAATAAAAAAATATGCTGGGGGCCCCCTTTTCAGCAGAAGAGGTACGGGAAGTCATTAAGAACCTCAGAAACTCAACGGCACGATGCCACACATATGGTGGGAATGCCCCAGAATACGCCCTTTCTGGAATAAATTATTCAATTTAATGGATAAGCTAGTGGGAAAATAAAATACTTTGAAATAAAAATGTAGTGGGGTGCTAAATTTAAGGGAAGTGTTTGAGTGGTAAATAGGTTCAAACACCCTAATTCTGTAGGATTCTGTAGGATTTTTGGAAGACCACAACACACCCACAGTACGTAACCGCTGAATCGCACAGCTACAGAACTGCAGAAAATGCTATTCAAAAAAAATGTTTTTTTTTTAGTATAGCACAGTAGAAGAAAAGTATATATAAATTGTTTATTTCACACACCTCCACATATGTATAACACACTGCAAAATATTTTTGGTGGCCCTAAATGGCGTTTTTTGGAAGACCACAATACACCCACAGTACGTAACCGCTGAATCGCACAGCTACAGAACTGCAGAAAATGCTATTCAAAAAAAAAATTGTTTTTTTAGTATAGCACAGTAGAAGAAAACTATTTAGAAATTGTTTATTTCACACACCTCCACATATGTATAACACACTGCAAAATATTTTTTGTGGCCCTAAATGGCTCTTTTTGCAAGCGTACATTAAAGTGCAAATTTTTTATTTTTTTTGCCCTAAACGGGTCTTTTTTTGCACGAGCAAAATAAAATGGAATTTTTTTTTGTTTTGGCCCAATGGGTCTTTTGGAAAAGAGCACAATAAAGTGCCTTTTTTTTTTTGTCCTAAATGGATCTTTTTCCAAGAGCAGAATACACCCACAGTATAGAAACGGTGTATCTCTCAACATAATATATGCAGTGCTGGTGCACTGAGCTTGCAGATAAAAGGTAGATTTTCTCTGACACTGGGCTCATAGCAGTGTAAAAAGACTGCACTGCAACACAAACAGGTAAACCTATGCAGATCGCTGAGTTATATCTCTGAATCTGGACTCCTATTCCTATATAATATATCTCTCTCCCTAAAAGCAAAAAACAGGAACCTGGCCCTACACTACACTGTCTCTCTATCTTTTCCCTCAGATTCCAGAATCAGGACTAACTCATGTATTTTTCTATCTCTCCCTAAAAGCAGCAGCAGCAGACTAGATCCTCTCCCTATCTATTCTGAAGCAGAGTGACGTGTGTGCTGTGTGCCTCTAGCTTATATAGAAGCTGGGTCACATGTTGCACTGACCAATCACAGCCATGCCATTAGTAGGCATGGCTATGATGGCTTCTAAGGGCACAGCAGCTAATCAAAAGGTGATTGGCTGGCCCCTGAAGCATTTCTAACTGCGTAATTAGATTCCCGAACCCGAACCCGGACTTTTGCGCAAAGTCCGGGTTCGGGTTCGGGAAAAAGCTAAAGTTCGGTACGGACCCGAACTTTACAGTTCGGGTTCGCTCAACACTAGCCCCAAGGGCCTGATGAAGGCTAGCAAAGGGCCACATCTGGCCCTCGGGCCGCAGTTTGGAGACCCCTGGGCTAGATTATTCACAATACTCAATTTCTCTGTCTACTATCATATAACTCTCCCTTTTTTGGAATAACTCTCTCTAAGCTTCTTCCTTCTCTAGCTCGTATGCAGGACATTGATCTTATGTCTCATACACAGACAACCCGGTAGAATATATACCAGAATTGTTTTACTCATTATTTTATTTAAATAGTGACTTGATACGTTTATGTGTTTTAAAGTTTATATTGGCTGATATTGTCTCGGAGACTGCTCACTGCACCTCCAACTTAATCCTTAAGTGCCTGGGGAGTCTACCAGACACTCGTTGGATAAATTGTACCCACTGGCTGGTAATTTCTTGCCACCCATTGGATACTAGCTCCAGTTAGGAGCCATTTATTTAACACCATTATAAAAGCTTCCTTTTTTTTCTCTTTGTAACACTTTTACAACTTTACCCCCCCCCTTTTCCCCTCTTCCTTCTCTTTACTTTGTCCTCCCTTATTTGATTTATTTTCCTTTTCCTCCTCCATACTACGATCACATATATATCTAATAACAAAGTTTATAATTTTTTGATTATTAATAGATATTAATATGACGTCTAGGGATGGGCCCGGTGCTCGATTCGAACCCATGTTCGAATCGAGCATCGGGCGTTCGCTCGCTCGTCGAGCCCAGAACTATTTGGGCCGTTCGCATCACATTCGTGTGATGCGAGCGGCCCCGCAATGCATTGCGGCCGGCGCGGCCGGCGCAGTGCATTGCTGGCTGATGATTGGCCAAGCATGCACTGTGACCCCGCATGCTTGGCCAATCACAGCGCCCGAAACTCGGAGAGCAATAATTGGCTACAGGCAGGACGCCTGTAGCCAATTACAGCTCAGGGGCTTTAGTACACGCCCCACCATTTAAAAGGCCGCCACGCCATCGGCCCCGGTCACATGAGTTCCGGCTTTAGGAGAGATTAGTCTGCTGATTCAGTCTTTGCTTCATACTGAAAGATTTGCTCTTCTTTGCTAAACCATTGGCTATTTCTTTGCTAAACCATTGCTACCTAAGTCATTGATCGTTCATTGCTGCTGATTGCACAGTTAGTGTGTTATTAGCTGCTGCTGGGGATTAGTCTGGTGCGTGCTTACTGTTAGTACAGTATTGCAGTAGTACCAACCGCAGTGCTGTTAGCACAGCATTGCACCCCAACAGCACCCATAGGACTTCTAGTGTGTTAGTGGCAGCAAACAGAGCTCCTATATTTTCTTCTCAGCAGCACCCATAGGACTTCTAGTGTGTTAGTGGCAGCAAACAGAGCTCCTATATTTTCTTCTCAGCAGCACCCATAGGACTTCTAGTGTGTTAGTGGCAGCAAACAGAGCTCCTATATTTTCTTCTCAGCAGCACCCATAGGACTTCTAGTGTGTTAGTGGCAGCAAACAGAGCTCCTATATTTTCTTCTCAGCAGCACCCATAGGACTTCTAGTGTGTTAGTGGCAGCAAACAGAGCTCCTATATTTTCTTCTCAGCAGCACCCATAGGACTTCTAGTGTGTTAGTGGCAGCAAACAGAGCTCCTATATTTTCTTCTCAGCAGCACCCATAGGACTTCTAGTGTGTTAGTGGCAGCAAACAGAGCTCCTATATTTTCTTCTCAGCAGCACCCATAGGACTTCTAGTGTGTTAGTGGCAGCAAACAGAGCTCCTATATTTTCTTCTCAGCAGCACCCATAGGACTTCTAGTGTGTTAGTGGCAGCAAACAGAGCTCCTATATTTTCTTCTCAGCAGCACCCATAGGACTTCTAGTGTGTTAGTGGCAGCAAACAGAGCTCCTATATTTTCTTCTCAGCAGCACCCATAGGACTTCTAGTGTGTTAGTGGCAGCAAACAGAGCTCCTATATTTTCTTCTCAGCAGCACCCATAGGACTTCTAGTGTGTTAGTGGCAGCAAACAGAGCTCCTATATTTTCTTCTCAGCAGCACCCATAGGACTTCTAGTGTGTTAGTGGCAGCAAACAGAGCTCCTATATTTTCTTCTCAGCAGCACCCATAGGACTTCTAGTGTGTTAGTGGCAGCAAACACAGCTCCTATATTTTCTTCTCAGCAGCACCCATAGGACTTCTAGTGTGTTAGTGGCAGCAAACAGAGCTCCTATATTTTCTTCTCAGCAGCACCCATAGGACTTCTAGTGTGTTAGTGGCAGCAAACAGAGCTCCTATATTTTCTTCTCAGCAGCACCCATAGGACTTCTAGTGTGTTAGTGGCAGCAAACAGAGCTCCTATATTTTCTTCTCAGCAGCACCCATAGGACTTCTAGTGTGTTAGTGGCAGCAAACAGAGCTCCTATATTTTCTTCTCAGCAGCACCCATAGGACTTCTAGTGTGTTAGTGGCAGCAAACAGAGCTCCTATATTTTCTTCTCAGCAGCACCCATAGGACTTCTAGTGTGTTAGTGGCAGCAAACAGAGCTCCTATATTTTCTTCTCAGCAGCACCCATAGGACTTCTAGTGTGTTAGTGGCATCACACAGAGCTCCTATATTTTCTTCTCAGCAGCACCCATAGGACTTCTAGTGTGTTAGTGGCAGCAAACAGAGCTCCTATATTTTCTTCTCAGCAGCACCCATAGGACTTCTAGTGTGTTAGTGGCAGCAAACAGAGCTCCTATATTTTCTTCTCAGCAGCACCCATAGGACTTCTAGTGTGTTAGTGGCAGCAAACAGAGCTCCTATATTTTCTTCTCAGCAGCACCCATAGGACTTCTAGTGTGTTAGTGGCAGCAAACAGAGCTCCTATATTTTCTTCTCAGCAGCACCCATAGGACTTCTAGTGTGTTAGTGGCAGCAAACAGAGCTCCTATATTTTCTTCTCAGCAGCACCCATAGGACTTCTAGTGTGTTAGTGGCAGCAAACAGAGCTCCTATATTTTCTTCTCAGCAGCACCCATAGGACTTCTAGTGTGTTAGTGGCAGCAAACAGAGCTCCTATATTTTCTTCTCAGCAGCACCCATAGGACTTCTAGTGTGTTAGTGGCAGCAAACAGAGCTCCTATATTTTCTTCTCAGCAGCACCCATAGGACTTCTAGTGTGTTAGTGGCAGCAAACAGAGCTCCTATATTTTCTTCTCAGCAGCACCCATAGGACTTCTAGTGTGTTAGTGGCAGCAAACAGAGCTCCTATATTTTCTTCTCAGCAGCACCCATAGGACTTCTAGTGTGTTAGTGGCAGCAAACAGAGCTCCTATATTTTCTTCTCAGCAGCACCCATAGGACTTCTAGTGTGTTAGTGGCAGCAAACAGAGCTCCTATATTTTCTTCTCAGCAGCACCCATAGGACTTCTAGTGTGTTAGTGGCAGCAAACAGAGCTCCTATATTTTCTTCTCAGCAGCACCCATAGGACTTCTAGTGTGTTTGTGGCAGCAAACAGAGCTCCTATATTTTCTTCTCAGCAGCACCCATAGGACTTCTAGTGTGTTAGTGGCAGCAAACAGAGCTCCTATATTTTCTTCTCAGCAGCACCCATAGGACTTCTAGTGTGTTAGTGGCAGCAAACAGAGCTCCTATATTTTCTTCTCAGCAGCACCCATAGGACTTCTAGTGTGTTAGTGGCAGCAAACAGAGCTCCTATATTTTCTTCTCAGCAGCACCCATAGGACTTCTAGTGTGTTAGTGGCAGCAAACAGAGCTCCTATATTTTCTTCTCAGCAGCACCCATAGGACTTCTAGTGTGTTAGTGGCAGCAAACAGAGCTCCTATATTTTCTTCTCAGCAGCACCCATAGGACTTCTAGTGTGTTAGTGGCAGCAAACAGAGCTCCTATATTTTCTTCTCAGCAGCACCCATAGGACTTCTAGTGTGTTAGTGGCAGCAAACAGAGCTCCTATATTTTCTTCTCAGCAGCACCCATAGGACTTCTAGTGTGTTAGTGGCATCACACAGAGCTCCTATATTTTCTTCTCAGCAGCACCCATAGGACTTCTAGTGTGTTAGTGGCAGCAAACAGAGCTCCTATATTTTCTTCTCAGCAGCACCCATAGGACTTCTAGTGTGTTAGTGGCAGCAAACAGAGCTCCTATATTTTCTTCTCAGCAGCACCCATAGGACTTCTAGTGTGTTAGTGGCAGCAAACAGAGCTCCTATATTTTCTTCTCAGCAGCACCCATAGGACTTCTAGTGTGTTAGTGGCAGCAAACAGAGCTCCTATATTTTCTTCTCAGCAGCACCCATAGGACTTCTAGTGTGTTAGTGGCAGCAAACAGAGCTCCTATATTTTCTTCTCAGCAGCACCCATAGGACTTCTAGTGTGTTAGTGGCAGCAAACAGAGCTCCTATATTTTCTTCTCAGCAGCACCCATAGGACTTCTAGTGTGTTAGTGGCAGCAAACAGAGCTCCTATATTTTCTTCTCAGCAGCACCCATAGGACTTCTAGTGTGTTAGTGGCAGCAAACAGAGCTCCTATATTTTCTTCTCAGCAGCACCCATAGGACTTCTAGTGTGTTAGTGGCAGCAAACAGAGCTCCTATATTTTCTTCTCAGCAGCACCCATAGGACTTCTAGTGTGTTAGTGGCAGCAAACAGAGCTCCTATATTTTCTTCTCAGCAGCACCCATAGGACTTCTAGTGTGTTAGTGGCAGCAAACAGAGCTCCTATATTTTCTTCTCAGCAGCACCCATAGGACTTCTAGTGTGTTAGTGGCAGCAAACAGAGCTCCTATATTTTCTTCTCAGCAGCACCCATAGGACTTCTAGTGTGTTAGTGGCATCACACAGAGCTCCTATATTTTCTTCTCAGCAGCACCCATAGGACTTCTAGTGTGTTAGTGGCAGCAAACAGAGCTCCTATATTTTCTTCTCAGCAGCACCCATAGGACTTCTAGTGTGTTAGTGGCAGCAAACAGAGCTCCTATATTTTCTTGTCAGCAGCACACATAGTACCTATAGTGTGTTAGTGTCAGCACCCATAGGACCTACAGTGTGTTGTGAGCACACATAGGAGTTCTATTTTTTATACTATATACACTACCGACTACAATGGCTGGAAGACCGCCAAGGAGAGGCAGAGCGTGCCGAGGCAAGAACACAGGGCAGGCAGGCTCTGTTTCTAGAGACAACAGTGCTGGCCGTGGACGTGGTCGTGCATCGTCATCAGCACGTGGCCATGGGACACGCTTGTCTTTGTTTTCGGCAGCTGGACATGTGGAGCCGCATCATGCCGAAGGCTTGGTAGAATGGATGACCAAGCCCTCCTCATCCTCCTCATCCTCTCTCACCCAGGCTCAGGGTACTGGCAGAGCAGCTGCCAACGCGTACTCAATGGCATCATCAGCCACCCCTTCCCTAGACCCACCATGTCCTCCTGAGGAGTCCCCCGAACTGTTTGAGCACAGTGTTGGGTACATGCTCCAGGAGGATGCCCAACGATTCGAAGGCTCGGATGATGATACCCAGCTTGAGGAAGTCAGTAGTGTGCGCGCAGAGAAAGGGGATGCTGAAGGACAGCAATCTGGCAGTAGTGTTCCACCAGCTGCAGCTTACTGCCAGGTTTGCTCTAGTGGTGAAGAGGGAGGGGATGATGAGGTCACTGACTCCACGTGGGTGCCTGAAGGGAGAGAGGAGGAGGAGGAGGAGGATGCAGCGTCACATGTCCAACGAGGCAGGATGCCCCCTGGAGGCCAGCTAGAGGCCAGCACAGCAACTGTACCACACCGCAGAGCTCCGCCTGTGCAGGGCGCTGCCTCTGCACGTTATCACAAAAGTTCTTTGGTGTGGGCCTTTTTTGAGACGAGTGCATCAGATCGCACCACTGCTATTTGCAATATTTGTCTCAAGCGTATCTCGCGTGGCCAAAACATCAGCCGCTTGGGCACCACAAGCATGAGCAGACATATGTCGACCTGCCATGCAGCTCGTTGGCAAGCACACATAAAAGACCCACACCAAAGAACAAAGCGGACCTCTCCTTGCTCCTCATCAGCTGGGATCTCCATCCCCACTATATCTTCAGTCCTCTCTGAAAGCTGCTCTGAGAGGACTGAAGGTGTAGAATTAGGTGTGTCACAACCAAGTACTTGCAGTACACCGACGTCCGATTGTAGCAGGCAAATTTCCCTGCCCCAGCTGCTGGACCGTCGAAAGAAGTATACTCCCAGCCATCCACATGCCCAGCGGTTGAATGCTAGCTTGGCTAAATTGCTAGCACTTCAACTGCTGCCTTTTCAGTTGATAGACTCGGCCCCCTTCCGTGAGTTTGTTCAATGTGCGGTTCCTCAGTGGCAGGTTCCCAAACGCCACTTTTTCTCACGGAAGGCAATTCCGTCTCTCTACTGGCATGTGGAAGGCAATGTCCATGCCTCGCTGGACAGGGCGGTCAGCGGTAAGGTGCATATTACCGCTGACTCATGGTCCAGCAGGCATGGACAGGGACGTTATCTTTCTTTCACGGCCCATTGGGTCACTCTATTGGTAGCTGGGAGGGATGCAGGACAAGGTGCAGTAGTGTTGGAGGTTGTTCCGCCACCACGCCTCCAAAATGCTACTACTGGTTGTGACACACCTCTCTCCTCCACCCCCTCCTCTTCTTCTTCCTCCATGTCCTCTTCGAGTGCTCTGTCCTCGGAACCAGCGGTGCTCCGTAGGCGTACAAGGGGCTACGCGAGTACGCAGGCAAAAAGATGCCATGCCGTGCTTGCGCTGGTGTGTTTGGGGGACAGGAGCCACACTGGGCCAGAGGTTCTGGCAGCTCTGCAGGGGCAGGCCGAGAGGTGGTTGACGCCACGCCAGCTTAAGCCAGGAATGGTCGTTTCTGATAATGGCACCAACCTCCTCTCCGCCCTGCGACAGGGGCAGCTCACCCATGTGCCCTGTATGGCTCACGTCCTCAACCTGGTGGTGCAGCGGTTCTTGGGCAGGTTCCCAGGCTTACAGGATGTCCTGAGGCAGGCCAGGAAAGTCTGTGTGCATTTCCGCCGATCTTATAATGCCAGTGCTCGGCTGACTGAGCTGCAAAAGGAGCTGAACCTGCCCAAGAACCGCCTAATATGTGACATGCCCACCAGGTGGAACTCAACGTTGGCCATGCTGCAGCGACTGCACACGCAGCAGAGGGCCATCAATGAGTACCTTTGCGACTACGGCACCAGGACAGGGTCAGGGGAGCTTGGCTTTTTTTCCCCACGCCAGTGGAGCATGATCAGGGATGCATGCACTGTCCTCTCACCATTTGAGGAGGCCACGAGGATGGTGAGCAGTGACAGTGCATGCATCAGTGACACTGTACCTCTTGTCCACCTGTTGGAGCATACGCTGCGTGGGATAATGGACAGGGCACTTGAGGCAGAACAGAGGCAGGAAGAGGAGGACTTCCTTGTCTCTCAAGGCCCCCTTTATCCAGACAATGTTCCTTCTGTCCCACCCATCACACAGGAAGAGGAGGAGGAGGAGGAGGAGGAGGAGGATTGTGTGAGCATGGAGGTGGAGCCTGGCACTCAGCATCAGCAGCAGCAGTCTTTTAGGGATGATGTACAGTCCCAACAAACCAGTGGACTTGTACGTGGCTGGGAGGAGGTGGCTGGCGATCATGTCATCCTCAGTGACCCAGAAGACTCCGGACCGAATGCCTCAGCTAACCTACGCTGCATGGCCTCCCTGATCCTGCAAAGCCTGCGGAAGGATCCTCGTGTTCTTCGGATCAAGGAGAGTGACCATTACTGGCTGGCCACTCTCCTTGATCCACGGTACAAGGGTAAGGTTGCGGACCTTATCTTGCCGTCGCAGAGGGAGCAGAGGATGAGACATCTCAGGGAGGCCTTGCAGAAAGGTCTGTGCAACGCGTTCCCAGAAACTGGGAGGTTACAAACTCCTGGTCCTGGACGACGAGTTGCTGAGGCTTCGGTCAGTAGCAGAAGGAGCGGTGGGGAAGGTGGACGTCTGACCGATGCGTTCAGACAATTTTTTAGTCCGCAGCCCCAAGGTATGATCGGTTCCAGCAACCATCGCCAGCGTCTGATATACATGGTGCAGGAATACCTAGGGGCAAGGTCAGACTTGGACACCTTTCCCACCGAAAATCCTCTGGCTTACTGGGTCCTGAGGATGGATCACTGGCCAGAGCTTGCACAGTATGCAATTGAGCTACTGGCCTGTCCTGCATCCAACGTTCTTTCCGAACGCACATTCAGTGCTGCTGGAGGATTTGTCACCGATCATAGGGTGCGCCTGTCCACCGACTCGGTTGATCGACTGACCTTCATAAAAATGAATCAGTCTTGGATCACCACCAGCTACCAGACACCTGAAGCGGATATAACGGAATAATTTATAATGTCACATCCCTTCAAGACTGCCTATGCTGATGCTAAGTGACTGTCCTGTTATGTTCACTGACTATCCTCTTCCTCCTCCTCAATGATCCATGCCACCACACCAGTGCCTAAGGCACAATTTTTCAGCCCCTGTATAACAGGGGCGTGTAATTACAATTTTTTAAAAAGATGCTTCGCAACAGGTGTGACTGCTGTGCTCAGAGTACAGTATCTGTGAGGGGTTGCAGTGTTGTGGCACCAGCACCAGTGCCTAAGGCACAATTTTTCAGCCCCTGTTGGGGCGTGTAATTACAATTTTTAGGCAATGCTTTGCAACAGGTCTCATTGCTGTGCTCAGAGTACAGTATCTGTGAGGGGTTGCAGTGTTGTGGCACCAGCACCAGTGCCTAAGGCACAATTTTTCAGCCCCTGTATAACAGGGGCGTGTAATTACAATTTTTTAAAAAGATGCTTCGCAACAGGTGTGACTGCTGTGCTCCAAGTACAGTATCTGTGAGGGGTTGCAGTGTTGTGGCACCAGCACCAATGCCTAAGGCACAATTTTTCAGCCCCTGTTTAACAGGGGCGTGTAATTACAAATCTTGATCTAATAGTTCACAGCAGGGCCCATTCCTGCGCCCACCAAGAGTAACTATGAGGGCCTACAGTCTTGTGGCAACACCGTCCACCACCACCACCACCACCAAAGGCCCAATTTTTCTGCCCTGTTCAACAGGTGCATGCAATTACAAATCTTGATCTAATAACTCACAGCAGGGCCCATTCCTGCACCCACCAAGAGTAACTGTGAGGGCTTACAGTCTTGTGGCAACACCGTCCACCACCACCACCACCACCACCAAAGGCCCAATTTTTCTGCCCGGTTCAACAGGTGCATGCAAGTACAAATCTTGATCTATTAACTCACAGCAGGGCCCATTCCTGTGCCCACCAGTCTTGTGGCTACACCAATATCTAATAGGGCAAATTTCTGCACAGTATATACGGCAGGCCCCTACTTTCAAACATCCAACTTACAAACGACTCCTACTTGCAAACGGCAAGAGAAAACAGGAAGTGAGAGGAAATCTACCCCTAGGAAGGAAAATTCTATCCTGTTAGATTTAATTTGGGAAAAAGGTATCTCCTCTCTACTGATGCTTTATCACCAATCCTTGTTTCAATTAAAACCCCACTTTTCCAAAAACATTTGTCATTGGGACGGAAAGTGAGGTGACATGTTCTGAACAGATGTGCAAAGACAGCAAATGTTACAGGGGTGATAACCCCTCCCTATGTTCTCCAAAAAGCTTAAAAATTGTTTTTTTTGGGATGTAGCTACACTTCATAATGTACC
Organism: Rana muscosa; assembly: GCA_029206835.1. Taxonomy (NCBI): domain Eukaryota; kingdom Metazoa; phylum Chordata; class Amphibia; order Anura; family Ranidae; genus Rana; species Rana muscosa. The sequence continues at coordinate 31,689,471 of CM055121.1, read as the reverse complement.
TGTTCAGATTCTACTTAAGAACAAACCTACAGTCCATGTCTTGTTTGCACCACCTATATACTGCTGTTCAGAGTATATAGGGTTGTAGGTATAGGGTTTTATTTTGGGTGCGGGGTCCCCCTTAGTATCCATACAAGACCCAAAGGGGCTGGGGTGGGGGGGGGGGGGGGTGATGGGGTAGCCATGCCATTTTTCTCAAGGATTTTCAGCCATATGGCGGCCAGGACAAGACATGACATTAAAGCCGCAAGTGGTTTTAAATGGCTTCTTTTTTTCCTTTACAAATGTCATTTTGTGCAAGGACAGTTCTAAACACGGGAAACACATGCCACTTCACAGGCATACTTTAGACACCCCCCAGGTACCGTATTTAAAGGAAAATTTCACTTTTTTTTTTTCACTTTATGCATCATTAAAATGACTGCTCCCGAAAAAACTTTAGTTTTTAAAATTTCTTTTTGCATTGATATATGTCCCCTGGGGCAGGACCCGGGTCCCCAAACCTGTTTTATAACATTAACATGCATATTGGCCGTTGTAATTAGCAATTTTGATTTCGAACGTTCGCGTCCATTATAACGAATAGGGTTCGAAAATTCGCGCGAACTTTCGGTCCGTTCGAAGGTTCTGGTGCGAACCGAACCCGGGGGTGTTCGGCTCATCCCTAATGACGTCGCTCAATATACTTACACTCAATGTACATGATCTTAATTCCCCTCCTAAATGCACAAAAGCTTTCCACTTTTTCTCATCTATCCCAGCTCATGTGGTTTGTCTACAAGAGACACACTTTTCTACTCAATCCTCCCCTAAGTTTTGCAGCCGCCAATATCCTCAAGTATACAAAGCCTCAGCCTCCACCAAACAGAGAGGAGTTTTGATTGCTTTCCACCACACTACACCTTTTACCCTACACTCAGAGATTAATGACCCTGAAGGTCGCTATATAATACTAAATGGTTTAATACTTGACAACGAAATCATGGTTGTATCATATTATGCCCCCAACAAAAATCCATTATTTTTTCTCCCTCACTTATTTAGTGTAATAGACTCTCACAAAAAGGGTACTCTTATAATATGCAGAGACTCTAACCAGGTAATATACCCAATTTTAGACAAATCCCCAACACCCGCAACTATTCACTGCCCTAAATACCAACAACTTTTAAACCAACATTCCCTTATTGATACATGGCGTGAACAACATCCTAGGAAAAAACAATATAATCACTACTCTCATCCCCATAAACAATTTTCTCGAATAGACCATTTATTAGTAAATATCAATTCTTCTCCACTAATACTCAATTCACAAATCATCCCGTGTGCATGGTCTGACCACAATGCAGTACTGACTTCCTTTTCTTCTCTTATTCCAAAACCTAATCTGCGTACATGGTACATAAATGACAGCTTGCTCGCGATCCCCTAAATACCGACAAGATATAGAAAAGGCCATTCAAGATTACATAGCAGGTAATAAACCATCAGAGACAAATCCCCTAACTTATTGGGAAGCCCTGAAATCAGTCATCAGAGGAATCTGTATAAGTAAAGCATATTACCTACGCAAACAAAATAAACTAATACAAAAGCAACTAGATGAAGCATTTTATAAGGCTTCAGAAAACTTTCAAAGCAACCCTTCTCCCTCTAACAAACTAGTCTATGATAAAGCCAAACTAGAACTCAACCTTTTTCTAACAGATTCAGCAGAACAGATTCTCCGCAAAACCAAACACACTCTCTATATGAAAGCCAACAAACCTACAACCTTTTTAGCCCTTTCTCTCCGTAAATCAGACCACTCACGGAGGCCAATTAGATTAAAAATATCAAAAAACACCTTCTCCAGTAACCCTCAAAAAATAGTGAATGAATTTGGTAGAAAATTATCCCATTTATACCAAGAGACTCAAACTTTTGAACAATCACGCCTCGATTCGCTATTAGCTGATATTAAACTTCCCTCCCTTTCTGCAACTCAATTAGAAACCCTTGAAAAAACTATTACATCTCTTGAAATTCAAACAGCAATCAAAACTTTAAAGCCACACAAACGCCCAGAATCCGATGGTTTTTCAGCCACATACTATAAACACTTCCAAACGCTACTTTCTCCTTTATTAATGGAAGCCTTCAATTCACTTCTAACTAGACATTCCTTCCGTCCAGAATCCCTTTTAGCTTCCATTTCTATGATCCCCAAACCAAATTCAGATGACACTTCATGGTCTAACTATAGACCAATCTCTATTCTTAATTTAGATATCAAGCTACTAGCTAAAATCCTCTCCAATCGACTAAATCCAATCATAGGCAACCTTATACATAAAGATCAGACAGGCTTTATCCCATCCAGACAAACTGGTGATAACATTCATCGAGCACTTCTCCTTGCTCATATGGCACAAACACGTTGCATCCCTGCCTGCTTCCTCTCTATTGATATACGGAAAGCATTTGATTCCTTATCTTGGCATTATCTTCACTCTATCCTTGGTAGATGGGGTTTTGGAAACAACTTTCTACAGTGGATAACTTCTCTATATGACAAACCGAAAGCGTATATAACTTACTCAGGTTACAGATCTGACCCATTTATTATTGAAAGAGGAACCAGGCAGGGATGCCCATTATCCCCCCTACTCTTTGCTCTAGCAATAGAACCCCAGGCCCAATTAATTTGCTCTAATATTAATATTAAAGGTCTTGAACACGGGGGCCATCAACACAAGCTATGTCTGTTCGCAGATGATGTCTTAGTTTTTCTCACTTCACCTTTAACATCAGCACCAAATCTTATTTCCACCCTTACTAAATTTGGAGCTATATCTGGTCTTAAAATAAACTCTCAAAAATCTAAAGCACTAAACATCTCTCTCCCATTGGAATTGCAAACACATTTACAGGACTCCCTCCCCTTTAGCTGGTCAACTTCACATATCACATACCTAGGTATCTCTCTAACAGCAAACCCAGCAGAACTATATAAGGCAAATTACCTACCATTGATGAAACAATTAAACGCACTAATGAAAAATTGGTCCTCTCTACCGTTGGCATGGATGGGTAGAATTACAGTCATCAAGATGTCAATTTTACCCAAAATCCTGACAAAGTTTGGTTTGGTATGGCGCACTTTGGAAAGGGCTGTATAGAGGTCTATAACGAAGGAAAGGAGGGGGGAGGGGTAATGCACTGGGTGGAGTTGTGAAAGCTCAGTTATTAATAGTTCAGTAGTAAATATGTATGTCCATGTATGGAAGAAAAGTTTAGGGCGAGATTGCTGAAATTGATTAGATGGCTGCCAGTTCAGATTGGAAGCTAGAAGAGGCTCTGGAACAGACAAGACGAAAAAGGGAACGGCGCCCTCTAAATGCAGCAAGTAAAAACAGTTTTTAATTAAAGGGTTAAAATACACTCACATTTGAGCAGTGGTAATCGAGCGTGTCAGGGGTTGACAGGAGTCCTGATTCTGCAATAAAGGTGTAGTGGTTTCAGGCATTGGCGTATAGGATACAGTTAATCCGCTCCGACTTCCGGGTGAGGGGGGGAGGCCAGCGTCACTGGCTTGGACGTTGGTCCGCGATCTGGCTGGCCTCGGGCCACACTGTTGGTGCTCAGTGCTTCTGAGTGGCTGGGACAAGGATCGGCGGTGCACACGAACGGCGTCACTTCCAGGTCGGGTCATCGGGCGGTGCTTCACGTTCAGAGCATGCGTGCTCCTTCCTCAAGCTGGTCAGTGAAGCTTGAGGAAGGAGCACGCATGCTCTGAACGTGAAGCACCGCCCGATGACCCGACCTGGAAGTGGCGCCGTTCGTGTGTACCGCCGATCCTTGTCCCAGCCACTCAGAAGCACTGAGCACCAACAGTGTGGCCCGAGGCCGGCCAGATCGCGGACCAACGTCCAAGCCAGTGACGCTGGCCTCCCCCCCTCACCCGGAAGTCGGAGCGGATTAACTGTATCCTATACGCCAATGCCTGAAACCACTACACCTTTATTGCAGAATCAGGACTCCTGTCAACCCCTGACACGCTCGATTACCACTGCTCAAATGTGAGTGTATTTTAACCCTTTAATTAAAAACTGTTTTTACTTGCTGCATTTAGAGGGCGCCGTTCCCTTTTTCGTCTTGTCTTACCCAAAATCCTATATCTCTTCCGAGTACTCCCAATTCAAGTCCCAGCATACTTCCTTCGTATTCTCCAACGCAAAACTCTACAATTCATATGGGGAAAACGTAAACCCCGTTTACCACAAGCTACTCTATATACCCCCGTATACGTGGTGGACTAAGTGTTCCAGATTTCACTAAATATTATTATGCTGCCCAATTGGCTCAACTCCCTAAATATCACGCTACCAAAGAGATTCCCCTCTGGGTCACGATTGAATCAGTTGATTGCGATCCACTTTCTTTAGCAAATCTTCTGTGGCTCACGCCAACTTTATGCCGTACGATTTCTAATCCTATTACTAGACATAATTTATTTATTTGGGATAGACTTAGAACACGATTTGGACTTCAATCTCCACATAATCCTCTCCTCTCCTTCCTAAACAACCCCTCCTTTTACCCAGCTTGGGCTTCCCCTTCTTCCTTCTCAGCATGGTCAAAAGCAGATCTAACTAGAGCATACCATTTCTTTGAATCCAACACCATCACGCCCTTTCCCAAACTCTGTGATACAAAAGAAATTCCACAAACAGAAACCTTCAGGTATCTACAAATCAAACAATTCCTACAGCAGAATGATTCCCCAAATTCTACAATGCCTAATCGTACAACATTTGAACAAACCTGCATCTCTGACCCACACAAACGTGGTCTAATCTCGGAAATATACAATCAATTACTGTCTCATACAACTTCAACTCCCCCAACCTACACTACCACAGACCTGAATCTCCAATCAGATGATATAAATTGGACTCAAATTTGGCAAGCCACAACATCAGCTACCCCAAATATTGCTGCATTAGAAACTAACTACAAGGTACTCACCAGATTGTACCTTGTGCCAGCAAGAATATCCAAATTTCTCCCTCAATACCCTGCCCAATGCTTCAGAGACTGTATAGATATAGGTACGCATCTACACATATGGTGGACCTGCCCTAAAGTTAAGACTTTCTGGAAGCAAATATTTAACCTACTATCCATCATGTTCAATACCATTGTTGTACCTGACCCAACTGTAGCACTCCTAAATTACAAACCACAAAATATCTCACAACGTCAATTCCAACTTCTACAATATGTCACTACGGCTGCCAAACAAACCATAGCTCAAGCTTGGAAAACATCTACTTTATGTATAATTTCAACTAAACACCGGGTAACGCAGGCGATGATTCATGCCAAAACTGAAGCCATCTATTTAAATAAAATCCCGAAAATCCTTGGATAAATCATCACCTGCCTCCAGGGTTTGACAACTCCTTTGTACTATCCTAAAATATCCTACTACTGTGATTATTATTAATTTTGCTATATCAGAATCTCATGAACCTCCTGATCCCCTCTGGAGATTCCCTTCTCCCCCCCCCCTCTTTACTCCCTTTATTGTTATACACATTACTACTATACAAATAGTTATTCTCTCTATAAGCAGATTTTAGGAGTATTACGATTATTTTTATGTCTGGTTCCATTTTTTTATTTTATTTTTTCCACATCGACAGGACACGCCAAGCCACAAAGCAGGATCTTGGCCCCTGTTAGAAATATATAATTTAACAACAATATGAACACCGCTTATGTTACCTTTTATTTGCCCCAAACTTTTAATCCATGCTTATTGAAAAATCAGATGTTACTTTTGCAAATTTTTTTTTACATTTCTGACAAGCTATTAGATGTCTTATGTTCATCCTATTTTATTCCAGAATTAAAGACGTAATATACGATATATCACTATTATACAAAAAATGTATGTATAAAATATGTATTATTATCTACAATAAAATATTTGAAAAAGGAAAAAAAAATTGTCCAGCAAGGGTCAGCAATTGGTTCAGATAGATAATATGGTTTCAATTGCTGTCTGTGTTCCCCATCTGGAGATACAATATGCCCTCAATTTGTGCAAATGGCCATTTTTATCATGGAGGGAGTCTTTTTTTATAGACACTACAAGGCATAAAAAAAAAGTGAAATTAAAGGCTAATTGCCCTTCCCCTGCCCTCAGGCCCCTAGTAGCTGTGTGGAATTCTGTGGTAATAGTAACAATTCCATCTTCTATATAGAAGGGTGTTTAACCACTTCCATACCGGGCCATTGTAAAATGACGCCGGCAGGAACCCTCTCTCCCTCCGGGTGGACGTCATATGACGTCCTGGGTTTGAGGGGGGATATCTGAATGATGCCTGCAGTAAGAGGCATCATTCAGATATCCTTGTCTTCAGCCGGCGATTCTACGCACCATATGAATGATCATAGCGGCGGTTCCACCGCTTGATCGTTCTTATAGGCGGCGGGAGGGGACATCCCCCCCTCCCGCCGCCATCCGGTGCTTCTCCGGGCTCTCCCGTGCCATCGGGGACCCGGAGAGAATCTTCCGGCGCCGGGGGTGGGTCACATGATGGGCATAGAGATGACTGGTGATCAGATGGTCACCAGTCATCTCTATGACCGTCGGAGGCCCGGGCGCGATGTGATGACGTCATGCCCGGGTCCTCAGATGTAAACATCATTGCGGCTGTAAGTATGAGATCAGTGAATTTTTTTTCACGATCTCATGCTTTCCAACCTGGAGGAGAGATGTGGGGTCTTATTGACCCCGCATCTCTCCATAAAGAGGACCTGTCACACACATTCCTATTACAAGGGATGTTTACATTCCTTGTAATAGGAATAAAAGTGATCAAAAAAAAAAAGTGTTAAAAAAAGTAAAAAAAAAAAAAAAGAAGTAAAATAAAAAATAAAAAAAAGACCTCCTCTGTAACTCTAACCTGGTAACCTGTAAACATTTTCAAAAGCGTCGCCTATGGAGATTTTTAAGTACCGAAGTTTGGCACCATTCCATGAGTGTGCGCAATTTTAAAGCGTGACATGTTAGGTATCTTTTTACTCGGCGTAACATAAGCTTTCATATTTTACAAAAAAAATTGGGCTAACTTTACTGTTTTGTTATTTTTTAATTCATGAAACCATTTTTTTCCCCCAAAAAAAGGCGTTTGAAAAATTATTGCGCAAATACCGTGCAAGACAAAAAGTTGTAACAACCGTCATTTTATTCATTAAAGTGTCTGCTAAAAAAAAAATATAATGTTTGGGGGTTCTGAGTAATTTTCTAGCAAAAGAATGATGATTTGCACATGTAGGAGAGAAGTGCCAGAATAGGCCCGGTATGGAAGTGGTATAAAAAGCCCTGTATGGAAAGGGTTAAGAAGACCTAGAACAGGGGTCTTGAATTAAAATTTACAGAGGTCTGGTCAGCAAAATTTCCTTCTGGCTGAGGTCTGAATGTTAGTACTATAACACAACATGGTCCCCCCTGTACATCTCTGTCTTCAGCCTACCTTTCACATCATAGTCCCCTTCACATCACATCCCCCATTTATATGGCAGTGCCCCTTTACATCACAGTCCTCTCTTTACATCAGTGTCCACAGTCCCCCTGTACATCATAGTCCACCCTTTAAATCAGTCCCATATTGTCCTCAGTTCCCCTTCACATCGCAGTAACCCATTACATCTAAGTGCCCCTTTTACACATCACAGTGCCTGTGACAGTGTAGTCACTTTGGACACAGGGTGAATAAAAGAAACCCCCGATATGGTCTGTGATAGCCATATTCAAGGCTGTATATACATTGTATATAGATTGGATGTATACTGTATGTGGGGGTTAAGTATCATTGCTGTGAGGAATTAAGTTGTTTTGCATTTCTATTGTTCATTTAAGTCTGTCCTTGTGTGTATTGTAAAGTGCCAGACAGACTGGCTGCCAACCGTTTGTGAAAAGATGTGTATTGGAGATCGTATATTCTATTGTGTTGGGATCTTTTGAAGCCTAGCAGACGTCAGGATGAGGTGTTGAGTCTTGGGATGTGTGGGTGGAGCTGGGCCCTTGTTCATGTTAAATCATGTGCCTTGAATTGTGTATAAAGTTACAATGTTTCTCAATAATAAAGGCATTCCTACTACAGAAGAGACAGAGTGCGTCTCGTCTTCTTCCAGAGGGGTCGGCTCCTATAGGAAAGGGTCGTTTAGCTGTGGATATCGGTAGCGAGTGGATGTGTGTCTAGGAGAGGGAACCTCGTAAACGGCGTTAATACCCCTTGAGATTGGGGTGCCGTTACAGTGCCCCTTTATAACACATCACTGTACTCTCATAACACATCACAGTGCCCCTTTACACATTACAGTACACTATACCCCCATATTACAGTGCCCCTTAATACAATACTGTGCCCCTTAATAATACAATGCCCCTTAACAGTGCCCCTTCACAACACAGTGCCCCTTAATAACACAGCGGCCCTAAATAACATAGTGCTTCTTCACAACACAGTGCCCCTTATCAGTGCCTCTTCACAACACAGTGCCCCTTAACAGTGCCTCTTCACAACACAGTGCCCCTTTTAATGCAAGTCTCCTCCGCATAGTGCTACGGTACCTTTGGCAGGGCAGAGGCAGTAAATAACCTGGGATCCAGTCTCAATCCATCCTTACAGCAGGCAGATGTGGAAGGGTGGGAGCTGCCCAAGTTATTATGTTAACAAGCAGATGATTACCCGGCTTATTAATATGAAAAGACTCCTGCACTCTGTCCCGATCTACAGCAGCTCCCGCCCACGCCCCCACCCACGCCCACTGTATCCATGGCCAGGCGGGAGATCTGGGAGAGGTCACCAAGCTGTGACAGTGGCATCGCCACGGTCCAGACAGGACTGTCACTCGGTTCGGTTCCGGACCGCGGTCTGACATTTAGTGGCACCTAGAATAATCACCCAATTTTTTCAATGACAACGTATGTACTTGCATTTCACCCTGAACTTTCATAATTAAAGATATGCTGGTGGGGAAATAGTAGAAATTGTCCAGCAGATAACTTTTGGAAGCTGAGGTGGAGGAAAGATTTCTCTCTCACGGTTACCTCACATTGATGATTGACTAATATTCAGCCTCAGAAAATATAAAGATATATTATATAATCATTCTAAAAATAAAATAAAGATGCCTGTATGGTTGTATTTGTTTATACTCAGTATAGCCTAGCCCTAGTAAAGCACATAATTGTAAAAATAATTTAAAAAAAGTATTGTTTTATACGCCACTATGGGCTTTAATAGTGATCCGTCAGGAGAATTTACATTTTTCAGCCAGAATGCTCCCTATTTCAGAAATTCTATTTTACTCAATCTGTTTAATTTCATTCTATTAGATTAGAACAACAAAACCTACATGGCTTAGTACTTTGGTTTCTTACAGGTGTGGGGGCAGGAAATTGTGGGTGCTGTTCTTATTACTGGGTAAGAAATTGTTTCAATTTACACATTTATTGTATGCAACAGCGTGTAAATTGTAATGCAAACATTATTGAATGTTCAATAATTAAAATGCATCTCATATACAGTATGTGGCATGTACCACCTGTCTTCTGATAAGGAGAATAAGTGAACACATCTCCAACTTAGATGCATCTGCTCTTTTGAATTTTTCATGACTTTTCATTTTAATACATAGAGGTTTTTTTCACATGTAGCGGCCTCACCCCATCTCCTTTGTCTAGGGGTATGTCACACGACAGGGTGAGATGCGCTACGGCCCATGTCCTCCCCATAGCTGTGGGTGAGGTGAAGGCCAGCACCAGATATTTCCTCGGGCCTATGTGCTTTTTTCTAGAATCAAGTCCTGCTGTGTCAACACTTCCCTCTGCTCCCATTAACCAGAGTTCCACACACCGATCACAGTCCAACTCTTGCTTTATTGTACATCTAACAATAAACAGTGCTTCAGAAGCCAACTGGTTGCGACTTGATAACATTTTGATACGGGGAATGAGCAGGTCGAGGCACTATCCTGGTTGTCAACTAAACCACTGCGATCTCGCCAGCGGTTACTATAGCATTTAGCTAGAAAGGACGCTGCGGCCCCTATCAGGGGAAGATGTCCCTCCAAGGGAGTTACCAGAGGCCCATCCGTCACTGGGTTGATGCTGCTCCAGACTCTCCGAATGGGTAACCTCTCCGGCCTCCTCACCTCAGACATGGGCCCCATCCACCTCAGGGACCCTCGGACGTCTCCACCCTCGCGGGATCCAGTCGAAGTCACTGGACCCCAGGCCTCCTAGTATAGTACCTCACCCCAGGCTGAAGGTGCCTGGGATGGACTCCAACTCCATTCCGGTCAGGCCTAGGGCGCCTGGGCCGGAATCCAGAACCGCCCGCACACAGGCCTAAGGTGCCTGGGCGCGTGAAGAAGATCCTCCAGAAGACCTCGTGGTTAGGGCGTCTCCCCCTTTTATCTCTTCCCAACGACACCACGGCAGGTTCCCCGCCCTCGCCGCAAATCTACCTTGAGGCTCCAGGTACCCCGCCACCCAGAGGCCAAGGAGATTATTACACCATCCAATCCTCCACGAACACAAGGGGTCCACTGTTCCCATACTTACACACCTGGGTGTCCCACCTAAATTTAGAGACCCCGCTACACACAAATACAAGAAAATTACAGAAAATGCTTCCTCTTTGCCTCTGACACCCACAGGCATGTGTCTACAGCAGGGGTCTCAAACTGGCGGCTCTCCAGCTGTTGTGAAACTACAAGTCCCATTAAGCATTGCAAGGCTGACAGTTACAAGCATGACTCCCACAGGCAGAGGCATTTTGGGACTTGTAGTTTTGCAACAGCTGGAGGGCCACCAGTTTGAGACCCCTGGTCTACTGTGACTAATGGTAAATCCAGCCCTGACATAGAGCATTCAGAGTGGGTAAATTTAAAAGTAGTGGAGCATTTATGTTGTACCTGTTCATCTGATATTACAATTACTTATATATCACAGTCAATTTATGCAGCTCTTTACTAGGGATGAGCCGAACACCCCCGGGTTCGGTTCGCACCAGAACCCGCAAACAGACCGAAAGTTCGCACGAACGTTAGAACCCTATTAAATACAATGGATGCGAACGTTCGAAATCTAAAGTGCTAATTATAATGACTATTATGCATGTTATTGTCCTAAAAAGGGTTTGGGAACCCGGGTTCTGCACCAGGGGACATGTATCAATGCAAAAAGAAGTTTTAAAAACGGCCGTTTTTCGGGAGCAGTCATTTTAACCACTTAGCAACCACCTGCCGACAAATAACGTCGACAAGGTGGTTGCTTAACTCTGGGAGGACGTTATATAACGTCCTCCCAGAATCGCGCTCCCGCGCGCCCCCTGGGGCGCGCACACGGGAAACTCCGTGACCGCCGGGTCCAGAGGACCCGGCGGATCACGAATCGCGGTAAATCGCCGCTGATAGCGGCCGTTTACCACGTGATCGCTCCGTCAAATGACGGAGCAATCACTTGTAAACAGACCGGCGTCATGTGATGACGCCGGTTCCTCCCTCCCCTCTCTGTACCGATCGGTACAGTGTGAGAGGAGAGGGGGAGAGAGCGGATGGCAGCAGCAGCTCTGTGGGCTGGATCTGTGACAATTGCAGTCACAGATCCAGCCATCCATCCATCCCTGCTCAGCCATCCCTGGTGCAATACCCTGCCAATACTCTGCAATACACCCTGCCAATACTCTGCAAAATACCCTGCACAATACTCTGCAAAATACTCTGCAATACCCTGGTGCAATACTCTGCAATACCCTGGCGCAATACTCTGCAATACCCTGCGCAATACTCTGCAATACCCTGCGCAATACTCTGCAATACCCTGCAAAATACTCTGCAATACCCTGCAAAATACTCTGCAATACCCTGCGCAATACTCTGCAATACCCTGCGCAATACTCTGCAATACCCTGCAAAATACTCTGCAATACCCTGCGCAATACTCTGCAATACCCTGCGCAATACCCTGCAAAATACTCTGCAATACCCTGCGCAATACCCTGCGCAATACTCTGCAATACCCTGCGCAATACTCTGCAATACCCTGCGCAATACCCTGCAATACCCTGCGCAATACCCTGCGCAATACTCTGCAATACTCTGCAATACTCTGCAATACCCTGCGCAATACTCTGCAATACCCTGCACAATACCCTGCAAAATACTCTGCAATACCCTGCGCAATACCCTGCAAAATACTCTGCAATACCCTGCGCAATACTCTGCAATACCCTGCGCAATACTCTGCAATACCCTGCGCAATACTCTGCAATACCCTGCGCAATACTCTGCAATACCCTGCGCAATACTCTGCAATACCCTGCAAAATACTCTGCAATACCCTGCACAATACTCTGCAATACCCTGCACAATACTCTGCAATACCCTGCAATACCCTGTGCAATACCCCCTGTGCAATACCCTGTGCAATACCCTGCCATACTCCGCAATACCCTGCCATAGTCCGCAATACTCCGCAATGCCCTGCAATACTCCGCAATACTCCGCAATGCCCGGCAATACTCCGCAATGCCCGGCAATACTCCGCAATGCCCGGCAATACTCCGCAATGCCCGGCAATACTCTGCAATAACCACTTCCCGCCCGCCGGCCGTCATATGACGTCCTTGACTTTGTGCGGAGATATCTGAATGATGGGTGCAGCTACAGGCATCATTCAGATATTAGTTTTTTCAGCCGGCGATTCCCTACACCATAAGAACAATCATAGCGGCTGTTCCGCCGCTTGATCATTCTTACGGGAGGTGAGACGGGATGCCCCCCCCTCCCGCTGCCCTCCGGTGCTTCTACCGACTCACCGCTACGATCAAAGCCAGGATTGTTGTTTTTTTTTGTTTTTTTTTCAGGCTTCCCAGCCTAGAGGTGAGATGTGGGGTCTTATTGACCCCATATCTCACTGTAAAGAGGACCTGTCATAGCATATTCCTATTACAAGGGATGTTTACGTTCCTTGTAATAGGTATAAAAGTGATCAAAAAAAATTTGGGGGCGGAAAAACATGTCAAACTAAAATAAATAAAGTAAAATGAACAATAAAAAAAAAAATATTTTTTTAAAGCGCCCCTGTCCCCGTGAGCTCGCATACAGAAGCGAACGCATACGTAAGTCCCGCCCACATATGAAAACGGTTTTCAAACCACACATGTGAGGTATCTCTGCGAACGTTAGAGCGAGAGCAATAATTCTGGCTCTAGACCTCCTCTATAACTCAAAACATGTAACCAGTAAAAATATTTAAAGCGTCGCCTATGGGGATTTTTTAAGTAGCGAAGTTTGGCGCCATTCCACGAGTGTGTGCAATTTTTAAGGGTGACATGTTAGGTATCTATTTACTCGGCGTAACTTCATCTTTCACATTATGCAAAAACATTGGGCTAACTTTACTGTTTTTTTTTTTTTTTTTAAGCACAAAACATTTTTTTTCCGTAAAAAACGCGTTAAAAAAATTGCTGCGCAAATATCGTGCGAGATAAAAAGTTGCAACAACCACCATTATATTCTCTAAGGTCTTTGCTAAAAAAAACATATATAATGTTTTGGGGTTCTATGTAATTTTCTAGCAAACAAATGATGATTTTTACATGTAGGAGAGAAATGTCAGAATTGGCCTGGGTGCTCCAGAACGCCTGAAGATGCTCCCTGCATGTTGGGCCTCTGTATGTGGCCACGCTGTGTAAAAGTCTCAGGCCTCGTACACACGACCGATTTTCTCGGCAAGAACCAGCAAGAAACTTGCTGGCAGAGAGGTCTTGCCGAGTAAATCGGTCGTGTGTACGCTGCTATCGGGTTTCTCATCGAGAAAACCGACAAGAAACCTAGACGAGAAAATAGAGAACCTGCTCTCTATTTTCTCATCGAGATTCTCCTCGGCATGTTTCTCGACGAGAAAAGTGAGTGTGTGTACACTTACCTGTCCTCCCGGAAGCCCGCGCATGTTCGAAATGAATTCGACGCATGCGCGGTAGCTTCCTAGGCATACGTAGGGTATACCAAGATGGCGGCGACGGCATCGAATGTGACGAGCGCATGCTCGACGTAGTCGATGACGTCACCGCGTACGCTCCTTTCAAAGAACCGCGGGTTCTTTGAAACGAGCGTGTGTACACTCGGCCGGGACAAGTTTCTTGTCCAAGAATCTCGTCGAAAAAAACTACATGTTTTTTTCAACGAGAATCTCGGCCGTGTGTACGAGGCCTCACACATGTGGTATCGCCATACTCGGGAGTAATAGCAGAATGTGTTTTGGGGTGTAATTTGTGGAATGCATATGCTGTGTGTGAGAAATAACCTGCTAATATGACAATTTTGTGAAAAAAAAAAAGAGAAAAAAAAATCTTGATTTTGCAAAGAATTGTGGGAAAAAATGACAACTTCAAAAAACTCATAATGCCTCTTTCTGAATACCTTGGAATGTCTTCTTTCCAAAAAGGGGTCATTTGGGGGGTATTTGTACTTTTCTGGCATGTTAGGGTCTCAAGAAATGAGATCGGCCGTCAGTACTTCAGGTGTGATCAATTTTCAGATATTGGCACCATAGATTGTGGACTCTATAACTTTCACAAAGACCAAATAATATCCACCAATTTGTACTTATTTTTACCAAAGATATGTAGCAGTATAAATTTTGGCCAAAATTTATGAAGAAAAAATAGTAATTTGCAAAATTTTATAACAGAAACGAAAAAAAAATCATTTTTTTACAAAATTTTCAGTCTTTTTTCTCTTATAGCGCAAAAAATAAAAAACCCAACAGTGATTAAATACCACCAAAAGAAAGCTCTATTTGTGTGAAAAAAGGACAAAAAATTCATATGGGTACAGTGTTGTATGACTGAGTAATTGTCATTCAAAATGTGAGAGCACCGAAAGCTGAAAATTGGTCTGGTTATTAAGGGGGTTTAAGTGCCCAGTGGTCAAGTGGTTAATGATGCATAAAGTGAAAAAAAAAAGTCAAATATTCCTTTAAATATCGTACCTGGGGGGTGTCTAAAGTATGCCTGTGAAGTGCCACGTGTTTCCCGTGTTTAGAACTGTCCCTGCACAAAATGACATTTCTAAAGGAAAAAAAAGCCATTTAAAACTGCTTGCGGCTTTAATGTAATGTCTGGTCCCGGTAATATGGATGAAAATCTTTGAGAAAAATGGCATAGCTACCCCATCACCCCCCCCCCCAGCCCATTAACAGCCCCTTTGGGTCTTGTATGGATATTAAGGGGAACCCCGCACACAAAATAAAAAAGGCCCTATATACTCTGAACAGCCGTATACAGGCAGTGCATACAAGACAGGGACTGTAGGTTTGTTCTTATGTAGAATCTGTTTGTAATTTCGAACAGGTACATTGTTTAAGTGTAGCTCCAGCCAAAAAATCTATTTTTAAGCTTTTTGGAAAACATAGGGAAGGGTTATCACCCCTGTAACATTTGTTTTGCTGTCTGTGCACCTGTTCAGAACATTTCACCTCACTTTCCGTCCCAATGAGAAATGTTTTTGAAAAGTGGGGTTTTTATTGAAACAAGGATTGGTGATAAAGCATCAGTAGAGAGGAGACACCTTTTTCCCATATTAACTCTTATGCCCCATACACACGATCATTTTTCATGCCCTTTTTTAAACCAACGTTTTTCTTGTCATTTTTTTTCATGTTTCCTCTCAAGCCTGTCTTGCGTACACACGATCATTATAAAAACCGCTCGAGCAAAGCGCAGTGACGTACAGCACGTACGACGGCACTATAAAGGGGAAGTTCCATTCGAATGGCGCCACCCTTCATGTTAGTAAAGTTTGTTGAGCAACGATTCGCGCTTTTCAGCCTCGTGCTTTTCAGTCCGTTACTGCGTGACGAATGTGCTATCTCCATTACGAACGCTAGTTTTACCAGAACAAGCGCTCCCGTCTCATACTTGATTCTGAGCATGCGCGTTTGTTTCACGTCGTTAAAGCATACACACTATCGTTTTTCACGTCGTTAAAAAAAACTACATGAAAAACGACGTGAAAAAAGAGAGCATGTTCGAATTTTTTAATGCCCGTTTTTCACGTCTTTAAAAATGCTCTGGAGCATACACACAATCATTTTTAATGGCCATTTTTAAAAATTGCATTTTTAACGGCATGAAAAACGATCGTGTGTATGGGGCATTACAGGAGAGAATTTCCCTTCCTAGGGGTAGATTTCCTCTCACTTCCTGTTGTCTCCTTCCGTTTGCAAGTAGGAGTCGTTTGTAAGTTGGATGTTTGAAAGTAGGAGCCTGCCCTATATACTCTGCTGAAATTTGCCCCTTACATGTTGGTGTTGCCACAACACTGTAAGCCCTCAGAGTTACTCTTGGTGGGCGCATGAATGGGCCCTGCTGTGAATTATTAGATCAAGAATTGTAATTGCATGCCCATGTTGAACAGGGGCTGAAAAATTGGGCCTTTGGTGGTGGTGGTGGTGGTGGTGTTGACACAACACTGTAAGCCCTCACAGTTACTCTTGGTGGGCGCATGAATGGGCCCTGCTGTGAATTATTAGATCAAGAATTGTAATTGCATGCCCCTGTTGATCAGGGGCTGAAAAATTGGGCCTTTGGTGGTGGTGGTGTTGACACAACACTGTAAGCCCTCACAGTTACTCTTGGTGGGCGCATGAATGGGCCCTGCTGTGAATTATTAGATCAAGAATTGTAATTACATGCCCCTGTTAAACAGGGGCAGAAAAATTGGGCCTTAGGCACTGGTGCCACAACACTGCAACCCCTCACAGATACTGTACTTGGAGCACAGCAATGAGCCTTGTTGCAAAGTATTGCATCAAAAATTGTAATTACACGCCCCTGTTAAACAGGGGCTGAAAAATTGGGCCTTAGGCACTGGTTCTGGTCCCACGACACTGCAACCTCTCCCAGATACTCTAGTTGGAGTGCAGGAATGAGCCCTGCTGCAAAGCATTGCATAAAAAATTGTAATTACATGCCCCTGTTAAACAGGGGCTGAAAAATTGGGCCTTAGGCACTGGTGCTGGTGCCACAACACTGCAAACTCTCCCAGATACTCTAGTTGGAGTGCAGGAATGAGCCCTGCTGCAAAGCATTGCATACATTTTTTTAATTACATGCCCCTGTTAAACAGGGGCTGAAAAATTGGGCCTTAGGCACTGGTGCTGGTGCCACGACACTGCAACCTCTCCCAGATACTCTAGTTGGAGTGCAGGAATGAGCCCTGCTGCAAAGCATTGCTTAAAAAATTGTAATTACATGCCCCTGTTAAACAGGGACTGAAAAATTGGGCCTTAGGCACTGGTGCTGGTGCCACAACACTGCAACCTCTCCCAGATACTGTAGTTGGAGTGCAGGAATGAGCCCTGCTGCAAAGCATTGCATAAAAAATTGTAATTACATGCCCCTGTTAAACAGGGGCTGAAAAATTGGGCCTTAGGCACTGGTGCTGGTGCCACGACACTGCAACCTCTCCCAGATACTCTAGTTGGAGTGCAGGAATGAGCCCTGCTGCAAAGCATTGCATCAAAAATTGTAATTACATGCCCCTGTTAAACAGGGGCTGAAAAATTGGGCCTTAGGCACTGGTGGCGGCACCCAGAAACAAAAATGTTCTTCCAAGCTATCATCATCAATCGGATCATTGAGGAGGATAGTCAGTCAACATAACAGGACAGTCACTCAGCATCAGCATCAGTCTTACAGTGATGTGACATTTGAAAATAAATTAGTCTGTTATATCAGCTTCAGGTGTTTGGTAGCTGGTGGTGATCCAAGACTGGTTCATCTTTATGACAGTCAGTCAATCAACCGAGTCGGTGGATAGGGGCACCCTGTGATCCGTGACAAATCCTCCAGCAGCACTGAATGTGCGTTCTGAAAGAACGCTGGATGCAGGACAGGCCAGTAGCTCAATTGCATACTGTGCAAGCTCTGGCCAGTGATCCATCCTCAAGACCCAGTAAGCCAGAGGATTTTCGGTGGGGAAGGTGTCCAAGTCTGACCTTGCCCCTAGGTATTCCTGCACCATGTATATCAGACGCTGGCGATGGTTGCTGGAACCGATCATACCTTGGGGCTGCGGACTAAAGAATTGTCTTAACGCATCGGTCAGACGGCCACCTTCCCCACCGCTCCTTCTTTGACTGACCGAAGCCTCAACAACTCGTTGTCCAGGACCAGGAGTTTGTTACCTCCCAGTCTCTGGGAATTTGTTGCACAGACCTTTCTGCAAGGCCTCCCGAAGTTTGTCCCATCCTCTGCTCCCTCTGCGACGGTAAGATAAGGTCCGCAACCTTAGCCTTGTACCGTGGATCAAGGAGAGTGGCCAGCCAGTAATGGTCCCTCTCCTTGATCCAAAGAATACGAGGATCCTTCCGCAGACTTTGCAGGATCAGGGAGGCCATGCAGCGTAGGTTAGCTGAGGCATTCGGTCCTCTGGGTCACTAAGGACGACATGATCCGCAGCCACCTCCTCCCAGCCACGGACAAGTCCACGGGTTTCTTGGGACTGTAAATCATCCCTAAAATACTGCTGCTGATGATGCTGAGTGCCAGGCTCCACCTCCATGCTGACACAATCCTCCTCCTCCTCCTCCTCTTCCTGTGCGATGGGTGGGACAGAAGGAACACTGTCTGGGTAAAGGGGGCCTTGAGAGGCAAGGAAGTCCTCCTCTTCCTGCCTCTGTTCTGCCTCAAGTGCCCTGTCCATTATTCCACGCAGTGTATGTTCCAACAGGTGGACAAGAGGTACAGTGTCACTGATGCATGCACTGTCACTGCTCACCATCCTCGTGGCCTCCTCAAATGGTGCCAGGACAGTGCATGCATCACTGATCATGCCCCACTGGCGTGGTGAAAAAAACCCGAGCTCCCCTGACCCTGTCCTGGTGCCGTAGTCACACAGGTACTCATTGATGGCCCTCTGCTGCGTGTGCAGCTGCTGCAGCATGGCCAACGTTGAGTTCCACCTGGTGGGCATGTCACATATAAGGCGGTTCTTGGGCAGGTTCAACTCCTTTTGCAGCTCAGCCAAGCGAGCACTGGCATTATAAGATCTGCGGAAATGCACACAGACTTTCCTGGTCTGCCTCAGGACATCCTGTAAGCCCGGGTACCTGCCCAAGAACCGCTGCACCACCAGGTTAAGGACGTGAGCCACACAGGGCACATGGGTCAGTTGTCCCTGTCGGAGGGTGGAGAGGAGGTTGGTGCCATTGTCGCAAACCACCATTCCTGGCTTAAGCTGGCGTGGCGTCAACCACCTTTCGGCCTGCCCCTGCAGAGCAGACAGAACCTCTGCCCCAGTGTGGCTCCTGTCCCCCAAACACACCAGCGCAAGCACGGCATGGCATCTTTTTGCCTGCGTACTTGCGTAGCCCCTTGAACGCCTCCGGAGCACCGCTGGTTCCGAGGACAAAGCACAGGAAGAGGCCATGGAGGAAGAAGAAGAGGAGGGGGTGGAGGAGAGAGGTGTGTCACAACCAGTAGTAGCATTTTGGAGGCGTGGCTGCGGAACAACCTCCAACACTACTGCACCTTGTCCTGCATCCTTCCCAGCTGCCAAAAGAGTGACCCAATGGGCCGTGAAAGAAAGGTAACGTCCCTGTCCATGCCTGCTGGACCATGAGTCATCGGTAATATGCACCATACCGCTGACTGCCCTGTCCAGCGAGGCCAAGACATTGCCTTCCACATGCCGGTAGAGAGCCGGAATCGCCTTCCGTGAGAAAAAGTGGCATTTGGGAACCTGCCACTGAGGAACCGCACATTGCACAAACTTACGGAAGGGGGCAGAGTCTACCAACTGAAAAGGCAGCAGTTGAAGCGCTAGCAATTTAGCCAAGCTAGCATTCAACCGCTGGGCATGTGGATGGCTGGGAGTGAACTTCTTTCGACCGTCCAGCAGCTGGGGCAGGGAAATTTGCCTGCTAGAATCGGACGTCGGTGTACTGCTAGCAGAGTGCCCGCAAGTACTTGGCTGTGACACACCTAATTCTACACTTTCATTCCTCTCAGTGCAGGTTTCAGAGAGGACTGAAGGTATAGTGGGGTTGGAGATCCCAGCTGATGTGGTGCAAGGAGAGGTCCGCTTTGTTCTTTGGTGTGGGTCTTTAAGGTAGGCTTGCCAACGAGCTGCATGGCAGGTCAACATATGTCTGGTCAAGCATGTGGTGCCCAAGCGGCTGATGTTTTAGCCACGCGATATACGCTTGAGACATATGTTGCAAACAGCAGCTGTGCGATCTGATGCACTCGACTCAAAAAAGGCCCACACCAAAGAACTTTTTGAATAACGGGCAGAGGCAGCGCCCTGCACAGGCGGAGCTCTGTGGTGTGATTCAGTCGGTGTGCTGCCCTTACGCTGGCCCCCTGAGGGCATCCTGCCTCGTTGGAAATGTGCCTCCTCCTCATCCTCCTCCTCCTCCTCTCTCCTATTAGGCACCCACATGGAGTCAGTGACCTCATCATCCCCTCCCTCCTCATCACTGGAGCCAATCTGGCAGTATGCTGCAGCTGCTGGAACATGACTGCCAGATTGGTGTCCTTCTTGAGCATCCCCTCTCTCTGCTCTCACGCTACTGCCTTCCTGTAGCTGGGTATCATCATCAGACCCTTCGAAACGCTGGGCATCCTCCTGGAGCATGTACCCAACACTGTGCTCAAACAGTTCGGGGGACTCCTCAGGAGGACATGGTGGGTCTATGGAAGGAGTGACTGATGATGACATTGATACCAGGGAAGAGGACGCTTTGGCAGCTGCTTTGCCAGTACCCTGAGCCTGGGTGAGAGAGGATGAGGAGGATGAGGAGGGCTTGGTCATCCACTCTACTAAGTCTTCGGTATGATGCGGCTCAACACGTCCAGCTGCCCGAAAATAAGGACAAGCGTGTCCCATGGCCACGTGCTGATGACGATGCACCGTGTCCACGACCAGCACTGTTGTCTCTAGACACAGAGCCTGCTTGCCCTCTTTTATTGGCTCCTGACTGTCTGAATCTCTATGTTGGCCTTCCAGACATAGCTATGGCCTGCAGGGAGATGGGAAAACCAGCAATAAGGGGTAGCTTCAGGTGTATATGTTGCAGGAAGCACACAACGCCCGCTGTAAGTGCTGCATATGACTGCCTGTGTTACACAACAGGAAAAAACAGCAATAAGGGCTAGCTTCAGGTGTTTATTTTGCAGGAAGCACACTCCGCCCGCTGTAAGTGCTGCAAATGCCTGTTAGTGTAACACAAAAGAAAAAAAGCTCGAGCAATAAGGGCTAGCTTCAGGTGTATAATGTGCAGGGGGCACACTCCGCCCGCTGTAAGTGCTGTTAGTGTAACACACCAGGAAAACACAGCAATACGGGCTAGCTTCAGGTGTATATTTTGCAGGAATCACACTACGCCTGCTGTAAGTGCTGCAAATGCCTGTTAGTGTAACACACTAGGAAAACACAGCAATAAGGCCTAGCTTCAGGAGTATATTTAGCAGGAAGCACACTCCGCCCGCTGTAAGTGCTGCAAATGCTTGTTAGTGTAACACACCGGGAAAACACAGCAATACGGGCTAGCTTCAGGTGTATAATGTGCAGGAGGCACACTCTGCCCGCTGTAAGTGCTGCAAATGCCTGTTAGTGTAACACACCAGGAAAACACAGCAATACGGGCTAGCTTCAGGTGTATATTTTGCAGGAATCACACTACGCCTGCTGTAAGTGCTGCAAATGCCTGTTAGTGTAACACACGAGGAAAACACAGCAATAAGGCCTAGCTTCAGGAGTATATTTAGCAGGAAGCACACTCCGCCCGCTGTAAGTGCTGCAAATGCCTGTTAGTGTAACACACCAGGAAAACACAGCAATACGGGCTAGCTTCAGGTGTATATTTTGCAGGAATCACACTACGCCTGCTGTAAGTGCTGGAAATTCCTGTTAGTGTAACATACTAGGAAAACACAGCAATAAGGCCTAGCTTCAGGAGTATATTTTGCAGGAATCACACTACGCCTGCTGTAAGTGCTGCAAATGCCTGTTAGTGTAACACACCAGGAAAACACAGCAATACGGGCTAGCTTCAGGTGTATAATGTGCAGGAGGCACACTCCGCCCGCTGTAAGTGCTGCAAATGCCTGTTAGTGTAACACACCAGGAAAACACAGCAATACGGGCTAGCTTCAGGTGTATATTTCTTTCTCGTACATCACGGGACACAGAGCGACATAGTCATTACTAATGGGTTATATAGATACCGTCAGGTGCTGGCACTGGCAACTTCCAAAACCGGAAGTACCCTCCCCTATATAAGCCCCTCCCATCCGGGAGCACCTCAGTTTTTTGCCAGTGTCTAAGGTGTTGGCCAAGAAGAAACATGTGTTTTTCACTGAGCTTGCGTACAGGTTCTTTTGGGCCTCAGTAAGCTATTCCGGATCCGACCAAAAAAGCTTCATAGCTAAACGGTCGGTACCCGGGCCTTGCAGAGAAGAGCAAGGTTTTGCCTGTAATGCTTCTCTTAGGAGAGCTGGACCCTGGGATCCAGAGCTCTGGTCATACCCACGACCAAGATGTTTTCTGTGCAGGGTGCTATACAGGTCCAGGGGAGTGGAATCCTTGGGAACCCGGTCCCTGAAGGTTTGATTACAATGCCTGCCGTGATAGGTGAAGTTTGGGCTTTTGTGGACCAAACAAAGTCCTGCGGCGGGGAACAGGTAAGTGGGGGCCCCCAGGAACTTGGTTCTATTGGGGGACCCCCAAGCCTAATTTGTCTTTCTGTCTGTTACCTAATGGTATTCCCGCAAAATTCTGTGCATGCCTGTAACTACTAAAAAAAATGTAATAATTTTTAATGGTGGTCAAGAAAAAAAAAAATATTTTTTTATATATATTTAAGATATTAGACTGCGGTACCTGTGTTTGTCCACTAGAGGCCGCTGTGGAATGTTTTCTTGTCATGTGGACTAGTTTCTTCTCAGCAGAGCAAGTCCAGGCAGATGGTGAGTTCTCTTATGGGAAACTGCTTCCTCTGCCATGTTGCAATGCTCGTCCATCCCCCGGCCTGCGGCAAAGAGGGGCCCTGGCTCTTGTCCCTAGTCTCCATTTTTCAAAATTAGCGCCGAAGGCGCACGTGGCCGCGCGCGTGCGCGTGCACGCGCCTCTATATATAGAGGTGAGCCAGGAAAGGGGGCGGAGCCTGGGGGATGACGCTCTGTGTGCGCCGCAGCGCTTCTGCGCATGTGCGGGCGTCCCAGCATGTAAAAACCACAGTTTTGTGTGGTGAGCTGGCTATGAAGTACAGAGACAGAGCTGGCAACATTTAAAAAAAGGGCATACAGCAAGCGGTTGATACAGGCATCCCCTAGAAAGGCACATTAGTAGACACCAACTGTGATATAGCAGCAATTGTGCTAGACTATTCTCAGTAAAAGTGGTGTATTACGGCTGGAATACCTCAGCTTTAGGCTTAGGAATATGCCGTCCAGAAGCTCCGGAACTGAATCTTCCAGGAAGCGAAGGGGGTCTCATCGGGCTCGGAGGATCTTGGGCATACTTCTGCTGCACCAGTCTCCCCTGAAGTTCAGAGGTAAGTGACCGTAGAGACCCCGCAGGGGTACTTGGTACTGTGGCTGTCCTCAGTTCACCTGCTCCTGTGTATGTAACAGAGGAGGTTTTTTCCTCAGCTCTGGGAGGATTAGAGAGAGATTGTCAACATTTATCGCTGCCTCCCTGTCAGGGAAAGCACGCCCGATCTCCGTCTCCTCCTTCAGAGTGCCTGTTAGCAGAGCAACAGTCCCATACAGGGATCGACCTGCCTGAAGGGGATCAGGATGAGGTTGATTCTGTTATAGAGGAATCAACAGTGGGGGAACCTTTTCTCAGCATCTCAAGCTGAAAGATTATGGGTTCAGTCTCTGACTAACATGGTCCGATCAGCATTTAAAAATGCACCTTGCGGAACCATCAACCACTACTGTATCCTCGTTGGGGTCGCTAGAAGCCCCCAGACTGTTTGTTCTTTTCCACTTCACCCTTTACTGAAAGGGCTCATTTACCAGGATTGGGAACGTCCTGAGAAAATATTTATTCCCCCAAGAGATTTCCGGTGGTCTATCCCATGGAGGATAAGTTCATCAAAAAAAAAAAAAAATGGAAGGTCCCTACAGTGGACGCAGCCATCTCTTGTATGTATAAATCACTGACATGTCCAGTGGATAATGTCCAAA
This sequence comes from Rana muscosa, assembly GCA_029206835.1. NCBI lineage: Eukaryota > Metazoa > Chordata > Amphibia > Anura > Ranidae > Rana > Rana muscosa. Next base: position 31,665,196 of record CM055121.1, on the reverse strand, counting down.
TGTTCAAGAACCCAATAGATAAAAGATTGGAGTCCTTATGAAAATCTGCTTGGTGATACAACCAGCAGTAGCAGCTATTGGGGTCTGCTAAGCAGTGAAGGATCAGTTGAAACAGGTCTTGAGGGACTTGACAGATCAGCAGGCTTTGCCCTAGCTGATCTACCTAGAGCCTTAGGCTTTGCGGTTGACGCCATAGAGGATTCAGTCCATCAGGCCTCCCGCCTTACGCTGTCTATAGTACATATGCGTAGGCTCCTATGGCTCAAAAACTGGTCTGCTGAAGCTCCCTGTAAAGAATGGCTGGTTAGCGTCCCATTTCATGGTGAACGCTTATTCAGGGAAAACCTGGACAAATATATCCAGAAAATTTCCAGCGGTAAAAATACGCTCTTGCCGGTTAAAAACAGAGTTAGAGGTCCCTCTTTAAGAGGCCTGCTTCTCCAGTCCCTGGGGCATCGGCTGTGTAACAGTTCCGACGGCCTCCTCGGTCAATTCCCGGGGGTAAAAAACAGGGACAGTAGCAGGGTAATGAGAAACCCTGGGTCAGGGGAGGTACAAAACCTCCCCCAAAGTTAAATTCATTGAAGCCCCCACTCAGTCGGGTGGGGGGAGGACTCCAGTTGTTCGCAAGAGACCTGGCGGGACACGATCAAGACAGATAGGTGCTCTCCGCAGTAGGTTTGGGATACAGTTTGGAGTTAAAAGACTCTCCTCCTTCCCATTTTTGAGGTCAAACGTGCCAAGGGATCCCCGGAAGAGAGAGTCCCTCCTGTTGGCACTAGAACAACTATTGCTCCAAGGAGTAATTATGGAGGTTCCCCTGGAAGAATGAGGGTTCGGGTTTTACTCAAACCTCTTTACAGTCCCGAAGCAAACGCGGACGGGAGGCCCATATTAATTCTAAAAGGGCTATACAAATTCCTGTATATCAGGACTTTCCGATGGAGTCGATCCGATCGGTGGCCACTGCCCTACAAGGGGAGGATTGGTTAGCCGCGATCGACATCAAAGATGCTTATTTGCACATTCCCATCTTTCCAGTCCACCAAAAATTTCTACGCTTTGCAGTAGAAGGGCGCCATTTTCAGTTCAGAGCCTTACCCTTCGGTTTGGCCACAGCACCACGAGTGTTTACAAAAATTCTGGCCCTTTATTGGCCAATCTAAGAACACAAGGTGTAATGATAATGGCATATCTGGATGACTTGTTGCTGATAGACCACTCAGTGAAAAAACTAGACGTGGTCGTTCACAAGACAATCAAGTATCTGGAATCTCACGGTTGGATTATCAACCGAGACAAGTCAGCCCTAAAAACCAGTCAAAAGTCTGGAATACTTGGGGCTAAGGTTGGATTCAGGCCAGAGAAAAATATTCTTGCCTCGAGGAAAGGTGTTGTCTTTGAAAGATTTGATCCACTTAGTGGGTACAAAAAAGACAGCCGTCCATACGCCTGTATATGGGGCTGCTGGGAAAAATGGTGGCATCATTCGAAGCAGTACCCTACGGTCAATTCCATTCAAGGAATTTGCAAGGGGCCATACTGTCAGCCTGGAACAAAAAAGTTCAGGCCCTAGACTTACAATGTCCTTGTCCCCTTCCGTTCGCAAGAGCCTCCGTTGGTGGTTGGTTCCCCAGAATCTGGAAAAAAGGAAATCCTTCAGTCCGATTTCTTGGAAGGTGGTCACTACAGATGCCAGCCTTATAGGCTGGGGAGCAGTACTGGAGCAATAGTCTCTCCAGGGCAGATGGTCGGATGCAGAAAAGGCCCTGCCCATCAAACTCTTAGAGATACGAGCAGCCCGGTATGCCCTAGTAGCATGGACATCCAAACTCCAAGGGTCCCCTGTCAGAATTCAATCAGACAATGCCACAGCAGTGGCATATATCAATCATCAGGGGGGCACCAGGAGTCGTGCAGCCCAGAGGGAAGTAAATTACATCCTGAAATGGGCAGAAAAATATGTCCCAGCCATATCTGCGGTATTCATTCCAGGAGTGGAGAATTGGAAGGCGGACTTTCTAAGTCGCCAGCAATTAGGCCCAGAGGAAGGGTCCCTTCACCCCGAGGTTTTCTGGACAATATGTCAGCGGTGGGGAACATCGGATGTAGATCTTCTAGCATCCAGATTCAACGCAGAGGGGGACAGGTTTGTCTCTCGGACAAGGGATCCCCTAGTTTGCGGCTCGGATGCCCTAGTGTTCCCTTGGGATCAGTTCAAGCTGATATATGCATTCACACCGCCACAATGGTTACCTCGATTACTCCGCAGAATCAGGGTAGAAAAGAAACCAGTGATTCCGGTGGCTCCAGCGTGGCCCCGAAGCGCGTGGTACGCGGAGATTGTAAAATTTCAGTGGGGAGTCCTTGGACTCTCCCACGTCGTCCGGACCTGCTTTCGCAAGGACCGATATACCACCCTTCCTTACCAGCCCTAGGTTTGACGGCCTGGCTATTGAAGCCCACATTCTAAAAAAGAGAGGGCTCTCTAATGCTGTGGTATCTACCATGATCAATGCCAGGAAGCCGGTATCCAGGCAGATCTACTATAGAATCTGGAAGGCGTACATCGCGTGGTGTGAGGCCAAGAAATGGCATCCACATAAGTACGTAATAGGTAGGATTCTGGACTTCCTACAGTGGGCTGTAGATAGGAAGCTTGCCTTGAGTACTATCAAGGGTCAGATTTCGGCCTTGTCAATATTTTTTCAAAGGCCCTTGGCTTCGCATTCACTAGTCAAAGCCTTTATACAAGGAGTGATGCGTATTAGTCCTCCGGTTAATATTCCCATATGTCCATGGGATCTAAACTTGGTTCTGTCGGTTCTACAGAAACAACCATTTGAACCATTACAGCATATTTCCTTGGTGCTTCTCACCAGGAAATAGATTTTTCTAGTAGCCATTTGTTCGGCTAAAAGAGTATCGGAATTAGCAGCTATGTCCTGTAAGGAGCCATATCTGGTTATCCATAAGGACAGAGTAGTGTTACGTCCTCATCCAGCCTTTCTTCCTAAGGTGGTATCGAGGTTTCATTTGAACCAAGATGTGGTTCTTCCTTCTTTTTTCCCCAAACCTACTTCGGTAGAGGAAAAGTTATTGCATTTTTTGGATGTAGTAAGAGCAGTTAAAGCTTATCTAAAAGCCACTGCTCAGATTCGCAGAACGGATACTTTGTTTATTCTGCCGGAAGGCCCCAGAAAGGGTCAGGCAGCGTCAAAATCTACTTTAGCCAAGTGGATTCGACAGGTCATTATGCAAGCTTATGGCTTGAGAAGGAGACCGCCTCCGTTCAAAGTTAGAGCGCACTCCACGAGAGCAGTTGGAACTTCATGGGCAGTGCATCACCAGGCCTCCCTGGCTCAAATCTGTAAGGCCGCAACATGGTCTTCAGTTCACACGTTTACTAGGTTCTACCAGGTGGACGTTAGAAGTCAGGAGGATGTCGCCTTTGGGCGCAGTGTGTTGCAGGCCGCAAAAGATCCTCATGTCTGATAGCGCTCAGCTTATATATGGTGTATCCCCCCCCTCATTTGGCATTGCTTTAGGACATCCCATTAGTAATGACTATGTCGCTCTGTGTCCCGTGATGTACGAGAAAGAAAATAGGATTTTTATAACAGCTTACCTGTAAAATCCTTTTCTTGGAGTACATCACGGGACACAGAGCTCCCGCCCCTCTTTGGGGACACTTATTGCTTTGCTACAAAACTGAGGTGCTCCCGGATGGGAGGGGCTTATATAGGGGAGGGTACTTCCGGTTTTGGAAGTTGCCAGTGCCAGCACCTGACGGTATCTATATAACCCATTAGTAATGACTATGTCGCTCTGTGTCCCGTGATGTACTCCAAGAAAAGGATTTTACAGGTAAGCTGTTATAAAAATCCTATTTTTGCAGGAATCACACTACGCCTGCTGTAAGTGCTGCAAATGCCTGTTAGTGTAACACACCAGGAAAACACAGCAATACGGGCTAGCTTCAGGTGTATAATGTGCAGGAGGCACACTCCGCCCGCTGTAAGTGCTGCAAATGCCTGTTAGTGTAACACACCAGAAAAACACAGCAATACGGGCTAGCTTCAGGTGTATATTTTGCAGGAATCACACTACACCTGCTGTAAGTGCTGCAAATGCCTGTTAGTGTAACACACTAGGAAAACACAGCAATAAGGCCTAGCTTCAGGAGTATATTTAGCAGGAAGCACACTCAGCCCGCTGTAAGTGCTGCAAATGTCTGTTAGTGTAACACACCAGGAAAACACAGCAATACGGGCTAGCTTCAGGTGTATATTTTGCAGGAATCACACTACGCCTGCTGTAAGTGCTGCAAATGCCTGCTAGTGTAACACACTAGGAAAACACAGCAATAAGGCCTAGCTTCAGGAGTATATTTTGCAGGAATCACACTATGCCTGCTGTAAGTGCTGCAAATGCCTGTTAGTGTAACACACCAGGAAAACACAGCAATACGGGCTAGCTTCAGGTGTATAATGTGCAGGAGGCACACTTCGCCCACTGTAAGTGCTGCAAATGCCTGTTAGTGTAACACACCAGGAAAACACAGCAATACGGGCTAGCTTCAGGTGTATATTTTGCAGGAATCACACTACGCCTGCTGTAAGTGCTGCAAATGCTTGTTAGTGTAACACACCAGGAAAACACAGCAATACGGGCTAGCTTCAGGTGTATATTTTGCAGGAATCACACTACGCCTGCTGTAAGTGCTGCAAATGCCTGTTAGTGTAACACACCAGGAAAACACAGCAATACGAGCTAGCTTCAGGTGTATAATGTGCAGGAGGCACACTCCGCCCGCTGTAAGTGCTGCAAATGCCTGTTAGTGTAACACACCAGGAAAACACAGCAATACGGGCTAGCTTCAGGTGTATATTTTGCCGGAATCACACTACGCCTGCTGTAAGTGCTGCAAATGCCTGTTAGTGTAACACACCAGGAAAACACAGCAATACGGGCTAGCTTCAGGTTTATAATGTGCAGGAGGCACACTCCGCCCGCTGTAAGTGCTGCAAATGCCTGTTAGTGTAACACACCAGGAAAACACAGCAATACGGGCTAGCTTCAGGTGTATATTTTGCCGGAATCACACTACGCCTGCTGTAAGTGCTGCAAATGCCTGTTAGTGTAACACACCAGGAAAACACAGCAATAAGGGCTAGCTTCAGGTGTATACTGTGCGGGAGGCTTAGCAACAATGACACTGACACTGTCCCCTGCCTATCCTTCTGTCTCCCTGCACACAAGGTTTATCAAAGAATATGACACTGACACTCTCCCTGTCTATCCTTCTCTCTCCCTGCACACAAGGTTTAGCAAAGAATATGACACTGACACTGTCCCCTGCCTATCCTTCTCTCTATCTGCACACAAGGTTTAGCAAAGAATATGACACTGACACTCTCCCTGCCTATCCTTCTCTCTCCCTGCACACAAGGTTTAGCAAAGAATATGACACTGACACTCTCCCTGCCTATCCTTCTCTCTCCCTGCACACAAGATTTAGCAAAGTATATGACACTGACACTGTCCCCTGCATATCCTTCTCTCTCCCTGCACACAAGGTTTAGCAAAGAATATGACACTGACACTCTCCCTGCCTATCCTTCTCTCTCCCTGCACACAAGGTTTATCAAAGAATATGACACTGACACTGTCCCCTGCCTATCCTTCTCTCTATCTGCACACAAGGTTTAGCAAAGAATATGACACTGACACTCTCCCTGCCTATCCTTCTCTCTCCCTGCACACAAGGTTTAGCAAAGAATATGACACTGACACTCTCCCTGCCTATCCTTCTCTCTCCCTGCACACAAGATTTAGCAAAGTATATGACACTGACACTGTCCCCTGCATATCCTTCTCTCTCCCTGCACACAAGGTTTAGCAAAGAATATGACACTGACACTCTCCCTGCCTATCCGTCTCTCTCCCTACACACAAGAATAGCACAAAGAATAGCACACTGTCCCTGCCTATCCTTCTCTTTCCCTGCGCCGGAACACACTACACAAGGCCGCCGCGCTGGCGGCCTTTTATAGTGTGGGGCGTGTGCTAAACCCCCTGAGCTATAATTGGCCACAGGCAACCTGCCTGTGGCCAATTATGGCTCTCCTAGCTGCCGGCGCTGTGATTGGCCAAGCATGCGGGGTCACAGTGCATGCTTGGCCAATCACAGCGCCGGGATTGCACTGCGATGGCGCAGTGTATTGTGGGCCGTTCGCGTCACTCGAATTTGGCGCGAACGGCCCAAATCGTTCGATGTTCGCCGAACGATCGAACAGCCGATGTTCGAGTCGAATGTATGTTCGACTCGAACACCGAGCTCATCCCTACTCTTTACATATGTATTGTACATTCCCATCAGTCTCTGCCCTCAAGGAGCTTACAATATAAGGTCCCTAACACACATTCACGTACTAGGGCCAATTTAGACTGGAACTAATTAACCTACCAGCATGTCCTTGGAGTGTTGGAGGAAACCAGAGTATCAGGAGGAAACCCATGTAGGCACAGGGAGAACATGCAAACTCAAGGCAGGTAGTGCTGTGGTTGGGATTTGATCATGCTTATTCACTCATTGGGCAATAACTACTATTGATTGATAAACATTTGTTATTTCTTTGTAAATGTATCTTCTTATATGAGGTTTGTTTTTTTTGATAAAAAAATAAATAAAATAAAAGTCAGCCACCACAAATATTGTAGCCATTGACTTTTTAAGTACTTACCAATGCCTGGAGTTCAGCGCTGTCTTCCCACAGCTGGTTCTTCTGACAGCTGCAGGTCCCCGGCACTGCCATCTTGGATTTGGAAGCCAGCTGTGACCTCCTAAAGGAATCACTGTCAGCTCTCCACTGTGCAAGCACAATATGGTGTGGTGCTGTAGGACTGGTCCTGCAGCCTCCTGGAACATATAACTTGTCCCAGGTAGCTATGGGCAGAGGGCATGAGCAGGAGTCAGGTCCAAGTGGATGTAATTTATGCCTAGGTAAGTGGGAACATGTAAAAAAAGACACCCTCTCCCTATAAAAAAAAAATGTGTTCAGCAGGGGGTATCGATATTTTCAAATAACTCTTAGGTAAGCACCTGAACGACCGCAACATACAGGGATATACAATGTAATACTGATATATAATCACACACATAGGTTGGACTTGATGGACTTGTGTCTTTTTTCAACCTCACCTACTATGAAACTGTGTAATTATGTGTTAGGGGCTGGGGTGGGAAGGAGAAATAGCTACACTTTCAATTTTGAGAGAAGGTCTTCTTTAAGCAGATGGCCTTCCTCATACTAGGTAGATCTTGTTCATAACCTGTATCCTCTTTTACGTGGTTAGGCACCAAATTTGGAATCTTCATACATTTTTGTGGTCATGTTTTAGCATCACAGAGAACTGGATTTCAGTGTTTTTCTCAGTTTCAACTTCAACATTACTGTCTTATTCACTAATTGTTTTACCGTATTTCATCTTGTTCTGCTGGGATACCACATTGAAACAATATTCACAATTCCTTCTTGTCTTTAAAATATGAATATTTACATCCTGCTCCTGAATATGGTGCTAGCTCAGAGCTGTAAAATAAGCAAATGTTTCCTTTTGAAACTGGTGCTACAAATCTAAGCTTCAAGAGAAGAAAATTAGGTTTGATTTGCTTAGGTTACATTTTAATAAACTCGCTTGATTGTGCAGTTGTTAACGATTGTAATACTATGTGTACTGTATTAGAAATGTTAAATGCGTCTGCCAGACAAGTTCTTGAGTTCACCAGATGTCCATGCTTTAATTTAAAGGAGAAGTACAGCCAAAACTTGTTTGGCTGTACTTTGGCTGTACTTCTCCTGTGGATCACAGAAGTGCAGTTCGTTTTGCACTCCTGTGACCCGTTTTCAGTAGAGAGCGAGCTGAAGTGTGCTCTCTGCTGACGTCACGGAAGTCGGTCCAGGCACCACGTCATCATGACCACAACGCTTCTTAGTCAAGATGCCCACCTCTAAATCCTCTCCAAAACACCTACACTCTTTTCAAAATGTCCAATACTGAACTTCAGATTTAGGATTTGGCCTTAACCACTTAACGACCGCCCCATGTACATATACGTCGGCAAAATGGCACGGACAGGCACAATCACGTACCTGTACGTGACTGCCTTCGTATGGGTGGGGCGTCCAATCGGACCCCCCTCCAGTACATAGAGCGATGGTTTTCCGTTCGGAAGCTATCCGTGATTGCTGTTTTAGTGTCGGCGGTGCCGCTAGGTAGCCAGTTATTTTTTTAGATTCGCCGCCAGGTTTTTATAGCATCAGGTACCCCCATATATTACCTAATAAAGGTTTAATCCCTTGATCGCCCCCCCCCCCCAGAAAATCCTTTCATCCCCTATCACCAGTATCACTAGGCAATCGTTTTTCTGATCGCTGTATTAGTTATGCTGGTGCCGCTAGGTAGCCAGTTATTTTTTTAGGTTCGCCGCCAGGTTTTTATAGCATCAGGTACCCCCATATATTACCTAATAAAGGTTTAATCCCTTGATCGCCCCCCCCCCCCAGAAAACCCTTTCATCCCCTATCACCAGTATTACTAAGCGATCGTTTTTCTGATCGCTGTATTAGTTATGCTGGTGCCGCTAGGTAGCCAGTTATTTTTTTAGGTTCGCCGCCAGGTTTTTATAGCGTCAGGTACCCCCACATATTACCTAATAAAGGTTTAACCCCTTGATCGCCCCCCAGGTAACCCTTTCACCCCCTATCACCAGTGTCCCTAAGCAATCGTTTTTCTGATCACTGTATTAGTTATGCTGGTGCCGCTAGGTAGCCAGTTATTTTTTTAGGTTCGCCGCCAGTGTCAGGTACCCCCATATATTATCTAATAAAGGTTTTAACCCCCTGATTGCCCCTAGAGTTAACCCTTTCACCAGTGATCACCGTATAAGTGTCAATGGTGACACTGGTTAGCCAGTTAGTTATTTCGTTATTTAGGTTCCCTGTCAGGTTTTTATATAGCGTCAGGTACCCCCATATATTACCTAATAAAGGTTTTAACCCCCTGATTGCCCCTAGTTAACCCTTTCACCAGTGATCACCGTATAAGTGTTACGGGTGACGCTGGCTAGTTAGTTTGTATACTTTTTTATTTATTTTTTGTTACTTTTTATAGTTTCAGGGCACCCGCCGTATATATCCCAATAAAGGTTTAACCCCCTGATCGCCCGGCGGGTGATATCAATTAGGTTTTAGCATCAGAGAGGGTCTGCGTTGCCCCAGGCAGCGTCAGGTTAGTGCCAGTAACGCTAACACCCACACGCAAAGCATACACCGCCCTTAGTGTTATAGTATCTGAACAGATCAATATCTGATCTGATCAGATCTATACTAGCGAACCCAGCAGTTTAGGGTTCCCAAAAACGCAGTGTTAGCGGGATCAATCCACATACCTGCTAGCACCTGCGTTTTGCCCCCCCCGTCCAGCCCAGTCCACCCAAGTGCAGTATTGATCGATCACTGTCACTTACAAAACACAACACACATAACTGCAGCGATCGCAGAGACAGGCCTGATCCCTGCGACTCCAGTGCTGTAGGAGGTTATTTCACCACCACAGTTAAAATAAAGAGCATATATGCCGAAGCATGGGGGCAGCAGGGGCGGAGGAGCGATTTTGCTCCTAATGCCGCGTACATACGGTCGAAATTCTGACGGAGGCTTGCCCGTGGAAAAGTCAGACCGTGTGTACGCGGCATAACTTTTGCGGGAGGATGCCCCCATGCTTCGGCACATATAAATGGTGCATGTATGCCCATCATTAGAAGTGGGTGGATGAAGGGAGGTATTCTAATGGTGGGCATACCCTCTGATCAATCTGCATGAAAAAAAAGATTACAATACATGTCCAACAAGGACCAGCAACGTACTGGTATGTTGCTGGACTTTGAATGGTTATACCAGAATGATGCATGCAGGTTTAGGTATCATCTTGGTATCATTCTTTTCAGCCAGCTTTCATGTAAAAGCAATCCTAGCGGCTAATTAGCCTCTGGACTGCTTTTACAAGCAGTGGGAGGGAATGTCCCCCCCCCCCCGGATATAAAAAGCGTCAATGGGAAATTGGGAAAGCATTTTATCACACCGATCTTGGTGTGGTCAGATGCTTTGAGGGTAGTGGAAAGATCTAGGGTCTTTAATAGACCACAATTTTTTCAAAAAAAGAGTACCTGTCACTACCTATTGCTATCATAGGGGATATTTACATTCCCTGAGATAACAATAAAAATGATAAAAAAAAAAAAATGGAAGGAACAGTTAAAAATAAAATAAAAAAGCAAAATAAATAATAAAAAAAAAAAAAGCACCCCTGTCCCGCCCTGCTCTTGCGCAAAGGCGAAGGCAAGCGTTGGTCTGGCGTCATATGTAAACAGCAATTGCACCATGCATGTGAGGTATCACCGCTAAGGTCAGATCAAGGGAAGTAATTTTAGCAGTAGACCTCCTCTGTAAAACTAATGTGGTAACCTGTAAAGGCTTTTAAATGCTTTTAAAAATGTATGTAGTTTGTCGCCACTGCCCGTTTGTGCGAAATTTTAAAGCATGTCGTGTTTGGTATCTATGTACTCGGCCTAAGATCATCTTTTTTATTTCATCAAATATTTGGCCAATATAGTGTGTTTTAGTGCATTAAAATTAAAAAAAGTGTATTTTTCCCCAAAAAATGCGTTTGAAAAATCGCTGCGCAAATACTGTGTGGAAAAAAAAATGCAACACCCACCATTTTAATCTGTAGGGCCTTTGCTTTAAAAAAACATATAATGTTTGGGGGTTCAACGTAATTTTCTTGCAAAAAAAAATTAAATTTTCATGTAAACAAAAAGTGTCAGAAAGGGCTTTGTCTTCAAGTGGTTAGAAGAGTGGATGATGTGTGACATAAGCTTCCTAATGTTGTGCATAAAATGCCAGGACAGTTCAAAACTCCCCAAAATGACCCCATTTTGGAAAGTAGACACCCCAAGCTATTTGCTGAGAGGCATGTCGAGTCCATGGAATATTTTATATGTTGACACAAGTTGCGGAAAAAAGACAATTTTTTATTTTTTTTGCACAAACTTGTCACTAAATGATATATTGCTCAAACATGCCATGGGCATATGTGGAATTACACCCCAAAATACATTCTGTTGCTTCTCCTGAGTACGGGGATAGCACATGTGTCAGACTTTTTGGGAGCCTAGCTGCGTACGGGACCCCAAAAACCAAGCACCGCCTTCAGGCTTTCTAAGGGTGTAAATTTTTGATTTCACTCCTCACTGCCTATCACAGTTTTGGAGGCCATGGAATGCCCAGATGGCACAAAACCCCCCCAAATTACCCCATTTTGGAAAGTAGACACCCCAAGCTATTTGCTGAGAGGTATGGTGAGTATTTTGCAGATCTCGCTTTTTGTCACAAAGTTTTGAAAATTAAAAATAAAATAAAAAATTCTCTCCTTTCTTCATTTTCAAAAACAAATGAGAGCTGTAAAATACTCACCATGCCTCTCAGAAAATAGCTTGGGGTGTCTTCTTTCCAAAATAGGGTCATTTGAGGGGGTTTTGTTCTATTTTGGCATTTTATGGCCTTCGAAACTGTGATAGGTAGTGAGGAGTGAAATCAAAAATTTGCGCCCTTAGAAATCCTGAAGGCGGTGCTTGGTTTTTGGGGTCCCGTACGCGGCTAGGCTCCCAAAAAGTCCCACACATGTGGTATCCCCGTACTCAGGAGAAGCAGAAAAATTTATTTTGGGGTGCAATTCCACATATAATCATGGCATGTGTGAGCAATATATCATTTAGTGACATTTTTTTGTAATGTTTTATTTTTTTTTGTCATTATTCAATCACTTGGGACAAAAAAAAAAATATTCAATGGGCTCAACATGCCTCCCAGCAATTTCCTTGGGGTGTCTACTTTCCAAAATGGGGTAATTTGGGGGGGGGTTTGTACTGCCCTGCCATTTTAGCCCCTTAAGAAATTAGATAGGTAGTCATAAATTAAAAGCTGTGTAAATTCCAGAAAATGTACCCTAGATTTTAGACGCTATAACTTTTGCGCAAACCAATAAATATACGCTTATTGACATTTTTTTTACTAAAGACATGTGGCTGAATACATTTTGGCCTAAATGTATGACTAAAATTGAGTTTATTCGATTTTTCTTATAACAAAAATTTGAAAATATAATTTTTTTTCAAAATTTTCTGTCTTTTTCCGTTTATATTGCAAAAAAAAAAAAAAGCAGAGGCAATCAAATACCATTAAAAGAACGCTCTATTTGTGGGAAGAAAAGGACGCAAATTTTGTTTGGGTACAACATTGCATGACCGCGCAATTACCAGTTAAACAGCGCAGTGCCAAATTGTAAAAACACCTCTGATCTTTATGCTGCGTATTGGTCCGGGGCTTAAGTGGTTAAACCTAATTTACTGTATATAGTGGCAACTACAGTAGCATCACTTGTTTAGTTCTATTTTTATACACTATCACTTGGCAATAAGTATTGAGTGTATTTTAAACAGTGTTCCCAGATCCTACGTCATCGCTGTTTTTTTCCAATTTTAAGTAATAAATATGGGGTCTTTTTTTTTTTCTCTTTTTTCTGCATTTTTTAGGGTCACATTTAATCTGCCACTTAAAGCCTATTTAAAACATTATTGCATTTCGTACGAGAAATATTCATATGAAAGACTGCGCATGTTCAGAAACAACAAATAACAAAAAAAAGTATTTGTATGATTATTTTCATACATTATTTCTATCCTCTGTTTTGAGTTGCTGTGAAACATTGAGGAAAACCGGCCAATCGCTTACCCAATTTTCTCATAGTGTGTATGGGGCTTTAGTCTGTGTTTGATCTGCAACTGCCATGTGGCTGCAAATTATCAGTTATGACAAAAGCCATTTGATGGTTCGACAGTTTTGGTTAAGAGCACAGGCAAATGTGACAGTTAGCAATCCCTGCATGCTGGGAATATAACTGTATTTGGAAACCATTACATTTACGTTTAATTCCTCTTTAAGTGCAGTAGCAAAGGTTTAAATACCCTGTGCTAGCTGCATGCCAGAGAGAGAGTCAGACCCTCACTTTCGCACCACTGCTTAGAGATCTAGAGCACTGTTGATTAGAGCAGTGTACTGCTGCAGACTTGGGCCACTGCTTGTTGTAGTTATGAGGGATTGGGATTTGCCATTACCCTGGTTTTGCAGAAAACCCGGTTAGTTTGAAATCCATGTGATTTCTTCTAGTTCACCAGGAATAATTGCATGGCCTTTGAATAATGCCCAGCAGGCTTAGAAGGGATAATAAAGTGACTTATGAATAAGCTAGCCCCCTAACTATAAAAAAAAAAGGAGCAGCCATATTGTAATTTTTTTGGAAACTGCTACAGGAACAGGGTAGGCAGAGTTGACAAACTGCATAAGGATTAGCGTAAGTAAGCTAACTGTGCTGTACTGTAGTGACCCAGCCTCTACAGACTGAGACTCGCTTTGAGAATTAGGCCTTCGGGCTGAAGCATATTAGTATTTCCTTAGCATAGCTAAGCTCCACTGGACTGGTCATCTGTGGGTTAGTGACTGAGCCCTGCATTTTGGTACTTACTAGACCTCTGTGTACTGTGTTAGTCGCAAGACACTCTCTAAGTTTAGAGCCATGGCACAACCTTTTCTGTGACCCAGTCTCCACAGACTCACTGACTCACTGGCGTAGCGTGGGTTGTCAGTGCCCGGGGCAGGGCAAGAGATTTGCGCACCCTGTCAGAAACCATGAATCAGACCGAGACAGAAGTACAGTTAAATCACACTTGTTTAATAATAATAATAATAAAAAGATAAACAGAGTAAGCGTAGTCAAAACATAGCCAGAGTTCAGGGACCGGATCGGATTGTCAGCCAAGCCAAATGTCATAGAACCAGAGAAGAATGTAGTAGAACAGCAAGCAGTATCAGGATCCAAAAGGGATGTCAGCCAAGCAAGTATTCAACAGGAATGCAGGAGTCTCTGTGATGTTAAACAAGGCGAAGGCAGAGAGCAACTGAACTGGAAGGCTTAAGTAGGCAGGACTGATGAGCAGGATCATCAGCAGGTGACTCACTGTGGAGAGATAGGAGCTGGCAATTAGCTGACAGCTAAGCGGCCAGCTCAGAGAAGAAAGGGCTGAGCCCAGCCCTGACAGTACCCCCTCCTCAACGACCCCTCCCCCTTGGAGGACCACCAGGCTTGAGGGGAAAGCATCTATGGAAATCACTGAAGAGGACAGGGGCATGTACGTCCGAGGATGAGACCCAAGAGCGTTCCTCCGGACCGTACCCTTTCCAATGCACTAGGTACTGTATGCGCCCACGGAACCTGCGGGAGTCAACATTGGACTGTACTTCATACTCCTCATGGTTCTCAACCTGTATAGGGTGAGGACATGGCACCAAGGTGGTAAAGCCGTTGCAGACCAAAGGTTTCAATAAGAAGACATGAAACACATTTGAGATACGTATACTAGAAGGAAGGTCCAACACGTAAGCCACTGGGTTAATCCTGCAAAGGCTATGGAAAGGCCTAATAAACCAAGGTGCGAACTTCAGAGAAGGAACACGAAGTCGGAGGTTGCGAGATGACAGCCAGACCCTGTCCCCAACCTGGTAGGAAGGCGCAGGCAGGCGTCTGAGGTCAGCATGGAGTCTGTACCTATCGTTAGCATGTCGCAAAGCCTCCTGGACTTGTTCCCAAGTGGAACGAAGACCACGGAGATGCTCCTCTAACGCAGGAATGCTCTGTGGAACATACGAGTCAGGCAACATGGAAGGTTGGAAACCATAGTTCGCCATAAACGGGGACAATCGGGAAGCAAAATTCAAGGCACTATTGTGAGCAAACTCCGCCCATGGTAAAAGGTCTGACCAGTTGTTATGATGGTCAGAAATATAGCAATGTAGGAATTGCTCCAAGGACTGATTGGCTCGTTCTGTGGCCCCATTAGATTGTGGGTGATACGCAGAGGATAAAGCAAGCTGAATTCCCAACTGTGCACAAAAAGCTTGCCAGAACCAGGACACAAACTGACTACCCCTGCCTGAGACATTTTCGAGAACCGGTCAACCACCATAAGGATAACTGTGTTGCCCTGGGAGTTGGGTAACTCCACAATGAAATACATAGACAAGTGAGTCCAGGGCCTCTCTCCATTGGGTAGGGGTTGTAGGAGGCCCACTGGTAGGTGTCGTGGAGTCTTACTCTGAGCACACATGGAACAGGCAGCTATGAATGGGGTTACATCAGCACATAAACTAGGCCACAGAATTGTTGGGAAATGGCCCAAAAGAGTTAATTCTTCGCAGGGTGGCCAGCAGCCTTGGGAGAATGGTAAATCTGGAGCACGGCAGTACGGAGATTCTCTGGGACAAAGCAGCGGTCACACGGTTTCTCAGGAGGAGCATCGACCTGAGCAGCAAGAATTTTGTCACCCAAAGGAGAAGTGAGACTGGTGTGAACCGTAGCCAGAATACGATCAGGAGGAATCACAGGAACCGAAACCGACTCTTGGGCCTCGTACACACGACCGTTTTTCTCGTCCAAAACAGTCAAGAAAAGTGCCGCAAGAGTTTTTTTGTCTAGAAAAACGTTCGTGTGTATGGTTTTACGACGAGAAAATTGCCGAGAATCTCGACGAGAAAATAGAGAACCTGCTCTCTATTTTCTCGTCAGGATTCCAGATTTCCTCGTCGTGTTTCTCGTCGGCCTGTTTTGTGACGAGAAAATGGTTCGTGTGTATGCTTTTACGACTCTTCCAAAAGCGCGCATGCTCACAAGCAACTATGAGACGGGAGCGCATCTTCTGGTAAAACAAGCCTTCGTAATGGAGAGAGCATATTCGTCACGCTCAAAAATATTTCATCGTTTAAATGTTCTGCATTGAAATCTTCGTTAGAATGTTACATTAATCAAAACGAGTGACCTTCTTTTACTGCTGATATTCACACAGAGTTATGCCTTATTTTTAACCTTTTTCATGCTGCTCTTTATAAGATTTATGTGTATTATATCGTGCAAGTTTTTTGGAATAATTTAAATGGTTAGATTTTTCAAAATGATGTTAATTATAATTTCACAATGTTTTGATAGCGATCTCCCATTTAATTTTGGAATCTATATTATTTAAATTTCCCACCATGTTTTTGTGCTAATCAGATTTAGTTATTCTTTTGGGGGGGTGATATCTGTGCCTTTTATTGTCAGTCAAATGTATCTGCTTACTCCAAAGCTTGATTTTGTTTATTTAAAAATACACATAGTCAAGTATGAACTTAAACAAAAAACACATTTATTCATGTTTATAAATTAAATAAAGAGAAGGCAGCGCTGGAGAAGCTGCTGCCATTTGTGCATCCCAGGGACCCCAGAGCACACAGCAACCCTGTGTGGACACTAAAATTGGGAGCTTGAGAAGGCCAACATTTCTGAACACAATCTGATGCTGGCCTCCCAGAGGTCAGGAACTGCAGCAGGTGATATATATGTCCCAAGTGTGTGGTACTACAACAGGCTGCCTTCTGTCCGACCACAATGAAGCAAGGCCATCACTTCCTCTTCTTCCTGGCAACCTTCCCTGCAGCCTTTCCTGAAGCCTTCCCTGCAGCCTTTCCTGAAGCCTTCCCTGCAGCCTTCCTTCTTCGTTTGGCTGGAGGCTGGCCCACTGGAGGGGTACTCCTGTCAGGAGGAGGAGGTGGAGGTGTAGCAGAAGGGGGTGGGGCAGAAGAAGAAGGTGGAGATGTAGCAGAAGGGGGTGGGGCAGAAGAAGAAGGTGGAGGTGTAGCAGAAGGGGGTGGGGCAGAAGAAGAAGGTGGAGGTTGAGGTTGGGTCAGTTGGGCCACCTCACATATGGCGGTATTGGGTGTGATTTTCTCCATCACCCCCTTGTTGAGCAAGGTGATGAGCAGGGGCTCGCATAGGAGGCGTTGCTCCATGCTCATCACCTTGAACTTAGCCTCCACTAGGCCGGCAATGGCCTCTTCAGGGGATGTGGGCTCCTTGAGGGTGGCATGGGCCTCTTTAATAAGGGCCATTGCTGCCTCACTGGTTGTCCTGTCCCTCCTGCCTCTTTTGTGAAGCCGGATGGGAGGCACCTGGGATCTGGTGCTTCTCCTTTGCCCTGCCACCTCCTGGCTGCCACTGGGCCCTGCCACCTCCTGGCTGCCACTGGGCCCTGCCACCTCCTGGCTGCCACTGGGCCCTTCCTCCTCCTGCCTGACAGTTTCCAGACCCTCCTCCTGGCTGATTTCATCCTGTGTATGAAAAAGGAACATAGTTTAATATGTTGGTTTAATCTTTGCATCAAACTTTGTTATCCTGATTGAAGCAATTAGAATGTAAATGCATAAATCCTTGCTTTAAATTTACCACTACATCAGATTGACTATTTAGCACCCAATTAAGTGCAGAATAATGTCTACAGATCTTGATTTCACTTGTGGAATCCAAAATAATGTATGTTTCTCATCCTGACATATTTGTCAAACATTAATTTTATCCCAATACATTTTCAGTTAATACTATACCTGGCTCCAGATGGCCAAATCTGGATCATCCAGGATGGCTGCCTCCTCTTGCTCCAGAGAAGGCTCAGGTTGGCTGCAGGGAAGTCTGGGGGGAAGAGTGGAGAGTGATGGCCTTGTGTCAATGTGGTCATCCAGGAAGGACATCCTGTTGTAGTACCACAAAATCGGGACATAAACATCATCTGCTGCTGCTCCTGACCTCTGAGAAGCCAGCACCTTAGAGCGTTCAGTCCTGTAGGTACCTCTCAAGCTCCCAATTTTAGTGTCCACTTGTTTTGCTGTGGCTGTGGGCACCTTGGTATGCACAAATGGGAGCAGCTTCTCCAGCGCTGCTTTTCTCACCCCTTTTTTTTATGGATGGGGTTTTTCGTCTCCCACAGAGCCGGCAGCTCCCTTACCCGGTCAATAAATTCCGCCAGGAACTCTTTGTCGCTAATAAAGACATTCATATTGTATCTGCAAGTTAAATAAATTATATTTAACTAATCTGAGGCAAACAGTCTAACCTCCTTAACATCCTAGTCACCATATATATCCTCCAACAATCTCAAGACAGTATAGGCCAACAATTTTTACAAGTCACAAAATCACATACCTTCGTTCGCACGTCCGTCACTTGAACTCCTCTCTCCGCACACCGAACGTACTATAGTCACATGTGTGTTTGCTATATACACACACCACGCATGCGTCAAAATTCGAACACGTTGCTCCGCACACGTCGCCCGCCCATGACGTTCTAACTAACATCTTTTCCCCACCCCTTCTCTTTCGGCGCGCAGACAGATATGGCGGAGTTACAGCAGGTGTCTGATAATTCCGCAACTAGCGAGGAGACAAGCCCGGAGACCGAGGACACGTCACGATCAAGGAGGAGATTCAAGGCATCGAATATGTCTTTGGCGGAGATGGCGGAGATGGTGGACATCTTGGTCAAGGCTGATTATGATGCCAAGCATGGGCCGTATAGCAAACCAAATAGAAGGAAGGCCAAAATCCTCACTAAAGTTGTGAAGAGTCTGAGGGCGAAGTTCGGGGTGAAACGCTCAAATGAGCAGCTCAGAAAGAGGTGGTCAGACCTCAAACTGAGGGAGCCAGACCAGTTGAGGAGCATAAAGAGGATGCTCGCTAAAAGTAAGTAAAATGTCGACGTTTCTGCTATTAATCTTTTTATAAACTGACATGTTTTTTTTTTTTTTTTATCATATTGGACTCCCTTCCAAAATGTAATATTTTGAACTTGGTTGGGCACAGTAATCGTTCGTTACGTTACCGACACTTCGTTCGGCCACTATCCGCGGTTTTGGCTTATTTAAGAGCCACAAAAGTAATTAGACATCTGCCATTTTTGATCAACTATTGTGGATAATTTTTTAGTCTAGATGATGTGTTTGTAAAGAGAATGAAATGCAAACTTTTATCAGTGTAAAGGAGAGGACACTCAGCAGCTGCTTCCACATCTGTACTTTGGAGCACTATAGTGTGGGCCACCAGACCCGCCTTTTTTGGGTGTCCCACACAGGTGCATCAGAGAATTTTTGTGGTGCCTCCATGTCAAAAAAATGACATCCAAATGTGAATACTAAACATATTTGGGGTCATAAATAATGCATTCTTCTTTAAATTCCGCACAAACACACACTTGTACCCCACTTACAAGCAATTTAGCCTGTTTTTATTTTAACAATGATATTTACAGTGTGATAAATAGACCTTTGGTTTTATTCTCATAGGGGAGAGAAGACTGGGAGGAGGACACTCCAGGGAGCACATGCACCCCACAACTTCCAAGCAACCCCAAACTCCCAAAGACCCACAACCGAAAGATGTGCAGGAAGTTGAGGTGGAGGAAGGAGAAGTGCAGGAAGGAGAGGTGGATGACGTTGTGGATCTGGTCACCACAACAGGTCAGTATCTGACACCACAGCTTCAGGTAAGCGAGGTAGGCCTGCAGAGTTATAATACTTTTTTTTTTTGGTTTTTAGGGGATGTAAATGTTGTGAAGGATAGTACACGGTTCTCTGCTGACAGTGCCCTCCGCCTCATCCAGCAAGTGATGGAATGTAGCACGGAACTGGACCTAATTAAACAAAGAATCCATGTGATGGAACAAACATTTAAAGACATTCTCGATGTTTTGGGGAGAATTCAATAAGCCATCCAAACACATTTGTTTTTACATGTTTGTTTTTATAATTTTTTCTAATTTTTTGACTATCAAACCAGCTAAAAATTGAATATGCACACAGTGTGTCAACATGTGCTATCTGCCATCAGGGGATATCCATGTACGTCTTTTGTGGGTGCAACCCCTTCCTCGTATCAAAAGTCGGTGAACTGAGGAAGGGGATGCACCCCCAAAACACGTCCATTGATCACCCCTGATGGCAGATAGCACATGTTGACAATAGGGATCAGGATTGTAAACTTCCTATATGAAAAAAAAAACAAATGTGTGCATATTCAATTTTTGGCTGGGCAAGGGGTGGCAGGACCCCATATTAGGACGGGCACATAGAGACATAGTTTGTGTAAGTGAATGTCTCCGATTGCTCAGAGGTATCCAATGTTGTAATTTTTGAAATGCAACTGTTATTTTTGTATTTTCATAAGCCAAAAATTGCCGGGTTGGGACCAGGCCAACCCCAAAGTAAAAAAAAATAAAAAAAAATGAAGAGAATGTGCACAGAGTAAAATATTTGACCACAAACAACGTGTAGCTTCTTTTTATAATACCCTCTAAGCTTATTTGGTTCTTTTGTAAGGTTACATAGTGAAATGGTTGTTATTTACTAAAGTAAAATACACTTGCCACTACAAATGCACAAAGACAAACTAGGAGACAGGAAAGAACAAATAATTAAAGGTTTAAACAAGATTTTTATTGGGATACTTAGACATAGGCTGGCATAGGAATTGCCCCCCTACCCGTGAAATACTCCATGTATTTGTCCCGAACCACACGGGCATTTTGGGGGGGCAAGCCAAGACGGGCAGATTCCAGGCCCGGAAGGGGATTTGCAGGGGAAAGTCCAGCCTCTGGCAAAACTGAGGCCATATATGAATTAGATTTGCGGCAAAGAAAATTGTGTAGCACACAGCAGCATAACACTACATAGTTTATTTTGTAGTCCGCCAAGTGGATGGAAGTCATAAAAAGGCGGAACCGGCTGGCCATTATGCCTAAGGCATTTTCAACGACTCTTCGGCCCCTGGCCAGCCGGTAATTGAACACCCTCTTCTCTGGGGTCAGGGTCCTCTGTGGAAATGGCCTCATAAGATGCCGTCCGAGTCCGAAGGCTTCATCAGCCAAGAAAACAAAGGGGAGTCCTTCAATATTCCCTGCATCCGGTGGCAATGCAAGGTCGTCACTCTGGAGACGGAGGGCAAACTCCGTCTGGATGAAGGATCCCCCATCGGACATCCGGCCATTCTTCCCTACATCAACATAGAGGAATTCATACCGTGCTGACACCACCGCCATCAGCACAATGCTATGAAACCCCTTGTAGTTGTAGTAGTAGGACCCAGAACGGGGTGGCGGCACGATGCGGACGTGCTTCCCGTCTATGGCACCACCGCAGTTGGGGAAGTCCCACCGCGTGGCAAACTCCAATGCCACAGTCTGCCATTCCTGTGGCGTGGAAGGAAGCTGGGGAGTCAAACAAGATGAAATAATATTAGAAAAACAAAGTCATACATTACAAGGAAATTCTATCCCAAAGAATAAGAGGCCAACATCAATCTAATTATACGTTTATTAAGGTGTGTAAAAAAAGGATAATGGAAGGCTCATTTATCATATTCATCACCCCCTCTGATGGGCCATTACTAAATTATTTTGGGGGGGGAGATGTGTTTGGCCACAGGATAGCATTGCAGTGGCGGTGCGTCCAGAGTGGGCGCTGGAGCACTGCCCCCTCTCTCCTGTGCCCATCACTCAGAACAATACATAGGTTCATGCGTTGCATGAACCTATGTATTGTCTATGCCGCACACTATTCAGGTGGATGGCCTCTTGTAAAGCGACCGACATATGAATCATTGCGGCATTTAGGGGGTTAAAATTGCATAGCAGAAACAGGTAGTAAAATAGTCTTGCAAATTACAACCTGAGGGATGTAATTGGCTTCCTAAAAGAAAAATCGGGGACGCGGGGGGGGGGGGCATTCCTTGGGTAAACACTGACAGGCTGCTCTGCCAATCATGTTCACCAAGTCTGTTTAATAGTAACATGATTGGCTGATGCAACATGAAGGGAAGGAGAAGACATCAAGGACAGAAGAAGGATGGCGCTGACCACAAGAAGGTAAGTGCAGGGCTGGGGGGAAACTGGCTGCATTAGAGGGGACTAAATGGCTGCATTTGAGGGAACAAAATGGCTGCATTGGAGGGGACAACCGGGGGCGTTTAATAGGCAACAGAGCAAAAAAGGAGGAAGTTTATTTCCTAAATTGGGGTTTGAACCCCCCAACATTTGGAGCAACAGGCGCCCCTGCTGGAAAAGTTAGTGAAGGGAAATATTTAGGGAGGAGAAAAAAGGGGCAATCTAAAGCTTCCAACATGCATGGGGACAAAGGGGACATTCTCAGCATATTACAATCATGGTAATTAGGGAAGGATGAAAGAAATACAATACATTAGCATACATGTAATACCTAAAATGTGATGTTAAGGGAGCAAACTTACCCTAATATAGTCCTCCTGCAGGACTTGGATGATGGCAGAACAGGTGTCTGGGATTATGAGGCCCAGAGCCTGGGGGGAGATGCCTGTGGTGAACTTCAAGTCCTGAAGACTTCTCCCTGTCGCCAGGTAACGCAACGTGGCGATGAGCCTCTGCTCAGCACTGATGGCTTCCCGCATAACGGTGTCCTTCCTGGTAATATAGGGGGACACCAAAGCCAACAGTTCCTGAAAAACGGGGTCAGACATCCTCAGAAAATTCCTGTAGTCCTCAGGATTATTCTCGACGATCTCCCGCAGCAGAGGCATGTGGCAGAATTGGTCCCGCTGGAGCAACCAATTCTTGGTCCATGAACTCCTCCTCACACCATTCATGGACTGGTCTTGGTCCAAAACAAGCAGACCAACACCAAGCGCACGCACAGCACGAACTCGACGACGAGAACGTCCAGGCGACATGGCTAGGAAACGGTCGTCTAATCAGAACGTACAGAACAGAACGCACTTTAGAACAGCAAGGCCTATGAATAACGAACTGAAAATCAGAAACGAACAGGCAAGAACGCACTGTAAAACAGATACGACCTGCCTAGACGCCCTGAAAGTCAAGATACGAACCCACAAGCACAAACTGAACGGCAGAAAACGATCTGAAAAGTACGAAGACTGAAAAGCGCGAATCGTCTCTTCCCAAACTTTTACTTCACACGCGGTAACACGAGATCAGCAAAAGCAGCCCAAGGGGTGGCGCCAAGAAAAAAGATCTTCCCCTTTATAGTGCCGTCGTACGTGCTGGACGTGAGCGCGGAGAACAACGAGGAAATTGGGAAATGACAGTGTGTACGCATAGAAAGCTTGACGAGAAAATCGACAAGCTTAACAAGAATCTCGTCGAAAAAAACGACGTGTTTTTTACGACAAGAAACTCGGTCGTGTGTACGAGGCCTTGGAAGTGGAGGAAAATTGTCGTGACAAAGCGTCAGCCCTTACATTCTTAGTACCGGGTAAGAATGAGACAATGTAATTAAAACTTGACAAGAAAAGAGCCCATCGCGCCCTTCTGGGAGAGAGGTATTTAGCCTCAGACAAAAATGTAAGATTCTTATGGTCAGTAAGCATGAGAACCAGCACAGTGGTACCCTCGGGGAGATGTCTCCATTCTTTCAGGGCTAAAATGATCGCCAATAGCTCTCTATCACCAATCTCATAATTGCACTCCGCAGGTGACAGTTTCTTGGAAAAGTAGCCACACGGATGCATAGCGCTCTCAGAGCTAGGGCGTTGAGACAGAAGGGTGCCAGCTCAGAGAAGAAAGGGCTGAGCCCAGCCCTGACACTAACCCACGTATTTTTAGCACTTTTTAGCGAGTCCCTTGAGCTAGTACAGTAGTACTGACCAACCGGATTCTTACACTGACCTACTTGACCACTATACTAACCTACCTGATTCCTATACTGACCTGCCCGATTCCTACACTGATCACTAAACTGACCTATCTGATTGCTATACCGACCACTACACTGACCTACCTGATTCCTATACTGACCACTACACTGACCTACCTGATTCCTTCACTGTCCACTACACACATTATTATTGCTCACTGATTGGTTGCTAGACGATACTACACATAATTACCGCTTACCCATTGTTTGCTAGAGGTTACTGCACATCATTACTACAAACTGATCGGTTGCTAGAGGTTACTGCTAATTATTATTGCTCACTGATTTCTTGCAAGAGATTACAGCAGATCATTACTGTTCACTGATTGGTTGCTGAAGGTTACTGCACATCATTACCACTCACTGCTTGCTAGAGGTTACTGCACATTATTAATGCTCCCTAATTGGTTGCTAGACATTGCAGCACATCATTACAGCTCACTGATTGGTTGCTAGAGGTTACAGCACATCATTACAACCCACTGATTTGTTGCTTAAGGTTAAAGCACATCATCTCACTGCCTGCAAACCACAGACTGCGGAAGTGACGGGACCCACCAATAGACAGAAAAGAAGAACTAGAACTAATTATTAGCAATGAGGGTTGAGGGGTGGGCCGTGTATGGAGTGCAAGGCTGAGGGAATGCGCTTTGTACGGAATGAAGGGTTCAGAGGTGCACTGTGTATGGAGTGCAGGGTTTAGAGGTGCGCTGTATACGGAGTGCAGGGTTGAGGGGGTGACCTGTGTGCCGTGTTGAAGGGGGTGCGCTGTGTGTGGCGTGCAGGGTTGAGGGGGTGCGCTGTGTGTGGCGTGCAGGGTTAAGGGGGTGCGCTGTGTGTGGCGTGCAGGGTTAAGGGGGTGCGCTGTGTAAGGTGTGCAGAGTTGAGGGGGTGCACTGTGTGTGGCTTGCAGGGTTGAGTGGGGTGCGCTGTGTGTGGCTTGCAGGGTTTGAAGGGGTTGCGCTGTGTGTGGCTTGCAGGGTTGAGGGGGGTGCACTGTGTGCGGCGTGCAGGGTTGAGGGGGGTGCGCTGTGTGGCTTGCAGGGTTGAGGGGAGCGCACTGTGTGTGGCGTGCAAGGTTGAGGGGGGTTGCTGTGTACATCTCTCCCCCCCCAAATACAAAGCTTTCTTTCCCACAGATTCCAGTTCAGAGCTCAGCCCCAGCCCCCCTCCGGCTGCCATCATCCCGTACAGAGCTTTCCTCTGTAGAGGGGTACTGGCAATGTCCGTGCAGCTGCCAGTGAGGAGGGGCTTCTGTCTGTGTGGATGATGCTTCATCCTCTTCCTCCTGGCCCCGGTTTCCTCCAGTCCTGGGGTGGTCGGTGCAGGGTCAGAGTGCCGGTGTCCTGTTGAGAAACACCGGGGCTGCGTAGCAGCACACTGACAGGCACAGGCGCAGGCAGGACTCAGAAAAAGCATCCGTGGTCGGGAGTCAGGGCTGTGGGGCGGGCTAAGTGAATGGACAGCATGTCGCATGAGCCGGGATCCTGGGCCTCGTGTGTGGGGAGTAGCGTGTAATGGAGAGGATGCCTCGTGAGCTGCCTGCCCTCCTCCTTCCCCGCAGGCTCTGCATTGTTACAATCCCTTGGATCATCATGGATGGCCTTCAGTGTTCATTTACTCACTGCTGTGTCAGTGTCACCGCTGGAGCCTAAGCCGGGACTGCACCGCAACTTCTTCCTCCTAGCGAAGCGGAAGAGCTCACAGTCTCCTAGACTGCACAGCGCAGGAGAAGAGCTGCAGGTAGCCTGCCGCCTGGTGCTGCGCCCCTCTAAATTTTGCGCCCGGGGAAACCGCCCCCTGGCCCCCCCACGCTATGCCACTGCTTGGAATGGGACCTTTGGGAACTGAGCTTTGCTTGTGACACTTCCAAAAATTTGGTGTACTATGTCAGCTACAAAGTGCTTTCCAGGTTCAGTAAATTTTCATTGCCATTCCTATCTTGGCATGACATTGGTTAAGGGCTAATGTCATCCACTAGGTAAAGTGTTACACATGTCCGTTCCACATTCTTTCATCTGCCTTTCAGCCTAAAAGAAGCACCTTTCTGTTGCAGCTCCTGGATCATCTGGTCTCTGGTCTGGTTTCACTGCCTGACAATAATAACTTGATTAACTCTAGCCACCTGCAACCTTCATTAGCACCAGCTGCTTTGTTTGTGAGTATGCAAGGCCTTGCCTAATCTTGCTCACAGAGGACAGCCCAGTTGCAACAGGTGATCTCAGCACACGCTCTTTTGTTGCTAATAGCAGCGATTTCTTTGTTTTCCCATAAGAGAACGACGCCTGCAACATAGATTGCAACATATTCCTTTTATGAGGATTAGAAACAACCTGTACTGTAGAGCCATGGCTCCCTCCTGAAAATGTAGAAAATTTTTCACTCCAGTCATCTGTCTTAACAGACATACCACCAAGGTTGATGGTGTTCTTAGGGTTAAGAATTTCACTGACTACCAAAAAACACAAAGAGAAGCACTCACATTGCCACATTCGTATATATATAAGGGAACACGAGAAAAAAGGGGGTACCAGATAGGTATCCCAGGTCGGACTTTTAAGGCACAGTAAACAATGGAGAGATTAGAAAAAAATCTTACAATGTTTATTGAAAAAAATACATGGTATGAAAAGAGCATTAGAAAACAAGTTAAAAAACATATACATTATGATACATAATATATAGTGAGCCCTTATGCATCAACGCGTTTCGCTGTTAAGCTTCATCAGGACACATTCAAGGTTCAAAGATCGCAAGAAAGAGAACGGGTCTAACTATCTGAAATAAAACATATGTGTTTGTGTAGCGGGGTGTTCCCCTTTTACTTCCCGGAGACTACATCACCCAGAAACTCATTCGGCAGTGTTCACCGCAGAGACTCATGGGAGGGGTTATATAAGGAGGAGGCGCGGCTGCGCTCGGCCTCTTTGGGACACGAGACTTCAGAGACTGATCCTCCTGTGCGGATGTGTCGGAGTGCAAGGCCTGAAGCCTGAGACCTTGCGCAGCACCAAAGAGCCTTCCACCCCACTGCGAGCCTGGGTGGCTCCGGACCTCGTTTGTCTACAGCCGGGACCGGATCGAGGACCCGATCGTTGGAGACACTGTGTGTGTGTGTGACACAGTCGGTGGAAGTTCCCCGGACTGGGACCCTGTCCGGGTGGGTGAGAGGGCGTATGCCTAAACCATATACTGTTGTTGCTAATAGGCCTATAGACTGCCGTGGCCCACAAGTTGTTCTTGATACTCTCATTAGCGGACCTCAAAGGAGCGGAACTAACACTTTATATAGTACAGTGTTTACCCCATCTTTATCTTTCTCACTGGATTACAAATCATACTCTGTTAATGTGCACCACCGTTAAAGACCTGCCGGTGAAGAAAAGAATATCATCCCCTATAGACTAAGTTGTAGATATCTGAACCAGGCCTGGTCAGCTTGCTATTTTGTTTGGTTACTGCGCCACAGGACGCCTTGTTAACGGTCGCCCACTTGTTACTGTTCACTCCATATGCATAGTGTGTTAGTGCTGCAGGGCTCTGCAATATATACTGTCTGTGAACTGTTATAAATGTTAACCCCTTTCTTATCAAAAGCTTAAGTAAATCATATACCCTTTTTATACTATTATTGTCTCGATGTTTAATTACTCATACAGTATAAGAGTTTATTGCTGCCGTAACTAACTGTGCCAGTAGGGGGTCGAGTACCTTGCCGGGGGTTGGCAGAGCTGTCTTTCAGGGCCCAAACTAAATCTGCGGCCTTCTTAGTTGGAGGTATCGCTACACGTGGGGGCTCGGGTCTGGGATCCTGATACAGCAGGTGAACGCCAGAAGTGCCGGCATGGACCCCATGGATCCACAAGCGATAGAAGAGTGGTGCAAAGCCGTAAGGGCAGAGCCAAACAATTCAATAGTCATCAGCCTCCCAGGGGAGGAATGGAAGACTGAGACGGTAGAGGAGTTGATGAAGTCAGTGTCCCCAGATCACACACCATGGGTGATAGATATAAAGGCAGACCCGGATACTTCATATCAGTATGCACTAGTGCAGGGATATGCAATTAGCGGACCTCCAGCTGTTGCCAAACTACAAGTCCCATCATGCCTCTGCCTTTGGGTGTCATGCTTGATGCTGTCAAATGTCTCGCTATGCCTCATGGGACTGGTAGTTTGGCAACAGCTGGAGGTCCGCTAATTGCATATCCCTGCACTAGTGGAATACGGAGACGGGATACCAGAGGCGTGCAGGCGCAAGTGTGTAAAGACGCCAGATAATAGAACCTATAGGGTGGTGCCTGCTTTAACTATAAAGAAGGAACCATCACCGATGGGATCACCGCAGGCTGCGGCCCGCGCCTCACCAGTAAAGGGAGACAGGGTGACGCCCCCGGTGACACCCGCACCTGCCACTACTATATCACCAGAATTGATAAAGGCGATAGGAGATCTGCTAATCAAATGTCAGAAGACAAACACAGTGCATGTAGAAACTAGCTACCGGAGATTGAAGACATTCTCAGGGAAGCTCCCTGTCCCTGCAGGGGAAGAAGATTTTGATACCTGGGTGGAGCAGGCATTGCAGGCAGTAGAGGCATGGGAGGTGCCTGAAGCGCAGAAGAGGCAACGAGTGATAGAAAGCCTGAAAGGCGCAGCAGCAGAAGCAGTGAAAAGTTTTCGGTTTGGGAATGCCGATTGCACGGCTCAAGACTGTCTAGCTATGCTACAGGGAGAGTTTGGTCAATTGGAAAAGGTGACAGAGATGGTCTACCAATTTGAACATACTTTCCAACAACCAAGGGAAAAACTGTCAGAATATGTTAGGAGACTAAACAGGTTGCTGTGCAAGATTGTGTTGAAGAAGGGAATGCAGCCCCAAGATGCAGATGCGGCAAGAATGAAGCAAGTCTTAAAGGGAGCGTTACGCTCGGATCCAGTCTGGCTGCACCTGAAAACCTCGGGAGGAGGAACGTTGCTGACTTATGCTGATTTGATAAAAATCATCAGAGATGAGGAGGCGCTACAACAGGACCAGCAAATGATTAAGGCAAATGTTGTCCCCGCACAGGTGCTAGTCAACCCAGTGATGACTACTGAAAGAGACTCAGAGGTAGACACTTTAAAAGCACAAATGTCCAAGGTGTTAGAAATGTTGACCTCTTTGATGGCGAAAGACACAGAGGGTCCCAAGAGAGAGGTTCCATGGAAGGAACTATTCCCAATTGCTTTGGCACCCGCATCTTTACAAGAATGGGGAGATATAGTCTGCTTTAACTGTGGAGGAATTGGCCATGTTGTGGCTACTTGTTCCAGTCCCAAGAAGAAGAAGCTGGACAACCGCAAGCCGGCGGGAAACTCCAGAGGGCCCCGGTGAAGGAGTCAACCGGGTGCCCATCACCTTCAGTGAGCTCCAAGCTGAAAGCGAAGCAGAAAGAAAGAAGAGATAAAACGCCTCAGAAGAAATATATCATTCCTCAACAAAGATACACCCCAGAGAAAGGGGGCAAGACCCCTCAGAAGAGGCACAGCGCTCCCCAGAGGGGGTGCACACCTAGGAAAATCAATAATATCCCTCAGTGGGTCTGTACACCCATTGAGAGGAGGGAAATTAATGCATACCAGGCTCAAGAAAGATTAAAGTCCAAAGGGAACTGGATGGGAGAGAGTCCAAAGGGAAAGGGCCAGAAGAAGGCGACCCCTGCCGGGCCATATCCGGAGAGGCTAGTAGGCCCCTCTCCCATAGTGCACATTCAAGTGGAGGGAGTCTACACCAGAGCCATCTTGGATACTGGGGCACAAGTGACCCTGTTATACCGAGATTTCTACGAGAAGCACTTGAGTCACCTGCCCATCCAGAAGATAGAGGGACTAGAGATATGTGGGATTGGGACCCAGAATTTCCCCTACGATGGCTATTTGCCTGTCAGGATGATCTTTGACCCATCCGTGGCTGGAAAAGCTGAAGTGTTTGATACTCTGGCGGTTTTATGCCCTCGGCCGCCAGGAGCCAACAAGAGCTCCCTTATAATAGGAACAAACACGGACCTGGTCCGAAGACTTCTGACCCCTCTAGTGAAAGAGAAGGGGTCAGCGGCCACCAAGATTCACCCCATGCTGAAGACGGCTTATCAACGGCTGGTCCTAGAGCAGAAGACCCCTGAAGAGGGGATAGGGAAGGTGTGGAGACTTGGAAGAGAAGGGGTGGTGTTGCAGCCCGGTGAAGTAACCTGTCTCAGAGCCACTGTGAAGCTTACTTGGGAGCAACCTGGACCCTTTGTCCTGTTGGAGTCTGACCCAAGGGAAGAGTTCCCCAGCCTGGAAGTGATACCAGAAGTGATTCCGCTGAAGGCCCTGAAGAAGGCCCATTGTAGAGTTCCAGTGAGTGTTAGGAACAATACAGATGGACCCATGGGAATCCCAGCCAGAATGCTGCTGGGCCAGGTGAGCCCTGCTGCCCCGGTCAACTTGTCGGAAGTAAAGGGGGCGGGCGAAGGAGGAGATGCTTGGGAGAAGCTATCCATGGAAAACCCGAACCTGCTCAGGGCTTGGAAGGAGAGAGCCAAGGCCCAGTTGACCAGATGGGAGAAGATCTTCTCCAGGGATGAATTCGATGTGGGGTGTGCAAGGAGTGCCACCCATCGGATCCGCCTCCAAGAAGATAAGCCCTTCAGGGAGAGGGTCAGGCAGGTCCCACTAGCAGATCTGGAGGATCTAAGGAAACAACTTGCAGAATTGAAAAGGACCGGTGTGATACGGGAGTCCAGAAGCCCTTATGCCTCACCGATAGTGGTGGTCAGGAAGAAGAATGGATCATTGAGGCTCTGTATCGATTACAGGACCCTTAACAGGAGAACCATACCCGACCAGTACACCACTCCGAGGATAGAGGATGCCTTGCAGAGCTTATCTGGAGCCAAGTGGTTCAGCGTTATGGATCTCAAGAGTGGATACTATCAGATCCCTATGCACCCAGAAGACAAGGAGAAGACAGCATTCATAACCCCAGTGGGATTCTTTGAATTCGACCGGATAACCCAAGGTCTGTCTGGAGCCCCAGCTACTTTCCAACGTCTCATGGAAAAGACTGTAGGGGACATGAACCTTATTGAAGTCCTTGTATACCTTGACAATGTCATTGTCTTTGGAAGAACCCTGGAGGAACACGAGGAGAGGCTGGAAAAAGTCTTGAGGAGACTCAGTGAGGAGGGACTCAAGCTTTCGCCTGAGAAGTGTCGGTTCTACCAATCTTCTGTGAATTATCTGGGACACATAGTGTCTGAAGAAGGGGTGGCCACAGACCCTGAGAAACTGGAGGCAGTTACCTCCTGGCCGCGACCCACCACAGTAACAGAACTCCGGTCCTTCTTGGGGTTCTGCTCCTATTACAGGAGGTTTGTGGAAGGATTTGCCCGAATTGCTAGACCATTGAATGAACTGCTCAAGACTGAGGGAGAAGAGGACGACTCAGGACCCCGGAAGCCGGGAGAGTCAGTCCAAGATCAGTGGAACCAGAAATGTGAAGAGGCCTTCCAGGCATTGAAGAAGAGCCTAACCACTGCTCCAGTCTTGGCCTATGCAGACCCAACCAAACCCTATGAACTACACGTAGATGCTAGTCATGACGGTCTGGGGGGAGTGCTTTATCAAGAACACAAAGGGCAACTGCGGCCCATTGCCTACGTGAGCAGGAGCCTGACCCCCTCTGAGAAAAACTACCCCACTCATAAACTGGAGTTCTTGGCCCTTAAGTGGGCGGTAGTAGACAAGCTCAAAGACTACCTGTATGGGGCGGAGTTCATTGTGAAGACCGACAACAACCCCCTGACCTACTTATTCACTACAGCAAAACTGGACGCCACTGGACACAGGTGGCTGGCCGCATTGTCTGGATTCAATTTCAGCCTAAAGTACAGGCCAGGGATTGGGAATTGAGATGCAGACGCTCTGTCCAGGAGATCCCATGGTCCCAACTGTGACATGGAAGACTGGACTCAAGTAGCACCTGATGGGGTGCGGGCCCTTTGTCAAGGGGCTGAATTGCAAGCCAGAGGGGGCTCAAGGGCGGAAGAGATAGGAGTTACCATGGTAGGAGTCCCCAAACAATACTGTGGAGTAACTCAGCTGGGAGAAGACTATCTGCCAAAGTTGTCCAAGAAGGAACTGAGAAGTGACCAGTTAGAAGATCCAATGGGGAAATTGGTTCTGGAAGCTCTGGAGAATCAGGATCCAAACAAACTCCTGAGTCACTCCTCAAAAGAAGCCCGCCTGTTGAGGAAAGAGTGGGACAGGTTGCAGGTACATCAGGGAGTGGTCTACCGAAGGGTGACTCAGAAGATAAATGGCAACTGTTCCTCCCAGAGAAACATCGAGAGACTGTTCTGATTGCCCTGCATGACAATCATGGTCACCTAGGGGCTGAAAGGACCTTTCAACTTGTTAGAAGTCGGTTCTATTGGCCCTGCATGAGGGCAGAGGTAGAAGAGTACTGCCACTCATGTGCACGTTGCATCCAGAGGAAGACTTTACCTCATTAAGCTGCCCCAATGGGCCATCTACAAAGTCAAGGCCCAATGGATCTGGTATGCATTGATTTCCTCTGCCTCAAACCCGATCTGAGTGGACTAGGAAATGTTCTGGTGATAACCGATCATTTCACCCGGTATGCCCAAGCTTTCCCAACCAAAGACCAGAAGGCTTCCACAGTAGCCAAAATACTCATGGAGAAGTATTTTGTCCATTATGGGCTGCCCCAACGACTTCATTCAGATCAAGGAAGGGACTTTGAGAGTCGACTGATCCGGAAACTCCTGGATTCGTTGGGAATCAAGAAGACTCGAACTACCCCTTAACACCCACAGAGAAATGCTCAGCCAGAGAGGTTTAACCGAACCTTGCTCAACATGTTGGGGACTCTGGAAAGTGAGAAGAAGCAACATTGGAGCAAACACATAGCAGCAATAGTACATGCTTACAACTGCACCACTAGTGATGCTACAGGCTACTCCCCCTATCGACTCATGTTTGGGAGAGAGGCGAGACTGCCTGTGGACTTGGCCTTTGGCACCTCTCTGGACCATTCCTCAGCCACATCCCACAAAGGATATGTGGACAGGCTCAGACACAGCCTGAAAGTGGCCTATGAACAAGCTCAAGCGGCCTCAGATCAAAGAGGAGCTCGGAACAAAAGAAACTTCGACTTGAAGGTCCGGATACAAGACCTACAGCCCGGAGATAGAGTACTGTTACGCAATCTGGGGGTCCCTGGAAAGCACAAACTTGCGGACAGATGGAGATCTGAACCCTATGTCATCTGTAGGAAGTTGCTGGGCCTACCTGTCTATAAGTTGAAGCCAGAAGGGAGGGTAGGCCCACTGAAGACGTGGCATCGAAACCACCTGCTCCCACTTGCTGAGGCAGTCAGGATACCTCCCGTGAGAGATTCTCCTGAACCGGTCTCTATTCTGGATACTCCCAGGCCAAACACTCGGTCGCAGACCTCCCGAGCTGAAGATGGAGAGGCCTCTCAACTTAGTGAAGATGAAGAAAGAGAACTTGATTGGTTCTGGCCTTCCCCAACTCCAGGAACTTCCACTATAGATCTTCCACCTACTGAAAACACTCTAGATGGAACACTGAACCCAGAGGCCACAGAGTCCATCCCATCTAGTCCTTCATCAGATCACTGGGAAGATGCCCGTGATAGTTACTCAGAGGAAGAGGAGCCTGTGGCGCCAGAGCCAGAAGTCCCAAGAGAGCAAAGGGCTCGAAGAGTCATCCGGCCTTCTAAGAGGCTGACCTACCCACAAATGGGGAATAGCTCGGAGGACTCTGTAGTTACTGCTAGGAGAAATGCTGAGAATCCAGATCCCTCCACTGTCCATTTGGTGGAGGGCAACCCCAGCTCACTCTCTGGCACAGTTAGGCAGGCCACCCATGATAATGTGACCTGTGGGCAAGGGAATTCTACCCCTCAGTTTTGGTGGGAATTCCCTATGCCAACATCGTTCGCAGAATTGTCTAAAGTTGTAAATAGTCTTTGTTAAGGTTTATCTTTGGGGACCAAAGAGTTCAAGTGGGGGGAGTGTGTAGCGCGGTGTTCCCCTTTTACTTCCCGGAGACTACATCACCCAGAAACCCATTCGGCAGTGTTCACCGCAGAGACTCATGGGAGGGGTTATATAAGGAGGAGGCGCGGCTGCGCTCGGCCTCTTTGGGACACGAGACTTCAGAGACTGATCCTCCTGTGCGGATGTGTCGGAGTGCAAGGCCTGAAGCCTGAGACCTTGCACAGTACCAAAGAGCCTCCCACCCCACTGCGAGCCTGGGTGGCTCCGGACCTCGTTTGTCTACAGCCTGGACCGGATCAAGGACCCGATCGTTGGAGACACTGTGTGTGTGTGTGACACAGTCGGTGGAAGTTCCCCGGACTGGGACCCTGTCCGGGAGGGTGAGAGGGCGTATGCCTAAACCATATACTGTTGTTGCTAATAGGCCTATAGACTGCCGTGGCCCACAAGTTGTTCTTGATACTCTCATTAGAGGACCTCAAAGGAGCGGAACTAACACTTTATATAGTACAGTGTTTACCCCATCTTTATCTTTCTCACTGGATTACAAATCATACTCTGTTAATGTGCACCACCGTTAAAGACCTGCCGGTGAAGAAAAGAATATCATCCCCTATAGACTAAGTTGTAGATATCTGAACCAGGCCTGGTCAGCTTGCTATTTTGTTTGGTTACTGCGCCACAGGACGCCTTGTTAACGGTCGCCCACGTGGCGCACTTGTTACTGTTCACTCCATATGCATAGTGTGTTAGTGCTGCAGGGCTCTGCAATATATACTGTCTGTGAACTGTTATAAATGTTAACCCCTTTCTTATCAAAAGCTTAAGTAAATCATATACCCTTTTTATACTATTATTGTCTCGATGTTTAATTACTCATACAGTATAAGAGTTTATTGCTGCCGTTACTAACTGTGCCAGTAGGGGGTCGAGTACCTTGCCGGGGGTTGGCGGAGCTGTCTTTCAGGGCCCAAACTAAATCTGCGGCCTTCTTAGTTGGAGGTATCGCTACATTTGTAATTATGATAATGATAATAACACACATCTTAAAAAACACACTGTTCTGTCCAAAACAAGAGTCACAGCACACATGGATACAAAACAAAGATACCTTGCAGGAGAATAATTCAATAGTTTGTAAACAAGAAGTTGAAAGGGCCAGCTATAATAATCGATACCAAAAACAGCGGTAAGCTCAGCAGCCTAGTAATATACAGTACATACTGTATATTGTAAATAGAAAAGATGAAAGCGATATCCCAAAAGAAGAACCTACTAGCTCATATAAATCAAGGATCATCACAAAGTGGGTTCCAAGCAGAAGTGAGATGAACAAACCCAGCGAGGACAGGGGATCAGTATAGACAAACTACCGGAATATAGGGTAATATAGACCTTAAGTCCAAAATGTTTTGATAACTATGTAGTCTCAAAATATACAGGCCCAAATGTACACAGACAGAGTAACTGTAATACACTCCGCACCAAATATTCCCTTTAAGATGGTCTAAAATGGAAGAAGTAAGCAAACAACAAATTATATTAAAATCCCTCAAATTAGCAGGAGACCGCAAGAAATATATATAATTGATGAGCACAGGGGAAGCAGCTGTACTTACTCTCGATAAGGAGAAATCTCAGGTGACCCCCTGGGAGAAAGCCATATGCTAGTCACACGGCGAATGCATAGCTGAAGCCTATTTATAACCCCTTGGGAGGTGAAAATCGCGCTAAAACACAGCAGCGTGTCGGCGGTGACGTCATACGCCTGCGCAGGAGTGGGACAATACCAATGCGTAACGTCCCGTCGTGACTGAGACGTCAGCAGCGGGAAACGGCGTGACATGTGCGAGAGGAGCCCAGCAATGCTTCGCACATCCACGACGCACGCCCCGCGGAAAGGCACCACCCCCAGCCAGAACAGTGAAGGCAAATGGGGATGCCCGGAGCACATCAGCGTCATCAAAAAAGGACTCTTAATCCAGGACGCACACAAAAGATGGCATCATACAAAAGACACATCCCAAACGAAAAATAGAAATAATAATAAAACAATAAAAAAAATGGCAGGACAGGCCCTCAGGGGATTGTGGTATTTACGGATAGGCTATATGATCTGTCAATCAGGGATCATCGCTTTGCACCATCTGTGCAAGAACAGATCGAATGGACAGACAGTGGTTATAAAATTTAGTTGAACGCTCAAATACCATAGTATAATTAATTGTAATTAATTGTAATAATACATATATAGGAATGCATTGTTTAGAGCAGGGGTCTCCAAACTTTTCAACACAAGGGCCACATTGTAGATTTTACAAGTATTCGGGGGCCGAAAAAAATCAGTTATGTACAAATGAATTAATCGTCATTCCCATCATCAGTGTCCCCAACATAATTTTCCCCATTATCAGTGTCCCCAGCAGAGTTTTCCCCATTATCAGTGTCCCCAGCAGAGTTTTCACATCAGTGTCCCCAGCAGAGTTTTCCCCATTGGTGTCCCCAGCAGAGTTTTCCCCATCAGTATCCCCAGCAGAATTTTCCCCCTTATCAGTGTCCCCAGCAGAGTTTTCCCCATTATCAGTGTCCCCAGCAGAGTTTTCACATCAGTGTCCCCAGCAGAGTTTTCCCCATCGGTGTCCCCAGCAGAGTTTTCCCCATCAGTATCCCCAGCAGAATTTTCCCCATTATCAGTGTCCCCAGCAGAGTTTTCCCCATTATCAGTGTCCCCAGCAGAGTTTTCCCATCAGTGTCCCCGGCAGAGTTTTCTCCATTGGTGTCCCCAGCAGAATTTTCCCCATCGGTGTCCCCAGCAGAATTTTCCCCATCGGTGTCCCCAGCAGAATTTTCCCCATTATCAGTGTCCCCAGCAGAGTTTTCCCCATTATCAGTGTCCCCAGCAGAGTTTTCCCATCAGTGTCCCCGGCAGAGTTTTCTCCATTGGTGTCCCCAGCAGAATTTTCCCCATCGGTGTCCCCAGCAGAATTTTCCCCATCGGTGTCCCCAGCAGAATTTTCCCCATCGGTGTCCCCAGCAAATTTTTCCCCATCGGTGTCCCCAGCTATTTTTTTCCCATCGGTGTCCCCAGGGTTCAAGGGTAAGCTATGTACAGGGTACAGGGGTGAGCTATGTACAGAGTGCAGGGTTAAGGGGTGCGCTATGTGCAGAGGGTGAGGTGGGTGCGAAGGGTGAGGTGGGTGCAGGGTGCAGAGGGTGAGGTGGGTGCAGAGGGTGAGGTGGGTGCAGGGTGCAGAGGGTGAGGTGGGTGCAAAGGGTGGGTGCAGGGTGCAGAGGGTGAGGTGGGTGCAGGGTGCAGAGGGTGAGGTGGGCGCAGGGTGCAGAGGGAGGGTGCAGAGGGTGGGTGCAGAGGGTGGGGTGGGTAAAGGGTGCAGAGGGTGAGGTGGGCGCAGGGTGCAGAGGGAGGGTGCAGAGGGTGGGTGCAGAGGGTGGGTGCAGAGGGTGGGGTGGGTACAGGGTGCAGAGGATGAGGTGGGCGCAGGGTGCAGAGGGAGGGTGCAGAGGGTGGGTGCAGGGTGCAGAGGGAGGGTGCAGAGGGTGAGGTGGGTGCAGGGTGTGGAGGGTGAGGTGGGTGCAGGGTGCAGAGGGTGAGGTGGGTGCAGAGGGTGAGGTGGGTGCAGGGTGCAGAGGGTGAGGTGGGTGCAGGGTGCAGAGGGTGGGTGCAGGGTGCAGAGGATGAGGTGGGTGCAGGGTGCAGAGGGTGGGTGCAGGGTGCAGAGGGTGAGGGGGGCGCAGGGTGCAGAGGGTGGGTGCAGGGTGCGGAGGGCGAGGTGGGTGCAGGGTGCGGAGGGTGAGGTGGGTGCAGAGGGTGAGGTGGGTGCAGGGTGCAGATGGTGGGTGTAGGGTGCAGAGGGTGAGGTGGGTGCAGAGGGTGGGTGCAGGGTGCAGAGGGTGAGGTAGAGGGAGGGTGTAGAGGGTGGGTACAGGGTGTAGAGGGTGAGGTGGGCGCAGGGTGCAGAGGGAGGATGCAGAGGGTGAGGTGGGTACAGGGTGCAGAGGGTGAGGTGGGTGCAGAGGGAGGGTGCAGAGGGTGAGGTGGGTACAGGGTGCAGAGGGTGGGTGCAGGGTGCAGAGGGAGGGTGCAGAGGGTGAGGTGAGTACAGGGTGCAGAGGGTGAGGTGGGTGCAGAGGGAGGGTGCAGAGGGTGGGTGCAGGGTGCAGAGGGAGGGTGCAGAGGGTGAGGTGGGTACAGGGTGCAGAGGGTGGGTGCAGGGTGCAGAGGGAGAGTGCAGAGGGTGAGGTGAGTACAGGGTGCAGAGGGTGAGGTGGGCGCAGGGTGCAGAGGGAGGGTGCAGAGGGTGGGAGCAGGGTGCAGATGGTGAGGTGGGCGCAGGGTGCAGAGGGTGGGTGCAGGGTGCAGAGGGAGGGTGCAGAGGGTGAGGTGAGTACAGGGTGCAGAGGGTGAGGTGGGCGCAGGGTGCAGAGGGTGGGAGCAGGGTGCAGATGGTGAGGTGGGCGCAGGGTGCAGAGGGTGGGTGCAGGGTGCAGAGGGAGGGTGCAGAGGGTGAGGTGGGTACAGGGTGCAGAGGGTGAGGTGGGCGCAGGGTGCAGAGGGAGGGTGCAGGGTGCAGAGGGTGTGGTGGATGTAGAGTGCATGGCTCCCCCTTCCCAGAGGGTGGGTGCAGAGGGTGGGGTGGGTACAGGATGCAGAGGGTGAGGTGGGCGCAGGGTGTAGAGGGAGGGTGCAGAGGGAGGGTGCAGGGTGCAGAGGGAGGGTGCAGAGGGTGAGGTGGGTACAGGGTGCAGAGGGTGCAGGGTGCGGAGGGTGAGGTGGGTGCAGGGTGCGGAGGGTGAGGTGGGTGCAGGGTGCAGAGGGTGAGGTGGGTGCAGAGGGTGAGGTGGGTGCAGGGTGCAGAGGGTGAGGTGGGTGCAGAGGGTGGGTGCAGGGTGCAGAGGGTGAGGTGGGTGCAGAGGGTGGGTGCAGGGTGCAGAGGGTAAGGTGGGCGCAGGGTGCAAAGGGTGGGTGCAGGGTGCGGAGGGTGAGGTGGGTGCAGGGTGCGGAGGGCGAGGTGGGTGCAGGGTGCAGAGGGTGAGGTGGGTGCAGGGTGCAGAGGGTGGGTGTAGGGTGCAGAGGGTGAGGTGGGTGCAGGGTGCAGAAGGTGGGTGCAGGGTGCGGAGGGTGAGGTGGGTGCAGGGTGCGGAGGGCGAGGTGGGTGCAGGGTGCGGAGGGCGAGGTGGGTGCAGGGTGCAGAGGGTGAGGTGGGTGCAGAGGGTGAGGTGGGTGCAGGGTGCAGAGGGTGGGTGTAGGGTGCAGAGGGTGAGGTGGGTGCAGGGTGCAGAGGGTGAGGTGGGCGCAGAGTGCAGAGGGTGGGTGCAGGGTGCAGAGGGTGAGGTAGAGGGAGGGTGCAGAGGGTGGGTAAAGGGTATAGAGGGTGAGGTGGGCGCAGGGTGCAGAGGGAGGATGCAGAGGGTGAGGTGGGTACAGGGTGCAGAGGGTGAGGTGGGTGCAGGGTGCAGAGGGAGGGTGCAGAGGGTGAGGTGGGTACAGGATGCAGAGGGAGGGTGCAGGGTGCAAAGGGAGGGTGCAGAGGGTGAGGTGAGTACAGGGTGCAGAGGGTGAGGTGGGCGCAGGGTGCAGAGGGAGGGTGCAGAGGGTGGGAGCAGGGTGCGAATGGTGAGGTGGGTGCAGGGTGCAGAGGGTGGGTGCAGGATGCAGAGGGAGGGTGCAGAGGGTGAGGTGGGTACAGGGTGCAGAGGGTGAGGTGGGCGCAGGGTGCAGAGTGCAGAGGGTGAGGTGGATGTAGAGTGCATGGCTCCCCCTTCCCAGAGGGTGGGTGCAGAGGGTGGGGTGGGTACAGGGTGCAGAGCGTGAGGTGGGCGCAGGGTGCAGAGGGAGGGTGCAGAGGGTGGGTGCAGGGTGCAGAGGGAGGGTGCAGAGGGTGAGGTGGGTACAGGGTGCAGAGGGTGCAGGGTGCGGAGGGTGAGGTGGGTGCAGGGTGCGGAGGGTGAGGTGGGTGCAGGGTGCAGAGGGTGAGGTGGGTGCAGATAGTGAGGTGGGTGCAGGGTGCAGAGGGTGGGTGCAGGTTGCAGAGGGTGAGGTGGGTGCAGGGTGCAGAGTGTGAGGTGGGCGCAGGGTGCAGAGGGTGGGTGCAGGGTGCGGAGGGTGAGGTGGGTGCAGGGTGCGGAGGGTGAGGTGGGTGCAGGGTGCGGAGGGCGAGGTGGGTGCAGGGTGCAGAGGGTGAGGTGGGTGCCGGGTGCAGAGGGAGAGGTGGGTGCAGAGGGTGAGGTGGGTGCAGGGTGCAGAGGGTGGGTGTAGGGTGCAGAGGGTGAGGTGGGTGCAGGGTGCAGAGGGTGAGGTGGGCGCAGGGTGCAGAGGGTGGGTGCAGGGTGCAGAGGGTAAGGTAGAGGGAGTGTGCAGAGGGTGGGTACAGGGTGTAGAGGGTGAGGTGGGTGCAGGGTGCAGAGGGAAGATGCAGAGGGTGAGGTGGGTACAGGGTGCAGAGGGTTAGGTGGGTGCAGGGTGCAGAGGGAGGGTGCAGAGGGTGGGTGCAGAGGGTGAGGTGGGTACAGGGTGCAAAGGGTGGGTGCAGGATGCAGAGGGAGGGTGCAGCGGGTGAGGTGGGTACAGGGTGCAGAGGGTGAGGTGGGCGCAGGGTGCAGAGGGAGGGTGCAGAGGTTGGGAGCAGGGTGCAGATGGTGAGGTGGGCGCAGGGTGCAGAGGGTGGGTGCAGGGTGCAGAGGGAGGGTGCAGAGGGTGAGGTGGGCGCAGGGTGCAGAGGGAGGGTGCAGGGTGCAGAGGGTGAGGTGGATGTAGAGTGCATGGCTCCCCCTCCCCAGCCCCCAGATTCCAGTACAGTCAGAGCTCCACACTCCACTCCACTCCAAGGCAAGACTCTCCTCCCACAAAGCTCCCCCCCCCCCCCCCCCCATTCCAGTGCAAAGTTTTCCTCATTTTACTCACAGCATTTTGTCCTCCGATCTCCGTGGAGCAGTTCCACAGGCATCTTCCCGTTGGCAGATTCCCCGCCCCCTTCCTCCTCTGCTTTGACTCCAAGTGCTCTCATAGAGCGTGTGTACCAGTACACAAGGATGATCAGAGCGGCTGCAGGGAGAGGATTGTGCTGTCACTTGGAAATACACAAGCAGAGCTGGTGTATTTCCAAGTGACAATAGCGCGCAGCCAGCATGCGACCAGCACCGAAGGTGGCCGAACTCCGGCGGTCAGCACGGGGCGGGCAGCGCAGGGCCAAAGACGGCCCTGTGGCAGAGCCTGGGTAAGCTGCGGGTCGGACAAATCACATCCGGCCCGCGGGCCGGGGTTTGGAGACCCCTGGTTTAGAGGTATATAATTCATCATTTACATTTTAACATTTATGATTATTATATTCAATGAAATACATAGTCACATAGTTAGTCAGGTTGAAAAAAGACACAAGTTCATCCAGTTCAACCATAAAAAAATTAATAATACTATCATACAATCCCATATACCTAATTCTATACCCACAGTTGATCCAGAGGAAAGCGAAAAACCCCAGCAGAGCATGATCCAATTTGCTACAGCAGGGGAAAAATTCCTTCCTGATCCCCCGAGAGGCAATCGGATATTCCCCGGATCAACTTTACCTGTAAATGTCAGTACCCAGTTATATTATGTACATTTAAGAAAAAATCCAGGCCTTTCTTAAAGCAATCTACTGAGCTGGCCAGAACCACCTCTGCAGGGAGTCTATTCCACATTTTCACAGCTCTAACTGTGAAGAAACCTTTCCGTATTTGGAGGTGAAATCTCTTTTCCTCTAGACGTAAAGAGTGCCCCCTTGTCCTTTGTGTTGACCGTAAAGTGAATAACTGAACACCAAGTTCACTTATATATTTGTACATGTTGATCATATCCCCCCTTAATCTCCTCTTCTTAAGAGTGAATAAATTCAGTTCCTCTAATCTTTCCTCATAGCTGAGCTCCTCCATGCCTCTTATCAGTTTGGTTGCCCTTCTGTGCACTTTCTCCAGTTCCCCAATATCCTTTTTGAGAACTGGGGCCCAAAACTGAACTGCATATGCCAGATGAGGTCTTACTAATGATTTGTACAGGGGCAAAATGATATCTCTCTCTCTTTGGAGTCCATACCTCTCCTAATACAAGAAAGGACATTGCTCGCTTTGGAAACCACAGCTTGGAAATAGCATACATTACTTTTTATAGGAAGGCATTGTAACCCTACGTGGGAATTTTTGTTTCAAAACATGATCACTGTAAAGAAAGCGAACAAGAAAGTTATAAAATATAATATACATACCTATATAACCAAGTGTTTAGGAAGATTTTTGGGAGAGATTAAATACTGGAGATCAGTTGAGGCACATATATTGAAGGGAAAAAGGGGGATCAAGGGGTGCATATATCTCACAGTAATTACAGGAAATGTCTAAAACTAAGCATATCGTTAAGACCTGGGTATGATGTAGCTTGCAGATTATACACCCATTGAGTCTCCTTTTGTAGGACCCTTTGATCAAAGTTGCCCCTTCGAGGGTCCTTATAGATCCGACCGATGGCGGCAAATTTGAAAACATGGGATCGTATTTATGTTTAAAAGCCACATGGTGGCTAATGGTGGTATTCAACAGGCCACTTGTGGCATATTACACGTAATCCTTAATCCTCTTCCAGAAGGGTCTAATCGTTTTGCCAATGTAGAATGTAGAAGGCTCCACATTGGCAAAAGATGATGTATATAACTCCCTTAGTCTGGCATGATATATGATGCCGTATATAGTGAGTATGGCCATTAGGAAGAGAAATTGAGGGTCCCTCCATGAGTAAGTGACAAAAGTCACAGGTTCCACACCGAAACAGTCCTGATTGATCCTGTTGTATATTTTGTGATTTGTGGTACTGACTACGCACTAGAAGATCTCTAATTGATCCTGAGCGTCTATATGTTATTTCAAGTCTGGGTCCCAAATATTTAGTATTGGGTCCGCTGATAGAATGTGCCAATGTTTTTGGATAATGGACTGTATTTTATGATGTTGATCAGAGTAGGTTGTGATAAATCTTACTATATTGGAGTCTTTCTTTTTTGGTCCTGAGAACAGAATCGCATTCCCTCGTTCTGCCTTGGGCTTTCTTAAAAGCCATTTTAAGGCAGGTTCTACTGTATCCC
This sequence comes from Rana muscosa, assembly GCA_029206835.1. Lineage (NCBI taxonomy): Eukaryota > Metazoa > Chordata > Amphibia > Anura > Ranidae > Rana > Rana muscosa. The sequence continues at coordinate 31,622,276 of CM055121.1, read as the reverse complement.
CTGGCCAGTAACTGTTCGTACAGAAGATCGGCTTCATGCTTGAAACTGGCATCGTTGAAGCAATTTCTCTTAAGGCGTAAGTACTGGCCAAAGGGGATACTTTGAACCAAGGAGTGTGGATGCACACTAGATGCGTGTAAGATTGTATTCCGGAGCATTGTGGGCGGAGCTCTGAAGATGGCTGCTTGAGCCAGTAGCTCCTCACCACCCCAGCACAGCGGCGCCCATAACTCCGGTTCTACTGAACGAAATTTGGAACCACTGGTATCCACAGAACCCCCAGACTCCCGGGCACCCCCCATCTATAAATAATAATTTTTACGGCACAATGGAAGCCGCAACGGCCGATCGAAATTCCGCCCGAAAATCCAAGATGGCCGCCGAGTCACAGATTGTTTGTGTCAGTGCTGAGGTAAATCCAAAGGGAATTAATATGGCAGATCTGATAGCCCAACAATGTTCCTCACATGCATCTGGCTTTATTATACAGACTATCTCTCCATCTCATCCCCCTCATGAACCCCTGAGGGAACATTTTCAGGAGAACTCAACATTAACCCCTTTGGCTAATCCTATTATGGATCAGGACAGCTCTTGTCCTGTCAGCTCTCTGACCAATACATCTACATGTCAGGGTCACCTGTGGCCAGGTGACAGATGCACACCGTAGGGGGACAGGAGTGCACCGCGAGGTAGTGAACCCTATGGCTGGCTTCTGTGGATAGGAAACTGGGTGGTTGTGGAAAGCGGGACCAGAGGAGCACAACCGGGATCCCAACGGAAGCGAGAGCCAAGATTCCCCAGGGCGCGGAGTCTAAGACCCAGCTGGTCTTCTCCAGGGCCTCTAGTGGTGAGGATGTTACGCTGCAGGCTGGGACCAGGTCGCGGCCCCTGGAGTTTCCTAGCTCACGCCCCGTAGGATAAGGGGAAGCAGCAACACACGATAGAGAGAACCGAATAACAAGCCGAAGGTCAGGGGCCACAAGCAGACAAGGATAACGAAGAACGAGCCGAAGGTCAAGGGTCACGAGCAGACAGGGATGGTCGGGGACAAGCCAATAACGTAACAGAGAGACAGACGTAGCACACGGCAGGCAGGAACCCAAACACACAATGCCTAACAAACACGTTGATCAGCAAAGCAGGCTTGCAGTGCACAGGTTAATATAGTGTTCAGTGATAGGGCCTGGGGTGGAGTCAGGCTGGGAGGAGATTATAAAGGAAGCCAGGTGAAGGAGGTCTGGTCTCTAGATGAACACATGAGGAGGAAGGTAAGATGGCAGACAGACATTAATGCATATCCATGACAGTACCCTCCCTCTTACGAGGCCTCCCCCTTCCCCGCCTGGGCCCAGGTTTAGAGGGAAACTTCAGATGAAACTCCTTTAACAGACGAGGTGCAAAGACCTCAGATGCAGTGATCCAAGACCTCTCCTCAGGACCAAACCCTTTCCAATGAACGAGGTACTGAAGAACGCCTTTACAGAGTCGGGAGTCCAGAATTTGACTGATCTCGTACTCCTGATTATCCTCCGAGACAGGCGCCACGGTAGGAAGAGGACGAGAGAATTTATTGAGGACTAAAGGCTTTAGAAGAGCAACATGAAAGGAGTTAGTGATTTTAAGGCTCTTAGGAATCTGGAGTTTGAAACAAACCGGATTCAGTTTAGCAGTTACCGTGTATGGACCGATGAATCGTGGAGCAAACTTCAGAGAAGGAACTCGGAGCTTGATGTTCCTGGTAGAGAGCCAGACTTTGTCCCCTGGCTGAAGAGAAGGCGGTTTACGCCTGCGGCGGTCGGCAAAGCCTTTGAATTTTTCAGCAGCTGCCCGGAGGGAATCATGAACGTGACCCCAAACGGAATTGAGAGACTCCTGAACCGAAGCCAAAGCTGGAATGTCTGGAGAACAGATCATAGGAAGAGGAAGTTGAGGGTGTTTTCCATAAACTGTGAAAAAGGGTGTCTTCTGCGAACTGGTATTCACATGATTGTTATGGGAGAATTCTGCCCACGGGAGTAGAGAGGACCAATCGTCATGGTGAGAAGACACAAAGGTGCGAAGAAAGACCTCTAACTCCTGATTAACCCTCTCAGTCTGTCCATTGGATTGGGGATGGTAAGAAGAAGAAAAATCCAAGACAATATTGAGGGATTTGCAAAAGGCTCTCAAAAAACGAGACGTGAATTGGACTCCCCTGTCGGAAACAATATGAGAAGGGACCCCATGTAGGCGGAGAATTTCTCGAATGAAAATGGGAACCAAGGCAGGGGCAGAAGGAAGACCAGGAAGAGGAACAAAATGAGCCATCTTGGAGAATCGATCGATTACCACCCAAATGACTGTATTATTCTCAGACAGTGGGAGATCGGTGATAAAATCCATGGCAATATGGGCCCAGGGTTCCTTAGGAATAGGCAAGGGCATGAGGAGACCAGCAGGAGCTTGTGTGGAGGATTTGGACTGAGCACAGACATGACAAGCTTTAACGTAGTCTTTGACGTCTGAGCGGAGATTAGGCCACCAGTAGTGACGACTGATGAGTAGGAAGGATCGGAGGAATCCAGAATGCCCTGCCACCTTGGAATCATGTCCCCAACGAAGGATCTTAGCTCTTAGCTCAGTGGGGACAAAGGTCTTACCAGGCGGAATTTTAGACTTCAGGGTGGTAGAGTGGGCAACAATGCATGAGGTGGGAATGATCGGCTCAGGTTCAGGGGCGGACTCCTCGTCCAAAGTGTCAAATGACCTAGAGAGCGCATCAGCCCGACCGTTGCAGGAACCAGGTTTGTAGGTAATCGTGAAATTAAAACGGGCAAAGAAGAGACTCCACCTGGCCTGTCTAGGATTCAGACGTTTAGCATTCTGTAGATACTGTAAATTCTTGTGATCGGTAAAGATCGTTATGGAGTGAGGGGAACCCTCCAAGAGATGACGCCACTCCTCTAACGCCAATTTAATTGCGAGAAGTTCCCGATCACCGATGGCATAATTCCTCTCTGCCTGAGAAAATTTTTTGGAGAAGAACGCACATGGTTGGCGTCTCTTCTCAAAGATTTGAAGAAGCACAGCTCCCACCCCCATTGAGGAAGCGTCCACTTCAATAAAAAATGCATTCCCAGGATTTGGTCTCCTCAAGAGGGGGCCAGAAACAAAGGCCTGTTTCAGGTTGTGAAATGCAGAGACAGCTTCGGGAGGCCAGTCTCTGGCATTCACACCCTTCTTGGTCAAAGCGATAATAGGCGCGGCAATGGAAGAGTAATTCCTTATGAACTGCCTATAATAATTAGTGAAGCCAAGAAAGCGCTGTGTGGCCTTGAGGCTAGCAGGAAGAGGCCAGTTGGTGATAGCCAAGACCTTCCCAGGGTCCATACGAAGCCCCGAACATGAGACAAAGCACCCCAAAAACAGGACCTCAGAACATTCAAAGGAACATTTCTCCAGCTTGGTATAGAGATTGTTCTCTCTAAGACGTTGAAGTACAGTGCGGACATGGTTTCTGTGGACGAGCAGATTTTCAGAAAAGATCAGAATGTCATCCAGATAGATGACAACAAACTGGTACAGCAGATCTCTGAAGATTTCATTGACAAAGTTTTGAAACACGGCTGGAGCATTACACAGACCAAAAGGCATCACCAGATATTCGTAATGCCCGTCTCTAGTGTTAAATGCAGTCTTCCATTCGTCACCCTCCCGTATTCGAATGAGATTGTACGCGCCTCTGAGATCCAACTTGGTGAAAATGGAGGCACCCTTCAACCTATCGAATAGCTCAGATATTAAGGGTAAGGGGTATCGATTTTTAATAGTAACCGCATTTAAACCCCGATAATCGATGCAGGGTCTTAAGGTACCATCCTTTTTGGCAACAAAAAAGAACCCTGCCCCTGCAGGCGATGAGGATTTCCGGATGAACCCTCTCTCCAGATTCTCTGCTACATACTCCGACATGGCCTGGGTCTCTGGGATGGACAGAGGGTAGGTACGACCCCTGGGTAGAGTTGCTCCGGGGACAAGATCAATAGCACAGTCAAAAGACCTGTGGGGAGGAAGCACCTCAGCTGATTTTTTACAGAACACATCCCGGTAATCGCTGTATGCGGCGGGAAGATCAGAAGAAACAGAAGTGGCAGCAACCGGAAGACTCTCCTTGGGGGTCACCTTGAGAAGACACGACGAGAAACATGAGGAACCCCAGGCCAGGATCTGCCCAGAGACCCAGTCCACATGTGGAGAGTGGAGCTGTAGCCAAGGGAGGCCCAATACAACTGGGGTAGAGGCCTTGGGTAGAATAAGAAAGGATATCCACTCCTGGTGGAGAATCCCTACCGACATCCTAATGGGTAGCGTCTGGAAGCGAATAGGGCCCCCTGGGAGAACAGTGCCATCAATTGCCGAGACTACCAATGGGGTAGTGAGAGGTGAAAGGGTAAGCTTCATAGAAGAAGCAGTTCTCCAATCCATGAAATTGCCGGCAGCCCCGGAATCCAGGTATGCAAGGGTTGACTGAGGAGAAGTGCCTACATGAAGGGACACCGGCAAGAGCAGGCGAGAAGGTGATGTTTCTGGGTCCAATACTCCACCTTCCAAATGTATTAGACCCGAGCGTTTCCCGGACGAAGCGAGCAGGAGTCACGAAAATGACCCTTGCCCCCACAATAGAGGCACAAGCCCAGAGTTCTGCGCCTAGCACGTTCTTCGGGGGTTAGTCTGGTCCGGCCCAGCTGCATAGGTTCTTCAGCAGGTAGAGGATGCTCCACGGAATGAAGGGAGGGGAGCTCAGACTGGCTAGGACCCAGAGAGTGCTGGCGTCTTTTTTCTAAGGACCTCTCTTGAAAACGAATGTCGATCTGGTTGCATAATGAAATTACATCGTCCAGACCGACGGGAATGGCTCTTCCCGCTAATTCGTCTTTCACTCGGTCAGAGAGGCCATGTAAAAAGGTAGCGACCAGGGCCTCATTATTCCAGCTCAATTCAGCTGTGTGGATACGGAACTGAAGAGCATATTGCCCCACTGAACTAGATTCTTGGCGAAGACGTAAGACAGCACTAGCCGCTGAAGAAGCCCGAGCCGGCTCTTCGAAGATATTACGAAAGAGCTTCAAGAATTCGGACAGACTGGAAACCACCGGATCGTTCCTCTCCCACAGGGGGGCAGCCCAGGCCAAAGCTTCACCGGAGAGGAGGGAAATGATATAGGCTACCTTAGCCCGGTCAGATAGGAAGCTTTGAGGCTGAAGCTCAAAATGAATAGTGCATTGGCTGAGAAACCCCCTGCAGGCCTTGGAGTCCCCAGAGAAACGGAACGGAGCTGGCAATCTTAGTGAGTGTGAGGCTGCGACTGGTGCGATAGGTACAGCCGCTGGTTGTACTTGGGGTTGCGGATTCGGGGTTCCCAAGGAGACCTGAAGCTGCTCGAATCGAGAAGCCAGATCCTGGAGGAATCGCATCACCTGGGTCTGATTTGATTCCTGGGTCTCAAGTCTGCGAACTATGCCCTGCAATGGATCATCCGCGGGAAGCGGGATGTCAGCCGGGTTCATGGCTGATCAAACTGTCAGGGTCACCTGTGGCCAGGTGACAGATGCACACCGTAGGGGGACAGGAGTGCACCGCGAGGTAGTGAACCCTATGGCTGGCTTCTGTGGATAGGAAACTGGGTGGTTGTGGAAAGCGGGACCAGAGGAGCACAACCGGGATCCCAACGGAAGCGAGAGCCAAGATTCCCCAGGGCGCGGAGTCTAAGACCCAGCTGGTCTTCTCCAGGGCCTCTAGTGGTGAGGATGTTACGCTGCAGGCTGGGACCAGGTCGCGGCCCCTGGAGTTTCCTAGCTCACGCCCCGTAGGATAAGGGGAAGCAGCAACACACGATAGAGAGAACCGAATAACAAGCCGAAGGTCAGGGGCCACAAGCAGACAAGGATAACGAAGAACGAGCCGAAGGTCAAGGGTCACGAGCAGACAGGGATGGTCGGGGACAAGCCAATAACGTAACAGAGAGACAGACGTAGCACACGGCAGGCAGGAACCCAAACACACAATGCCTAACAAACACGTTGATCAGCAAAGCAGGCTTGCAGTGCACAGGTTAATATAGTGTTCAGTGATAGGGCCTGGGGTGGAGTCAGGCTGGGAGGAGATTATAAAGGAAGCCAGGTGAAGGAGGTCTGGTCTCTAGATGAACACATGAGGAGGAAGGTAAGATGGCAGACAGACATTAATGCATATCCATGACACTACATTTTCTATGGCCAACTTGTACCAGACCCTGGCTGAATTACTTGATAGGGGCCTCTCTCAAACTGCGGCTAAAATCACGGGAGAATTAAAGGCTGATTTTCAGAATTTAGGAGCCAGAATTGAGAACATAGAGTGTAAGTTGGATCAAACAGTGTCCGCCACAAATCAAAATGCAGAACAAGTCCATTTTATTCAAGAACAATTAGATACAGCTTTGTCTAGGATCGACGATTTGGAAAATAGGTCCAGGAGATATAATATCCGTATTAGAGGACTTCCAGAAACCATAACTGACATCCCGGCAGCGATTCAAAATATGATTCAATCCCTAATCCCAGAAATTCCACAAGACCGCCTGGAGCTAGATAGAGCACATAGGGCCTTAGGTCCTCTAAGGAAAGATGGTCTACCGAGAGACATAATAATTAAACCCCATTTCTATGCGATAAAGGAAGAAATTATGAGCAAGGCGCGAAATATGTCTACGATTCTATGCCTGGGTCATAAAATCCAATTATATGCAGACCTCTCTCCCTCTACAATGCAACGCAGACGTGCAATGAAGCCTCTACTTCTAGCCCTCATACAAAAAGACATTAAATACAAGTGGGCATTTCCATTTGCAGTAAAATTCTCTTACAAAGGGAAGAATCATTCCTTTTCTACTTTTCCTGACGGCGAAAAACTGTTATTGAATCTCAAGATCATCACTCAAGAAAATGACATGGACACTTCTCGAAGTGGCCCACAATCTTCAAAGAGACCGAACCCTACCAGCCCTCAATCTCCCTTGTGGACCAGGGCAAGAACCAAGAAAGCCAAAGACAATGGTCCCGCTTGAAGAGACCCAAGCTCACAATTTATACTTTGTACTCCTCGATTCCCATGAGTTCCAGGAAAGATTTATTCTAAGAGCCTGGAACGAATGTTTTTTTTTTTGTTCTGATTGTTTAAATTTTTCCAAAATGTTTTGCAAGGGGTTTTTATCCACGTCTCAATTTTTCTGAGTTCGATCTACTACTTGTAGAGTTCTTTGTCCAATTTGGGGGGGTGAGACTCTCGCTCCTCTATCCACTTCAGGGGGGAGAGGTGGGGGTCCCTCCGGACAGACCTGAATATGGTAGATCTAGTAAGTCTTTAATTTTTTTTTAAGGGGCGCCCTGGCTGGGGTGGGTCCCATGTGCTTCCACCTTTCCCCTGAGTCTCCTAGAGACTTTGTGGAAGGAATAGCCTTTTCCTTAGGGAACGGGCTTTTCATTTTCTACCTTGGTAGAAGTTTTGGGGAGGACTTTATCCTCCTCGAGATCGTTTTCATCCTTTTTTCGGTTTTTAAAAATTTTAATTAAATTTTTTTATTACTGTTTTTCTATGACAATTTTTTACTCTTCTTATTTTTTCCACTTTTTCATTCCTTTTTTCTCCTTTCCTATCTCTAATCCTATTATCACATGCCTGGCAGTTCTGGTTTTTGCAGATTCAATTGAAGGTACCCGCAACATGATCCTTTGGCTTTTGATTACCCGTCTAGAACACTTACAGATCCTGAGGTTGGTGTATTGCGGTAAAGTAGATATAGTGGATGACGATGGCAGCTCCCTCCCTGAGTCCCATGGCTGATTCCGTACTAGGTTCACTCAAAATAGCTACACATAATGTTCAAGGCATGAATTCCCCTGTTAAGAGACGCAAACTCTTTGACTCTTATAAATCCCTGGGTATTGACATACTCATGATTCAGGAAACCCATTTCCCTAGGCAATTCAATCCCAGCTTTATACACTCCCGATTCCCACAATTATTTTTAGCTAATGCCGAAAAGAAAACCAAGGGTGTGGCTATTTGTATTTCAAAATCATGCCAGTTTAGTTTCATATCTGATTTCAAAGATCCTGAGGGCAGGTTTATACTGGTTAAGGGCACAATAGAGGGACGAATATATTCTCTGATTTCATATTATTCCCCCAATTCAGGGCAAGATACATTTTTTCGATTCATCCTGGACACCCTATCTCCTCAATTAGAGGGCACAATCATTTGGGGGGGAGATTCCAATGCAGCATTTGATCAGGGGTTGGACAAATCCAAACCCCCCTCGACCCAATTAACCAGACCCACTAAGATAAGCCTGAAAATAGCTAGACTTTTGCATGATAAAGGCCTAGCTGATGTATGGCGAGAATCTAATCCTTCTATAAGAGATTATACTCATTACTCTCACCCACACAACACCTACTCTAGGATTGACCATATCCTGGTTCCTTCCTATATTCTCCCGGATGTTATTAAGTCAATTATCAAAGACACGGTCCTTTCTGATCACTCCATGGTTGTCATGTTCCTACGCATAAAAACTGGTAGATCAAAGGGGGGTAATTGGAGACTAAATGAGTCTTTACTTTCCGATCCAGCCATACAAATGGAAATAGATAAAGCTCTTCAAGAATACTTCAGCTTTAATGATATAGAAAATGTTTCCGCTGAAGTCCTTTGGGCTGCTCATAAGGCCTTTATTAGGGGCAAGCTTATCCAAATTTCGACAAGAATCAAAAAGGAAAGGGAAGCGGGCATTGATAGATTGGAGAGATCATACAGGACCCTGAGAACACAGCATAAAAGGAAACCTTCTCCATCCTTATTGTCTAAGATTGAAAGGAGTAGACTAGAACTCAATTTAGCACTCACTACAAAAGCGGAGAAATCTCTCCGTTGGACAAGTAATACATTTTATACTCAAACAGGTAAAATAGGTAGAATGTTGGCATCCAAATTGTCTCCTAAAACGAGAGTTTATTCCATACCTAAGATCCGCATTGCTGGACAGGACCCCACGGCTAACCCTGAAAAGATACTAAAGGCTTTTCAGACATTTTATTCCGAACTCTATAGCGACCCTTCAAATATACCCATGAACTCGGTATCCTCATACCTAGATGGCCTCCCTATTCCATCCTTGAATATGGAACATAGAGATATCCTAGAAGCTCCCTTCTCTGTTGAAGAGGTTACAGCAGTAATTCAAGATCTCAGGGCGGGATCAGCCCCGGGACCTGATGGATTATCAGCTCCCTACTACAAAGCCTTCAAGAACACCCTTACCCCATATTTAACAACATTTTTTAATTTTACTACAAGGGGTTCCCAATTAGGTACACAACTTAATACAGCCTACATTACTGTTATACCCAAACCGGATAAAAACCCAGAAGAAGTTTCCAATTATCGCCCTATTTCTTTGATAAATAATGATTTGAAAATTCTCACTAAAATTTTAGCGAATCGCCTCTCCTCTTTTATTACTAAATATATTCACAAGGATCAGGTAGGATTTATGCCAGGAAGACAAGGCCCAGATCAAGTGAGAAGAGCGATTGATATTATCTCCCTTTTGCAGTCCAACTGGGACGGAGGTCAAAAACAACAGGGTTTCCTGTTAGCACTTGATCTGGAGAAGGCCTTCGACTCTGTATCCTGGCAATACTTTTTTCCCCTATTAGAACGATGGGGTTTTGGCCCACGTTTTATGGGAGTTATTAGAGCTCTGTATTCTCAACCTAAAGCTCAAATTCGTATACAGGGATATTATTCCTCTCCGATAAATATAGCCAGGGGTACAAGACAAGGTTGTCCACTATCCCCTATTGTCTTTGCTATGGCCATTGAAAGCTTGGCCATAGCCATTAGACAAAATTCTGACATTAAAGGCGTAACCTGTGGGAATCAGATGCATAAATGCGGACTTTTCGCAGATGATTTGCTTCTCTTTCTTACCTCTCCCATTACCTCCCTCCCGAATCTTTATAAAGTAATTTCTGATTTTTCTAATATTTCAGGACTCAGGGTCAATTTTGCCAAGTCACAGGCACTAAATATTTCCCTCCCGTTACCCATAGTTTCCCTCATCAAACAGTCTTTCAAATTTGAATGGAATTCTTCTCATATTAAATATCTGGGAATCTTTCTGACTGCTCGAACAGAATCTCTTTACACAAGTAACTATCCTCCCCTATTCCATAAAATTATTACAGATCTTAAAAAATGGGACAAATTCGAACTATCTTGGTTGGGCAGGATTAATTCAGTGAAAATGACATTACTTCCTAGAATTTTATATCTATTTCGTTCCCTCCCCATTCCCATCAGGAAAGATCAGATAAATTCCTTACAAAGTAAAATTCTCACATTCGTATGGGGCAAATCTAGTTACAGAGTTCCCCAAAACACCCTATATTTAAATAGGAAGAAGGGAGGGGTGGGTTTGCCTAACTTATATAATTATTTTTTAGCTGCCAGACTAGCACAATTATCTATATTTTATTCCAAGAATGAAAAACCGGACTGGGTGCTGATAGAAGAACAAGCGGTACCACAATTATCCTTAGAGTACCTGCTTTGGTGCCCACAAAGACAGAGACCACCTATTTTATCCCCTTCCTTATCTCAATCATTTTCCCTTTGGGACAGACTCCATCCTCTTCCCACTCTAGTGTCTGTAACACAACCACTAGCACACATTTTTAATAATCCAAAATTCTTTCCTGGTATGGATACAGAGGCCTTCAGTTGGTGGACAAACAAAGGTCTATATAGGATAGGACAATACTTTACAAATCGGGGTCCTATTACCATGCCCCATTGTCTAAATAAATTTGACCTCCCTGACTCTGAAAAATTTAAATTTGAACAGATTTCACAATTCTTGAATGATATTTGGACGGAGAAACCTCTTCCTCCCAAATTTACGGACTATGAGATCTGGTGCGGATCGGCCGTGGGACAAAGGGGGGGCATTTCTGTCATCTACTCTTCACTTACTTGTACAGCTACTAAAGCCTCATACATGAAAGCATGGGAAGATGACCTCCAGCTAAATTGGGATCTAGGATCCTGGCAAAAGGCCAACTTTCGCTCATTCCAAAGTATTTTGAACACCTCCCTCATGGAAGCTAACTTAAAAGTTGTCATGAGATGGTATATGACTCCCATCAGGCTTGCATCCATCTACCCAGAATCGGATCCCAACTGCTTTAGAGGCTGCCATTTATTGGGCTCGATGGTGCATATCTGGTGGGAATGTCCTAGGATCAGGCCGATCTGGAAGAAAATTTTTAATCTCATATTTAAGGTCACTTCGTGTTCAATACCTAGGTCAGCTTCTGTTGCTCTTCTCAATGACAATATTCCCAACGTTTCTAAACCAACTAGAAAACTGATTCACTTTATACTTCTGGGGACTAAAATTTTTATTGCTAGATCTTGGAGGAAGCCCAGGGTATCCATTAAGGCTATACACAATAAGATCTCTTGGATTATGGCTCAAGAGAAGATGGTTAGCATATCAACTAATTTAATCCCTAAATTTGAGGCAATATGGGAACCTTGGGCAGTTTTCTGTGGCGTTTCTTTGAAGGTCAGGCATGACCCTGACCGCTCTAATTCCTAAAGGGCCTCATGTTCGGCATGTGATTTCTTCTTATTTCTTTCTTCTTCTATTCTATCTTTTCTTGGTTCTTTTATCTTTTGTTTTATTTATTTTTATTTTATTTTTGTTTCGATGCTTAAACATGATTCAAAGATTTGATATCATTATTTACTGTGTTCTTATTGCGGTATTTCCAAGTCTTAAATTTGATGGGCGTTATTGTATATGAGTGTAGTACTGTTCTTCATTAAGATTCCGAGTTCCTTTTTATTGGTTTCATATGAGGATGGCGGGCTGGGGGGGGGGGCCTGACCTGGGCGCAGGATGATCCCGTTAGGGGCGTCCAGGTGGGGTGTGACTTCCCTGAATGCCTATTTTTCATTTTTTTTTATTTTTTTTTAATCTCTTGATGAGAACATTGTGACATAAACAATTGGAAATAACCCTTTGTCATGTTTAAACAACAATTTTTTAAGATTTTCTGTACATGTCTTGAATTGAAAAATAAAAATTTATTGAAATTAAAAAAAAAAAAAAAAAAAAAAAAAAAAAGATTGTATTCCTAGTAGTGGGTTTACGATACAGTGAAGTATTGATAGTACCATCTATATCAATACTGATGGTGACATCGAGGTATGCGATTCTGCTCTCACTAGACTCCATTGTAAAATTAAAATTATAGCTGTTTCTACTCAACATTTTCATAAATTGGTGTAGTGCTGCTACTGATCCCGCCCACAACATCAGAACGTCATCTATATAGCTAAACCACCGTAAAACGTTGAAGAGGAGGTCCAAATGTTCCTCATTAGAAAACGAATCTCGCTCCCACCCCCCAGATACAAGTTTGCATATGAAGGGGCACAACATATGCCCATAGCGACACCCTGTACCTGGAGGAAGTGGGCCTCGTCAAAGGAAAAAAACGTTCTTGGTGAGGATATGGGACAAAAGTTGTAATACAAAATTATTCAGACTGACCGACTTAATCTGGAAATAAAAATCTGGAAATAACTTCTATACCATGACTATGCGGGATAGACGAATAGAGGGCCTCAATGTCAATAGCTACAAGAGATCAACCTGGGGGTACACTTAGGCCATCTAGATTCTTCAGGTAATTTGTCTATACTGATCCCCTGTCCTCACTGGGTTTGTTCATCTCACTTCTGCTTGGAACCCACTTTGTGATGATCCTTGATTTATATGAGCTATTAGGTAGTTCTTTTGGGATATCGCTTTCATCTTTTCTATTTACAATATATGTATATTTCTAGGATGCTGAGCTTACCGCATTTTTTTGTATTGATTATTATAGCTGGCCCTTTCAACTACTTGTTTACAAACTATTGGATTTTTTCTTGGATGAAATGCAAGGTATCTTTGATTTGTATCCATGTGTGCTGTGACTCTTCTTTTGGACAGAACAGTGTGTTTTTATAAGATGTGTGTTAATATCATTATCATAATTACAAACACATATGTTTTATTTCAGATAGTGAAACCCGCTCTCTTTCTTGCCATCTTTGAACCTTGAATGTGTCCTGATGAAGCTTAACAGCAAAACGCGTTGATGCATAAGGGCTTACTAAATATTATGTATCATAATGTATATGTTTTTTAACTTGTTTTCAATTTTTTCTATATTTTCTTATTTTTTTCTAATCTCTCCATTGTTTACTGTGCCTTAAAAGTCTGACCTGGGATACCTATCTGGTACCCCCTTTTTTCTTGTGTTCACTGACTACCACTTGGATTCCATTGTAAAGTGTCAGTTTGAGTTTACTGACTGAGTTTATCCTGTCCATATGGTCTGTGATTCAGAATAGGCTTTGGCGCTTTGGCTTTGTGCTTGGCATGCTAAGAATACCCTAAATTAGCATTACATTTACCACCAGGGGTGTCTAACCTGCGGCTCAAGATGGCTATGAATGCGACTCAACTGAAAATCATAAACTTACTTAAATCGTAAGTAAACCATCCATAAAACAATCTTTCCGGCAAGTGCTGGACATTTAACACTCCCATTGGTTGTACTCTCAACCAAACTGTCAAACCATCCAATGGTTGGTGTCATAACTGATCACAATGTGCAGCATCATGGCAGTTGTAGATTAAACAGAGGCCAAGATGGCAGCTTCTTTGGCTGAAAACGATAGGAGGGTTTACTTCCACTTTAAAAATGTTTTTTTTTTTTGGGGGGGGGAATTTTTTGTGAAAATTGTGTTTACACCTAGCGAACACATGCGGACAAATACATTTTTGACAGTTTCTCTTTACTGGACTTTTATAAGTTTCATCTTACCAAAGAAAAATACCCTTCTCTTTACAATCATGCCTTACAGTTTTTGTCAGCACCTATATTTGTGAGCAACTATTTTCCAAGAATGAAGCACATGAAGGTCAAAATTAGAACCAAAATATCTGATGAGCACCTTGAGATTTGCTACTACATCTATCAAACCAGATATTGATACATTAGTTTATCAAAAACAGTGTCAAATATCGCACTAGTTTTATGTTGCCCACTTTTATAATAAAAAATATTACAAGATTGGACACCCCTTATTTACCACACTTTAAGCGTAGACGTCTCTTCAGTTCTGTTCTTGTCAATGTCATTCCTGATACCTCTGGTGGTCAGAGTGTGAACCTCAACACAGGAGGTTTGTAGATGGGGCGGAACAACCCCATTCTTCCTTTACTTTTACAATAGTTTTTCATACTGTAAACAATAACATTCTATCTTCCAGTCAAGCATCAGATCTAGACTCTCTAGAGGCCAAATAATTACATCTGCTTGTCCCTCTGCATGAGGATAAACACCCACTTTTTCATGTGGAAGGCTGTCTGTTTTCCTGCTGGGTCACCTATTGGCTTGTGTCCTAGCATAGGATCTTTATACAAATCTGTATGAATTGTTGCGGTTTTCAACAGTAAGATCCAGCACTGCTACTTGTACTTGACTAAAATTAATGATTCGATTAATCAGGTATTTTTATATATTTTTTATATTCTCAATATAAACTTATTATTATATTTTTTGTGAATTTAACTAATGTTGAATTCACTTATATCATATTCTCTAATATATAATTTTTACTCATCTGCAGGTCCCAATTTAGGAATTTCTCTGTATCATTTCCAGCAGGATCATTATCAATACTGATTTTGTTACCTCTCTACAAACAACGTTTGGGAGGGTGCGTTCATCACATTTTGGTTTTTTTCATTAGCTGGGGTACTTTTGTGCTCATCCCCTTTTCCGCAGGTGGAGCTACAGGGCAATCCGAGATTTCGATCTTGAATTGCTAAAATACCTCCTTCATCTTTAACATTTAATTGGTAGGTGCTATGTTTTGACCACATCGTTTATTGCTACTTTAATATATTATTTAACAATTCATGTTTTCCTGATAAAATATTGAACGTGTATACTATTAAATACTTTGACAATGTAACAAATATTGCAATTAAAATTTGCAGTTTCTTGTTAACCTATCTTTTGTGGATATTCCAATAGATGTGTTGTACAATACAGTTTATGGATGTTCCTTTGTTCATTTTTTGTATTTCATTTTTAGTGTACTATTAGACCGTGGATCACTCCTGAAGAAGCTCCAATTTTGAGCGAAACATGTCGAGTTCAACGGTTGTTGTATATGTACCTAGCTCTTAATGTTGTATATGTTGAACTTTTAGGAAAATTTCATTTTCCTTTTTTATGAATATTAATAAATATTGTTTATTTTTATATAAATCTATTGTCATTGGATTCCTTTTGGTTTTTCAATACTAAATCCTATTTTTGACACCGTAAAAAATCCCGAGGTATGTGACCTCAAGCCCATCTCTTGTATCCTAGCAGTTTTGATGTTTTTTTTCACATCCCTGCTTGTAGTCAAAAGGTTTCAAGTAGCTGTAGTCAGACCTTTCTTTTCTCAAACAATAGGTGCTGGAACTCAACCACGACCCCCCAAAACCCCTCCCCCACACACATACCTCCCAACCGTCACGGATTGGGCGGAACTTTCCCGCATTGATACATTTTTCCCGCGCTCCTGCAATACAGGAAATTTTCCCGCATAATGCAGCATGGGAGGAGTAAGGAGGAAGGAGTAGAGGTAAGAATCACCCTCCCCCTCGCCTAACAGCTTGCGAGGAAGAAGGAAGGAGACGAGCTACGATAGCACCCCGCCCCCTCAATAACGTTAAAAATCGAAAGTCATGTTCAGCGGTCGCCCCCCCCCCCGCTCAACTATTTCTTTTTAGCAGCAACAACCAGCCCCCCACTTCTCAAACGGCCCTGCTCCCCATGTGTCCCGTAGCTCAATATTGAAAAGTTGGGAGGAGGTATACACGCACACCCTCCAAATCACATCAAATAGTGGGTGTGGTCAGATTTCACAAACAATAGGAGGGTCTTAAAGGGGCATTAAATACCAGGATTGCATTACATACAGAGTGCAGCCTGCAGAGCTGTCACTTGTAAACACAGAAACCGGACTTCTGTGTTTACAAGTGATTGTGGTGAGCAGGCACCAAAGGGTCTGAGCCAGAGGTGGTGGAACTGAGTTCCACCAAGTTCCACCTGAAAAAAAGCCTTGGCTGTAGTATAATGTCCTGAGAGCTTTAGGTAATTATCATCAGACAGAAAATAATTATGTAGCCACCCCATTCTAAACAAGGGTGACTTTAAAGCGGAGGTCCACCCTAAAAAATAAAATCACATAAACGGGCTCCTTAAAATACATAAAACAAATTGAAAAAAATATATTTTTTACTTACCAGAAATGCCTGTTGCTAGGCAGATCGTCCTAATCTGCCAGTTCCTATACCGCGGCGATCTTCCTTCTTGTCCTCCTCATGTTGTCTTCTGGGGAATGGGGCGCTCTGTCTTCTGGGACCTGTGTGTGTCCCAGAAGACAGCCGGCCATTCACAAAGCGCCGCGCGACTCGCTCATGCGCAGTAGGAAACGGGCACTGAAGCCGCAAGGCTCCACTGCCTGTTTCCGTTAGTTCGAATGGTGGCGTCGGGACCCGATCCGATGGACGGATCGGCCTTGGGCGGCCGAGATCGCGGGCTCCCTGGACAGGTACCGTATACACTCGAGTATAAGCCGACCCGAATATAAGCCGAGGCACCCAATTTTACCACAAAAAAACTGGGAAAACTTATTGACTCGAGTATAAGCTTAGGGTGTCCATGTGCATACCTCACTGTGCCCATGCCTCACTGTGTCCATGACTAGACTGACGTTTAACATGGGAGTCTATGGAAGTGGTGCCCGGCTTTGAAAAATCGTTGCTCCCCGGCCGTAGGTCCAACAGAGAACAAACTTTGCACACTTGTAGTGGCTACCTGTGTGCTAAGTTTCGGATGCGAGGGACCTACGAACGGCCGGTACTGGGTCCCCAAAGTCACCAGAGAAATGACCGTTTAACATAGGACTCTATGTAAGGGGTGCCCGGCTTTGAAAAATCAGTGCCCCCTGGCCGTAGTTACTCCGGACAACAAACTTTGCACACTTGTAGAGGAAGAGTGGGGCTAAATGTGTGCCAAGATTGGGGGCCAGGGGGCCGGTACCGGGTCCGCAAAGTCTGGGAGATCAGGCACAAAAAGGTGACTCGAGTATAAGCCGAGGGGGGCATTTTCAGCACAAAAAATGTGCTGGAAAACTCGGCTTATACTCGAGTATATACGGTAGGTATACTTTTATATGTTTATATATTACTCGCTGCAAGCATTTACATGCAACTTGTTTTCTCATCACAGTCCTCATTACACACCTGTATTTCATTCCATTCACACTCTCTTTCACTCATTACTTTCCTCTCTGAACTTTCCTTAATCATACTAGTCAATCTGGTATTTTTTCACTCTCCCCCTCAGTCTCCATACTCTAACCATTCTTGGCTCATGTCTTTTATACATGCAAAGACACATATGTTACCATATACTCGTATACTCCCATATTTTAATTATTCAATATACATATTTATATTTAGAGCCAACATTCCTCTTGGATTCACTGACACTCTTGGGGTTACACCTATTCCATCCATGCTGGGCCTTCCTTCCGTTTGACTCCGATTTGGAGCTTTGTTTGGCTCCGCCTCCTCAGCTCCCTGGTGAGACAGTCGCTGCCGCCGTTTGAGCTTCACCCCCGCTGTCTTTTGGCAATGTCCAGTGGTGAGTATGGGGTTTTCCATATTCAAGGCCCCCCCCCTGTGCCTTCATATCATGCTTTATACTATATCACTCTCATTTTAGGTACACTACGTGCATCCACCCCTGAAGAGCGAGCCAAGCCTCGCGAAACGCGTCGGGTTACTTTTGATGCCTATGTGTTTACATAATTACTGTCAGATACTCGCAATATCATTTTACCTAATTTATATTGGTCTTGTATTTTGTATGAATTGGCCCATGTTCATGACATTAATGTATGTACTGCTTTTTACCTGAATAAATATACACTGCAATTATTCTTGCGATTTTTTTTTTATTGGCCTAACAGTGCTCACCTCACTCAAAGTCCCAAGGGCGAATCTCTCTTTTTTTCGAGTATATACGGTAAGTTTCCTTATTAAAAGTCAGCAGCTACAGTGTTTGTAGCTGCTGACTTTTATTTTTTTTATTTTTTTTCAGCTGGAACACCGCTTTCAATTTAACCTTGCTGGGAAGTAGTCAGCCCAAACTTAATTGTAGTTTTATTTCTTTACTTGGTTTCCCCTAGCCCAGTGTTGCTGTTGTATGTCTCTGCTGCCAATAAATAGTATAAGATGCCACAGTGATCCTGAGTTATGAATATTTATGTTTCCTCTAGCCAACCAATAGGAGTTTGTTTAACCACTGGTGCATCCTGAGGGAAGATATACATATTTGGGGTGGACCCTGGGGCCTGGTGACTCTCTTGGGAGGATGCATGGAGGTCTGGAAGGATGCACAGAGGCATGGGGATAAGCACTGGAAAGTCTGCTAACCAGCCAGGGGTGCTATCTAACAGTGTTGCTGTCAATGGCTTAAAGGCCCCTCACACCTCACACCATACAATCAGGGTATCTGCAAGCCCTATCCCTCACTCCTTGTGTAATGAGTAATAAAATATCGGAAAATACAAAAAGGGGGAGGGGGGTATTTACTAAAACTTGGGCACGCAGACTCTGGTGCAGCTGTGCATAGAAACCAATCAGCTTCCAGGTCTTATTGTCATAGTTTTGAAGAAGCTAAAGTTCATAACTGATTGGTTGATTGGCACAGTTGCACCTGATTCTGAGTGATCCAGTCTTAGTAAATACCCTCCAACATGATTGTTTTCTCAGCCCCTGCCTTTCAGCCGTGGACTCAGCCCAGGGAAAATGCTAGACCTCCCTGCCCCTGGGGTACTCCACCTTCCTTTGGGGATCGGCACTACAATTAGAAAGCCAAAATGTTACTGTTTTTCACATAACAAAAAGTGTGACTTCAATGGAAAACCCACTAGGGATACAAATGCATAGGTTCGAATTCAGTTTAAGAGCCTATTCATGCCATATGTGTCAGGATGCATTTGTCAACGCATTCCCACCAACTGTACCATAAAAGTCATGGTTTCCCAATAAGTACCTTTTTTTCAGTGCAATGTGTCTTTATGTGCGTCAACATGTATTAAAGCAATGTGACACACCTAAAGCCAAAACAAAACAAAGGCAATAGGTGAAGTTTGGCTCCTTTGATGATACACTTCCTGAGACTTCCTGGCCTAATACCTAATAGCCATAGTGCAATATCACTCTGTGCTGTATGATCCAAGATAATTAAAGATAATTAAAGATAATTAAAAAAAAGGCTTGATATGAAAGGGGATTGCTGCCTGACTATGTACTGGGAGAACTTGAGCAAAGCTCAGCAGACATCTGCTGGAGAGTGAAAACTAAAAAGCTTGTCTCAGTCATATATGATTATTATTAGGGATGGGCAAGCAGTTCGGGCCGAGCATAAGTTTAGCATACAAATTTTCTGTGCACTCGGCAGGATGTTCACCCGTCGAGCGCACAGTCAATAGGTTCTTAAAGAAAAAGGGAGTCTGCTAGGAAATACCCTGCAATTGTTGGACTTCAATGGCATGACATGAGACCAAGACACAATTGTAAGTAAAAAAATATACAGTTTTAATAATAACACATTAAAATATCAAAAACAAATCTAAAAAATCTCTGTTATGTGTAGCGATACCCTCACTTAAGAAGGCTGCAGATTTAGTTTGGGCCCTGAAGACAGCTCCGCCAACCCCCGGCAATATACTCGACCCCCTACTGGCACAGCTAGTTCTGACAGCAATATGTATGTCTTATACTGTATGAGTAATTAAACATCAAGACAATAATAGTATAAAATGGGTATAAGATTTACTTAAGCTTTTGATAAGAAAGGGGGTTAACATTTATCACAGTTCACAAAATATATATATAATGCAGAGCCCTGCAACACTAACACACTATGAATATGGAGTTAACAGCAACAAGTGCGCCACGTGGGCGACCGTTAGCTAGGCGTCCTGTGGCGCAGTAACCAAACAAATTAGAAAACTGACCAGGCCTGGTTCTGATATCTACAACTTAGTCTATAGGGGATGATGTTCTTTTCTTCACCGGCAGGTCTTTAATGGTGGTGCACATTAACAGAGTATGATTTGTAATCCAATGGGAAAGGTAAAGATGAGGTAAACACTTTGCTATGCGAACTGAGTTCAGCTCTGATAAGGTTCTTCAGTGAAAGTATCAGGAACAACTTGTGGGCCACGGCAGTCTATAGGCCTATTAGCAGTAACAGTATATGGTTTGGGCATACGCCCTCTCACCCACCCGGACTGTGGTCCCAGTCTGGGAACTTCCACCAACTGTGTCACACACACACACAGTGTCTCCAGCGATCGGGCCCCCGATCCAACGAATGCTGTAGTTAAGCGAAGTCAGATGCCACTCCGGCTCGCAGAGGGGTGGAAGGCTCTTTGGTGCTGCGCAAGACCTCAGGCTTCAGGCCTTGCACTCCGACACATCCGCACAGGAGGATAAGTCTCTGAAGTCTCGTGTCCCAAAGAGGCCGAGCCCAGCCTCGCCTCCTCCTCTTATAACCCCTCCCATGAGTCTCTGCGGTGGAAACATTGCCGAACGTGGTTCTGGGTAATGTAGTCTCTCTGCGTTAAAGGGGAACACCCCACTACACACTCCCCCCACTTAAACTCTTTGGTCCCCAAAGATAAACCTTAACAAAGACTATGTACAACTCTAGTTAATTCTGCAAACGATGTTGGCATAGGGAATTCCCACCAAAACTGAGGGGTAGAACTCCCTTGCCCACAGGTCACATTATCATGGGTGGCCTGCCTAACTGTGCCAGAGAGTGAGTTGGGGTTGCCCTCCACTAAATGGACAGTGGAGGGATCCGGATTTTCAGCATTCCTCCTAGCGGTAACTACAGAGTCCTCTGAGCTATTCCCCATTTGTGGGTAGGTCAGCTTCCTAGGAGGCCGGATGACTCTTCGAGCCCTTTGCTCTCTTGGGATTTCTGGCTCTGGTGCCACAGGCTCCTCTTCCTCTGAGCAACTATCATGGGCATCTTCCCAGTAATCTGTTGAAGGACTAGATGGGATGAACTCTGTGGCTTCTGGGTTCAGTGTTCCATCTGGAGTGTCTTCAGTGGTTGGAAGATCCATAGTAGAAGATCCCGGAGTTGGGGAAGGCCACAGCCAATCAAGTTCTCTTTCTTCACTTTCACTAAGTTGAGAGGCCTCTCCATCTTCGGTTCGGGAGGTCTGCGACCGAGTGTTCGGCCTAGGAGTATCCAGGATAGAGACCGGTTCAGGGGAGTCTCTCACGGGAGGTATCCTGACTGCCTCAGCAAGTGGGAGCAGGTGGTTTCGATGCCACGTCTTCAGTGGTCCTACCTTTCCTTCTGGCTTCAACTTGTAGACAGGTAGGCCCGGCAGCTTCCTGCAGATGACATAGGGTCCAGATCTCCATCTGTCTGCAAGTTTGTGTTTTCCAGGGACCCCCAGATTGCGTAGCAGTACTCAGTCCCCGGGCTGTAAGTCCTGCACCCGGACCTTCAAGTCGAAGTTTCTTTTGTTTCTAGCTCCCCTTTGGTCTGAGGCCGCTTGAGCTTGTTCATAGGCTACTTTCAGGCTGTGTCTGAGCCTGTCCACATATCCTTTGTGAGATGTGGCTGAGGAATGGTCCAGAGAGGTGCCAAAGGCCAAGTCTACAAGTAGTCTCGCCTCTCTCCCAAACATGAGTCGATATGGGGAGTAGCCTGTCACATCACTAATGGTGCAGTTGTAAGCATGTACTAGGGCTGCTATGTGTTTGCTCCAATGTTGCTTTTTCTCACTTTCCAGAGTCCCCAACATGTTAAGCAAGGTTCGGTTAAACCTTTCCGGCTGAGCATCTCCCTGTGGGTGGTAAGGTGTAGTTCGAGTCTTCTTGATTCCCAACGAACCCCAGGAGTTTCCGGATCAGTTTACACTCAAAGTCCCTTCCTTGATCTGAATGAAGTCGCTGGGGCAGCCCATAATGGACAAAGTACTTCTCCATAAGCACCTTGGCTACGGTGGAGGCCTTCTGATCTTTGGTTGGGAAAGCTTGGGCATACCGGTTGAAATGGTCGGTTATCACCAGAACATTTCCTAGTCCACTCAGGTCGGGTTCGAGGCAGAGAAAATCAATGCATACCAGATCCATTGGGCCATGACTTTGTAGATGGCCCATTGGGGCAGCTTGATGGGGTAAAGTCTTCCTCTGGATGCATCGTGCACATGAGCGGCAGTACTCTTCTACCTCTGCCCTCATGCAGGGCCAATAGAACCGACTTCTGACAAGTTGAAAGGTCCTTTCAGCCCCTAGGTGGCCATGATTGTCATGCAGGGCAACCAGAACAGTCTCTCGATGCTTCTCTGGGAGGAACAGTTGCCACTTATCTTCTGAGTCATCAGAGGGGCCCCTTCGGTAGACCACTCCCTGATGTACCTGCAACCTGTCCCATTCTTTCCTCAACAGGCGAGCTTCCTTTGAGGGATGACGCAGGAGTCTGTTTGGATCCTGATTCTCCAGGGCCTCCAGGACCAATCTCCCCATGAGGTCTTCCAATTGGTCACACCTCAACTCCTTCTTGGACAGTCTCGGCAGGTTGTCTTCTTCCAGTTGAGTCACTCCACAGTAGTGTTTGGGGACTCCCACCATGGTAACTCCTATTTCCTCTGCTCTGGAGCCTCCTCTGGCTTGGAATTCAGCTCCTTGACAAAGGGCCCGCACCCCGTCCGGTGCCACTTGGGTCCAATCTTCTACGTCACTGGTGGGGGCATGTCAGTGAAACATTTATAAAGAAGCACAGCATACTTCTATTTGAACACAAGATGGCAGCAAACTCGACAGTGGAAGCTGTCAGCTGCACACACCACATGACTTACTGTCTGCCTATAAAAGACAGCCTGGATCCATGTTCAAGTTGCTGGTTTATCTTTCAGCTTCCCTAGTTCCTTGCTTGTGTTTCCTGCCTTGATACTACCATTGTGACCCGGATTGACCCTGACCTGCTCCGATCTCTTCTAGCACCTGATCCCTGGCTTGCCTTTTGGACCTCTGCTACCTCTCTCCAGTGTTTGACCCTCGGCCTGCTTACGGATTATTCTACCAGTCTTCTGTGCTTGACCTCCAGCCTGCCTACGGACTTTGCTATTATCTCCTGTGCTCAAACCCCTGGCCTGATTATGGACTTGCGGTGTATCTCCAGTGTTTGACCCTCTGCCTGTCCACGGACTTGCTTCCTGCCTCCTGCTTTGGGTCCATTACCTGTTCTCGGACTTTACTGGCAGCTCCTGTGGGTGACCCACTATCCCTGGAACTTGCTACTGATCACCTGTGTTTGACCCTCGGCCTGCTGTTGGACTTGGCTACCCTTCCTTCCCGTTGGGCTCCAGTGTCTACTAGTACTGCTCAGCTTCCAGCTCCACGTCATCCGCACGCAGACCTGCCAGCCTGCCGGTACCTCGTGCCTCTTCGTGCCCTTCACCCTCTGTTCCACCACCAGGGGTGGAGTGCGCTTAGTCTCAAGGGAGAACCGCTCTCAGCATCTCGGCCTCGGTGAGTACCCTTGTGACAGTATAAACCAGCCAAAATGTCCGAGGCCGACAGAGCGTGTTCTCCTCTTGAGGCCTTGT
The DNA here is from genome assembly GCA_029206835.1 of Rana muscosa. Taxonomy (NCBI): domain Eukaryota; kingdom Metazoa; phylum Chordata; class Amphibia; order Anura; family Ranidae; genus Rana; species Rana muscosa. The sequence continues at coordinate 31,598,414 of CM055121.1, read as the reverse complement.
GCCAGCAGGTCACAGCCATCACGCAGGCAGTCTAGAAGTTGCAGGAGGGTTATGTCCAGATGGATGGACGTCTTCAGCACCTATCCAGGTCGCCCGCTTCAGCCACCACAGCTTCAGCAGTTTCTCCTGGGACCTCCTCTTCTCAAGTTCAGTCCAACCCTGCTGTCATTATGGCCGTTCCTGAACCACGGGTTCCTATTCCTGAGCGATTTTCGGGCAACCGAAAGAAATTCAGAGCTTTCAAGAACGCCTGCTCCCTATACCTGGCCCTCCAACCCAGGACTTTTTCTTCTGAAGTTGTCAAGGTGGGCTTCATTATCTCCTTATTATCTGAGGAACCACAAGCCTGGGCCCATAGTCACAGGGAGCAGAGAAGCCCCATATTGAACTCAATAGACACTTTCTTTGAATCCATGGCTCAACTGTATGATGACCCTCAGCGTACAGCCACGGCAGAGTCCATCTTACATGCCCTGACCCAAGGAAAGAGATCAGTGGAGGACTATACGGTTGATTTCTGTAAATGGTCGGCTGATACAGGATGGAACGAGGCTGCCCTCAAATTTCAGTACCACCAGGGTCTTTCCGAAGCCCTTAAAGACGAACTGGCCCGGGTTGAGACCCCTACTACTTTGGAAGCTTTAATTCAATTGACCATTAAATTGGACAGACGCATGCGGGAGCGGCGCTCCGAGCGTTTCCAGTCCACCCGACCTACCTGGATGCTACCCAAGCCTTCTCCAGTCCATCCTCTGTTCCCGGCTCCTCCTGTTGTTTCTGCTCCTGAGAGTGAACCCATGCAGCTAGGTTTGGTCCGAGCTCCACTCACCCCCGATGAGAGACAGCGGAGACGCCAAGCCAACCTGTGCCTGTATTGTGGCGAAGCAGGACATTACTTATGTAACTGCCCCGTGAGACCCAGTAAGTCACGCAACCATTATGCTATGAACTATCAAGTTGCTGGTCCTACTCAAACTCATGTCACCCTTCCTGTCTCTCTACGGGTAGCGGGAGAGGTAATTCGGCTACTGGCCATAGTCGATTCGGGCGCCTGCAGCTGCTTCCTTGATGCATCATTGGCTCAGAGACTACATGTTCCTCTCCTCAACAAGAGACAGAATCTCCTGGTTCGCTTTATCTGATGGGTCCTTACCCTGCTCAGGACCTGTTACACAAGAAACTGTTCCCATTCTCACTGTCACGGACTCAGGCCACCAGGAGCACTTATGTTTTGATATTATCTGCTCCCCCATGTTCCCTGTCATCTTGGGACTTCCATGGTTACAAGCCCATGATCCTCAAATTAGCTGGCTTAATAAAGAGATTTCCTTCTCCTCTGCCTACTGCTCCCAGCATTGTTTTGTTCCAGCTCCTGCCTCATGCCTAACTGTTCAAGCAGTACCTGACCATCTCCAGCACGTCCCTCCCGTTTACCTTGAGTTCAAAGACGTTTTTGATAAAAAGAAAGCAGATTGTTTGCCACCTCATCGGTCTTACGACTGTCCCATTGACCTCCTACCTGGCTCAGAAATCCCTTTCGGTTGCATATTTCCATTGTCCGAGACCGAGTTGGAAGCTCTTCGGGTATACATAGACGAGAATCTTGAAAAAGGCTTCATCCGTCCGTCCTCTTCACCGGCTGGAGCCGGTATCTTCTTCGTCGAAAAGAAAGACGGCTCCCTAAGACCTTGCATAGACTACAGGGAGCTCAATAAAATAACTATAAAGAACCGGAACCCGCTCCCACTTATACCAGAACTGTTTCAGCGGTTTCGTACCGCCCGCATCTTCTCCAAATTAGACTTACGGGGTGCAATCTTATCCGGATTCGTGCTGGTGATGAGTGGAAGACCGCCTTCAGGTCCAGATTCGGTCACTTTGAATACTTGGTGATGCCGTTTGGGCTATGCAATGCCCCGGCAACTTTTCAACATCTGGTGAACGATGTCTTTCGTGAATATCTCGACAACTTTGTAATTGTCTACTTGGACGATATCCTTATTTTTTCTGCCACCATTGAACTTCACCAAACTCACGTAAAAAAGGTTCTCACAATTCTCAGAAACCACGGACTTTACCTTAAAGCTGAGAAATGTGAGTTTGAGAAAACTGTTGTCCAGTTCCTGGGGTTTATTATTTCCACCGAAGGGGTTGCTATGGACCCACAGAAAGTTAAAGCTATCCAGGAGTGGCCGGCTCCTACTGATAAAAAAGGGGTGCAGAGGTTCATAGGCTTCACCAACTTCTATCGGAGGTTCATTAAGGGATTTTCATCCATCATCTCTCCCATCACCCAGTTGACTTGTCAGCAAAATTGCTTTCAATGGTCCCAGGAAACCCAGGAAGCCTTCGACAAGTTAAAACTCAGATTCACCTCGGCACCAATTTTACAGCATCCTGACCCGGCTTTGCCCTTTGTGCTGGAAGTTGATGCCTCAGAGACTGCTACAGGAGCTATTTTGTCCCAAAGACAGGGTCCCAAGTCTCTCCTTCACCCAGTGGCTTTTGCATCCCGGAAGCTAAGTTCCCCCGAAAGAAATTACGACGTCGGTGACCGGGAATTGCTAGCCATTAAATTTGCCTTGGAGGAATGGAGATATCTTCTGGAGGGTGCGTCCCACGCTATCATGATTTTCACAGACCATAAAAACCTGGAGTACCTCCGGACTGCCAAACGCCTCAGACCACGGCAAGCCCGATGGGCGCTCTTTTTCTCCAGGTTTAATTTTCATATCACCTTCCGACCCGGTTCCAAGAATGGTAAAGCGGACGCACTCTCCCGGATGTTCCCCAAATTTCCTTAAACAACTGAACCTGACACCATCCTTTCTCCACAGATTTTCTTCTCCTTGCTCAGCCCGATCTAAGAACTGCCATTGAACAGGCCTCTAGCCACTGTACCGACCCAGAGATATCTTCTCTAGAGAAACGGGGCAATCTGTTCTGGGCTCAAAATAAAAATTTTGTCCCCCTGGAAGTAAGATCCTTGATCTTAAAGACATTTCACGATCACAAGCTTTCAGGTCACTTCGGAGTACAAAAAACCTCCGAACTGGTCTCTCGCTCTTTTTGGTGGCCAGGTTGGAGACGAGACTGTGAGAGCTATGTTTCTTCATGTATTTCTTGCCAGCGGAACAAGGGGGCAAGGGCCAAATCCTGGGGCCTACTGAGACCTTTACCTATCCCGGAAAGACCATGGAAGGAGGTCTCTATGGACTTTATCGTGGACCTGCCCCCCTCTGAAGGCTTTACCACCATTTTTGTCATTGTTGACCGCCTCTCAAAGATGGCACATTTTCTACCTATGATTGGTACCCCCTCTGCCTTAGACACTTCCAACACATTCATTAAGGAAGTGGTGAGACTCCACGGGGTACCTGATAATATTGTCTCCGACAGAGGCGCACAATTCACCTCAAAATTTTGGAAGGAACTCTGTAAGTCATTAGAAATCAAGGTTTGTCTCTCTTCAGCTTACCACCCCCAGAGTAATGGCCAAACAGAGAGAACAAACCAAACTCTAGAACAATATCTTCGTTGTTTTTGTTCTTGCTCCCAGGACGATTGGTCTTCTTTATTTCCTTATGCGGAATTTGCCTACAATAATTCCATACACTCAGCCACCAACCAGACTCCTTTTTGGTCCAACTGTGGTTTTCATCCTTCCTTCCTCCCTAAAACCATCCCGGAAATCTCAGTACCTGCAGTACAGGATCGGATAACTTCTATTCAATCCAACTTCCAAAGGATCCAGGAAACCATGCAAAAGGCTCAGGATAGTTATAAAAAACATTTTGACCGAGGAAGAAAAGCCAACCCGGCTTTCAAAGTAGGAGATGGAGGTTTGGCTATCCACCATCAACCTTAGACTCCCTTGCCCGTCAAGAAAATTAGGACCAAAGTTCATCGGCCCTTTCAAGATCAAAAGAATGGTAAATCCTGTGGCTTTTGAGTTGACCCTTCCTGATTCTTACAGGATACATCCCGTGTTTCATGCCTCCCTGCTAAAACCAGTGGTCCCTAGTCCTTTTTTGGGAAGAGAAGAACCTCCTCCTCCTCCAGTCGAGATTGATGGAGAGAACGAATTTGAGGTGGAAGCAATAATAAACTGTAGGAAGAGGGGTAGGCAACTTCAATACCTAATTAAGTGGAAGGGGTACCCGCCTGAAAATAATTCTTGGGAACCCTCAAGGAACATACACGCCCCTCGCTTGATCCAAACTTTTCAGCTGGAACACCCAGAATTAATGTCCAGTTTGGGCGTCCAGAGGCCGCTCCTCGGGGGGGGGGGGGCACTGTCAGTGAAACATTTATAAAGAAGCACAGCATACTTCTATTTGAACACAAGATGGCAGCAAACTCGACAGTGGAAGCTGTCAGCTGCACACACCACATGACTTCCTGTCTGCCTATAAAAGACAGCCTGGATCCATGTTCAAGTTGCTGGTTTATCTTTCAGCTTCCCTAGTTCCTTGCTTGTGTTTCCTGCCTTGATACTACCGTTGTGACCCGGATTGACCCTGACCTGCTCCGATCTCTTCCAGCACCTGACCCCTGGCTTGCCTTTTGGACCTCTGCTACCTCTCTCCAGTGTTTGACCCTCGGCCTGCTTACGGATTATTCTACCAGTCTTCTGTGCTTGACCTCCAGCCTGCCTACGGACTTTTCTATTATCTCCTGTGCTCAAACCCCTGGCCTGATTACGGACTTGCGGTGTATCTCCAGTGTTTGACCCTCTGCCTGTCCACGGACTAGCTTCCTGTCTCCTGCTTTGCGTCCATTACCTGTTCTCGGACTTTACTGGCAGCTCCTGTGGGTGACCCACTATCCCTGGAACTTGCTACTGATCACTTGTGTTTGACCCTCGGCCTGCTGTTGGACTTGGCTACCCTTCCTTCCCGTTGGGCTCCAGTGTCTACTAGTACTGCTCAGCTTCCAGCTCCACGTCATCCGCACACAGACCTGCCAGCCTGCCGGTACCTCGTGCCTCTTCGTGCCCTTCACCCTCTGTTCCACCACCAGGGGTGGAGTGCGCTTAGTCGCAAGGGAGAACCGCTTTCAGCATCTCGGCCTCGGTGAGTACCCTTGTGACAGGGCATGAGACCTCCTGGACAGAGCGTCTGCGTCTCGATACTTTAGGCTGAAGTTGAACCCAGACAGTGCGGCCAGCCACCTGTGTCCAGTGGCATCCAGTTTGGCCGTGGTGAAAAGGTAGGTAAGGGGGTTGTTGTCAGTCTTCACAGTGAACTCCGCCCCATACAGGTAGTCTTTGAGCTTGTCCACTACCGCCCACTTGAGGGCCAGGAACTCCAGCTTGTGGGTGGGATAGTTCTTCTCAGAGGGGGTCAGGCTCCTACTCACATAGGCAACAGGCCGCGGTTGTCCCTCGTGCTCCTGATAAAGCACTGCTCTCAGACCGTCATGACTAGCATCTACGTGTAGTTCATAGGGCTTGGTTGGGTCTGCGTAGGCCAAGACTGGAGCAGTGGTCAGGCTCTTCTTCAACGCCTGGAAGGCCTCTTCACACTTCTGATTCCACTGATCTCTGATGGACTCTCCCGGCTTCCTGGGCCCTGAGTCATCCTCTTCTCCCTCAGTCTTGAGCAGTTCATTCAATGGTCTAGCAATTCGGGCGAATCCCTCCACAAACCTCCTGTAATAGGAGCAGAACCCCAAGAAGGATCTGAGTTCTGTTACTGTGGTGGGTCGTGGCCAGGAGGTAACTGCCTCCAATTTCTCGGGGTCTGTGGCCACCCCTTCTTCAGACACTATGTGCCCCAGGTAGTTCACAGAAGACTGGTAGAACCGACACTTCTCAGGCGAAAGTTTGAGTCCCTCCTCACTGAGTCTCCTCAAGACTTTTTCCAGCCTCTCCTCGTGCTCCTCCAGGGTTCTTCCAAAGACAATGACATCGTCCAGGTATACAAGGACTTCAATAAGGTTCATGTCTCCTACAGTCTTCTCCATGAGACGTTGGAAGGTAGCTGGGGCTCCAGACAGACCTTGAGGCATCCGGTCGAATTCAAAGAACCCCACTGGGGTTATGAAAGCTGTCTTCTCCTTGTCTTCTGGGTGCAATGGGATCTGATAGTACCCGCTCTTGAGATCCATAACGCTGAACCACTTGGCTCCAGACAAACTCTGTAGGGCATCCTCTATCCTTGGAGTGGTATACTGGTCGGGTATGGTTCTCCTGTTTAGAGTCCTGTAGTCGATACAGAGCCTCAATGACCCATTCTTCTTCCTGACCACCACTATCGGAAAGCATAGGGACTTCTAGACTCCCGTATCACACCAGTCCTCTTGAGTTCTGCAAGTTGTTCCCTTAGATCCTCCAGATTTGCTAGTGGGACCCGCCTGACCCTCTCTCTGAAGGGCTTATCTTCCTAGAGGCGGATCCGATGGGTGGCACTCCTTGCACACCCCACATCGAACTCATCTTTAGAGAAGATCTTCTCCCATCTGTTCAACTGGGCCTTGGCTCTCTCTTTCCAAGCCCTGGGCAGATTCGGGTTTTCCATGGATATCTTCTCCCAAGCATCTCCTCCTTCGCCCACCTCTGACAGGTTGACAGGGGCAGCAGGGCTCACCTGGCCCAGCAGCATCCTGGCTGGGATTTCCATGGGGCCATCTGTATTGTTCCTAGCACTCACTGGGACTCTACAATGGGCCTTCTTTAGGGCCTTCAGCGGAATCACTTCTGGTATCACTTCCAGACCGTGGGACCCTTCCCTTGGGTCAGATTCCAACATGACAAAGGGTCCGGGCTGCTCCCAAGTAAGCTTCACAGTGGCTCTGAGACAGGTTACTTCACCGGGCTGCAACACTATCCCTCCTCTTCCAAGTCTCCACACCTTCCCTATCCCCTCTCCTGGGGTCTTCTGCTTTAAGACCAGCCGTTGGTAAGCCGTCTTCAGCATGGGGTGGATCTTGGTGGCCGCTTCCCCTTCTTCTTTCACTATAGGGGTCAGAAGTCTTCGGACCAGATCCGTGTTCGTCCCTATTATAAGGGAACTCGTGTTGGCTCCCAGCGGCCGAGGGCACACAACCGCCAGGGTGTCAAACACTTCTGCTTTTCCAGCCACAAATGGGTCAAAGATCATCCTGACAGGCAGATAGCCATCATAGGGGAAGTTCTGGGTTCCAATCCCACATATCTCTAGTCCCTCTATCTTCCGGATGGGTAGGTGACTCAAATGCTTATCGTAGAAATCTCTGTATAGCAGGGTCACTTGCGCCCCAGTATCCAAGATTGCTCTGGTGTAAACTCCCTCCACTTGAATGGATACTATAGGAGATGGGCCTACCAGCTTCTCCGGATATGGCCCGGCAGGGGTCGCCTTCTTCAGACTTTTTCTCTTTGAACCTTCTCTCGTCCAATCCCCTTTGGACTTCAGTCTTTCTTGAGTCTGGTATGCATTGACTTCCCTCCTTTTACTGGGTGTAGGGACCCGCTGAGGGATACTATTATTTTTCTTAGGTGTGCACCCCCTCTGGGGAGTGCTGTGCCTCTTCTGAGGGGTCTTGCCCCCTTTCTCTGGGGTGTATCTCTGTTGAGGAATGTTGTGTTTCCCCCGAGGCGTTTTATCTCCTGTTATTTTCTGCTTTGCTTTCAGCTTGGAGCTCACTGAAGGTGATGGGCACCCGGTTGACTCCTTCACCGGGGCCCTCTGAAGTTTCCCGCCGGCTTGCGGTTGTCTATTTTCTTCTTCTTGGGACTGGAGCATGTAGCCGCAATATGTCCAATTCCTCCACAGTTAAAGCAGACTATATCTCCCCATTCTTGTAAAGATGCGGGTGCTGAGGCAATTGGGAATAATTCCTTCCTTGGTACTTCTCTCTTGGGACCCTCTCTCTCTTTTTCCATCAGAGAGGTCAACATCTCTAACACCTTGGACATTTGAGCTTTTAGGGTGTCTATCTCCGAATCTCTTTCAGGGGTCATCACTAGATTGACTAGCACCTGTGCGGGTACAACATTTGTCTTAATCATCTGCTGGTCCTGTTGCAGCGCCTCCTCATCTCTGATGATTTTTATCCAGTCAGCATAAGTCAGCAACGTTCCTCCTCCTGAGGTTTTCAGGTGCAGCCAGACTGGATCCGAGCGTAGCGCTCCCTTTAAGACTTGCTTCATTCTTGCTGCATCTGTATCTTGGGGCTTCATCCCCTTCTTCAACACAATCTTGCACAACAACCTGTTCAGTCTTCTAACATACTCGGAAAGTTTCTCCTCTGGTTGTTGGAAAGTATGTTCAAATTGGTAGACCATCTCTGTCACCTTTTCCAATTGACCAAACTCTTCTTGCAGCATGGCTAGACAGTCTTGAGCTGTGCAATCTGCATTCCCAAACCGAAAACTTTTCACTGCTTCTGCTGCTGCGCCTTTAAGGCTTTCCATCACTCGTTGCCTCTTCTGTGCTTCAGGTACCTCCCATGCCTCTACTGCCTGCAATGCCTGCTCCACCCAGGTGTCAAAATCTTCTTCCCCTGCGGGGACAGGGAGCTTCCCTGAGAATGTCTTTAGTCTCTTGTAGCTAGTCTCTACATGCACCGTGCTTGCCTTCTGACACTTGGTTAGCAGATCCCCTATCGCACCTATCAGTTCTGGTGATATAGCAGCGACAGGTGCAGGCGCCACCGGAGGCGTTGCCCTGTCTCCTTTTTCCGGTGGGGTACAGGCCGCAGCCTGCGGTGATCCCGTTGGTGATAGTTCCTTTTTTTCAGTTACTGCGTGCGCCAACCTATAGGTTCTGTTGTCTGGCGTCCGCACACACTTGCGCTTACAGGCCTCTGGCATCCCGTCCCAGTACTCCACTAATGCATACTGATATGAGATGTCTGGGTCTGACTTTATCTCCGTCACCCACGGTGTGTGATCTGGGGACACTGACTTCATTAACTCCTCTACCGTCTCAGTCGACCATTCCTCCCCAGGGAGGCTGATGACTATCGACTGGTTTGGCTCTGCGTTAGAGGCTTTACACCATGCTTCTACTGTTTGTGTGTCCATGCCGGCACTTCTGGCGTTCACCTGCTGCATCAGGATCCCGGACGAGAACCCCCACGTGTAGCGATACCCTCACTTAAGAAGGCAGCAGATTTAGTTTGGGCCCTGAAGACAGCTCCGCCAACCCCCGGCAATATACTCGACCCCCTACTCTCACAGCTAGTTCTGACAGCAATATGTATGTCTTATACCAGGGCTTGACAAATTTGCTTGGAATCTAGGAGCCAGCTAAAAAAGTTAGGAGCCAGGAACGCGCCCTGTCCCGCCGAGCTCGCGCGCAGAAGCGAACGCATACGTGAGTAGCGCCTGCATATGAAAGCGGTGTTTAAACCACACGTGAGGTATCGCCGCGATCGGTAGAGCGAGAGCAATAATTCTAGCCCTAGACCTCCTCTAACTTAAAACATGCAACCTGTAGAATTTTTTAAACGTCGCCTATGGAGATTTTAAAGGGTAAAAGTTAGTTGCCATTCCACGAGCGGACGCAATTTTGAAGCGTGACATGTTGGGTATCAATTTACTCAGCGTAACATTATCTTTCACAATATAAAAAAAAAATTGGGCTAACTTTACTGTTGTCTTATTTTTTTATTAAAAAAAAAGGTTTTTTTCCCAAAAAAGTGCGCTTGTAAGACCGCTGCGCAAATACGGTGTGACAGAAAGTATTGCAATGACCGCCATTTTATTCTCTAGGGTGTTAGAATAAAAAATATATATAATGTTTGGGGGTTCTAATTAGAGGGAAGGAGATGGCAAGGAAAACAGACTTGGAAACTCCATTAGCATTGCTGGTTGTCATACCAACTGCCACCACAAGATGGCGCTAGTTCACAGAAGGAAGCATAGGCCTGCAGAAGGCCGCAAAGCCGCGGCCTCAATTACCGGCCGGCGCGGCCCGACGCGATCCCGCGGCGCGGAGGGGGGGGGCACGGAGAGACAGGATTCCCCAGCTGTGCTGCCCCAGGCGCCAGGTCGCTAATTCTAGTCGCAATGGCGACCTGGCGCCCGGGGTTTGTCGAGCGCTGTCTTATAATGTATGAGTAATTAAACATCAAGACAATAATAGTATAAAATGGGTATAAGATTTACTTAAGCTTTTGATAAGAAAGGGGGTTAACATGTATCACAGTTCACAAAATATATATATAATGCAGAGCCCTGCAACACTAACACACTATGAATATGGAGTTAACAGCAACAAGTGCGCCACGTGGGTGACCGTTAGCTAGGCGTCCTGTGGCACAGTAACCAAACAAATTAGAAAACTGACCAGGCCTGGTTCTGATATCTACAACTTAGTCTATAGGGGATGATGTTCTTTTCTTCACCGGCAGGTCTTTAACGGTGGTGCACATTAAGAGAGTATGATTTGTAATCCAATGGGAAAGGTAAAGATGAGGTAAACACTTTGCTATGTGAACTGAGTTCAGCTCTGATAAGGTTCTTCAGTGAAAGTATCAGGAACAACTTGTGGGCCACGGCAGTCTATAGGCCTATTAGCAGTAACAGTATATGGTTTGGGCATACGCCCTCTCACCCGCCCGGACTGCGGTCCCAGTCTGGGAACTTCCACCAACTGTGTCACACACACACACAGTGTCTCCAGCGATCGGGCCCCCGATCCAACGAATACTGTAGTTAAGCGAAGTCAGATGCCACCCCGGCTCGCAGAGGGGTGGAAGGCTCTTTGGTGCTGCACAAGACCTCAGGCTTCAGGCCTTGCACTCCGACACATCCGCACAGGAGGATCAGTCTCTGAAGTCTCGTGTCCCAAAGAGGCCGAGCCCAGCCTCGCCTCCTCCTCTTATAACCCCTCCCATGAGTCTCTGCGGTGGAAACATTGCCGAACGGGGTTCCGGGTAATGTAGTCTCTCTGCGTTAAAGGGGAACACCCCGCTACACATGTTTTAGGAAAAACACATCAGAACAAGGAGATAAAATATGATACACAAAACACCTTGCAACACCTTGTAGTGTGAATATAGACAAAAACTTGGGGTGAAGGGTTAATTAAGTGCACTCTGGGTACTGATGCATAAAATTATAAATATATATAGGATAGGGGGATCAGTATGAAATGTTCAAAGGGGGGGGCTAGTATTAGTCCATGACAATTAGTCCATGAATTTGTTAAAATTTGCTGAATCGCAAGGATGGCAGCCGGCTTGCAGATAGAAGAGGATCTGGAACAAAGTACAAGGAAAAAAGCGGCGCCTTCTAAGCGTAGCAGAACAGTAATTTAATCAAATTAAACATAAAAACAAGCATTAGGAATCACACTCACAAAGGAGCAATTAAAATGGGCTTATCTATACTGTGGATCATTCGCGCTGTACCTGGGGGCTGCTGTATACCAGATGTCCGTGGTATGGGGTCTCTGTGTAGTCTCCTGGCTGTGATGGTGGTGGTGGAACCCAGCGCTGTTAGCAGACGTGGACGGGAGACAGTCTTCACAGGAACACAGGCAGCGATGACATCACTTCCGGGTACAAGGTCAGCGGGGAGGTTCTTGCGTTCGAAGCATGTGTTCTTCTTCCTCAGGCTCTCCACCACCACCATCACAGCCGGGAGACTACACAGAGACCCAATACCACGGACATCTGGTATACAGCAGCCCCCTGGTACAGCGCGGATGATCCACAGTACAGATAAGCCCATTTTAATTGCTCCTTTGTGAGTGTGATTCCTAATGCTTGTTTTTATGTTTAATTTGATTAAATTACTGTTCTGCTACGCTTAGAAGGCACCGCTTTTTTCTTGTACAAACTTGGGGTGTACTGAAATAGTTACATCCTCCAAGAGTCAGGGTCAACGCACTTTTCTAGGTAACGTAGCTTCTTTGGGCCCCCCCCCCCCCCAGATCTTTTAGATTTGTCTTTGATATTTAAATGTATTATTAATAAAACTGTATATTTTTTAAATACAATTGTGTCTTGGTCTCATATCATGCCAATAAAGTCCAACAGGGTATTTCCCAGCACACTCCTTTTTCCCACAATATTTCCTAGGGAGCGGGATCGGGAAGCAGGTTGCCACATCCTTAACAATGAGTCATCACCTGTCAGCCGCAATAGAATTCTGGTATATAATTTATACTATATAGAGGAAACCCCTCGCCAAAATGAAGAAAAAAGAAATTAAGAAAAAAAATGGCATGAGCCCCCCCCCCCCAGAATCCATACCAGACCCTTATCCGAGCATGCAGCCTGGCAGGCCAGGAAAGGGGGGACGAGCGAGTGCCCCCCTTCTTAACCATACCAGGAGTTTGTGCAGAGGAGGAGTAACAGTCTGCAGGGGTTGTGCAGAGGAGTAAGTGAAGTTGAGACTGTCAAGGTTAGAGTCCATCATTTCTCTAAAGCGCTCTATCTGAGATGTGTAAAGCGCAACAGATATAACAATTCTTCAAGTGAATATGGCAAAATGTGATCTGTTCTATGGGCATCCCATACCCTTTTCCCAACCAAGTTAAATCCCCGAAATAAACAAAAACAAAATAAAAGCAAATGACTGTTCATTGTCTACTGGAGAGTAGACATGGGAGCCGTCGAAAAATTAGTTTCATTCCGTTCCATTCCGTTTCGTATTAAAAAAAAATCGTAATTCGTAATTCGTGTACGGAATTCAATTTGGATTCGTACGAAATACGAATTTCGTACGACGCGTATAACGAACGATTCGACCGGAACGAACGAATGATTCAACCGGAAATGTACTTCCCCCACCCAATTCCAGCAGCAATCTTCTCTCTATAATGTCGAATCTTTTCTCTCTATAATGTCGAATCTTTTCTCTCTATGTCGAATCTTTTCTCTCTATAATGTCTAATTTTTTCTCTCTATAATGTCGAATCTTTTCTCTCTATGTCGAATCGTTTCTCTCTATAATGTCGAATCTTTTCAATTTGGAGCCGAAATTCGTAAACAAAACTTCGTAAACGAAACTTCGTATTTCATACAGAATTCGTATCCCTAATTCGGATTCGTACAAATGTACGAATTTCGAAAAATTCGTACGAATTTTCGATTCGTACGAAACTAATCGCACATGTCTACTGGAGAGTGATGTATGGAAGTCTGGCAGCAGGGTGAACATGGTGGATGATAGTAACTAATAGGAACTAGAATAGGGGATAGAATAGGGCCCTTTAAATGGTAATAACAGCAGTGTCCAAGATGCAGGCCTGATAGTCTTCACTGGCAGTTGGAGCTCATTAGATTGTATCAAATAAAGGCACAATGGTGTGGTAATAGCCAAAGGGCTTAAACAGGCTAGTGATACTCTTTAAAGTGGTTTTAAGTAAAGGTGTCTATGTAAAGTGTTCCAAATAGTATTGCAGTAAAGTATTTCTAAAGTAAAGGTGTCTGTACACAGTGTTCAGATAAAGTAGCAGGGAAGGGTTGCAAAGAATGGACAATTGCCCTCTCACAAACGGCCAGACCAGCTTACACCTTGCAAACAGCGATTCTGAAAGAGACGTCCTTCGGTGAAGCGACCAGCGATGACCCATGGCTGATGGCAACCGTAGTGTAGATCTGCTGGGTGGGTGCCGCGTGGATGTCCGACAAACAGCAGGCAGGATTAGGCCCTCCGGGGCCGGGTTGGAATCACTCGATCACCGCGTGGTAGGCCGCAGCCTCTCTCCCCGCACAGGGAGATGTGCGCACAGCTAGGCCCAGGAAGAAGAGAGAGCGTGACACGGATCTCCGGACTCTTTTATAGTTCCTCTCAGGAGTCTCTTCAGGTTGTAGGAAGGATCCCTGGGATGTGTAGTCCAGATGTCATGTCACACAAAGGAATCGCCGGTCTGAAAGACTAATCCCACAATCCTTTTTGGTCGGGCTCACAGATGTGATGACAGTCACTGGCGCCCAGCACTAGAGGGATATGTCTATAGGTGAAGAATGATGGGGAGTCTCACAAATGGCAGGGTGGTCTTAAGGGGGGCCCATAACCAATCAAGGGTTAGTTATTCCTCTTCATGCTCCTCCTCTGGAGGCATGGGTTCACAGCCCGACAAATCCTAGGCCTTAACGTAGGAGACTGGTAGGCCTCTGAGCAGGGGGGTGGAAACACTCGAACAGCCTCTGATATAGGCAGCAAATGATTTTGGTGCCAAGTTTTCAAGGGGACAGTCTTTCCTTCAGGGTGGATCTGATACATGGGATGTCCAGGTAAGCGTCTACAGATAATATAGGGCTGGGAGCGCCATTGATTAGCCAGCTTATGCTATCCGGGCACTCCTAGGTTATGCAATAGCACCCCGATCTCTAGGTTGCAGGTCCTGAACCCTTACTTTGAGGTCAAAGTTTTTCTTGTATCTCCACTCCCTGGTGGTGGATGGTTCCTTAGATTTCTCATAAGCAGTCAGGGGCGTACCTAGAGCATTTGGCACCCGGGGCCCATCCTATATCTGGCACCCCCCCCCCAACTGTAAAATATAAAAACAGCCAGAAAAAAACACCCTCCTCTGCCAAGATCAGGGTTTTTGAATTCAGATTTTTTTGTTTTTAAATGGCGCTGTTGGCTGCCGAGTAAACCACAAGTGACACTGTGCTGTCGCTTCCGGGTTTCTACATCAGAGACCCGATCAAAGGCAAATCTGGCTTTGTTCGGGTCTCTGGCCAGCCGGCTAGTGGTTCAGGTCTCCAGGTGGGATGGGAGACCTGGGACGTCCCCTCCCGTTCCTTGTAATAACAGCCGATGCTGTTCATCCATGGCAGCCAGTGACAATAGATGGGACAGGACAGAGGTGTCAGTCCCTCAGGTGTGAGCAGATCCCACATTTTTGGACAGATTGTGCCACGGTCAGGGAAGTGGAGAGCTGGACTGGAGCTGCTATGAGGGAGACATCCGAGTGAGATGGTAAGACAACTGACAATACAAAGTATGGCCCATACTTTGCATTATCTGCTGTCCTCAGGGACAGATCCGATCCAGAGATCCCACTGTATTGCAATCTCTGGATCATATTTGTCCCTGGGGACAGATTTGGATTTTGGAACTGACCTGCTGACAAGGCGTATTGCTTGCTTGACCGTGTACAGGATCTGATGGCCGCAGGGAAGATGGCAAGATGCTGCTGTGACCTGCTGCTTGCTGGACGGATCTGATGGCTGTAAGATGTGGGTGTAGGTCAATGTCTGTCTACACCTGGGCTGCAGACACCCCCCCTTATCAGACCAGCTCATCTACTATACCTGGGTGGTGAACACAGCAACACCCCCCCCCCTCTTACCAGGTAAGCTCTCAGCTACTATAGGTGGGTGGTGGTAACACAGCAATATATAGCACACGCCTGCATTCTGCACCCTGTATATAGCACATGTCTGGATTCTGCACCCTGTATATAGCACTCACCTGGATTCTGCAACCTGTATATAGCTCATACCTGGATTCTGCAACCTGTATATAGCACATGCCTAGATTCTGCAACCTGTACATAGCACACGCCTGGATTCTGCAACCTGTATATAGCACATGTCTGGATTCTGCACCCTGTATATAGCTCATGCCTGGATTCTGCAACCTGTATATAGCACGTGCCTGAATTCTGATACCTGTATATATCACATGCCTAGATTCTGCAACCTGTACATAGCACACGTTTGGATTCTGCAACCTGTACATAGCACACGTCTGGATTCTGCAACCTGTACATAGCACATGTCTGGATTCTGCAACCTGTATATAGCACACACCTGTATTCTGCAACCTGTATATAGCACACACCTGGATTCTGCAACCTGTACATAGCACATGTCTGGATTCTGCAACCTGTATATAGCACACGCCTGGATTCTGCAACCTGTATACAGCACACACCTGGATTCGGCAACCTGTATACAGCACACGCCTGGATTCTGCAACCTATATATAGCACACGCTTGGATTCTGCAACCTGTATATAGCACACGCTTGGATTCTGCAACCTGTACATAGCACATGTCTGGATTCTGCAACCTGTTCATAGCACATGTCTGGATTCTGCAATCTGTACATAGCACATGTCTCGATTCTGCAACCCCCCCCCCCTTATCAGGTCAGCTTCCTATACCTGGGTGGTGGTGGACACAGCAATCCCCCCCCCCCCATTCTCTGTCAGACCAGCACAGTCAGGGTGGCAGGGCAGACACACTCCTCCAGCTTCTTCTCACAACTCATAAGATGGTGTGGACACAGTGTGTAACAGCAGCCACCCCTGCGCTGAATGATGACACACTCAGCTCAGCTGCTCAGCAGGGGAAAACAGTAATCAGACCATACCATTTCGGCCGTGGCGCTGAGGGTGTTCCAGCTGATAAAAAACTACTAAACAGAGCAGCCAGGGCCAGGAATGCCCTCAGGATTCTGTCAGACAGTGTCACCCGACCTGGGTGCTGAGCGCACCCCTACAGCAATGCCACCCTGCCACACTGACACCCCCCCATGTGTGGCACCCGGGGCGAACCGTCCCCCGCTTGGTACCGTCCCTGTAAGCAGTCTTTAAGTTCTTTCAAAGTCTGTCGCCGTACCCTTGGTAAGAAGCCTGAGATGTATGATCTAGTGACTTCCCAAAAGCCAGATCCACCGGCAACCGAGCTTTACTTCCAAACATCAGCCGGTAGGGAAAGTATCCGGTTGAGTCATTCATTGTAGGCATGAACCACTGCAGCAATGTGGTCTTCCCAATATTGCTTCTTCTCCAAAGGAAGTGTCCCTGACATGTTTAACAGAGTACGGTTAAAGCGTTCAGGTTGTGGATCCCCCTGAGGATGGTAAGGAGTAGTTCTTGACTTTTGGATATTCAAGAGCTTACACAATCTTCGAATGAGTTTACTCTCAAAGTCTCGACCTTGGTCCGAGTGTAGGCACTGAGGCAGCCCATAATAAATAAAAAACTTCTTCACCAAGGTCTTAGCTACAGTACTGGCTTGCTGAGCCCTAGTGGGGAAAGCCTGAGCATAAAGGGGAAAGAGATCTGTCACAACCAGGACATTACTTTGCGCACTCAAGTCAGGTTCCAAACACAAGAAATCAATGCACACCAACGACATTGGTACCTGACTATGTAGATGGCCCATTGGGGCTGCCTTACTTGGAAAAGTCTTTCTCTGGATGACCAGGATGCAAGAACGACAGTAAGTCTCTACTTCCAATTTAATCCCTAAAGGTCAGTACTTATGGACTAAACGCAATTGCACCAGCGACGAGGATTTCAAGATCCAGGCTTCCCTGCTGCAAAAGCGTTTTTTGGACCGTGGCTACAGCAAAAGTTCCCTTAAAAAGGCTTACAAAAATGCCAGTGATAGCCCCCGCGATCTTCTTCTTTTTCAAAATGAACAGGGGGCCACCAGCCAACCCCCAGGGATTCGTCCCATTACTAAATTCAACAATCAGTTTCTAACTATACAAAGAATATTGGGTAATCACTGGCATTTTCTAAGGGATGATCCCATTTTAAAACTGTTTGTGGAACCTGAACCACATATAATTTACAAACGTAATCAGTCACTGAGAGACACTTTGGTCTCCTCTCCAGTCACTTTATGTCTCAGGATTCTAGGGATCCCTGTGGCACTTTACCACGGGGTACCTTCCAATGTGGTAACTGTGATTTTTGCAAATATATCCAGGTTGGAAGGAATGTTGTCTTGCCCACAGGAGAGAATCTAATTATGCAACTGTAGCGATACCCCCAGCTAAGAGAGCCACTGAAATGATTTGTTTGGGCCCTGTAATGCACTGCTGTCAACCCCCAGCAATTGGCTTCAGCCTCTCCCGGCACAGTCAGTAGGGGATGGCAGGATTGTGTAACCTATAACTCTCGGAGGCACAATCCTGCAATAAACACAGCAATAGGGTATGGCTATCAATAACCGTCTCTTCTGCACAGTAAATTACACAAACACACGTGTACTTAACCCTGGCACTTTTACTGAGAGTGTTGGTTAAGCATAGAAAAGTATACATGAACACATGCAGAGCCCTGCAATGAAAAGAGTACTTTTGCAAACAGACAGATATAATAAAAGAATTAAAGAACTAAACAGTCCCCGCTGCTGCTATTCTACCTCGTGGGTAAAAATGGCGCCCAGAAATGTCTACGCTACTAAGTCAGGCCTGACTGTACTATGTAGAAGTTCTGTAGAGGAAAATCTTCTCTAGCAAACGGTGGTGTACTTTTGAAGAAACAAGTTATAATCCACAAAGAGGAAAAGGGTCTTGAACTTGGTGAACACAGGATAAGTCTTAGAGACTCCTAGATACTCAAGGCGCTGTCTCTCCGGTGTATGACTACAAGCACTAGAGTTAATTCTGAACGACAGTTATCTGGCCTAGGGGATCCTGTGTTTGTCTCTGAGCAGGTGCTCTCTCACCCAACCGGACCAGTCCGTGTCCGTATCTTCTGTTGCTGTGTCTCGGTACACAGATCCCACGACACCCGGGTCTTCGGTCCTCCTTGCAACAGCACAGCAGTAGTCGGATGATGTCCCGCAAGCTCCTAGGTGAAACGAAAGGCTCTTTGGAGAAAACCCCAGGCTTCAGGCCTGGTAACACAGCAGACTCGAACAGGAGTTCCACTTGCTGGGCGGGCGGTGTCCAAAGAGACCGAACTCAGTCCCGCCCCCCAGTTAAATAGCCCACCCCAGCAGTCCTTGCGTGGGGCAATGCACCTTGGGTGTCCCGTGCCATTCTGGGTACTGTAGTCTCTGAAGCCTAAAAGCAATACCCCACTACACACTCCCCCCACTTAAAATCTTTGGTCCCCAAAGATAAAATTAACATAAAGTACAAACAATGCAATTTATAGTAGCGAAAGAACTGGGCAGGGGAACCTCCCACCAAGCTTGGTGAGGGAGATTTTCCTGCCCACAGGTCATACTAGTGGGAGTGACCTGCCTAACTTTGCCAGAGAGTGAGCTGGGGTTGCCCTCCACCAAATGCACAGTGGAGGGGCCAGGTTTCTCTATTGTCCTTCTTGCAGTTATCACAGTGTCCTCAGAGCATTCTCCCATTTGAGTGTAAGTCAACTTCCTGGGAGGACGAATAATTCTCTTCACTCTTTGTTCTCTGGGGGTCACAACATCTGGCACTATGGGTGCCTCCATTGGGGTAGGTGTCAGAGGACTTGTGGCTCCAAGGGCATCCAACTCTGGTGCAGAGAGGTACAGTGAGTTCCCTGGGTCCTCAGCTGGAACTGACTCCAAAGCATCTTCCCATTCCTCAGTCTGGTTACTGGATGGAATGAACTCAGCAGCTTCAGCGTTTAAGGTGTCACTCAGGAGGGATCCAGAGGGTGTGGGATCCACCATCAGGGATTCAGGTGCCTGAGACGGCCATAGCCAGGTGAGCTCCAGCTCCTCATCTTCACTTTGATCAGTAATTTCCTCCTCCCTTGACTGAGTTGCTTGAGACCTGGTATTAGGTCTTGGAGCGCGGGGAGTTGAAGGTAACTCGGGGGAATCCGGAGCCGAAGGCATCCTGACTGCCTCAGAAAGGGGTAGCAGATGGTTCCTGTGCCAGGTCTTCAGAGGCCCCGCTCTTCCTTCAGGCTTCAACTGATACACTGGTAAGCCAGGCAGTTTCTTACAGATCACATAGGGCTCTGACTTCCATCTGTCTGCCAGCTTGTGCTTTCCTGGGACCCCTAGGTTTCGCAGCAACACTCTGTCTCCTGGTTGCAGATCCTGGATCTGGACCCTAAGGTCAAAGTTCCGCTTATTCCGGGCTCCTCCCTGGTCAGAAGTCAATTGGGCCTTCTCATAAGCCAACTTCAAGCTTCTCCGCAATCTGTCCACGTACCCCTTGTGTAAGGCAGCTGATGTGTGGTCCATTGAAGTGCCAAAGGCCAAGTCTACGGGTAGTCTTGATTCCCTGCCAAACATCAGTCTATACAGGGAATATCCTGTGGCATCACTGGTCGTGCTGTTGTAGGCATGCACTATAGCAGCTATGTGCTTGCCCCAATGCTGCTTTTCCTCACTATTCAGAGTCCCCAACATGTTTAACAAAGTCCTGTTGAACCTTTCCGGTTGGGCATCACTTTGAGGGTGATAAGGGGTGGTGCGAGTCTTCTTTATGCCCAAAGAGTCCAGTAACTTCCGTATCAGTCGACTTTCGAAGTCCCTCCCTTGATCCGAGTGAAGGTGTTGAGGTAACCCAAAGTGCACAAAGTACTTCTCCATAAGCACCTTGGCTACAGTGGAGGCCTTCTAATCTCTAGTTGGAAAGGCCTGGGCATAACGGGTGAAATGGTCGGTTATCACCAGAACATTTCCATGTTCACTCAAGTCAGGTTCCAGACAAAGGAAGTCAATGCATACCAAGTCCAAGGGTCCTTGGCTTTGCAGGTGGCCCATTGGGGCAGCTTGATGGGGCAGTGTCTTTCTCTGTATACAACGAGCACATGAGTGACAGTACTCCTCTACTTGAGCTTGCATACAGGGCCAGTTGAATCTACTCCTTATGAGCTGGAAGGTTCTTTCTGCCCCTAGGTGGCCATGATTGTCGTGTAGGGCAACTAAGACAGTCTTTCGATGTTTTTCCGGCAAGAACAGTTGCCACTTGTCTTCCAGGTCATCAGAGGGGCCCCTTCGGTAGACCACCCCTTGATGCACCCGCAACCTGTCTCATTCCTTGCGTATTAACCAGGCTTCCTTGGAGGGATCATGCAAGAGCCTATCCGGATCCGGATCTTCCAGGGCTTCCAAGGCCAATCTTCCCCAAGGATCTTCTAACTGGTCACGTCTTATATCCTTTTTGGACAGTTTTGGAAAGTCGTCTTCGCCAATCTGGGTCACATCACAATAGAACTTGGGCACTCCTACCACCGAAACTCCAATTTCTTCTGCCCGGGATCCTCCACTAGCTTGAAGCTGTGCTCCCTGACACAAGGCCCGCACCCCATCCGGGGTCACCTGGGTCCAGTCTTCTGTCCTGCAAGTGGGAGCATGAGACCTTCTGGACAAAGCATCAGCATCTCGGTTTCCAGTCCCAGGCCTATATTTTAAGCTAAAGTTGAACCCAAAGAGGGCTGCCAACCAACGGTGTCCAGTGGCATCCAGCTTGGCTGTGGTAAAGAGGTAAGTGAGTGGGTTATTGTCTGTTTTCACTACAAAGTGAGCTCCATACAAGTAGTCTTTGAGTTTGTCTACAACAGCCCACTTTAAGGCTAAGAATTCCAATTTGTGGGTGGGGTAATTCTTTTCCGCTGGGGTTAAACTCCTACTCACATAGGCAACTGGTCTCAGCTGTCCTTCATACTCCTGATACAGCACGCCTCCCAGACCATCATGACTGGCATCCACGTGCAATTCGTATGGCTTCTTGGTGTTTGCATAGGCCAAGACGGGGGCGGTGGTCAGACTTTTCTTCAACATTGTGAAGGCCTCTTTACACTTCTCAGTCCACTGGTCTTCCACTGATTCTCCTGGCTTCCTGGGGCCAGTGTCATCCTCCTCTCCATCTGTCTTCAGCAACTCATTCAGAGGTTTGGCAATTCTTGCAAATCCCTCCACAAACCTGCGATAATAAGAGCAGAACCCCAGGAAGGATCTGAGCTCCGTCACTGTAGTCGGCCGGGGCCAGGAGGTGACTGCCTCCAGTTTGTCAGGGTCTGTAGACACTCCTTCTTCAGACACTATGTGTCCCAGGTAGTGGACTGAGGATTGGTAGAACTGGCACTTCTCCCTGGAGAGTTTAAGCCCCTCATCACTAAGTCTCTTCAGGACTTTCTCCAGTCTTTCCTCGTGTTCCTCCAGAGTCCTCCCGAAGACAATGATGTCATCTAGATACACTAGGACTTAGATGAGGTTCATGTCCCCCGCTGTCTTCTCCATTAGTCGCTGGAAAGTGGCAGGAGCCCCCGACAATCCTTGAGCCATCCGGTCAAATTCATATAATCCCACTGGGGTGATGAATGCCATCTTCTCTCTATCCTCTGGATGCATTGGGATCTGGTAATACCCACTCTTCAGGTCCATGACACTGAACCACTTGGCTCCAGACAGACTCTGCATAGCATCCTCTATCCTGGGGGTGGTGTATTGGTCAGGTATGGTCCTCCTATTGAGAGTCCTGTAATCTATGCAGAGCCTCAGTGACCCGTTCTTCTTCCTGACTACTACAATAGGGGAGGCATATGGGCTTCTGGACTCTCGGATAACTCCAGTTCTCTTAAGCTCTGCCAGTTGCTCACGTAAGTCCTCCAGATCGGCCAGTGGGACCCGCCAGACTCTCTCCCGGAAAGGTTTGTCTTCCTGCAGACGGATCTTGTGAGTGGCACTCTTCGCACACCCCACATCAAATTCATCTCTGGAGAAGATCTTCCTCCACTTGGTCAGCTGGGCCCTGGCTCTCTCCTTCCATACCAGTGGTAGGGTCGTGTTCTCCAGGCAGAGCTTCTCCAGCATGGGTGCCCCTCCTTCAGTCTTCTCCAGATCAGACAGAGCCACTGGGGTAGCAGGGTTCACTTGGCCCAACAGCATCCGGGCCGGAATCTTCACAGGCGAGTCAGTAATGTTCCTGATGCTCACTGGTATCCGGCCATTGGCCTTCTTCAGAGCCCTCAGCGGGACTACCTCAGGGATGACTTCCAATCCTGGGTGGGTATCTAGGGGGTCCGGTTCCAGAATCACGAAGGGGCCAGGCTGCTCCCATGTGAGCTTCACAGTGGCCTTCAGACAGGTAATTTCACAAGGCTGTAACACTCCCTCCTCCTTCTCCAATCTCCAGACTTTCCCTACCCCCTCTTCTAGGGCCTTCTGTTCCAGGACCAATTGTTGGTAGGCTAACCGCAACATTGGGTGGATCCTGGCCGTTGAATTACCCTGCTCCTGTGCTAGGGGAGCCAGTAATCTCCTGACCGGGTCAGTATTTGTCCATATTATCAGGGAACTCTTGTTGGCCCCTGGTGGGCGAGGGTAAACTACTGCCAGGGTGTCAAAGGCCTCTGTCTTTCCAGCTATCGAGGGGTCGAAGGCTAGTCGGATTGAGACATAGCCATCGTAGGGGAAGCTGGTGCCAATCCCCCATATTTCCAGATCTTCCAATTTCTGTAAGGGCAAATGACTCAGGTGCTTTTGGTAAAAGTCACGGTACAGAAGAGTAACTTGGGCCCCTGTGTCCAGGATGGCCCTTGTGTAAACTCCCTCCACTTGAATGGGAACCACAGGGGAGGCTTCTTTCTTTGGACTTGTGGGTTTTCCCTTAGGTATTTTCTTCTTCTTCCACCTTTTTCTGGATCTTATCCCTGTTGGGCCTGGTATGCATTGACTCCTTGCAGGTCTTGAAATTTTAACTCTTGGCGGGCGGTATTTAGCATTTTGGGAGGGGCATGGTTTTTCTTCTCCCTCGAATCTTCTTGCTTGAGGATTTTAGTGGAGCTTGCTGAAAATGATGGGCTCCCGGCTGACTCCTTCACCGGGGCCCTCTGGAGTTTTCCGCCGGCTGGTGATAGGTGCCACGGGTCTTCCTTGGGCTGGGGCACACTCGCCCAAAGTGGCGTTGAGGCACTCTGGTGCGGTTCCTTCCTGACTTCCTCTCTTTTTAGGACTCCTGAGTTCTTAGCCATTAGGGAGGTCAAAAGGTCCAGCACTTGGGTCATCTGAGACTTTAAAATCTCCACTTCCGAGTCCCGTTCAGAGGCTATTGCTGATCTGATCCCACTGAGGGGGGAGGGGTGGCTTTTTCACCCGCCTGTTGGTCCTTTAATAGAGCTTCTTCGTCCCTTATGATCCGCACAAGGTCTGGGTAACTCAGAGACATGACTCCTTCAGAGGTCTTCAGGTGGAGCCAAACTGGATCCGAACACAATGCTCCCCTCAGGATCTGCTTCATCCTGGTCGCATCTATGACTTGTGGCAGCATCCCCTTTTTAAGGACAATTTGGCAGAGCATCTTATTTAACCTTCTGACATATTCAGACAATCTTTCTCCCGGCTGTTGAAGGGTATGCTCAAATTGGTATACTAGCTCAGCCACCTTTTCCAACTGGCCAAATTCTTCCTGTAACATAGTCAGATAATCATAAGCAGTACAAGCAGAATTGCTGAACCTAAGATTCTTCACAGCTTCAGAAGCAGCGCCTTTCAAACTCTTACTTATTCGCTGCTTCTTCTGGCCCTCTGGTACTTCGCATCCTTCCTCCCCCAGGGGGACAGGTTGTTTCCCCGAGAAAATCCTGAGCTTCCGGTACACGGCTTCTACATGTACCGTGTTATTTTTCTGGCACTTCGTGACAAAATCTCCCAGAGCATTCAACAGTTCAGGCCCTATAGCGGCCAGGGGTGTCCCTGAGGCTATCTTCTCTTTTGGCTTCTCTGTTTTAGGGGATAATGGTGGAGAGGATGGCGGAGGTGATGGTGGGGGAGATTGCTGAGGTTCCCCCTTCACTGCCTCTGTGTGCACCAATTGGTATATCTGGTTATCCATTGCCTGTATGTTCTGACCTCTAAAGTCCTCTGGTATTCCATTTTTCCATTCCACTAATGCGTATGTAAACGAGGTCTCTGGATCTGACTTTAAATCCATCACCCATGCCTTTTGGCTTGGAGACAGTGACAACATGAGCCGCTTTACCTCCTCTTCCGGACAGTTTTCTCCCGGGAGCTCAATAACTAGACATGTGCATTCGTTTTCGTCCGAATGCATTTTCGTCCGAATTTCAGGTATTTTCGTTATCGTTTTAACAAACGAAAACGAAAATGCAGAATCCGAAAACCGAAAGATCCGACATAAAAAAATGCTTAATTTTCGTTTTCGTTGCAACAACAGTTCGATATAGATAGGAGATTCGACATGAGGCTGACAATAACAATCTGTGTCCATCGAACCTGTGGTCGAATGTGCCTAACCTTAACTCTATTAGTCCAAGATTATTCTACATAGAGAGAAAAGATTCGACATTATAGAGAGAAAAGATTCGACATTATAGAGAGAAAAGATTCGACATAGAGAGAAAAGATCACTGCTGGAATTGGGTGGGGGAAGTAAAATAAAAAAATGATGATGATGAATGTTATTGGCTGATTGTAACCAAAGAGGAGGAGCAGTAAAATAGCTAGAACTAACTCGGCAAATTCGAAAAATCTATGGGAGAAATCTAAAGTGCTAATTATAAAGGCTTATATGCAAGTTATTGTCCTAAAAGGTGTTTGGGGACCCGGGTCCTGTCCCAGGGGACATGTATCAATGCAAAAAGAAGTTTTAAAAATGGTCGTTTTTTCGGGAGCAGTGATTTTAATAATGCTTAAAATGAAAAAATAAAAGTGAAATATTCCTTTAAATTTCGTACCTGGGGGGTGTGTATGATATGCATGTGAAGTGGCGCATGTTTCCCGTGCTTAGAACTGTCCCTGCAAAAAATGTCATTTTTGAAAGAAAAAAAGTCATTTAAAAATCATTCGCGGCTATTAATAAATTGTCGGCTCCCGGCAATACATACAAAAGTCATTGATAAAAAAAAAAAAAAAAAGCGTGGGGGTTCCCCAGAATTCAATTACCAGGCCCTTCAGGTCTGGAATGGATATTAAGGGGAACCCCGCCGCAAATTTAAAAAAAATTGACGTGGGGTTCCCCCAAATATCCATTCCAGGCCTTTCAGATCTGGCATGGATTTTAAGGGGAACTCCACCCAAAATTAAAAAAAAATGGCGTGGAGTCCCCCTAAAAATCCATACCAGACCCCTTATCCGAGCACGCAACCTGGCCAGCCGCAGGGGAAAAGGGGGGGACGAGAGAGCGGCCCCCCCTCCCTCCTGAACCGTACCAGGCCACATGCCCTCAACATGGGGAGGATGTCCCCATGTTGATGGGGACAAGGGCCTCATCCCCACAACCCTTGCCCGGTGGTTGTGGGGGTCTGCGGGCGGGGGGCTTATCGGAATCTGGAAGACCCCTTTAACAAAGGGGACCCCCAGATCCCGCCCCCCCTATGTGAATTGGTAAGGGGTACATTGTACCCCTACCATTTCATGAAGAAAGCGTAAAAAAATGTTTAAAAAAACACACAAACACCTTGAAAAAGTCCTTTATTTAAAAAAAAAAAAAAAACATTCCAGTGGTGAAATCCAGTGTCCCGCGGCGATCACGATGTCCAGCGCTGTGCTTCATTGGTTGTGCCTGAGCGGACCTGATGGGGAACTCCCTCTCAGTATTTTAAATGTATAGACCCGCCCCTTCTAAAGTTCCCCATCAGGTCCGCTCAGCGGACCAGATGCGGAACATGAGAAGGGGCGGGTCTATACATGTATTACCAAAGTGAGAGCAGTTCCCCATCAGGTCCGCCCCCTCGGTATGTCGGACCCGCCTACGTCATTGGCTTGAGCGGGGAACTTCCTTCACTGTGTAATTTAAATTTAGAAGGGGCGGGTCTATACATTTAAAACACTGAGAGGGAGTTCCCCATCAGGTCCGCTCAGGCACAACCAATGAAGGACAGCGCTGGACATCGGGATCGCCGCAGGACACTGGATTTCACCGCTGGAATGTTTTTTGTTTTTTTTTTAAATAAAGGACTTTTTCAAGGTGTTTGTGTGTTTTTTTAAAAAAAAATTTACGCTTTCTTCGTGAAATGGTAGGGGTACAATGTACCCCTTACCAATTCACATAGGGGGGGCCGGGATCTGGGGGTCCCCTTTGTTAAAGGGGTCTTCCAGATTCCGATAAGCCCCCCGCCCGCAGACCCCCACAACCACCGGGCAAGGGTTGTGGGGATGAGGCCCTTGTCCCCATCAACATGGGGACATCCTCCCCATGTTGAGGGCATGTGGCCTGGTACGGTTCAGGAGGGAGGGGGGGCCGCTCTCTCGTCCCCCCCTCTTCACCTGCGGCCGGCCAGGTTGCGTGCTCGGATAAGGGGTCTAGTATGGATTTTTAGGGGGACTCCACGCCATTTTTTTTAAAATTTGGGGTGGAGTTCCCCTTAAAATCCATGCCAGATCTGAAAGGCCTGGAATGGATATTTGGGGGAACCCCACGTCAATTTTTTTTTAAATTTGCGGCGGGGTTCCCCTTAATATCCATTCCAGACCTGAAGGGCCTGGTAATTGAATTCTGGGGAACCCCCACGCTTTTTTTTTTTTTTATCAATGACTTTTGTATGTATTGCCGGGAGCCGACAATTCATTAATAGCCACGTGTCAGTTTTAAATGACTTTTTTTCTTTCAAAAATGACATTTTTTGCAGGGACAGTTCTAAGCACGGGAAACATGCGCCACTTTCCATGCATATCATACACACCCCCCAGGTACGAAATTTAAAGGAATATTTCACTTTTATTTTTTCATTTTAAGCATTATTAAAATCACTGCTCCCGAAAAAACGGCCGTTTTTAAAACTTTTTTTTGCATTGATACATGTCCCCTGGGGCAAGACCCAGGTCCCCAAACACTTTTTAGGACAATAACTTGCATATTAGCCTTTATAATTAACACTTTAGATTTCGAACGTTCAAGTCCATTGTATTTAATAGGGTTCTAAAGTTCACACTAACATTTTGTCTGTTCGCAGGTTCTGGTGCGAACCGAACAGGGGGGTGTTCGGCTCATCCCTGTTGACTAGTAATAGTAATTAAAAAATATAATTATTACTAGTCATACAATAGAATTCATCTATAGCTTGTAGGCGGAACATTCGACCGGAAATTTATGATTGCAGCGTCGTACAGTTTCGATGCTCCGTCGAATCTTCTTTGAACATTCGACAGACACCATAAGCCTTCAATGACAGATTCGACCTTAATTAATTCAGATTTTCGGACGAATGCAATTTCTAACGAAAAACGAAATAAATAAAAACGAATTTCGGGAGTAACTAAATAAATTAATTTTTCTAACGAAAAGGAAATTCCGAAACGAAATATTTCAGTGTGCACATGTCTATCAATAACTACCGCCATGGTTGGGTTGGCGCCAACTATTGCGCACCACTGTGTCACTACTAATGGGTCTATGCCGGTGCCTCTGGCAGGCTCTGATTGCAGCATGCAGTATACAGGAATCCCGGACTCGAGCCCCCACATGTAGCGATACCCCCAGCTAAGAGAGCCGCTGAAATGATTTGTTTGGGCCCTGTAATGCACTGCTGTCAACCCCCAGCAATTGGCTCCAACCTCTCCCGCCACAGTCAGTAGGGGATGGCAGGATTGTGTAACCTATAACTCTCACAGGCACAATCCTGCAATAAACACAGCAATAGGGTATGGCTATCAATGACCATCTCTTCTGCACAGTAAATGACACAAACACACGTGTACTTAAAGTGGTTGTAAACCCACTTTTTCAACTTGCACCTACAGGTAAGCCTAGATTAAGGCTTACCTGTAGGTGCAAGAAATATCTCCTAAACCTCCACGGTTTAGTAGATATTTAGTAAAATGACAGGCGCCGCTGTCTACGGCGCATGCGCACCGTAGACAACGGCGCATTCATGGGGTTAATCCCATTCACAAATTCGGCTACTTCCCAGCAATCTCTGGGCGTAGCCGAATTTGACGGCTCCCGCGCGCATGCGCGGAGTGACGTCTTCGCCGCTCCGGCCAATCACAGCGCCGGAGCGGCGCTGTGATTGGCTGTTGCGGCGATACCCGGAAGTAACATTCCGGCTATCGCCGCAGCGATGGCTGCGGCTGGAGAGAGGGACACGGACGGCTTCGGGGGCCCCGATCTAAGGTAAGAGGTACATAATGAGCTAGTATGCTAGTCATACTAGCTCATTATGCCTTTCTCTTGCAGGTTGTCTAAAAAGAAAAAAAATTTTTAGTGGGTTTACAACCACTTTAACCCTGGCACTTTTACTGAGAGTGTTGATTAAGCATAGAAAAGTATACATGAACACATGCAGAGCCCTGCAATGAAAAGAGTACTTTTGCAAACAGACAGATATAATAAAAGAACTAACAGTCCCCGCTGCTGCTATTCTACCTCGTGGGTAAAAATGGCGCCCAGGAATGTCTACGCTACTAAGTCAGGTCTGACTGTACTATGTAGAAGTTCTGTAGAGGAAAATCTTCGCTAGCAAACGGTGGTGCACTTTTGAAGAAACAAGTTATAATCCACAAAGAGGAAAAGGGTCTTGAACTTGGTGAACACAGGATAAGTCTTAGAGACTCCTAGATACTCAAGGTGCTGTCTCTCCGGTGTATGACTACAAGCACTAGATTTAATTCTGAACGACAGTTATCTGGCCTAGGGGATCCTGTGTTTGTCTCTTAGCAGGTGCTCTCTCACCCAACCGGACCAGTCCGTGTCCGTATCTTCCATTGCTGTGTCTCGGTACACAGATCCCACGATACCCGGGTCTTCGGTCCTCCTCGCAACAGCACAGCAGTAGTCGGATGATGTCCCGCAAGCTCCTAGGTGAAACGGAAGGCTCTTTGGAGAAAACCCCAGGCTTCAGGCCTGGTAACACAGCAGACTCTAACAGGAGTTCCACTTACTGGATGGGCGGTGTCCAAGAGACCAAGCTCAGTCCCGCCCCCCAGGTAAATCGCCCACCCCAGCAGTCCTTGCGTGGGGCAATGCACCTTGGGTGTCCCGTGGCATTCTGGGTACTGTAGTCTCTGAAGCCTAAAAGCAATACCCCGCTACACAACATTTCGTAAATTGTGACACAATCGGCATCGTATATCTGCTCATGTGTGGTTGTGGCAAATACTATGTGGGTAAAACTAAAATAAATTTTTGGAGACGTATCAAAGAACATGCTATAGACATACAAATAGGTATTACGGAGAAACCCATACCTAAACACTTTGTGGATTATCATAACAACAGCACAAACTCTCTAAAATTTCTGGTACTGGCTCGGATACACCCCCCTGTTTGTGGAGGTGACTTCGACCACAAAATTCTCCAAGTGGAGGCTAAGTGGATTTTTAAGCTCAGGGTAACTCAATCAGAGGGACTTAATGATGGCATCAGTTATGCCCCCTTTCTGTGAAAAATGCTTATTTGAACTAATATTACCTTCCCCCCTTCTAAAATCCCCCCCTCCCTTCCCCCCCTTTTTTCTGTCCCCCCCAAACAAAAACCACCCCCCCATTTTCTTTTGTGGTTGATGTCCCGCCCCTATTTTATTTATTTATTAATTTTTTATATACATTATTCATGCCAGCGTACTTATCTCCACACTATGTACTGCCATTTTTGGAATATGTAAATCATATAATGTATGTAAACAAATGTGATCTGTGAATGTGTATGTATAATTTATAGCAGGGATATGCAATTAGCGGACCTCCAGCTGTTGCAAAACTACAAGTCCCATCATGCCTTTGCCTCTGGGTGTCATGCTTGCTGCTGTCAGAGTCTTGCTATGCCTCATGGGACTTGTAGTTTGGCAACAGCTGGAGGTCCGCTAATTGCATATCCCTGATTTATAGGTTCAATGTAAATGACCAGCTGTGATTTTGAGTCTGTATAGAACCAACAGAAATTTTGTTATATAAAAACTACATGTCACATTTATCTCTAGTGTGCATTATCTTTCTTCTTTTCAGAATCAGTTCCATTCATAACTATATATCCGTAATATTTATTTTTCTGTTTTTGAGAACAGGTTCACCACGACGACTGTTTATCTGCATGATGCTCGTTGGGGTGAGACTTTCGGCTTCGCCTGTGTCTGCTCACTGCCCGGGGATCTGGCCAGGGCATCTGTGCTATCTTCGCCCTTTGAACCTGTTTGGTTCTGACCAGACCTACCCGGAGGCACTCCCATCTAGTTGTTCCATCTGGGGACACCACAGGTTGACGGCTCTCACGAGCCGGTCGATCTGCACTTCCTCCCCCCTCCACTAGCTGTGGAACTCAACGTGCGGACGATGAGGTTCACTGCGCCGTTGGCACGTCACGCCGCTATAGGTCCAGCCCCCCTCTGCCACAAGCAGTCCCCTCCCCCTGTCCCTGGCGACCAATTGCGGCCAGCCGGAGCGGATGGTTTGTTTCTGCCTGTCCCTCCCCCTCCATCGGAACACGCAGGACATGGACATGGACCGGGGAACTCAAATACATGCATTTCCCAAGCATGCACCCCATGCGGCGATCAGTGACCAGATGGGCTCGCCCCAGCCCCTCCAGATCTACTCCGGTATCTTCCTACGATCTGGGCGACTGGAGCGATCCCAGGGATCCTCCCCTTTCCTATCCACGCGGTTTGAATCAGGCAGCTTCCCCTATATAAGGCACATGTTTACACCCTCTCCTCAGCGGTGCACCTCTCTATATGAGAGGGACTAAGAGGAGAGACGCTCCCTTCAGACACTCAAGGTATATTGGGAAAATAAACTTTTCCTGCTTATGATTACACCGCCCCTTTGCATGATCCTTTCACTCAAATGCATGTTTGTCATATTTTTGCCCAGATTCCTATTCGATGTGGATTTGATTTGCTCTCTATATTTAGAGGCATCCCCTGGGATTTGCTACCTTTTCCATCACCCATACACACACCGTGTTCATCATATGTACCAGTGAGATATACGATCTCACCTCCTTTCATTTCTGGCATTTGCATTGCCTCTAAATTCTTACCAGCTGCATACATCTGGTAAGTGACTGAATACATCCTAACTCTCACACATATCACACACTCTTTCCTACACACATCCCTTCTTTCCTTCGGCACTTACACACCCATTCCTGGACCTTCCTTTCTGTCCCCCCTCTTCCTTCCCCCCCTTTTTTCCTCTCCCTCTCCCCCCCTTTCTTCCACCTCTCCTTTCTCTTCCCCTCCCCCCTCCTTTTCCCTTTCCCCCTTTCCTTTCTTTTCGCCCCCCTTCTTTTCCCTTCTTCGCTCCCCCCTTCTCTCCTCTCCCCCCTTTTCCCCCCCCCTTTCCCCTTTCGCCCCATCTCCCTTCCTCCCAATCTGGTACCCTTTCACCGCCTCACTTCCCTTCTCCCATCATTACCCCCTTCTTTCCCCTTTCCATTTTCTCCTCCCTTTTGTCCCATTCCTTTTCATCTTCACCACTTCTCCCCTCCCCCTTTCTCTTCTCCCTTTCTTTTCTCCCCCTTTTTATTTCCCGCTCTTTTCAGATACAGGTACGCACTTAATATATGTGATTATACCAACATACATGGATAATTTGTATTGAAAAATTTCTGCTTTTATCTTTCTGACACATGAAACACCGCTGTACATGCATGCACCCATGCACATAGCTCGAAGTGTTTTTTAATATAATGTAATATCTAGTCTGTAACAATCGTTATCCAAGACTATAAATATATATCTAATGAATGTATAAACATTACCATGTTTATGTTTTTATACGTTTGTTTTTCTTTTCCCCTTTTTATTTGAATTGAATTATATCAAATACGATATTTATATTTCTCTATCAACACTTTCTGTTTTTAGAGTCTGTACAATATTTCATTGTGCCACTTTCAAAGGCCCTGACGAAGCGGAAATCCGTGAAACGTGTAGGCCCTACTAGCTTTTATGCTTGGGAATCGCACACCCTGAACTTCAAACTCTCAAAACTGTAACTTGGTTTTATTTCATGTTTTGATTTTTTTGATATCACTGCCATATGGCAGAAAAATAAAAGTTGTTTATTTTTCTATAATCTTGTTATTGCTATATTTATTTACTGAGGCACACACAAAGTCCCACCCCGTTCAACCTTTTTCTTGACACATAGTCACATATTCTTAGGGGATGGTGCCTCGGTAGGAGCCTTTTGGTATTTCACATACACCCCAACCCCTACACATAAACTCTCTACTTCAGCCCTCATGGACAGCCAATAGAATCGATCCCTGACCAGTTTGAAGGTTCTATCTGAACCTAAATGGCCATGGTCTTCGTGAAGAGCAGCTAACACTACCAATCGATGTTTCTCAGGGAGGAACAGTTGACGAACAACCTCCGGTTCCTCAGATGGGTCTCTCCAATATATGACTCCATCTTCCAACCTCATTCGTTCCCATTCTTTATAGGCTACCTTAGCTCCCTCAATGGAACTATTTAACAGCATCTGGGGATCCTGAACCGACAAAGATTTCCTTAGAAGGCTACCCAATGGGTCTTCACGTGATCTCTCCTCGTGTCTTCTCTGGTTAACTGAGGCAGTTGTTGACTACACACCTGTGTCAAATCACAGTAGTATCTTGGTACTCCAGCAGGGGTGACCCCCACGGCTTCGGCCCCTGTCGCCCCTCTATGTCTGTGCTCTACTTCTTGGCAAACGGCTAGTACACCCTCGAGGGGCAAATGGACCCAGTTCTTCTGACCAGTATCCATGGTGTAAGGTCTTCGGGAAAGAGCATCAGCGTCTCGGTTTCCCACCCCTGGCCGGTACTTCAAACTGAAGCTGGATGCCACCGGTGTCCAGTGGCATCCAGCTTGGCAGTGGACAGCAAGTAAGTCAGAAGGTTATTATCCATTTTCACTAAAAATGTTGCCCCATATAGGTAATCCCGTAGCTTGTCTACTACAGCCCACTTGAGGGCCAGGAACTTTAATTTGTGTACCGGATAATTCTTCTCAGGGGGAGTGAGGCCCGGACGAAGCTTCCCTTCCATCTCCTGATATAACACTCCCCTAGGCCATCTCTGCTAGCATCCACATGTAATTCGTAAGGTTTGGAGGGATCAGCATAACAAGCCGGCGGGGGCCCGCGGGGGCAAGCAGCGTGGCGATCGGAGGTGCTGTGTGTGTGTGTCTGATGGGGCTGCACTGATCAGAGGTGCTGTGCTGTGTGTCTGATGGGGGCTGCACTGATAATCAATGTGCTGATTATCAGCGCAGACCCCCCTCTGACAGGGAGAGCTGCCGATCGGCTCTCCCTGTCAGCATGAACCGAGGAAAGCCGTTTACCGGTACTTCCTAGTTAACGCGATGATCAGCTGTGATTGGTCACAGCTGATCACGTGGTAAGAATCAGCTGCCAATAAGTGCCCATCACCTGCCAGCCTGTGCCCCATAATAAACGCCTGCAAGTGCCCATAAAAGTGGCAATCAGTGCCAACAACAGTGCCAATCAGTGCCCATAAAAGTGCCAATTAGTGCCCCATTAGTAATGCCTGTCAGTGCTCTTCAGATGCCACTCAGTCATGCCTGTCAGTAGCTACTCATCAGTGCGGCCTATCCAGTGCCACCAATCTGTGCCCGTCATTGCCCATCAGTGCCGCCTATCAGTGCCCATCAGTGCTGCCTATCAGTGCTGCCTATCAGTGCCATCAGTGCCACCTATCAGTGGCTCCTATCAGTGCCCATTCGTTTTTTTTTCAAAATTTTCGGTCTTTTTTGCAGCTTTTCTTCTTTATAGCGCAAAAAATAAAAACCGCAGAGGTGATCTAATACCACCAAAAGAAAGCTCTAGTTGTGGGAAGAAAATATAAAAAATTTAGTTTGGGTACAGTGTTGCATGACCGCGCAATTGTCATTCAAACTGTGACAGCGCTGAAAGCTGAAAATTGTCCTGGGCAGGAAGGGGGGAAACTGTCTTTTATTGAAGTAGTCAAACCTTTTGTGTGCAGCAGCCCCCCTCAGCCCCCCATACTTACATAAGCCCTATCTCAATCCAGCAATGTTGCACAAGAGCCAGGGCTGTACAGGGACTCCCTCCTCATTGGCTGAGACAGCAGCAGGCACCATGGGTTCCTGCTTCTGTTAATCAAAGACAGTGAGCCAATGAAGAAAAAAAAGGGCAGGGCTGACCCGCGGGCTATGTCTGAATGGTCATGCAGAGCAGCGGCTCAGGTCGGGTGCCCCTATAGCAAGCCGCTTGCTGTGGGGGGCACTTGGCAGGAAGGAGGGGCCAGGAGCGCCGGTGGGGGACTCTAGAAGGGGAGGATCTGGGCTGCTCTGTGCAAAACCACTGCACAGAAAGGGTAAGTATAACATGTTTGTTATTTTTAAACAAACAAAACAAGACTTTAATAACACTTAAATAAATCATGCTTTAAATAAAGCATATTCCAAAAAAAAGAAAATCATTTGAAATAACGCACTCAAACGCATTACCAAAACACAATGCACTATTTTTAATGTGTTGTGGAGTTAATTGGCCCCTTAAGTGGTTGGAAACCTCTGACATGAAATATGAACAAAGCATACCCCTCTATACATGGTTACATAGTTAGTCAGGTTGAAAAAAGACACAAAGTCCATCCAGTTCAACCATCAAAAAATAAATAAATAAAATAAAAAATATCGTACAATCCCATATACCCAATTCTATACCCACCGTTGATCCAGAGGAAGGCAAAAAACCCCAGCAGAGCATGATCCAATTTGCTACAGCAGGGGAAAAATATCCTTCCTGATCCCCCGAGAGGCAATCGGATTTACCCTGGATCAACTTTACCTATAAATGTTAGTACTCAGTTATATTATGTACATTTAGCATAGTATCCAGGCCTTTCTTAAAGCAATCTACTGAGCTGGCCAGAACCACCTCTGGAGGGAGTCTGTTCCACATTTTCACAGCTCTTACTGTGAAGAAACCTTTCCGTATTTGGAGATGAAATCCTTTTTCCTCTAGATGTAAAGAGTGCCCCCTTGTCTTTTGTGTTGACCGTAAAGTGAATAACTCAACACCAAGTTCACTATATGGACCCCTTATATATTTGTACATGTTAATCATATCCCCCCTTATTCTCCTTTTCTCAAGAGTGAATACATTTAATTCCTCTAATCTTTCCTCATAGCTGAGCTCTTCCATGCCTCTTATCAGTTTGGTTGCCCTTCTCTGCACTTTCTCCAGTTCCCCAATATCCTTTTTGAGAACTTGTGCCCAAAACTGAACTGCATATTCCAGATGAGGTCTTACTACTGATTTGAACAGGGGCAAAATTATATCTCTCTCTCTGGAGTCCATACCTCTCTTAATACAAGAAAGGACTTTGCTCGCTTTGGAAACCGCAGCTTGGCATTGCATGCCATTATTGAGCTTATGATCTACCAAAACCCCCAGATCCTTTTCCACTACGGATCCCCCCAGTTGTACTCCCCCTAGTATGTATGATGCATTCATATTCTTAGCCCCCAAGTGCATAACTTTACATTTAACAACATTAAACCTCATCTGCCACATAGTCGCCCAATTAGACAGAGCATTGAGGTCGGTTTGTAAATTGGCGACATCCTGTAAGGACGTTATTCCACTGCATAGCTTGGTGTCTTCTGCAAAGACAGAAATGTTACTTTTGATCCCAGACCCAATATCATTTACAGTATAAAGATATTAAAAAGTAAGGGTCCCAGCACTGAACCTTGGGGTACATCACTGATAACTTTAGACCATTCAGAGTAAGAATCATTACCCACTACTCTCTGAATTCTGTCTTTTAGCCAGTTTTCTATCCATTTACAAACTGATATTTCCAATCCTGTAGACTTTACCTTACACATGAGCCGTGTGTGCGGAACTGTATCGAACGCTTTTGCAAAATCCAAGTATACCACGTCCACCGCCACCCCTCTGTCCAAGGTTTTACTTACCTCTTCATAAAAAGAAATCAGGTTTGTCTGACAACTTCTGTCGTTCATGAATCCATGCTGTCTGTTGATTAAATAGTTTTTTTCCAGCAAGAACTCATCTATGTGGTCTTTTATTTATCTCTCCAGTATCTTCCCAACTATAGAAGTTAAACTAACAGGTCTATAGTTACTTGTTAAAGACTTTGTTCCCTTTTTAAATATAGGCACCACATTGGCCCTGCGCCAATCCAATGGTACTATTCCTGTCATTATTGAGTCCCTAAAAATTAGATACAATGGCTTTGAAATTACAGAGCTCAATTCTTTTAGGATCCGTGGGTGTATGCCATCTGGTCCAGGTGCTTTATCCACCTTTATTCTGTCGAAATATTTCTGGACCATATCACTTTTGAGCCATTGTGGATTTGGGGCTGTGTCACTACCACCCCCATTATGGACATGATCTCCCCCATGCTCCATTGTATACAGTACACAGAGCTGAAGAAAGAATTTAAGAAATTAGCCTTCTCTTTGTCCCCAGTCACCCACTCTAGATTATTTTGTAAAGGGCCTACATGCTCAGACCTGACCTTTTTACTATTAATATACTTGAAGAATTTTTTGGGGTTTGTCCTACTATCTTTTGCAATCTGTCGTTCGTTTTGAATTTTTGCATCCTTGATTTCCTTTTTACATATCCTGTTATATTCTTTGTAACATTTAAACGACACTAGTGTTCCCTCATTTTTATATTTTTTAAAAGCTCTTTTCTTATTGTTTATAGCTTTTTTAACTTTAACCGTGAGCCACATAGGTTTTATTTTTAGCCTTTTAAACTTATTGCCCATGGGAATATACTTTGCAGTGAGGTCCCAAACAGTCTTTTTGAAGAATTCCCATTTCTGTTCTGTGTTTATCGATGCCAATATTCCCTCCCAGTCTAAGTCCTGGGGAGCAGCCCTCATCCTTGGAAAATTTGCTTTATTGAAATTAAGTGTTTTTATCTTTCCTGTATGTATTTCTTGCTTACAGTTAACATCAAATGAAATCATGTTATGGTCACTGCTACCCAGGTGTTCCTTTATCTGAACATTAGTAATACGCTCTGCATGGTTTGAGATTACCAGGTCCAACAGAGCATCATTCCTAGTTGGGGCCTCAATAGACTGGACCATAAAATTGTCCTGCAATAGGCTTATACATTTTTGCCCTTTAACTGTCCCAGCAGTGCCATTACTCCAGTCAATTTCTGGGTAGTTAAAATCCCTCATTATTATCACCGTCCCAGCCCTTGCAGCCCTTTCCATCTGTGCAAGGAGCTGAGTCTCCACCTCCTTATTAACATTGGGTGGTCTATAACAAACTCCAATGATTAACTTTGAACTACGCACATCTATATGCAGTTCCACCCATAATGCTTCAGCCTCATCACACTCTCCATCAACCAGGTCCTCTTTCACGCCTGCTTTGAGATCACTTCTCACATAGAGACAGACCCCACCACCTTTCCTTTTTACCCTGTCTCTCCGAAAGAGTGCATAGCCAGGAATATTAATAGCCCAGTCATGTGAGGATTGAAGCCAAGTTTCAGCAATACCGATTACCTCATAGCTCTCCTCATGCACCAGAGCTTCCAACTCACCTATTTTGCTTGGCAGACTTCTGGCATTGGTGAACAAACACTTTATTGTATTACATTTTTCTCTGGTGTTTTTCATATAATTTTTAGTAGTACAAATGGCACTATAGTTTCCAATGGCTGATGGCAACATGGGAAATTTCTTGTTACCTGCCATAACCCTCCCCCCATCTATCCCCATTCCACTCTCCATTAATGTCTGACCCCTAACTGACCTGTGTGCCCGATGTAATTCTAGTTCACCCTCCCCCCTCAATCCTAGTTTAAATACTCCTCCAGCCTTCCCATAAACCTCTCCCCCAGCACAGCAGACCCCCTTCCATTCAAGAGCAAACCGTCTTTAGCATATAGGTTGCACCCCAATGAAAAGTCAGCCCAGTGCTCTAGAAACCCAAATCCCTCTGTCAGGGTCACCTGTGGCCAGGTGACAGATGCACACCGTAGGGGGACAGGAGTGCACCGCGAGGTAGTGAACCCTATGGCTGGCTTCTGCGGATAGGAAACTGGGTGGTTGTGGAAAGCGGGACCAGAGGAGCACAACCGGGATCCAAACGGAAGCTAGAGCCAAGATTCCCCAGGGCGCGGAGTCTAAGACCCAGCTGGTCTTCTCCAGGGCCTCTAGTGGTGAGGATGTTAGCTGCAGGCTGGGACCAGGTCGCGGCCCCTGGAGTTTCCTAGCTCACGCCCCGTAGGATAAGGGGAAAAGAGGGGAAGCAGCAGCACACGATAAGAGAGAACCGAATAACAAGCTGAAGGTCAGGGGCCACAAGCAGACAAGGATAACGAAGAACGAGCCGAAGGTCAAGGGTCACGAGCAGACAGGGATAGTCAGGGACAAGCCAATAACGTAACAGAGAGACAGACGTAGCACACGGCAGGCAGGAACCCAAACACACAATGCCTAACAAACACGTTGATCAGCAAAGCAGGCTTGCAGTGCACAGGTTAATATAGTGTTCTGTGATAGGGCCTGGGGTGGAGTCAGGCTGGGAGGAGATTATAAAGGAAGCCAGGTGAAGGAGGTCTGGTCTCTAGATGAACACATGAGGAGGAAGGTAAGATGGCAGACAGACATTAATGCATATCCATGACACCCTCCTCCCTACACCAGGTTTTTAGCCATGCATTCAGCTCTCTAATCTCCCCCTGCCTTTCCTGTGTTGCGCATGGCACAGCCAATATTTCAGAGAATATCACCTTGGAGGTCCTTGCCTTCATCTTGCAGTCTAGTTCCTTAAATTGATTCTTAAGGAGCCTTCACCTTCCATGTATACTGTCATTGGTTCCAATGTGGACCAAGACAGCTAGGTCATGCCCAGCCCCTCCCAGTAATTTATCCACCCGGTCCACCACATGCCGAACCCTGGCACCAGGGAGACAGCAAACC
This sequence comes from Rana muscosa, assembly GCA_029206835.1. Classification (NCBI taxonomy): domain Eukaryota; kingdom Metazoa; phylum Chordata; class Amphibia; order Anura; family Ranidae; genus Rana; species Rana muscosa. The sequence goes on along the minus strand of CM055121.1, from coordinate 31,558,969 downwards.
ATTCGGTTGAGGCGATCCTGGCGACAAATTATTCTATCAGTCCTTCATATTATAGAATCCCCTATAACCACCAACTGTCTAGGCCTACCTGCACTCCCCTCGCCACCTCTACTAGATGGGTTGCTAGTGTGTACTTGTCTCAGTCCAGAGCACTAAGTATCATTTTTGTCCTATGCCTTGTTCCTCTGCTATCTGTATGAGTGACTTCTGACATATTTTCCTGAAAAAGGTGACAGGGGAGGAATCTCCAGCACACAGCCTGTGATTGACAGCCTCAGCTCTGTTCCTGTGTGTGCTGTGTGAAGGGGGAGTGTTCCTTCTCTCCAATCAGCTCTCAGAGCTCTCCTCACTGAGCTCTGCAGTGTGTAACTTAAGCTCCCCGTCCTCTGCTTTCTGGAAGCTCAGACAAGCTGTATAAATTCTGCACTTTGAACGGATGTAGAGAAGAGAAGACTCCAGATAAATAGCTACAACGTATATAGGAGAATTTGTTTTATCTCTGTGTATCACCTGAGGCCAGTCACCTCACTGGGTATATGTAAAGGTTTAAAACCACTTTAAGGCCTAGCAGACTATATGAGCTTGGTTACGGAGATGTAATCCACTTAACATTGTCTCTATGTCTCTGTCATTAGGCAAGCATACTTATGCACTACATTAGCAAATTCTTATATATTTCTAGACACTACACTCAGTTATGATTACATTTCTCAAATACTGTTTCACAATTTAGTCACCTGATTTTCCCTTAGTTCCCTACTGCCCATTTGACATACAAGTAACAGGGAACTGGGACTTGAGACCACAGCTACAGAATGTTTCATTTCAACGGAGCTATGAGTAAGCGTCAATTCGTGACGTGAAACGCGTTAGCCACCCTTCCCTGAATGCACACTATCTGCATTTGTTGTTTTGGATCTATGGATTTATTTTGAATTTGGATTTTTTACTTGAAATTTTGGAATAAATAACTGTCTATACAGAGTGCGGCAGTCCAGGGTTTCTTTTTCTCCCATGCATCAGTGCAGAGCCAGCACCTGTGTGAGTGACCGGGCGGAAGCAGCCATTTGGTGAATTCTCAAGCTTTTGAGCGGTACGTTTTTCCTTTCCTACATTTCTCAAATACTGTTTCACAATTTAGTCACCTGATTTTCCCTTAGTTCCCTACTGCCCATTTGACATACAAGTAACAGGGAACTGGGACTTGAGACCACAGCTACAGAATGTTTCATTTCAACAAAGTTGGTCTTATAGATGCAATCATAGCTAGAAAACACATCTGCAAAACAGGTGAGATATATTTAGAACTTTACCGCCATTTGTTTTTGCAGAATTAGGCTACCCACAGACATACTGACACAGTTCAGAAGATTTGTGGCTGATTATTCCGGTGAATATTTTTTATATGAAAGATAATTCAATAAAAGTTTTTTTACTTAAAAAATCAATACAAAATACACATCTTAAAAGACAAGTCTACCTGAAAAGGATATCTTAATTATAGGTGGAGACTAATGGGCTAAGCCAGTTCCTGTCTTTGTATATGTGCTAAAATTTCCAACAGTGAGATTTTCCTGCCTCTTATTTCTAACTATGTTTTTCTTAGTTTTTGGAGTTTTGAGTGAGTGTTTCTGCTCATCTTTGCATGTTACAACACCTTATTAAAGCTGTAGCAGGTATGTAGGCCAAAGAACTCAAGCATAGAAATCTCACCAAACAGAATCCACATAATATATAATTGCCAAATGGTTTACCTTTCCAACTGTAGTGGTACCCCCCTAGGGGCTGCTGAGAATTGAAGTCCGTCTGTCACCCTGCCCAGCCAGGCACACACTTTTCAGTCACTCCTTAGACAGAAAGCAGTCTTGCACTTGTTTTTATGATTTTATTGAGGGCAATAAACTTGGATGGGGATGGGATATTCATGAGATGCCCAACTGATTGCAGAAAAATACATGGCACAACTATATACACCTCCAGTATATACAACTCCAGCACATCACTCCAGCGCTTCACTTGCTTGCAGACTATCTCTCCTCAATACCTCCAGCACTAGGGATGAGCCAAACACCCTCCGGTTCGGTTCGCACCAGAACCTGTGAACGGACCGAAAGTTCGCGCAAACTTTAGAACCCTATTAAAGTCTATGGGACTCGAACGTTTGAAATCAAAAGTGCTAATTATGAAGGCTGATATGTAAATTATTGTCCTAAAAAGGGTTTGGGGACCCGTGTCCTGCCCCAGGGTATATGTATCAATGCAAAAAAAAGTTTTAAAAACTGCAGTTTTTTCGGGAGCAGTGATTTTAATGATGCTTAAAGTGTCCCTGCACAAAATGACATTTCTAAAGGAAAAAAATAGGATTTTTGCACTCACTGTAAAATCCTTTTCTCTTTCGTCCATGGACGTACACAGCTCCTTAAATCTTGAAATGTGGGTTATGTTCCTGTTCATAGAAGAGGACTAGGCAGAACATGTTAGTTATCTTAAAACATGTAACTTTAACAGAGTTGAACAGCCCCGCCCAGGGGGCGGTCCCTCCCCCCAGCCTCAGTTTGTAGAAAAGCAGTACAAACTAAAAAAGGAGGGGTGGGTGCTGTGTCCATCCATGGACGACAGAGAAAAGGATTTTACGGTGAGTACAAAAAATCCTATTTTCTCTTTTCGTCCATGGGCGGACACAGCTCCTTAAATCTTGACATGTGGGACATCCCCAAGCAGTGTCAGAAAAAATGAGGGGTGGTAACAGCAATCCAAAGAAGACCTAACTTCACCCCAAAAAACAGAGTTCCTCAATGGAGGAGTTGCAACCTCAAACAGCCGCCTGCAAAACCTTGCGGCCAAAGGAAGCATCCGAAGATGCACTCACATCAACCTTGTAAAACTTTGAGAAAGTGTGAACAGACGACCAGGCGACCAGGTCGCCGCCTTGCACACCTGTGAGACAGATGCCTGATGTCAGAAAGCCCAGGAGGCACCAATTGCCCTAGTTGAATGCGCCGTGACAGGAAAGGGAGGCACCCGCCCCTTAAGGGCATAGGCCTGGATGACGGTCTGCCTGATCCACCTAGAAGAGGTGGTCGACGAGTCCACCAGGCCCTTCTGTGGACCAGACACCGACACGAACAGTGAGTCAGAACTCTGGAACGGAGCAGTAGCAGACAGGTACACCCGTAGGGCACATACCACGTCCAAGGTATGTAGCGCAGCCTCCTTGGGATGCGACGGCCGAGGACACAAGGATGGAAGTACAATGTCCTTGTTTAGGTGAAAAGCCAAAACTACCTTAGGAAGGAATGAAGGTTGCGGGCGTAGCACCACTTTATTCTTATGGAGGACCAAGTAAGGTGACTTGCAAGACAAGGCCGCCAACTCAGAAACCCTTCTGACCGATGTAATGGCAACTAGAAAGGCAACTTTCTGAGAAAGCGTTGAGAGGAATCTCCCTGATGTTCTCAAAGGGAGGCTCCTGAAGTACCGAGAGCGCCAGATTCGAGTCCCACGGAGGAAGCGGTGGTCTAATCGGGGGAACCACGTGTCGGACCCCCTGTACAAACGTACTTAGTGAGCCACCAGGGATCGTTGGAAGAAGACAGCCAAGGCTGAAATCTGTCCCTTAATAGTGCTTAAGGCAAGTTTCAGATCCACTCCACGCTGTAAGAACAGCAGGATCCAAGAAACCGAATAAGCCCGTGGGCGCCAAGCCATCTCTTCACACATAGAGATGTAAGCCCTCCAAGTGCGATGGTAGATCGTCCGGGAAGAAGATTTCCGAGCCCTCAACATGGTGGAGATTACCAAACAGCCGATAGAGCCCATCTTAGGATGTGAGTGACTTCCGACGCTGCGGCTGAGCTCCTTGATCCTCCCTGATGGTTGACATAAGCCCCCACCGTGGCGATGTCTGACTGGATCCTGACCGGACGCTCTTGAAGTCTCTGTGACCACTTGGAGAGGCACAGTCTGATCGCTCAAAGTTCGAGGACATTGATCGGCAGGCGAAATTCGTCCGGAGTCCAGCAACCCTGGGCCGACTGGACCCCCCAGACTCCCCCCCCCAACCTGTGAGGTTGGCGTCCAACGTGATCACAGTTCAATAGAAAGGAAGGAACAACCTCCCGGACTGAAGAGCCGGGGATCTCAGCCACCCTCTCAGGGAAGCCTTGACCAGGTGACTTACCTGAATCCAGAGACAATGGAGATCTGTTCCATTGGGACAGGATCTCCTTCTGCAATACTCAAGTGTGGAATAGGGCATACGCTACTGCCTCAAAGGAGGCCACCACGAGGTCCAGAACTCGCATGGAAAAACGGAGAGATGACCATTTGCGGGATGCTAACAATTTCACCGCCGACTGGAGCATCTGCAACTGCTCCAAAGGAAGGAAGACCTTCGCCTCCGAGGAGTCCAGGATCAAGCCCAGGTACTCCAGACACTGAGCCGGTACCAAAACTGACTTCTGTACATTCAGTACCCAACCAATTTCCCCGGAGGGTCTGACTGGCTATAGACATGTCCTCCTCTAATTCTGAGCTAGAAGCAGCTCTCAGAAGAAGATCGTCCAAGTAGCCCACGACAGCAATGCCTCACTGTCTCAGTGAAGCCAGATCGGGGCGAGCACCTTGTTAAAAACTTTTGGTGCTGATGCTATGCCAAATCGCAAAGCGCAGAAACCTCATATGGCTGTTGCAGATGGGGACATGCAAGTATGCGTCCTTGATGTCCAGGGATGCCAGAAAATCCCCCGGATGGAGCGCAGCACCTCAGAACGAATGGATTCCATTCTGATCTTCGCACCCTCACAAGGTATTGAGGGCCCTGAGGTCCAAGATTGGACGGACACGGTCCTTCCTTGGGACTACCAACAGATTCAAATAGAATCCCTGAAACCTTTCCTCCAGGGGCACAGGTAAAATTACTCCGCACCAGGGAGATCACCCTGCTGTATTTGCGGAGGAGTTCTTTAAAAATCTCCTGGGCCTTACCGACGTTCCCCCTACTTACGTGGTGGAGAGGGCCCACCGGGTGCCCACGGGCCGAGCCACCCCGGGGAAACCCCCCAGGCCTTTCTTAGTCCGCTTCCTTAACTATCGGGACAGGGACAAGATTCTGTCGGAAGCCCGCCAACATCCCACGCTCAAATATTGTAACTCCTCTGTCCTCCTCTTCCCTGACTATTCGGCGGACTTGCAGAGAAAGAGAAAAACCTTTAACGATGTCCGCAAACGACTTAGAGATAAGAACATTAAGTATGGCATGCTTTACCCAAGCCGCTTACGAGTACAACATGAGGGGGCGGTCCGCTTCTTTGATAACCCAGCGGATGCTGACGACTGGCTGACCAACTTGCGTTGAAGGGATCTTCTCACGGACTCCTATGATGCACGGATCTTCCACATCCTTGTTCGCTCCATCCTACTACACTTTCTTCAACCACCGGAGTTACTTCAAATGTACCTTTACACGGGACCCCCACGAGGTTTTGGATTGCCCTTGTTTTTGCTTTTGGGTTGTTTTTTTTTTGTCTTGTTTTTGTTTTTTTCCTCTTAAAGCACAGACTTTGTTTTTCGCTGACTTTGAGGATACAGGTTTATGGGATAGATATCCCACGTCCCTCTGCTCCTTGTTCTTACGAGACGGATGAGACACTGCCCGTCGGCAGAGTGGAAGAACTACTACCAGAAGTGTAGGGCCCCCAGTGTAAGGGTTCACTAGCACTCTTTATAAAAGTTTTTATTTTGGGTAAAAACTGGTCCCAGACCTTCCCCCCCTGTTAGGAGGTAGGCTGGGGTATAGTAGGATAGGCACCGTGCCTGGGAAGTTAGATTAGGGATTTAGTCGTCCCTTGTTCTTATGGTTTTATATTTCTTATTTGTATATTTTTGTTTTGTGTTACGCTTAGGTACTGTCAGCATTTTCCACACTGTGACCGGGATCTTGCTGCTCATGGGGTGCACCGGTACATGCCCTTTAGAGTATCTCCTCAATTGTTCTTCCCTATCACCCAATGGCTAGTCAAGTAGCTGACTCCTTCACCGTTCTCTCCTGGAATGTCAGGGGTCTTAACTCCAAATTTAAGCGAGCCCTTTTATTCCAATACTTAAAATCTCACTCCCCCCAGCTTATTCTCCTTCAGGAGACTCACCTCACGGGCAGCAAGATTTTGACTCTCAAAAAACCGTGGATACAGCGAGCGATACATGCCACATATTCTACATACGCCAGAGGTGTATCGGTCCTTGTCCACAAGAATTTCCCCTGTGTTATTGAGGAGATCCGTACTGATCCCCAGGGGAAATTTGTGATAGTGGTGTTCACGCTATGGTCTGTCAGATATATTGTTCTTAATGTATACATCCCTCCCCCGTTTTCATCCGCATTATTGTATGAGGTTCTAGAAAAAATTTCACCTTTCTGCCCAGGGAAGAATCTGGTGATGGGTGACTTTAATGCCATTTTATCGCCTGAACTAGATAGACCTGCCCCGACTAAGAAACAGTGTATGGACCTCTCTGCCTGGGCTCGGGCGGTGGGGCTGGTAGAGGTCTGGAGGTGGAAGCACCCTACCACAAGGGCCTATTCATGTTTTTCGGCATCCTATAAGACTGCGTCGCGGATAGACCTAGCCTTCTCCAACCCTGCACTGTTAGCGGATGTTTTGGAGACGTCCTATCTGCCTAGCGGGCTGTCTGATCATAGTCCCTTGGTGGTGGTGCTTTGCTCCCCGGCTTCCCGGAGCGCTGCGCTCTGGAGGTTGGGCACACAATGGGTCTCTCATCCTGACCTTGCTGGCCAGCTGCCGCCCCTGCTGTCTGAGTTCTGGGAAAATAATAAAGACTCCTCTTCTCCCGATGTTGTATGGGATGCCTTTAAAGCTTTCACGAGGGGACAGTATATTTCTTCTGTTGCTAGCATCAAAAAACAACAATTGGCTGCAATGCTGGCGCTGCAGAAGGCTGTTGACGATCACACTGCTACGTATAGCAATACAACTGGGTAGAAAAGGAAAATACTGCGCTAAACCAAAAAACAATGTGCATGCAAGCTGCCAACACTCAAACAAACAAAGTGTACAGGAATAGTGAATAAAAATAGTGTGGCGCTCAAAGCAATAAATACTTATAATAAGTGAATGGCTACTTAAAGCAATAGAACCAACAGTGCTCTGATAACACAATTATAAATGTGAGTCCGCTTCATAGGATATTCATATGAATTGTCCTCCTTGCGAATAGTGATGAGCCGAACACCCCCGGGTTCGGTTCGCACCAGAACCCGCGAACGGACCGAAAGTTCGAACGAACATTAGAACCCTATTAAATACAATGGATGCGAACGTTCGAATTCTAAAGTGCTAATTATAACAACTATTATGCATGTTATTGTCATAAATAGGGTTTGGGAACCCGGGTTCTGCACCAGGGGACATGTATCAATGCAAAAAGAAGTTTTAAAAACGGTCGTTTTTCGGGAGCAGTCATTTTAATGATGCATAAAGTGAAAAAAAAAAAGTCAAATATTCCTTTAAATATCGTACCTGGGGGGTGTCTAAAGTATGCCTGTGAAGTGCCACGTGTTTCCCGTGTTTAGAACTGTCCCTGCACAAAATGACACTTCTAAAGGAAAAAAAAGCCATTTAAAACTGCTTGCGGCTTTAATGTAATGTCTGGTCCCGGTAATATGGATGAAATTCTTTAAGAAAAATGGCATAGCTACCCCATGACCCCCCCCCCCTACCCCAGCCCATTACCAGCCCCTTTGGGTCTTGTATGGATATTAAGGGGAACCCCGCACATAAAATAAAAAAGGCCCTATATACTCTGAACAGCCGTATACAGGCGGTGCATACAAGACAGGGACTGTAGGTTTGTTCTTATGTAGAATCTGTTTGTAATTTTGAACAGGTACATTGTTGAAGTGTAGCTCCAGCCCAAAAATCTATTTTTAAACTTTTTGGGAAACATAGGTAAGGGTTATCACCCCTGTAACATTTGTTTTGCTGTCTGTGCCCCTGTTCAGAACATTTCACCTCACTTTCCGTCCCAATGACAACTGTTTTTGAAATGTGGTGTTTTTCTTGAAACAAGGATTGCTGATAAAGCATCAGTACAGATGAGACCCCTTTCTCCCATATTTATTCTTACAGGAGAGAATTTTCCTTTCTAGGGGTAGATTTCCTCTCACTTCCTGTTGTCTTCTTTCGTTTGCAAGTAGGAGTCGTTTGTAAGTTGGATGTTTGAAAGTAGGGACCTGCCGTATATACTCTGCAGAAATAGGCCCCTTAGTTGTTGGTGTTGGCACAACACTGTAAGCACTCAGTTACTCTTGGTTGGTGCTGGAACGCCCTGCTGTCAACTATTATATCAGGAATTTTAATTACATATAATTGTTGAACAGTGGTAGTAAAAATTGGGGCTTTGATGGTGGTGCTGGTGCCACAACACTGTAAGCCCTGACAGTTACTCTTGGTGGGTGCAGCAATGGGCCCTGCTGTGAATTATTAGATCAAGAATTGTAATTACATGCCCCTTTTGAACAGGGGCTGAAAAATTGGGCCTTTCGTGGTGGTGGTGGTGGTGGCGTTGCCACAAGACTGTAAGCCCTCAGAGTTACTCTTGGTGGGTGCAGCAATGGACCCTGCTGTGAATTATTAGATCAAGAATTGTAATTGCATGCCCCTGTTGAACAGGGGCTGAAAAATTGGGCCTTAGGAACTGGTGGCACAACACTACAACCCCTCACAGATACTGTACTTGGAGCACAGCAATGAGCCCTGTTGCAAAGTATTGCTTCAAAAATTGTAATGACACGCCCCTGTTAAACAGGGGCTGAAAAATTGGGCCTTAGGCACTGGTGCCACAACACTCCAACCCCTCACAGATACTGTACTTGGAGCACAGCAATGAGCCCTATGGCAAATTATTGCTAAAAAAATTGTAATTACACGCCCCTGTAAAACAGGGGCTGAAAAATTGGGCCTTAGCCACTGGTGGCGGCACCCATAAACAAAAATGATCTTCCAAGCTATCATCATCAATCGTATCATTGAGGACTCGGAGGAGGAGGATAGCCAGTCAACATAACAGCACAGGCACTCAGCATCAGCATCAGTCTTGAAGGGATGTGACATGTTAAAATCAATTAGTCTGTTATATCAGCATCAGGTGTGTGGTAGCTGGTGGTGATCCAAGACTGGTTCATCTTGATGAAAGTCAGTCGATCAACCGAGTCGGTGGACAGGCGCACCCTGTGATCCGTGACAAATCCTCCAGCAGCACTGAATGTGCGTTCCGAAAGAACGCTGGATGCAGGACAGGCCAGTAGCTCAATTGCATACTGTGCAAGCTCTGGCCAGTGATCCATCCTCAAGACCCAGTAAGCCAGAGGATTTTCGGTGGGGAAGGTGTCCAAGTCTGACCTTGCCCCTAGATATTCCTGCACCATGTTTATCAGACGCTGGCGATGGTTGCTGGAACCGATCATACTTTGGGGCTGCGGACTAAAGAATTGTCTGAACGCATCGGTCAGACGGCCACCTTCCCCACCGCTCCATCTTTGACTGGCCGAAGCCTCAGCAACTCGTTGTCCAGGACCAGGAGTTTGTAACCTCCCAGTCTCTGGGAACGCGTTGCACAGACCTTTCTGCAAGGCCTCCCGGAGTTGTCTCATCCTCTGCTCCCTCTGCGACGGTAACATAAGGTCCGCAACCTTACCCTTGTACCGTGGATCAAGGAGAGTGGCCAGCCAGTAATGGTCCCTCTCCTTGATCCGAAGAATACGAGGATCCTTCCGCAGACTTTGCAGGATCAGGGAGGCCATGCAGCGTAGGTTTGCTGAGGCATTCGCTCCGGAGTCCTCTGGGTCACTAAGGACGACATGATCCGCAGCCACCTCCTCCCAGCCACGTACAAGTCCACTGGTTTCTTGGGACTGTAAATCATCCCTAAAAGACTGCTGCTGATGATGCTGAGTGCCAGCCTCCACCTCCATGCTGACACAATCCTCCTCCTCCTCCTCCTCCTCCTCCTCTTCCTGTGCGATGGGTGGGACAGAAGGAACACTGTCTGGGTAAAGGGGGCCTTGAGAGGCAAGGAAGTCCTCCTCTTCCTGCCTCTGTTCTGCCTCAAGTGCCCTGTCCATTATTCCACGCAGCGTGTGCTCCAACAGGTGGACAAGAGGTACAGTGTCACTGATGCATGCACTGTCACTGCTCACCATCCTCGTGGCTTCCTCAAATGGTGCCAGGACAGTGCATGCATCCCTGATCATGCCCCACTGGCGTGGAGAAAAAAAACCAAGCTCCCCTGACCCTGTCCTGGTGCCGTAGTCGCACAGGTACTCATTGATGGCCCTCTGCTGCGTGTGCAGCCGCTGCAGCATGGCCAACGTTGAGTTCCACCTGGTGGGCATGTCACATATAAGGCGGTTCTTGGGCAGGTTCAACTCCTTTTGCAGCTCAGCCAGGCGAGCACTGGCATTATAAGATCTGCGGAAATGCACACAGACTTTCCTGGCCTGCCTCAGGACATCCTGTAAGCCCGGGTACCTGCCCAAGAACCGCTGCACCACCAGGTTAAGGACGTGAGCCACACAGGGCACATGGGTCAGTTGTCCCTGTCGGAGGGCGGAGAGGAGGTTGGTGCCATTGTCGCAAACCACCATTCCTGGCTTAAGCTGGCGTGGCGTCAACCACCTCTCGGCCTGGCCCTGCAGAGCAGACAGGACCTCTGCCCCAGTGTGGCTTCTGTCCCCCAAACACACCAGCGCAAGCACGGCATGGCATCTTTTTGCCTGCGTACTTGCGTAGCCCCGTGAACGGCTACGGAGCACCGCTGGTTCATAGGACAAACCACAGGAAGAGGCCATGGAGGAAGAAGAAGAGGAGGGGGTGGAGGAGAGAGGTGTGTCACAACCAGTAGTAGCATTTTGGAGGCGTGGCGGTGGGACAACCTCCAACACTACTGCACCTTGTCCTGCATCCTTCCCAGCTGCCAAAAGAGTGACCCAATGGGCCGTGAAAGAAAGGTAACGTCCCTGTCCATGCCTGCTGGACCATGAGTCAGCGGTAATATGCACCTTACCGCTGACCGCCCTGTCCAGCGAGGCCAAGACATTGCCTTCCACATGCCGGTAGAGAGCCGGAATAGCCTTCCGTGAGAAAAAGTGGCGTTTGGGAACCTGCCACTGAGGAACCGCACATTGCACAAACTCACGGAAGGGGGCCGAGTCTACCAACTGAAAAGGCAGCAGTTGAAGCGCTAGCAATTTAGCCAAGCTAGCATTCAACCGCTGGGCATGTGGATGGCTGGGAGTGAACTTCTTTCGACGGTCCAGCAGCTGGGGCAGGGAAATTTGCCTGCTAGAATCGGACGTCGGTGTACTGCTAGCAGAGTGGCCGCAAGTACTTGGCTGTGACACACCTAATTCTACACCTTCATTCCTCTCAGTGCATGTTTCAGAGAGGACTGAAGTTATAGTGGGGTTGGAGATCCCAGCTGATGCGGTGCAAGGAGAGGTCCGCTTTGTTCTTTGGTGTGGGTCTTTGAGGTAGGCTTGCCAACGAGCTGCATGGCAGGTCAACATATGTCTGGTCAGGCATGTGGTACCCAAGCGGCTGATGTTTTGGCCACGCGATATACGCTTGAGACATATGTTGCAAACAGCAGCTGTGCGATCTGATGCACTAGCCTCAAAAAAGGCCCACACCAAAGAACTTTTTGAATGACGGGCAGAGGCAGCGCCCTGCACAGGCGGAGCTCTGCGGTGTGATTCCGTCGGTGTACTGCCCTTACGCTGGCCACCAAAGGGCATCCTGCCTCGTTGGAGATGTGCCTCCTCCTCATCCTCCTCCTCCTCCTCTCTCCTATTAGGCACCCACGTGGAGTCAGTGACCTCATCATCACCTCCCTCCTCATCACTGGAGCCAATCTGGCAGTATGCTGCAGCTGCTGGAACATGACTGCCAGATTGGTGTCCTTCTTGAGCATCCCCTCTGTCTGCTCTCACGCTACTGCCTTCCTCTAGCTGGGTTTCATCATCAGACCCTTCGAAACGCTGGGCATCCTCCTGGAGCATGTACCCAACACTGTGCTGAAACAGTTCGGGGGACTCCTCAGGAGGAGGACATGGTGGGTCTAGGGAAGGAGTGACTGATGATGAGTCTGACATTGATACCAGGGAAGAGGACGCTTTGGCAGCTGCTTTTCCAGTACCCTGAGCCTGGGTGAGAGAGGATGAGGAGGAGGAGGAGGGCTTGGTCATCCACTCTACCAAGTCTTCGGCATGATGTGGCTCAACATGTCCAGCTGCCGAAAAGAAGGACAAGCGTGTCCCATGGCCATGTGCTGATGACAATGCACCGCGTCCACGACCAGCACTGTTGCCCCCAGACACAGAGCCTGCTTGCCCTCTTTTATTGCCTCCTGACTGTCTGCCTCTCCTTGTTTGCCTTCCAGACATTCTAATAGATGGCCTGCAGGGAGATGGGAAAAAAGCAATAAGGGCTACCTTCAGGTGTCCTTCTCTGTCCCTTGAAACAAGGACTTTGACAGTGAAAGAAACTGACACACTCTCCCTACCTACAGTTTTCTGTCCCTAGAAAAAATGTTTTTTTTAAGCACAATTTAGCACAAGGAGAATTCACTCACTGTCCTTCCAGGTCCCTGGAAACAAGGACTTTGACAGTGAAAGAAACTGACACACTCTCCCTACCTACAGTTTTCTGTCCCTAGAAAAAATGTTTTTTTTTAAGCACAATTTAGCACAAGGAGAATTCACTCACTGTCCTTCCAGGTCCCTGGAAACAAGGACTTTGACAGTGAAAGAAACTGACACACTCTCCCTACCTACAGTTTTCTGTCCCTAGAAAAAATGTTTTTTTTTAAGCACAATTTAGCACAAGGAGAATTCACTCACTGTCCTTCCAGGTCCCTGGAAACAAGGACTTTGACAGTGAAAGAAACTGACACACTCTCCCTACCTACAGTTTTCTGTCCCTAGAAAAAATGTTTTTTTTAAGCACAATTTAGCACAAGGAGAATTCACTCACTGTCCTTCCAGGTCCCTGGAAACAAGGACTTTGACAGTGAAAGAAACTGACACACTCTCCCTACCTACAGTTTTCTGTCCCTAGAAAAAATGTTTTTTTTAAGCACAATTTAGCACAAGGAGAATTCACTCACTGTCCTTCCAGGTCCCTGGAAACAAGGACTTTGACAGTGAAAGAAACTGACACACTCTCCCTACCTACAGTTTTCTGTCCCTAGAAAAAATGTTTTTTTTAAGCACAATTTAGCACAAGGAGAATTCACTCACTGTCCTTCCAGGTCCCTGGAAACAAGGACTTTGACAGTGAAAGAAACTGACACACTCTCCCTACCTACAGTTTTCTGTCCCTAGAAAAAATGTTTTTTTTTAAGCACAATTTAGCACAAGGAGAATTCACTCACTGTCCTTCCAGGTCCCTGGAAACAAGGACTTTGACAGTGAAAGAAACTGACACACTCTCCCTACCTACAGTTTTCTGTCCCTAGAAAAAATGTTTTTTTAAAGCACAATTTAGCACAAGGAGAATTCACTCACTGTCCTTCCAGGTCCCTGGAAACAAGGACTTTGACAGTGAAAGAAACTGACACACTCTCCCTACCTACAGTTTTCTGTCCCTAGAAAAAAAATTTTTTTAAGCACAATTTAGCACAAGGAGAATTCACTCACTGTCCTTCCAGGTCCCTGGAAACAAGGACTTTGACAGTGAAAGAAACTGACACACTCTCCCTACCTACAGTTTTCTGTCCCTAGAAAAAATGTTTTTTTTAAGCACAATTTAGCACAAGGAGAATTCACTCACTGTCCTTCCAGGTCCCTGGAAACAAGGACTTTGACAGTGAAAGAAACTGACACACTCTCCCTACCTACAGTTTTCTGTCCCTAGAAAAAATGTTTTTTTAAGCACAATTTAGCACAAGGAGAATTCACTCACTGTCCTTCCAGGTCCCTGGAAACAAGGACTTTGACAGTGAAAGAAACTGACACACTCTCCCTACCTACAGTTTTCTGTCCCTAGAAAAAATGTTTTTTTTAAGCACAAATTAGCACAAGGAGAATTCACTCACTGTCCTTCCAGGTCCCTGGAAACAAGGACTTTGACAGTGAAAGAAACTGACACACTCTCCCTACCTACAGTTTTCTGTCCCTAGAAAAAATGTTTTTTTTAAGCACAATTTAGCACAAGGAGAATTCACTCACTGTCCTTCCAGGTCCCTGGAAACAAGGACTTTGACAGTGAAAGAAACTGACACACTCTCCCTACCTACAGTTTTCTGTCCCTAGAAAAAATGTTTTTTTTAAGCACAATTTAGCACAAGGAGAATTCACTCACTGTCCTTCCAGGTCCCTGGAAACAAGGACTTTGACAGTGAAAGAAACTGACACACTCTCCCTACCTACAGTTTTCTGTCCCTAGAAAAAATGTTTTTTTTAAGCACAATTTAGCACAAGGAGAATTCACTCACTGTCCTTCCAGGTCCCTGGAAACAAGGACTTTGACAGTGAAAGAAACTGACACACTCTCCCTACCTACAGTTTTCTGTCCCTAGAAAAAATGTTTTTTTTAAGCACAATTTAGCACAAGGAGAATTCACTCACTGTCCTTCCAGGTCCCTGGAAACAAGGACTTTGACAGTGAAAGAAACTGACACACTCTCCCTACCTACAGTTTTCTGTCCCTAGAAAAAATGTTTTTTTTAAGCACAATTTAGCACAAGGAGAATTCACTCACTGTCCTTCCAGGTCCCTGGAAACAAGGACTTTGACAGTGAAAGAAACTGACACACTCTCCCTACCTACAGTTTTCTGTCCCTAGAAAAAATGTTTTTTTTAAGCACAATATAGCACAAGCACAAAACACACTGACACTCTCCCTACCTATCCTTTTCTTTCCCTAAACTAAAGGAATCCAGGTTAAGCAAGAAAGAAATAAAAGTCACTGTCCCTGCCTATGCTGCTCTATCCCTGCTCCGGAACACACTACACTAGGCCGCCGTGCTGGCGGCCTTTTATAGTGTGGGGCGTGTACTAAACACCCTCAGCAATAATTGGCCACAGGCATCCTGCCTGTGGCCAATCATTGCTCTCCTCGCTGCCGGCGCTGTGATTGGCCAAGCATGCGGGGTCACAGTGCATGCTTGGCCAATCACAGCGCCTGGATGACACTGCGATGGCGTAGTGCATTGTGGGCCGTTCGCGTCACTCGAATTTGGCGCGAACGGCCCAAATCGTTCGATCTTCGTCGAACGATCGAACAGCCGATGTTCGAGTCGAACGTATGTTCGACTCGAACACGAAGCTCATCCCTACTTGCGAACTATGTGATATACCGTAAAGGTAAACTGTGAAAAATAAAATACAGTCCCAAATAACAAAATGTGTGTGATCATGGATGTCCTTCAATGGATAGCCTTGCCACAACGCAGACTGACAAAGGAACTTCAATGCAAATGATGAATCAAGCAAGGAGAAGACACTAGTTGTTATAGATGGGTACTCTTACCGCTGATGGTGGACCCACCTACCGTACGGCAGTGGGTCTTGCAGGCTTAGTGGTCCCCAAGACCAGACGGGATATAGCTGGATGTCCTGGGTCCTCACTTGAACTCCAACCGGATGACTGAAGAGGCAGCTCAAACGATGGATTTTTCTCACATGGGCCAGGTTGCACAGCAATCCGCGAAAAATATAAAGATGGAAGAAAACCAAAAAGACTCCAGATGGTGCAGGTCAATAGAAACCGATTGCCGGAATTTTATTAAATAAAAATATTTTTGTCCAACAGTCATGCAGACAAATAAAAAGTGATCACGAAATAAAAATATATTCAAAGCAATATGGGGTGCAGCGTCAGCAAGCCCTACGCGTTTCGACTACTACAGTCTTCAACAGGGGCATGACGCTGTACCCCCCATATTGCCAACATTTATAAGAATTTCACATACTCTGACACACCCCGGAAGGGGTGGAGTCAAAACAGGAAATGACATAAGGTCTCACAATCTCAATACGTAGTTTCATAATGTGCAACTAAAACAAATGAACTATGTGTATCAATTCAATAAAGCATTGGATAACCTGTATATTAAACATATTACACATCAAAAAATATATGTGCCTCCATAACCTAAATCTAGGTATAGGGCTGGGGATTTAATCATGACACCTGTATGGAACTTACCCTAATGAGGGCAACGCCCATTATGATCTTCTCATTTTCTAGATAGTCTGTGTAGAATGATGTCCCAGGTTCACCACGGCATAAACCAGATTCCACAGGATGTCATGGTCCCACCTGACCGAAATCGTCACTGGGGACACCCTTGTGTATAGCACTGGGGACACCTCAGCATTGGGGACACTCCAGCAATGCTGTGCCCCCATATAACATCCCCCAGAATGCAATCTATACGTTGTACAGCTAAGTCTAGTACACTATGTGCAATACCTCTATGTTACCCCCTCTGGCGCTAAATCAGAGTCCCACTGGCGCTTCCCCTTGCAGCATCATCAGCAGATGTTTGCTGCAAATGTCTATGGGGACACCAGTGAGACGCTGCGTGGCCGCGCTATGTCCGCGCGCGCATCCCGCGCATGCGCGCGACGACGATGTAGTCACGTGATCGCGTAACGCATCACGTGATACCGGCCGGCGTAAATTTATGGAGAGAGACATGCTTCACGTCTCGCAGGGGGGTTAGAGTAGTGCAACCGTCCAATGCGCCCTCTTGTGGGGATTAAACAAAATACATGTTCAAAATACATGTTGTATAGACGGCATCAGGTGCTGATATAAATAAAGCCCAAAAGCGCCTAGCTGACCCTCTTATACACATGTAGAATGGTAGTTCCTATTAAAAAGATTTAATTTATCCATAATTATTAGTAATACATCAAGCAATTACCTGATGAGGGATAAATCTAACTCACCTCTTAATTAATGATGATACATTCAACAATTTCCTGATGGGGGATAAATCTAACTCACCTCATGTCTGAAACCTAATTTTCATGGTAAGGGGAATATCCAACCAATAGACCAATAGGCCGATGAGCAGATACTGTACCCCCATATATTAATGGTAAACCAATAATTGAATGTAACCCCAAATATTGGTGTTACAAGGGGATCGCTAACAACAAAAGAAGAAGGAAAAAGGGAAAGGGAGGGGCAAAGGAACTCACAATCTAAGCAAGGGCAGAAAAAATACGTGGATATATTATTCTTTCACCCGAGTCGCCTATAAAGGCGCACACGGGGGATGCCTGCCCTATGGTCACCATTCCCCAAATATGGATACACGAGCCCAGGTGCCTCACGCCCGATTGATGAAACAGTTGAGATCCCACTCAACGTTCATACCATGGGGTGAGTAACACCTGAGCTCGTGTATCCAATAAGTTTCCAATCTCGAGACACCCCGTAGGGAGGAATCTCCCCTCCAGTGGGGAACGAACCTGTCAATCACTTGAAACTGGGTGCCTCTAGGGTCCTTTGCATGATGTTCTAAGTAATGTCGTGACACCGTGTGTTTGTCACATCCCTTACGTATTTTGGCCAGATGTTCATTGACTCGAATGGAAAAATTACGTATTGTGCGCCCTACGTATTGAAGTTTGCACGGGCATGTGATGAGGTACACGATAAATCGGGTGACGCAGGTAGTAAATTGTGACATAGTGTAACTGCGTCCCGTGACACTGGAGCTAAATGTGTCTGTTTTGCGTCTCCCCAACACATTAACCATGCAAACATTACATTTTTTACAAGGGTAATATCCATTGGCTTCCGGAAAGAAAGAGATCCTTTTGGGGGGGTCTATTATATTAGGGGCCACCTCCCCCTGAACGGAGCGTGCACCCCTAAAAATTACGCCAGCCCGCTCAGGCAGGGAAGGGCCCAAAGTTCTGTCGCTTTGTAAGACCTTCCAGTGTCTATTTAGGATTTTCTTAATTTCCTTATGTTGGGTGGAATAAGATGTAACAAAAGACCATCTAAATCTATCCTCTTTAGCTTTCGCCTGTTTTTCAATAAGGAGAGATGGTCTTTCAATTGCCAATACAGAAGCAATGTCTGCATTTAACTGGACTGCTGAATAACCCCTATCGATGAATCTTTCCTTCAAAATCTGAGATTGGGCCAAAAAGTCCTGTTCTCGGGTACAGTTCCTCCTCAAGCGGAGGAACTGTCCTCGAGGAACGGACTTCAACCATGGTTCGTGGTGGCAGCTATCGACGGGGATGTAGCCATTTCTGTCCGTTGGTTTAAGGTATGTTTTAAATTCCAAACGGTCATTGGCAACTATGATTTCTAGATCTAGGAAATGTATCGACGAGGAGCTGGCCTCATATGTTAATGCAATACCACGATCATTAACATTAAGAGTCCTCATAAAGGTATCCAGTGATTCTCTCGTGCCCTTCCATAGGAGGAGGATGTCGTCTATATATCTAGCCCACAGGACCAATTCAGGTCTGTTAAGGGCATAGACGACATCCTCCTCCCACTGGGCCATGAAGAGGTTGGCAAGACTGGGGGCATATTTGGCCCCCATTGCCACACCCCTAATTTGGGAGAAGAATGTTCCCTGGAACCAGAAGTAATTATGCCTAGTGGCAAAGTTGAGCAACTCCATGATAAAGTTCCTCTGTAATAAAGGCAGTGGGGAGTTTCTGGAAAGAAACAACTCCACTGCCCCCAAACCCAATTGATGTGGTATGCAGGTGTATAATGAAGCCACATCTGCAGTGACAAGAATCAAATCTCCATGGTGCCGAACTTTCTCAAGTAAATTAATAGTATCCTTCGTATCTTTCAGATAAGAGGGTATCGATTTCACCAAAGGCTGTAGAAAGAAATCGATGTACTTTCCAATGCGTGAAGTAACCGAGTCAATCCCGCTTACGATAGGTCGCCCTGGGGGATTGACTGGGTCCTTATGTACCTTTGGGAGGTAATAAATCACAGGAATACGTGGTGCAAGAGGCACCAGGTATTCCTGTTCTTTTTTATTAAGAACATTGAGAGAAAAACCCTTGTTGACAATATCAACGAGGGCCTTCTTGTATTTCAATGTAGGATCCCCAGGTAGAGGATGATATGTCGCTCGGTCCTCCAGGAGCCTATTTATCTCATTAACGTAGTTTATCTTATCTAGTACTACTATTCCACCTCCTTTATCCGCAGGGCGGACAATAAGATTTTTATTACTGCATAAAGTTTTTAAACCTGCAGCAATAATAGGATCCTGGTGGACTCTTTTGGTGGGCAATTCATCAAGATCTTTTAATACCAAAGTACGAAAGACGTTAATGGAAGGAGCTGAGCTCACTGGGGGGTTGAACAAAGAGGGATTAGAAAGCCCTGAACGTACACTAATGGACTGATTCCCTAATTGTGTAGAGGGAATAGGTACTGAAGGCATAATAGACACCTCATCTTTCTTTTGGGCATCAGTTGATGGGAGTGCTAAAAAGTGCCTTTGAATGTTTAATTTTCTTATGAACTTTTGAAAATCGATAAAGGTGGAAAATTTGTTCAGTTTGCGCGGGGGAACAAACTTTAGACCTTTATCTAATACAGATTGTTCTTGAGGAGTGAGAACAGTAGAACTTAGATTAAAAATACCCGCACCTAATTTACCCTTGGTCTTTTTGCGCTGGATGCGCCGCCCCCCCCCTTGAGCCTCGTTTATTCTTGGGCTTCTGGGGGTGTGGAAGGTAGGCTTGTGAAAACCCTGGTATTGTGGTGGACCAGGGTGATTGTAACTGTGACCATATACTGGTCTATGTAGTTCCTCACCCCACCCAGGGTTTGAGTAAGAGTCGTAATACGGGTCATACGGGCCTTCGCCCTGTGGTAGAGTATAACAGTTCTGGGTAGGTATAGGTGTACCCTGTATATAATTCGTATTAGAACCAGATCCATTATCCCTCCAAGGTAAGGGAGTTCTCCCTGATGGATCTCTTGGATACATCTGACCCATATCGCCTTGTCCATAACCTCTACACCGTTGAGGGTGACCTCTACCTCGGGGTACAGAACTATATCTACCTCGGCCTGGTTCGTGAGGAGCCAAGGCTGGTGTTTGTTTATTGTTCTTGGGTGTATGTGTACCACCCTTATTGTTCTGACCTCCTCGTAGAGATGTGGAGGGAGGTTCATAGATAAGAGTCCTATCTATAATTACATCAACTGGCTCAGAAAGATCCATGTTAGAATTATTTTCAGGGTTGTTTGTCTGGTTGGCCAGTTTTTTCTGCCAGCCAAAGACTAAGTTTCCCTTATAGTCACCTGTATCTCGGTTGTACTTTTTTTGTTTCTTATTCCTCTGATCTTTCTCCTCCTTTTCAAGGATGGTTTTAAGAGCAGAGGAAAGAGATACATATTCAGGAGTACCACTAGAGGAAGAGAGCTTGTCTCTAATTTCCCTGATTTCTTTATCTAATGCGGACATCCTGACCCGCTTTTTCTCAATCAAAAAATTGAGAAGTTGTAGACCAGCATCATTAAAGTAATTAGCCCAGAGGATCATGTCTGACTCTCCCTGTTAAGGGGAGACATCCCACCTGAGACCTCTGGGTACCATCTTCTCCTTGGTATATTGCTCAAGAAACGCAGTGTCCCATTGAAGGTGTAATTCTGAGATCATTGCGTTCTTGAGCCTAGCAAAGAGACCGCTTATTTCTGAGTCGGCGTTATGGATGGTAAAGACTCCCTGTGTGTTAAAGGACCTTGAGGCCCTGTATTCAAAAACATCCATTTATACACAAAAAGGAGAAAATGTATATAGTGAGCAGCAGTAAATAATATGTCAAACAATACAACTGGGTAGAAAAGGAAAATACTGCGCTAAACCAAAAAACAATGTGCATGCAAGCTGCCAACACTCAAACAAACAAAGTGTACAGGAATAGTGAATAAAAATAGTGTGGCGCTCAAAGCAATAAATACTTATAATAAGTGAATGGCTACTTAAAGCAATAGAACCAACAGTGCTCTGATAACACAATTATAAATGTGAGTCCGCTTCATAGGATATTCATATGAATTGTCCTCCTTGCGAACTATGTGATATACCGTAAAGGTAAACTGTGAAAAATAAAATACAGTCCCAAATAACAAAATGTGTGTGATCATGGATGTCCTTCAATGGATAGCCTTGCCACAACGCAGACTGACAAAGGAACTTCAATGCAAATGATGAATCAAGCAAGGAGAAGACACTAGTTGTTATAGATGGGTACTCTTACCGCTGATGGTGGACCCACCTACCGTACGGCAGTGGGTCTTGCAGGCTTAGTGGTCACCAAGACCAGACGGGATATAGCTGGATGTCCTGGGTCCTCACTTGAACTCCAACCGGATGACTGAAGAGGCAGCTCAAACAATGGATTTTTCTCACATGGGCCAGGTTCCACAGCAATCCGCGAAAAATATAAAGATGGAAGAAAACCAAAAAGACTCCAGATGGTGCAGGTCAATAGAAACCGATTGCCGGAATTTTATTAAATAAAAATATTTTTGTCCAACAGTCATGCAGACAAATAAAAAGTGATCACGAAATAAAAATATATTCAAAGCAATATGGGGTGCAGCGTCAGCAAGCCCTACGCGTTTCGACTACTACAGTCTTCAACAGGGGCATGACGCTGTACCCCCCATATTGCCAACATTTATAAGAATTTCACATACTCTGACACACCCCGGAAGGGGTGGAGTCAAAACAGGAAATGACATAAGGTCTCACAATCTCAATACGTAGTTTCATAATGTGCAACTAAAACAAATGAACTATGTGTATCAATTCAATAAAGCATTGGATAACCTGTATATTAAACATATTGGTTATAAAAAGTAAAAATTCGCGCTAGGTGCAAAGTGATTTAAAAAAATAAATAAATGAATATGTCCCTTAAGGAAACCTGCTGCTAAACACCAAAAACACCTTTGATATAAGGTACAAACAAAGTGAGTATACAAAAATAGTGTAGCGCTGGAAAGAACTGTATATATCTATACAGTTAAAATTAAATACGTGAAAAAAGTATCAAAAACACTAATAAAACAATGCAAATAAACCAATCAAGTTCATAAGTGCCCGTGAAGAAAGAAGATTATCAAATAAATGTGTAGAGGATTTCCTCTATATTGATGATAAGAGTTCCACAGAGAAGATATCCGATGAAGCTGGTAAGTGCTATTCCAACAATAAGTGAAGATCCCGCCACCAAAGTGAGAAATGAAGGCTTACCAAACAGCCTGCGACCGCCCTTCTCAGGGGGGTCAAAACAAGCTTAGTAGAGCGATGTTCACTCCATGGAAGGCAGAGAAATTCCAGTGAAGACACTTCATCCACAATAGGCGAGTCTCCAGAGACGTGTCTGCACAGCTGATCCAAATCGGAGATGAAAAACACTCTTGATTGATCAGAGTGAATAATCCTCAGCAGTTAAAACGATGTCCAAAGAGAAGAAAGAAAAACTTTCCATAGTGTAGCATTCATCAGGGAAGTTTTATTAGAAATGAACAGGAGAGAAAACAGCTCTCACATAGGTATAAAAATAATGATAAAACGAGAAAGTCCTTGCAAGGAAATAAAAAAGCTCTGAGTTTCTGTCAAAGGCTGATTCGCGCGTGCGCAATGCATGTGCGTGTCACCCTACGCCGTTTCGTCAAATGTGACATCATCAGGGGCACGCCCACATGAGCACGCACACGCTATTTGTAGCCAAAGGGCCCACTCGGGGTTCTCTCATTGGCTACATGTCAAATTGGCAGACGGAGCAGAAAATTGTACTAGCCTCTGCATTGATCTCTCAATGGAGAGGTCTTGACATAAAACACAGTTGCACCATCACCCCCAGTGGAACTTACAGATATTGCACCAATTTTTAAAACTGATTTTCAAAATAATCTCCACACTGACATCTTGTGGATCATGGTGCAACTGTTATTAAACCATTTATTCAAAAACATTCTTTATTAAAAAAAAAAAAAAAAAAAAACATTCTTTTTCCAAAAAACATTCTCTTTTTTAAAAAAACATTCCTTTAAAACATTCTTTTTTTTTTAAAAAAAATTCTTTTTTCCAAAAAATGAATCCTAAGCAGGTTTACACTTAACCAATATAGAAATACTTAAAAACACTTTTTATATTAAAATAAAGCTTATGATATACTTAGTTAGTCAGGCCCAAACAAAACACTGGACCAAAATTGCACAGGAAGAAAAATGGGAACAAATTGCTTATGAGGGGAACAAATAATATGTCACCCATTGTTGATAAAGCAATTTATATCCCATTCAACGTTGAGGCCACCCGGTGTGTGACAACCCAATTTATGTATCCAACTGGTTTCGGATCTAGAGATGCTTCTTTTGCCATTGCCCCCTCTCCAGTTGGGCACATATTTCTCCAAACCAATGAAAATGGTACCTTTTGGGTTTCTGTTATGCACAAGATCATAGTGCTTAGACACACTATGTTTGTCAAAACCACTTTTTATGTTGGTGATGTGCTCACCTAATCTGGTACTCAATTTTCTAATGGTCCGGCCCACATATTCCAAACCGCATGGGCATCGCAAAAGGTACACCACGCACTTTGTAGCACATGTTATAAGGGACCTGATAGGATATGTGGCTCCTGTTCCTGATGAAGTAAACTCCATAGTTCTTCTACCTTGGAGGGCATTCACCCTGCAGACTTTACATCGTCTACACGGGTAAAATCCCTTCAAGTCCCCAAAAAAAGAAGGACGAGTTGGGGGATCTGGTACATTAGGTGCTAGTAGATGTCTGAAGTTAGAAGCACCCCTAAAGAGTACTCTCGGGGTGTTAGACAATAAAGGGCCCAATACTCGGTCGTTCTTTAGCACCGACCAGTGTTTTTTAATGATCCTTTTTATAGCCCAATGCTGACTTGAGTACGTGGTCAGAAAGGCTAAGCCAAAGTCCTCCCTATTTTCCACTTCTGGAGGTCTGTCACACAGAAGTGTCTGTCTATCTCTAAGGCCCACATCTGTAATAGCAGAGTCCAGTTTGGCAATGTCATACCCCTTGGCTATAAATCTTAATTTAAGGATTTCTGCCTCTTTGTGATATTGTTCCAAGTCAGTGCAATTTTGCTTTAAACGTAAAAATTGACCCTTCGGGACCGCCGACAGCCAGGAACTATGGTGGCATGAATCCAAAGGAATATAGCCGTTCCTGTCTGTCGGTTTGAAGAAAGTGGATGTGACTATCCTACTGTCCTTTATTGAGACATTAAGGTCCAGAAAGTGAATCTGGATGGGGCTAATCTCATGACTGAGAATAATGCCCCTATCGTTACTGTTTAGGAGGGATAGATAAGAATTAACTGATTCTACATCACCATCCCAAATAAACAAAATGTCATCAATAAATCTTTTCCAAAAGATTAAATTAGGTGGGCTTTCACAAAGTACTACATCTTCCTCCCACTTAGCCATAAAAAGGTTGGCCATACTGGGGGCAAATTTTGCCCCCATGGCCACGCCCCTAATCTGGAGATAGTGCGTGGTGTACCTTTTGCGATGCCCATGCGGTTTGGAATATGTGGGCCGGACCATTAGAAAATTGAGTACCAGATTAGGTGAGCACATCACCAACATAAAAAGTGGTTTTGACAAACATAGTGTGTCTAAGCACTATGATCTTGTGCATAACAGAAACCCAAAAGGTACCATTTTCATTGGTTTGGAGAAATATGTGCCCAACAGGAGAGGGGGCAATGGCAAAAGAAGCATCTCTAGATCCGAAACCAGTTGGATACATAAATTGGGTTGTCACACACCGGGTGGCCTCAACGTTGAATGGGATATAAATTGCTTTATCAACAATGGGTGACATATTATTTGTTCCCCTCATAAACAATTTGTTCCCATTTTTCTTCCTGTGCAATTTTGGTCCAGTGTTTTGTTTGGGCCTGACTAACTAAGTATATCATAAGCTTTATTTTAATATAAAAAGTTTTTTTAAGTATTTCTATATTGGTTAAGTGTAAACCTGCTTAGGATTCATTTTTTGGAAAAAATATTTTTTTTTTTAAAAAAAGAATGTTTTTCAATACAAACGTTTTTTTTATTGGGTATAGACAGAAAAAAAAAGCACATATCTTATCGGGATGCAACCCACTCATATAACATAAAAATTACATTGCCACATATAATATCGAGAGGAAAAGAGCATAAGAGGATCAGTCACAGGGGCAGAAACTAAATGTGTTACTCGAGGTCAGGCCCAGTGACAGCCCGTCAGGTGCATCCCAGGGTTCAAACAGAAATAAAATTCTATTAATGCTTAAAAGAAATCAAGAAGGAAACAGGATTAGAGGGGAATAAGGGAGAATCTCCATGAAAGGATAAGAAAGAGGGGAAAGAAAGATTAGGGAAAAGAAAAAGCTCAGACAGGTATATGTGTAGAAAGGGGACAACAACCTGTTGAAAACTCAACTTTAATCTGCTACTTCTGGTTTGAATAATTCGACCGACCCAGTATCAAACAAAAAGAAAAAGTAGAGGATGTACTCCTCGTCGGGTTGGGATCACATGTCCTGACCATCTCCTAGCATCCCCAGGCCCAGGGCCCAAAGGAAACGGGAGAATATGGGGTACCTATCCGACCACACAGAGGCGGCCACCCCAGAGGCAGTGCGTTGGTCACAGTATAGCCGCTCCTGTCGACCACGCCGCCCATTTATTATGGAAGGTCGGCATGGTGTCCATGATAGTGTGATAGATCCTTTCCATAAGACGGATAGACTCCATCCGCTGGAGTACCTGTGTCCATGGAACCGACTGGGACCGCCAATTCAAGGCTATGGCCCAATGAGTTGCACAGAATAGGGTATTCACTAATCTCTGGGTATGGGGAGGCAGACCCGGTATAGTGGCAAAGAGCAAACACATCGGGGCCGTCAGGTCTAGGATGGTGCCCGCAATCTGCGCCACCCTGGATGCCACCTGGCTCCATAGGTGCCTCAGACGAGGGCAACCCCAAAACGTGTGCAGAAGGGTGCCAGGGCTCTGACAGCCCCTAAAGCACGTCTCCTGAACTGTAGGGTAGTATTTATGAACTCTATCTGGAGTGAGGTACCACCTCGTATGTAGTTTAAGTACTGTCTCCTTAGTGGCTATGGAGCGGGTACATCTGTGCATATTCTGTAGCATGTCGCTCCAGTCTTCTGGGGGGAATGCCACACCCAGGTCTGATTCCCAATGGGTCATAGCAGAGGACTTAACTGGCAGCTGAGAATCATTTAGTGACATATATATCGTAGAGATCGTTCCCTTGCCTCTAGCACCATTCTGGCAGATTGTTTCATACTGGGATAAGTTGGATCTAGTGTTCAATGTGAATAGGGATTCGAAAAAGTGCCTAATTTGTAGGAATCTAAAGAATTCCGTTCCCGGGGCTTCGAACTGCTCTTGGAGTTGTGTAAATGAACAGAAATGTGTGCCTTGCGATAGTGCTTTTAATGTCAGGAGGGAGTTTTGTACCCACCAATGGAAGCTCTCAGGGGCTCGGAAAGCAGGGGGAAAACTGGGCGATCCCAGGAAGGTGGACAGGGGGGGTCTGCCAGACCTAAGTTTAAATTTGTGGTGATATAGGGACCAAAGGTGTATTGTTTGACCCACTACCATGTTTAGCATGCCCAGTTCCCTGGGCTTAAGGCCCGTCTGCCAAAGAAGTCCCGGAAGGTAGTATGGGCAGACAGAGGACTTTTCAAACTGTAGCCAGGGGATGTTGTCTGGTGCGGCATGCCACTGTGCCGTCTGGGCCAACCTGGCTGACAAGTAATACAACCAGATGTTAGGTAGCCCTAACCCCCCCTGTGAAGAGGGTCTGTGTGTGATAAGACCGCCATACCTAGGATGTTTATTGTTCCATAGAAACCCATTAATCTCACGTTGGATCTGCAACAGAGTATGTCGTGAGACATAAAGGGGGAGAGCCCTAAAGAAGTAAAGCAATTTCGGTAAAATGGACATTTTTACGGCTGTGACTCTGCCCAGGAGGGTGATGTGGAATGTAGACCATAGGCGTAACCATTGTCTGACTTTGGCGAAGATCTGGGGGTAGTTAGCGTTATATAATTCTCTTAGGGTGGGGGCTAGACGAATCCCGAGGTATTGGAGGGTTTTATTTGATACTGAAAAGCCAAAAGAAGATTTAAGGGCAGAGGTGACTCTGGGAGGGATATTGACAGGGAGGGCCGAACACTTGGAGAGGTTGACACCAAGGCCCAAAAAAGTGTGAAAGGATTGGAGAGTAGAGATTAAATTAGGAAGGGAAGTAACTGGGTCCTGGAGGAATACAAGGATATCATCCGCGTATAGGCTCACCTTATACTCCCCATTCCCCTTCTGATACCCCCTAATGTTCTGGTCTGTGATGATCGCCCTCGCCAAAGGCTCCACGGCCAGGGCAAACATCAAAGGGGACAGAGGGCAGCCCTGGCGTGTTCCCCTGCCCAGGGGGAAGTAATCCGAAGTGCAACCCGGGAGCTTAACGCGTGTGTGAGGATTGTGGTACAGTGCCCTAAATCCATGAACAAACTCCCCTGAAAAACCAAACCTAGTCATGACCGCGTCCATATATGGCCACAGGACACTATCAAAGGCCTTGTGTATATCCAGGCCCAACAGAAGAACCTTGCGGGAGAATAGCTCCGCATCCTGGATAATGTCCGTCGCCAAGCGGATGTTGTCTGTGATTTGCCTAGAGGGGATGAATCCGGTTTGTTCGGGGCCAACCAGGGTGGAAATTATGGGGGCCAGTCTATCTGCAAGAACACGACCTAGAATCTTAATGTCATTGTTAAGAACCGAGATTGGTCTGTAATTCTGGGGGAGGGAGTGATCCTTGTTAGGTTTAGGGATTAGGGTCATATTGGCTGCAAGCATTTCCTCTGGAAGTGAGTGGCCTTGCAATACGTGGTTGATTAATTTAGTCAATTTAGGGGCCAACGTACCTGCAAATTTTTTATAGTAAGTCGCCGTGTACCCGTCTGGGCCCGGGGCTGTTGACGCTTTGAGCGACTTAATGACTGTCAGGACCTCCAGGTCTGTGCATGGGGCGTTCAAGTTGGTCAGTTGTTCGTGTGTCAAAGTCGGAAGTTGGATGGAGTTCAACCAGTCCTCAACTCCAGCAGGGGGGAGAGAGGCTGGCGCAGATAGTAGGGAGCTGTAGAACGCGGTGAAAGTGTCAAGTACCTCCTTGGGGTGGGAGACCAGCTGGCCCGAGGTGTTACGCAATTTGTAGATATGGGTGGGCTGAAGGGAGTGATGTAGTTTACGTGAGAACATGGCCGAGGCCGCGTTTGAGTGCAATAGGAATCTCGCTTTGGCCCATCTAATAGATTTTTCAGTGTGGTCTGAGAGGATAGAATCCAATTCCACCCTCTTCTGGTCAATTTGTCTAAGAGTGTCCGGGGCGTGGGATTGTGCGTGTATATGGTACAGTTTTGCAAGGTCAGCAGTTAGGGTTTTAATTTTGGCTAACTTCTGTCTCTTCTTAATGGTGGCCAACTCTATCAGTCGGCCGCGAAGTACTGCCTTATGGGCTGCCCAGAGAATAGAGGGGGTGGTGCCTTCTACATCGTTCAGTCTGAAGTACTCTTCCAACTGATTCGCTACTTGTGTGGCTATGTCAGGGTCCGTCAATAGGGAGTCATTAAGCCTCCAGGAGGCTGTCAGGGGGGAAATGCCTACATGTGAAGTTTTAAAGGAGACCACCAGGTGGTCTGACCATGGGCATGGGTGTATAGTGGCCGCTGTGGAGTTGGCAAGTAAAATTGGGGAGCTGAAAATGTAATCTAGCCTTGCATAGCTCTCGTGGGGGGCTGAGTAATGTGTGTATTCCCTAGCTCCTGTATTGAGGGCCCTCCATGTGTCAATAAGTTGGAAAGTCTCCAGGGACCTCACTAGAGATTTGGGGAAGGCCTTAGATGAGTGGGAAACCTTGCTTCTGTCCAGTGTGGAATGGGCGACTAGATTGAAGTCCCCACCCACTATCATGTGTGGAGAAGTATATCTGTCCAAAATTCGGGTGAAGGACCTGAAAAAGGAACCCTGAGCAGTATTGGGGGCGTACACATTGGCGACTGTAAAGGATTTGCCCTGGACATCACCTTGGAGTATCAAAAACCTGCTATCCGGGTCCTTGTAAACATGTTTGACATCAAAATGTACATTATTTCTGACAAATATGGCTACCCCTCTGGCTTTAGAGCTATACGTGGTATGGTAATGTAACTTAAATGACTTGTCAAAATAATTGGGGTGAGACAATGCCGAAAAATGAGTCTCTTGCAGGAGGACAATGTCCGCCCCCAATTGCTTATAATCTCGAAAGGCCTTCCTCCTCTTTTGTGCGGAATTAAAGCCTCTGACATTATGTGAGATAACCTTCAAACCCATAATATGGTTGGAACAAATTTAGCTTGGGGTGAGGTTGGTGAGATAGGTGCGAATGTCAGCCGCACAACCCACAGGCCCAGCACCAAAGCGGGTCGCCAAATTCCTGGATCATAGATCGGGGGCACGGTCAGCAGGTTAAGTGTAGCAGTAAAACCAATAATATAACATTGATAACAGGAACATTGTAGGAAGAAAAAAAAAGGCAAACAAACTAACAGGGGTCTGGATGGATAGGCCATCCAAGCCAGCATCAAATATTTCAAATGACTGAAAAAAAACAGTCTTCCACGTGCACTCAATCTCCCCCAACACTGAAGGGGGGAGAGAGAGAGTGGCAAGAGTTCAGTACAAGGTCTCTCCCAAAACAAAAAAGGGAATGGTGGGAGAGAAGTGATTCTTGGATTGAACACTAACGTGGTTGGGGGGTAAAAGTTCCGGGCGGAAAACAGCAGGATCACGAGGACCGGAGACATAAAGGCTCGTTCAGAACCGAAAGGCTTGGGGGTCCAGAAATTGACAAGTCCAGCGAGACAGGCCAGGGGACATGGGGCTCCCGAACAAAAAATAAGGGGGGGACAGGTGGTACCGAAATCATATTTAGTACCTTGACCGCAAGCCTGCGGGAAGATCGTGTTGGAGCCGCGGAGAACTTCCACAGCTGTCCGCGGTCACGGGTTACGGTAGGCTCTGCGTCCCCTCTGAGGAGGTGGAGTGGCCCAGATTGGTGACGGGCGGGGGGTGGACGGGTGCCTTGGTGCTTGTTGAGGTTCGAGGAGGCCCAATTTGACCAGGATGGATTTACCTTCCAGGACCGTGGTGGCGGTGTATGTGGATCCGTTGTGTGGGACCGTCAGTTTGAATGGGAAACCCCATCTATAGCGGATCCGAGCAGTTTGAAGGACGGAGGTGATTTCTTTCATCTGTCGGCGTCTCTCCAGTGTGGTCGGGGAGATGTCCGGATATATCTGAATGGTGACCCCGTCCAGCTGTATACGAGGGGTGTTGCGGGAAGCTCGCAGGATCTCCTCCTTCACCAGGTAGTCCTTCAGGCACATCACCACATCCCTCGGAGGCCTCTCCGGGGGCGGTTTGGGTCGTAGGGCCCTGTGGAGACGATCACATATGAATGCATTCACCGGTTGTCCTGGGAGGAGGGAGCGAAACAATCTCTCAGTGGCATCAGGCAGATCCAAGACTGTTTCAGGCAGGCCACGCACTCTAATATTGTTCCTCCTGTTCCGGTTGTCTAAATCTTCCATACTATTCTGGAGCTGGACAACCGTGTCCGTGAGCAATTCATGGTCTTTGCGGAGGTCATCGTATGCGAGCTGGAGCTCATCATGCTTCACCTCCAGTACGTCTGTCCTCCCGCCCAGGGAAGCGATCTCCTGAGAGAGGGTATGGGTGGACTTGTGAAGCTCAGCCTGAAACTTGCGGGCAAGTTTTTCATACATTGTTGTCAGACTGTGGTCCAAGTCTGCCTTCGTGAGGTGTGGAGTGCACTCACTCAGCTCTGAAGTCGCAGAAGGGGAAGCCATGGGCTCCGGGGCCTCCAGCATGGACGATTCCTGGTCAACGCCACTCTGGGACATCCTCGTTTGATCCCGGGCCCGTAGTAAATAATTCGTCAAGGACCGCTGGGCGGATTTCTGCTTATTATATTTTTTAATCGACGGCATGCACAACTGGTCCCTCTAGGGGTTCAGGGTGATTCAAGTAAGATTTGCAGGCAATATAACCCCCTTGGGAGTACTAATGTCTCCGGTGCCCTCGGATCTCCTTCACTTAGCTGCCTGCCAGTTCCGCGCCGCGCATGCGCCCCCCCTTGCGGATGTGACTTTTAGTTCATCTTGTCACCTTAATACAGGTGAGGGGGTGAGGGGATCCTCCAACCATGGAGCACTGTCTCCTGGTGGGTTCTCACAACAGCCCAAGGGAAAGTCGGCAGAGGACCGGGTTGTGAGGGTAGTGGCAGGCCAGGAGTCTCGGTTCAGGCAGGGGACGACTTATGGGGAGTTCAAAAACCAGGATGGGAGGAAGTCTCTACTGATGGTGACCCCTGGGGACGTTCTTTCAGGCAGGGCTACTTTAAAAGTGTTGAGGGGGGTGAAACATCTGCAGAAGGATAAGGGAGAGCTCTGTAAATTTGAGGCCGGGTGAAGCAAGATTTCCGCCTGACAGGGTTATGGGAACCGGGCCGCAGCCGAATCCCACTAATAGGAAGGAATCCCACCTTAGTCCTCTACAAGAGCACCGACTTTTGTAGAACTGTTAGCCGAGGTAGAGGGACAGGGTCTTTAATCTGCTGCAGGGGGACTATGGAGATCGCAGAGGTGTACCAAGATGGCCGCCGTATGCTAGCAGCACAGACTTTTGTATGAAGGTAGTAGATAGCCTTATGCATATATTGGGGAGAAGTGATGGATAGTTTCCCCAGCTGAGGCAGGGACCAGGAAGAGTGACTGGGTACCGGAGATCTGCAGATGTGGCCCGGCCGCGGCCTGCTCCCGCGGGGTACTGCCTCAGGAAACACCGCGGACTCCCAGGCCCGACTAGGCCGCACCGACCGCGGCCTCCACGAATGCCCCCGAGACGTAGCTCTTGCTCCGGATCACTAGAGGTAAGTGGATGGGTGTCAGGGAGGGACGAGAGCTGGTCCCTTACCTCAAATTCAGCCACAAACAGGTTTCCTCCGGGAGGCCTCGGGCCTGCAAGATCTAAAAAAGAATGTTTTAAAGGAATGTTTTTTTAAAAAAGAGAATGTTTTTTGGAAAAAGAATGTTTTTTTTTTTTTGAATAAAGAATGTTTTTGAATAAATGGTTTAATAACAGTTGCACCACGATCCACAAGATGTCAGTGTGGAGATTATTTTGAAAATCAGTTTTAAAAATTGGTGCAATATCTGTAAGTTCCACTGGGGGTGATGGTGCAACTGTGTTTTATGTCAAGACCTCTCCATTGAGAGATCAATGCAGAGGCTAGTACAATTTTCTGCTCCGTCTGCCAATTTGACATGTAGCCAATGAGAGAACCCCGAGTGGGCCCTTTGGCTACAAATAGCGTGTGCGTGCTCATGTGGGCGTGCCCCTGATGATGTCACATTTGACGAAACGGCGTAGGGTGACACGCACATGCATTGCGCACGCGCGAATCAGCCTTTGACAGAAACTCAGAGCTTTTTTATTTCCTTGCAAGGACTTTCTCGTTTTATCATTATTTTTATACCTATGTGAGAGCTGTTTTCTCTCCTGTTCATTTCTAATAAAACTTCCCTGATGAATGCTACACTATGGAAAGTTTTTCTTTCTTCTCTTTGGACATCGTTTTAACTGCTGAGGATTATTCACTCTGATCAATCAAGAGTGTTTTTCATCTCCGATTTGGATCAGCTGTGCAGACACGTCTCTGGAGACTCGCCTATTGTGGATGAAGTGTCTTCACTGGAATTTCTCTGCCTTCCATGGAGTGAACATCGCTCTACTAAGCTTGTTTTGACCCCCCTGAGAAGGGCGGTCGCAGGCTGTTTGGTAAGCCTTCATTTCTCACTTTGGTGGCGGGATCTTCACTTATTGTTGGAATAGCACTTACCAGCTTCATCGGATATCTTCTCTGTGGAACTCTTATCATCAATATAGAGGAAATCCTCTACACATTTATTTGATAATCTTCTTTCTTCACGGGCACTTATGAACTTGATTGGTTTATTTGCATTGTTTTATTAGTGTTTTTGATACTTTTTTCACGTATTTAATTTTAACTGTATAGATATATACAGTTCTTTCCAGCGCTACACTATTTTTGTATACTCACTTTGTTTGTACCTTATATCAAAGGTGTTTTTGGTGTTTAGCAGCAGGTTTCCTTAAGGGACATATTCATTTATTTATTTTTTAAATCACTTTGCACCTAGCGCGAATTTTTACTTTTTATAACCATTTTTCTATTTTGATATACCTAATTTGCAGCTGGTGTATCCGTCATGGATATTTTTGACTATAGGTCACAGGTGGTATTTAACACTGCGGGCGTATTTGATGGTAATGACGACCCCAGAGATGATTTAGCAGGTTGCTTTCTTAGACTAAGAAACCTTACCATCACTGAAGTTCATACTAAATGGGATGTAGCATATTTAGAGGAATATGTGAAAGCAGAAATGGTCCCTAGGAGCCTCAGGTGGGATGTTAATCCCCAAAAGGAAGATAATGAGCTGGCCGAATGGTTCAAATATTTTAATGAGGCAGGGGTCAACTTTTTGCAGTTCCTTATAGCAAAAAAGAAACGCAAGTTGGCAATTTTGGATAATGAGATCAATATCATTAAAAACAAATTAATTCCTTTTAAAGCTGAACAGGATTACCTGCACAGGTCTGAGGCTCTTAAGGTAATATTAATTAAAGAAGAATCTGAACAAAAATCTAAGAAAAAGAAAAAGTATAATAGAGATGTAAAAGATTATAGAGAGAATATAGTTTTTAAATGGCAGGTTACACCACCTTCTGACCCAATGGTGGGTGACAACACAGTTGGTTCACAACCAATTGGAGCTGTCCAAAGGAATGGTGTATTGAGGAATGAACAAAATGCGCTCTATAGCGCATCTCAAATGCCCCGCCCCTCTCCTGATTTACGGGGAGGGTGTACTAATTCACAACAACATTATCAACAAGGTAGAGGTAAGGGCAGGAGAAGGAATCCCTCCCCTCATCCCAATTATCACTCCCCTCCACCCTGGCGTCACCGTGATGTATATCACAATCAACAGAATCATGGGAACCATCACCCCCCTCGTGTTGACAATAGAGGCAACAATATTGTAAACACTAACAACAGATTTGCCTCACTAGCTGGGAATGAAGGGGAACCCACTTTGGATGTCAATCACGGAGCTTCCTGCTCCTTCCAGAATCAACAACCAGAGGGCCGCTCGGTTTGGGATTTTCGGCAGGCCGGCAGGAACAGGAACAAAAGAAATGGGGATGCAAGAGAGGGTGCAGAGGGGGGAGGAAATCTCACTCCAAAGAGAAGGAAGTTTTAGATTGTGCTGGGATTATTAATCTCAGCACAAAGGAGCTATCTAAGGACGAATTAACTACCTTGAATAAAGGGTTAAAATTTGCCCCCCCCACGGAATCTTAACAAATTCCAAACCTTCATAGACATCCAAAAATACACCAGAAAGTTAAATATCAAAAGATATATCATGAGCAATCCCACTAGGCAATCAGATAGGGAGGCTTCAGTTATTTTACATTCAGGGATGTCCAATGCATCCCTTTTTAACCCCCCTATTCATCAGGCGCCAAATTTAACCGTATTCCGTGATCTAGTGCTAGGGGATTTAAATAATTTGAATGTGAAACCGCCACGAACTCAACAGGATCTTAGATTGGGCATGGAGTCCCTATGTAATAGGAGGGATGTGGTTGTGCGACCAGCTGATAAAGGGGGCGCCATAGTTGTTCTTGACAAGGACTCCTATTTTGAAGAAATGTCGAGGATAGTTATGGACCCTCTGACATATTTAAGTTTACCCATGGATCCCACTGTGGAATATAAGAAGGACCTGAGAGCCCTAATTGATAAGGGACATTATATGGGTATTTTAAATTTGAAGGAAAGGGAACATCTAGTACCACTGGCACCCAGATTGCCAGTGATGTATATATTACCCAAGATCCACAAAACCCTGATCAATCCCCCGGGAAGGCCCATCATCAGTGGTATCGATTTTATCACCTCACGGATCGGCAAATACATCGATCATTACTTGCAACCACTGGTCTTGGGCACCCCGTCTTTTCTTAAGGACACTAAGCACGTCATTAACCTTCTTGGTCAGATTGAATGGAAGGCCTCCTATCTACTTATTATAGCCGATGTCGCATCCCTTTACACGGCCATCTCTCATGATTTGGGGTATGAGGCGGTGCGTCATTTTCTTTATCGCGACTCCAGCATCTCCGTCACGCAGCGCAACTTCGTGATGGAGTTGCTGGATTTCGCGATGAAGCATAACTATTTCTGGCATAGTGGTAAACACTATCTCCAGATTAGGGGCGTGGCCATGGGGGCAAAATTTGCCCCCAGTATGGCCAACCTTTTTATGGCTAAGTGGGAGGAAGATGTAGTACTTTGTGAAAGCCCACCTAATTTAATCTTTTGGAAAAGATTTATTGATGACATTTTGTTTATTTGGGATGGTGATGTAGAATCAGTTAATTCTTATCTATCCCTCCTAAACAGTAACGATAGGGGCATTATTCTCAGTCATGAGATTAGCCCCATCCAGATTCACTTTCTGGACCTTAATGTCTCAATAAAGGACAGTAGGATAGTCACATCCACTTTCTTCAAACCGACAGACAGGAACGGCTATATTCCTTTGGATTCATGCCACCATAGTTCCTGGCTGTCGGCGGTCCCGAAGGGTCAATTTTTACGTTTAAAGCGAAATTGCACTGACTTGGAACAATATCACAAAGAGGCAGAAATCCTTAAATTAAGATTTATAGCCAAGGGGTATGACATTGCCAAACTGGACTCTGTTATTACAGATGTGGGCCTTAGAGATAGACAGACACTTCTGTGTGACAGACCTCCAGAAGTGGAAAATAGGGAGGACTTTGGCTTAGCCTTTCTGACCACGTACTCAAGTCAGCATTGGGCTATAAAAAGGATCATTAAAAAACACTGGTCGGTGCTAAAGAACGACCGAGTATTGGGCCCTTTATTGTCTAACACCCCGAGAGTACTCTTTAGGGGTGCTTCTAACTTCAGACATCTACTAGCACCTAATGTACCAGATCCCCCAACTCGTCCTTCTTTTTTTGGGGACTTGAAGGGATTTTACCCGTGTAGACGATGTAAAGTCTGCAGGGTGAATGCCCTCCAAGGTAGAAGAACTATGGAGTTTACTTCATCAGGAACAGGAGCCACATATCCTATCAGGTCCCTTATAACATGTGCTACAAAGTGCGTGGTGTACCTTTTGCGATGCCCATGCGGTTTGGAATATGTGGGCCGGACCATTAGAAAATTGAGTACCAGATTATGTGAGCACATCACCAACATAAAAAGTGGTTTTGACAAACATAGTGTGTCTAAGCACTATGATCTTGTGCATAACAGAAACCCAAAAGGTACCATTTTCATTGGTTTGGAGAAATATGTGCCCAACTGGAGAGGGGGCAATGGCAAAAGAAGCATCTCTAGATCCGAAACCAGTTGGATACATAAATTGGGTTGTCACACACCGGGTGGCCTCAACGTTGAATGGGATATAAATTGCTTTATCAACAATGGGTGACATATTATTTGTTCCCCTCATAAGCAATTTGTTCCCATTTTTCTTCCTGTGCAATTTTGGTCCAGTGTTTTGTTTGGGCCTGACTAACTAAGTATATCATAAGCTTTATTTTAATATAAAAAGTTTTTTTAAGTATTTCTATATTGGTTAAGTGTAAACCTGCTTAGGATTCATTTTTTGGAAAAAATATATTTTTTTTTAAAAAAGGATGTTTTAAAGGAATGTTTTTTTAAAAAAGAGAATGTTTTTTGGAAAAAGAATGTTTGTTTTTTTTTGAATAAAGAATGTTTTTGAATAAATGGTTTAATAACAGTTGCACCATGATCCACAAGATGTCAGTGTGGAGATTATTTTGAAAATCAGTTTTAAAAATTGGTGCAATATCTGTAAGTTCCACTGGGGGTGATGGTGCAACTGTGTTTTATGTCAAGACCTCTCCATTGAGAGATCAATGCAGAGGCTAGTACAATTTTCTGCTCCGTCTGCCAATTTGACATGTAGCCAATGAGAGAACCCCTAGTGGGCCCTTTGGCTACAAATAGCGTGTGCGTGCTCATGTGGGCGTGCCCCTGATGATGTCACATTTGACGAAACGGCGTAGGGTGACACGCACATGCATTGCGCACGCGCGAATTAGCCTTTGACAGAAACTCAGAGCTTTTTTATTTCCTTGCAAGGACTTTCTCGTTTTATCATTATTTTTATACCTATATTAAACATATTACACATCAAAAAATATATGTGCCTCCATAACCTAAATCTAGGTATAGGGCTGGGGATTTAATCATGACACCTGTATGGAACTTACCTTAATGAGGGCAACGCCCATTATGATCTTCTCATTTTCTAGATAGTCTGTGTAGAATGATGTCCCAGGTTCACCACGGCATAAACCAGATTCCACAGGATGTCATGGTCCCACCTGACCGAAATCGTCACTGGGGACACCCTTGTGTATAGCACTGGGGACACCTCAGCATTGGGGACACTCCAGCAATGCTGTGCCCCCATATAACATCCCCCAGAATGCAATCTATACGTTGTACAGCTAAGTCTAGTACACTATGTGCAATACCTCTATGTTACCCCCTCTGGCGCTAAATCAGAGTCCCACTGGCGCTTCCCCTTGCAGCATCATCAGCAGATGTTTGCTGCAAATGTCTATGGGGACACCAGTGAGACGCTGCGTGGCCGCGCTATGTCCGCGCGCGCATCCCGCGCATGCGCGCGACGACGATGTAGTCACGTGATCGCGTAACGCATCATGTGATACCGGCCAGCGTAAATTTATGGAGAGAGACATGCTTCACGTCTCGCAGGGGGGTTAGAGTAGTGCAACCGTCCGATGCGCCCTCTTGTGGGGATTAAACAAAATACATGTTCAAAATACATGTTGTATAGACGGCAGCAGGTGCTGATATAAATAAAGCCCAAAAGCGCCTAGCTGACCCTCTTATACACATGTAGAATGGTAGTTCCTATTAAAAAGATTTAATTTATCCATAATTATTAGTAATACATCAAGCAATTACCTGATGAGGGATAAATCTAACTCACCTCTTAATTAATGATGATACATTCAACAATTTCCTGATGGGGGATAAATCTAACTCACCTCATGTCTGAAACCTAATTTTCATGGTAAGGGGAATATCCAACCAATAGACCAATAGGCCGATGAGCAGATACTGTACCCCCATATAATAATGGTAAACCAATAATTGAATGTAACCCCAAATATTGGTGTTACAAGGGGATCGCTAACAACAAAAGAAGAAGGAAAAAGGGAAAGTGAGGGGCAAAGGAACTCACAATCTAAGCAAAGGCAGAAAAAATATGTGGATATATTATACTTTCACCCGAGTCGCCTATAAAGGCGCACACGGGGGATGCCTGCCCTATGGTCACCATTCCCCAAATATGGATACACGAGCCCAGGTGCCTCACGCCCAATTGATGAAACAGTTGAGATCCCACTCAACGTTCATACCATGGGGTGAGTAACACCTGAGCTCGTGTATCCAATAAGTTTCCAATCTCGAGACACCCCGTAGGGAGGAATCTCCCCTCCAGTGGGGAACGAACCTGTCAATCACTTGAAACTGGGTGCCTCTAGGGTCCTTTGCATGATGTTCTAAGTAATGTCGTGACACCGTGTGTTTGTCACATCCCTTACGTATTTTGGCCAGATGTTCATTGACTCGAATGGAAAAATTATGTATTGTGCGCCCTACGTATTGAAGTTTGCACGGGCATGTGATGAGGTACACGATAAATCGGGTGACGCAGGTAGTAAATTGTGACATAGTGTAACTGCGTCCCGTGACACTGGAGCTAAATGTGTCTGTTTTGCGTCTCCCCAACACATTAACCATGCAAACATTACATTTTTTACAAGGGTAATATCCATTGGCTTCCGGAAAGAAAGAGATCCTTTTGGGGGGGTCTATTATATTAGGGGCCACCTCCCCCTGAACGGAGCGTGCACCCCTAAAAATTACGCCAGCCCGCTCAGGCAGGGAAGGGCCCAAAGTTCTGTCGCTTTGTAAGACCTTCCAGTGTCTATTTAGGATTTTCTTAATTTCCTTATGTTGGGTGAAATAAGATGTAACAAAAGACCATCTAAATCTATCCTCTTTAGCTTTCGCCTGTTTTTCAATAAGGAGAGATGGTCTTTCAATTGCCAATACAGAAGCAATGTCTGCATTTAACTGGACTGCTGAATAACCCCTATCGATGAATCTTTCCTTCAAAATCTGAGATTGGGCCAAAAAGTCCTGTTCTTGGGTACAGTTCCTCCTCAAGCGGAGGAACTGTCCTCGAGGAACGGACTTCAACCATGGTTCGTGGTGGCAGCTATCGACGGGGATGTAGCCATTTCTGTCCGTTGGTTTAAAGTATGTTTTAAATTCCAAACGGTCATTGGCAACTATGATTTCTACATCTAGGAAATGTATCGACGAGGAGCTGGCCTCATATGTTAATGCAATACCACGATCATTAACATTAAGAGTCCTCATAAAGGTATCCAGTGATTCTCTCGTGCCCTTCCATAGGAGGAGGATGTCGTCTATATATCTAGCCCACAGGACCAATTCAGGTCTGTTAAGGGCATATACGACATCCTCCTCCCACTGGGCCATGAAGAGGTTGGCAAGACTGGGGGCATATTTGGCCCCCATTGCCACACCCCTAATTTGGGAGAAGAATGTTCCCTGGAACCAGAAGTAATTATGCCTAGTGGCAAAGTTGAGCAACTCCATGATAAAGTTCCTCTGTAATAAAGGCAGTGGGGAGTTTCTGGAAAGAAACAACTCCACTGCCCCCAAACCCAATTGATGTGGTATGCAGGTGTATAATGAAGCCACATCTGCAGTGACAAGAATCAAATCTCCATGGTGCCGAACTTTCTCAAGTAAATTAATAGTATCCTTCGTATCTTTCAGATAAGAGGGTATCGATTTCACCAAAGGCTGTAGAAAGAAATCGATGTACTTTCCAATGCGTGAAGTAACCGAGTCAATCCCGCTTACGATAGGTCGCCCTGGGGGATTGACTGGGTCCTTATGTACCTTTGGGAGGTAATAGATCACAGGAATACGTGGTGCAAGAGGCACCAGGTATTCCTGTTCTTTTTTATTAAGAACATTGAGAGAAAAACCCTCGTTGACAATATCAACGAGGGCCTTCTTGTATTTCAATGTAGGATCCCCAGGTAGAGGATGATATGTCGCTCGGTCCTCCAGGAGCCTATTCATCTCATTAACGTAGTTTATCTTATCTAGTACTACTATTCCACCTCCTTTATCCGCAGGGCGGACAATAAGATTTTTATTACTGCGTTACGCGATCACGTGACTACATCGTCGTCGCGCGCATGCGCGGGATGCGCGCGCGGACATAGTGCGGCCACGCAGCGTCTCACTGGTGTCCCCATAGACATTTGCAGCAAACATCTGCTGATGATGCTGCAAGGGGAAGCGCCAGTGGGACTCTGATTTAGCGCCAGAGGGGGTAACATAGAGGTATTGCACATAGTGTACTAGACTTAGCTGTACAACGTATAGATTGCATTCTGGGGGATGTTATATGGGGGCACAGCATTGCTGGAGTGTCCCCAATGCTGAGGTGTCCCCAGTGCTATACACAAGGGTGTCCCCAGTGACGATTTCGGTCAGGTGGGACCATGACATCCTGTGGAATCTGGTTTATGCCGTGGTGAACCTGGGACATCATTCTACACAGACTATCTAGAAAATGAGAAGATCATAATGGGCGTTGCCCTCATTAGGGTAAGTTCCATACAGGTGTCATGATTAAATCCCCAGCCCTATGCCTAGATTTAGGTTATGGAGGCACATATATTTTTTGATGTGTAATATGTTTAATATACAGGTTATCCAATGCTTTATTGAATTGATACACATAGTTCATTTGTTTTAGTTGCACATTATGAAACTACGTATTGAGATTGTGAGACCTTATGTCATTTCCTGTTTTGACTCCACCCCTTCCGGGGTGTGTAAGAGTATGTGAAATTCTTATAAATGTTGGCAATATGGGGGGTACAGCGTCATGCCCCTGTTGAAGACTGTAGTAGTCGAAACGCGTAGGGCTTGCTGACGCTGCACCCCATATTGCTTTGAATATATTTTTATTTCGTGATCACTTTTTATTTGTCTGCATGACTGTTGGACAAAAATATTTTTATTTAATAAAATTCCGGCAATCGGTTTCTATTGACCTGCACCATCTGGAGTCTTTTTGGTTTTCTTCCATCTTTATATTTTTCGCGGATTGCTGTGGAACCTGGCCCATGTGAGAAAAATCCATCGTTTGAGCTGCCTCTTCAGTCATCCGGTTGGAGTTCAAGTGAGGACCCAGGACATCCAGCTATATCCCGTCTGGTCTTGGTGACCACTAAGCCTGCAAGACCCACTGCCGTACGGTAGGTGGGTCCACCATCAGCGGTAAGAGTACCCATCTATAACAACTAGTGTCTTCTCCTTGCTTGATTCATCATTTGCATTGAAGTTCCTTTGTCAGTCTGCGTTGTGGCAAGGCTATCCATTGAAGGACATCCATGATCACACACATTTTGTTATTTGGGACTGTATTTTATTTTTCACAGTTTACCTTTACGGTATATCACATAGTTCGCAAGGAGGACAATTCATATGAATATCCTATGAAGCGGACTCACATTTATAATTGTGTTATCAGAGCACTGTTGGTTCTATTGCTTTAAGTAGCCATTCACTTATTATAAGTATTTATTGCTTTGAGCGCCACACTATTTTTATTCACGTATAGCAATGACCCCACCCCAGTTCACTTTGACCTTCTAATGGCGGCTCAGAGGGAACTGCAGTTGCACCTGGCTGAGGTCACGCGACTCGAGTCATATAGAGGTAAACAGAGGGCCTTTGAACAGGGTGACCGGAATGGCCGCCTGCTAGCCATGATGGCACAACACGACCAACCCCTTACCCTTGTATCCACCCTACAGACCCCGGGGGCGGGACGGTGTCCTCCCCCTCTGATATCCTACAGACGTTTAACTCCTTTTATGGCACGTTATACTCGTCCGGTCTGTCCTCAGAGTTTCAGCCGGAGTCGCTGAACGGTCTGTTAGACCCGTTGGCGCTTGGCTGTCTCTCTGACCACGAAAGAGAGATTTTGGTCCAACCTTTTACGGTCTCGGAGGTCGTAAAGGCTATCCGATCCTTCCCCCCCCCCCCCCCCCCCGGCAAGGCGCCGGGGCCGGATGGGCTTCCGATAGACTTTTATAGGGCTCATGTGGAACTTTTAGCACCCCTGTTGGCACAACTATATACTGTATGCCTGGCAGACGGTGGTCTGCCTGTTTCAATGTACCACGCCTACTTGACACTGATATATAAGGCTCCCAAAGACCCCACTTCCTGTGCTTCATATCGTCCTATTGCATTGCTTAATTCTGACTTTAAAATTCTGACTAAGCTTCTGGCCCTTCGGTTGTACCCCATGCTACCCTCAGTGATAGACCCAGACCAGACGGGTTTCATGCCCCGTAGGTCCACAGATGTTAATCTCAGAAGACTGTTCACCAACGTACATGCTCACCACCTCAATAAGGGATCTCGAGCGGTGGCCTCTCTGGACGTGGAAAAGGCCTTTGATACGGTCGAGTGGCCCTTCTTGTGGGAAACTTTACGCAGGATGGGGTTTCCTCTGCTGTTTATCAGGTGGCTAAAAGTGATCTATAAATGCCCCACTTCCTCGGTGCGCTTGGGGGGTGGACTATCTGTCCCCTTCGGGCTTACCAGGGGAATGAGGCAGGGCTGCCCTCTCTCTCCGGCTTTGTTTGCCCTTGCTATCAAACCGGTGGCGGAGGCACTTCGCACCTCACCGCACATTAAGGGTCTCCGACTCGGGTTGCTGGAGGAGAGGGTAGCCCTGTACGCGGATGACATGCTACTCTTCCTAAATGATGCCGGCCCATCCCTGCAGGGAGCGCTAAATATTCTGGACACCTTTGCTGAGTCACTGGTCTTAGGGTAAATTGGTCTAAATCCCTCCTGTTCCCAATTGATCCAGAGGCTAGGTCCACATCCCCTCCTGATAGCCCCCTCCTGTGGGTAGACTCCTTTACATACTTGGGGGTACATGTCTCTGGTTCAGCCTCGGACTATATATCTTTAAATCTAGCCCCGTTACTATTGGAGTCCCAGACGAAGCTCAAATCCTGGAGTAACCTGCCCCTGTCATTATGGGGGCGAGTTAATCTCATAAAAATGAAGATTATTCCCAAACTGACATATCTTTTCCGCCACTCCCCACAATGGGTGCCCAAGTCCTTTTTTTAAAAATTGAACTGCATCTTTTCTTCCTTCTTATGGGGCCCCTCTCCTCCCAGGTATAGACTGATGACTTTAATGAGGCCACGAACGCAGG
Source organism: Rana muscosa (assembly GCA_029206835.1). Lineage (NCBI taxonomy): Eukaryota > Metazoa > Chordata > Amphibia > Anura > Ranidae > Rana > Rana muscosa. The sequence goes on along the minus strand of CM055121.1, from coordinate 31,515,232 downwards.
GTGTCATAGCATTCCCGGACTGTCATAAGTATTACCTCTCCGCGCAGTTGGTGACTGCGGCGTGGTGGCTACAACCGGACAGAAGGAACTCGTCGACTGTGCTGGAAGCAACAGTGGTCGGTTCGTTGGAAGCTCTTCAATTATTACTTTTTAGGGGCCCTCGTGCCCCGTATCCTCTGACCCCTTCTATGCTTACCACCCTGCGGGCATGGCGGACAGGATTAGCCATTGAGAAATGTAAACAGTCTGAAATCTCCCCCAATGCCCCTATCTGGCTGAACCCTAGTCTATCTCACATCTACAAGATCCCTGACCCCTACGCGTGGACAAAATACGGTATCAAACTTGTGTCACACATAATATCTCAAAACTCCCTACTCCCCTTCTCGCACCTTTCCTCCCAATACAACCTACCCAACCATTTCCTATTTAGATATCTGCAACTGTCCCACGCATTTCCGGCGCAATTTCCGCAATCTTCGTGCATTGTGGCCCAGTCGGAACTGGAGAGGACACTTAGATTTAGCTGTGAAGACAAACCCACCTCACATTTTATTGGTACTTGATCTCTGTGTCTCTTCCACCTCTGGACAAACTCTGGAATAAATGGCAGACTGATATCCCCACATTAGATAGGGATGACTGGGACGATGTGTGGGACCTCCCCTTCAACTCCTTAGTCTCCATGCGTGACAGGTTAGTGCAATACAAAATAGTTCATAGAGCTTATTTCACCCCACACAGACTGCATAGGATGGACCCTGCCAATTCCTCGGGGTGTTGGAGATGCGGCGCCTCACCGGGCGGCTTCTCCCATATCTTCTGGCGGTGTTCAGGGGTCCAGCAATATTGGTAAATGGTGCTGGATTTGATTAACAGAGTTGCCTTAGTCGCTGTGCCTTTGTCAATGGAGGTGTGCCTTTTGGGGCTCATTGAGACCATTGTACCGTCCTCTGCCAAACGCACGCTAATTACCTTGCTGCTCTCCTATGCCCGAAAGAATATTGCTGTGCGGTGGAAGAAGCCTGCCCCCCCCTTTGGCGCAATGGAAACACTTGGTGAACAGCAGCCTTCCTTTATACAAAGATACCTATGCCAATCGGGGCTGCTCACTGAAATATGACAAGGTCTGGCGCAATTGGTTAGATGAGCTCGAAACAGCCTAGTGAGTTGGGGGTGAACCAGGTCATCGTGTCAAGGTCTTGCCTTGCTCTTCTACCTTCCTTTTCCTCCGATGACCTCTGATATGTTTTCATTGACTAGTGGGTCTTAACATATTGGATGCCCTCCTAGATTTTATTTGGGCGGTGCTGCTGTACCCTTTCATGACTGTGCATTATATCGCTGGGTTCACATTGCAAATTGTATTCTCATCTGTACATGTTCTTTTTTTATAACTGTAGGTGCTTAAGCTGTATGTGTTGTATGTGTTAGAAAATTTCAATAAAAAATAATAAAAATAAAAAATAAAAAATTACTCCGCACCTGAGCAAGTCTTGTACAGCTCCATCAAACAGACCGACGAGCCGGAAGGAGAGGAAGATTTGAGGGAAAGATCTGTTTGGTGGACAAGAAAGAAACTCTATCTTGTACCCCTAAGTGACCACCTCGCAGACCCACTGGTCAGAGAGCAGGGAGGTCCACCGAGCTGCAAACACGCTAAGCCGTCCCCCCACCCTTGAGTCGGGCGGGGGCAAAATTTCATGTGGCAGCAGGCATGTCAGCAGGTTTGTTCGGCGTACGCGCCCAGGGACGCTTCTGTCCCCCAGCTGGAGCCTTGTCAGTCTGGGAGGCCGACTGACCCTGACTAACGAAAATCCTGCTTCTGCGCGGAATAGGAGGGCCCCGGCCAACGGTGCGGCTCCTTCCCCTCAGAGGACTGTGGGAGAAGTGTGCTCTTACCTCCAGTGACATCCTTAATAATGTCTTCCAGCGAGGTACCAAATAACCTCTGAAAGGCAATCTGCCAGAGCTCACTTAGATGCTTGGTTAGCGGACCAGCATTCCAGCCATCAGGCGGCACAGTACCACCACAGATACAGAGGCTCTGGAAATCATTTTACATACACACACTGAGTATGTATTAGTCTATATGTTTTTACTTTGGTGCCGAAGGCGCGCATGTCTTTGGAGTGTGGGAGGAAACCGGAGTACCCGGAGGAAACCCACGCAGGCACAGGGAGAACATGCAAACTCCAGGCAGATGGTGATGAGGTCCGGGTCGAACCAGTGACCCTCTTGCTGCCAGGTGAGGGAGATAACCACTACACCACTGTGCTGCCCTTCATTCAGTGAATGTCTGAGACACCAAAGGCGCAGCAAATATAGGTCACAACACTGACCCCAGCATGGTGAACCTGGAGCCGGACACAGCTTCGGACCTCCTATCAGTAGGGTCCTTAAAGGCAGGGGTTCCCCCTACCAGGAGAGTGGTTACCTCATGGAGGATAACGGACCGCCATTGGGGTGGGGGACCACAAAGGACCTCTGCGGCCGTGCCCATTCCTTATTTATGAACTTATCAAAGGAAGTAACTGTAACGACAGGGGTTAACGTCGTTTAGGATATTCCATTCTCGAACACACGCCAGCTACCAGACACTCCAACCAGCCGAATAAGATCCCATACAAATATTTCTCCCCGCACAAACGAGACAACGCTCTGTGTTGAAGTTCCAAAAACAGGGAATGAATCTTTATTACAAGCACATGGTAACACACTTCCCTTCAAAACACTTCCCTCCCATCCTTGGGGAACAGGGCGGGTTAAACTGTCCAATGACAATGGTGATACAGGTCAGGTGTGTTCAAACTTCTCCTTTAGTAAACAGTCTTAGCAGGAGGGGTTGCTGGAGTGATTCCCCCCCCCCCCTTTTCCTCACAGCAAGACACTTAAACATCCCATAATAGGCAGCCAGATGGTCTACCAAGCTCCAATCCACATCATCACAGACAACAATGATAAAGGTCTTTGGAAGCTAGTCTGGATTTAATCTACATTACACAGGCAGCCAGGTGGTTGAAGTTGAACACATCAGCATCTTTCAATTAACCTGTTGCGTTCAGAATCAAACAAACAGTAAATAGTCCTTTACAGATATCCTTGGGAATATTGTGGATAAATATTACAGACCCATTTTAGGTAGTCCAAGATATATTCTCAATGTCCATTATTTTCTGGCTCATACTTTCTAAGAACTTCTGGGTTCCACGGGCCCACCCGTTACATCTCTCCCCTTTCGGCAGGAGACTAACACAGGAGGAGACCCCAGACGGGTTGGCTCCGAAGTTAGTCCATAGTTCCATTCTTCTAATGCCTGGACAACCCATCAGCATTGCCATTTTGCTTACCGGGTCAGTAGCTGATGGTGAAGTTGTAAGGTTGCAGGGCGAATAATGGAATTCTGTTCTGGAACAGTCACTTGCATTGCTCTCTCAATGGCTCCCAAAACTTGTTGCTGACGCTCTTGGGAGAGGTAAGGCAAAACCTGGGCGCAAATCCCATTTAACCTTTTGACAATTTCAGCCTGTTTGTGCATTTCAATGTTCAAGCCATGGGACATCTCATAATACATGACGTAGTGTCGTTGCATCTCTGATTTCTCACTGGCCAACTTGTCACATTCCAATTTTAGACTGTGATATTGTGCCTGATCTAAGGTACATGTCGGGGAAGATAGTCTTACCCAGGTCTCGGCAGCAAGCGGGTCAGTTCCAGCAGCACGGGTCTGGGCACAGGTAGTCACTGGGTTGGCTTCAGCGGGGCCCATCGCGGCGTAAGCAGAAACGAAGGGGGCCAAATCATTCCCCAGTAGTACATCCGCTGGCAAATCCTTCATCACCCCCACATTCACGTGTCCCGAACCAACCCCCCAATCCAGGTGAACACGGGCAATGGGTAGCCGGAAGACGGTGCCTCCCGCTACTCTTACGGCTACAGTGTCTCCGGTATGTTGGCTCTCTGGGATGAGATTCTTCTGTAGTAGGGTCATGGTGGTGCCAGTATCACGTAGGCCATTGGCTACCTTTCCCTTGACCCAGACAGTCTGCCTGCGTTGCTGCTGGTTGTCCCGGTTAGCTGCTTGTATTGGATCAGCCTCGTGCAGGACGCCCCAATGTTCTTCCTCCTCAACGCAGTGGGCCGCAGGCATGGATGTGTGGGGGTTCCCCCTTGCTGGCTGTCTCCATGACTGGAACTGCCTGGCTGGATTCAACGGACAGTCTGGCTTTTTGTGCCCTAGCTGTTTACACCCGAAACACCTGATGGGTTGTGAGTAGCCCTGGGAGTTGGACCTGGGCTGCTGAGAATAAGTGGCCGCTGGAGGTGGTGCTGTAGGGTGGCACGACTGGGATTGGTAGGCGATAGCCGGAGGGGGTGCCACTGATCGATAATCCACCCGAGCTGTTGTCTTGACCACAGGGTTATCCAGTTTGCGGGCGTTTGTGTATTCATCCGACAAGCGAGCTGCTTCAGGCAAGGTGAAAGGTTTTTGGTCCCGGACCCACTCTCTGACTTCCAGGGACAGTTTGTCAAAGAAGTGCTCCAGCAGGAACACTTGCAGCACCTCTTCCCCGGATTCTGCTTGGCATCCAGCGACCCAGTGGGATGCAGTGCTGTGTAGGCGGCATGCCCACTCGGTATACGAGTCTCCAGTCTGCCTGCTCGTCTCTCGGAACCGCCTCCGGTATGCCTCCGGTGTGATGGCACACCTGGCCAAAAGTGCTTCTTTTACCAGTCCATAGTTCATAATATCCTCGTCTGGGATGGCCCTGAACGCTTCACTGGCCCGGCCGGACAGTTTCCCAGACAAAATGGTAACCCATTCCTCTGTGGGCACCCAGTGTAGGGCACATTGCCGTTCAAAATCAGCAAGGTACCCATCAATCTCCCCTTCTGTTTCAATTAAATTTTTAAAAGCAGTAAAATGTATCTTTCTCCTTTCAGTTGGTGCTGCTCTGACTTCTGCTGCTGAAGCACCTCTTTGCTGTAGCAAATTTACGTCCACAGCTGCTATAACTCGGTCTATGATCTCCGCTGTAGGGTTTGGACCATAATGTGCCAGTCTTATGTTAACAGCCCGATCAAAACTTGCCTCTTTGGGTGTCCTGTCTGTTACGCTGGGCCTTTCGGTTCCATCCATTTCGACTAGTTCTCTGATAATGTCCCTCTTCTTACGGTTTTTGGCCGGTCTTCCCCGATTCTCCAGTAAGTCCTTGAGGGTAGAGTGCTTTAGCCGTCCCTACTGTGCCTCCATTGGCCTGTGTCCTCTTGTAGCTGTCCTTCCGGCTGTGGGAATCAATCCGCTGCTTGCCACCAATGTAACGACAGGGGTTAACGTAGTTTAGGATATTCCATTCTCGAACACACGCCAGCTACCAGACACTCCAACCAGCCGAATAAGATCCCATACAAATATTTCTCCCCGCACAAACGAGACAACGCTCTGTGTTGAAGTTACAAAAACAGGGAATGAATCTTTATTACAAGCACATGGTAACACACTTCCCTTCAAAACACTTCCCTCCCATCCTTGGGGAACAGGGCGGGTTAAACTGTCCAATGACAATGGTGATACAGGTCAGGTGTGTTCAAACTTCTCCTTCAGTAAACAGTCTTAGCAGGAGGGGTTGCTGGAGTGATTTCCCCCCCCCCCCTTTCCTCACAGCAAGACACTTAAACATCCCATAATAGGCAGCCAGACGGTCTACCAAGCTCCAATCCACATCATCACAAACAACAATGAAAAAGTCTTTGGAAGCTAGTCTGGATTTAATCTACATTACACAGGCAGCCAGGTGGTTGAAGTTGAACACATCAGCATCTTTCAATTAACCTGTTGAGTTCAGAATCAAACAAACAGTAAATAGTCCTTTACAGATATCCTTGGGAATATTGTGGATAAATATTACAGACCCATTTTAGGTAGTCCAAGATATATTCTCAATGTCCATTATTTTCTGGCTCATTCTTTCTAAGAACTTCTGGGTTCCACGGGCCCACCCGTTACAGTAACATATAAGGAAAAACTGACACAAAGCGTTCAGATTTGTGTGACCCAATAGAGACAGACTCCTCTGCGGAAGTCCCAGCTGCATCCACCAGCTGGAGAGTGTCCCGCACAGCATCAGAAGTGCACTCATAAGTGCCCTGTTTAACACTCCCCAGAAGATGGCGGGGGAGGGGCGCTTTTTTACCCCCCTTACGCCAGCACGCCGTTTCTACCCTGGCAACAAATTATTCCAGGACTGACTCAACGTATCCATGAAAACCGCAGTTGCAGGGGCACCATTAGCTGCCTCTGGCAATGTAGGGGAAGAAAGGTCACATACTGACTCCATAAACACCCACTGACAGCCCACAGGGACCAGTGAAAAACACTTAAGAGTCCACCCTCCATGCTGCACCGACCGGGGGGGTAACCCAGGGGACTCACCACCCAGAAGGAGACTGCTCAGCACCCCTGCCCGCCTTGTATTCACAGCGCCTGTGTGATGACAAAAAACTGTGAGGAGAATAAAGTGTGCGCCGTTCAGAAAGCCAGTGTTAGAGGCCAGACCCACTCCAAAATGGCCGCCAAACGCCTCAAATAAAAAAAGCGCGGACCACAAGAAAATGGCCACCTGCAATACTGACCTGCGCCACAGCATGGCTACAACAAAATGGCCACCAATGGAAATTGTAATATAGAAAAAATCACACTAAAAATGGCGCCCGAGCGCCGGGATGTGGAAGAGAAGGCCTGCAGGGACTTCCCAGAAGACAGACCCTCCCTCACAGAAAGCGGACCCCGGCGCCCCACGGTCCCCCACAGGGACTCGGATCCCCCCCACAGGTACACCCCGGTCGCAGCGGGCCCTAGGGCAGGAAGGGAAAGGGCAACAGAGAGCAGGGAAAGGGAGGACAGGAGAACCCCTCAATCCCGGAAATGCCCAGCTGTTCCATCCTGCCGAGACAGGAGGAACCGTACTTACCCGTCCTTGCGAGGACATGCTGGTGTGTCTCTGACAGACCCACATCCGATGGTGCGGAGTAGCTGTCGGCCCGGTCCACTGTGAGTGAGACAACAAGCAGCCCAGTCATATGTAGACCCCGGAGCATGTGCTCACCGGCCACACCTGGAGCCATGGGGTACGTGGTGGCAGAACCAGCGCGAAGCTAATGACTGGCACGCTCGATGGCCGGAACTGGGAAGACTACAAGGATCTATAATATCCAGCCTGTCGCCCAGCCGGCAGTTGATAGAAGATATCACAAAAAAATTTTTTTATAAAAAATTCTTCAGGACTCTGGGCCCGAAGGGAGCCACTGAAGCTGCTGACTGCAGGGTGGAGGGTTATGAACGGAGGGACCGCCCCCTGGGCGGGGATGTTCAACTCTGTTAAAGTTACATGTTTTAAGATAACTAACATGTTCTGCCTTGTCCTCTCCTATGAACAGGAACATAACCCACATGTCAAGATTTAAGGAGCTGTGTCCATCCATGGACGAAAAGAGAAAAGTAATTTAAAACTGTTTGCGGCTTTAATGTAATGTCTGGTCCCGGCAATATGGATGAAAATCATTGAGAAAAATGGCATGGGTACCCCCCCCAGCCCATTACCAGCCCCTTGGGTCTTGTATGAATATTAAGGGGAACCCCGCACCCAAATTTAAAAAAGCAAAGGCGTGGGGCCCCCAGGCCCTATATACTCTGAACAGCAGTATACAGGTGGTGAAAACAAGACAGGGACTGTAGGTTTGTTGTTACGTAGAATCTTTTTGTAATTTTGAACAAAAATACTAGTACATTTTTAAAGTGTAGCTCCAGCCAAAAAATCTATATTTAAGCTTTTTGGAAAACATAGGGAAGGGTTATCACCCCTGTAACATTTGTTTTGCTGTCTGTGCACCTGTTCAGAACATTTCACCTCACTTTCTGTCCCAATGACAATTTCTTTTTTTTTTTATTTGGGGTTTTTATTGAAACAAGGATTGGTGATAAAGCATCAGTGGAGAGAAGACACATTTTTCCATAATAACTCTTACAGGAGAGAATTTCCCTTCCTAGGGGTAGATTTCCTCTGACTTTCTGTTGTCTCATTCCGTTTGCAAGTAGGAGTCATTTCTAAGTTGGATGTTTGAAAGTAGGGGCCTGCCGTATATACTCTGCAAAAATTTGGCCCTTAGGTGTTGGTGTTGCCACAACACTGTAAGCCAGTGATGGCGAACCTTGGTATCCCTGATGTTTTGGAACTACATTTCCCATGATGCTCATGCACTCTGCAGTGTAGTTGAGCATAATGGGAAATGTAGTTCCAAAACATCTGGGGTGCCAAGGTTCGCCATCACTGCTGTAAGCCCTCACAGTTACTCTTGGTGGGCGCTGGAATGCCCTGCTGTGAACTATTATATCAAGAACTGTAATTACATGCCATTGTTGAACAGTGGTAGGAAAAATCGGGCCTTTGGTGGTGGTGCTGGTGCCACAACACTGTAAGCCCTCACAGTTACTCTTGGTGGGCGCAGGAATGGGCCCTGCTGTGAATTATTAGATCAAGAATTGTAATTACATGCCCCTGTTGAACAGGGGCATAAAAATTGTGCCTTAGGCACTGGTGCCACAACACTGCAACCCCTCACAGATACTCTAGTTGGAGCGCAGGAATGAGCCCTGCAGCAAAGTATTGCATCAAAAATTTTAATTACACGCCCCTGTTAAACAGGGGCTGAAAAATTGGGCCTTAGGCACTGGTGCTGGTGCCACAACACTGCAACCCCTCACAGATACTCTAATTGGAGCGCAGGAATGAGCCCTGCTGCAAAGTATTGCATTAAAAACTGAAATTACACGCCCCTGTTAAACAGGGGCTGAAAAATTGGGCCTTAGCCACTGGTGGCGGTGCCCAGAACCAAAAATGTTCTTACATGCTATCAGCATGATCATTGAGGAGGAAGAGGATAGTCACTCAGCATAACAGGATAATCACTCTGCATCAGCATAGGCAGTCTTGAAGGGATCTGACATTTCAAAGAAAATTATTCTGTTACATCAGCATCAGGTGCTTGGTAGCTGGTGGTGATCCAAGACTGATTTAGTTTTATGAAGGTCAGTCGATCGACCGAGTTGGTGGACAGGCACACCCAGTGATCGGGTACAAAGCCTCCAGCAGCACTGAATGTGCGTTCCGAAAGAACGCTGGATGTAGGACAGGCCAGTAGCTCAATTGCATACTGTGCAAGCTCTTGCCAGTGATCCATTCTCAAGACCCAGTAACCCAGAGGATTTTCGGTGGGAAAGGTGTCCAAGTCTGATCTTGCCCCTAGGTATTCCTGCACCATGTAAAACAGACGCTGGCGATGGTTGCTGGAAGCAATCATACCTTGGGGCTGTGTACTAAAAAATTGTCTGAACGCATCGGTCACCTTCTCCACCGCTCCTTCTTTGACTGACCGAAGCCTCAGCAACACGTTGTCCAGGACCAGGAATTTGTAACCTCCCAGTCTCTGGGAACGCGTTGCACAGACCTTTCTGCAAGGCCTCCCGAAGGTGTTTCATCCTCTGCTCCCTCTGCGACGCCACGATAAGGTCCGCAACCTTACCCTTGTAACGTGGATCTAGGAGGGTTGCCAGCCAGTAATGATCTCTCTCCTTGATAGCACGAATACGAGGATCCTTCCGCAGGCTTTGCAGGATCCTGGAGGCCATGCAGCGTAGGTTTGCTCAGGCATTTGGTGCGGAGTCCTCTGGGTCACTGAGGACGACATGATCCACAGCCACCTCCTCCCAGCCACGTACAAGTCCATGGGTTTCTTGGGACTGTAATTGATACCTTGAAGACTGCTGCTGATGCTGAGTGCTAGGCTCCACCTCCATGCTGACACAATCCTCCTCCTCCTCCTCCACCTCGTCCTCTTCCTGTGTGATAGGCGGGCCAGCAGGAACACTGTCTGGATAAAGGGGGCCTTGAGAGGTAAGGAAGTCCTCCTCTTCCTCCCTCTGTTCTGCCTCAAGTGCCCTGTTCATTATTCCACGCAGTGTGTGCCCCAACAGGTGGACAAGAGGGACAATGTCACTGATGCATGCACTGTCACTGCTCACCATCCTCGTGGCCTCCTCAAATGGTGACAGGACAGTGCATGCATCCCTGATCATGGCCCACTGGCGTGGGGAAAAAAATCCAATCTCCCCTGACCCTGGTGTCATATTGCAACAGATACTCATTGATGGCCCTCTGCTGCATGTGCAGCCGCTGCAGCATGGCCAACGTAGAGTTCCACCTGGTGGGCATGTCACAGATTAGGCGGTTCTTGGGCAGGTTGTATTCCTTTTGGAGGTCAGCCAGCCGAGCACTGACATTATATGACCGGCAGAAATGCACACAGAGTTTCCTGGCCTGCTTCAGGACCTCCTGTAAGCCTGGGTACCTGCCCAAGAACCGCTGCACCACCAAGTTAAGAACGTGAGCAAAACAGGGCACATGGGTCAGCTGTCCCTGTCAAAGGGCAGAGAGGAGGTTGGTGCCATTGTCGCAAACCACCTTTCCTGGCTTAAGCTGGCGTGGCATCAACCACCTCTGAGCCTGCCCCTGCAGAGCTGACAGAATCTCTGCCCCAGTGTGGCTCCTGTCCCCCAAGCACACCAGCTCAAGCACCGCATGGCATCCTTTTGCCTGCGTACTTCCGTAGCCCCTTGAACGCCTACGGAGCACCGCTGGTTCCGAGGACAAAGCACAGGAAGAGGCCATGGAGGAAGAAGAAGAGGAGGGGGTGGAGGAGAGAGGTGTGTCAGAATCACCAGTAGTAGAATTTTGGAGGCGTGGTGGCGGAACAACCTCCAACACTACTGCACCTTGTCCTGCATCCTTCCCAGCTGCCATCAGAGTCACCCAATGCGCCGTGAGTCAGCGGTAATATGCACCTTACCGCTGACCGCCCTGTCCAGCGAGGCCAAGACATTGCCTTCCACATGCCGGTAGAGAGCCGGAATCGCCTTCCGTGAGAAAAAGTGGCGTTTGGGAACCTGCCACTGAAGAACCACACAAGGAACCGCACATTCCACAAACTCACGGAAGGGGGCAGAGTCTACCAACTGAAAAGGCAGCAGTTAAAGTGCTAGCAATTTACCCAAGCTAGCATTCAACCGCTGGGCATGTGGATGACTGGGAGCGAACTTCTTTTGGCGGTGCAGCAGCTGGGGCAGGGAAATTTGCCTGGTACAATCTGACATCGGTGTACCAATAGCAGATTGCCCGCAAGTACTTGGCTGTGACACACCTAATTCAACACCTTCATTCCTCTCAGTGCAGGTTTCAGAGAGGACTGAAGGTATAGTGGGGTTGGAGATCCCAGCTGATGAGGAGCAAGGAGAGGTCCGCTTTGTTCTTTGGTGTGGGTCTTTTTTGTATGCTTGCCAACGGACTGCATGGCAGGTCGACATATGTCTGGTCAAGCACGTGGTGCCCAAGCGGCTCATGTTTTTGCCACGTGAGATACGCTTCAGACATATGTTGCAAATAGTAGTGGTGTGATCTGCTGCACTCGTCTCAAAAAAGGCCCACACCAAAGAACTTTTGGAATAACGCGCAGAGACAGCAGCACCTTGAACATGCGGAACACTGCGGTGTGATGCAGTTGGTTGGCTGCACTTAAGCTGGCCCCTGCAAGGCATCCTGCCTCGTTGGAGATGTGCCTCCTCCTCCTCCTTCTCTCTCCTATCAGGCACCCACGTGGAGTCAGTGACCTCATCATCCCCTCCCTCCTCATCACTGGAGCAAATCTGGCAGTATGCTGCAGCTGGGGGAACATGACTGCCAGATTGCTGTCCTTGTTGGGCACCCCCTCTCTCTGGCTCACGTTACTGCCTTCCTCTAGCTGGGTACCATCATCGGAGCCTTCAAAACGCTGGGCATCCTCCTGGAGCATGTACCCAACACTGTGGTCAAACAGTTCGGGGGACTCCTCAGGAGGACATGGTGGGGCTAGGGAAGGAGTGACTGATGCCATTGAGCAGAGGGAAGAGGCCGCTTTTGCAGCTGCTTTGCCAAACAAAGTACCCTGAGCCTGGGTGAGAGAGGATGAGGAGGATGAGGACGGCTTGGTCATCCACTCTACCAAGTCTTCGGCATGTTGCGGCTCAACATGGCCAGCTGCCGAAAAGAAGGACAAGCGTGTCCCACGGCCACGTGCTCATGAGAATGCACCGTGTCCACGACCAGCACTGTTGCCTCTAGGCACAGAGCCTGCTTGCCCTCTTTTATTGGCTCGTGACTGTCTGTCACTCCTTGTTTGCCTTCCAGACATACTAATGGCCTGGAGTGAGATGTAGCTGCACAAAGGTGGGATGTATATCTATAGATCTATAGTGATTATACTGCAGCTAGCACAATCAACTGCCTGGTGTGGTATTAGTATGAGAAAAGCAGCAATTGTCTTCAGTTAGTTTTAGGTGCACACTGTGCAGAGGACACAGTACACTAACTGAAAATACTTGCAGCTCCCTGCCTGTGGTATTAGTTTGAGAACACCACCAATTGTATTCAAGTACCTTTAGGTGCACACTGTTCAAAGGACAGAAGTACACTAAATGAAATTAATGCAGCTCCCTGCCTGTGATTTTAGTATGAGAACACCAGTAATTGTATTGAGGTACCTTTAGGTGAACGCTGCGCAAAGGACACAGTACACTAAATGAAATTAATGCAGCTCCCTGCCTGTGGTTTTAGTATGAGAACACCACTAATTGTATTGAGGTACCTTTAGGTGCACACTGTGCAAAGGACACAGTACACTAAGTGAAAATACTGCAGCTAGCACAATCACCTGCCTGCCTGTCAGTATAGAGAATAACAGGAACGGATCTAGCTAAACTGAATACAGTGTGTAAATATATATACACAACACCTAGGATGCATATATATCCTCTACACACTGTAACTGCAGCTAACTGACTCGCCTGCCTGCTCTATCTAACTCAAAATAAATGACACTGTCTCTCTCTCTCTTTAACCACCGCAACAGACTACACAAGGCCGCCACGGAGGAGGCCTTATATAGTGTGGGGCGTGTACTAAACCCCATGAGACATAATTGGCCAAAGCCACCCTGGCTTTGGCCAATTATGGCTCTCCGTTTTTTGCGCACTGTGATTGGCCAAAGCATGCGGGTCATAGTGCATGCTTGGCCAATCATCAGCCAGCAATGCACTGCGATGCCGCAGTGAATTATGGGCCGTGACGCACCACTCGAATTTGGCGCGAACGGCCCATAATGTTTGAAATTCAGGCGATGTTCGAGTCGAACATGGGTTCGACTCGAACTCGAAGCTCATCCCTATCCAGCACATTGCTTGCTTGCACTTTCTGGACCAGCTAGCACAGATGGATAGGCCTGACACTGGCTCAGCCAGGCCTTAGCAAATGCCCTTTGCAGGCAGAAACCGCAGGCCCCTATAATGTAGCAGAAACTGGTGCTAGCTGTCCATGTGGCTACTGAGCCCAGTACTACATCTTCAGGCCCTGCCAGCCCTGCCAGCCCTCTTGGCTGCAGCTGCCTTTCTCTACACTGCCCATAACACCACAGTCCATCCTACTGGCGTGGAGCTCTCTTGGCTGCGACCTGTTGTTCCTCCCTGGAGACTTGCCCGGCAGTGCTCTCTCCCATTGTCCTCTCTTGCTCCTCTTGTGCCTCCTGTCCAGGACAACTCAATGGGTTGTAAGAGGGTCCCGTCCGCACCCAAGCCCAGGCCCAAGGTCACCCCCCCAGACTGCGGAGCTCCCTAAAAGGCCGCAACAGCCTAGCACTCTACCTCCAGCTTCCACCCGAACAACTCCTCCCCAGCTGGGCTGACCCTGGGTATTTAAGGAGGCCTGCCCCTTGCCAATCCAGGTTGGGAATTGGCCAAGGCCCCCCAGAACACCCCAGACAGCTCCACCTCCCCTCTTCTTCTTCCCTTCCAGAAAACACTAGAACATTCTTGAAAGAAGTGGGAGGTCTCAATGATGCTGCCTGTGAGTCACCCAGCTCTGCTCTGAGTCACTCCCAACCCAGATAAAAACACACCCAGGCTAAATTGACCTACCCTTACAAAAAAATATACACTATCCTTCTAGCACACTAGAGGGTGCTACACAACATCTACCTAAAACTGAAATATCGTCCTATATGGACTGACATTTTCAGATGGAAAAACAGATATGTAAAAATGTTGCTTGACTGAAGGAAAACATCTATAAAAAAAAACAATATTCCTACAGACTGATTTGTCCAGAAACTTTTGCGTTACTGTAAATACGAATCTTTGTTAAATCCATTTTGAAATTCTACAGGCAGCCTTAGGCCCCTTTCACACTGGGGCAGGCATGTGCGGTGGCGGTATAGCGGGCGCGATTTTCAGCACCGCTATACCGTCGTATTTACCGCGATATTCGGCCGCTAGCGGTGTGGTTTTAACCCCCACTAGCGGCCGAAAAACGGTTAATACTGCCCGCAAACCGCGGCTATAGCCGCGGTTTGCGGGCGTATTACCGCGGTGTCCCATTGATTTCAATGGGAAGGAGCGGTAAAGGAGCGGTATACACACTGCTCCTTCACCGCTCCAAAGATGCGGCTTGCAGGAGATTTATTTTTCTCCCGCCAGCGCATCGCCTCAGTGTGAAAGCCCTCGGGCTTTCACATTGAGAATGCTGGGGCAGGAGTATTTCAGGCATTATTTATGCGCTATTTTTAGCGCTAAAACGCCTGAAATACGCCTCAGTATGAAAGGGGCCTTAGACTGGCATTGTACAAGCGTTGATGACGAGTTAAAAATGCTCCCCAAATGCCCTATGGGCAGTTTTGAAGCATTTGATGAGCATTAAGGTGCGCTAAAAACGCTCCACAAATGCCTTTTTCTTTACAGGAAGTACACTAATCTTAATGCCCCACAACTGCACCGCGACTGCCTGCCAGAGCGTTTGAGGGCCATTACCCTAGACTTGATTGGGAGATGTTGAAATACTTCAACTGCCTCCTGACTCGACATGAGGCTTTAATTTTGAAGCGACGCTAATGCTTCATGTTTTGATAGTGTAAACAGCACTACTGTATGTGCTGTGAATTCTATCATTAGCATAGGTGTTTGAGGGGCATTTTTAACACCTTTCAAACACCTGCTTTTACACGAAATGCTAAATGTGAACTTAGCCTAACGCCCATACTGAAGCTCATTAATGCGAGTCTAACGCATTAGTGATTGTAAATTGATTGTAAGGTCTCGTCTTTTTTTTTTTCAATAAAAATAACAAACATGTTATACTTACCTGTCCAGTTGCAGTGGATTTGCACAGAGCAGCCTGGATGCTCTCTTGTTTCTGGATAGGCCCTCAGACAGCTTAGCAGCCAGATGTGCCCGAGATAGGCCCAAACTCCGGCCTAGCAGCCTGGGCAATACAACACACATCCACCTAGACAGCCGTCCAGGTGGCACAGAACAGTGATCACCTGACTCCACCCAAATATATAGGTTCTCCCAGCAGGCCAAGAGATTTAAGAATGGCTCCAAAATGGCACTGTAACGGCACCCCAAGTATGAAAGGGGTTAACACCATTTAGGATATTCCCTCTCCTAACACACATCCGCTGGCGACACTCCACATTCAGGCGACCGCTTCCCATAGGAATAATTCTTCCAGAAATACGAGACAAACGCTTTGTATATTTCCAACTGGTCTGAGCCCATTTATTAAGACAAGACAGGCCCTTATATACACTAAAAGAATACTGTAGTCCAAATGAACAACTCCACCCACAACATCACACAATGGTTACATCACAAGCTCCCAATACACATCTGACATATCTTAGCAGACAACAGGTGAGTTCATTAGCTAATCCCTTTACATCTTAAATGACTATGCATAACCTTTATGTTCCCCAGCCTGTCTGTCTGCTAATTTACAATACCCACAATTACAGAGTTAATTATCACACCCCACAATGAAAAGATCTTTTAGAAGCTAGTCTGGATTCATTAACATTACACAGCCATCCAGGTGATTGGAGTTGAAGAAATCAGCATCTCTCAATTAACCTGTTGAGTTCAGGATCAACAAACAGTAAATATTGTGGATTAATATCACAGACCCATTTTAAAGCAATCCAAGACATATTCTCAATGTCCATTATTTCCTGGCTCACCCTGTGCCCAAAGTGACCCCTGTCACAGGCACCTAAAACTTTCACTTGCTGAGGAGAATGTTGAGGGCCTCAATTTTGGTTTTGTGGCAGATGAGGCCTTTGCTCTGGGGGAACATCTGATGAAGCCATTTTCTATGAGGAACCTCACACCAGAGCAGAGAATCTTCAATTACAGGCTCTCTCGTGCCAGAAGGGTGGTCGAAATTCCCTTGGCATCCTATTGAGTCGTTTCAGGCTGTTTTTGATTCCAATCAACCTGGCACTCTACAAGATAAAAAATGTGATCTTGTGATGCTGTATTCTACATAATTTTTTAAGGAGGAATGCTACCAGCTACCTAGCCTCACTGCCAAGTGACATGGAGCCTGCAGTGACAGGCCCAGCTGAAGAGGCTGACGCCTATTGATAATGCCCGTGCTGGATTGCCCTTAAAAAATTGCCTGCGATTTATGGCAGAAATGTCTGGATTATTTTGTGGGTAGAGGGGCAGTGGCTTGGTAGCAAATTTCAGATGATCATTTCGAAATTTTTATCTAGATCATAAACTCCTATTTCATTTGAACTACTGTTGTCTGTGTTTCTTATATGTCTAATATGTTCCCAAATGGGCTTCATTTTGGCCACTTGCTCAAATAGTGCAAATGTACCTTAATTGCTACATGAGGTGACAATATCTTCTTCAGCTAACTATTATGGTGTGCTGTGGGTCTGCTACACTCACACGCAATGTTTTTGTTCTTAATGGATCTAATGCAAGAAGTTCAAAAACATTATGCCTATACAACTCCTTTAATTTTTTGAAGGCCTAAAAATTGCAGGAGTTGTCCACATTTAAGCATTTAAGAGCACATTGTCACTGTAACTACAACCACTTACGAAATACAGGGCCAGATTAACTACATCATGGGCCTGGTGCTGAGGATTTTGGCGGGCCTTTTATAAAAAATAACAAATTAAATTAAATAGAGAGCGGGAGGATGAGAAAAAGAGGGGATGAGAGAGGGGTGAGGGGTAAGGGAGGGAGGATGAGAGAGAGAGAGGATGTGCATGAGCATGCGTGGGAGTGACAGCAATGCAGCCCGGCCAAGGCAAGTGAACAAAAGGCACAGAACCCAGATGGAAGACTGGGTGAAGATGGAAGCACCCGGGGGCCGGGACCTGCCGGATTGATCACAGCACTGGAGTGCTCAGTTTGACAGGTAAGTGTACCCTAATGTGCTAATATGCTGTGCATACTTGTACATTATGGCATAGCCTACCTCAGGGCCTCTAAAAATTAGTAATGTTAGTGAAGTTTACTACCGCTTTAATATCACAGGATCCCAGGAGCCACTCATGGGGCCCCCTATTGACTCCAGTGCCCAAGTGCATTGTTGTCAACATTTCAAAAATATTTTAAGAGACACTTTTTTTTTACAAGTGCTATATTTAGTAGCTGACATCCCCTATGTTCCTCTATACATCACAGAAGTAATCACAAAATTAAATGAGTACTAGTAATAGGCAGAACAAATATGAGGACTGAGAAGATTTCCTTTAGTTGAAGAGGCATAGGGGAGGAGTATGGATGATATAAAAGCGGGAAGTATGTGCAGGTGAGGGAGAGGAATGTGGAGGGTATAACAGTGGGCACTATGTATAGGAGAGATGTGTGGAGGGTATGACAGTGGGCAGTATGTACAGGAGAGGAGTGTGGAGGGTATGACAGAGGGCAGTATGTACAGGAGAGGAGTGTGGAGGTTATGACAGCGAGCACTATGTACAGGTGAGGAGGATGAAGGAATCTGGGAAGGAAAAATTTAAAGGTTTGTGGAAGGATTTTTAGGGTTTAGTGGTTAAGCAGGCCATACATGTATTGAAATTAAGCCAATTAAGCATAAACCAGCCATAGTAGATCTATGTATGAGCTAGCTGGTTGTACATGAGTCAATCTATTAATCGACTTGAGTACCAGCAGCCTGCCAGGTTTTTCCCAAAACAATCAGTACTGCCAGCTATAGTTAGCAAAACTGATCATTGTATTGTGT
Source organism: Rana muscosa (assembly GCA_029206835.1). NCBI lineage: Eukaryota > Metazoa > Chordata > Amphibia > Anura > Ranidae > Rana > Rana muscosa. Next base: position 31,497,053 of record CM055121.1, on the reverse strand, counting down.
GGCTTGGGAAGGCTCCCCACTGGCAGAACACAGTAACACTGCAGGAGTGATTCCCCCATCTACAGGTCAGCAGGCGAGAGGGTGTGTGGGGGACAGGATGGGGAGAGAGGTCTGTCAGCAGGGGGGTGTGAGGTGGTCATGGAGGGATATCAATCAGCGGGTGGTGGGAGTAACTGGGAGTGATATCTTTTGGAGTAGGGTCTGTCATCTGCAGGTTGGGAAATGGTCACCTGTGATATAGGTTAAAGAGAGGTAGCTAACATGGGAAGAGGCTGAGGAGTGACCTGGTTGCTTGTGAGTGTGAAATGGATGATGTGTTTCAAGATTATTTCGCATTTGCGGTAATGCTTACTGCCCTCTGAAAAGTGATCTATGGTGGATTGCTTTTCAACGAGTGGTATAGCAGCAGCTGACAGATGTTCATGAGGTGTTACTGCCACCTCCTTGTTTTTTTTTTTTTTTACATTGCTGAATGGTAGTTTTACATTGTTGGACTATGCATTGCTGCTACTGCGAGCAAATTTGGCTTGTAGTTGCAGAGTAGCCCCATTGAAATCAATAGGCAAGTTTGACAGGCGGTGCTGCCTGACAAACTCTGCATGCTCCAAGCTGTCCATTGAGCTCAGTGCCTCTGACAAGAACTGAGGAGAGGCACCCCCCAGTTCGGTAAGCATCAGAACATGCGAACAGGCAATAAATTTGTTCGAACATCAGAACACTGTTAAAGTCTATGGGACACGAACATGAAAAATCTAAAGTGCTAATTTTAAAGGCTTATATGCAAGTTATTGTCATAAAAAGTGTTTGGGGACCCGGGTCCTGCCCCAGGGGACATGTATCAATGCAAAAAAAGTTTTAAAAACTGACGTTTTTTCAGGAGCACTGATTTTAATAATAATTAAAGTGAAACAATAAAACTGAAATATTCCTTTAAATTTCGTACCTGGGGGGTGTGTATATAGTATGCCTGTAAAGTAGCACTTGTTTCCCGTGCTTAGAACTGTCCCTGCACAAAATGTCATAGTCATTTAAAAGTTCTCGCGGCTGTAATGAATTGTCGGCTCCCGGCAATACAGAGAAAAGTAATTGAAAGTCATTGATAAAAAAAATGCATGGGGGTCCCCCCAAATTCAATTACCAGGCCCTTCAGGTCTGGTATGGATATTAAGGGGAACCCTGCGCAAAATTTTTAAAAAAATGACGTGGGGTTCCCCCCAAATATCCATACCAGACCCTTCAGGTCTGGCATAGATTTTAAGGGGAACTCCGCGCCAAATAAAAAAAAAAATGCCGTGGAGTTCCCCCCAAAAATCCATACCAGACCCTTATCCGATCACGCAACCTGGCAGGCCACAGGAAAAGAGGGGGGGAAGAGAGAGCACCCCCCCTTCCAAACCGTACCAGGCCACATGCCCTCAACATGGGGAGGATGCTTTGGGGTCTGGACCCCAAAGCACCATGTCCCCATGTTGATGGGGACAAGGGCCTCATCCCCACAACCCTTGCCCTGTGGTTGTGGGGGTCTGTGGGTGGGGGGCTTATCGGAATCTGGAAGACCCCTTTAACAAAGGGGACCCCAAGATCCCGGCCCCCCCATGTGAATTGGTAAGGGGTACATTGTACCCATACCATTTCACAAAGAAAGTGTAAAAAATTGAAAAAAAACACACAGACACACTTGGGATAAGTCCTTTATTAAAAAAAAAATTTTTAAATAAAAAAAGATTCCGGCGGTGGTAATCCACTCTCGATCTCCACTCCAGTGATGTCTGTATCCAGCAACGGATGATCTGCAGGCTCCAGCGAGGAACAGCACACGGTCCTGTCTCCACCGGAGACACCCCGGGAATAACGTTGCGGCAGCCTGACAGGTCTTATGTAGCTGAGGACAACGGGAAACCTGCGTTACATCAGAGGTTGGCGGGGTCACCCGTCACGTCACTGGGAAAGCCCGGGTTTCCCCTTGCGTCATAGGGGGGCGGGGTCACGTGATGGGTGGCCCCGTCCTCAGCTACATAAGACCTGTCAGGCTGCCACGACGTCATTCCCGGTGGAGACAGGACCGTGTGCTGTTCCTCACTGGACATCATCGCTGGAGCCTGCAGATCATCCGTCATATACCGACATCACTGGAGTGGAGATCGAGAGTGGATTACCACCGCTGGAATCTTTTTTTTATTTTTATTTTTTTTATTTTTAATAAAGGACTTATCCCAACTGTGTCTGTGTGGTTTTTTTTAAAAAAAATTTACACTTTCTTATGGTAGGGGTACAATGTACCCCTTACCAATTTACATAAGGGGGAGGGGTCTTCCAGATTCCGATAAGCCCCCCGCCCACAGACCCACACAACCACCGGGCAAGGGTTGTGGGGATGAGGCCCTTGTCCCCATCAACATGGGGACATGGTACTTTGGGGTCCAGACCCCAAAGCATCCTCCCCATGTTAAGGGCATGTGGCCCGGTACAGTTCAGGAGGGGGCGCTCTCTCGTCCCCCCTCTTTTCCTGCGGCCTGCCAGGTTGCGTGCTCGGATAAGGGTCTGGTATGAATTTTTGGGGGGAACTCCACGCCATTTTTTTTAAAAAAGAGGAGAGAAATTATATAAGCTACCTTTGCCCGATCAGACAGGAAGTTTTGGGGCTGGAGCTCAAAATGAATTGTGCATTGGCTGAGGAACCCCCTGCAGGCCTTGGAGTCCCCAGAGAAACGGGACGGAGCTGGCAGTTGTAGCGAATGTGTGGCTGCGACTGCGACTGGAATAGGTGCAGTCGCTAATTGTGCTTGAGGTTGCTGACTCGGGGTTCCCAAGGAGACCTGGACCTGCTCGAAGCGGGAAGCCAGATCCTGGAGGAATCGCATCACCTGAGTCTGATTCGATTCCTGGGTCTCAAGTCTGCGGACTATGCCCTGTAATGGATCATCTATGGAAAGCGGTACGTCAGCCGGGTCCATGGCTGATCAAACTGTCTGGTCACCTGTGGCCAGATGACAGATGCACACCATTGGGGTCAGGAGTGCACCACAAGGTAGTGAACCCTATGGCTGACTGCTGCGGATGGAACACTGGATGGTTAAGGAAGGCAGATCCACTGGAGCACAACAGGGATCCCACAGGGAGCTAGAGCCCAAGATTCCCCAGGGCGCGGAGTCTAAGATCCAGCAGGTGTTCACCAGAGCCTCTAGTGGTGAGGATGGCCTAAGCTGCAGCTAGATCCAGGTCGCGGCCCCCAGAGTCCCCCAGCCCAAGCTCCGTAGGGTATAGAAGATAGAGGGGAAGCAGCAGCTCAGGATACAAGAGATGGCGAGGAGATAAGCCAAGGTCAGGGTGACAAGCAGACAAGAATAAACGAAGGACAAGCCAAAGGTTAAGGTCCCAAGCAGACAGGGATAGTCGAGAATAAGCCAATATCGTTAACACAGAGACAGACGTAGCACATGGCAAGCAGGAACCCAAACACACAATGCTTAACAAACAACATTGATCAGCAAGCCAGACTTGCAGTGCACAGGTAAATATAGAGTTCTCTGATAGGGCCTGGGGTGGAGCATACTGGGAGGAGAGATTATAAAAGCAGCCAGGTGAGAGAGTCTGGCCTCTAAGGTGAACACATGAAGAGGAAGGTAAGATGGCAGACAAACATTACTGCATATCCATGACAGGTGTGAGGGGTATATGCCGCGCTAAAAAAAATGAAAAACTAAACTAAAAAAACAGCTACAACAAAAACCATCAAATTTCTCTATGGTGAACAAACAATGTAAAAATTTAAGTTGTGCTTGTGATAATCATGTAACATCAAGTGATTGAAAACCTGATTAGTGAGCAAAAACACACACAAAATGTATTGAGTCCATATGCAAAGATAGAAATAAAACACTGATGGAAGTAGGATCAAGGGAGTCCAATAGATAGGCAAAATCCAGGATACGTCCACCTTCACCAAAGAAGAGAGGAGGGGGAAACGAAGATGTATGGAATTGAAGAAAAAACAATCTCACTGTCAGGTCACCTGTGGCCAGATGACAGGTGCACACCGTAGGGGGACAGGAGTGCACCGCAAGATAGTGAACCCTATGGCTGACTGCTGTGGATAGGAAACTGGGTGGTTGTGGAAAGCGGGACCAGAGGAGCACAACCGGGATCCTACAGGAAGCTAGAGCCAAGATTCCCCAGAGCGCGGAGTCTAAGACCCAGCAGGTCTTCTGCAGAGCCTCTAGTGGTGAGGAAGTTACGCTGCAGGCTAGGTCCTGGTCGCGGCCCCTAGAGTCTCCTAGCTCACGCCCCGTAGGATAAGGGGAATAGAGGGGAAGCAGCAGCACAAGATACAAGAATAACGAATAACAAGCCGAAGGTCAAGGGCCACAAGCAGACAAGGATAACGAAGGACAAGCCGAAGGTCAAGGGCCACAAGCAGACAAGGATAACAAAGGACAAGCCAAAGGTCAAGGGTCACGAGCAGACAGGGATAGTCGGGGACAAGCCAATAACGTAACAGAGAGACAGACGTAGCACACGGCAGGCAGGAACCCAATGCTAACAAACACGTTGATCAGCAAAGCAGGCTTGCAGTGCACAGGTTAATATAGTGTTCTGTGATAGGGCCTGGGGTGGAGTCTGGCTGGGAGGAGATTATAAAGGAAGCCAGGTGAAGGGGGTCTGGTCTCTAAGATGAACGCATGAGGAGGAAAGGTAAGATGGCAGACAGACATTAATGCATATCCATGACAGTACCCTCCCTCTTACGAGGCCTCCCCCTTCCCCGCCTGGGCCCAGGTTTGGAGGGAAACTTCAGATGAAACTCCTTTAACAGACGAGGTGCAAAGACCTCAGATGCAGTGATCCAAGACCTCTCCTCAGGACCAAACCCCTTCCAATGAACGAGGTACTGAAGAACGCCTTTACAAAGTCAGGAGTCCAGAATTTGACTGACCTCGTACTCCTGATTATCCTCAGAGACAGGCGCCACGGTAGGGAGAGGACGAGAGAATTTATTGAGGACTAAAGGCTTCAGAAGGGCAACATGGAAGGAGTTAGTGATTTTAAGGCTCTTATGAATCTGGAGTTTGAAACAAACTGGATTCAGTTTAGCAGTTACAGTGTATGGACCAATGAATCGTGGAGCAAACTTCAGAGAAGGAACTCGGAGCTTGATGTTCCTGGTGGAGAGCCTGCGGCGGTCGGCAAAGCCTTTGAATTTTTCAGCAGCTGCCCGGAGGGAATCATGAACATCACCCCAAACAGAATTGAGAGACTCCTGAACCGAAGCCAAAGCTGGAATATCTGGAGAACAGGTCATGGGAAGAGGAAGTTGAGGGTGTTTTCCATAAACAGTGAAAAAGGGTGTCTTCTGCGAGCTGGTATTCACATGATTGTTATGGGAGAATTCTGCCCACGGAAGTAGAGAGGACCAATCGTCATGATGAGAAGACACAAAGGTGCGAAGAAAGACCTCTAACTCCTGATTAACCCTCTCAGTCTGTCCATTGGATTGAGGGTGGTAGGAAGAGGAAAAATCCAAGACAATATTGAGGGATTTGCAAAAGGCTCTCCAAAAACGAGACGTAAATTGGACTCCCCTGTCGGAAACAATATGAGAAGGAACCCCATGGAGGCGGAAAATTTCTCGAATAAAAATGGGAACCAAGGCAGGAGCAGAAGGAAGACCAGGAAGAGGAACAAAATGAGCCATCTTGGAGAACCGATCGATTACCACCCAAATGACTGTATTATTCTCAGACAGTGGGAGGTCGGTGATAAAATCCATGGCAATATGAGCCCAGGGCTCCTTAGGGATGGGCAAGGGCATGAGGAGACCAGCAGGAGCTTGTGTGGAGGATTTAGACTGAGCACAGACATGACAAGCCTTAACATAGTCTTTGACATCTGAGCGGAGATTAGGCCACCAGTAGTGACGACTAATGAGTAAGAAGGATCGGAGGAATCCAGAATGACCTGCCACCTTGGAATCATGTCCCCAACGAAGGATCTTAGCTCTTAGCTCAGTGGGGACAAAGGTCTTACCAGGCGGAATCTTTGACTTCAGGGTGGTAGAGTGGGCAGCAATGCACGAGGTTGGAATGATCGGCTCAGGTTCAGGGGCGGACTCCTCGTCAAAAGTGTCAAATGACCTAGAGAGCGCATCAGCCCGACCGTTGCAGGAACCAGGTTTGTAAGTAATCGTGAAATTAAAACGGGCAAAGAAGAGACTCCACCTGGCCTGTCTAGGATTCAGACGTTTAGCATTCTCTAGATACTGTAAATTCTTGTGGTCAGTAAAGATCGTTATGGAGTGAGGGGAACCCTCCAAGAGATGACGCCACTCCTCTAACGCCAATTTAATCACGAGAAGTTCCCGATCACCGATGGCATAATTCCTCTCTGCCTGAGATTTTTTTTTGGAGAAGAACGCACATGGTTGACGTCTCTTCTCAAAGAATTGAAGAAGCACAGCTCCCACCTCCATTGAGGAAGCGTCCACTTCAATAAAAAATGCATCCCCAGGATTTGGTCTCCTCAAGAGAGGTCCAGAAACAAAGGCCTGTTTCAGGTCGTGAAATGCAGAGACAGCTTCGGGAGAGCAGTCTTTGGCATTCACACCCTTCTTGGTTAAAGCGATAATAGGCGCGGCAATGGAAGAGTAATTCCTTATGAACTGCCTATAATAATTTGTGAAGCCAAGAAAGCGCTGTGTGGCCTTGAGGCTAGCAGAAAGAGGCCAGTTGGTAATAGCCAAGACCTTCGCAGGATCCATACGAAGACCCGAACATGAGACAAAGCACCCCAAAAACAGGACCTCAGAACATTCAAAGGAACATTTCTCCAGCTTGGCATAGAGATTGTTCTCTCTAAGACGCTGAAGTACAGTGCGGACATGGTTTCTGTGAACGAGCAGATTTTCAGAAAAGATCAGAATGTCATCCAGATAGTTGACAACAAACTGGTACAGCAGATCTCTGAAGATTTCATTGACGAAGTTTTGAAACACAGCTGGGGCATTACACAAACCAAAAGGCATCACCAGGTATTCGTAATGCCCGTCTCTAGTGTTGAATGCAGTCTTCCATTCGTCACCCTCCCGTATTCGAATGAGATTGTACACGCCTCTGAGATCCAACTTGGTGAAAATGGAGGCACCCTTCAACCTATCGAATAGTTCAGATATTAGGGGTAAGGGGTATCGATTTTTAATAGTAACCGCGTTTAAACCTCGATAGTCGATACAGGGTCTTAGGGTACCATCCTTTTTGGCAATGAAAAAGAACCCTGCCCCTGCAGGTGATGCGGATTTCCAGATGAAACCTCTCTCCAGATTCTCTGCAACATACTCAGACATGGCCTGGGTCTCTGGGATGGACAGAGGGTAGGTACGACCCCTGGGCAGAGTTGCTCCGGGGACAAGATCAATAGCACAGTCAAAAGACCTGTGGGGAGGAAGCACCTCAGCTGATTTCTTACAGAACACATCCTGGTAATCGCTGTATGCAGCGGGAAGATCAGAAGAAACAGAAGTGGTAGCAACCGGAAGTCTCTCTTTGGGGGCCACCTTGAGAAGACATGATGAGAAACATGAGGGACCCCAAGCCAGGACCTGTCCAGAGGCCCAGTCCACATGTGGAGAGTGGAGCTGCAGCCAAGGAAGACCCAATACAATGGGGGTAGAGGCCTTGGGTAGGATGAGAAAGGATATCCACTCCTGGTGGAGAATCCCTACCGACATCCTAATGGGTAGCGTCTGGAAGCGAATAGGGCCCCCTGGGAGAACAGTGCCATCAATTGCCGAGACTACCAATGGGGTAGCGAGAGGTGAAAGGGTAAGCTTCATAGAAGAAGCAGTTCCCCAATCCATAAAATTGCCGGCTGCCCCTGAATCCAGATATGCAAGGGTTGATTGAGGAGAAGTGCCTACATGAAGGAACACCGGCAGGAGAAGGCGAGAAGGTGATGTTTCAGGGTCCAATACTCCACCTTCCAAATGTATTAGGCCCGAGCGTTTCCCGGACAGAAGCGAGCAAAAGTCACGAAAATGACCCTTGCCCCCACAATAGAGGCACAAGCCCAGAGTTCTGCGCCTAGCACGTTCTTCGGGGGTTAGTCTGGTCCGGCCCAGCTGCATAGGTCCCTCAGCAGGCAGAAGATGCTCCACGGGACGAAGGGAGGGGAGCTCAGACTGGCTAGGACCCAGAGAGTGCTGGTGTCTTTTTTCTAGCGACTTCTCCTGAAAACGAATGTCGATCTGGTTGCACAAAGAAATTACATCGTCCAGACTGACGGGAATGGCTCTTCCCGCTAATTCGTCTTTCACTCGGTCAGAGAGGCCATGTAAAAAGGTAGCGACCAGGGCCTCATTATTCCAGCTCAAATCAGCTGTGTGGATACGGAACTGAAGAGCATATTGTCCCACTGAACTAGCTTCTTGGCGAAGACGTAAGACAGCACTAGCCGCTGAAGAAGCCCGAGCCGGCTCCTCAAAGATGTTCCGAAAGAGCTCCAAGAAGTCGGACAGGATGGAAACCACCGAATCATTCCTTTCCCACAGGGGGGCAGCCCAGGCTAAAGCTTCACCGGAGAGGAGGGAGATGATATAGGCTACCTTAGCCCGATCAGACAGGAAGTTTTGAGGCTGAAGCTCAAAATGAATCGTACATTGGCTGAGAAACCCCCTGCAGGCCTTGGAGTCCCCAGAGAAACGGAATGGAGCTGGCAGTTCTAGTGAGTGTGTGGCTGCGACTGATGCGAAAGGCGCAGCCGCTGGTTGTACTTGAGGTTGCAGATTTGGGGTTCCCAAGGAGGTCTGAAGCTGCTCGAAGCGAGAAGCCAGATCCTGGAGGAATCGCATCACCTGAGTCTGATCTGATTCCTGGGTCTCAAGTCTACGGACTATGCCCTGTAATGGATCATCCGCGGGGAGCGGCCTGTCAGCCGGGTCCATGGCTGATCAAACTGTCAGGTCACCTGTGGCCAGATGACAGGTGCACACCGTAGGGGGACAGGAGTGCACCGCAAGATAGTGAACCCTATGGCTGACTGCTGCGGATTGGAAACTGGGTGGTTGTAGAAAGCGGGACCAGAGGAGCACAACCGGGATCCTACAGGAAGCTAGAGCCAAGATTCCCCAGGGCGCGGAGTCTAAGACCCAGCAGGTCTTCTCCAGAGCCTCTAGTGGTGAGGATGTTACGATGCAGGCTAGGTCCAGGTCGCGGCCCCTAGAGTCTTCTAGCTCACGCCCCGTAGGATAAGGGGAATAGAGGGGAAGCAGCAGCACAAGATACAAGAATAACGAATAACAAGCCGAAGGTCAAGGGCCACAAGCAGACAAGGATAACGAAGGACAAGCCGAAGGTCAAGGGCCACAAGCAGACAAGGACAAGTCGAAGGTCAAGGGTCACGAGCAGACAGGGATAGTCGGGGACAAGCCAATAACGTAACAGAGAGACAGACGTAGCACACGGCAGGCAGGAACCCAAACACACAATGCTAACAAACACGTTGATCAGCAAAGCAGGCTTGCAGTGCACAGGTTAATATAGTGTTCTGTGATAGGGCCTGGGGTGGAGTCTGGCTGGGAGGAGATTATAAAGGAAGCCAGGTGAAGGGGGTAAGATGAACGCATGAGGAGGAAAGGTAAGATGGCAGACAGACATTAATGCATATCCATGACACTCACTCTGTGAGTGGATTCCCTTACCAGATAAGGTGGCCCTCCTATTAGCAAGGTCAAACACGCAAGCAGATACAGCCATTTGCAGGCACAAGAGAATAACCTCCATCACCAAGATCCTCCTGTTGTACTCCAACCTCTGCGGGAACGAGTGGATCTCCTCCGTCACAGGAATCACTGTACTGTGCTCAAAAGCTCAGTGGCACTCAATGAGAGAGGCCCCCATAGCCACTCCTTTCGTTTGCAGAAAAAATTGGTTGCTATGCCAAAAGGGAGTGGCTATGGGGTCCAAGTTTGGCCAACCTCTTTATGGGGAAGTGGGAGGAGGATGTCATCTATGCCCAGCCAGGACCTGAGCTGGTCTTGTGGGCAAGATATATAGATGACGTCCTCCTCCTATGGAATGGCACCCGTGAGTCTCTGCATTCATTTATGGAGAGCCTGAACAACAATGAAAGGGGTATCGAATTTAAATATGAAGCTAGTCAGCAGACTGTCAACTTTTTGGATCTTAAAGTATGGGGGGAAGGTGATGCTTTACTCACTTCCACCTATTTTAAGACCACTGACCGTAACTCATTTATACCCAGCGACAGCTGCCACCATAAGTCATAGCTTGATTCGGTCCCTAAAAGTCAGTATATAAGAATGAGACGTAACTGCTCCAGAATCAATGACTTTAAAGCTCAATCTGGGGTGCTCACTGATAGACTGGTAGATAAAGGGTATAAGGTCCCTTTTTTGAACCTCAAATTTGAGGAAGTACAGCACTTGGACCGTGAACATCTGTTGGCTGACAAAACTGTGGTGAATGAACGTGTGGATAATGGCAACTTCTTCTGTCCTTTTGTTACAGGGTATTCCCACCAACATTTTCTGATAAAAAAACTTATACGCAAACACTGGCATATTGTCAAAAATGATTGGGTTCCTGCAGAGGGCTGTATCTGCTTGCGTGTTTGACCTTGCTAATAGGAGGTCCACCTTATCTGCTAAGGGAATCCACTCACAGAGTGAGATTGTTTTTTCTTCAATTGGGGACTTCCATACATCTTCGTTTCCCCCTCCTCTCTTCTTTGGTGAAGGCGGACGTATCCTGGATTTTGCCTATCTATTGGACTCCCTTGATCCTACTTCCATCAGTGTTTTATTTCTATCTTTTCATATGGACTCAATACATTTTGTTTGTTTTTGCTCACCAGTCAGGTTTTCAATCACTTGATGTTACATGATTATCACAAGCGCAACTTATATTTTTACATTTTCGATTATAAAAAACCTATAAACATTACAATTCACATTAGTTAGGGCAGTGTTTCCCAGCTCTCCTCCTCAAGATGCAAATCCAGGTTATGTTTTCGAGATTTCTTGAATTTGAGACAGGTGATGTTGTAATTTTCACTGTTAGTAATTCGTCGTTTTTAGACTAAGGAAAATCTAGAAAACAGGACCTGGTGGTGCACCTAGAGAAGTGGAGTGGAGAAACACTAAGTTCTGTCCCTAAACTTTCACATATCAAAGTCATAAAAACATGGCAATTAGTAAAAGGGCAAACAGGAGCCAACAAGTGGAACAATAAACTTAAGACCAGGCAAGAGGAAATTAAAATTTGGCAAGCATGTCTACAAAATCTCTTATTCTTCGCTGTAAACAATTCAACATATCTGCACTCATTCTGTCAATAGTGAATCGCCAAAGATCATGACCTAGTAATAAGAGTAAAAAGTATCAAGGGAAAAATGGTCAAGTGGCTGAGGTCCTACATAGTGAGTTATGGTCAAGTTACTAGTCACATTCAGGAAATACTTACCTACCCAGTCTATTGTTGGTACTCAGGTACCTTTCAACACTGTCAGCTCCTTCCACCTCTTCCTTATCCATGCTTATGTTAAGGCACTACATACTTGCTAATGTGTGGAGTGGGTGTTTGGTTTGGACTTCTAAACACTCGACATGTATACACATTTGAAGCAAGATTCCAAAAATACTTACTTGCGCAAACAAGAGGCTCCCGAATACTTTCTTCCTCTTCTGGGTCCCGTTGGCCCTCACTGTGACTCGCGTCAGGGGATTTGACATCCACAATGGCAATGTCTGTGCTGGGTCCAGGAGTCAGATCCCATGGCTCTAAAGAAACATCCTGGGTGAGCTGACCACACTCACTTACCTCTAAAAATAAACAATACACCATTCATTAAGCCACCCCAAGTTACATCTGTTTCTAGCATCCATTTTGCTACATTAGTTGACCAACCTTGCACTTGGTCTGATGTCAATGTTTGCTCCTGACTAGTGGACTCCACCTTGCTGCACTCTGGGGGGTTTTCTGAAAAAAAATGCATAGAAAAGGGAAGGTGATGTCATTTTCAAGAGGGAAAACACTTGACAAGTGCAAACATTGAAAAAGTCCTGCAGTTTCCCCCCACCCCTCTTGTCTCCTATGGGATAAGGCTATATGATGACCATCCTAGCAGGCGTGACTCTGTGTGACTGGGAGCCCCGGGAGCCTCTCCTCTACCCATGTATACACTGGCAAGGCTGCATTAATGGGCACTGATGAGCCAGGCAGAAACTAGAAAGTGTTCTTTACCCCTTAAGATCTGCCCTAAGCCCATGGCCTTTGGCCCACCTAGAAACACCCCTTTTCGGTGGCTAAATGAGTGTGTTTGAAGTTTTTGGGGGAAAGATGGCCTTGTTGCCTCCCCTGTTGGGGCCCGAGTGAGGGTAGCCTCCCTTCGTCCCTTGTGGTAACTTGGCTGGAGCCTCCTTTTTTTGTGCCTCCCTGTTGTAAAAAGAAAGAAAAAAAAGTTCCAAAAATAAAGAAATGTCCAAAAACATGACCAAATAAGAATGTTCATATATGCTTTATACTGTATTTACCTTCATATTTGGAATACAAAGTCATACAAAGATTTTCCAAAAGCTTATATATAATTCTCTACAGCTACTTGGATAAAGAACATATACAGACAGCTAATTTACACATATACAGTACATATTGTTTATATCCAAATATTGCTTACTTTTTTTTATGATCTGATGTATGTACCCCATCTGGTCTTGTTCACAGTGTTTGAGATCAGACCATCATTTTCGGATTTGGTCCTTTGATCGTTCCACCGAAAATTCGCACTGCAAAATGGCAATGACCTCCAAAATGAGGTCCTTTCGGCTGTTTGGCCTTTCGTAATTGTGCAGCTTGCAGTTGTAATCGTGCTTCTCTAGGATGCGCACCATCTCCACCATCTCACCCTTGCTCATGGGGGGTTGCTTTTTGCCTCCTATTAACTCCACCACCGTGGGGCTGCCTGTAATCCGCCATATTGTCCATCCCGAATGTTCCGCCGTGTGTGTTGCATGCAGAAGAGAGATGGTCACGCACCAGCGTCATGACACAATGAGAGCGGAGTTTGACGCATGTGCAGTGTGTATAAAGCCAGAACGCACGGTCGATGAAACGATCTTGGAGTGGAGGATGAACGATCGCCAACGCAAGAAAGGAGCCATATAACGAAGGTACAATTGGAAAATGGGGCATAGGTGGGTAGTGGCCTATACTGCTTAGATTGAGGCCTATATTGGAACCAGTTTATGGATTAAGCCATTATGGTTTGTCTTGTATTCTGTATTGCAGGCATCATATTATTTATAATGACGGATACATTTACTTTGTCTGATTTTCTACCCCAATTCAATGACCTGTACCGGGAGCTGCCCTGTCTCTGGAAGTTCAAGAGTAGAGACTACTCCAATAAAATATTGAGGAAGGCAGCTTTCGAGAAACTGCTCGAGTTGGTGAAACCTGTGTACCCCAGGGCAGACATCAGCTATGTAAAGCAAACATTTCTAACCTGAGGACTACATTTAAAAGGGAACTGAACAAGGTCCTGGACTCAGCGAGATCTGGAGCAGCAGCGGATGACCTATATGTCCCCAGGCTGTGGTATTACCACAGTCTGCGGTTTTTGACAGACCATACAGAACCCAGGCCATCACTGTCTATGCTCCCTTCGACATCTACTGAGGCCACAGCTCCTGAGGTCCACACAGGTCTTGTTGCACAGGATGAAGATGTGGAGGAGCCCAGCTTGACCCAGGTACATTTGTGCATAATCGCACGTATTTGCGTGCATGAGGCGTAAATTACTGACCAAAAATGCAGATTTTTAATTATTAATTTTTTTTTACTGAAGAATGTACGGCTCTTGTTTACGCACCTGTGTGCATAGGCACATTACAATTAATTGGCTGCATTTTAGCTCAGTAAAAAAAATCTGTACTGAGCTTTCTAAAGTTGCTGTGTGCAAGAGGCCTTGGACCCCTTTCACACTGAGGCAGTTTTTAGGCGTTTTAGTGCTAGAAAAAGCGCCTGAAAACTGCCTCCCATTCATTACAATGGGTGCTTTCACACCCGGGCGGCACGCTTGTGGGACGCTTGGAAAAGTCCTGCAAGCAGCATCTTTGGGGCAGTTTGGGAGCGCTGTATACAGGGCTTCCAAAACGCCTCTGCCCATTGCAATGAATGGGCAGCGCTTCCAAAGCGCCTGTAAAGCTCTTCAGAAGCGCAGCAATACGGGAGCTTTTAACGGCCTGCGCTTTCAGTGTGCAAACAGCCTTAGTGTCACTTTTGTGTCACTTTAAAGAGGAAGTAAAGTCTTCCTGTTTATTGTAGGTACTGTAAATATCTCCTAAACTTGCACCATTTATGAGATATTTACTATATACGCCACCGCCAACATCATCGGCACGTGCTGTCAGAGAAATAACAAGTTCCAATCTTCCCAGCATCACTGTGTTCCCGCGCGCATGCGTGTCGGAACAGCGCTTCTGCGCATGTGCATTCGCAGTCCTTTTGAATGGTGCATGCGCACTAGTGCACGTATCACATGACGGCCTGGCTGCCTATAAAAGCTGAGCAAGACTCGGATTGCCTTTTGACCTACTCTGATCTCTCCTGACCTGACCCCTTGGCTTGCTTAACGGACTCCGCTGCTGTCTCCTGTGTTTGACCCTCTGCCTGTGACCCGGATTACCCTCTGTCTCCTGCACCTTGACCTCCTGCTTGTGACCCGGATTGTCTCCAGTGCCTTGAACCTCTGCCTTCATCTGGACTTCTCTACTCTCTGGTGTTTGACCCTCAGCCTGTCCTGAACTCTTTGCCTGGCTGCCCAGTTTGGTCCTGATACCCGTCAGTTCCTGCACAAGTCTTCAGAGACCTTCACGTAAGACCACCTCTGCCTGCTGGTAGCTTGTGCCTCTTTGTGCCATCCACCCTCTGTACCATCTCCAGGGGGTGGAGTGCGCTTAGTTGCAAGAGTGAACCGCTCTGTGCATCTCGGCCACGGTGAGTACCCCTTTCTGACAGTACAAACCAGCCATGTCAGAGGCCGACAGAGTGCGTTCACCTCTTGATGTCCTGTGCCAGCAGGTCACAGCTCTCACTGATGCAGTCCAAAAACTGCAGGAAGGCTACGTTCAGATTAATGGTCGTCTCCAGCAACTTTCTGGCCCATCTGCACCAACAGCCACAGCTCCGGCACCCGCCAGTGGGGCCTCCTCATCCCAAGCCTCATCCAAACCTACGGTAATCATGGCTGCCCCTGAACCCAGCGTCCCCACGCCAGAGTGATTTTCTGGTAAGAAATGTCAGGCTTTCAAAAACGCCTGTTCCCTTGTACTTAGCCCTTCAGCCCAGGACTTTTTCATCTGAAGTTGTTAAGGTGGAATTTATAATCTCCCTGCTGTCTGAAGAACCACAAGCCTGGGCCCATGGCCTCATGGAACAGAGAAGCCCTTTGCTGAACTCAGTAAATGCCTTCTTCGACAGCATGGCACAACTTTACGATGACCTCCAACGCACCGCTACAGCCAAAGCTATCCTTCATACTCTGATTAATATTCCAATCACACACGTTCCTGGTAAAATGGCTCATAGAAAATGGTGGGTGCTGCAGCGATTACCAGTTGGGTCCTAGAGACATCAAACATTCGAACATATTCGCCAGCACACCAAGGATCGTCCAATTACGTCCAAAAAAGTTTTATTGCAAAAAAATCACATCACAAAAGTGCAACGTTTCGGAGTCGCGCAGGACCCCTTCGAAGGGGTCCTGCGCGACTCTGAAACGTTGCACTTTTGTGATGTGATTTTTTTGCAATAAAACTTTTTTGGATGTAATTGGACGATCCTTGGTGTGCTGGCGAATATGTTCGATCCTTCATACTCTGTCTCAAGGGAAAAGGCCGGTAGAGGATTATACCGCTGAATTCCGCAAATGGTCAGCTGACACTGGTTGGAATTAACCTGCTTTGAAATACCAATACCGCCAGGGCCTGTCGGAAGCCCTTAAAGACGAGTTGGCCCAGATTGAAACCCCAGCTACCTTGGAGGACTTAACCCAAACTGCTACCAAATTGGACAGGCATATGCGGGAGAGACGCTCTGAGCGCTTCCAGCCCCCTCAACCTAGCTGGACACCTCCCAGACCTAGTCCTCTCCATTCAGCTTTTCCGGTCCCTCCTGTCACCTCAGTTCCTGAAGTTGAACCTATGCAGCTGGGCTTAATCCGTGCTCCATTGACCCCAGGGGAGAGACAACGACGACGACAGGCCAACCTCTGTCTGTACTGTGGGAGATTGGGACATTTCCTTCCCACCTGCCCTGTGAGAACCAGTAAGTCCCGTTCGCAGTTTATCATGAACTATCAAACCACTGACTTTTCCCAGACTTATGTCACCCTTTCTGTTTCTCTACAGCTAGCGGAAGGGGAAATCCACCTACCAGACATAATTGATTCCGGGGCCTGCAGTAGTTTCCTGGACACATCACTGGCTCAAAAACTACACATCCCACTACAGACCAAGAAACAAAGTCTTCAAGTTCGCCTGGCTGACGGGTCTCTTCCTCTTTCCGGACTAGTCATACAAGAAACTGAGCCCATCCTGGTTACCACGGACTCTGGTCCCCAGGACTCTCTACGTTTTGACATTATATTCTCTCCCATGTTCCCCATCATCTTGGGGCTCCCTTGGCTGCAGACACATAAACCTGACATCAACTGGAACAAGAAGGAGGTTCTCTTCTCTTTTCCTTTCTGCTCCCAGCACTGCCTCCCTCCAGCTCTGGCTTCCTGTCTTTCCGTGACACCAATACCTGACAACCTCCAGCACGTCCCCCCAGCATACTTTGGATTTAAAGACGTTTTTGATAAACAAAAGGCTGACTGCTTACCACCTCATCGGCCTTATGATTGCCCCATTGAACTGCTACCTGGCTCTGAAATACCTTTTGGGCGCATATTTCCCTTGTCTGAGACAGAGTTGGTGGCCCTCAAGGCCTATATCGATAAGAATCTGGACAAAGACTTTATTCGCCCATCTTCCTCACCGGCCGGAGCCGGAATTTTCTTTGTAGAAAAAAAATGATGGTTCCTTAAGACCATGTATCGATCACAGGGAACTGAATAAAATAACTATTAAAAATCGATACCCACTTCCACTCATCCCAGAGTTGTTTCAACGCTTCCGGACAGCCCGAATCTTTTCCAAATTGGATCTGCGAGGTGCCTTTAACCTCATCCGAATCCGTCCTGGGGATGAATGGAAAACTGCCTTTAGATCCAGGTTTGGACATTATGAGTACTTAGTGATGCCGTTTGGGCTATGCAACGCCCCGGTCACTTTCCAACACCTGGTAAACTACATTTTTCGGGAATATCTGGACAACTTTCTAGTCGTTTACCTGGATGACATTCTGATTTTTTCTGCTACCATTGAATAGTGATGAGCCGAACACCCCCGGGTTCGGTTCGCACCAGAACCCGCGAACGGACCGAAAGTTCGTACGAACATTAGAACCCTATTAAATACAATGGATGCGAACGTTCGAATTCTAAAGTGGTAATTATAACAACTATTATGCATGTTATTGTCCTAAAAAGGGTTTGGGAACCCGGGTTCTGCACCAGGGGACATGTATCAATGCAAAAAGAAGTTTTAATAACGGTCGTTTTTCGGGAGCAGTCATTTTAATGATGCATAAAGTGAAAAAAAAAAGTCAAATATTCCTTTAAATATCGTACCTGGGGGGTGTCTAAAGTATGCCTGTGAAGTGCCACGTGTTTCCCGTGTTTAGAACTGTCCCTGCACAAAATGACACTTCTAAAGGAAAAAAAAGCCATTTAAAACTGCTTGCGGCTTTAATGTAATGTCTGGTCCCGGTAATATGGATGAAAATCTTTAAGAAAAATGGCATAGCTACCCCATGACCCCCCCCCCTACCCCAGCCCATTACCAGCCCCTTTGGGTCTTGTATGGATATTAAGGGGAACCCCGCACATAAAATAAAAAAGGCCCTATATACTCTGAACAGCCGTATACAGGCGGTGCATACAAGACAGGGACTGTAGGTTTGTTCTTATGTAGAATCTGTTTGTAATTTTGAACAGGTACATTTTTGAAGTGTAGCTCCAGCCCAAAAATCTATTTTTAAACTTTTTGGAAAACATAGGTAAGGGTTATCACCCCTGTAACATTTTTTTTGCTGTCTGTGCCCCTGTTCAGAACATTTCACCTCACTTTCCGTCCCAATGACAACTGTTTTTGAAATGTGGTGTTTTTCTTGAAACAAGGATTGCTGATAAAGCATCAGTACAGAGGAGACACCTTTCTCCCATATTTATTCTTACAGGAGAGAATTTTCCTTCCTAGTGGTAGATTTCCTCTCACTTCCTGTTGTCTTCTTGCGTTTGCAAGTAGTAGTCGTTTGTATGTTGGATGTTTGAAAGTAGGGACCTGCCGTATATACTCTGCAGAAATAGGCCCCTTAGTTGTTGGTGTTGGCACAACACTGTAAGCACTCAGTTACTCTTGGTTGGTGCTGGAACGCCCTGCTGTCAACTATTATATCAGGAATTTTAATTACATATAATTGTTGAACAGTGGTAGTAAAAATTGGGCCTTTGATGGTGGTGCTGGTGCCACAACACTGTAAGCCCTGACAGTTACTCTTGGTGGGTGCAGCAATGGGCCCTGCTGTGAATTATTAGATCAAGAATTGTAATTGCATGCCCCTGTTGAACAGGGGCTGAAAAATTGGGCCTTTCGTGGTGGTGGTGGTGGTGGTGTTGTTGCCACAACACTGTAAGCCCTCAGAGTTACTCTTGGTGGGTGCAGGAATGGGCCCTGCTGTGAATTATTAGATCAAGAATTGTAATTACATGCCCCTTTTGAACAGGGGCTGAAAAATTGGGCCTTTCGTGGTGGTGGTGGTGGTGGTGGTGGTGGCGTTGCCACAACACTGTAAGCCCTCAGAGTTACTCTTGGTGGGTGCAGCAATGGGCCCTGCTGTGAATTATTAGATCAAGAATTGTAATTGCATGCCCCTGTTGAACAGGGGCTGAAAAATTGGGCCTTAGGAACTGGTGGCACAACACTACAACCCCTCACAGATACGTTACTTGGAGCACAGCAATGAGCCCTGTTGCAAAGTATTGCTTCAAAAATTGTAATGACACGCCCCTGTTAAGCAGGGGCTGAAAAATTGGGCCTTAGGCACTGGTGCCACAACACTCCAACCCCTCACAGATACTGTACTTGGAGCACAGCAATGAGCCCTATGGCAAATTATTGCTAAAAAAAATTGTAATTACACGCCCCTGTAAAACAGGGGCTGAAAAATTGGGCCTTAGCCACTGGTGGCGGCACCCATAAACAAAAATGATCTTCCAAGCTATCATCATCAATCGTATCATTGAGGACTCAGAGGAGGAGGATAGCCAGTCAACATAACAGCACAGGCACTCAGCATCAGCATCAGTCTTGAAGGGATGTGACATGTTAAAATCAATTAGTCTGTTATATCAGCATCAGGTGTGTGGTAGCTGGTGGTGATCCAAGACTGGTTCATCTTGATGAAAGTCAGTCGATCAACCGAGTCGGTGGACAGGCGCACCCTGTGATCCGTGACAAATCCTCCAGCAGCACTGAATGTGCGTTCCGAAAGAACGCTGGATGCAGGACAGGCCAGTAGCTCAATTGCATACTGTGCAAGCTCTGGCCAGTGATCCATCCTCAAGACCCAGTAAGCCAGAGGATTTTCGG
Organism: Rana muscosa; assembly: GCA_029206835.1. NCBI lineage: Eukaryota > Metazoa > Chordata > Amphibia > Anura > Ranidae > Rana > Rana muscosa. The sequence goes on along the minus strand of CM055121.1, from coordinate 31,477,291 downwards.
TGGGGAAGGTGTCCAAGTCTGACCTTGCCCCTAGATATTCCTGCACCATGTTTATCAGACGCTGGCGATGGTTGCTGGAACCGATCATACTTTGGGGCTGCGGACTAAAGAATTGTCTGAACGCATCGGTCAGACGGCCACCTTCCCCACCGCTCCTTCTTTGACTGGCCGAAGCCTCAGCAACTCGTTGTCCAGGACCAGGAGTTTGTAACCTCCCAGTCTCTGGGAACGCGTTGCACAGACCTTTCTGCAAGGCCTCCCGGAGTTGTCTCATCCTCTGCTCCCTCTGCGAAGGTAACATAAGGTCCGCAACCTTACCCTTGTACCGTGGATCAAGGAGAGTGGCCAGCCAGTAATGGTCCCTCTCCTTGATCCGAAGAATACGAGGATCCTTCCGCAGACTTTGCAGGATCAGGGAGGCCATGCAGCGTAGGTTTGCTGAGGCATTCGCTCCGGAGTCCTCTGGGTCACTAAGGACGACATGATCCGCAGCCACCTCCTCCCAGCCATGTACAAGTCCACTGGTTTCTTGGGACTGTAAATCATCCCTAAAAGACTGCTGCTGATGATGCTGAGTGCCAGCCTCCACCTCCATGCTGACACAATCCTCCTCCTCCTCCTCCTCCTCCTCTTCCTCTTCCTGTGCGATGGGTGGGACAGAAGGAACACTGTCTGGGTAAAGGGGGCCTTGAGAGGCAAGGAAGTCCTCCTCTTCCTGCCTCTGTTCTGCCTCAAGTGCCCTGTCCATTATTCCACGCAGCGTGTGCTCCAACAGGTGGACAAGAGGTACAGTGTCACTGATGCATGCACTGTCACTGCTCACCATCCTCGTGGCCTCCTCAAATGGTGCCAGGACAGTGCATGCATCCCTGATCATGCCCCACTGGCGTGGAGAAAAAAAACCAAGCTCCCCTGACCCTGTCCTGGTGCCGTAGTCGCACAGGTACTCATTGATGGCCCTCTGCTGCGTGTGCAGCCGCTGCAGCATGGCCAACGTTGAGTTCCACCTGGTGGGCATGTCACATATAAGGCGGTTCTTGGGCAGGTTCAACTCCTTTTGCAGCTCAGCCAGGCGAGCACTGGCATTATAAGATCTGCGGAAATGCACACAGACTTTCCTGGCCTGCCTCAGGACATCCTGTAAGCCCGGGTACCTGCCCAAGAACCGCTGCACCACCAGGTTAAGGACGTGAGCCACACAGGGCACATGGGTCAGTTGTCCCTGTCGGAGGGCGGAGAGGAGGTTGGTGCCATTGTCGCAAACCACCATTCCTGGCTTAAGCTGGCGTGGCGTCAACCACCTCTCGGCCTGGCCCTGCAGAGCAGACAGGACCTCTGCCCCAGTGTGGCTTCTGTCCCCCAAACACACCAGCGCAAGCACGGCATGGCATCTTTTTGCCTGCGTACTTGCGTAGCCCCGTGAACGGCTACGGAGCACCGCTGGTTCATAGGACAAACCACAGGAAGAGGCCATGGAGGAAGAAGAAGAGGAGGGGGTGGAGGAGAGAGGTGTGTCACAACCAGTAGTACCATTTTGGAGGCGTGGCGGTGGAACGACCTCCAACACTACTGCACCTTGTCCTGCATCCTTCCCAGCTGCCAAAAGAGTGACCCAATGGGCCGTGAAAGAAAGGTAACGTCCCTGTCCATGCCTGCTGGACCATGAGTCAGCGGTAATATGCACCTTACCGCTGACCGCCCTGTCCAGCGAGGCCAAGACATTGCCTTCCACATGCCGGTAGAGAGCCGGAATAGCCTTCCGTGAGAAAAAGTGGCGTTTGGGAACCTGCCACTGAGGAACCGCACATTGCACAAACTAACGGAAGGGGGCCGAGTCTACCAACTGAAAAGGCAGCAGTTGAAGCGCTAGCAATTTAGCCAAGCTAGCATTCAACCGCTGGGCATGTGGATGGCTGGGAGTGAACTTCTTTCGACGGTCCAGCAGCTGGGGCAGGGAAATTTGCCTGCTAGAATCGGACGTCGGTGTACTGCTAGCAGAGTGGCCGCAAGTACTTGGCTGTGACACACCTAATTCTACACCTTCATTCCTCTCAGTGCATGTTTCAGAGAGGACTGAAGTTATAGTGGGGTTGAAGATCCCAGCTGATGCGGTGCAAGGAGAGGTCCGCTTTGTTCTTTGGTGTGGGTCTTTGAGGTAGGCTTGCCAACGAGCTGCATGGCAGGTCAACATATGTCTGGTCAGGCATGTGGTACCCAAGCGGCTGATGTTTTGGCCACGCGATATACGCTTGAGACATATGTTGCAAACAGCAGCTGTGCGATCTGATGCACTAGCCTCAAAAAAGGCCCACACCAAGGAACTTTTTGAATGACGGGCAGAGGCAGCGCCCTGCACAGGCGGAGCTCTGCGGTGTGATTCCGTCGGTGTACTGCCCTTACGCTGGCCACCAAAGGGCATCCTGCCTCGTTGGAGATGTGCCTCCTCCTCATCCTCCTCCTCCTCCTCTCTCCTATTAGGCACCCACGTGGAGTCAGTGACCTCATCATCCCCTCCCTCCTCATCACTGGAGCCAATCTGGCAGTATGCTGCAGCTGCTGGAACATGACTGCCAGATTGGTGTCCTTCTTGAGCATCCCCTCTGTCTGCTCTCACGCTACTGCCTTCCTGTAGCTGGGTTTCATCATCAGACCCTTCGAAACGCTGGGCATCCTCCTGGAGCATGTACCCAACACTGTGCTCAAACAGTTCGGGGGACTCCTCAGGAGGAGGACATGGTGGGTCTAGGGAAGGAGTGACTGATGATGAGTCTGACATTGATACCAGGGAAGAGGACGCTTTGGCAGCTGCTTTGCCAGTACCCTGAGCCTGGGTGAGAGAGGATGAGGAGGAGGAGGAGGGCTTGGTCATCCACTCTACCAAGTCTTCGGCATGATGTGGCTCAACATGTCCAGCTGCCGAAAAGAAGGACAAGCGTGTCCCATGGCCATGTGCTGATGACAATGCACCACGTCCACGACCAGCACTGTTGCCCCCAGACACAGAGCCTGCTTGCCCTCTTTTATTGCCTCCTGACTGTCTGCCTCTCCTTGTTTGCCTTCCAGACATTCTAATAGATGGCCTGCAGGGAGATGGGAAAAAAGCAATAAGGGCTACCTTCAGGTGTCCTTCTCTGTCCCTTTACTTAAGGATTTCTAAATATGGTTGAGGATTATTGCTTTTGCACAGAATAGCACAACGACAATTTCCCTGACTGTCCAAAAAACAAGGATTTCAAAGATGGTTGATGAGGAATGCTTTGGCACACTATAGCACAAGGAGAATTCCCCTCACTTTCCTTCTTTGTCCCTAGAAACAAGGACTGGCACAGTGAAAGAAACTGACACTCTCCCTACCTACAGTTTTCTGTCCCTAGAAAAAATGTTTTTTTAAAGCACACTATAGCACAAGGAGAAATCCCCTCACTTTCCTTCTTTGTCCCTAGAAACAAGGACTGGCACAGTGAAAGAAACTGACACTCTCCCTACCTACAGTTTTCTGTCCCTAGAAAAAATGTTTTTTTAAAGCACACTATAGCACAAGGAGAAATCCCCTCACTTTCCTTCTTTGTCCCTAGAAACAAGGACTGGCACAGTGAAAGAAACTGACACTCTCCCTACCTACAGTTTTCTGTCCCTAGAAAAAATGTTTTTTTAAAGCACACTATAGCACAAGGAGAAATCCCCTCACTTTCCTTCTTTGTCCCTAGAAACAAGGACTGGCACAGTGAAAGAAACTGACACTCTCCCTACCTACAGTTTTCTGTCCCTAGAAAAAATGTTTTTTTAAAGCACACTATAGCACAAGGAGAATTCCCCTCACTTTCCTTCTTTGTCCCTAGAAACAAGGACTGGCACAGTGAAAGAAACTGACACTCTCCCTACCTACAGTTTTCTGTCCCTAGAAAAAATGTTTTTTTAAAGCACACTATAGCACAAGGAGAAATCCCCTCACTTTCCTTCTTTGTCCCTAGAAACAAGGACTGGCACAGTGAAAGAAACTGACACTCTCCCTACCTACAGTTTTCTGTCCCTAGAAAAAATGTTTTTTTAAAGCACACTATAGCACAAGGAGAATTCCCCTCACTTTCCTTCTTTGTCCCTAGAAACAAGGACTGGCACAGTGAAAGAAACTGACACTCTCCCTACCTACAGTTTTCTGTCCCTAGAAAAAATGTTTTTTTAAAGCACACTATAGCACAAGGAGAAATCCCCTCACTTTCCTTCTTTGTCCCTAGAAACAAGGACTGGCACAGTGAAAGAAACTGACACTCTCCCTACCTACAGTTTTCTGTCCCTAGAAAAAATGTTTTTTTAAAGCACACTATAGCACAAGGAGAAATCCCCTCACTTTCCTTCTTTGTCCCTAGAAACAAGGACTGGCACAGTGAAAGAAACTGACACTCTCCCTACCTACAGTTTTCTGTCCCTAGAAAAAATGTTTTTTTAAAGCACACTATAGCACAAGGAAAATTCCCCTCACTTTCCTTCTTTGTCCTGTGACAGCAGGAAGGTAAAGTCACCTGGTTGCATCCAGGGGGGTAGATATATTTCGCCCAGATTCAGGCTTTACGCCGACTTATACAACTAGGTGGAGAGTTGTATAAGCCCAGCTGAGGCTAGTGGGCTCATGGATGACTCATACCTCTAGGGAGAGTGTGGGGCGTCGTGCAGACAGGGAGTTGATGAGACCAGCTGAAGCTTGTCAGCTCGTTTAAGGCCTCTATAAAAACTCCCAGATTCATTAGGTGTTAGCTCATGCCTGGACCCAGACCTGTGTGGACTGTCTAGGGAGAGTGAACCCCTGTGCGGTGAGACAAAGCCTGTGTGGCTATTTGCTTGGACACTTAAAACCAGGGACTTAGGGACTAGGACAGCACTAGGCTGATCCCAGTTGTTAGTTAGGAAACCTGTATGTTTAGTCAGAGGTCAAGTTGACCAGGATTTATTTTGTTTATGTTTCTTTTGCTTTGCTGTGTTTTGTCACTGTAAATAGAAAATAAACCGCACCTTTTTGATTTTGAAAACCACAACCTCCGTTTGCTGGGCCTGTTTTTGTGTGGGGAGCCCATCCCGGGGGTCACACACACCCGCTGCCGAGCTAACCCCCTCACAGTTGGTGGAGAACCAGTGGCAGTTTTTTTTTAAGCCAGCATGGAGGAGATACTGAAGCAGCTGGCTCTAGCAAATGCCAATCAACAGCAGACAAATGCAGGTTTGCAAAAGAGCCTTGCAGCTCATCAACAGAGCCTTGCAGCTCAACAACAGAACTTCGCAGCCCAGCAGCAAGCTCATCAACAGAGCCTTGCAGCCCAGCAGCAAGCTCACCAACAGAGTCTGGAAGCTCAGCAACAAGCCCAGCAGCAATCTGAGGCCCGCTTCATAGACCTGTTACAGAAGCAAGAGCAGAGACTACAACAAATGGAAGCAGTAATGCAGCAACGTCCGCAGACCAGTGAGGAAAGCCGTCCCACTAATACCGCGTCCTTTGGGGTGAGTCGTTTATTGACAAAAATGACTGGAGAGGATGATCCAGAGGTATTTTTGACCACATTTGAAAGGACTGCTGAAAGAGAAAAGTGGCCTGAGGAGCAGTGGGCTGGACTGGTGGCTCCTCTGTTAACTGGTGAATCGCAGAAGGCTTACTATGACCTAGAGCCTGACCAAGCAAAAGACTATGTGATGCTAAAAGCTGAAATATTGGCAAGGCTGGGTGTCACCCAGGCTGTCCGGGCTCAGCGTGTGCATAACTGGACTTTCCAGCTTGGTAAACCCCCCAGGTCTCAAATGTATGATCTCATTCACCTGAGCAGAAAGTGGCTACAGCCAGAGACTTTGTCCGCACCAAAGATTGTGGAACGTGTTGTAATGGATCGGTTTTTGAGAGCTCTTCCTACTGCCATCCAAAAGTGGGTAAGCCATGGAGACCCAGAGACGGCCGATGGTCTTGTGGATCGTGTGGAGAAATACTTGGCTACAGAGAACCTGACGGCCTCTTCCAGAGACACTCGGACTTTCCACCCTAAGACCAGACCATCCCCAGGGGCGGATAAGAGGATTCCAAGGGGTGAGGGTGGAGAGAGTGAGAGGGTGGGAGCTCTACCCCAAGTTTGGCGAGAACAGCCTGGGAAATCAGCGGCTCAAGAGGCGGCAAGAAGGATCGTTTGCTACCGCTGCCGGCAAGCGGGACATATTGCAGCCAATTGCCCGGTTGTGGAGGAACCCATGCAGTGTGACTTTCTGACGGGCAGACGTCAGTCGCTGTGTGCGACAGTCGCATGCACTGCCATTCGAGGAACTGAGAAACATTTATGCAAAATGTGTGTTAATGGTAGAAATGTTGTGGTATTGCTGGATTCAGGTAGCCTTGTGACCCTGATAAAGGCTGAGTTAGTTAAAACAGAGGTCTCTGGGAATAGCAAGGTAGCTGTTATTTGTGTGCATGGGGACACCCGAGAGTATCCAGTGACTACAGTGTGTTTCGAGACCCCCAAAGGTACCCTCTCTCATCCAGTGGGCTTAGTATCTCAGTTACCGCATGACGCCATTGTGGGAAGGGATTTTCCGAAGTTCTGGGAACTGTGGGATGATCCTGAGCCCCCCACTGGTGCCCCTATGTACCAGGAATGTGATAGCCAGAACTCCCCTGAGAGTGGTGAGGACTCTCCGGAATTTCCCTTATCAGTATTGGCAGGGGAGACTCAAGAAACTGGAGAGGAGCCCACCTCCTCAGACGAAAACCTACCGTCTGTGGAGTTTTCTGATCTTGAGGTTCACAGGGAAAACTTTGCCACAGAACAGTTGAAAGACCCCGCCCTAATAAAGGCACGGGAAAACTTAGTGAAAATAGATGGCGAGTTAGTGAACCCAGATAATACCTGCACTTACCCATACTTCAGCGTAGAGAAGGACCTACTGTATCGGGTGGCAAAAAGGGCAGAAGAAACCGTTGAGCAGCTTGTGGTGCCCAAACCTTACAGGAAGTTGGTGTTGGAGTTGGCCCATGGGCACATTCTTGGAGGTCATCTGGGGACAGAGAAAACCCGAGAGAGGGTATTACAGAGATTCTATTGGCCGGGGGTGATGAAGGACATAGAAAATTATTGTTCCTCCTGCCCTGTGTGTCAGAGGTCGGCCCCGATGCCACATTTCCGTAGCCCGCTGGTCCCTCTACCCATCATTGAGGTCCCGTTTGAGAGGATCGCCATGGATTTGGTAGGTCCTATAATCAAATCCGCTAGGGGGCACCAGTACATATTAGTTATAATGGACTATGCCACCCGTTATCCAGAAGCGATCCCTCTCCGAAATACCTCGGCCAAAACCATAGCCAAAGAGCTATCTCTTGTGTTTAGCCGGGTGGGTATTTGTAAAGAACTGCTTACGGACCAAGGTACACCCTTTATGTCCCGGGTTATGAAGGAGCTGTGTAAATTGTTCAAAGTGACGCAATTACGTTCATCTGTGTATCACCCCCAAACCGATGGGCTGGTTGAAAGATTCAACAAAACCCTAAAACAAATGTTGAAGAAAGTGGTGGATAGAGATGGAAAGGATTGGGACTGTCTACTTCCTTATCTGATGTTTGCTATTAGGGAGGTGCCCCAATCCTCTACGGGATTCTCCCCCTTTGAGTTACTGTATGGGAGACACCCAAGAGGGCTGTTGGATATTGCCAAGGAAACTTGGGAAAGTGAGAGTTCTCCCCACAGGAGTGTGATTGAGCATGTCGCCCTGATGCAAGACCGAATTGCACAGGTAATGCCCATCGTGAAGGAACATTTGGCCCAAGCGCAGTTAGCACAGCAGAGAGTGTACAACCGTGGAGCCAAGACCCGTACCTTTTCCCCGGGGGATAGGATACTGGTACTTGTCCCTACGGTTGAAAGTAAATTCCTTGCCAAATGGCAAGGCCCCTACGAGATAATGGAAAAAGTGAGCGAAGTGAATTACAAGGTCAGACAACCAGGAAGGCGAAAGCCCGAACAGATCTATCACGTTAATCTGTTGAAAGCCTGGAGGGATAGAGAGTCCCTAGTCGCAGACACTTGGTCACCAGCTCAAACTGGTTGCGTGATTCCTGAGGTTGGAATAGCAGCCACCTTGTCACAACCCCAACAACAGGAGGTTAAGGAGTTTGTGCTTTGCAACAAGGAGGTATTCTCTGAGCTGCCGGGACAAACATCTGGGGTAGAGCATGACATCATTACCCCGCCCGGTGAAAGGGTGAAGTTAAAACCCTATCGGATCCCAGAGGCCCGACGGGAGGCAATACGGGAGGAAGTACAGAAAATGCTGAACTTAGGGGTGATAGAGGAGTCCCAAAGTGATTGGTCTAGTCCCATTGTGTTGGTGCCTAAACCGGATGGGAGCTGGCGATTTTGTAACGATTTTCGTCAGTTGAACAAAGTTACAAAATTTGACACCTACCCCATGCCACGTATAGATGAGTTGATCGACCGGCTGGGAACAGCCCGATACATGACGACTCTTGACCTCACAAAAGGGTATTGGCAAATCCCCCTAGCCAAATTGGCCAAAGAGAAAACCGCATTTGTAACCCCAGACGGGGCGTTCCAATATAAAAGAATGCCGTTCGGGTTACAGAATGCGCCGGCCACATTCCAGCGGAAAATGGACCAGATGCTGAGGCCCCATCGGAAGTATGCTGCGGCTTACCTGGATGACGTAATTGTCCATAGCACAGATTGGGCCTCACATCTGCCAAAAGTGCAAGCAGTCCTGGACTCTGTTCGGGAAGCGGGGTTTACGGCTAACCCCAAGAAGTGTACCATTGGGCAGGAGGAGGCCAAATATCTTGGGTACACCATTGGGAGGGGAGTAATAAAACCCCAACTCAACAAAGTCGAGGCCATCCAGAGTTGGCCACGTCCCAACAGCAAGAAGCAGGTACGAGCCTTTCTGGGAATCGCTGGGTATTATCGGCAATTCATTCCCCACTTTGCTTCTAAGGCTGTGCCCCTAACCAACCTAACGAAGGGGAAAGGGTCGGTCATGATTAAATGGACCCCCGAGGCTGAGGCAGCATTCCAATTCTTGAAACAAGCCTTATGTAGCCAGCCAGTGTTGTACTCACCCGACTTCTCTAAAGACTTTGTCGTACAAAGTGATGCGTCAGATGTGGGGTTAGGAGCAGTATTGTCCCAGGTCTGGAACGGGGAAGAGCACCCAGTCATTTACCTCAGCAGGAAGTTGAAGTCCCATGAGGTAAATTACGCCACCGTTGAAAAGGAGTGTTTAGCGGTGAAGTGGGCTCTAGATTCCCTTCGGTACTACCTGCTAGGTAGGCACTTTGACATGGTTACGGATCACGCTCCGTTAAAGTGGATGGCTCAAAACAAGGAAACAAATAGAAGAGTGAATAGGTGGTTCCTGGCCCTACAGGAATTCAACTTCACAGTAAAGCATCGCCCTGGCGTTCAAATGGGGAATGTGGATGCTTTGTCTCGAGTACATGAATGCCTGATTGCTGGTGTTCCAACCCCGAGGTTAAAACAAGAGGGGGGGTATGTGACAGCAGGAAGGTAAAGTCACCTGGTTGCATCCAGGGGGGTAGATATATTTCGCCCAGATTCAGGCTTTACGCCGACTTATACAACTAGGTGGAGAGTTGTATAAGCCCAGCTGAGGCTAGTGGGCTCATGGATGACTCATACCTCTAGGGAGAGTGTGGGGCGTCGTGCAGACAGGGAGTTGATGAGACCAGCTGAAGCTTGTCAGCTCGTTTAAGGCCTCTATAAAAACTCCCAGATTCATTAGGTGTTAGCTCATGCCTGGACCCAGACCTGTGTGGACTGTCTAGGGAGAGTGAACCCCTGTGCGGTGAGACAAAGCCTGTGTGGCTATTTGCTTGGACACTTAAAACCAGGGACTTAGGGACTAGGACAGCACTAGGCTGATCCCAGTTGTTAGTTAGGAAACCTGTATGTTTAGTCAGAGGTCAAGTTGACCAGGATTTATTTTGTTTATGTTTCTTTTGCTTTGCTGTGTTTTGTCACTGTAAATAGAAAATAAACCGCACCTTTTTGATTTTGAAAACCACAACCTCCGTTTGCTGGGCCTGTTTTTGTGTGGGGAGCCCATCCCGGGGGTCACACACACCCGCTGCCGAGCTAACCCCCTCACAGTCCCTAGAAACAAGGACTGGCACAGTGAAAGAAACTGACACTCTCCCTACCTACAGTTTTCTGTCCCTAGAAAAAATGTTTTTTTAAAGCACACTATAGCACAAGGAGAAATCCCCTCACTTTCCTTCTTTGTCCCTAGAAACAAGGACTGGCACAGTGAAAGAAACTGACACTCTCCCTACCTACAGTTTTCTGTCCCTAGAAAAAATGTTTTTTTAAAGCACACTATAGCACAAGGAGAATTCCCCTCACTTTCCTTCTTTGTCCCTAGAAACAAGGACTGGCACAGTGAAAGAAACTGACACTCTCCCTACCTACAGTTTTCTGTCCCTAGAAAAAATGTTTTTTTAAAGCACACTATAGCACAAGGAGAAATCCCCTCACTTTCCTTCTTTGTCCCTAGAAACAAGGACTGGCACAGTGAAAGAAACTGACACTCTCCCTACCTACAGTTTTCTGTCCCTAGAAAAAATGTTTTTTTAAAGCACACTATAGCACAAGGAGAATTCCCCTCACTTTCCTTCTTTGTCCCTAGAAACAAGGACTGGCACAGTGAAAGAAACTGACACTCTCCCTACCTACAGTTTTCTGTCCCTAGAAAAAATGTTTTTTTAAAGCACACTATAGCACAAGGAGAAATCCCCTCACTTTCCTTCTTTGTCCCTAGAAACAAGGACTGGCACAGTGAAAGAAACTGACACTCTCCCTACCTACAGTTTTCTGTCCCTAGAAAAAATGTTTTTTTAAAGCACACTATAGCACAAGGAGAATTCCCCTCACTTTCCTTCTTTGTCCCTAGAAACAAGGACTGGCACAGTGAAAGAAACTGACACTCTCCCTACCTACAGTTTTCTGTCCCTAGAAAAAATGTTTTTTTAAAGCACACTATAGCACAAGGAGAAATCCCCTCACTTTCCTTCTTTGTCCCTAGAAACAAGGACTGGCACAGTGAAAGAAACTGACACTCTCCCTACCTACAGTTTTCTGTCCCTAGAAAAAATGTTTTTTTAAAGCACACTATAGCACAAGGAGAATTCCCCTCACTTTCCTTCTTTGTCCCTAGAAACAAGGACTGGCACAGTGAAAGAAACTGACACTCTCCCTACCTACAGTTTTCTGTCCCTAGAAAAAATGTTTTTTTAAAGCACACTATAGCACAAGGAGAAATCCCCTCACTTTCCTTCTTTGTCCCTAGAAACAAGGACTCGCACAGTAAAACACACTGACACTCTCCCTACCTATCCTTCTCTTTCCCTAAACTAAAGGAATCCAGGTTAAGCAAGAAAGAAATAAATGTCACTGTCCCTGCCTATGCTTGTCTTTCCCTGCTCCGGAACACACTACACTAGGCCGCCGTGCTGGCGGCCTTTTATAGTGTGGGGCGTGTACTAAACACCCTCAGCAATAATTGGCCACAGGCATCCTGCCTGTGGCCAATCATTGCTCTCCTCGCTGCCGGCGCTGTGATTGGCCAAGCATGCGGGGTCACAGTGCATGCTTGGCCAATCACAGCGCCTGGATGACACTGCGATGGCGTAGTGCATTGTGGGCCGTTCGCGTCACTCGAATTTGGCGCGAACGGCCCAAATCGTTCGATCTTCGTCGAACGATCGAACAGCCGATGTTTAGTCGAACGTATGTTCGACTCGAACACGAAGCTCATCCCTACCATTGAATCACACCGGGTCCATATAAAAACTGTCCTTACAATCCTCAGGAGGCACAAATTGCACCTTAAAGCAGAAAAATGTAAATTTGAAAAAACTGTGGTGCAATTTTTGGGGTTCATCGTTTCTACCAATGGGGTCGCAATGGATCCTCAAAAGGTCAAGGCAATCCAGGAGTGGCCGGCTCCAGTGGATAAGAATAGGGTACAACGATTTATAGGATTCACTAATTTCTATAGGAGGTTCATCGTTGGCTTTTCATCCATTGTTGCACCCATCACCCAACTAACCCGTCAGCACATCCGTTTTCAGTGGTCGCAGGAAGCTCAGGAAGTCTTTGTTAAGCTTAAAGCCCTGTTCATTTCTGCACCAATTTTATAGCACCCGGATCCAGCTTTGCTATTTGTGCTAGAGGTAGATGCCTTAGAAACCGCCACCGGAGCTGTCCTCTCCCAGAGGCAGGGTCCCAAAGCTCTCCTCCATCCCGTGGCTTTCGCTTCTCAGAAATTAAGTCCTCCAGAGAGGAACTACGATATAGGGGACCGGGAGCTGTTGGCCATCAAGTTTGCTCTGGAAGAGTGGAGGTATCTATTGGAGGGTGCGTCTCATGCCATTATGATCTTCACTGATCACAAGAACGTAGAATACCTCAGGACAGTCAAGTGCTTAAGGCCCAGACAAGCCCGGTGGGCTCTTTTTTTTTTCTAGGTTCAATTTCCACATTTCCTACAGGCCTGGTTCCAAGAATGGAAAAGCAGACGCACTCTCACGGATGTTCCCTGAATCTCCGCAGTCAACGGAACCCAGTACCATCTTATCTCCGCAAAACTTTTCCTTGCTTACATACACCAATCTGATGACTACCATTAAGTTGGCATCCAGTCACTGTACTGACACTGAAGTACCCTCTCTGGATAAACAGGATGATTTGCTTTGGGCCCGGGGGAAAATTTTTGTTCCACTGGAAGCAAGACCCCTTACTTTAAAGATGTTCCATGACCATAAATTGGCTGGTCACTTCGGCACACGGTAAACCTCAGAATTAATTTCCCGTTTCTTCTAGTGGCCTGGTTGGAGGCGGGACTGTAAGAGTTATGTCTTTTCATGTATCCCATGCCAGTGCAGCAAGGGGGCAAATACTAAGTCTTGGGGACTACTAAGGCCTTTACCCATCCCAGAGCGGCCATGGGCAGAATTTTCTATGGACTTTATTGTCGACCTGCCCTCCTTGGAAGGGTTCACCACCATCCTGGTCGTTGTTGACCGCCTTTCTAAAATGGCACTCCCTCTGCTCTGGATACAACCAAAGTCTTTATCAAATAAATAATTAGGCTCCATGGAGTACCTGACAGCATTACCTCTGATAGGGGTGTCCAATTTACCTCCAAATTCTGGAAGGAGCTCTGTAAAGCACTGGAAATTAAGGTTTGCCCCTCTTACGCATATCACCCTCTAAGCAATGGCCAGACGGAGAGAACAAATCAAACTCTAGAACAGTACCTCTGCTGTTTCTGTTCCAGCTCTCAGGATGATTGGTCCTCTTTGCTTCCTTATGCAGAATTCACATATAATAACTCCGTTCATACACCCTTCTGGTCAAACTTCGGATTCCATCCTTCCTTCCTCACAAAACTCTATCCCTGAAATGTCTGTCCCTGCTGTACAGGACCGGATAGCCGCTATTCAAATGAACTTTCAGAAAATTCAGGAAACTCTACAGGTAACTCAAGACAATTATAAAAGGTACTACAATAGGGGAAGGAAGGAGAACCCAGCTTTTAAAATTGGCGAAGAGGTTTGGCTATCAGCAGTGAACCTCAGGTTACCTTGCCCTTCATGGAAGCTGGGCCCAAAATTCATAGGGCCTTTCAAAATCAAAAGAATGGTAAACCCTGTGGCATTTGAGTTGACCTTACCCACCTCCTACAGGATTCATCCAGTCTTCCATGCATCCTTGTTAAAACCAGTAACTCCTAGTCCCTTCTCAGGAAGAAAGGAATCACCTCCTCTACCAATTGTGGTGAATGAAGAAGAGGAGTTTGAAGTGGAGGCCATTTTAAACTGCAGGAAGAGGGGTAGACAACTCCAGTACCTGATCAAATGGAAGTGGTATCCTCCTGAAAATACCTCCTGGGAACCTTCAAGAAACCTACACGCCCCATGCTTAATTCAAGCTTTTCATCGAGAGCACCCAGAATTGATGTCCACTTTGGGGGGGGGGCTGTAACGGCACCCCAAGTATTAAAGGGGTTAACGCTGTTTAGGATATTCCCTCTCCGAACACACATCAGCTACCGACTAGGGATGAGCTCGGTGTTCGAGTCGAACATACGTTCGACTCGAACATCGGCTGTTCGATCGTTCGACGAAGATCGAACTATTTGGGCCGTTCGCGCCAAATTCAAGTGACGCGAACGGCCCACAATACACTGCGCCATCGCAGTGCAATCCCGGCGCTGTGATTGGCCAAGCATGCACTGTGACCTTGCATGCTTGGCCAATCACAGCGCCGGCCGCTAGGAAAGCCATAATTGGCCACAGGCAGGTTGCCTGTGGCCAATTATAGCTCAGGGGGTTTAGCACACGCCCCACACTATAAAAGGCCGCCAGCGCGGCGGCCTTGTGTAGTGTGTTCCGGCGCAGGGAAAGAGAAGGATAGGCAGGGACAGTGTGATATTCTTTGTGCTATTCTTGTGTGTAGGGAGAGAGAAGGATAGGCAGGGAGAGTGTCAGTGTCATATTCTTTGCTAAACCTTGTGTGCAGGGAGAGAGAAGGATAGGCAGGGGACAGTGTCAGTGTCATATTCTTTGCTAAACCTTGTGTGCAGGGAGAGAGAAGGATAGGCAGGGAGAGTGTCAGTGTCATATTCTTTGCTAAACCTTGTGTGCAGTGAGAGAGAATGATAGGCAGGGAGAGTGTCAGTGTCATATTCTTTGCTAAACCTTGTGTGCAGGGAGAGAGAAAGATAGGCAGGGGACAGTGTCAGTGTCATATTCTTTGCTAAACCTTGTGTGCAGGGAGAGAGAAGGATAGGCAGGGAGAGTGTCAGTGTCATATTATTTGATAAACTTTGTGTGCAGGGAGAGAGAAGGATAGGCAGGGGACAGTGTCAGTGTCATTGTTGCTAAGCCTCCTGCACAGTATACACCTGAAGCTAGCCCTTATTGCTGTGTTTTCCTGGTGTGTTACACTAACAGGCATTTGCAGCACTTACAGGAGGCGTAGTGTGATTCCTGCAAAATATACACCTGAAACTAGCCCGTATTGCTGTGTTTTCCTGGTGTGTTACACTAACAGGCATTTGCAGCACTTACAGCGGGCTGATTGTGCTTCCTGCTAAATATACTCCTGAAGCTAGGCCTTATTGCTGTGTTTTCCTAGTGTGTTACACTAACAGGCATTTGCAGCACTTACAGCAGGCGTAGTGTTATTCCTGCAAAATATACACCTGAAGCTAGCCCGTATTGCTGTGTTTTCCTGGTGCGTTACACTAACAGGCATTTGCAGCACTTACAGCGGGCGGAGTGTGCCTCCTGCACATTATACACCTGAAGCTAGCCCGTATTACTATGTTTTCCTAGTGTGTTACACTAACAGGCAATTGCAGCACTCACTTACAGCAGGCGTAGTGTGATTCCTGCAAAATATACACCTGAAGCTACCCCTTATTGCTGTTTTTCCCATCTCCCTGCAGGCCATTAGACTGTCTGAAAGGCAAAAAAGGAGAGGCAGACAGTCTGGAGCCAATAAAAGAGGGCAAGCAGGCCCTGTGTCTAGAGACAACAGTGCTGGTCGTGGACGCGGTGCATCGTCATCAGCACGTGGCCATGGGACACGCTTGTCCTTCTTTTCGGCAGCTGGACGTGTTGAGCCGCATCATGCCGAAGACTTGGTAGAGTGGATGACCAAGCCCTCCTCATCCTCCTCATCCTCTCTCACCCAGGCTCAGGGTGCTGGCAAAGCAGCTGCCAAAGCGTCCTCTTCCCTGGTATCAATGTCATCATCAGTCACTCCTTCCCTAGACCCACCATGTCCTCCTGAGGAGTCCCCCGAACTGTTTGAGCACAGTGTTGGGTACATGCTCCAGGAGGATGCCCAGCGTTTCGAAGGGTCTGATGATGATACCCAGCTAGAGGAAGGCAGTAGCGTGAGGGCAGAGAGAGGGGATGCTCAAGAAGGACACCAATCTGGCAGTCATGTTCCAGCAGCTGCAGCATACTGCCAGATTGGCTCCAGTAATGAGGAGGGAGGGGATGATGAGGTCACTGACTCCACGTGGGTGCCTAATAGGAGAGAGGAGGAGGAGGAGGAGGATGAGGACGAGGCACATCTCCAATGAGGCAGGATGCACTCGGGGGGCCAGCGTAAGGGCAGCACACCGACTGAATCACACCGCAGAGCTCCGCCTGTGCAGGGCGCAGCCTCTGCCCGTTATTCAAAAAGTTCTTTGGTGTGGGCCTTTTTTGAGTCGAGTGCATCAGATCGCACAGCTGCTGTTTGCAACATATGTCTCAAGCGTATATCGCGTGGCCAAAACATCAGCCGCTTGGGCACCACATGCTTGACCAGACATATGTTGACCTGCCATGCAGCTCGTTGGCAAGCCTACCTTAAAGACCCACACCAAAGAACAAAGCGGACCTCTCCTTGCACCGCATCAGCTGGGATCTCCAACCTCACTATACCTTCAGTCCTCTCTGAAACCTGCACTGAGAGGAATGAAGGTGTAGAATTAGGTGTGTCACAGCCAAGTACTTGCGAGCACTCTGCTAGCAGTACACCGACGTCCGATTCTAGCAGGCAAATTTCCCTGCCCCAGCTGCTGGACCGTCGAAAGAAGTTCACTCCCAGCCATCCACATGCCCAGCGGTTGAATGCTAGCTTGGCTAAATTGCTAGCGCTTCAACTGCTGCCTTTTCAGTTGGTAGACTCAGCCCCCTTCCATGAGTTTGTGCAATGTGCGGTTCCTCAGTGGCAGGTTCCCAAACGCCACTTTTTCTCACGGAAGGCGATTCCGGCTCTCTACCAGCATGTGGAAGGCAATGTCTTGGCCTCGCTGGACAGGGCGGTCAGCGGTAAGGTGCATATTACCGCTGACTCATGGTCCAGCAGGCATGGACAGGGACGTTACCTTTCTTTCACGGCCCATTGGGTCACTCTTTTGGCAGCTGGGAAGGATGCAGGACAAGGTGCAGTAGTGTTGGAGGTTGTTCCGCCGCCATGCCTCCAAAATGCTACTACTGGTTGTGACACACCTCTCTCCTCCACCCCCTCCTCTTCATCTTCCTCCATGGCCTCTTCCTGTGCTTTGTCCTCGGAACCAGCGGTGCTCTGTAGGCGTTCAAGGGATCTACGCAAGTACGCAGGCAAAAAGATGCCATGCCGTGCTTGCGCTGGTGTGTTTGGGGGACAGGAGCCACACTGGGGCAGAGGTTCTGTCTGCTCTGCAGGGGCAGGCCGAGAGGTGGTTGACGCCACGCCAGCTTAAGCCAGGAATGGTGGTTTGCGACAATGGCACCAACCTCCTGTCCGCCCTCCGACAGGGACAACTGACCCATGTGCCCTGTGTGGCTCACGTCCTTAACCTGGTGGTGCAGCGGTTCTTGGGCAGGTACCCGGGCTTACAGGATGTCCTGAGGCAGGCCAGGAAAGTCTGTGTGCATTTCCGCAGATCTTATAATGCCAGTGCTCGCCTGGCTGAGCTGCAAAAGGAGTTGAACCTGCCCAAGAACCGCCTTATATGTGACATGCTCACCAGGTGGAACTCAACGTTGGCCATGCTGCAACGGCTGCACATGCAGCAGAGGGCCATCAATGAGTACCTGTGCGACTACGGCACCAGGACAGGGTCAGGGGAGCTCGGGTTTTTTTCACCACGCCAGTGGGGCATGATCAGGAATGCATGCACTGTCCTGGCACCATTTGAGGAGGCCACGAGGATGGTGAGCAGTGACAGTGCATGCATCAGTGACACTGTACCTCTTGTCCACCTGTTGGAACATACGCTGCGTGGAATAATGAACAGGGCACTTGAGGCAGAACAGAGGCAGGAAGAGGAGGACTTCCTTGCCTCTCAAGGCCCCCTTTACCCAGACAGTGTTCCTTCTGTCCCACCCATCGCACAGGAAGAGGAGGAGGAGGAGGACTGTGTCAGCATGGAGGTGGAGCCTGGCACTCAGCATCATCAGCAGCAGTCTTTTAGGGATGATTTACAGTCCCAAGAAACCTGTGGACTTGTACGTGGCTGGCAGGAGGAGGCTGCGGATCATGTCGTCCTTAGTGACCCAGAGGACTCCGGACCGAATGCCTCAGCTAACCTACGCTACATGGCCTCCCTGATCCTGCAAAGTCTGCGGAAGGATCCTCGTATTCTTCGGATCAAGGAGAGGGACCATTACTGGCTCTCCTTGATCCACGGTACAAGGGTAAGGTTGCGGACCTTATCTTACCGTCGCAGAGGGAGCAGAGGATGAGACAACTCCGGGAGGCCTTGCAGAAAGGTCTGTGCAACGCGTTCCCAGAGACTGGGAGGTTACCAACTCCTGGTCCTGGACAACGAGTTGCTGAGGCTTCGGTCAGTCAAAGAAGGAGCGGTGGGGAAGGTGGCCGTCTGACCGATGCGTTCAGACAATTCTTTAGTCCGCAGCCCCAAGGTATGATCGTTTCCAGCAACCATCGCCAGCGTCTGATATACATGGTGCAGGAATACCTAGGGGCAAGGTCAGACTTGGACACCTTCCCCACTGAAAATCCTCTGGCTTACTGGGTCTTGAGGATGGATCACTGGCCAGAGCTTGCACAGTATGCAATTGAGCTACTGGCCTGTCCTGCATCCAGCGTTCTTTCAGAACGCACATTCAGTGCTGCTGGAGGATTTGTCACGGATCACAGGGTACGCCTGTCCACCGACTCGGTTGATCGACTGACCTTCATAAAGATGAACCAGTCTTGGATCACCACCAGCTACCAAACACCTGAATTTGATATAACAGACTCATTTATTTTCAAATGTCACATCCCTTCAAGACTGATGCTGATGCTGAGTGACTGTCCTGTTATGTTGACTGACTATCCTCCTCCTCCTCAATGATCCGATTGATGATGATAGCTTGGAAGAACATTTTTGTTTCTGGGTGCCGCCACCAGTGCCTAAGGCCAAATTTTTCAGCCCTTGTTTAACAGGGGCATGTAATTACAATTTTTTATGCAATGCTTTGCAGCAGGGCTCATTCCTGCACTCCAACTAGAGTATCTGGGAGAGGTTGCAGTGTCGTGGCACCAGCACCAGTGCCTAAGGCCCAATTTTTCAGCCCCTGTTTAACAGGGGCATGTAATTAAAAAATGTTATGCAATGCTTTGCAGCAGGGCTCATTCCTGCACTCCAACTAGAGTATCTGGGAGAGGTTGCAGTGTCGTGGGACCAGCACCAGTGCCTAAGGCCCAATTGTTCAGCCCCTGTTTAACAGGGGCGTGTAATTAAAATTTTTGATGCAATACTTTGCAACAGGGCTCATTGCTGTGCTCCAAGTACAGTATCTGTGAGGGGTTGCAGTGTTGTGGCACCAGTGCCTAAGGCCCAATTTTTCTGCCCCTGTTTAACAGGGGCATGCAATTACAATTCTTGATCTAATAATTCACAGCAGGGCCCATTTATGCGCCCACCAAGAGTAACTGTGAGGGCATATAGTGTTGTGTCAACACCACCACCACCACCACTACCACTAAAGGCCCAATTTTTCAGCCCCTGTTCAACAGGGGCATGCAATTACAATTCTTGATCTAATAATTCACAGCAGGGCCCATTCATGCGCCCACCAAGAGTAACTGTGAGGGCTTACAGTGTTGTGGCAACACCAACATGTAAGGGGCAAATTTCAGCAGAGTATAAAGGGCAGGCCCCTACTTTCAAACATCCAACTTACAAACGACTCCTACTTGCAAACGGAAGGAGACAACAGGAAGTGAGAGGAAATCTACCCCTAGGAAGGGAAATTCTCTCCTGTAAGAGTTAATATGGGAAAAAGGTGTCTTCTCTCTAGGGATGAGCTCAGTGTTCGACGAAGATCAAACTATTTGGGCCGTTCGCACCAAATTCGAGAGACGCGAACGGCCCACAATACACTGCGCCATCGCAGTGCAATCCCGGCGCTGTGATTGGCCAAGCATGCACTGTGACCCCGCATGCTTGGCCAATCACAGCGCCGGCAGCTAGGAGAGCCATAATTGGCCACGGGCAGGTTGCCTGTGGCCAATTATAGCTCAGGGGGTTTAGCACACGCCCCACACTATAAAAGGCCGCCAGCGCGGCGGCCTTGTGTAGTGTGTTCCGGCGCAGGGAAAGAGAAGGATAGGCAGGGACAGTGTGCTATTCTTTGTGCTATTCTTGTGTGTAGGGAGAGAGAAGGATAGGCAGGGAGAGTGTCAGTGTCATATTCTTTGCTAAATCTTGTGTGCAGGGAGAGAGAAGGATAGGCAGGGGACAGTGTCAGTGTCATATTCTTTGCTAAACCTTGTGTGCAGGGAGAGAGAAGGATAGGCAGGGAGAGTGTCAGTGTCATATTCTTTGCTAAACATTGTGTGCAGGGAGAGAGAAGGATAGGCAGGGAGAGTGTCAGTGTCATATTCTTTGCTAAACCTTGTGTGCAGGGAGAGAGAGGGATAGGCAGGGGTCAGTGTCAGTGTCATATTCTTTGCTAAACCTTGTGTGCAGGGTGAGAGAAGGATAGGCAGGGAGAGTGTCAGTGTCATATTCTTTGATAAACCTTGTGTGCAGGGAGAGAGAAGGATAGGCAGGGGACAGTGTCAGTGTCATTGTTGCTAAGCCTCCTGCACAGTATACACCTGAAGCTAGCCCTTATTGCTGTGTTTTCCTGGTGTGTTACACTAACAGGCATTTGCAGCACTTACAGCGGGCAGAGTGTGCTTCCTGCTAAATATACACCTGAAGCTAGCCCGTATTGCTGTGTTTTCCTGGTGTGTTACACTAACAGGCATTTGCAGCACTTACAGCGGGCAGATTGTGCCTCCTGCACATTATACACCTGAAGCTAGCCCGTATTGCTGTGTTTTCCTGGTGTGTTACACTAACAGGCATTTGCAGCACTTACAGTGGGCATAGTGTACTTCCTGCTAAATATGCTCCTGAAGCTAGGCCTTATTGCTGTGTTTTCCTAGTGTGTTACACTAACAGGCATTTGCAGCACTTACAGCAGGCGTAGTGTGATTCCTGCAAAATATACACCTGAAGCTAGCCCGTATTGCTGTGTTTTCCTGGTGTGTTACACTAACAGGCATTTGCAGCACTTACAGAGGGCGGAGTGTGCTTCCTGCTAAATATACTCCTGAAGCTAGGCCTTATTGCTGTGTTTTCCTAGTGTGTTACACTAACAGGCATTTGCAGCACTTACAGTAGGTGTAGTGTGATTCCTGCAAAATATACACCTGAAGCTAGCCCGTATTGCTGTGTTTTCCTGGTGTGTTACACTAACAGGCATTTGCAGCACTTACAGCGGGCGGAGTGTGCTTCCTGCTAAATATACTCCTGAAGCTAGGCCTTACTGCTGTGTTTTCCTAGTGTGTTACACTAACAGGCATTTGCAGCACTTACAGCAGGCGTAGTGTGATTCCTGCCAAATGTACACCTGAAGCTACCCCTTATTGCTGGTTTTCCCATCTCCCTGCAGGCCATTAGAATGTCTGAAAGGCAAACAAGGAGAGGCAGACAGTCTGAAGCCAATAAAAGAGGGCAAGCAGGCTCTGTGTCTAGAGACAACAGTGCTGGTCGTGGACGCGGTGCATCGTCATTAGCACGTGGCCATGGGACACGCTTGTCCTTCTTTTCGGCAGCTGGACGTGTTGAGCCGCATCATGCCGAAGACTTGGTAGAGTGGATGACCAAGCCCTCCTCATCCTCCTCATCCTCTCTCACCCAGGCTCAGGGTACTGGCAAAGCAGCTGCCAAAGCGTCCTCTTCCCTGGTATCAATGTCATCATCAGTCACTCCTTCCCTAGACCCACCATGTCCTCCTGAGGAGTCCCCCGAACTGTTTGAGCACAGTGTTGGGTACATGCTCCAGGAGGATGCCCAGCGTTTCGAAGGGTCTGATGATGATACCCAGCTAAAGGAAGGCAGTAGCGTGAGAGCAGAGAGAGGGGATGCTCAAGAAGGACACCAATCTGGCAGTCATGTTCCAGCAGCTGCAGCATACTGCCAGATTGGCTCCAGTGATGAGGAGGGAGGGGATGATGAGGTCACTGACTCCACGTGGGTGCCTAATAGGAGAGAGGAGGAGGAGGAGGAGGATGAGGACGAGGCACATCTCCAATGAGGCAGGATGCACTCGGGGGCCAGCGTAAGGGCAGCACACCGACTGAATCACACCGCAGAGCTCCGCCTGTGCAGGGCGCAGCCTCTGCCCGTTATTCAAAAAGTTCTTTGGTGTGGGCCTTTTTTGAGTCGAGTGCATCAGATCGCACAGCTGCTGTTTGCAACATATGTCTCAAGCGTATATCGCGTGGCCAAAACATCAGCCGCTTGGGCACCACATGCTTGACCAGACATATGTTGACCTGCCATGCAGCTCGTTGGCAAGCCTACCTTAAAGACCCACACCAAAGAACAAAGCGGACCTCTCCTTGCACCGCATCAGCTGGGATCTCCAACCTCACTATACCTTCAGTCCTCTCTGAAACCTGCACTGAGAGGAATGAAGGTGTAGAATTAGGTGTGTCACAGCCAAGTACTTGCGGGCACTCTGCTAGCAGTACACCGACGTCCGATTCTAGCAGGCAAATTTCCCTGCCCCAGCTGCTGGACCGTCGAAAGAAGTTCACTCCCAGCCATCCACATGCCCAGCGGTTGAATGCTAGCTTGGCTAAATTGCTAGCACTTCAACTGTTGCCTTTTCAGTTGGTAGACTCAGCCCCCTTCCATGAGTTTGTGCAATGTGCGGTTCCTCAGTGGCAGGTTCCCAAACGCCACTTTTTCTCACGGAAGGCGATTCCGGCTCTCTACCAGCATGTGGAAGGCAATGTCTTGGCCTCGCTGGACAGGGCGGTCAGCGGTAAGGTGCATATTACCGCTGACTCATGGTCCAGCAGGCATGGACAGGGACGTTACCTTTCTTTCACGGCCCATTGGGTCACTCTTTTGGCAGCTGGGAAGGATGCAGGACAAGGTGCAGTAGTGTTGGAGGTTGTTCCGCCGCCATGCCTCCAAAATGCTACTACTGGTTGTGACACACCTCTCTCCTCCACCCCCTCCTCTTCTTCTTCCTCCATGGCCTCTTCCTGTGCTTTGTCCTCGGAACCAGCGGTGCTCTGTAGGCGTTCAAGGGATCTACGCAAGTACGCAGGCAAAAAGATGCCATGCCGTGCTTGCGCTGGTGTGTTTGGGGGACAGGAGCCACACTGGGGCAGAGGTTCTGTCTGCTCTGCAGGGGCAGGCCGAGAGGTGGTTGACGCCACGCCAGCTTAAGCCAGGAATGGTGGTTTGCGACAATGGCACCAACCTCCTGTCCGCCCTCCGACAGGGACAACTGACCCATGTGCCCTGTGTGGCTCACGTCCTTAACCTGGTGGTGCAGCGGTTCTTGGGCAGGTACCCGGGCTTACAGGATGTCCTGAGGCAGGCCAGGAAAGTCTGTGTGCATTTCCGCAGATCTTATAATGCCAGTGCTCGCCTGGCTGAGCTGCAAAAGGAGTTGAACCTGCCCAAGAACCGCCTTATATGTGACATGCTCACCAGGTGGAACTCAACGTTGGCCATGCTGCAACGGCTGCACATGCAGCAGAGGGCCATCAATGAGTACCTGTGTGACTACAGCACCAGGACAGGGTCAGGGGAGCTCGGGTTTTTTTCACCACGCCAGTGGGGCATGATCAGGAATGCATGCACTGTCCTGGCACCATTTGAGGAGGCCACGAGGATGGTGAGCAGTGACAGTGCATGCATCAGTGACACTGTACCTCTTGTCCACCTGTTGGAACATACGCTGCGTGGAATAATGGACAGGGCACTTGAGGCAGAACAGAGGCAGGAAGAGGAGGACTTCCTTGCCTCTCAAGGCCCCCTTTACCCAGACAGTGTTCCTTCTGTCCCACCCATCGCACAGGAAGAGGAGGAGGAGGATTGTGTCAGCATGGAGGTGGAGCCTGGCACTCAGCATCATCAGCAGCAGTCTTTTAGGGATGATTTACAGTCCCAAGAAACCTGTGGACTTGTACGTGGCTGGGAGGAGGAGGCTGCGGATCATGTCGTCCTTAGTGACCCAGAGGACTCCGGACCGAATGCCTCAGCTAACCTACGCTACATGGCCTCCCTGATCCTGCAAAGTCTGCGGAAGGATCCTCGTATTCTTCGGATCAAGGAGAGGGACCATTACTGGCTGGCCACTCTCCTTGATCCACGGTACAAGGGTAAGGTTGCGGACCTTATCTTACCGTCGCAGAGGGAGCAGAGGATGAGACAACTCCGGGAGGCCTTGCAGAAAGGTCTGTGCAACGCGTTCCCAGAGACTGGGAGGTTACCAACTCCTGGTCCTGGACAACGAGTTGCTGAGGCTTCGGTCAGTCAAAGAAGGAGCGGTGGGGAAGGTGGCCGTCTGACCGATGCGTTCAGACAATTCTTTAGTCCGCAGCCCCAAGGTATGATCGTTTCCAGCAACCATCGCCAGCGTCTGATATACATGGTGCAGGAATACCTAGGGGCAAGGTCAGACTTGGACACCTTCCCCACTGAAAATCCTCTGGCTTACTGGGTCTTGAGGATGGATCACTGGCCAGAGCTTGCACAGTATGCAATTGAGCTACTGGCCTGTCCTGCATCCAGCGTTCTTTCAGAACGCACATTCAGTGCTGCTGGAGGATTTGTCACGGATCGCAGGGTGCGCCTGTCCACCGACTCGGTTGATCGACTGACCTTCATAAAGATGAACCAGTCTTGGATCACCACCAGCTACCAAACACCTGAAGCTGATATAACAGACTCATTTATTTTCAAATGTCACATCCCTTCAAGACTGATGCTGATGCTGAGTGACTGTCCTGTTATGTTGACTGACTATCCTCCTCCTCCTCAATGATCCGATTGATGATGATAGCTTGGAAGAACATTTTTGTTTCTGGGTGCCGCCACCAGTGCCTAAGGCCAAATTTTTCAGCCCTTGTTTAACAGGGGCATGTAATTACAATTTTTTATGCAATGCTTTGCAGCAGGGCTCATTCCTGCACTCCAACTAGAGTATCTGGGAGAGGTTGCAGTGTCGTGGCACCAGCACCAGTGCCTAAGGCCCAATTTTTCAGCCCCTGTTTAACAGGGGCATGTAATTAAAAAAATTTATGCAATGCTTTGCAGCAGGGCTCATTCCTGCACTCCAACTAGAGTATCTGGGAGAGGTTGCAGTGTCGTGGCACCAGCACCAGTGCCTAAGGCCCAATTTTTCAGCCCCTGTTTAACAGGGGCATGTAATTACAATTTTTTATGCAATGTTTTGCAGCAGGGCTCATTCCTGCACTCCAACTAGAGTATCTGGGAGAGGTTGCAGTGTCGTGGGACCAGCACCAGTGCCTAAGGCCCAATTGTTCAGCCCCTGTTTAACAGGGGCGTGTAATTAAAATTTTTGATGCAATACTTTGCAACAGGGCTCATTGCTGTGCTCCAAGTACAGTATCTGTGAGGGGTTGCAGTGTTGTGGCACCAGTGCCTAAGGCCCAATTTTTCTGCCCCTGTTTAACAGGGGCATGCAATTACAATTCTTGATCTAATAATTCACAGCAGGGCCCATTTATGCGCCCACCAAGAGTAATTGTGAGGGCATATAGTGTTGTGTCAACACCACCACCACCACCACTACCACTAAAGGCCCAATTTTTCAGCCCCTGTTCAACAGGGGCATGCAATTACAATTCTTGATCTAATAATTCACAGCAGGGCCCATTCATGCGCCCACCAAGAGTAACTGTGAGGGCTTACAGTGTTGTGGCAACACCAAAATGTAAGGGGCAAATTTCAGCAGAGTATATAGGGCAGGCCCCTACTTTCAAACATCCAACTTACAAACGACTCCTACTTGCAAACGGAAGGAGACAACAGGAAGTGAGAGGAAATCTACCCCTAGGAAGGGAAATTCTCTCCTGTAAGAGTTAATATGGGAAAAAGGTGTCTTCTCTCTAGGGATGAGCTCAGTGTTCGACGAAGATCAAACTATTTGGGCCGTTCGCACCAAATTCGAGAGACGCGAACGGCCCACAATACACTGCGCCATCGCAGTGCAATCCCGGCGCTGTGATTGGCCAAGCATGCACTGTGACCCCGCATGCTTGGCCAATCACAGCGCCGGCAGCTAGGAGAGCCATAATTGGCCACGGGCAGGTTGCCTGTGGCCAATTATAGCTCAGGGGGTTTAGCACACGCCCCACACTATAAAAGGCCGCCAGCGCGGCGGCCTTGTGTAGTGTGTTCCGGCGCAGGGAAAGAGAAGGATAGGCAGGGACAGTGTGCTATTCTTTGTGCTATTCTTGTGTGTAGGGAGAGAGAAGGATAGGCAGGGAGAGTGTCAGTGTCATATTCTTTGCTAAATCTTGTGTGCAGGGAGAGAGAAGGATAGGCAGGGGACAGTGTCAGTGTCATATTCTTTGCTAAACCTTGTGTGCAGGGAGAGAGAAGGATAGGCAGGGAGAGTGTCAGTGTCATATTCTTTGCTAAACATTGTGTGCAGGGAGAGAGAAGGATAGGCAGGGAGAGTGTCAGTGTCATATTCTTTGCTAAACCTTGTGTGCAGGGAGAGAGAGGGATAGGCAGGGGTCAGTGTCAGTGTCATATTCTTTGCTAAACCTTGTGTGCAGGGTGAGAGAAGGATAGGCAGGGAGAGTGTCAGTGTCATATTCTTTGATAAACCTTGTGTGCAGGGAGAGAGAAGGATAGGCAGGGGACAGTGTCAGTGTCATTGTTGCTAAGCCTCCTGCACAGTATACACCTGAAGCTAGCCCTTATTGCTGTGTTTTCCTGGTGTGTTACACTAACAGGCATTTGCAGCACTTACAGCGGGCGGAGTGTGCTTCCTGCTAAATATACACCTGAAGCTAGCCCGTATTGCTGTGTTTTCCTGGTGTGTTACACTAACAGGCATTTGCAGCACTTACAGCGGGCAGATTGTGCCTCCTGCACATTATACACCTGAAGCTAGCCCGTATTGCTGTGTTTTCCTGGTGTGTTACACTAACAGGCATTTGCAGCACTTACAGTGGGCGTAGTGTGCTTCCTGCTAAATATGCTCCTGAAGCTAGGCCTTATTGCTGTGTTTTCCTAGTGTGTTACACTAACAGGCATTTGCAGCACTTACAGCAGGCGTAGTGTGATTCCTGCAAAATATATACCTGAAGCTAGCCCGTATTGCTGTGTTTTCCTGGTGTGTTACACTAACAGGCATTTGCAGCACTTACAGCGGGCAGAGTGTGCCTCCTGCACATTATACACCTGAAGCTAGCCCGTATTGCTGTGTTTTCCTGGTGTGTTACACTAACAGGCATTTGCAGCACTTACAGTGGGCATAGTGTGCTTCCTGCTAAATATGCTCCTGAAGCTAGGCCTTATTGCTGTGTTTTCCTAGTGTGTTACACTAACAGGCATTTGCAGCACTTACAGCAGGCGTAGTGTGATTCCTGCAAAATATACACCTGAAGCTAGCCCGTATTGCTGTGTTTTCCTGGTGTGTTACACTAACAGGCATTTGCAGCACTTACAGCGGGCGGAGTGTGCTTCCTGCTAAATATACTCCTGAAGCTAGGCCTTATTGCTGTGTTTTCCTAGTGTGTTACACTAACAGGCATTTGCAGCACTTACAGTAGGTGTAGTGTGATTCCTGCAAAATATACACCTGAAGCTAGCCTGTATTGCTGTGTTTTCCTGGTGTGTTACACTAACAGGCATTTGCAGCACTTACAGCGGGCAGAGTGTGCCTCCTGCACATTATACACCTGAAGCTAGCCCGTATTGCTGTGTTTTCCTGGTGTGTTACACTAACAGGCATTTGCAGCACTTACAGTGGGCGGAGTGTGCTTCCTGCTAAATATACTCCTGAAGCTAGGCCTTACTGCTGTGTTTTCCTAGTGTGTTACACTAACAGGCATTTGCAGCACTTACAGCAGGCGTAGTGTGATTCCTGCCAAATGTACACCTGAAGCTACCCCTTATTGCTGGTTTTCCCATCTCCCTGCAGGCCATTAGAATGTCTGAAAGGCAAACAAGGAGAGGCAGACAGTCTGGAGCCAATAAAAGAGGGCAAGCAGGCTCTGTGTCTAGAGACAACAGTGCTGGTCGTGGACGCGGTGCATCGTCATTAGCACGTGGCCATGGGACACGCTTGTCCTTCTTTTCGGCAGCTGGACGTGTTGAGCCGCATCATGCCGAAGACTTGGTAGAGTGGATGACCAAGCCCTCCTCATCCTCCTCATCCTCTCTCACCCAGGCTCAGGGTACTGGCAAAGCAGCTGCCAAAGCGTCCTCTTCCCTGGTATCAATGTCATCATCAGTCACTCCTTCCCTAGACCCACCATGTCCTCCTGAGGAGTCCCCCGAACTGTTTGAGCACAGTGTTGGGTTCATGCTCCAGGAGGATGCCCAGCGTTTCGAAGGGTCTGATGATGATACCCAGCTAAAGGAAGGCAGTAGCGTGAGAGCAGAGAGAGGGGATGCTCAAGAAGGACACCAATCTGGCAGTCATGTTCCAGCAGCTGCAGCATACTGCCAGATTGGCTCCAGTGATGAGGAGGGAGGGGATGATGAGGTCACTGACTCCACGTGGGTGCCTAATAGGAGAGAGGAGGAGGAGGATGAGGAGGAGGCACATCTCCAACGAGGCAGGATGCCCTCGGGGGCCCAGCGTAAGGGCAGCACACCGACTGAATCACACCGCAGAGCTCCGCCTGTGCAGGGCGCTGCCTCTGCCCGTTATTCAAAAAGTTCTTTGGTGTGGGCCTCTTTTGAGTCGAGTGCATCAGATCGCACAGCTGCTGTTTGCAACATATGTCTCAAGCGTATATCGCGTGGCCAAAACATCAGCCGCTTGGGCACCACATGCTTGACCAGACATATGTTGACCTGCCATGCAGCTCGTTGGCAAGCCTACCTTAAAGACCCACACCAAAGAACAAAGCGGACCTTTCCTTGCACCGCATCAGCTGGGATCTCCAACCCCACTATACCTTCAGTCCTCTCTAAAACCTGCACTGAGAGGAATGAAGGTGTAGAATTAGGTGTGTCACAGCCAAGTACTTGCGGGCACTCTGCTAGCAGTACACCGACGTCCGATTCTAGCACAAGGGTAAGGTTGCGGACCATATCTTACCATCGCAGAGGGAGCAGAGGATGAGACAACTCCGGGAGGCCATGCAGAAAGGTCTGTGCAACGCGTTCCCAGAGACTGGGAGGTTACAAACTCCTGGTCCTGGACAACGAGTTGCTGAGGCTTCGGTCAGTCAAAGAAGGAGCGGTGGGGAAGGTGGCCGTCTGACCGATGCGTTCAGACAATTCTTTAGTCCGCAGCCCCAAGGTATGATCGGTTCCAGCAACCATCGCCAGCGTCTGATATACATGGTGCAGGAATACCTAGGGGCAAGGTCAGACTTGGACACCTTCCCCACCGAAAATCCTCTGGCTTACTGGGTCTTGAGGATGGATCACTGGCCAGAGCTTGCACAGTATGCAATTGAGCTACTGGCCTGTCCTGCATCCAGCGTTCTTTCAGAACGCACATTCAGTGCTGCTGGAGCATTTGTCACGGATCACAGGGTGCACCTGTCAACCGACTCGGTTGATCGACTGACCTTCATAAACATGAACCAGTCTTGGATCACCACCAGCTACCAAACACCTGAAGTTGATATAACAGACTAATTTATTTTCAAATGTCACATCCCTTCATGACTGATGCTGATGCTGAGTGACTGTCCTGTTATGTTGACTGACTATCCTCCTCCTCCTCAATGATCCGATTGATGATGATAGCTTGGAAGAACATTTTTGTTTCTGGGTGCCGCCACCAGTGCCTAAGGCCCAATTTTTCAGCCCCTGTTTAACAGGGGCATGTAATTACAATTTTTTATGCAATGCTTTGCAGCAGGGCTCATTCCTGCACTCCAACTAGAGTATCTGGGAGAGGTTGCAGTGTTGTGGCACCAGCACCAGTGTCTAAGGCCCAATTTTTCAGCCCCTGTTTAACAGGGGCATGTAATTACAATTTTTTATGCAATGCTTTGCAGCAGGGCTCATTCCTGCACTCCAACTAGAGTATCTGGGAGAGGTTGCAGTGTCGTGGCACCAGCACGAGTGCCTAAGGCCCAATTTTTCAGCCCCTGTTTAACAGGGGCATGTAATTAAAAAATTTTATGCAATGCTTTGCAGCAGGGCTCATTCCTGCACTCCAACTAGAGTATCTGGGAGAGGTTGCAGTGTCGTGGGACCAGCACCAGTGCCTAATGCCCCATACACACGATCATTTTTCATGCCGTTAAAAATGGCATTTAAAAAAATGGCCATTAAAAATGATCGTGTGTATACTCCAGAGCATTTTTAACGACGTGAAAAACGGGCATTAAAAATTTCGAACATGCTCTCTTTTTTCACGTCGTTTTTCATGTCGTTTTTTTTAACGACGTGAAAAACGATAGTGTGTATGCTTTAACGACGTGAAAAAAACCGCGCATGCTCAGAATCAAGTATGAGACGGGAGCGCTCGTTCTGGTAAAACTAGCGTTCGTAATGGAGATAGCACATTCGTCATGCTGTAACGGACTGAAAATCACTAGACTGAAAAGAGCGAATCGTCTCTCAACAAACTTTACTAACATGAAGGGTGGCGCCATTCGAACCGAACTTCCCCTTTATAGTGCCGTCGTACGTGGTGTACGTCACTGCGCTTTTCTTGAACATTTTTTAAAATGATGGTGTGTACGCAAGACAGGCTTGAGAGGAAACAAGAAAAAAAATGACGAGAAAAACGTCAGTTTTAAAAATTACATTAAAAATGATCGTGTGTATGGGGCATTAGGCCCAATTTTTCAGCCCCTGTTCAACAGGGACGTGTAATTACAAATTTTGATGCAATACTTTGCAACAGGGCTCATTGCTGTGCTCCAAGTACAGTATCTGTCATGGGTTGCAGTGTTGTGGCACCAGTGCCTAAGGCCCAATTTTTCTGCCCCTGTTTAACAGGGGCATGTAATTACAATTCTTGATCTAATAATTCACAGCAGGGCCCATTCCTGCGCCCACCAAGAGTAACTGTGAGGCCTTACAGTGTTGTGTCAACACCACCACCACCAAAGGCTCAATTTTTCAGCCCCTGTTCAACAGGGGCATGCAATTACAATTCTTGATCTAATAATTCACAGCAGGGCCCATTCATGCGCCCACCAAGAGTAACTGTGAGGGCTTACAGTGTTGTGTCAACACCACCACCACCAAAGGCCCAATTTTTCAGCCCCTGTTCAACAGGGGCCTGCAATTACAATTTTTGATCTAATAATTCACAGCAGGGCCCATTCATGCGCCCACCAAGAGTAACTGTGAGGGCTTACAGTGTTGTGGCAACACCAACATGTAAGGGGTAAATTTCAGCAGAGTATATAGGGCAGGCCCCTACTTTCAAACATCCAACTTACAAACATCTCCTACTTGCAAACGGAAGGAGACAACAAGAAGTGAGAGGAAATCTACCCCTAGGAAGGGAAATTCTCTCCTGTAAGAGTTAATATGGGAAAAAGGTGTCTCCTCTCTACTGATGCTTTATCACCAATCCTTGTTTCAATAAAAAACCCACTTTTCAAAAACATTTGTCATTGGGACGGAAAGTGAGGTGAAATGTTCTGAACAGGGGCACAGACAGCAAAACAAATGTTACAGGGGTGATAACCCTTCCCTATGTTTTCCAAAAAGCATAAAAATAGATTTTTTGGCTGGAGCTACACTTAAACAATGTACCTGTCCAAAATTACAAACAGATTCTACATAAGAACAAACCTACAGTCCCTGTCTTGTATGCACCGCCTGTATACGGCTGTTCAGAGTATATAGGGCCTTTTTTATTTTGTGTGCAGGGTTCCCCTTAATATCCATACAAGACCCAAAGGGGCTGGTAATGGGGTGGGGTGGGGGTGATGGGGTAGCTATGCCATTTTTCTTAAAGATTTTCGTCCATATTACCAGGACCAGACATTACATTAAAGCCGCAAGCAGTTTTAAATGGCTTTTTTTTCCTTTAGAAATGTCATTTTGTGCAGGGACAGTTCTAAACACGGGAAACATGTGGCACTTCACAGGCATACTTTAGACACCCCCCATGTACGATATTTAAAGGAATATTTGAATTTTTTTTTTCACTTTATGCATCATTAAAATGACTGCTCCCGAAAAATGGCCGTTTTTAAAACTTATTTTTGCATTGATACATGTCCCCTGGTGCAGAACCCGGGTTCCCAAACCCTTTTTAGGACAATAACATGCATAATAGTCATTATAATTAGTACTTTAGATTTCGAACGTTCGCATCCATTGTATTTAATAGGGTTCTAACGTCCGTGCGAACTTTCGGTCCATTCGCGGGTTCTGGTGCGAACCGAACCTGGGGGTGTTCGGCTCATCCCTACTACCGACACTCCACAGTCAGGCGACCGAGACCCATAGGAATAATTCTTCCAGAAATACGAGACAAACGCTCTGTATGAGGTTTCCAACTGGTCTGACACTTTATTGAGAAAAGAACAGGCTTTTATATACACTAAACGAATACTGTAGTCCAAATGGACAACTCCACCCACAACATCACACAATGGTCACATAATGAGCCCCCAATACACATTCGGACATCTCTTAGCAGACAACAGGGGAGTTCATTAGCTAATCCCTTTTCAGCTTAAATGACTATGCATAACCTTTATGTTCTCCAGACTGTCTGTCTGCTAATTTACAATACCCACAATTACAGAGTTAACTATCACACCCCACAATGAAAAGATCTTTAGAATAGTTGGGATTCATTAACATTACACAGGCAGACAGGTGATTGAAGTTGAACACATCAGCCCTTTCAATTAACCTGTTGAGTTCAGGATCAACAAACAGTAAATATTGTGGATGAATATTACTATGCCATTTTAGGTAGTCCAAGATATATTTCCTCAGTCACCCTATGCCCAAAGTGACCCCTGTCACAGGGGCACTGTCAGAGAAATAATCAGTTCCAATCTGCCCAGCATCGCCGTGTTCCGGCGCGCATGCGTGGCGGAACGGCGCTTCCGCGCATGCGGAGTCCTTTTGAACGGTGCGCGCGCATGCGCACTAGTGCACGTATCACATGACGACCTGGCTGTCTATAAAAGCTGAGCAAAGGCCCACACTAGTTTCTGGTTTGTCTTTCAGCTTCCTGTGATTGAGTTCCTGTTTCCTGCCTGTTTGATCTCCTGCTGTGACCCGGATTGCCTTTTGACCTACTCTGATCTCTCCTGACCTGACCCCTTGGCTTGCTTAACGGACTCCGCTGCTGTCTCCTGTGTTTGATCCTCTGCCTGTGACCCAGATTACCCTCTGTCTCCTGCACCTTGACCTCCTGCTTGTGACCCGGATTGTATCCAGTCTCCAGTGCCTTGAACCTCTGCCTTCATCTGGACTTCTCTACTCTCTGGTGTTTGACCTTCAGCCTGTCCTGAACTCTTTGCCTGGCTGCCCAGTTTGGTCCTGATACCCGTCAGTTCCTGCACAAGTCTTCAGAGACCTTCACGCAAGACCACCTCTGCCTGCTGGTAGCTTGTGCCTCTTTGTGCCATCCACCCTCTGTACCATCTCCAGGGGGTGGAGTGCGCTTTTGTTCGCAAGAGTGAACTGCTCTCTGCATCTCGGCCTCGGTGAGTACCCCTTTCTGACACATGCTCTCTGAAGGAACGGGCGCTCGTGCCGTTTCTTTAGGGCCCTGTGCAGGGGCGTACCTAGAGCATTTGGCACCCGGGGCGGATCCTACATCTGGCACCCCCCCCCCCAACTTTTAAATGGAAAAACACCTACAAGTCCAGTGCTTCTTCATCCAAATCTCAATATGTGCACCAGCAAACTGTGCATGGTGGACTACAAAACAACTCCTTCTCAGAATACAAAACCAATGCGCTTTTGGTGCTCACACTCAAATTGTGCACTCACCAGACCTCCATAACCCTCTTAACTTAATTAGTGGGTCCACAGTAGCTTACATTTACGATATCCAAGGCAGCCTTCTGAGTCCCTTCCATCCAGTTTTTGATCTTTACACCTACGTGGATCACACGTAGGAAACAAACAGGAAGTTGGGTCAGTGGTGGCCATCTTGGAATCATGTGGTATAGTAACCATACTGAATGCTGCCATTTTTATTTTCAATATTATTGCAGACTTGGAATTATAGCAGCTGCTAGCAACAGTCGCAATAGAATCCAGCAGGCTGGTTGTACCCAAGCTGATCGATCAAACCGTGTATGGCCAGCCTAAGCTACTGTGGACACAATAAAGAGGGTCATGGAGGTCTGGTTAGTGCAAAGTTTGAGTGTGAGCACCAAGAGAGCATGGGTTTTGTGTTCTGGGAAGGAGGTGTTTTGTAGTCCACCACGCATGATTTACTGGAGCACATACTGTATTGAGATTTGGATAAAATAATAAATATATATTGTAAGATATAACAGCAATTAGGGCACATTCACACCGCCAATGTTAGGTTGTGTTGGGCTACATTGCCCAATGTAGTCCCAAGCAACCCCTATAGTTTAAAGAGGAGTTTCGCCCCCACATACGAGAAAAAAAAAAAAATCAGCAGCTACACATACAGTAGCTGCTGACTTTTAATAATCGGACACTTACCTGTTCTGGAATCCAGCGATGTCGGCACCCAAAGCCAATGTTTCCATTGGCTCTCGGGTGGTGCTGCCGCCATTCGTAGTAAGGGAACCCAGCAGTGAAGCCTTGGTAGGTTCCCTACTGCACATACGCGAAGCGCGCTGCACTCTCTTACTGGCCCGGCAGCAGGGCAAGGAGGAGGGGGGCTGAACTTCTGACGTACCTCGCCATGGCAAGGTCTGACGGAAGTGAGGATAGGCTCCCCCCCAAAAGGTGCCAAATGTGGCACCGGAGGGGGGGAGGAAACAGATAAGTGGAGCTTATAGCTCCACATAGCATAGACATTTTTGCACTGTGCAATCTGACATGCTGAATGCATCACAATGTGCTACAGCACTAAGTAATAACAATAGAAGTAAAAAGAAAAGAAAAACATTGCAATGTGTATTACCTGTCAGCACAAGGTAAAACGCCCACAATCACATGTACATAATGTGCACACTAATAGGTGTACTGTGGTGTGAATGAACCCTTCCAGAGAATAATTTTTTAATGAATTTATACCTAAAAAATTACTTAGAACCCTCAAACATTATATATATATTTTTTAGCAAATGACAGTCATTGCAATATTTTATGTCACACGATATTTGCGCAGCTGTCTCTCAAATGCAAATTTTGTGTAAAAAATACACTAATGTGAAAGATGATGTTACACTGAGTAAATGGGTACCGAACATGTTACGCTTTAAAATTGCGCACACTCATGGAATGGCGACAAACTACGGTACTTAAAAATCTCCATAGGCAACGTTTTAAATTTTTTAAACGGTTACCTGTTTAGAGTAACAGGGGAAGTCTAGTGCTAGAATTATTGCTCTCACTTGAGCGATCATGGCGATACCTCACATGTGTGGTTTGAACACTTATTATATTTGCGGGCGTGACTAAGGTATGAGTTTTCTTTGGCGTGCGAACATGGAGGGATTGGGTGCATTAAACCTTTTTTTTTTTTTCTTATTTCATTATTTTTTTTTAACACTGTCCCTTAACCACTTAAGCCCCGAACCATTTTGTAGCTAAAGGACCAGAGGTGATTTCAGAATTTTGCACTGCGCTGCTTTAACTGTAAATTGTGTGTAGCGGCCTCACCCTCTCTTCTTCTTTATCGGTTTTACACACCAACTCATGTCTAGGGGTTGTGAGAGTGAGATGCGCCACGGCCCATGTCCTCCCCATTGTAGTAGGGAGGTGAAGGCCACTTCCTGATGTTTCCTCGGGCCGGTGTGTTCTGTGAATGCACTGAGTCTGTAACCACAAGCTCACCCGCCTCCCCTTTGCTTCCAGTAACTGGAGTTCACACACCGAAGAAAGGTCCAACACTTGTTTATTTGGCACTCCAATAGCAAAGCACGATAAACAGTTCTTATTGCAGCAGACTGGTTGGGACCTATAACCTTTCCAACGGTGGGATGAGCAGATCGAGGCACTTCCTAAAGTTTAAGTTCTAAAGATAGGGTCTCTTCTAGCAACCCCTATGAACAGCAATGGAGCCCTCTTCGATACGCTGTGGCCCCTATCAGGGGATGTGTCCTCCCAAGAGAGTTCCCAGAGGCCCACCGTCACCGGGTTGGTGCTGCTCCGGGTCTTCAGTGGGTAACCTCCCCGGCCTCCTCACCTCAGGTACGAGTCCCTCCGCTCAGGGACCCTCGGACAGTCCACCCTAGCGGGACCCAGTCGAAGGTACTGGGCCCCAGGCCTCCTCGATAGTACCTCACCCCAGGCTAAAGGTGCCTGGGATGGACGCCAACATGACTCCGGACCAGGCCATGGGCACCTGGACCAGACTCCTGGATCTCCCGCACCCAGGCCTAAGGACCCTGGGTGCGGACCGCAGCCCTCCTCCTCCGAGGACCTCCTTCTCCGCCCGACGACGACCGACGACCGACCCCGTGGTAAGGGCGTCTCCCCCTTTTATCTCCTCCTTTCAACGGCCCGGCGGGTTCCCCGCCCCAGCCATACCATCTCCGGGAAGGGACAAAACAGGGAGCACTGCGAAGATGATTCTACCTGAAGCCTGTGGGTACCCCGCCACCCACAGGCAAAGGAGAATATTACATCCTCCAATCCTCCACGAGATAAAAAGGGGTCTGAATCCTAACACAATTATACACCTGGGTCACACTATTGCCCAGGTGTATCCCATCTATTTGAGGACCCCGCTACATGTGCGGACATGCAATGTTGTACCCAAACGAAATTTGCGTCCTTTTCTTCCCACAAATAGAGCTTTCTTTTAATGGTATTTGATTGCCTCTGCGATTTTTATTTTTTGCGATATAAACGGAAATAGACCAAACATTTTGAAAAAAAATGATATTTTCTACTTTTTGTTATAAGAAAAATCGAATAAACTCAATTTTAGTCATACATTTAGGCCAAAATGTATTCAGCCACATGTCTTTAGTAAAAAAAATGTCAATAAGCATATATTTATTGGTTTGCGCAAAAGTTATAGCGTCTACAAACTAGGGTACATTTTCTGGAATTTACACAGCTTTTAGTTTATGACTGCCTATCTCATTTCTTGAGGTGCTAAAATGGCAGGGCAGTACAAAACCCCCCCAAATGACCCCATTTTGGAAAGTAGACATCCCAAGGAAATTGCTGAGAGGCATGTTGAGCCCATTGAATATTTTTTTTTTGTCTCAAATGATTGAATAATGACAAAAAAAAAAAAAATTACAAAAAGTTGTCACTAAATGATATATTGCTCACACATGCCATGGTTATATGTGGAATTGCACCCCAAAATACATTTTGCTGCTTCTCCTGAGTACGGGGATACCACATGTGTGGGACTTTTTGGGAGCCTAGCCACGTACGGGCCCCCTGAAACCAAACACCGCCTTCAGGATTTCTAAGGGCGCAAATTTTTGATTTCACTCCTCACTACCTATCACAGTTTCGAAGGCCATAAAATGCCAAAATAGCACAAAACCCCCCCAAATGACCCCATTTTAGAAAGTAGACACCCCAAGGAAATTGCTGAGAGGCATGTTGAGCCCATTGAATATTTTTTTTTTTTGTCCCAAGTGATTGAATAATGACAAAAAAAATAAAAAATTACAAAAAGTTGTCACTAAATGATATATTGCTCACACATGCCATGGTTATATGTGGAATTACACACCAAAATACATTTTGCTACTTCTCCTGAGTACGGGAAGACCACATGTGTGGGACTTTTTAGGAGCCTAGCCGCGTACGGGACCCCGAAAACCAAGCACCGCCTTCAGGATTTCTAGGCACAAATTTTTGATTTCACTCCTCACTACCTATCACAGTTTCGAAGGCCATAAAATGCCAAAATAGCACAAAACCCCCCAAATGACCCCATTTTGGAAAGTAGACACCCCAAGCTATTTGCTGAGAGGCATGGTGAGTATTTTACAGCTCTCATTTGTTTTTGAAAATGAAGAAAGAAAATATATATATATTTTTTTCAATTTTCAAAACTTTGTGACAAAAAGCGAGATCTGCAAAATACTCACAATACCTCTCAGCAAATAGCTTGGGGTGTCTACTTTCCAAAATGGGGTCATTTGGGGGGGGTTTGTGCCATCTGGGCATTCCATGGCCTCCAAAACTGTGATAGGCAGTGAGAAGTGAAATCAAAAATTTACACCCTTAGAAAGCCTGAAGGCGGTGCTTGGTTTTTGGGGTCCCGTACGCGGCTAGGCTCCCAAAAAGTCCCACACATGTGGTATCCCCGTACTCAGGAGAGGCAGCAGAATGTATTTTGGGGTGTAATTCCACATATGCCCATGGCATGTTTGAGCAATATATCATTTAGTGACAACTTTGTGCAAAAATAAATAAATAAATAAATACATTTTCTTTTTTCCGCAACTTTTGTCAACATATAAAATATTCCATGGACTCAACATGCCTCTCAGTATATAGCTTGGGGTGTCTACTTTCCAAAATGGGGTCATTTGGGGGGGTTTTGAACTGTTCTGGCATTTTATACACAACATTAGGAAGCTTACATCCACTTGAAGACAAAGCCCTTTTTGACACTTTTTGTTTACATGAAAACATTTATTTTTTTTTGCAAGAAAATTATGTTGAACCCCCAAACATTATATATATTGTTAAAGCAAAGGCCCTACAGATTAAAATGGTGGGTGTTGCATTTTTTTTTTCTACACAGTATTTGCGCAGCGATTTTTCGAACGCATTTTTTGGGGGAAAAAATACACTTTTTTTAATTTTAATGCACTAAAACACACTATATTGCCCAAATGTTTGATGAAATAAAAAAGATGATCTTAGGCCGAGTACATAGATACCAAACACGACATGCTTTAAAATTTCGCACAGACGCGCATTGGCGACAAACTACATACATTTTTAAAAGCCTTTAAAAGCCTTTACAGGTTACCCCGTTAAATTTACAGAGGAGGTCTACTGCTAAAATTACTGCCCTCGATCTGACCTTCGCGGTGATACCTCACATGCATGGTGCAATTGCTGTTTACATATGACGCCAGACCGACGCTTGCGTTCGCCATTGGGCAAGAGCAGGGCAGGACAGGGGTGCATTTTTTTTCTTTATTATTAATTTTGCTTTTTTATTTTATTTTTAAATTGTTCCTTCCATATTTATTTATTTTTATTATTTTTATTGTTATCTCAGGGAATGTAAATATCCCCTATTATAGCAATAGGTAGTGACAGGTACTCTTTTTTGAAAAAAACTGGGGTCTTCTAGACCCTAGATCTTTCCTCTGCCCTCAAAGCATCTGACCACACCAAGATCGGTGTGATAAAATGCTTTCCCAATTTCCCAATGGCGCTTTTTATATCCGGGGGGGGGGGACATTCCCTCCCACTGCTTGTAAAAGCAGTCCAGAGGCTAATTAGCCACTAGGATTGCTTTTACATGAAAGCCAGCCGCTGGCTGAAAAGAATAATACCAAGATGATACCTAAACCCGCAGGCATCATTCTGGTATAAACATTCAAAGTCCAGCAACATACCAGTACGTTGCTGGTCCTTGTTGGACATGT
The DNA here is from genome assembly GCA_029206835.1 of Rana muscosa. NCBI lineage: Eukaryota > Metazoa > Chordata > Amphibia > Anura > Ranidae > Rana > Rana muscosa. The sequence goes on along the minus strand of CM055121.1, from coordinate 31,437,551 downwards.
ATTGTAATCTTTTTTTTTCATGCAGCCAGTTGGCTGAACGAAAAAAGAGATTGATCGGTGGGTATGCCCACCATTAGAATACCGCCCTTCATCCACCCACTTCTAATGATGGGCATACATGCACCATTTATATATGCCAAAGCATGGGGGCATCCTCCCGCAAAAAAGTTATGCCGCACACACATGGTCGGACTTTTCCACGGGCAAGCCTCCGTCGGAATTTCGACCGTATGTACGCGGCATTAGGAGCAAAATCGCTCCTCCGCCCCTGCTGCCCCAATGCTTCGGCATATATGCTTTTTTTTTTTAACTGTGTTGGTGAAATCACCTCCTACAGCACTGGAGTCGCAGGGATCAGGCCTGTCTCTGCGAACGCTGCAGTTATGTGTGTTGTGTTTTGTAAGTGACAGTGATCGATCGATACTGCACTTGGGTGGCCTGGGCTGGACGGAGGGGCAAAACGCAGGTGCTAGCAGGTATCTGGGCTGATCCCACTAACACTGCGTTTTTGGGAACCCTAAACTGCTGGGGACGCTAGTATAGATCTGATCAGATCAGATATTGATCTGATCAGATACTATACCACTAAGGGGGGTGTATGCTTCACGCGTGGGTGTTAGCGTTACTGGCACTAACCTGACGCTGCCTGGGGTGTGACGCAGACCCTCTCTGACGCTAAAACCTAATTGATATCACCCGCCGGGCGATCAGGGGGTTAAACCTTTATTGGGTTATATATACAGCGGGTGCCCTGACACTATAAAAAGGAAAAAACTAACCAGCGTCACCCGTAACACTTATATGGTGATCACTGGTGAAAGGGTTAACTAGGGGCAATTAGGGGGTTAAAACCTTTATTAGATAATATATGGGGGTACCTGACGCTATAAAAACCTGCGGCGAACCTAAAAAAAATGACTGGCTACCGATCTGCATCACCGACGCTAAGACAGCGATCAGAAAAATTATCGCTTAGCGACAGTGGTGATAGGGGGTGAAAGGGTTACCTGGGGGGCGATCAAGGGGGTTAAACCTTTATTAGATAATTTATGGGGGTACCTGACGCTATAAAAACCTGCGACGAACCTAAAAAAAATTACTGGCTACCGATCTGCATCACCGACACTAAGACAGCGATCAGAAAAATGATCGCTTAGCGACAGTGGTGATAGGGGGTGAAAGGGTTACCTGGGGGGCGATCAAGGGGTTAAACCTTTATTCGATAATTTATGGGGGTACCTGACGCTATGAAAACCTGCGGCAAACCTAAAGAAAATTACTGGCTACCGATCTGCATCACCGACGCTAAGACAGCGATCAGAAAAATGATCGCTTAGCAACAGTCGTGATAGGGGGTGAAAGGGTTACCTGGGGGGCGATTAAGGGGGTTAAACCTTTATTAGATAATTTATGGGGGTAGCCGACGCTATAAAAACCTGCGGCGAACCTAAAAAAAATAACTGGCTACCGATCTGCATCACCGACGCTAAGACAGCGATCAGAAAAATGAATGCTTAGCAACAGTGGTGATAGGGGGTGAAAGGGTTACCTGGGGGGGCGATCAAGGGGGTTAAACCTTTATTAGATAATTTATGGGGGTACCCGACGCTATAAAAACCTGTGGCGAACCTAAAAAAAAAAAATGGCTATCGATCTGCATCACCGACGCTAAGACAGCGATCAGAAAAATGATCGCTTAGCGACGGCGGTGCTAGGGGGTGAAAGGGTTATCTGGGGGGTGATCAGGGGGTTAAACCTTTATTAGGGGGGGTTAGGGGGCTACACTGGACCTAAAACTAACTTTAGTGACACTTTTACAGTCACAAATGTCACTGATTGCAGTGATCAGTAAATAAATGGTCACTGCAATCAGTGACACTGTGACTGGGGGCTGGGGGGTGATCTGGGGGGGCCTGGGGGGGCAATTTGTGTGCCTATGTGTCCTGGTGTCAGTGTAGTGTTAGTGTACTGACCTGTGTGTCTTCTCTTGTACGGCGCTCGGTATATGTGAGCGCCGCATGAGAGATGACATCACTTCCTCCTGCTTCCTGTCAAGGTCACCTGTGGCCAGGTGACAGATGCACACCGTAGGGGGACAGGAGTGCACCGCAAGGTAGTGAACCCTATGGCTGACTGCTGCGGATAGGAAACTGGGTGGTTGTGGAAAGCGGGACCAGAGGAGCACAACCGGGATCCCAACGGAAGCTAGAGCCAAGATTCCCCAGGGCGCGGAGTCTAAGACCCAGCAGGTCTTCTCCAGGGCCTCTAGTGGTGAGGATGTTATGCTGCAGGCTGGGACCAGGTCGCGGCCCCTGGAGTTTCCTAGCTCACGCCCCATAGGATAAGGGGAAAAGAGGGGAAGCAGCAGCACAAGATATGAGAGAACCGAATAACAAGCTGAAGGTCAGGGGCCACAAGCAGACAAGGATAACGAGAGAACGAGCCGAAGGTCAAGGGTCACGAGCAGACAGGGATAGACGGGGACAAGCCAAATATGTAACAGAGAGACAGACGAAGCACACGGCATTCAGGAACCCAAACACACAATGCCTAACAAACACGTTGATCAGCCAAGCAGGCTTGCAGTGCACAGGTTAATATAGTGTTCTGTGATAGGGCCTGGGGTGGAGTCAGGCTGGGAGGAGATTATAAAGGAAGCCAGGTGAAAGGGTTCTGGCCTCTAAGATGAACACATGGGAAGGAAGGTAAGCTGACAGACAAACACTACTGCATATCCATGACAGTACCCTCCCTCTTATGGGCCCTCCCCCGCCTGGGCCCAGGCTTAAAGGGAAATCTCAGATGAAACCTCCTCAACAGATGAGGTGCAACGACATCAGATGCAGCGATCCAAGACGCCTCCTCAGGACCAAAACCTCTCCAATGCACAAGGTACTGAAGAATACCTCTGCAGAGCCGAGAATCCAGAACTTGTCTAACCTCGTACTTTAGATTATCCTCAGAGACCAGAACCGAGGTAGGGAGATGACAAGAAGATCTATTGAGGACCAAAGGCTCTCTAGGAATAAGCAAGGGCATGAGAGGATCAACAGAAATCTGAGGAGGGTCCCCTAGACCCTTAAAGATGAACTGGTCATCTAGCACAGGACCATCAAACTGGGCAGATGTCAGTGGAACCCTGAAGTCAGGTTGGTTAGAGGGTGACATGTCACAGGAGTCAAGCTGAATAGTTGAAAGACAAGCAGAATGTCCTGAACAAGAAAAAGTAGGCGGCTCACTGGGCATGGGCTGGACTGGCATAACTAGTACAGAGGCCGAGTGAATAGCAGAGTCAGGTGTAGCGACTACCTGAATCGCATCGCAAGACGTAGCGACTGCAGGACTTGTAGACAAGCTAGCCTGGCTGTGCGTCCAAGGGCGATTAGGGACAGAGAAATGTAAATGGTTATGCGACCTGGAATGAATAACCGGCTCAGGTTCACAGGGGGCAACCTTGGGTAGGCAGGATGAGGAACAGGAGGAACCCCAAGCCAGGATCTGTCCAGTAGTCCAGTCCACATGAGGAGAATGGAGCTGTAACCATGGGAGACCCAAAATTATAGGTGTTGAGGCCTTGGGTAAGATAAGGAAGGATATCCACTCCTGGTGGAGTGTCCCTACCGACATCTTAACAGGGAGGGTCTGGAAGAGGATAGGTCCCCCTGGGAGAACAGTACCATCAATCGCCAAGACCACCAATGGCGTGGTGAGGGGCAAAAGAGTAAGTCTCATGGACGACGCGATTTCCCAGTCCATGAAATTACCAGCGGCTCCGGAATCCAGATATGCTGAGACCGAATGAGAAGAAGCACCAACATGAAGGAACACAGAAAGCAGAAGACGAGAAGGGGAAGGTGATATTTCTGGGTCCAATACTCCACTTTCCAGATGAAGTGGACCCAAACGTTTTTCTGGACAAAGAGAGCAAGTGTCACGAAAATGACCTTTGCCCCCACAGTAGAGACACAGGCCTAGATTTCTGCGCCTAGCACGTTCCTCTGGGGATAGCCTGGTCCTGCCCAGCTGCATGGGTTCCTCAGCTGGCAGGAGATGCTCCACGGGTCGAGGAGAGGGGAGCTCAGGCTGACTAAGGACCAAGGAGTGCTGGCGCCGCTTTTCTAGGGTCCTTTCCTGAAAGCGAATATCGATCTGGTTACACAAGGAGATAACTCCGTCCAGATCAGTGGGGATGGTTCTTCCTGCTAATTCATCCTTCACTCTATCAGAAAGGCCATGCAAAAAGGTTGCGACTAAGGCCTCATTGTTCCAGCTCAACTCAGCCGACAGTATGCGGAAATTAAGGGCGTACTGTCCCACTGAAGCAGACTCTTGGCGGAGACGTAGAAGGGCGCTGGCCGCTGAAGAGACACGAGCCGGTTCTTCAAAGATATTCCGAAAAAGTTTCAAGAAGCCAGACAGGCTAGAAACCACTGGATCATTCAGTTCCCACAGAGGGGCTGCCCAGGCTAAAGCTTCACCGGAGAGGAGGGAAATGATATAGGCTACCTTTGCCCTATCAGACAGAAAGTTTTGAGGCTGAAGCTCAAAATGAATCGTGCATTGGCTAAGGAACCCTCTGCAGGCCTTGGAGTCCCCAGAGAAACGGAACGGAGCTGGCAGTATTAGTGAGTGTGTGGCTGCGACTGGTGCGATAGGTACCACCGCTGGTTGTACTTGAGGTTGCGGATTCGGGGTTCCCAAGGAGGCCTGAAGCTGCTCGAATCGAGAAGCCAGATCCTGGAGGAATCGCATCACCTGAGTCTGATTCGATTCCTGGGTTTCAAGTCTGTGGACTATGCCCTGCAATGGATCATCCGCGGGGATCGGGATGTCAGCCGGGTCCATGGCTGATCAAACTGTCAAGGTCACCTGTGGCCAGGTGACAGATGCACACCGTAGGGGGACAGGAGTGCACCGCAAGGTAGTGAACCCTATGGCTGACTGCTGCGGATAGGAAACTGGGTGGTTGTGGAAAGCGGGACCAGAGGAGCACAACCGGGATCCCAACGGAAGCTAGAGCCAAGATTCCCCAGGGCGCGGAGTCTAAGACCCAGCAGGTCTTCTCCAGGGCCTCTAGTGGTGAGGATGTTATGCTGCAGGCTGGGACCAGGTCGCGGCCCCTGGAGTTTCCTAGCTCACGCCCCGTAGGATAAGGGGAAAAGAGGGGAAGCAGCAGCACAAGATATGAGAGAACTGAATAACAAGCTGAAGGTCAGGGGCTACAAGCAGACAAGGATAACGAGAGAACGAGCCGAAGGTCAAGGGTCACGAGCAGACAGGGATAGACGGGGACAAGCCAAATATGTAACAGAGAGACAGACGAAGCACACGGCAGGCAGGAACCCAAACACACAATGCCTAACAAACACGTTGATCAGCCAAGCAGGCTTGCAGTGCACAGGTTAATATAGTGTTCTGTGATAGGGCCTGGGGTGGAGTCAGGCTGGGAGGAGATTATAAAGGAAGCCAGGTGAAAGGGTTCTGGCCTCTAAGATGAACACATGGGAAGGAAGGTAAGCTGACAGACAAACACTACTGCATATCCATGACACTTCCTCTGCCTGTGTAAACATTACACAGGCAGAGGGAGCATTTCCATTCGCCGGGAGCGATCACGGGGGGTTGCCGGAATCGAATGGCCGCCCCCTCATGTCGGATCGCTCCCCAACGAATAACGACCGCTCACTGTATAGGAGGGGGTCCGATCGGACCCCCCAACTGTACAAAGGCAATCACGTACACTGTACGTGATTGTGCCTGTCGGTGCCATTCTGCCGACGTATATATACAGTGAGCGGTCGTTAAGTGGTTAAAATAAAAATTATGATCACTTTTATTGTTGTCACAGGGAATGTAAACATCCCTTGTGACAGTGATAGGCAGTGACAGGTACTCTTTATGGAGGGAGCGGGGATCTAAAAGACCCCAAACCCCTCCTCTGCCAAGATCAGTATTTTTGAATTATGATTTTTTTTTTAATGCCGCCGTTGGCTGCTGAGTAAACGGGAAGTAACGCTGTGATGTCGTTTCTGGGTTTCTACATTGGAGACCCGATCAAAGGCAAATCCGGACGTGCCGGCTGGTGGCTCAGGTCTCCGGGTGGGATGGGAGACCTGGGCGGAGCTGTGGGGGGATGGGGATGTCCCCTCCCGCTCCTTGTAATGACAGCTGATGCTGTTCATTCATGACAGCCAGTGAAAATAGATGGGACAGGACAGAGGTGTCAGTCACTCAGGTGAGCAGATCCCACATTTTTAGACAAATCGGTGCCACGGTCAGGGAAGTGGAGACTGGAGCTGCTATGAGGGAGACATCAGAGTGAGATAGGGAGACAGCTAACAATACAAAGTATGGCCCATACTTTGCATTATCTGTTGTCCGACTCCTCAGGGACAGATCCGATCCAGCGATCCCACTGTATGGCGATCCCCCATCCAGGGACAGCAGACAATGGCATCATTGGCATTGATGATTTGATCCGGATTTTGGAACTGACCTGCTGACAAGTCGTATTGCTTGCTGGACCGCGGACGGGATCTAATGGCCGCAGGGAAGATGCTGCTGTGACCTGCTGCTTGCTGGACTGATCTGATGGCTGCAAGATGTGGGTGTAGGTCAATGTCTATTTACACCTGGGATACAGACACCCCCCCCCCCTTATCAGGTAAGCTCACAGCTCAGCTACTTCAGGTGGGTAATATACAGCAAACGCCTAGATTCTGCATCCTGTAAATCGCACATGTCTACATTCTGCACCCTGTAAATTTCACATGTCTACATTCTGCACCCTGTAAATTGCACATGTCTGCATTCTGCACCCTGTAAATCACACATGTCTACATTCTGCACCCTGTATATATTACATGTCTGCATTCTGCACCCTGTAAATTGCACATATCTACATTCTGCACCCTGTAAATCACACATATCTACATTCTGCACCCTGTAAATCACACATATCTACATTCTGCACCCTGTAAATCACACATGTCTACATTCTGCACCCTGTATATATTACATGTCTGCATTCTGCACCCTGTAAATTGCACATATCTACATTCTGCACCCTGTAAATCACACATGTCTACATTCTGCACCCTGTATATATTACATGTCTGCATTCTGCACCATGTAAATTGCACATATCTACATTCTGCACCCTGTAAATCACACATATCTACATTCTGCACCCTGTAAATCACACATATCTACATTCTGCACCCTGTAAATCGCACATGTCTACATTCTGCACCCTGTATATAGTACATGTCTGCATTCTGCACCCTGTAAATCACACATGTCTGCATTCTGCACCCTTTAAATCACACATGTCTGCATTCTGCACCCTGTAAATCACACATGTCTGCATTCTGCACCCTGTAAATCACACATGTCTGCATTCTGCACCCTGTAAATCGCACATGTCTGCATTCTGCACCCTGTAAATCGCACATGTCTGCATTCTGCACCCTGTAAATCGCACATGTCTGCATTCTGCACCCTGTAAATCGCACATGTCTGCATTCTGCACCCTGTAAATCGCACATGTCTACATTCTGCACCCTGTAAATCGTACATGTCTACATTCTGCACCCTGTAAATCACACATGTCTGCATTCTGCACACTGTAAATCGCACATGTCTGCATTCTGCACACTGTAAACCGCACATGTCTGCATTCTGCATCCTGTAAATCACACATGTCTGCATTCTGCACCCTGTAAATCGCACGTATCTGCATTCTGCACCCTGTAAATCGCACATGTCTACATTCTGCACCCTGTAAATCGCACATGTCTGCACCCTGTAAATCGCACATATCTGCATTCTGCACCCTGTATATAGTACATGTCTGCATTCTGCACCCTGTAAATCGCACATGTCTACATTCTGCACCCTGTAAATCGCACATGTCTGCATTCTGCACCCTGTAAATCGCACATGTCTACATTCTGCACCCTGTAAATCGCACATGTCTGCATTCTGCACCCTGTAAATCGCACATGTCTACATTCTGCACCCTGTAAATCGCACATGTCTGCATTCTGCACCCTGTAAATCACACATGTCTGCATTCTGCACCCTGTAAATCACACATGTCTGCATTCTGCACCCTGTAAATCACACATGTCTGCATTCTGCACCCTGTAAATCGCACATGTCTGCATTCTGCACCCTGTAAATCGCACATGTCTGCATTCTGCACCCTGTAAATCGCACATATCTGCATTCTGCACCCTGTATATATTACATGTCTGCATTCTGCACCCTGTAAATCGCACATGTCTACATTCTGCAACCTGTAAATCGCACATGTCTACATTCTGCACCCTGTAAATCACACATGTCTGCATTCTGCACACTGTAAATCGCACATGTCTGCATTCTGCACACTGTAAATTGCACATGTCTGCATTCTGCACAATGTAAATCGCACATGTCTGCATTCTGCAATCCCCCCCACCCAATCAGGTCAGCTACAGTGCTACACTATACACATGGCAGGGGGTGGTGGACACAGCAATCACCCCCCCCCCAAATCAGGTCAGCTACATACAGTTCTAGTACACATGGCAGGGGGTGGACACAGCAATCCCCCCCCAGATCAGGTCAGCTACATACAGTTCTAGTACACATGGCAGGGGGTGGACACAGCAATCCCCCCCAGATCAGGTCAGCTAAATACAGTTCTAGTACACATGGCAGGGGGTGGACACAGCAATCCCCCCCCAATCAGGTCAGCTACATACAGTTCTAGTACACATGGCAGGGGGTGGACACAGCAATCACCCCCCCCCCCCAAATCAGGTCAGCTACATACAGTTCTAGTACACATGCCAGGGGGTGGACACAGCAATCCCCCCCCCAAATCAGGTCAGCTACATACAGTTCTAGTACACATGGCAGGGGGTGGACACAGCAATCACACCCCCCCCAAATCAGGTCAGCTACATACAGTTCTAGTACACATGGCAGGGGGTGGACACAGCAATCACCCCCCCCCCCCAATCAGGTCAGCTACATACAGTTCTAGTACACATGGCAGGGGGTGGACACAGCAATCCCCCCCAAATCAGGTCAGCTACATACAGTTCTAGTACACATGGCAGGGGGTGGACACAGCAATCACCCCCCCCCCCAAATCAGGTCAGCACAGCGTGGTAGATAGGATGACCACATTTCCAAACTGCCATTCAGGGACACCCCCCCCCCCCCCGCACCCGCCCAAAAAAGATGGTTTTTGATACTTTTTTTTGCACATTTTTTGGGAAAAAAAGCAAACAGAGAGAGAGGAAGAGGAGCGGTGGAGATGGAGTTGTAGATGACACTAAAAGTGGAAGAAGAACGTAGGGGGACAGCAGAACAGAGGGGGACACGAAAGAAGAATGGAGGGGGACAGCAGCAGGACAGAGGGGGACACGGAGGAAAACTGGAGGGGGACAGCAGCAGAACAGAGGGGGACACGGAGGAAAACTGGAGAGGGACAGCAGAACGGAGGGGAACAGCAGAGCAGAGAGAGACACGGAGGAAAACTGGAGGGGGACAGCAGCAGAACAGAGGGAGACACGGAGGAAAACTGGAGGGGGACAGCAGCAGAATGGAGGGGGACAGACAGCAGCAGAACGGAGGGGGAGGATTCTCACTGTAACAAAGTGTAACACTAACCTGGAAGTTTGTCAATGTTGAGCAGGCGGAAACTCGCGGACCTCGTGGGCGGGAGGACTTGGACGAGGCTCAGCTCAGGAGAAGTCGGGCAGCTCGGAGTCGGGCTGCGCTGCTGGCAATGTACTGCAGCGGCTGCGGGAGTAGTCGGCGGCGGCCCTGAGACTGGCACTGATTGGGCACAGGCTGGATCCTTACCAGCAGTAAGTGTGGCTCTGTCTGGTGGGGATTAAAAACACATTTTATTTATGTTATAAAAGTGTTTTCTGTAAGAATTTTTAAATATGGACAAAATAAAGTATGAGGGGGACAGCAGAACGGAGGGGGACAGCAGAACAGAGGGGGACAGCAGAAGGGAGGCGGACACAGAGGAAGAACGGAGGGGGACAGCAGCAGAACAGAGGGGGACACGGAGGAAGAACGGAGGGGGCAGCAGAACAGAGGGGGGCAGCAGAACAGAGGGGGACAGCAGAACGGAGGGGGACAGCAGAACGGAGGGGGACAGCAGAACGGAGGGGGACAGCAGAACAGAGGGGGGCAGCAGAACAGAGGGGGGCAGCAGAACGGAGGGGGGCAGCAGAACGGAGGGGGACAGCAGAACGGAGGGGGACAGCAAACAGAGGGGGACAGCAGAACGGAGGGGGACAGCAGAACGGAGGGGGACAGCAGAACGGAGGGGGACAGCAGAACGGAGGGGGACACAGAGGAAGAACGGAGGGGGACAGCAGCAGAACAGAGGGGGACACGGAGGAAGAACGGAGGGGGACAGCAGAACAGAGGGGGACAGCAGAGCGGAGGGGGACAGCAGAACGGAGGGGGACAGCAGAACGGAGGGAGATAGCAGCAGAACAGAGGGGGACACGGAGGAAGAATGGAGGGGGACAGCAGCAGCAGAACAGAGGGGGACACGGAGGAAGAACGGAGGGGGACAGCAGAACGGAGGGGGACACGGAGGAAGAACGGAGGGGGACAGCAGAACGGAGGGGGACACGGAGGAAGAATGGAGGGGGACAGCAGAACGGAGGGGGACAGCAGAACAGAGGGGGACACGGAGGAAGAACGGAGGGGGACAGCAGAACGGAGGGGGACACGGAGGAAGAACGGAGGGGGACAGCAGAACAGAGGGGGACACGGAGGAAGAACGGAGGGGGCAGCAGAACAGAGGGGGACACGGAGGAAAACTGGAGGGGGACAGCAGCAGAATGGAGGGGGACACAGCAGAAGGGAGGGGGACATAGAGGAAAACTGGAGGGGGAAAGCAGCAGAATGGAGGGGGACGGAGGGGGACAGCAGTAGAACGGAGGGGGACAAAGTGAGATTGTAACAGATAGTACAGTACACTAACCTGTCCTGGAAGTTTGTCAGTGTCTGGCAGACTGGCACTGACTGCAGGTGGCCGCGGCAAACTTGTGGACCTCGTGGGCGGGAGGAGCCTGGAGGAGGACTCGGACGGACGACGAGGCTCACGCTGTCTGGCTGCACAGGACAGAGAGTGGCTCAGACTGTCACAGTCTGAGTGGTCACTGGCGTCACTGACTGGAGCTGGAGGAGGACTCGGAACGGACAACGAGGCTCAGGCTGGCTGGCTGTGCACAGGTGAGTGGCTCTGTCTGAGTCACGGTCACTCACTCTGTGCTGGCTCTGGCGGCTGCGGAGGGAGGCGCGCGCGCTGGTCTCATACTCAGCGTAGTGTGCGCCGGGCGGGTTCACTTCACTCACTGCCCATACTGACTGAGTGACAGGCCTCAGCTCAGCTGACGTCACTGGTTGCTAGACGCGGAGCGGCCCCTAGCCTAGCAACCAGACTGGCAGTGGCAGCCTGAGCCTGAGCCTTTATCATCAGTGTGCTGTGCTGTGAGATAAAATGATAAGGTGGTGGCGGCGGACAGGCGGACCGGATTGGTTTGCCTGGTCAGTCAGTGTGGTCACTCATTTTTTTTCATTCCGGGATGTCTGTATTGTCCCGGAATGAGCTGCCTGGGACACGGGACTAAAATCTCTAGAACGGGACGATCCCGGGCAATCCGGGACACGTGGGCACCCTAGTGGTAGAGCAGAAAGACGCACACTCCTCCAGGCTCTTCTTCTTACAACACCCCCCCCCCCACTCACCAGGAATCCTGACTGTGTGTATGGTAGCAGCTGAGCCGCCCCAGCGGAGAGAGATGATGACAGACACAGTCAGGCTGAGGCCGCAGCGGTGGGTGGAGGCGGAGCTAGCAGGAGGGAATTCAGTCACTGAACGAGTGGACGGTCTGGACCAGTCCATTGCGGCCGTGGCGCTGGGGGTGTTCTAAAAAACACCTAAAGGGAGCAGCCAGAGCCAGCAGGGATGCCCTTGGGATGATCGGACGGCGTCACCCGACTTGGGTGCCGAGCGCACCCCATATAGCGAAGTCACTCGACCACTGACACCCCCCAATGTGTGCTACCTGGGGCGGACCACCCCCCCGCCCCCCTATTGGTACGCCCCTGGCCCTGTGCCGTGACCAGCCGCTCCCCCGTGCATTCGTGATTCGTGGCGTCAGGGCCCGCAAACTCCGAAGAAACACCTGGAAAGATGTCAGCTGTCTGAGCGGTGTGTTGGTGCAGCTGCAGGGCTTCGTTCTAAGGTAAGTATTTCATAATGAGCTAGTATGCGATGCAGTGTGTGGTACTTTGGTTAATGGGAGCGAAGGGGAGTGTCATCACAACAGACTTGGCTCTTAAAGAAGCACACAGGCCTGAGGAAAATAACAGGTACTGGCCTTCACCTCACCCGCTGCAATGGGGAGGACATGGGCCGTAGCGCATCTCACTCCCACGTACAAGATACCCCTAGACCAGAGAGAGGGGGTGAGGCCGCTACACGAGCATACAAAATTTGCCCACGCAGGGGCAGTTTCTCTGTTGCGGCAACACACCGCAACAGGGCACAACATATAACACAGACAGTTTAACTTAACTTATACTATAACCCCAATTGTGGGGAGAGGGTCAGTTCAAGATAATCTGTGCTCAAATTGATATCGACAGGAGAAGACAGCATGAGAAAAGTTGGGTCAATAGACTAACAAACTAAAGATAAAGACATTGTCAATCTAGGCATTGGTCACTGCATCATTTGCCGTGCTACTATCATCTAGCCAACAACTCCACACCTTCTCAAATTTTTGTGGGCATCCCCTGTTCGAGTAGGTGGCTTTATATAGGGGCAAACTGGCATTCACTAGGCTTTTCCAGAATCTGACAGAGGGGGGAGACGATTGTTTCCAGTTCATCGTAGTGGCTTTGCGAGCATAATATAGTAACAGGGATATGAGTATTTTCCTGGCTCTGATCATTGGCAATTGTTCAACCAGCCCTAGCAGACAATATATAGGATCATAAGGGACACACGTCTTAGTGACCTTAGTAATCACCTGGAGCACTTCTTTCCAATAATGTACGATTGCTGGGCAAACACAAAAAATTTGGAAAAAGCCCCCCGGTTGAGAGGAGCAGCGCCAGCACGCCGGAGAATGCGCCGGTGACATCTGGTGCAACCTGTGAGGTGTGTAGTGAGCTCTATGTACAATTTTGTATTGGACCAATTTGTCCCTCGCTGAGACCAGAGTGGAGAAAGTCCCAAATCTCCCTCCAGTCATCCTCATCCAGCCCCGGAATGTCCTCCACCCATTTCCTGCGGAGGGAAGACAGCTCGGGGACAGCAGCAACCAGCAGGGATCCATAGAGCTGGGACGTGGGTTTCTCCAGGTCTTTTACCCGGAGGGTGGATTTCTAGCTCAGAGTATACCAATTCAACTGGTTGGCCTAAAAATTGACACCTGTAGGCATGGGCAATTTGAAGATATCTAAAATGGGCCCGTACAGGCACATTAAATTTGGCGCATGTGAAAGGGGGTGAGATCTCTGTTGGTGATAATATGTTTAAGGGTCAGCATTTTGTATTTGGCCCAGGCCTGTGGATCCGGGATAGTGTTGAAATGCGATAGGTTAGGATTCAGCCACAGGGGGGTGTGAGGAGACCAAGAGTTCGGCTGGGGTGCCCTCAGCGCCTCACCCGCCTTCCATGCCCGCAGAGTGGTACGCATCGAAGGGGTGAGATTGTGAGGCGTTTTAGGCCCCCTGAATAGCAACCCCTCCAGTGCCTCCAAAGACCCCACTATGGCTGCCTCCAACACCGTTGCAGAGTTGGTCAGGTCCGGCTGTAGTCACCAATGGGCGGTCACAAGCTGAGTGGCCAAGTAATACTTGTGGCAATTCAGGGAGAGCCAAGCCCCCACTGTCCACAGGCCTGGTCAAGGTGGTATATTTGAATTTAGGTGGCCTGGGCCCCCAAATAAAGGAGAGGAAGAGTTGCCTGAGGGAATTAAAGAAAACTTTAGTCAGCCATTGTGGGGAGTTCCGAAAAATGTATGTAAGTTTAGGGAGGACTTTCATCTTGAGAAGATTAATACGCCCAATGAGAGAAAGGGGAAGATTACTCCACATCTTTAGTTTGGTTTTAATGACTACCAAGACAACTGTTCAACCCACTGAAGTGGGAGAGAGGAGGGTGAGAAGGACCTGGCCCCCGCATCCACTGGAAATAACTGAGACTTGTGCCAGTTCACTCTCAACCCCGTGAAGGCGGAGAAGGCATCCATGATACTGAGTGCGCCCCGCAGAGAGTCACTAGCGTCATTTAAAAAAAGGAGCATATCATCCGCATAGAGAGCCACTCTCTCCTCCAGCCAGCCCACCCTAAGACCACAGACCTCGGCCGAGCTCCTGAGGGCTTCAGCAATAGGCTCCATGGCCAGGGCGAAGAGGGCCGGGGAGAGAGGGCATCCCTGCCTGGTGCCCCTCTGCAGGGGGAACGGAGGAGACAGGGAGCCATTCAGCTTAATGCATGCCGTGGGACCAGTATAGAGTGTGCGTATCCAACCTATAAATTTCAACGGGAATCCTATTCTTCTAAGCACCTCCCACAGATAGACCCACTCCAGTGTGTCGAATGCCTTTTCTACATCTAGGGAGGCAATGGTCCTAGTACCCTGGTTAGTATGGGGGGCATGAATATTAGAGAATAATCTACGTATATTAATGTCTGTAGACCTACCGGGCATAAAGCCCGTTTGATCAGAGTCAATCAGGGATTTTATTATTGCATTAAGTCTAGTGGCCAATAACTTGGTTAAAATTTTTAGATCACAGTTGAGAAGTGCGATTGGCCTGTAGGAGGCGCACAGCTTAGGGTCTTTATTAGGCTTTGGAATGAGAACGACATGGGCTTCTCTCATAGAGTCATAGAGGGTGGTAAGGAGTCTTGTTGCAAACAGGCTTGGAACATCTGAGCTAGTTTGGGGGCGAGTAATTCTGTGTGGGCCCTATAATACTCTATGGGCAGGCCATACGGCCCTGGGGTTTTACCTGCCGGGAAAGACTTAATGGCCAGTGTAACCTCTTCTGGAGTGATCTCCGAGACAAGGAGTTGCCTCTCCGTGTCAGAGAGCCATCCCAGGGCTAGCGTGTCCAGTAGAGAGATCATAGGTGCAGGGTCAAACCAGTCAGGGAGCGAGGAAACATACAGAGAGGTATAAAACGTGGTGAATGCAGACAGGATATCCTCCTGAGAGGTGACTGAAATGCCATCTGTCGTGAGGATTTCCGATATAACCGCTGAGGGCCTGTCCTGCTGTGTTAGCAGCGCTAGTAGTTTGCTATTTTTGTCTCCATGTTCAAAGTAGTCCTGTCTGCTACCTTGTATACCAAGCCTAGTGGTATCTGAAACATAGAGATGTAGTTCTCGCCTAAGCGATGAAAGATGCTCAAAATTGGGGACCGTTGCCGAGGCTGAATACTGATTCAAGGCCTCGTCCACCTTACGCTGCAGGGCAGAGACCCTGTCTCCCAGCTCCGCCTTCACCGCCGCTACAGCCGAGATATACTGACCCCTGCTGTGAGCCTTGGAGGCATCCCAGGTCATCTCCAGGGAGGCCGACCCCGCATTGTGTGCCCAATATTCCCCCAAGGGAGAAAAAAACTCTGTCATGGACTGCCTCGTTATTAATCCAATGGGGTTGTAACCTCCAAAGGGCTTTGTTCCGTGACCTGGTGGTCCTAATGGTCAATTTAAGTGGGTGGTGGTCAGAGAGGCCAGAGGGAAGGTAACATGCCTCTTGAATGTTAGCCAGCATGGTGGTATTGGCAAAAGCCAGATCAATGCGGCAGGAGGTTCGAAATGTGGTTGAAAAGCATGAATACATTCTATCATGGGGGTGAAGCCACCTCCATGCCTCCTGGAACTCTGTGGTCTGAGCCCACATTCCGAGATCAGAATTAAAAGTAGATTGGGGAGAAGGCCTGTCCAGGTCACGGGACAGTGTAGCATTAAAATCTCCCATGAACAGAACCTGTGCTGGGCAATGCGGAGCCAGCCTCTCATAGAGTGTACAGAATCTGTATCTGGCTCGGAGGAGGCAGATAGACATTCACAATAACATACTTCTTGTTATAAACACTCAACACTACCATAACAAATTTCCCCTGGGGATCCAGATGAACATCATGAATTACACAAGGTACGCGTTTGCTAATCAGTATAGACACCCCTCGAGAATACGAAGAATAGGTCGCATGAAGCGCCCTTTGCACCCAGGGTTTTTTCAGAGCCAGAACCTTGCTACCAGTTAAATGCATCTCCTGCAGCAGCACTATGTGGGGATTGTGCAGTTTCAAATATTGGAATAACAGTGATCTTTTAAATTTTGAGTTAAGCCCCTTGACGTTCCACGACAAAATGGTCAGTAACTCAGCATCCGGGGGAGCCATCATGGAACACCAGGGGGAAACAGGAGCAGGATGAGCCCATCAAACCAACACATGTAAGTAAACCCAACATTGGCACATATATTCAGTAGGGTCAGAGACCAATAAAGCAATTGAGCAACACAGTATTTATCCAGATCTTCATAACAAATAAACCCCTCTCCCCAGAACATACAACACCCTACCCAGACATCATACAAACCTAGCTCAAAGGCCAAAAAAATAGGCCAAAGAACCATAAAAACTGATGCAGGGTTTCGTCCCATAACTGAAAAAAACATAGAATCCTTAGGTCACTGGGACCTCAAGAAGTCGGCCTGTAGGACCGTAGGTGGAGGAGCACTCTCTGGGGAAGTCTGTCTCGGCTTTGGGTGGGGGATCCAAAGTGTGGGAAGGGAGACAAGGGACAACCGGGGTCGTCTCGGTTCAAGGGTGGGGCAATTCAGTAGTTGCTGTTGGAGCTCCTTAGGCAGGAGTAAGCGGCAGTCTAGCCAGCAAAAGTCATCTGATATGCAAATGGAATAAAGGTGGAATTCAGCAGGGAGAAAAAGGACTGGGGACAGAAAAGGGGAAGTGCTGGGATTCACCAGGAAACAAGAGGCAGTCCTGTTGAAGGAATAAGTGGTAGGCAGCTGCTTCCTGCTGGATGTAGTCGACCATGGGTCCTCGGCCTTGTGTAGTTAGCGGGTGTCCAGCCACGCCGCCGCAGCCTCCGGGGTGTCAAAGAAACGAGTGTTGTTGCCATCAGTGATCCGCAGTCTGCTGGGATACAACAGGCCAAAGCGTATTCCCTTCTCCCGGAGCCGGGGTTTCACATCAGTAAAAGACTTGTGACGTTGCTGTACCTCCTGAGAGAAATCTGGGAAAAAGAGCAGTCTGGTATTCTCATATTTAATTTCAGGCATGGCACGTGCCGCCGCCAGAATGCGATCCCGGTCACGGTAATCGAGCAGTCGTAGCAGGAAGGGGCGTGGAGGGGCCCCAGGTCTCGGAGGGAGCGGTGGAACCCTGTGGGCTCTTTCCACTACAAAAGTAGACGGCATGTTACCCAGGTCAAACAGAGTGGTCAGTAACTGTTCAGTAAATTCAGCAGGTCTAGGGCCCTCAGCCCTCTCGGGCAATCCAAGTATGCGGATGTTGTTCCGCCTGAGGTGGTTCTCAGTGTCTATTGTGCGCTCTTGGAGCGCTTTCACTTGGAGCTGCAGGGCCCGCACCTCCTTGGAGTCTGACCGGACCGTATCCTCCACCGTGGAGACCCTGTCCTCCACCTCCGCGATGTGGGAGCGAAATTTATCCATATCCTGATGGATGAGACCGACATCCACTGTCAAGAAGTCGATCTTAGTTGTCAGAGCTTCCTTGCAGAATGTGATGGCCGCCAGGATCTCCACTCCCGTGGGGGCCGCCACCACCCCCGACGCCGCGGCCGTCTGTGTACTGGCCTCCATCCCAGCCGCGGACCGCGGTGCAGACGAAGCAGCCACTGGCGGGGGGTATGAGGAGCCTTTGGACCCTTGGGTTTGGAATAGCGGGTCCTAGGGTGGCCCATCCAAGCTTCACCCCGAGATGGAGGAGAGTTCAGAGGGGCCCGTGGGCAGGGGGCTCGGTCCAGGGAGCAGGATGGAGGCTGTAGCAATGATGATGTGAAGAGGTGCAGGTACAGGAGTGAAACTGCCCCCTCAGCAGTGATGTGGAACAGTCAATCTCCCCCAAGGATCACAGGAGGAGGGAAGGGATGACTGGCTTACAATGCCCGGAGGATGCAGCTGGTTCCGCAGGCCGCAAGATGGTGTCAGGTGTGGGTGTGGGGAAGCAGCCCTCCGAGATCCTCAGGCGTACTGCCAAATCCCCCCCACCAGACGGATGGTGCTCCAGGTGGACGTGGATAATCGCCGCTCGTCCCGCGGATCAGAGTAATTGAGGACGGAGGATGTGGGAAGTGCGGTAGGCCGCAAGATGGCGGCAGGCCGCGGGTGTGGGAAATCAGCCCTCCGAGATCCCCAGGTGGCCTCAGCACAGTCCCAGACCACCCTCCCTGCAGCTGGTGCCCCAGGCGGATGTGGATGGATCACCTCTCGTCCTGCGGATCGCGGCAATCGAGCACGGAGGATGCGGGAAGGCCGGTAGACCGCAAGATGGCGGCGGGTCCCAGGAGTACGGAGCCGACCACGGGCTCGGTAGCGGCACGATCGGTCGGTCAGGGCCTGAAATTCAAGCTGGGGCCGAGGCAGGGGATGTTCAGGAACCCGCAGGGCAAGTTTGGGGGCTCATCGGATCAGTGGGTGCTCAGGATGGCAGTGGATGGAGTCAGGATATGTGGAGCTCCACAGCAACACGTCTATCTCAGTCTACATCCAGACACGCCCCCCAGATCAAATATCTTTAGACAGGAAGTGCCCCTCCCTATATAACCCCTCCCATACAGGAAGCACATCAGTTTTGTAGCAAGCACTGAGTCCTCAAAGAAAGAGGGGAGGGACCTCTGTGTCCCATGATGTACTCAAAGAAAGGGATTTTACAGGTAAGTATGACAAAAAAATCCTATTTTATTTTTCATACATCATGGGACACAGAGTCAGGCTAATATTCATTACCTGCTGATGTCCCAGAGCAATAGCCTTGAGGGAAGGGATACACCCTGCCAAATAATAATAGCCATCAGAACTTTATACGGCAGCCTGCAGTACACTGCAATCCTCGGCTGACCAAACATCCACTTGATAAAATCTTGTGAACGTATGCACTGAAGACCAGGTAGCAGCCTTACAAATCTGAGCCACAGATACCTGATGGCTAAAAGCCCAGGAGGTTCCTACACCCCTGGTAGAATGAGCTCTCACCCGAAAGGGTGGAGCTTTATGTTTCAGACCATAGGTCTGAATGATCAATTGACGGACCCAATTGGCAATGGAAGCTTTGGAAGCTGTCTGCTCTTTCTTGGGTTCTTTTGGTAAAACCAAAAAAAATGTCTGATCCTCGGATCTAGACAAATAAACCTTGACTGCCCGGACAACGTCCAAAGAATGCAGTCGCCTCTCTTCTGGTGAATGAGGCGGAGAAAAAAAAGAAGGCAAAATAATGTCCTGATTTAAATGAAAGGCCGACACCACCTTTGGCAAAAAGGATGGAACAGGTCGTAGCACGACTCTGTCATAGTGAAGGATCAAGTACGGTTCCCTGCATGACAGGGCCGCCAACTCCGACACCCTCCTAGCTGAGGTGATAGCCATCAGGAAGGCTAGCTTGCGTGACAGCAAGTCTAATGGAATTTCCTTAATAGGTTCAAATGGTTGCTTCTGTAGCACAGACAGTACAAAATCCAAGTCGAAAGAACACATCGGTGACCCAATAGGGGGAAGCAAACGAGTTGCCCCCTGCATAAAGGTTCGGATCAGTGAATGGGAGGCTAGAGGCCTATGGAATAGGCCTCTAGCCTGATAGGGCCCAAACTTGACCTCTGGTTGTACTCAAAGCCAATTTGATTTCTACAGCTGACTGTAGAAAAGAGAGAATTCTCCCAATCACGTATTTTCGTGGATGCCATCTTTTGGCTTCACACCAAGCAATATAAGTCTTCCAGACTTTATGATAGATTTTTCTAGTGACAGCTTTTCTAGCATTCACTAGGGTAGATATCACTGGTCCCGAGATGCCTCGGTCCTTTAATAACCTGGCTTCAATAGCCATGCCATCAAATTTAGAGACTGTAAATTGGGGTGGAATATAGGACCTTGAGACAGTAGGTCGGGGTGCTGTGGGAGCGTCCATAGTCCGTCTTTTGTCAGTCTGACAATCTCCGGGAACCAGGGCCTTCTGGGCCAGGCTTGTTCTACCAGAATGACTGGGACCCCCCCTCTCCGAATCCTGCGCAACAAAAGTGGAAGGAGAGGGATCGGAGGGAAAGCATAAACCAGGGAGTACTGGTTCCATGGAACTATCAGAGCGTCTGCTCCAATTGCCAGATGATCTCTTGTCTGAGAGACAAACTGTTGTAGTTTGTTGTTGAATCTGGATGCCAGTAGGTTAACCTCTGGCCATCCCTAATGTTGGCAAATTTCCTGGAACAACTCTGGGTGTAGGGACCATTCCCCCGGGCAAATCTGGTAGCGGCTGAGATAAGCTGCCTTCCAGTTTTCTACTCCCGTGATATGGACTGCCGATATAATCGGCACATGTCTTTCGGCCCAGGCAAGTATGTAGTTCACCTCCTTTAGAGCTGAACGACTCCTGGTATGGCCTTGGTGGTTTATATAGGCCACTGCAGTGGCATTATAGGACTGGATTCTGATAGGGTAGTCCTGTAGCTTCAGCGTCCAGGAGTGTAGGGCCAGACATACTGCCCGTAATTCCAGGACGTTTATGGGCAGGATCTATTCTGTTCCTGACCATCTCCTCTAGGGTCGCTCCTCAGACTGAGAGACTGGTATCTGTAGTCAGTACTTTCCAGGTTCTGATGCTGCAGCCACCAATTTAGGCTTAAGGATACCTGAGGGGATAAGCACATTGGATAATCCAGGGCTTTTCTTCCCCTGTTCCAAGTCAACAAAATTATTTGTTGTAAGGCTGGATTCACACTTATGCATTTTTAATGCTTTTTGCATTTTGCAAATTTGCACTACAGAACGTGTTCCATAGGAAACCATGTTAAATGGACTGTAGTGCAAATCTGCAAAATGCAAAAAACACTAAAACTACATAGGTGTGAATCCAGCCTGAGGGCCTGGAATGGAACTGGGCGTAGGGCACTGCCTCGAAAGAGGATACCATCCTTCCTAGAAGGCTCATACAGAGCCGAATGGAGGGTTGTCTGGTGCCCCTTATCTGATGTACCTGATTCTTCAGGGCACAGATCCTTATGGGTGGTAAGAATACTCTTGCTTGGACCGTGTTTAGGATCAAACCTAGATACTTTAAATTCTGAGCTGGTCTCAAGTTTGACTTTTCGGTATTTATGATCCAGCCTAAGCTCTTTAAATACCGTACTGTGTGTATTATGCTCTGTTCTAGAGCCTGTACTCTGAGCAGGAGGTCGTCCAGGTACCTGAGCACCAGAATCCCTTGGTTCTTAAAAAGCCCAGTACTGGTGCTAGGACCTTTGTAAATACCCGTGGGGCTATAGCCAGTCCGAAGGGTAGAGCCACAAACTGAAATTGACATTCCTCTACTGTAAAACGTAGGAACCTCTGGTTAGGCTGAAAAATAGGTATGTGTAACTACGCATCTTTTATATCGATGGAGGCTAGGAAGTCTCCCCTCTGAAGTGAGGTTACTACTGAGCGGACAGACTCCATTTGAAAGGATTGTTTCGTTAGATACTTGTTCAGGGATCTTAGGTCCAAAATGGGCCTGGTGTCCCTGTTTGATTTCTGAACTGTAAACAGGTTTGAGTAAAACCCTGTGCCCCTTTCGAGTATCGGAACCTCTACAATTACTCTTTGATGCACTAGGTGATGTAGTGCTTGGAGTAACAAGTTTCTTTTTAGAGGATCCGAGGGGATGCTGGATCTTAAAAACCTCTGGGGGGGCATCCCCCGCAACTCCAGCCTGTAACCGTGAGATATAAATGAGGTGACCCATTCGTCCTGAATTGTTGTTTTTCAAATGTCCGCAAAGTCCAGCAACCTTCCCCCCACTCGATGGAGTGGGGGCGTCCCCTCAAAAGGAGGGCTTGGTGCTGGGTTTAGAAGAATTTTGAACCAAGGGCTTTTTCTGGCCCTGGCCTTGTGGCTTGCCCCTGGCCTTAGCGCCCGGTGGGCGGTGGAACCGCCCTGACGCTGAGACATTTGAGGAGGCAGTCCCTTAAGTTTTAAATGAGGGACGTCTGGTGCTTTTCTTCACAGGAAGTAGAGAACGCTTCCCTTCGGATTTTTTTTTTATATATTTGTCCAAGTGATCACCGAATAAATATTCCCCATGAAAGGGAAAACCTGCTAATAACTTTTTACAAGGAAGCTCGGCTGACCAGTTCTTTAGCCATAAAAGTCTGCGTATATGTACAGACATGAGAGCCAGACAAGAAACCTGCTGTATAGTTACATAGTTACATACATAGTAGGTGAGGTTGAAAAAAGACACAAGTCCATCAAGTCCAGCCTATGTGTGTGATTATATGTCAGTATTACCTCTGTATGTTGTGGTCGTTCAGGTGCTTATCTAATAGTTTCTTGAAACCATCGATGCCCCCTGCTGAGACCACTGCCTGTGGAAGGGAATTCCACATCCTTGCCGCTCTTACAGTAAAGAACCCTCTACGTAGTTTAAGGTTAAACCTCTTTTCTTCTAATTTTAATGAGTGGCCACGTGTCTTGTTAAACTCCCTTCCGCGAAAAAGTTTTATCCTTATTGTGGGGTCACCAGTATGGTATTTGTAAATTGAAATCATATCCCCTCTCAAGCGTCTCTTTTCCAGAGAGAATAAGTTCAGTGCTAGCAACCTTTCCTTATAACTAATATCCTCCAGACCCTTTATTAGCTTTGTTGCCCTTTTTTTCACTCTCTCCATTTCCAGTACATCCTTCCTGAGGACTGGTGCCCAGAACTGGACAGCATACTCCAGGTGTGGTCGGAGGTTCTCCCCCCAGTGTATAAATTGCATTTGTATTTTTTGCCACCCAAATGCATTATTTTAAATTTTTCTATATTGAACCTCATTTGCCATGTATTTGCCCACCCCATTAATTTGTTCAGATCTTTTTGCAAGGTTTCCACATCCTGCGGAGAAGTTATTGCCCAGCTTAGCTTAGTATCGTCTGCAAATACAGAGATTGCACTGCTTACCCCATCCTCCAGGATGTTTATGAACAAATTAAATAGGATTGGTCCCAGCACAGAACCCTGGGGGACCCCACTACCCACCCCTGACCGTTCCGAGTACTCCCCATTTATCACCACCCTCTGAACTCGCCCTTGTAGCCAGTTTTCAATCCATGTATTCACCCTATGGTCAATGCCAACGCAACTTATTTTGTACAGTAAATGTTTATGGGGAACTATGTCAAATGCTTTTGCAAAATTCAGATACACCACGTCTACGGGCCTTCCTTTATCTAGATGGCAACTCACCTCCTCATAGTAGGATAATAGATTGGTTTGGCAAGAACGATTCTTCATGAATCCATGTTGATTACTGCTAATGATACCGTTCTCATTACTAAAATCTTGTATATAGTCCCTTATCATCCCCTCCAAGAGCTTACATACTATTGATGTTAGGCTAACTGGTCCGTAATTCCCAGGGATGTATTTTGGGCACTTTTTAAATATTGGTGCTACATTGGCTTTTCTCCAATCAGCTGGTACCATTCCAGTCAGTAGACTGTCAGTAAAAGTTAGGAACAATGGTCTGGCAATTACTTGACTGAGTTCCCTAAGTACCCTCGGGTGCAAGCCATCTGGTCCCGGTGATTTATTAATGTTAAGTTTCCCAAGTATGATTTTAATTCTGTCCTCTGTTAACCATGGAGGTGCTTCCTGTGATGTGTCATGAGGATAGACACTGCAGTTTTGGTTACTGAAGCCCCCCGATTCCCTCGTGAAGACTGAGGAGAAGAATAAATTCAATACCTTTATCATCTCCCCATCCTTTGTAACCAGGTGTCCTTCCTCATTCTTTATGGGGCCAATATGGTCTGTCCTCCCTTTTTTACTGTTTACATACTTAAAGAATTTCATGGGATTTATTTTGCTCTCCTCCGCTATGTGTCTTTCATGTTCTATCTTAGCCACCCTAATTACAACCTTACATTTCTTGTTGCATTCTTTATAAATTCTGAATGCTGATGATGATCCCTCAACCTTGTATTTTTTAAAGGCCTTCTCTTTTGCTTTTATATGCATTTTTACATTGGAGTCAAGCCATCCAGGATTTTTGCTCACTCTTTTAAATGTATTACCCAATGGGATGCATTGGCTAATGCCCTTATTTAATATGCTCTTAAAGCAAACCCATCTCTCCTTCGTGTTCTTTGTTCCTAAGATTTTATCCCAATTTATGCCTTCTAGCAAGGTTCGTAGTTTAGGGAAGTTGGCTCTTTTGAAATTCAGTGTCTTTGTATTCCCCTTATGTTTCCTATTTGTGTGATTTATACTGAAGCCAATTGACCTGTGATTGCTGTTACCTAAATTGCCCCGTATTTATCCGTGATCAGGTCTGTATTGTTGGTAATCAGTAGATCCAGTAATGCTTTATTTCTAGTTGGTGTGTCTACCATCTGATCCATAAAATTGTCCTGCAAGATATTTAGGAACTGGTGAGCCTTAGATGAATGCGTGGTTCCCTCCACCCAGTCTAAGTCTGGATAATTAAAATCCCCCATTATGATAACACTTCCCATCCTTGCTGCTAATCCCATCCTTGTATAGAATCCTTTAAAGTGGTTGTAAACCCACTTTTTAAACAAAGACCTACAGGTAAGCCTAGATTAAGGCTTACCTGTAGGTGCATGAAATATCTCCTTAACCTACACGGTTAAGGAGATATTTGTATGTAAATGCGGCAACGCTGACGTCACCCCATTCACAAATTCGGCTAGGTCGCAACATTCGACGACGTAGCCGAATTCGACAGCTCACGCGCGCACGCGCGGAGTCACGTCTTCGCCGCTCCGGCCAATCACAGCGCCGGAGCGGCGCTGTGATTGGCTGCAGCGGCGATACCCGGAAGTAACATTCCGGCTATTGCCGCAGCGATGGATGCGGCTAGAGGAGGGACACGGACGACTTCGGGGGCCCCGATCGAAGGTAAGTGGTACATAATGAGCTAGTATGCTAGTCATACTAGCTCATTATAGCTTTGTCTTGCAGGTTAGTAAAAAAAAAAAAAAAAGATAAAAGGGTTTACAACCACTTTAAGGCATCAACAGCAAAACACAGCGCTCGAGAAATATCTGTCTTATCTTCAGGCAAATCATCCTCCTGGTTAGGCCTATTAGGCCTTTTGATCCGATCCTTTACGGACTGGCAAATACCAATTTCTCCAACAGCTGGCTGTATAGCTGCACTAGTCAAAGAAAAGGAAGCCCTTAATAATAACTCAAATTTCTTGTCAACAGGGTCTTTTAGGCCCTGTGCACTATCTACCGGACAAGTTAATTTCTTATTTAACCACATCAATACTGGGCACTTTAGCCCCCTTCCTTCCCAGACCAATTTTCAGCTTTCAGCGCTCTCGCATTTTCAATGACAATTGCGCGGTCATGCTACACTGTACCCAAATGAAATTGTTATCATTTTGTTCACACAAATAGAGATTTCTATATGTGGTATTTATTCACGACTACGTTTTTAATTTTTTGCGATATACGCGAAAAAAGAGCGGAAATTTGGAAAAAAATATATATTTTCGTCTTTCTGTTTTTTTAAAAATCCAATAAAATCGAATTTTGTTATAAATTTAAGCCAAAATGTATTCTACTACATGTTTTTGGTAAAAAAAAATCCGTTAAGTGTATAATAATTGGTTTGTGTGATCACGGACATATGTACGCAAATGATCATGTACAGATGTGCGCAGGTGATCACGGACATATGTGTGCAAATGATCATTGGGACATATGATTTTACTGTCACATATGTGGGGGACAGGTGTTTTTACTATGTGGGGACATGTGTGTGTGTGGGGATATGTATTTTGGGGACATGTATTTTGGGGACATATATTTTGGGGACATGTTTGTGTTTTACACTATGTGGGGACACTAGGCTGGTGATCAGTGAGTAAAAAGCTGAAAAAAACATCTCATACTCACTGATCACCAGCCAGCTGCAGCGATCCGCTCTCCTCTCCTTACCGACGACTTCTGTGGGAGGAGAGGAGAGCTGATTGCCTAGCAACCGGCTCTCTGTTTACATCACATGATGGCTGTGATTGGACACGGCCGTCATGTGATCAGGAGGGGGGAGACGATTGTTTCCAGTTCATCGTAGTGGCTTTGCGAGCATAATATAGTAACAGGGATATGAGTATTTTCCTGGCTCTGATCATTGGCAATTGTTCAACCAGCCCTAGCAGACAATATATAGGATCATAAGGGACACACGTCTTAGTGACCTTAGTAATCACCTGGAGCACTTCTTTCCAATAATGTACGATTACTGGGCAAACACAAAAAATGTGGAAAAAGCCCCCCGGTTGAGGGGAGCAGCGCCAGCACGCCGGAGAATGTGCCGGTGACATCTGGTGCAACCTGTGAGGTGTGTAGTGAGCTCTATGTACAATTTTATATTGGACCAATTTGTCCCTCGCTGAGACCAGAGTGGAGAAAGTCCCAAATCTCCCTCCAGTCATCCTCATCCAGCCCCGGAATGTCCTCCACCCATTTCCTGCGGAGGGAAGACAGCTCGGGGACAGCAGCAACCAGCAGGGATCCATAGAGCTGGGACGTGGGTTTCTCCAGGTCTTTTACCCGGAGGGTGGATTTCTAGCTCAGAGTATACCAATTCAACTGGTTGGCCTAAAAATTGACACCTGTAGGCATGGGCAATTTGAAGATATCTAAAATGGGCCCGTACAGGTACATTAAATTTGGCGCATAAAATGTGAAAGGGGGTGAGATCTCTGTTGGTGATAATATGTTTAAGGGTCAGCATTTTGTATTTGGCCCAGGCCTGTGGATCCGGGATAGTGTTGAAATGCGATAGGTTAGGATTCAGCCACAGGGGGGTGTGAGGAGACCAAGAGTTCGGCTGGGGTGCCCTCAGTGCCTCACCCGCCTTCCATGCCCGCAGAGTGGTACGCATCGAAGGGGTGAGATTGTGAGGCGTTTTAGGCCCCCTGAATAGCAACCCCTCCAGTGCCTCCAAAGACCCCACTATGGCTGCCTCCAACACAGTTGCAGAGTTGGTCAGGTCCGGCTGTAGTCACCAATGGGCGGTCACAAGCTGAGTGGCCAAGTAATACTTGTGGCAATCAGGGAGAGCCAAGCCCCCACTGTCCACAGGCCTGGTCAAGGTGGTATATTTGAATTTAGGTGGCCTGGGCCCCCAAATAAAGGAGAGGAAGAGTTGCCTGAGGGAATTAAAGAAAACTTTAGTCAGCCATTGTGGGGAGTTCCGAAAAATGTATGTAAGTTTAGGGAGGACTTTCATCTTGAGAAGATTAATACGCCCAATGAGAGAAAGGGGAAGATTACTCCACATCTTTAGTTTGGTTTTAATGACTACCAAGACAACTGTTCAACCCACTGAAGTGGGAGAGAGGAGGGTGAGAAGGACCTGGCCCCCGCATCCACTGGAAATAACTGAGACTTGTGCCAGTTCACTCTCAACCCCGTGAAGGCGGAGAAGGCATCCATGATACTGAGTGCGCCCCGCAGAGAGTCACTAGCGTCATTTAAAAAAAGGAGCATATCATCCGCATAGAGAGCCACTCTCTCCTCCAGCCAGCCCACCCAAAGACCACAGACCTCGGCCGAGCTCCTGAGGGCTTCAGCAATAGGCTCCATGGCCAGGGCGAAGAGGGCCGGGGAGAGAGGGCATCCCTGCCTGGTGCCCCTCTGCAGGGGGAACGGAGGAGACAGGGAGCCATTCAGCTTAATGCATGCCGTGGGACCAGTATAGAGTGTGCGTATCCAACCTATAAATTTCAACGGGAATCCTATTCTTCTAAGCACCTCCCACAGATAGACCCACTCCAGTGTGTCGAATGCCTTCTCTACATCTAGGGAGGCAATGGTCCTAGTACCCTGGTTAGTATGGGGGGCATGAATATTAGAGAATAATCTACGTATATTAATGTCTGTAGACCTACCGGGCATAAAGCCCATTTGATCAGAGTCAATCAGGGATTTTATTATTGCATTAAGTCTAGTGGCCAATAACTTGGTTAAAATTTTTAAATCACAGTTGAGAAGTGCGATTGGCCTGTAGGAGGCGCACAGCTTAGGGTCTTTATTAGGCTTTGGAATGAGAACGACATGGGCTTCTCTCATAGAGTCATAGAGGGTGGTAAGGAGTCTTGTTGCAAACAGGCTTGGAACATCTGAGCTAGTTTGGGGGCGAGTAATTCTGTGTGGGCCCTATAATACTCTATGGGCAGGCCATACGGCCCTGGGGTTTTACCTGCCGGGAAAGACTTAATGGCCAGTGTAACCTCTTCTGGAGTGATCTCCGAGACAAGGAGTTGCCTCTCCGTGTCAGAGAGCCATCCCAGGGCTAGCGTGTCCAGTAGAGAGATCATAGGTGCAGGGTCAAACCAGTCAGGGAGCGAGGAAACATACAGAGAGGTATAAAACGTGGTGAATGCAGACAGGATATCCTCCTGAGAGGTGACTGAAATGCCATCTGTCGTGAGGATTTCCGATATAACCGCTGAGGGCCTGTCCTGCTGTGTTAGCAGCGCTAGTAGTTTGCTATTTTTGTCTCCATGTTCAAAGTAGTCCTGTCTGCTACCTTGTATACCAAGCCTAGTGGTATCTGAAACATGGAGATGTAGTTCTCGCCTAAGCGATGAAAGATGCTCAAAATTGGGGACCGTTGCCGAGGCTGAATACTGATTCAAGGCCTCGTCCACCTTACGCTGCAGGGCAGAGACCCTGTCTCCCAGCTCCGCCTTCACCGCCGCTACAGCCGAGATATACTGACCCCTGCTGTGAGCCTTGGAGGCATCCCAGGTCATCTCCAGGGAGGCCGACCCCGCATTGTGTGCCCAATATTCCCCCAAGGGAGAAAAAAACTCTGTCATGGACTGCCTCGTTATTAATCCAATGGGGTTGTAACCTCCAAAGGGCTTTGTTCCGTGACCTGGTGGTCCTAATGGTCAATTTAAGTGGGTGGTGGTCAGAGAGGCCAGAGGGAAGGTAACATGCCTCTTGAATGTTAGCCAGCATGGTGGTATTGGCAAAAGCCAGATCAATGCGGCAGGAGGTTCGAAATGTGGTCGAAAAGCATGAATACATTCTATCATGGGGGTGAAGCCACCTCCATGCCTCCTGGAACTCTGTGGTCTGAGCCCACATTCCGAGATCAGAATTAAAAGTAGATTGGGGAGAAGGCCTGTCCAGGTCACGGGACAGTGTAGCATTAAAATCTCCCATGAACAGAACCTGTGCTGGGCAATGCGGAGCCAGCCTCTCATAGAGTGTACAGAATCTGTATCTGGCTCGGAGGAGGCAGATAGACATTCACAATAACATACTTCTTGTTATAAACACTCAACACTACCATAACAAATTTCCCCTGGGGATCCAGATGAACATCATGAATTACACAAGGTACGCGTTTGCTAATCAGTATAGACACCCCTCGAGAATACGAAGAATAGGTCGCATGAAGCGCCCTTTGCACCCAGGGTTTTTTCAGAGCCAGAACCTTGCTACCAGTTAAATGCATCTCCTGCAGCAGCACTATGTGGGGATTGTGCAGTTTCAAATATTGGAATAACAGTGATCTTTTAAATTTTGAGTTAAGCCCCCTGACGTTCCACGACAAAATGGTCAGTAACTCAGCATCCGGGGGAGCCATCATGGAACACCAGGGGGAAACAGGAGCAGGATGAGCCCATCAAACCAACACATGTAAGTAAACCCAACATTGGCACATATATTCAGTAGGGTCAGAGACCAATAAAGCAATTGAGCAACACAGTATTTATCCAGATCTTCATAACAAATAAACCCCTCTCCCCAGAACATACAACACCCTACCCAGACATCATACAAACCTAGCTCAAAGGCCAAAAAAATAGGCCAAAGAACCATAAAAACTGATGCAGGGTTTCGTCCCATAACTGAAAAAAACATAGAATCCTTAGGTCACTGGGACCTCAAGAAGTCGGCCTGTAGGACCGTAGGTGGAGGAGCACTCTCTGGGGAAGTCTGTCTCGGCTTTGGGTGGGGGATCCAAAGTGTGGGAAGGGAGACAAGGGACAACCGGGGTCGTCTCGGTTCAAGGGTGGGGCAATTCAGTAGTTGCTGTTGGAGCTCCTTAGGCAGGAGTAAGCGGCAGTCTAGCCAGCAAAAGTCATCTGATATGCAAATGGAATAAAGGTGGAATTCAGCAGGGAGAAAAAGGACTGGGGACAGAAAAGGGGAAACAAGAGGCAGTCCTGTTGAAGGAATAAGTGGTAGGCAGCTGCTTCCTGCTGGATGTAGTCGACCATGGGTCCTCGGCCTTGTGTAGTTAGCGGGTGTCCAGCCACGCCGCCGCAGCCTCCGGGGTGTCAAAGAAACAAGTGTTGTTGCCATCAGTGATCCGCAGTCTGCTGGGATACAACAGGCCAAAGCGTATTCCCTTCTCCCGGAGCCGGGGTCTCACATCAGTAAAAGACTTGTGACGTTGCTGTACCTCCTGAGAGAAATCTGGGAAAAAGAGCAGTCTGGTATTCTCATATTTAATTTCAGGCATGGCACGTGCCGCCGCCAGAATGCGATCCCGGTCACGGTAATCGAGCAGTCGTAGCAGGAAGGGGCGTGGAGGGGCCCCAGGTCTCGGAGGGAGCGGTGGAACCCTGTGGGCTCTTTCCACTACAAAAGTAGACGGCATGTTACCCAGGTCAAACAGAGTGGTCAGTAACTGTTCAGTAAATTCAGCAGGTCTAGGGCCCTCTCGGGCAATCCAAGTATGCGGATGTTGTTCCGCCTGAGGTGGTTCTCAGTGTCTATTGTGCGCTCTTGGAGCGCTTTCACTTGGAGCTGCAGGGCCCGCACCTCCTTGGAGTCTGACCGGACCGTATCCTCCACCGTGGAGACCCTGTCCTCCACCTCCGCGATGTGGGAGCGAAATTTATCCATATCCTGATGGATGAGACCGACATCCACTGTCAAGAAGTCGATCTTAGTTGTCAGAGCTTCCTTGCAGAATGTGATGGCCGCCAGGATCTCCACTCCCGTGGGGGCCGCCGCCACCCCCGACGCCGCGGCCGTCTGTGTACTGGCCTCCATCCCAGCCGCGGACCGCGGTGCAGACGAAGCAGCCACTGGCGGGGGGGTATGAGGAGCCTTTGGACCCTTGGGTTTGGAATAGCGGGTCCAGGGTGGCCCATCCAAGCTTCACCCCGAGATGGAGGAGAGTTCAGAGGGGCCCGTGGGCAGGGGGCTCGGTCCAGGGAGCAGGATGGAGGCTGTAGCAATGATGATGTGAAGAGGTGCAGGTACAGGAGTGAAACTGCCCCCTCAGCAGTGATGTGGAACAGTCAATCTCCCCCAAGGATCACAGGAGGAGGGAAGGGATGACTGGCTTACAATGCCCGGAGGATGCAGCTGGTTCCGCAGGCCGCAAGATGGTGGCGGGTGTGGGTGTGGGGAAGCAGCCCTCCGAGATCCTCAGGCGTACTGCCAAATCCCCCCCACCAGACGGATGGTGCTCCAGGTGGACGTGGATAATCGCCGCTCGTCCCGCGGATCAGAGTAATTGAGGACGGAGGATGTGGGAAGTGCGGTAGGCCGCAAGATGGCGGCAGGCCGCGGGTGTGGGAAATCAGCCCTCCGAGATCCCCAGGTGGCCTCAGCACAGTCCCAGACCACCCTCCCTGCAGCTGGTGCCCCAGGCGGATGTGGATGGATCACCTCTCGTCCTGCGGATCGCGGCAATCGAGCACGGAGGATGCGGGAAGGCCGGTAGACCGCAAGATGGCGGCGGGTCCCAGGAGTACGGAGCCGACCACGGGCTCGGTAGCGGCACGATCGGTCGGTCAGGGCCTGAAATTCAAGCTGGGGCCGAGGCAGGGGATGTTCAGGAACCCGCAGGGCAAGTTTGGGGGCTCATCGGATCAGTGGGTGCTCAGGATGGCAGTGGATGGAGTCAGGATATGTGGAGCTCCACAGCAACACGTCTATCTCAGTCTACATCCAGACACGCCCCCCAGATCAAATATCTTTAGACAGGAAGTGCCCCTCCCTATATAACCCCTCCCATACAGGAAGCACATCAGTTTTGTAGCAAGCACTGAGTCCTCAAAGAAAGAGGGGAGGGACCTCTGTGTCCCATGATGTACTCAAAGAAAGGGATTTTACAGGTAAGTATGACAAAAAAATCCTATTTTATTTTTCATACATCATGGGACACAGAGTCAGGCTAATATTCATTACCTGCTGAGATGTCCCAGAGCAATAGCCTTGAGGGAAGGGATACACCCTGCCAAATAATAATAGCCATCAGAACTTTATACGGCAGCCTGCAGTACACTGCAATCCTCGGCTGACCAAACATCCACTTGATAAAATCTTGTGAACGTATGCACTGAAGACCAGGTAGCAGCCTTACAAATCTGAGCCACAGATACCTGATGGCTAAAAGCCCAGGAGGTTCCTACACCCCTGGTAGAATGAGCTCTCACCCGAAAGGGTGGAGCTTTATGTTTCAGACCATAGGTCTGAATGATCAATTGACGGACCCAATTGGCAATGGAAGCTTTGGAAGCTGTCTGCTCTTTCTTGGGTTCTTTTGGTAAAACCAAAAAAAATGTCTGATCCTCGGATCTAGACAAATAAACCTTGACTGCCCGGACAACGTCCAAAGAATGTAGTCGCCTCTCTTCTGGTGAATGAGGCGGAGAAAAAAAAGAAGGCAAAATAATGTCCTGATTTAAATGAAAGGCCGACACCACCTTTGGCAAAAAGGATGGAACAGGTCGTAGCACGACTCTGTCATAGTGAAGGATCAAGTACGGTTCCCTGCATGACAGGGCCGCCAACTCCGACACCCTCCTAGCTGAGGTGATGGCCATCAGGAAGGCTAGCTTGCGTGACAGCAAGTCTAATGGAATTTCCTTAATAGGTTCAAATGGTTGCTTCTGTAGCACAGACAGTACAAAATCCAAGTCGAAAGAACACATCGGTGACCCAATAGGGGGAAGCAAACGAGTTGCCCCCTGCATAAAGGTTCGGATCAGTGAATGGGAGGCTAGAGGCCTATGGAATAGGCCTCTAGCCTGATAGGGCCCAAACTTGACCTCTGGTTGTACTCAAAGCCAATTTGATTTCTACAGCTGACTGTAGAAAAGAGAGAATTCTCCCAATCACGTATTTTCGTGGATGCCATCTTTTGGCTTCACACCAAGCAATATAAGTCTTCCAGACTTTATGATAGATTTTTCTAGTGACAGCTTTTCTAGCATTCACTAGGGTAGATATCACTGGTCCCGAGATGCCTCGGTCCTTTAATAACCTGGCTTCAATAGCCATGCCATCAAATTTAGAGACTGTAAATTGGGGTGGAATATAGGACCTTGAGACAGTAGGTCGGGGTGCTGTGGGAGCGTCCATAGTCCGTCTTTTGTCAGTCTGACAATCTCCGGGAACCAGGGCCTTCTGGGCCAGGCTTGTTCTACCAGAATGACTGGGACCCCCCCTCTCCGAATCCTGCGCAACAAAAGTGGAAGGAGAGGGATCGGAGGGAAAGCATAAACCAGGGAGTACTGGTTCCATGGAACTATCAGAGCGTCTGCTCCAATTGCCAGATGATCTCTTGTCTGAGAGACAAACTGTTGTAGTTTGTTATTGAATCTGGATGCCAGTAGGTTAACCTCTGGCCATCCCTAATGTTGGCAAATTTCCTGGAACAACTCTGGGTGTAGGGACCATTCCCCCGGGCAAATCTGGTAGCGGCTGAGATAAGCTGCCTTCCAGTTTTCTACTCCCGTGATATGGACTGCCGATATAATCGGCACATGTCTTTCGGCCCAGGCAAGTATGTAGTTCACCTCCTTTAGAGCTGAACGACTCCTGGTATGGCCTTGGTGGTTTATATAGGCCACTGCAGTGGCATTATAGGACTGGATTCTGATAGGGTAGTCCTGTAGCTTCAGCGTCCAGGAGTGTAGGGCCAGACATACTGCCCGTAATTCCAGGATGTTTATGGGCAGGATCTATTCTGTTCCTGACCATCT
The DNA here is from genome assembly GCA_029206835.1 of Rana muscosa. Taxonomy (NCBI): domain Eukaryota; kingdom Metazoa; phylum Chordata; class Amphibia; order Anura; family Ranidae; genus Rana; species Rana muscosa. Next base: position 31,403,275 of record CM055121.1, on the reverse strand, counting down.
CCTCTAGGGTCGCTCCTCAGACTGAGAGACTGGTATCTGTAGTCAGTACTTTCCAGGTTCTGATGCTGCAGCCACCAATTTAGGCTTAAGGATACCTGAGGGGATAAGCACATTGGATAATCCAGGGCTTTTCTTCCCCTGTTCCAAGTCAACAAAATTATTTGTTGTAAGGCTGGATTCACACTTATGCATTTTTAATGCTTTTTGCATTTTGCAAATTTGCACTACAGAACGTGTTCCATAGGAAACCATGTTAAATGGACTGTAGTGCAAATCTGCAAAATGCAAAAAACACTAAAACTACATAGGTGTGAATCCAGCCTGAGGGCCTGGAATGGAACTGGGCGTAGGGCACTGCCTCGAAAGAGGATACCATCCTTCCTAGAAGGCTCATACAGAGCCGAATGGAGGGTTGTCTGGTGCCCCTTATCTGATGTACCTGATTCTTCAGGGCACAGATCCTTATGGGTGGTAAGAATACTCTTGCTTGGACCGTGTTTAGGATCAAACCTAGATACTTTAAATTCTGAGCTGGTCTCAAGTTTGACTTTTCGGTATTTATGATCCAGCCTAAGCTCTTTAAATACCGTACTGTGTGTATTATGCTCTGTTCTAGAGCCTGTACTCTGAGCAGGAGGTCGTCCAGGTACCTGAGCACCAGAATCCCTTGGTTCTTAAAAAGCCCAGTACTGGTGCTAGGACCTTTGTAAATACCCGTGGGGCTATAGCCAGTCCGAAGGGTAGAGCCACAAACTGAAATTGACATTCCTCTACTGTAAAACGTAGGAACCTCTGGTTAGGCTGAAAAATAGGTATGTGTAACTACGCATCTTTTATATCGATGGAGGCTAGGAAGTCTCCCCTCTGAAGTGAGGTTACTACTGAGCGGACAGACTCCATTTGAAAGGATTGTTTCGTTAGATACTTGTTCAGGGATCTTGGGTCCAAAATGGGCCTGGTGTCCCTGTTTGATTTCTGAACTGTAAACAGGTTTGAGTAAAACCCTGTGCCCCTTTCGAGTATCGGGACCTCTACAATTACTCTTTGATGCACTAGGTGATGTAGTGCTTGGAGTAACAAGTTTCTTTTTAGAGGATCCGAGGGGATGCTGGATCTTAAAAACCTCTGGGGGGCATCCCCCGCAACTCCAGCCTGTAACCGTGAGATATAAATGAGGTGACCCATTCGTCCTGAATTGTTGTTTTTCAAATGTCCGCAAAGTCCAGCAACCTTCCCCCCACTCGATGGAGTGGGGGCGTCCCCTCAAAAGGAGGGCTTGGTGCTGGGTTTAGAAGAATTTTGAACCAAGGGCTTTTTCTGGCCCTGGCCTTGTGGCTTGCCCCTGGCCTTAGCGCCCGGTGGGCGGTGGAACCGCCCTGACGCTGAGACATTTGAGGAGGCAGTCCCTTAAGTTTTAAATGAGGGACGTCTGGTGCTTTTCTTCACAGGAAGTAGAGAACGCTTCCCTTCGGATTTTTTTTTTATATATTTGTCCAAGTGATCACCGAATAAATATTCCCCATGAAAGGGAAAACCTGCTAATAACTTTTTACAAGGAAGCTCGGCTGACCAGTTCTTTAGCCATAAAAGTCTGCGTATATGTACAGACATGAGAGCCAGACAAGAAACCTGCTGTATAGTTACATAGTTACATACATAGTAGGTGAGGTTGAAAAAAGACACAAGTCCATCAAGTCCAGCCTATGTGTGTGATTATATGTCAGTATTACCTCTGTATGTTGTGGTCGTTCAGGTGCTTATCTAATAGTTTCTTGAAACCATCGATGCCCCCTGCTGAGACCACTGCCTGTGGAAGGGAATTCCACATCCTTGCCGCTCTTACAGTAAAGAACCCTCTACGTAGTGTGAGGGGGTTAGCTTGGCAGCGGGTGTGTGTGACCCCCCCGGGATGGGCTCCCCACACAAAAACAGGCCCAGCAAACGGAGGTTGTGGTTTTCAAAATCAAAAAAAAAAGGTGCGGTTTATTTTCTATTTACAGTGACAAAACACAGCAAAGCCAAAAGAAACATAAACAAATTAAATCCTGGTCAACTTGACCTCTGACTAAACATACAGGTTTCCTAACTAACAACTGGGATCAGCCTAGTGCTGTCCTAGTCCCTAAGTCCCTGGTTTTAAATGTCCAAGCAAATAGCCACACAGGCTTTGTCTCACCGGACAAGGGTTCACTCTCTCCAGGAAGTCCACACAGGTCTGCTTCCAGGCATGAGCTAACACCTAATGAATCTGGGAGTTCTTATAGAGGCCTAAATGAGCTGACAAGCTTCAGCTGGCCTCATCAACTCCCTGTCTGTATGACGCCCCACACTCTCCCTAGAGGTATGAGTCATCCATGAGCCTACTAGCCTCAGCTGGGCTTATACAACTCTCCACCCTAGTTGTATAAGTCAGCATAAAGCCTGAATCTGGGAGAAATATATCTACCCCCCTGGATGCAACCAGGTGACTTTACCTTCCTGCTGTCACATACCCCCCCCCTCTTGTTTTAACCTCGGGGTTGGAACACCAGCAATCAGGCATTCATGTACTCGAGACAAAGCATCCACATTCCCCATTTGAACGCCAGGGCGATGCTTTACTGTGAAGTTGAATTCCTGGAGGGCCAGGAACCACCTATTCACTCTTCTATTTGTTTCCTTGTTTTGAGCCATCCACTTTAACGGAGCGTGATCCGTAACCATGTCAAAGTGCCTACCTAGCAGGTAGTACCGAAGGGAATCTAGAGCCCACTTCACCGCTAAACACTCCTTTTCAACGGTGGCGTAATTTACCTCATGGGACTTCAACTTCCTGCTGAGGTAAATGACTGGGTGCTCTTCCCCGTTCCAGACCTGGGACAATACTGCTCCTAACCCCACATCTGACGCATCACTTTGTACGACAAAGTCTTTAGAGAAGTCGGGTGAGTACAACACTGGCTGGCTACATAAGGCTTGTTTCAAGAATTGGAATGCTGCCTCAGCCTCGGGGGTCCATTTAATCATGACCGACCCTTTCCCCTTCGTTAGGTTGGTTAGGGGCACAGCCTTAGAGGCAAAGTGGGGAATGAATCGCCGATAATACCCAGCGATTCCCAGAAAGGCTCGTACCTGCTTCTTGCTGTTGGGACGTGGCCAACTCTGGATGGCCTCGACTTTGTTGAGTTGGGGTTTTATTACTCCCCTCCCAATGGTGTACCCAAGATATTTGGCCTCCTCCTGCCCAATGGTACACTTCTTGGGGTTAGCCGTAAACCCCGCTTCCCGAACAGAGTCCAGGACTGCTTGCACTTTTGGCAGATGTGAGGCCCAATCTGTGCTATGGACAATTACGTCATCCAGGTAAGCCGCAGCATACTTCCGATGGGGCCTCAGCATCTGGTCCATTTTCCGCTGGAACGTGGCCGGCGCATTCTGTAACCCGAACGGCATTCTTTTATATTGGAACGCCCCGTCTGGGGTTACAAATGCGGTTTTCTCTTTGGCCAATTTGGCCAGGGGGATTTGCCAATACCCTTTTGTGAGGTCAAGAGTCGTCATGTATCGGGCTGTTCCCAGCCGGTCGATCAACTCATCTATACGTGGCATGGGGTAGGTGTCAAATTTTGTAACTTTGTTCAACTGACGAAAATCGTTACAAAATCGCCAGCTCCCATCCGGTTTAGGCACCAACACAATCGGACTAGACCAATCACTTTGGGACTCCTCTATCACCCCTAAGTTCAGCATTTTCTGTACTTCCTCCCGTATTGCCTCCCGTCGGGCCTCTGGGATCCGATAGGGTTTTAACTTCACCCTTTCACCGGGCGGGGTAATGATGTCATGCTCTACCCCAGATGTTTGTCCCGGCAGCTCAGAGAATACCTCCTTGTTGCGAAGCACAAACTCCTTAACCTCCTGTTGTTGGGGTTGTGACAAGGTGGCTGCTATTCCAACCTCAGGAATCACGCAACCAGTTTGAGCTGGTGACCAAGTGTCTGCGACTAGGGACTCTCTATCCCTCCAGGCTTTCAACAGATTAACGTGATAGATCTGTTCGGGCTTTCGCCTTCCTGGTTGTCTGACCTTGTAATTCACTTCGCTCACTTTTTCCATTATCTCGTAGGGGCCTTGCCATTTGGCAAGGAATTTACTTTCAACCGTAGGGACAAGTACCAGTATCCTATCCCCCGGGGAAAAGGTACGGGTCTTGGCTCCACGGTTGTACACTCTCTGCTGTGCTAACTGCGCTTGGGCCAAATGTTCCTTCACGATGGGCATTACCTGTGCAATTCGGTCTTGCATCAGGGCGACATGCTCAATCACACTCCTGTGGGGAGAACTCTCACTTTCCCAAGTTTCCTTGGCAATATCCAACAGCCCTCTTGGGTGTCTCCCATACAGTAACTCAAAGGGGGAGAATCCCGTAGAGGATTGGGGCACCTCCCTAATAGCAAACATCAGATAAGGAAGTAGACAGTCCCAATCCTTTCCATCTCTATCCACCACTTTCTTCAACATTTGCTTTAGGGTTTTGTTGAATCTTTCAACCAGCCCATCGGTTTGGGGGTGATACACAGATGTACGTAATTGCGTCACTTTGAACAATTTACACAGCTCCTTCATAACCCGGGACATAAAGGGTGTACCTTGGTCCGTAAGCAGTTCTCTACAAATACCCACCCGGCTAAACACAAGAGATAGCTCTTTGGCTATGGTTTTGGCCGAGGTATTTCGGAGAGGGATCGCTTCTGGATAACGGGTGGCATAGTCCATTATAACTAATATGTACTGGTGCCCCCTAGCGGACTTGATTATAGGACCTACCAAATCCATGGCGATCCTCTCAAACGGGACCTCAATGATGGGTAGAGGGACCAGCGGGCTACGGAAATGTGGCATCGGGGCCGACCTCTGACACACAGGGCAGGAGGAACAATAATTTTCTATGTCCTTTATCACCCCCGGCCAATAGAATCTCTGTAATACCCTCTCTCGGGTTTTCTCTGTCCCCAGATGACCTCCAAGAATGTGCCCATGGGCCAACTCCAACACCAACTTCCTGTAAGGTTTGGGCACCACAAGCTGCTCAACGGTTTCTTCTGCCCTTTTTGCCACCCGATACAGTAGGTCCTTCTCTACGCTGAAGTATGGGTAAGTGCAGGTATTATCTGGGTTCACTAACTCGCCATCTATTTTCACTACGTTTTCCCGTGCCTTTATTAGGGCGGGGTCTTTCAACTGTTCTGTGGCAAAGTTTTCCCTGTGAACCTCAAGATCAGAAAACTCCACAGACGGTAGGTTTTCGTCTGAGGAGGTGGGCTCCTCTCCAGTTTCGTGAGTCTCCCCTGCCAATACTGATAAGGGAAATTCCGGAGAGTCCTCACCACTCTCAGGGGAGTTCTGGCTATCCCATTCCTGGTACATAGGGGCACCAGTGGGGGGCTCAGGATCATCCCACAGTTCCCAGAACTTCGGAAAATCCCTTCCCACAATGGCGTCATGCGGTAACTGAGATACTAAGCCCACTGGATGAGAGAGGGTACCTTTGGGGGTCTCGAAACACACTGTAGTCACTGGATACTCTCGGGTGTCCCCATGCACACAAATAACAGCTACCTTGCTATTCCCAGAGACCTCTGTTTTAACTAACTCAGCCTTTATCAGGGTCACAAGGCTACCTGAATCCAGCAATACCACAACATTTCTACCATTAACACACATTTTGCATAAATGTTTCTCAGTTCCTCGAATGGCAGTGCATGCGACTGTCGCACACAGCGACTGACGTCTGCCCATCAGAAAGTCACACTGCATGGGTTCCTCCACAACCGGGCAATTGGCTGCAATATGTCCCGCTTGCCGGCAGCGGTAGCAAACGATCCTTCTTGCCGCCTCTTGAGCCGCTGATTTCCCAGGCTGTTCTCGCCAAACTTGGGGTAGAGCTCCCACCCTCTCACTCTCTCCACCCTCACCCCTTGGAATCCTCTTATCCGCCCCTGGGGATGGTCTGGTCTTAGGGTGGAAAGTCCGAGTGTCTCTGGAAGAGGCCGTCAGGTTCTCTGTAGCCAAGTATTTCTCCACACGATCCACAAGACCATCGGCCGTCTCTGGGTCTCCATGGCTTACCCACTTTTGGATGGCAGTAGGAAGAGCTCTCAAAAACCGATCCATTACAACACGTTCCACAATCTTTGGTGCGGACAAAGTCTCTGGCTGTAGCCACTTTCTGCTTAGGTGAATGAGATCATACATTTGAGACCTGGGGGGTTTTCCAAGCTGGAAAGTCCAGTTATGCACACGCTGAGCCCGGACAGCCTGGGTGACACCCAGCCTTGCCAATATTTCAGCTTTTAGCATCACATAGTCTTTTGCTTGGTCAGGCTCTAGGTCATAGTAAGCCTTCTGCGATTCACCAGTTAACAGAGGAGCCACCAGTCCAGCCCACTGCTCCTCAGGCCACTTTTCTCTTTCAGCAGTCCTTTCAAATGTGGTCAAAAATACCTCTGGATCATCCTCTCCAGTCATTTTTGTCAATAAACGACTCACCCCAAAGGACGCGGTATTAGTGGGACGGCTTTCCTCACTGGTCTGCGGACGTTGCTGCATTACTGCTTCCATTTGTTGTAGTCTCTGCTCTTGCTTCTGTAACAGGTCTATGAAGCGGGCCTCAGATTGCTGCTGGGCTTGTTGCTGAGCTGCAAGGCTCTGTTGATGAGCTTGCTGCTGGGCTGCGAAGTTCTGTTGTTGAGCTGCAAGGCTCTTTTGCAAACCTGCATTTGTCTGCTGTTGATTGGCATTTGCTAGAGCCAGCTGCTTCAGTATCTCCTCCATGCTGGCTTAAAAAAAAACTGCCACTGGTTCTCCACCAACTGTGAGGGGGTTAGCTTGGCAGCGGGTGTGTGTGACCCCCCCGGGATGGGCTCCCCACACAAAAACAGGCCCAGCAAACGGAGGTTGTGGTTTTCAAAATCAAAAAAAAAAGGTGCGGTTTATTTTCTATTTACAGTGACAAAACACAGCAAAGCCAAAAGAAACATAAACAAATTAAATCCTGGTCAACTTGACCTCTGACTAAACATACAGGTTTCCTAACTAACAACTGGGATCAGCCTAGTGCTGTCCTAGTCCCTAAGTCCCTGGTTTTAAATGTCCAAGCAAATAGCCACACAGGCTTTGTCTCACCGGACAAGGGTTCACTCTCTCCAGGAAGTCCACACAGGTCTGCTTCCAGGCATGAGCTAACACCTAATGAATCTGGGAGTTCTTATAGAGGCCTAAATGAGCTGACAAGCTTCAGCTGGCCTCATCAACTCCCTGTCTGTACGACGCCCCACACTCTCCCTAGAGGTATGAGTCATCCATGAGCCTACTAGCCTCAGCTGGGCTTATACAACTCTCCACCCTAGTTGTATAAGTCAGCATAAAGCCTAAATCTGGGAGAAATATATCTACCCCCCTGGATGCAACCAGGTGACTTTACCTTCCTGCTGTCACAGTAGTTTAAGGTTAAACCTCTTTTCTTCTAATTTTAATGAGTGGCCACGTGTCTTGTTAAACTCCCTTCCGTGAAAAAGTTTTATCCTTATTGTGGGGTCACCAGTATGGTATTTGTAAATTGAAATCATATCCCCTCTCAAGCGTCTCTTTTCCAGAGAGAATAAGTTCAGTGCTAGCAACCTTTCCTTATAACTAATATCCTCCAGACCCTTTATTAGCTTTGTTGCCCTTTTTTTCACTCTCTCCATTTCCAGTACATCCTTCCTGAGGACTGGTGCCCAGAACTGGACAGCATACTCCAGGTGCGGTCGGAGGTTCTCCCCCCAGTGTATAAATTGCATTTGTATTTTTTGCCACCCAAATGCATTATTTAAAATTTTTCTATATTGAACCTCATTTGCCATGTATTTGCCCACCCCATTAATTTGTTCAGATCTTTTTGCAAGGTTTCCACATCCTGCGGAGAAGTTATTGCCCAGCTTAGCTTAGTATCGTCTGCAAATACAGAGATTGCACTGCTTACCCCATCCTCCAGGATGTTTATGAACAAATTAAATAGGATTGGTCCCAGCACAGAACCCTGGGGGACCCCACTACCCACCCCTGACCGTTCCGAGTACTCCCCATTTATCACCACCCTCTGAACTCGCCCTTGTAGCCAGTTTTCAATCCATGTATTCACCCTATGGTCAATGCCAACGCAACTTATTTTGTACAGTAAATGTTTATGGGGAACTATGTCAAATGCTTTTGCAAAATTCAGATACACCACGTCTACGGGCCTTCCTTTATCTAGATGGCAACTCACCTCCTCATAGTAGGATAATAGATTGGTTTGGCAAGAACGATTCTTCATGAATCCATGTTGATTACTGCTAATGATACCGTTCTCATTACTAAAATCTTGTATATAGTCCCTTATCATCCCCTCCAAGAGCTTACATACTATTGATGTTAGGCTAACTGGTCCGTAATTCCCAGGGATGTATTTTGGGCACTTTTTAAATATTGGTGCTACATTGGCTTTTCTCCAATCAGCTGGTACCATTCCAGTCAGTAGACTGTCAGTAAAAGTTAGGAACAATGGTCTGGCAATTACTTGACTGAGTTCCCTAAGTACCCTCGGGTGCAAGCCATCTGGTCCCGGTGATTTATTAATGTTAAGTTTCCCAAGTATGATTTTAATTCTGTCCTCTGTTAACCATGGAGGTGCTTCCTGTGATGTGTCATGAGGATAGACACTGCAGTTTTGGTTACTGAAGCCCCCCGATTCCCTCGTGAAGACTGAGGAGAAGAATAAATTCAATACCTTTGCCATCTCCCCATCCTTTGTAACCAGGTGTCCTTCCTCATTCTTTATGGGGCCAATATGGTCTGTCCTCCCTTTTTTACTGTTTACATACTTAAAGAATTTCATGGGATTTATTTTGCTCTCCTCCGCTATGTGTCTTTCATGTTCTATCTTAGCCACCCTAATTACAACCTTACATTTCTTGTTGCATTCTTTATAAATTCTGAATGCTGATGATGATCCCTCAACCTTGTATTTTTTAAAGGCCTTCTCTTTTGCTTTTATATGCATTTTTACATTGGAGTCAAGCCATCCAGGATTTTTGCTCACTCTTTTAAATGTATTACCCAATGGGATGCATTGGCTAATGCCCTTATTTAATATGCTCTTAAAGCAAACCCATCTCTCCTTCGTGTTCTTTGTTCCTAAGATTTTATCCCAATTTATGCCTTCTAGCAAGGTTCGTAGTTTAGGGAAGTTGGCTCTTTTGAAATTCAGTGTCTTTGTATTCCCCTTATGTTTCCTATTTGTGTGATTTATACTGAAGCCAATTGACCTGTGATTGCTGTTACCTAAATTGCCCCGTATTTATCCGTGATCAGGTCTGTATTGTTGGTAATCAGTAGATCCAGTAATGCTTTATTTCTAGTTGGTGTGTCTACCATCTGATCCATAAATTGTCCTGCAAGATATTTAGGAACTGGTGAGCCTTAGATGAATGCGTGGTTCCCTCCACCCAGTCTAAGTCTGGATAATTAAAATCCCCCATTATGATAACACTTCCCATCCTTGCTGCTAATCCCATCCTTGTATAGAATCCTTTAAAGTGGTTGTAAACCCACTTTTTAAACAAAGACCTACAGGTAAGCCTAGATTAAGGCTTACCTGTAGGTGCATGAAATATCTCCTTAACCTACATGGTTAAGGAGATATTTGTATGTAAATGCGGCGACGCTGACGTCACCCCATTCACAAATTCGGCTAGGTCGCAACATTCGACGACGTAGCCGAATTCGACAGCTCACGTGCGCATGCGCGGGGTCACGTCTTCGCCGCTCCGGCCAATCACAGCGCCGGAGCGGCGCTGTGATTGGCTGCAGCGGCGATACCCGGAAGTAACATTCCGGCTATTGCCGCAGCGATGGATGCGGCTAGAGGAGGGACACGGACGACTTCGGGGGCCCCGATCGAAGGTAAGTGGTACATAATGAGCTAGTATGCTAGTCATACTAGCTCATTATAGCTTTGTCTTGCAGGTTAGTAAAAAAAAAAAAAAAGATAAAAGGGTTTACAACCACTTTAAGGCATCAACACACAGCAAAACACAGCGCTCGAGAAATATCTGTCTTATCTTCAGGCAAATCATCCTCCTGGTTAGGCCTATTAGGCCTTTTGATCCGATCCTTTACGGACTGGCAAATACCAATTTCTCCAACAGCTGGCTGTATAGCTGCACTAGTCAAAGAAAAGGAAGCCCTTAATAATAACTCAAATTTCTTGTCAACAGGGTCTTTTAGGCCCTGTGCACTATCTACCAGACAAGTTAATTTCTTATTTAACCACATCAATACTGGGCACTTTAGCCCCCTTCCTTCCCAGACCAATTTTCAGCTTTCAGCGCTCTCGCATTTTCAATGACAATTGCGCGGTCATGCTACACTGTACCCAAATGAAATTTTTATCATTTTGTTCACACAAATAGAGATTTCTATATGTGGTATTTATTCACGACTACGTTTTTAATTTTTTGCGATATACGCGAAAAAAGAGCGGAAATTTGGAAAAAAATATATATTTTCGTCTTTCTGTTTTTTTAAAAATCCAATAAAATCGAATTTTGTTATAAATTTAAGCCAAAATGTATTCTACTACATGTTTTTGGTAAAAAAAATTCCGTTAAGTGTATAATAATTGGTTTGTGTGATCACGGACATATGTACGCAAATGATCATGTACAGATGTGCGCAGGTGATCACGGACATATGTGTGCAAATGATCATTGGGACATATGATTTTACTGTCACATATGTGGGGGACAGGTGTTTTTACTATGTGGGGACATGTGTGTGTGTGGGGATATGTATTTTGGGGACATGTATTTTGGGGACATATATTTTGGGGACATGTTTGTGTTTTACACTATGTGGGGACACTAGGCTGGTGATCAGTGAGTAAAAAGCTGAAAAAAACAGCTCATACTCACTGATCACCAGCCAGCTGCAGCGATCCGCTCTCCTCTTCTTACCGACGACTTCTGTGGGAGCAGAGGAGAGCTGATTGCCTAGCAACCGGCTCTCTGTTTACATCACATGATGGCTGTGATTGGACACGGCCGTCATGTGATCAGGAGGGCCAATCACAGAGCCCTCCTGCCGAATCGAGATGCACTGTGTCCGGGTGACACGCGTGCATCGGGATCGCGCCGCTGCGCGGGAACACGCGCGCGCGATCCCCCTCCTTCTGCGGGACGTTCCTGAACGTCCACTCAGAAGGAGAGAGCGCCCACCCGGCCGTATATATACAGTGGCCGGGTGGGAAGTAGTTAAGGAAGAGAGAGCTGCATCTACTGCTGGCGTGCTCCATTTTTTAACAAACTTTTCGTCCATGGGATATAAAAGGGAAAACCGTCTAGGAGGAATAAAGATCCTATCAGGATGTTCCCAATCGGCATACACGCCTGTTCCAACAGGGGGTGTAGGGGGAAAGTCTGTGAGGCCTGAAAAGGTCTCAGAGATCCCAAAGAGGACCTGGGCACTCAGTTACCTCTATAAGAGGCAACTTAAAGGCAGAACGGACCATTTTGGTCAAGGTCTGGATGAGAAGCCTCTGTGACTGAGAGGCAGACATCAGCTGGATGTCTTCTTGTCCTGACTGATCGAAAAGAGACTCATCTGCTGGGTATTCCATCAAATCATGAGCCTTAAGCTCTTCCCCATTCTTGACCCATTCCTGCTCCAGACTAGGAGGCTCCGGGAGGGAGATCTGTCATGCTTCCTGCCACCCTGCAGGATGTTGGCGATTATTACAGCAATCCTGTGCTCTAACTCGGCTAGGGCTGAGGACAGTTCATCCTTAGAGATAAAGGGTGATGCTGTAGCTTTGACTGTAGGCACAATACCAGATAGGCGCAGCGGCTCAGATTGCCAGGAGCCTCTGGTCTTTCAATGGATACAACACTAGGGATAGGACTAGGTTCATCAGGAACTACTGATGACATAGGTGTGCCCTTCCCTGTAGTGTTAGTCTCACTCCTCTTTTTGGAAGACATTATAGCCACAAACAAAGGGTACTTGGGTGTGTGTGACAACGCCCCTTTGGAAGGGAGACCCTTTAATAGGGCTCACCAAGCCCCTATGCAACAATCCTGCTAAGCACCTTTAGCCTGCCAAGCGACACCTGGTGACTCACGTGACCCAGGTAAGAAGCAATGAACCACTGCAAGTGTTTGTTCAGAGCCTGCTCTGTGTCCCACAGCTGTCTTCCGGAAGCACCACATGCTTGGCTTACCCAGCTTAACCACTTAAGCCTCGGACCAATACACAGCATAAAGACCAGAGGTGATTTTACAATTTGGCACTGCGCTGCTTTAACTGGAAATTGCGCGGACATGCAATGTTGTACCCAAACAAAATTTGCGTCCTTTTCTTCCCACAAATAGAGCTTTATTTTAATCGTATTTGATTGCCTCTGCAATTTTTATTTTTTGCGATATAAACGGAAAAAGACCGAAATTGGGTCATTTGGGGGGGGGGGGGGGTGGTTTGTGCCATCTGGGCATTCCATGGCCTCCGAAACTGTGATAGGCAGTGAGGAGTGAAATCAAAAATTTACACCCTTAGAAAGCCTGAAGGCGGTGCTTGGTTTTCGGGGTCCCGTACACGGCTAGGCTCCCAAAAAGTCTCACACATGTGGTATCCCCGTACTCAGGAGAAGCAACAGAATGTATTTTGGGGTGCAATTCCACATATAACCATGGCATGTTTGAGCAATATATCATTTAGTGACAACTTTTTGTACATTTTTTTTTTCTTTTTGTCATTATTCAATCACTTGGGACAAAAAAATAAAATATTCAATGGGCTCAACATGCCTCTCAGCAAATAGCTTGGGGTGTCTACTTTCCAAAATGGGGTAATTTGGGGGGGTTTTGAACTGTCCTGCCATTTTATGCACAACATTAGGAAGCCTTATGTCACACATCATCCACTCTTCTAACCACTTGAAGACAAAGCCCTTTCTGAAACTTTTTTTTTGCAAGAAAATTAAGTTGAACCCCCAAACATTATATATTTTTTTAAAGCAAAGGCCCTACAGATTAAAATAGTGGGTGTTGCATTTTTTTTTTCCACACAGTATTTGCGCAGCGATTTTTCAAACGCATTTTTTTGGGAAAAAACACACTTTTTTTATTTTTAATGCACTAAAACACACTATATTGCCCAAATGTTTGATGAAATAAAAAATATGATCTTAGGCCGAGTACATGGATACCAAACACGACATGCTTTAAAATTGTGCACAAACGCGCAGTGGCCACAAACTACATACATTTTTAAAAGCCTTTAAAAGCCTTTACAGGCTACCACATTAGATTTACAGAGGAGGTCTACTGCTAAAATGACTGCCCTCAATCTGACTTTTTTTATTATTATTATTTATTTTCCTTATTTATTTTATTTTTAAACTGTTCCTTCCATTTATTTTATTTTTACAATTTTTATTGTTATCTCAGGGAATGTAAATATCCCCTATGATAGCAATAGGTAGTGACAGGTACTCTTTTTTTGAAAAAAATTGGGGGGTTAGACCCTAGATCTTTCCTCTGCCCTCAAAGAATCTGACCACACCAAGATCGGTGTGATGAAATGCTTTCCCAATGGCACTGTTTATATCCAGGGGGGGGACATTCCCTCCCACTGCTTGTAAAAGCAGTCTGGAGGCTAATTATCTGCTAGGATACCTTTTACATGAAAGCCGACCGCTGGCTGAAAAGAATGATACCAAGATGATACCTAAACCCGCAGGCATCATTCTGGTATAACCATTCAAAGTCCAGCAACATACCAGTACGTTGCTGGTCCTTGTTGGACATGTATTGTAATCTTTTTTTTCATGCAGCCTGTTGGCTGAATGAAAAAAAGAGATTGATCGGTGGGTATGCCCACCATTAGAATACCTCCCTTCCAGGGCCGGCCCAAGACATTGTGCTGCCTGGGACCAAGAATGAAATGCTGCCCCCCCCCCAAAAAAAATAATCACGCCCACCAAAAGGCCCCCACATTCATTATTTTATATCATGATAACTAGGGGGGACCCGTTATGGCTCTATACATGTATAGGAGTAAAAAGAGGACCTGTTGTGGCTCTATACATGTATAAAGGATAATAAAGAGGACCTGTCGTGGCTCTATACATGTATAAAGGAGTATAAAGAGGACCTGTCATGGCTCTATACAAGGATAATAAAGAGGACCTGTCGTGGCTCTATACATGTATAAATGAGTATAAAGAGGACCTGTCATGGCTCTATACATGTATAAAGGAGTATAAAGAGGACCTGTCATGGCTCTATACGTGCATATAGGTGTATAAAAGGACCTGTCAGGGCTCTATACATGTATATAGGAGTATAAAGGGACCTGTGCATGGCGGGCGGCCGCAATGTCTTTTGCGCAAACTAATCAATGTACGCTAATTATGTTTTTTTTGGTACCAAAAATATGTAGAAGAATACATATTGGCCTAAACTGATGAAGAAATTATTTTTTTATACATTTTTTGGATATTTATTATAGCAAAAAGTAAAAAATATTGTTTGTTTTTTTTTTTTAATTGTTGCTCGTTTGTTGTTTATAGTGCAATAAATAAAAACCGCAGAGGTGATCAAATATCACCAAAAGAAAGCTCTATTTGTGGGAAAAAAAGGACGCCAATTTTATTTGGGTACAGTGTCGCATTACCGCGCAATTGTCAGTTAAAGCGACACAGTGCCGTATCGCAAAAAATGGCCTGGTTATTAAAGGGTTTGTGAAGGTTCGTGATTTTTCACCTTAATGCATCAAGGTGAAAAAACACCTGGCAATGACTGCCCCCCAGCCCCCCTGTTTTACTTACCTGAGCCCGTTCACTTGCTGTGCGCGTCCCCCGGCGTCCTCTTCTCCACGGAGTCTGGCCGTTAATTGGCTAGATTGATAGCAGTGCAGCCATTGGCTCGCGCTGCTGTCAATCACATCCAATGACCCGGGCCCTGGGGGGGGGGCGGGAACGAGTCATACACGTTGTGTCTATGGACGCAGCGTGCATAACAGGGAGCGCGCCCGCAAGCTAACCCCCTTGGGAGAGTGCTTCCCAGAAGGGGGTTAGCTGATGCAGGGAGGAGCCAAGACAGCCGCCGAGGGACCAGAGAATCGGGGCCACTCTTTTCCAAACGCACTGCACAGTGGAGGTAAGTATAACATGTTTGTTATTTAAAAAAACAAAAAAAATAAAGCCATACAACCGCTTTAAGTGGGCAAATCTTTCCGGTCCTTAAGTGGTTAATCAGGGCTGGGCAAGGCAAGTCCCTCTCAGAGGCTCTCATGTCTCATACAACTTGTGATGTGTGTTTGTACTTACAGTTTTGCTTCGGACTCCACCACCAGATGCGGGTTGTCACCTGCCACACGTTGCGGATTGTCGGCTGCCACATGTTGCGCATGGTCACTTATGTCACCTGCCACACGTTGCGGGTTGCCACTTGCCACACGTTGCGGATTGTCACTTGCCACGTCACCTGCCACACGTTGCGGATTGTCATCTGCCACACGTTGCGGGTTGTCTCTTGCCACGTCACATGCCACAACATCACCTGCCACACGTTGCGCATTGTCACTTGCCACAACGTCACCTGCCACACGTTGCGGATTGTCACTTGCCACAACGTCACCTGCCACACATTGCGGATAGTCCCGTGCCACACATTGCGGATTGTCACTTGCCACGGCGTCACCTGCCACACGTTGCATATTGTCACTTGCCACAACGTCACCTGCCACACATTGCGGATAGTCCCGTGCCACACGTTGCGGATTGTCACTTGCCAAGCGTCACCTGCCACACCTTGCGTATTGTCACTTGCCACATGTTGCGGATTGTCACGACGTCACCTGTCACACGTTGCACATTGTCACTTGCCACAACGTCACCTGCCACACGTTGCAGATTGTCACTTGCCACAACGTCACCTGCCACACGTTGCGGATTGTCACTTGCCACGGCGTCACCTGCCACACGTTTCGGATAGTCCCGTGCCACACGTTGCGGATTGTCACTTGCCAAGCGTCACCTGCCACACGTTGCGTATTGTCACTTGCCACACGTTGCGGATTGTCACTTGCCAGGCGTCACCTGCCACACGTTGCATATTGTCACTTGCCACACGTTGCGGATTGTCACGACGTCACCTGTCACACGTTGCGGGTTGTCACTTGCTGTGTCCCAAAGTGAAGGCAGGCAGCAGAGAGATGATATAATCTCTCTGCTGCCCATGGCTGCACAGTGAGGGTGAAACTGTGGTGATGCAGGGCGGCGGGGAGAGATGACATCATCACTCTGCTCCGCTGCCCGCTCACTTGCTGACTGCTCCCAACCCCCCCCCCCCCCGCTGCGAGTGCTCTGTCCGCCCCTGTCACCAACAGCAGCGGCGCCGGGCTCCTCACAGGGAGCGGTGCCTGCAGTGCTCACTCGCTGACTGCCCCCTCCCCTCGCCTGTGAGTGTCCTCACAGGCAGCGGCGCCGGTACACTGGGTTCCTCACAGGGAGCGGCGCCTGCCCGTGCCTGCTCACTCGCTGACTGCCCCCCCCCCCCCCGTGAGTGTCCTCAGCGGCGCCGGGCTCCTCACAGTTAGCGGAGCTGGCTGGCGGGCGTCAGTTTGCCGCCCCCCTAACAGTGCCGCCTGGTACCATGGTACCACCCGGTCCCATCATAGGGCCGGCCCTGCTCCCTTCATGCACCATTTATATATGCCGAAGCATGGGGGCATCCTCCTGCAAAAAAGTTATGCCGCGTACACACGGTCAGACTTTTCCACGGGCAAGCCTCCATCGGAATTTCGACCGTATGTACGCGGCATAAAAGGTTATGCCGCGTACACACGCTCAGACTTTTCTACGGGCAAGCCTCCGTCGGAATTTTGACCGTATGTACGCGGCATTATGAGCAAAATCACTCCTCTGCCCCTGCTGCCCCCATGCTTCGGCATATATGCTCTTTTTTTTTAACTGTGGTGGTGAAATCACCTCCTACAGCGTTGGAGTCACGGCTTTATGTATCGTGGGAGCAAACGCTGTTGCTGTCAAGATAAATAAATCCGCGCTGCAACTGAATGGCGTACCTGCTAAGCAAATGATGGTTAACATTAAAACAAAGTAACATTACAGTATAACAGTAAGATCTTACCATACCATACCTGCAAAGCAAATACCAAAAAAAAACCTAGTAAAAAATAAAACATTTTTTTAACGCAACCTGTGCCTAAAATATACATATGCCGAAGCATGGGGGCATCCTCCCGCAAAAAAGTTATGCCGCGTACACACGGTCAGACTTTTCCACAGGCAAGCCTCCGTCAGAATTTCAACCGTATGTACGTGGCATAAGGAGCAAACTCTCTCCTCCGACCCTGCTGCCCCCATGCTTTGGAATATATGCTCTTTTTTTTAACTGTGGTGGTGAAACTACCTCCTACAGCACTGGAGTCACGGCTTTATGTATCGTGGGAGCAAACGCTGTTGCTGTCAAGATAAATAAATCCGCGATGCAGCTGAATGGCGCACCTGAAAACAAAAAATTACATACCTGAAAAGCAAGCATGATAAAACATTGCAGAATAGAATACAGTAAAAAAGAGCAGAACAATAGAGGGAAAATAGAGAGAGAGAGAGAACAATGAAACGACAACTATTTATTTATTTATTTTTTATATATTTTTTTTTTTTTTACACTTTTTTTGTAACTTTAACAACTGTAATGGTTCGGGTCTCTCAAAATGCGATGACATCTTGGGAGACCCTGTGTAAGTGTGTCGTTCAAAACATTTACCAATGCAAAGACCAGGATTGTCAGGACAAAAATAACGGGGGCACGCCTAAATCCGCGCTTGCTACAGACACAACATCTTTTTTGGGGGGCTCGTTGGGTAAAGGTACTCTCGAGGACATACGGAAAATGACTCTCATGCAGCCGGCTTACTGCATTTGGTTGGGGATGGTGAGGTGCAGAACCGCCTGGATACAGGAGGTCTGTGACTATCTCATCCTGGAATTTTAGGAAGGATAAAGTCCCGGTTGAAGCTCTGTATAGCACATGAGCGTTCAGCAAAGCCAATTGAAATAAGGATAGAGACACTTTTTTGTACCAGCGTCTCGCCTTCTGGGCAATGTGATACGGCGCCAACAACTGGTCGTTGAGGTCCACCCCTCCCATATTTTGGTTATATTCGTGGACACAGAGGGGTTTCTCCACAACACCAGTCGCCGTACGAATTTGGACTGTCGTGTCTGTGTGAAGGGAGGTAAGAAGGAAAACATTCTTATTATCCCTCCACTTCACAGCAAGCAAATTATTATACTTCAAGCAGGCTCTCTCCCCCAGCCTAAGATGGGAATCTACAAGCCCCTGGGGAAAGCCCCGGCGATTGGGTCGCACGGTGCCACATGCTCCAATTTGATGATCAAACAAGTGACTAAACAGTGGCACGCTTGTGTAATAATTGTCCACATACAAGTGGTACCCCTTTCCGAATAAGGGTGACACCAAGTTCCACACTATCTTGCCAGCACTCCCTATGTAATCTGGGCAGTTCTCCGGCTCTACCTGACTATCTTTTCCCTCATAAACTGTAAAGCTCCATACACAGCCTGTTGCCCTGTCACAGAACTTATAGAGCTTGACCCCGTATCTGGTAAGGTACTGTTTGAAAGACAAGCGGGCAGAAAATGTAATCAGGGACTCATCAACGCAGACAACTTGATCGGGAATAAACAAGGCTGCAAAACGTTTGTTGAAGTGGTTTATGAGGGGCCGAGTTTTGTAGAGCCGATCGTATTCAGGGTCTCCACATGGACGACAAAGTTCATTGTCGTTGAAGTGCATGAACCGCAAGATCTGCTCGTATCGTTTCCTGGACATGGAGGCAGAGAACACGGGCATATGGTCAATTGGGCGCGTGGACCAATAGGCGCGCATTGACGAGAATTTATGTGTGCCCATGTTGAGGGAAAGGCCCAGAAAGGTTTTTAATTCGGAAACCGTAATTGGTTTCCAATCTCTGGCAATGGAAGGCAACTGGGGCTTAGTGGCAATGAATTGACCAGCATATAAATTACTCTGGTCCACAATAGATCTATAGAGATCTTCCGTGAAAAACAGCGAATAAAAGTCAAGTGGCGTAAAATCATCTGTTTCCACCTGAATACCGGGTTGGGCAGTGAATGGGGGAAGTACTGGTTCTGCAGAAGTGTTGGGCACCCAATCAGGATAGGCGAATTCTGCAGGAAGGGCACTATGGGCACGACGGGCCTGCCTTTGTCTTCTTCTTGGTGGCAGCGGGACACTACTTGTGCTTGCCACCTCGTCGGCTTGAACTGCACTTATGGGACTAGCCATGTCACCACGTGATACTGCAGTGCTGGATGTACGTCCAGGCTATACTAGGCTGCTGGTGCTTGCCAGTTCACCAGAAGGAATAGCGGCGCTAGTACTACTCTGCTCCATAATACGAGAGCCATGCGGTTCTTGCTCCTCAACAACATCAGAAGATCGGGATCGGGTATGCCTGACCTTAGCAGGGACCTCATCATCTTCATCGTCAGTGCTATCTGACATGGAGCCGCTGTCTTCTACGGGAATGTATTCTGAGCCTGAATCTGACAGATAGTGAAGAGGAGGTCACGTATCTGTCAGACTCAGATACCCGATCCCGAATCTCGTAGGCCTCTATACTAGTGTACCTTCAATTTGCCATTTTGGGCTCTAAATTTAGTGGTACACTAGTAAGATTCACAGGTACAAAAAGCACCTGACTGTCAGCAAATGTATCAAACGCTACAAAAAAAACTGTTAGCGATCGCAGGGATCAGGCCTGTCTCTGCGAAAGCTGCAGTTATGTGTGTTGTGTTTGGTAAGTGACAGTGATCGATCGATACTGCACTTGGGTGGGCTGGGCTGGGCTAGGCGGAGGGGCTAAACGCAGGTGCTAGCAGGTATCTGGGCTGATCCCGCTAACACTGCGTTTTTGGGAACCCTAAACCGCTGGGGACGCTAGTATAGATCTGATCAGATACTATACCACTAAGGAAGGTGTATGCTTTGCGCGTGGGTGTTAGTGTTACTGGCACTAACCTGACGCTGCCTGGGGCGATGCAAACCTTCTCTGATGCTAAAACCTAATTGACATCACCCGCCGGGCGATCAGGCGGTTAAACCTTTATTGGGTTATATACGGCGGGTGCCCTGATGCTATAAAAAGCAAACTAACCGACCCTTGGAGACCACCACATTCAGTTGTTCCCGGACCTGTCCTGGATCACTCTACAGAAGCGAAGACTACTCCAACCACTGCTGCGCATTCTCCAAGAAGAGAATATACAGTACCGATGGGGATTCCCCTTTAGCCTCACAGGCAAACATCAAGGCAAGACGGCGACCCTGAGGTACCCGGAGGACCTAGAGCCTTTCTGCAACACCCTGGAACTTAGAGCGCCCCAGCTTCCCGATTGGGACCTCATGGCAACTCCACCACCTCCACCGCCACCCACAATGTGGCAGAAGGTCCCCCCGCCCAAGCGCTCCCGAGGTCCCAGAGAGGTCGGGGCTCACAGCAGAGGAGATCATGATCGAGTCCCCCACTGATCGAGTCCCCCACTGACTAACTCACTATGTACCTGAAGGACCACTCCTTTCCCTGTTTATGTTTTACTGTTCTTTTCTGTGTTTTTTTTTGTTTTTTTTTGCACCCCATGGTGGAGTCACCCTGGCAATCGGCCATACACTAACCCACCTTTGGGCCCTTCGCTACAGAACTGACCGACATTATGGGCGAGTCTTTAAAAAGACTTTAGAGAGGGGCTGCCCCTGCCTCCCCCCTCTTAGATTACTAGACTACTAGAGCAAGCAGGTTTACAATGTCTTGCATGTTTGACTTTGGATTCCCCTGGGTCTCCCTGGCTCGCCCTATCCGGGTGAGGGCGGGGAGGCCCACGGGAAGCCTTCTGGACCTAGGCCGGCTGGCCTCTTTAGGTCTGTTAATGATGTTCTTTATGTTTATGCATGGTTTTGCCACACTAACTACTTTTCTCTTTTTCCTAGCTATTCTTAACCCCCTCCCTTCCTTTGTCATCACTTGGCTCACCGGACGAGGTCACCAATTCTTCCGGATCTCCTCCCGTGCGGGGCCCGTCTCTGACCGTGACCGTCCGGAACATCTTCACCTACACCAGATAAGTATTTACGTCCCCCACCCGAGTTCCCATGGCTAAGATTTTATCTTTAAATGTTCATGGCCTGAACTCTAACCGTAAAAGGCATCTGGCATTGAGGGAGTTTAGGCAGTCAGGAGCGAGTGTTATAATGGGAAACTCACTTTGACAAAGAGGGCACCTTTGCGTTCGCCTCCAGGTACTACCCACAAATCTATCTTTCATCAGGACCCCACAAGAGGGCTGGTGTGGCCATCCTAATCAAACAGGGGTCCCCTTTCACATACTCGTCCCACTACAGCGACCCCCAGGGTCACTTCCTTATCCTCCGGGGCCTGTGGCTGGACAGGGAGAGCACATTCTGTGTAGTCTATGTCCCAAATGTCAGGCAGACTGGATTCCTAAATAGGGCGCTAGCTCTTCCGCTCGGATCATGGGGTATTAGTGGTGGGGGGGGACTTTAACCTAACCCAATCGGAGCGACAGGGGGGTGGGCCCCAGGGCACCCTCAGCTCGAACACTTAGAGACTCAAAGCTCTTCCGCCAAATTACCAGGAGATATGCCCTCTTTGACGCCTGGCGGGCTCTCCACCCTGGCGACCGACAGTACACCTTTTATTCAGCCCCCCATCGTACGCACTCCCGCATAGACTACATCTTTGTCAACAATACCACCCTACGTATGACCCGAACTGCGCAAATTCTGCCGATCTCATGGTCAGATCACACCCCGGTAAAGATAACCCTGGATTTGGGCGCCCCAACATGTAGACCCTGCAATTGGCATCTAAATACGTTCCTATTACAACACCTCCCCTCGAAAACAGAACTAACCACCACACTACAACAATATCTGGCAGACAATAACACGGGGGAGGTATCCGTATCCACATTATGGGAAGCCCATAAGGAGGTGATGAAGGGCAGATGCATGGCCCTCTCCTCAGCCATGAAAAAGGATGCGCAGGCCTTGCAGACGCACACAGAAAAGGAGCTTAGAACCCTTGAAAAGCAGCTTCAATCCAACCCCACTCTGGCTCTCCTGAAAAAAATTGCGGCCCTCAGGACAACGTTGGGTGACCTGGCCCTGGGCCGGGTTGAGAAAGCCTTACTCAAACTGAAACAGATGTTTTATGATAAGGGTAATAAAGCCCACACACTTCTGGCCCGGAAGCTCCGGGACAACACTCAAATGTCGACCACACACCAGATCTAGAACAGCTCAGGCTGCCTGGTCTCCCACCCTAATGACATAGCCCATTCCTTTGCGATATTCTACAAGGCCCTGTATAATAACCCCGATATCCCCGCAAGCTAGGGTGCCCACGTGTCCCGGATTGCCCGGGATCGTCCCATTCTAGAGATTTTAGTCCCGTGTCCCAGGCAGCTCATTCCGGGACAATACAGACGTCCCGGAATGAAAAAAAACGAGTGACCACACTGACTGACCAGGCAAACCAATCCGCTCCGCCTGTCCGCCGCCACCACCTTATCATTTTATCTCACAGCACACTGATGATAAAGGCTCAGGCTGCCACTGCCAGTCTGGTTGCTAGGCTAGGGGCCGCTCCGCGTCTAGCAACCAGTGACGTCAGCTGAGCTGAGGCCTGTCACTCAGTCAGTATGGGCAGTGAGTGAAGTGAACCCGCCCGGCGCACACTACGCTGAGTATGAGACCAGCGCGCGCGCCTCCCTCCGCAGCCGCCAGAGCCAGCACAGAGTGAGTGACCGTGACTCAGACAGAGCCACTCACCTGTACACAGCCAGCCAGCCTGAGCCTCGTCGTCCGTTCCGAGTCCTCCTCCAGCTCCAGTCAGTGACGCCAGTGACCACTCAGACTGTGACAGTCTGAGCCACTCTCTGTCCTGTGCAGCCAGCCAGCGTGAGCCTCGTCGTCCGTCCGAGTCCTCCTCCAGGCTCCTCCCGCCCACGAGGTCCACAAGTTTGCCGCGGCCGCCTGCAGTCAGTGCCAGTCTGCCAGACACTGACAAACTTCCAGGACAGGTTAGTGTACTGTACTATCTGTTACAATCTCACTTTGTCCCCCTCCGTTCTACTGCTGTCCCCCTCCTTCCCCCTCCATTCTGCTGCTTTCCCCCTTAAGTTTTCCTCTATGTCCCCCTCCATTCTGCTGTGTCCCCCTCCATTCTGCTGCTGTCCCCCTTCAGTTTTCCTCCATGTCCCCCTCTGTTCTGTTGTCCCCCTCCGTTCTTCCTCCGTGTCCCCCTCTGTTCTGCTGTCCCCCTCCGTTCTTCCTCCGTGTCCCCCTCCGTTCTGCTGTCCCCCTCCGTTCTTCCTCCGTGTCCCCCTCCGTTCTGCTGTCCCCCTCCGTTCTTCCTCCGTGTCCCCCTCCGTTCTGCTGTCCCCCTCCGTTCTTCCTCCGTGTCCCCCTCCGTTCTGCTGTCCCCCTCCGTTCTTCCTCCGTGTCCCCCTCTGTTCTGCTGCTGCTGTCCCCCTCCATTCTTCCTCCGTGTCCCCCTCTGTTCTGCTGCTATCCCCCTCCGTTCTTCCACTGTGTCCCCCTCTGTTCTGCTGTCCCCCTCCGCTCTGCTGTCCCCCTCCGTTCTGCTGTCCCCCTCCGTTCTTCCTCCGTGTCCCCCTCTGTTCTGCTGCTGTCCCCCTCCGTTCTTCCTCTGTGTCCCCCTCCGTTCTGCTGTCCCCCTCCGTTCTGCTGTCCCCCTCCGTTCTGCTGTCCCCCTCCGTTCTGCTGCCCCCCTCCGTTCTGCTGCCCCCCTCTGTTCTGCTGTCCCCCTCCGTTCTTCCTCTGTGTCCCCCTCTGTTCTGCTGCTGTCCCCCTCCGTTCTTCCTCTGTGTCCCCCTCCATTCTGCTGTCCCCCTCTGTTCTGCTGTCCCCCTCCGTTCTGCTGTCCCCCTCATACTTTATTTTGTCCATATTTAAAAATTCTTACAGAAAACACTTTTATAACATAAATAAAATGTGTTTTTAATCCCCACCAGACAGAGCCACACTTACTGCTGGTAAGGATCCAGCCTGTGCCCAGTCAGTGCCAGTCTCAGGGCCGCCGCCGCCGACTACTCCTGCAGCCGCTGCAGTACATTGCCAGCAGCGCAGCCTGACTCCGAGCTGACCGACTTCTCCTGAGCTGTGCCTCGTCCGAGTCCTCCCGCCCACGAGGTCCGCGAGTTTCCGCCTGCCCAACATTGACAAACTTCCAGGTTAGTGTTACACTTTGTTACAGTGAGCATGCTCCCCCTCCGTTCTGCTGCTGTCTGTCCCCCTCCATTCTGCTGCTGTCCCCCTCCAGTTTTCTTCCGTGTCTCCCTCTGTTCTGCTGCTGTCCCCCTCCAGTTTTCCTCCGTGTCTCTCTCTGCTCTGCTGTCCCCCTCCGTTCTGCTGTCCCTCTCCAGTTTTCCTCCGTGTCCCCCTCCGTTCTGCTGCTGTCCCCCTCCAGTTTTCCTCCGTGTCCCCCTCTGTCCTGCTGCTGTCCCCCTCCATTCTTCTTTCGTGTCCCCCTCCGTTCTGCTGTCCCCCTACGTTCTTCCTCCACTTTCAGTGTCATTTACAACTCCATCTCCTCCGCTCCTCTTCCTCTCTCTGTTTGCTTTTTTTCCCAAAAAATGTGCAAAAAAAAAGTATCAAAAACCATCTTTTTTGGGCGGGTGCGGGGGGGGGGGGGGGTGTCCCTGAATGGCAGTTTGGAAATGTGGTCACCCTACCGCAAACCCCCCCTTGCCCGACCTGACTACACAAATCCAGCAATACCTGGACCTTAGTGGCATATCGCAGCTCCAATCTACAGATCTTGACTCCTTGAACGCCCCGATCACACAAGAGGTAATAGAGCAGACGCAGACCATCAAATCCCTACCCAATCGCAAAGCCCCAGGCCCGGATGGCTTTCCTTACGAGTATTACAAGGAATTTCTCCCACTCCTGCTCCCCTACATGTGCAAGCTCTTCAATGCTTTCCTACAAGACACCCCGATCCCAAGGGATATGCAGAGTTCCTTTATCACAGTGATCCCCAAACCCGGGAAGGACCCCTCCCTTTGTGCTAATTATAGGCCAATCGCCCTGCTGAATTCGGACCTTAAAATATTTACTAAACTCCTGTCTATACGCTTGAACACGGTCTTACTCTCCCTGATCCATAAAGATCAGGTGGGATTCGTCCCTTTTCGCCAAGCGGGAGACAACACCAGGAAAAAAGTAGACCTGGTCGAGGTGGCAAACAGGGAGGGTGCACAAGCCCTGCTACTGAGCTTAGACGCGGAAAAAGCGTTTGATCGCCTGGGGTGGCCCTTCCTGTTCGCCACACTCCGCCATGTAGGATTTAGGGGACCCTTTTATAGAGCCATACAACATCTATACTTGAACCCTTCTTCCCAGGTCAGGACCCCCTTCGCCCTGTCCGCTCCGCTAGCGGTGCAGAATGGCACCAGACATTGGTGTCCGCTCTTGTCCCTGCTCTTTGCACTGTGTTGAACCCCTAGCAGCAACAATTCGTAATAACCCGGACATTAAGGGCATAATGGTACGGGACAGGGAGTTTAAAATCTCCCTGTTCGCAGATGACATCATTCTTTCATTATTCCAACCCAGAACCTCCCTTCCAATTCTTCATGCGGAACTAGATCGCTATGAGGCTCTATCGGGATATAAAATGAATACCTCTAAGTCGGAGGCCCTCCCAATCAACACATCAGAGGGGGAGGTAGCGCACCTGAAAGCCAATTTCGCCTATAGCTGAAAATCTACCGCCTTAACGTACCTAGGAATTAATATCACCCCGCAATACTCTACCCTCTACCAGGAAAACTTCCCCCCTCTTTTCCACAATATCAGGTCCCTTCTCCAACAATGGAAAAAGCACCGCATCTCGTTACTCGGAAAGATCGCATCTGTGAAGATGATGATCCTCCCGAAACTACTGTATCTCTTTCAGACCCTACCCATCCCCGTCCCCTATGGCCAACTGAAACACTTACAAGCTGACCTACTGCAATTCACCTGGAACTACGGGAGGCATAGAATCCCACGTTCTGTACTGCAAGCGGCTAGGTCGGACGGTGGCCTGGCCTTCCCTAACCTTATTAAGTACTACCAGGCGGCACAACTGAGGGCGATAACTCCTTGGTACACGCTCCGCTCTTATAATAAATGGACCGAGATAGAGAAGTCATGGTTAGCCCCGATACACCCAAACAACCTTCTATGGAGTGCGAACGCGGAGGTAGAACCTGCAAGATTGCTGGGCCCGATGGCGCAGCTCAGGAGGCTATGGTGCAAACTGACACGACAACATAGACTGTCCTCAGACAGCTCGCTCCTGACCTCATTTGCTTGCAACCCCGAACTGCCAGATAGCTTAGGAACACAGTGACTCGGAGCCAGGTACACCTTGATGACATCCCACCCCCTACCCCTCCCTTCCACCTTCTCTCCTCCCCTCCTTTTTCTTTCTCTTCCTTCTTATTCTTTCCCTTTCTATAGGAGTCCTTATGGGACCCATGTACTCGTGTATCTGATAGCTATATTAGTTCGAAGGTTTGGTTGATAGCACTTTAAGTAAATGATAGGATAACCTGATAGGATCAGTAAAATGCATACATAGCAGATGTACAGTGCTTACACGCTCAGGAATTCTCACAACCATGTCACCCAGGAGAGAAAGCGTTTATTCTGTTTGTTGTAAGACCAATGTACTTAAACTGTATCTGGTATAACTTTAAATAAAATAGTTATTGATAAAAAAAAAAGCAAACTAACCAACCAGCGTCACCCGTAACACTTATACGGTGATCACTGGTGAAAGGGTTAACTAGGGGCAATCAGGGGGTTAAAACCTTTATTAGGTAATTAATGGATATATATAAAAACCTGACGGGTAACCTAAATAACTAACTGGTTAACCAGTGTCACCAGTGACACTTATACGGTGATCACTGGTGAAAGGGTTAACTCTAGAGGCAATCAGGGGGTTAAAATAATATATGGGGGTACCTGACGCTATAAAAACCTGCGGTGAACCTAAAAAAAAAACTGGCTACCTAGGGGCACCACCGACACAAATACAGCGTTCGGAAAAAACGATCACTTAGTGACGCTGGCGATAGGGGGTGAAAGGGTTAACTGGGGGGCGATCAAGGGGTTAAACCTTTATTAGGGGGGCTACCCTGGACCTAAAGGGGCCTAAACCCTGCAACTTTTTACTGTCACAAATGACACTGATTGCAGTGATCAGTAAAAAAATTACCACTGCAAACGGTGACACTGTGACTGGGGGTACTGGGGGTGATCTGGGGGGTGATCTGGGGGTGACTGGGGGGTGAAAGGGTGCATATGTGTACCTACGTGTTAGTGTAGTGTTGGTGCACTTACTGTGAGATGTCTTCTCTCCTCACGCCGAACCGAAAAGACCGCCGCATGGAGAGATGACATCACTTCCTCTGCCTGTGTTTACATTACACAGGCAGAGGAAGAATGTCATTCGCCGGGAGCGATCGGGAGGGGGTGGCCAGAAACCAATGGCCGCCCCCTCATCACGGATCACTCCCGAACCGAAAACCACTGCTCCATGTACCGGAGGGGGGTCCGATCGGACCCCCCACCCATACGAAGGCAGTCACGTACAGGTACGTGATTGTGCCTGTCCGTGCCATTTTGCCGACGTATATGTACATGGGGCGGTCGTTAAGTGGTTAAATAAGATGAGTGTGTTGGGACGTTTTATGTGTGCGTGCGCACGCATGTGCGTGGTCCCGGCGAAAGGGCGTAGCTGTATTCGCGTATGACGCAAATCTTCGTGCGCCAGAATAAAGACCACTGCACATATGCCGCGAAGCCGCGTGCGCCATAGCCGCCAAACAAACAACTGAAAATACAGCGGTGAACTTGCGAACGCATGTGAGCCATGGTGAACCTAACAAAAAAGAGTACCGTCGTGAGCCATCATTCCGGTAGGATAAAAAACAGCCAGACACAAGCAGGAAAAAAGGTACACTTTGCAAACACCCACAGCTAGACCAAAATCACCGCATACAGGTGTCCAGCCCTTAGCTAGCTTGACTGATTGTTAAAATTTTTGGGTCACCCCACAATATAATAATAATAAAGGGGTTTCACTTACCTATTCAGGCCCAGGGCCATTTAGAAACTAAGGGCCCAAACTTCACCCTTCACGGTAGTTTCCAGTCACATGAGACCTTCAAGGACTGGGTACCCTTTCATGTTTTAGGGTCCACTCCCTTGGACCTGTACAGCACCCTGCAGGAAATGCCTTAGTGCTGTAGTGTCCAGGATTTCCACTCCGCAGGGTTCAGTGCCTGAACGCCACATTACAGGCAAAACCTCGCAGGATCAAGAGTCTTCTTTTGCGAGGCTCGGGTACCATTTATTTAAGCATAAAAGCCTGTGTCAAATGGATCCAATCGGTCAATCCCTTGATTCATTTTTAGAACCATTTGTGGGAATAGAGACCTGGAGCTCAGAGAGCTCAGAGAGCTCCAACAAACCGTGCCATTCACCTTGTAGACACTGATAAAAAACTGATGTGCTTCCTGTATCAGAGGGGTTATATAGGGAGGGGCACTTCCTGTCTAAAGATCTTTGATTTACCAGTGTCGTTCACCTGATGATGAAGCATAACCCAGCAGGTAATGAATACTAGCCTGACTCTGTGTCCCATGATGTATGAAAAAGAAAGACTATTTTATTTACCCTGTGAAAGAAAAGATGCTTAAACTTACCTCTTAAATACTTGTGCAGCAGCTCTGCTCTCTCTCCCTCTTCTCACAGGACACAGAGGCAGCAGTGGGAGTCATTGGCTCCTGCTGTTGTCAATCAAATCCAGTGAGTAGGGAGTGAGGGGTGGGACGAGTGTCCCCATAGTAAGCAGCTTGCTATGGGGGCTCTCAGAAGGGAGGAGGAGCCAGAAGCACTTGCAGGGGACCCTAGAGGAGGAGGTTTGGGGCCACTCTGTGTGATACTATTGCACAGAGCAGGTAAGTATACCATGTTTAAGTGTACGCTTAATAAACTGTGATAATTCTTGCTTTATCACAATTCCTCTTTTTACTCTATAACACAGCTAAGTTTCACTCCTGCTCTGAGGCTGTTTAATAAACAGTGAAGTGTAACTCCAGGTCTGTGAAGAGTTGCGTTAACTAGCAGCGAGTCATCACTGTGATAGAGAGAGAAAAGAATGTGGGGAAGGTTTCCCTGCCGCAGCGTTTTTAAAAAGGTGCAAGCACCTTTTTCCTGCATGAAACACAGGCACAGCAGCCCTATCCTGTGTTACAAGGAACAGAGCAACAGGAAGAGGCCGATTGTCAATCAGGAACGACTGAAAGAATGTGAGTGAATGAGTATTGTTAATCATGAATATCTATCAGATCTACCTGTCAGCTGCCAAGCGTCAGACATGCTAAGGTTGGTAATACACCATTTATTTTGTTCAACCAGCGAGTTGAATGGAAAAACTTACTTGATTCGCCCATCCACACATTTGGGTGGGGAATCCATCCCACTGAGCTATTGTATTCTGATGGCAGGGAGACTGTCAGAATACACTGATCAGTACAGCAGGCTATTGCCAGCAGCACTGATCGATCTGGAAAAATCCAACAAGATGGTTGTAAAGAGATTCATCTACTGACTTCTGAGCTGCCAGCTTGCACATACATATCCCTTCTGAATCAGCTGAATTTCAATGCATGTATTAGTGCTGGTTCAAACTACTGCACTCTGTGAGATCGCCTGTGATTCGCACCGCCTGCAGTGCAAACCACATGCGATGTCCATGCAATGCAATTTCACCCATACAGATAGTATGGGTGATATCGCATTGCTTTCGGATCACCAGAATCGGATCGCATGGGTGTTCACACTCAATGCGATCTGATTCATGTCCGAACTGACAGTTCGCAGTGCGATATGCGAGCTGAAATGGGGGTGTCATTAACCACTTCAATACAGGGTATTTTCACCCCCTTCCTGCCCAGACCAATTTTTAGTTTTCAGCGCTGTCGCACTTTGAATGACAATTGCGCGGTCATGCAACACTGTACCCAAATTAAATCTTTATGTTTTTTTTCTCACAAATAGAGCTTTTGTTTGGTGGTATTTGATCACCTCTGCGGTTTTTATTTTTTGCGCTATAAACAAAAGAAGAGCGACAATTTTGAAAAAAACACAATATTTTTTACTTTTTGATTTAATAAATATCACAATTTAAAAAAAAAAAAAATTCCTCAGTTTAGGCCAATATGTATTCTTCTACATATTTTTGGTAAACAAAAATCGCAATAAGCGTGTGTAGCGGGGTCTCCTTTAAGACTGCCAGGACTACCTTACCCAGAACCCCATTCAGAAATGTTTCCACCCCAGAGACTCATGGGAGGGGTTATATAAGGAGGAGGCGAGGCGGAGCTCGGCTCTCTTTGGGACACGAGACTTCAGGGAATAGACCTTCCTGTGCGGATCCGCTGTGGTACAAGGCCTGAAGCCTGGGGCCTTGCGCCGCGACCCAAAAGAGCCTTCCACCCTCCTGGCGAGCCTGGGTGGCACCTGACTCGGTCATCCTCAACCGCTGCTGAGCCAGAGACCCGACCGCTGCAGACGCTGTGTGTGGAGACACAGCAGGTGGAAGTTCCCGGACTGGGATCGCGTCCGGAGGGGTGAGCGAGCACCTGCTCAATCCATACTGTACACTATTGTTAGGCCTACAGACTGCCGTGGCCCACCAGTTCATATTTAAGTTCCCACTGGAGATCCATTGCAGAACTGAGCCGAACGGATCTCTAGTGGAGTGTTCTGTGTTGGTACTTTTAACCCTTTGAATTACAAATTGTGTTCCTGAAATGTGCACCACCGTTTAAAGACTTGCATGCGAAGAATTCATCACCTAGAGACTGAGTTATATGGTCAGGCCTGGCCATCTAGGTAGTTTATTTAGTTGCTGCGCCATAGGGCGCATAGTGAAGTACTGTTACACGTGGCGCGTGTGCGCCATATCTTACTAGTTGTAGTGTGTCAATTGCTGCAGGGCTCTGCAGATAGACTACTGTGATTGTTATAACTGTTGATTATATTGCCAGCAAAAGTAAACTTATTATTCTTCTATCACTGCATTGGTGTTTGAATTTAACTATAGAGCATAAGATATATATATTACCCTAGACTAACTGTGCCAGAGTGGGTTGAGAAAATTGCCGGGGGTTGGCGGAGCTGTCTTCAGGGCCCAAACTAAATCTGCGGCCCTCTTAGCTGAGGGTATCGCTACACGTGGGGGTTCGTCCGGGATTCTGATACAGCAAGAGAACACGCCAAAAGTACCGGCATGGACCCGCTAGAACATGGATATGCAATTAGCGGACCTCCAGCTGTTGCAAAACTACAAGTCCCATCATGCCTCTGCCTCTGGGTGTCATGCTTGCTGCTGTCAGAGTCTCGCTATGCC
Source organism: Rana muscosa (assembly GCA_029206835.1). Taxonomy (NCBI): domain Eukaryota; kingdom Metazoa; phylum Chordata; class Amphibia; order Anura; family Ranidae; genus Rana; species Rana muscosa. The sequence continues at coordinate 31,371,628 of CM055121.1, read as the reverse complement.
TCATGGGACTTGTAGTTTGGCAACAGCTGGAGGTCCGCTAATTGCATATCCCTGCGCTAGAAGTAGGACAGTGGTACACAGTGGCTGGCGCAGATCCGGCCGCGGCGGCAGTTATTGAACTCCCGGAGATCTGGCAAAGAGATGCGATAAAGCAGCTAATAACGTCCCTATCACCATGCCAGAAATCATGGGTGATGGATGTGAGACCAAATGCTTCGCGTACCTACGCATTAATAGTGGAAAGACGAAATTCCAGAGCATTTTAAAAGCCCGAGCATACAAGCTATGGATGGTCAGACCTACCATCTGATACATGCGCTGCCACATAAGGGAGATCGGTTCCAAATACAAAAACCGTCATCTCCACAAATATCTCCTACACCATCCCCTAAAGCAGGAAAGGAGAAGGCTAGAGAGAGTCCCGGGTCACCATCAACCACCCTCAGCACAGAGCTGTGCGCGGTTCTAGGGGAGATTGTAGCCCAGTGCAAGAGGGACCCCACAGACTACCCGATGTCGGGATACAGAAAACTTCGAATATTTTCTGGAAGAAAACCTGTACCTTCGGGGGAAGAGGGATTTGAGGAATGGCTGGATGGCGCCACTCAGGCCCTAGAGGAATGGGAAGTCCCAGAACATAGAAAGAAACAGAGGATCTCTGAGAGTTTGAAGGGGCCAGCGTTAGAAGCCATACGCAACCTTAAGATAAGCAGGATAGACTGTGATGCGCAGGATTATCTGGACATTCTGCAGAATGTGTTTGGCGGGACAGAAAAAGTCACGGAACTCACGTACCAGTTGGAACACTGCTACCAGAAGACAGGAGAGAAACTGTCAGAGTTCATGAGACGCTTGGATAAAATCCTGCACAAGATCATACTGAAGAAGGGGATTGACCCAAGGAAGGTAGATAAGGCCCATGTCCAGCAGGTCTTGAGGGGAGCTCAGCCCCTGGACCCCATCGCATTGGCGCTACGCACCCGACGGGACGGGAATAGCCTGGAATACCCTGATTTGATCCGAACAATCAGAGAAGAAGAGGCTATGCTGGAAGAGAAAAAGAAGAGTCAACCAGTCGAGCCACCCAACCCTCCAGTGGTGATGGTCAGGTCGGCCATGACTCCTGAGAGAGACTCAGAGGTGGACACCCTGAAGTCACAGATGTCCCAAGTGTTGGGGATGCTGACCTCTCTGATAGCGAAAGACACAAAGGGTCCTGAGAAAGAAGTACAGAGGAAGGAACTATTCCCAATTGCTTCGGCACCCGCATCTCTGCAAGACTGGGGGGACATAATCTGTTTTAATTGTGGGGGAGTTGGCCACATTGCAGCTACATGTTCCAGTCCCAAGAAAAAGAAAACAGATAACCGCAAGCCGGCGGGAAACTCCAGAGGGCCCCGGTGAAGGAGTCAACCGGGTGCCCATCATCTTCAGTGAGCTCCAAGCTGAATCCAAAGCAGAAGAAAAGAGGAGACAAAACCCCTCAGAGGAAACACAGCATTCCTCAACAGAGATACACCCCAGAGAAAGGGGGCAAGACCCCTAAGAAGAGGCACAGCATTCCCCAAAGGGGATGCACACCTAAGAAAAACAATAATATCCCTCAGCGGGTCTGTACACCTATTGAAAGGAGGGAAATCAATGCATACCAGGCTCAAGAAAGACTAAAGTCCAAAGGGAGTTGGAAGGGAGAAAGTCCGAAGGGAAAGGACCAGAAGAAGGCGACCCTTGCCAGGCCATACCCAGAGAAGCTGGTAGGCCCATCTCCTATAGTGCCCATTCAAGTGGAGGGAGTCTACACCAGAGCCATCTTGGATACTGGGGCACAAGTGACCCTGTTATACCGGGATTTCTACGATAAGCACTTGAGTCATCTGCCCATCCAGAAGATAGAAGAACTGGAAATATGGGGGATTGGAACCCAGAACTTCCCCTACGATGGCTATCTGCCCATCAAGATGACCTTTGACCCATCTGTGGCTGGGAAGGCCGAAGTGTTTGACACCCTGGCAGTCGTGTGCCCTCGGCCGCCTGGAGCCAACAAGAGTTTCCTTATAATAGGGACAAACACGGACCTGGTCCGAAGACTCCTGACCCCTCTAGTGGAAGAGAAGGGGCAAGCTGCCACCAAGATCCATCCCATGCTGAAGACGGCCTACCAACGGCTGGCCCTAGAGCAGAAGACTCCTGGAGAGGGGATAGGGAAGGTGTGGAGACTTGGAAGAGAAGGGGTAGTGTTGCAGCCCGGCGAAGTAACCTGTCTCAGAGCCACTATGAAGCTTACTTGGGAGCAGCCTGGACCCTTTGTCGTGCTGGAGTCCGACCCAAGGGGAGAGTCCTCAGGTCTGGAAGTGATACCAGAAGTGATTCCGCTGAAGGCCCTGAAGAAGGCCCATTGTAGAGTTCCAGTGAGTGTTAGGAACACTACAGGTGGTCCCATGTAAATCCCAGCCAGAATGTTGCTGGGCCAGGTGAGCCCTGCTGCCCCGGTTACCCTGTCAGAAGTCAAGGGGACGGGTGAAAGAGGAGATGTTTGGGAGAAGCTGTCCATGGAGAACCCGAATCTATCCAGGGCTTGGAAAGAGAGAGCCAAGGCCCAGTTGACCAGATGGGAGAAGATCTTCTCCAAAGATGAGTTTGATGTGGGGTGTGCAAGGAGTGCCATCCATCGAATCCGCCTCCAAGAAGACAAGCCCTTCAGAGAGAGGGTCAGGCGGGTCCCACTAGCAGATCTGGTGGATCTAAGGGAGCAACTCGCAGAACTCAAGAGGACTGGTGTGATCCGGGAGTCTAGAAGCCCCTATGCCTCCCCGATAGTGGTGGTTCCGGAAGAAGAATGGGTCGTTGAGGCTATGTATAGACTACAGGACTCTCAACAGGAGAACCATCCCCGACCAGTACACCACTCCGAGGATAGAGGACGCTTTACAGAGTTTGTCTGGAGCCAAGTGGTTCAGCGTTATAGATCTCAAGAGTGGATACTACCAGATCCCTATGGATCCGGAAGACAAGGAGAAGACAGCCTTCATAACCCCAGTGGGGTTCTTCGAGTTTGATCGAATGCCTCAAGGACTGTCTGGAGCTCCTGCTACCTTCCAATGTCTCATGGAGAAGACTGTAGGAGACATGAACCTTATTGAAGTCCTTGTATACCTGGACGATGTCATCGTCTTTGGAAGAACCTTGGAAGAACACGAAGAGAGGCTGGAAAAAGTGTTGAGAAGACTCAGTGAGGAGGGACTCAAGCTTTCGCCTGAAAAGTGTCAGTTCTACCAGTCTTCTGTGAACTATCTGGGGCACATAGTGTCGGAAGAAGGGGTGGCCACAGACCCTGAGAAATTGGAGGCAGTTACCTCCTGGCCACGACCCACCACAGTAACAGAACTCAGATCCTTCTTGGGGTTCTGCTCCTATTACAGGAGGTTTGTGGAAGTATTCGCCCGAATTGCCAGACCATTGAATGAACTACTCAAGACCGAGGGGGAAGAGGACGACTCAGGGCCCAGGAAGCCGGGAGAGTCAGTCAGAGATCAGTGGAACCAGAAGTGTGAAGAGGCCTTCCAGGAGTTGAAGAGGAGCCTAACCACTGCCCCAGTCTTGGCCTACGCAGACCCAACCAAACCCTATGAACCACATGTAGATGCAAGTCATGACGGTCTGGGAGGAGTACTTTACCAAGAACACGAGGGACAACTGTGGCCTGTTGCCTACGTGAGCAGGAGCCTGACCCCCTCTGAGAAGAACTACCCCGCTCACAAGCTGGAGTTCCTGGCCCTTAAGTGGGCGGTAGTAGACAAGCTCAAAGACTACCTGTATGGGGCGGAGTTCACTGTGAAGACCGACAACAACCCCCATACCTACCTTTTTACCACAGCAAAGCTGGACGCCACTGGACACAGGTGGCTGGCCGCACTGTCTGGATTCAACTTCAGCCTAAAGTACAGGCCAGGGGCTGGAAATCGAGACGCAGACGCTCTGTCCAGGAGATCTCATGCCCCCACCAGTGACACAGAAGACTAGATTTAAGTGACACCTGACCGGGTGCGGGCCCTTTGTCAAGGGGCTGAATTACAAGCCAGAGGAGGCTCAAGGGCAGAAGAGATAGGAGTTACCATGGTAGGAGTCCCTAAACAATACTGTGGAGTAACCCAACTGGAAGAAGACAATCTGCCGAGACTGTCCAAGAAGGAGCTGAGATGCGACCAATTAGAAGACCCCATGGGGAAATTGGTTCTGGAAGCCCTGGAGCATCAGGAACCAAATAGACTCCTGTGCCACTCCTCAAAGGAAGCTCGCCTGTTGAGGAAAGAGTGGGACAGGTTACAGGTGCATCAGGGAGTGGTCTACCGAAGGGGCCCCTCTGATGGCCTGGAAGATAAATGGCAATTGTTCCTTCCGGAAAAACATTGAGAGACTGTTTTGATGGCCCTGCATGACAATCATGGCCACCTAGGGGCGGAAAGGACCTTCCAGCTCGTCAGAAGTCGGTTCTATTGGCCCTGCATGAGGGCAGAAGTAGAAGAGTACTGCCACTCATGTGCACGCTGCATCCAGCGGAAGACTTTACCTCATCAAGCTGCCCCAATGGGCCATCTACAAAGTCAAGGCCCAATGGATCTGGTATGCATTGATTTTCTCTGCCTCGAACCCGACCTGAGTGGACTAGGAAATGTTCTGGTGATAACCGATCATTTCACCCGGTATGCCCAAGCTTTCCCAACCAGAGACCAGAAGGCTTCCACAGTGGCCAAGGTACTTATGGAGAAGTATTTTGTCCATTATGGGCTGCCACAGCGATTCCATTCAGACCAAGGAAGGGACTTTGAGAGTCGGCTGATCCGGAAACTCCTGGATTCGTTAGGAATCAAGAAAACTCGAACCACACCTTACCACCCACAGGCAGTGGCGTCTCCAGCTTTCATATTTAGGGGGGCACATGGGGGGACAGGGACAAAAGTAGGGGGGCCAACTATAAAATGCAATTATATATATATATATATATATATATATATATATATCTCTATCTATCCCTTTACTACGATCCCACAATGGGCCCTTTCACATGTTCTGCAGTGAGCTCCCTTCCTACTATACTGGGGCCCCACCAGGGTGGCAGAAAACAAGAGATATATGTCACCAGCACACCAAGAAAATATAAGGGTCCAAAGTAGTGGGAGAACTATCAGGGTTGCAAAGGGTGTCTTGCCACCGGGCCCTGGTGTTCTGGCACTGTGGGGTTCCCCAGCTGTCCTGTCCCTGTTATTGACAGCGCTGGTCTGGCATCTGTCTCCTTGGCACCGGCGGCAGTCTATTAGGACTTTGTGCTTGTGACATTATGCGTGCATGTAGGGGAAGGCTGGCACTATTGGTTATAGAGAGCCGAGCCCCCAGCTGGTCACCTAGCAGCAGTAATGCTGTATAACCTCTGTTGACATGCTGATCGGGATGTGATGCAGGTGATGCTCCCAGTCAGATCTAATAAACAAAGTATTTATTAGCATCAAGAGTACAACCACATATATATAATCAACCGTATGTTCAGCAGCCATGTGGGCTCTATACCTGTAAAGTGTGGGCTTTGATCAATAAAATCACTGATATTTAACACTAGGATTTGACTAGGAGCATCATCTGGATTGCATCACGATCAGCATGTCAGAGAAGGCTCCACTGCTGCTAAGCAACCTGCAGGGAGCTCAACTGTCTACAACCAATAGAGATGGGCTCGGGTGTGTTTAAAATCCCACATGCCCGATCCCGCCAGGAAGCCGACACTCCACAGCGCTAATCACAGCCAGTGAGAAATTTCCTGATCTGTGGAGCTGCGGACCGGGAAATGTCTCATTGCCTGTGATTAGCGCTGTGCAGTGTGGGCTTCCTGGCAGGCTCTGGCATGTGGAATTTTGAACATGCCCAGCTCATCTCTAACAACAAATTGTGTTGGCCCTCCTGTACATCAGCCCCATAAAGTAACCAGCACTGGGTTCCAATGTGCTGCCGCCGCTGCCATGGAGACAGAGACCAGCGCTGTGAATAGCCGGGACAGGACAGCAACTCTGGTTGTTCCAGCACTGGTCCACACTGGCAGGATTCCCCCATCCACCTATAATGTGTAGATGGGGGAATTGGATAATTTCCTTTTTTTTCATTCAACCTAATAGTTGAATGAAAAAAAGTGATCAATGTATGGGCTGCCTAAGAGCTAAGACCAGCCATAGACAGTTTAAATCTCAGCTGGTTCAGCAGGAACTGGCTGAGATTCGAACCATTAATGAGCAGATTCTCTTATGATTATCACTAGTGATTGCTATAGCCACTAGTGATAATCGCTGTTTGTTGGGAGAATACAATTGCTGGGCAGGAGGGATATTCCCCTGTCAGAACTGTCTGTGTTGATGGGGGAATTATGCAAGTTTCTTTCCTGCAATCTGTGGATGCAGGAAAGAAATGTGCACCTTCTATTACCTGCCTAACTGAAAGTGAAAGTAAATTGTGAATGTCTTGAAAGAACAGGAGAGGGGGAGAGAGACAGATGGGGGAGAGAAGGGATGGAGATAATGCAGTTCAATGATTACAGTGTACTGCAGTCTGCAGTGCACACACTTACCCACGGTCCAGGCTAGAATCTCAGGCATCATTCACACACAGCCATGAATGCTGCTGATTTTCATATTTCCCGCCCACACATCCCCTCTCTTCAGATACAGCACGCCGGGATAGTGTGGGCGGGACTGGAAGGAGGAGGAGCTGTATTCCTCCCTGCTCGTATGTGAGGAGAGTGAGGGGGGTGGCTGGACTCGCTGGGCTGTGAAAGAGTGTCATAGACTGACACTCGACTCAGCTTGCAGTCACCATTCTCGGAATTTACAGGCTGGTTCTCCTGTCCTAAGGACGGGAGAAATCAGTCTGTTTTTTCAGTAACTGAGATGAAGGCTTGGGCCCCCCTCCCCCTCTCCCACAGTGCTCGTGGAGTCCTTCCTGCAACTCGCTCTTCTCCGTGCCAATGAGGATGCAGGGAAAGGAGCAGATCGGACGGCTGTGGTTGTGTGAGCGCTCGCATTATGCAGTGTCAGCGAGCAGAGGGAGGGGGGAGGAATCCCCCGCAGGAGCTGACTGGGGACGCTCTCCCTCTCAGGAGAGACTATGTTACCCCAGCAGCAGCCCGAGCGAAAAAAAAAATGCAAAAAAAAATATCATGGTGGGGCACAGCATAATGTTGGGGGGGCAGGGCCCCCTCTGGTCCTCCCCTAGGGACGCCATTGCCCACAGGGAGATGCTCAGCCAGGGAGGTTTAACCGAACCCTGCTCAACATGTTGGGAACTCTGGATAGTGAAAAGAAACAACATTGGAGCAAACACATAGCAGCTATAGTACACGCTTACAACTGCACCACAAGTGATGCTACAGGCTACCCCCCATATCGACTCATGTTTGGGAGAGAAGCAAGGTTACCTGTGGACCTGGCCTTTGGCACCTCTTTAGACCATTCCTCAGCCACATCCCACAAAGGATATGTGGACAGGCTCAATCACAGCCTGAAAGTAGCCTATGAACAAGCTCAAGCGGCCTCAGATCAAAGGGGAGCTCGAAACAAAAGAAACTTCGACCTGAAGGTCCGGGTGCAAGACCTTCAGCCCGGGGACCGAGTACTGTTACGCAATCTGGGGGTCCCTGGAAAACACAAACTTGCCGACAGATGGAGACCTGAACCCTATGTCATTTGTAAGAAGTTGCCAGGCCTACCTGTCTACAAGTTGAAGCCAGAAGGGAAGGTAGGACCACTGAAGACGTGGCATCGAAACCACCTGCTCCCACTTGCTGAAGCAGTCAGGATACCTCCAGTGAGGGACTCCCCTGAACCAGTCTCTATTTTGGATACTCCCAGGCCAAACACTCGGTCCCAGACCTCTCGGGCTGGAGAGGGAGAGGCCTCTGAACTTAGTGGAGATGAAGGGAGAGAACTTGACTGGCTGTGGCCTTCCCCAACCCCTGGAGACACTATAGATGGAAAACTGAATGCAGAAGCCCCCGAGTTCATCCCATCTAGTCCTTCATCAGATTACTGGGAAGATGCCTGTGACACTTACTCAGAAGAGAACCCTAGAGACTTTGTGTATCCTTCGGCTCCTGAAGCCGATATTCCAGAGCCCGCCGTGTTGCCCAAACCTGCTACGGAAGAAGAGCCTGTGGCGCTAGAGCCAGAAACCCCAAGAGAGCAAAGGGCTCGAAGAGTCATAAGGCCTCCAAAAAAGTTGACCTACCCACAAATGGGGAAGAGCTCAGAAGATTCTGTGGTCACTGCCAGGAGGAGTGCAGAGAATCCGGATCCCTCCACTGTTCATTTGGTGGAGGGCAACCCCAACTCGCTCTCTGGCACAGTTAGGCAGGCCACTCATGCTAGTGTGACCTGTGGGCAAGGGAATTCAACCCCTCGGTTTTGGTGGGAATTCCCTATGCCAACATCTTACGCAATGTTGTCTAGGGTTGTACGCAATGTATGTTAGAATTATCTTTGGGGACCAAAGAGTTTAAGTGGAGGGAGTGTGTAGCGGGGTCTCCTTTAAGCCTCCCAGGACTACCTTACCCAGAACCCCATTCGGCAATGTTTTCACCCCAGAGACTCATGGGAGGGGTTATATAAGGAGGAGGCGAGGCGGAGCTCGGCTCTCTTTGGGACACGAGACTTCAGGGGACAGACCTTCCTGTGCGGATCCGCTGTGGTACAAGGCCTGAAGCCTGGGGACTTGCGCCGCGACCCAAAAGAGCCTTCCACCCTCCTGGCGAGCCTGGGTGGCACCTGACTCGGTCATCCTCAACCGCTGCTGAGCCGGAGACCCGATCGCTGCAGACACTGTGTGTGGAGACACAGCAGGTGGAAGTTCCCGGACTGGGATCGCGTCCGGAGGGGTGAGCGAGCACCTGGTCAATCCATACTGTACACTATTGTTAGGCCTACAGACTGCCGTGGCCCACCAGTTCATATTTAAGTTCCCACTGGAGATCCATTGCAGAACTGAGCCGAACGGATCTCTAGTGGAGTGTTCTGTGTTGGTACTTTTAACCCTTTGGATTACAAATTGTGTTCCTGAAATGTGCACCACCGTTTAAAGACTTGCATGCGAAGAATTCATCACCTAGAGACTGAGTTATATGGTCAGGCCTGGCCATCTAGGTAGTTTTTTATTAGTTGCTGCGCCATAGGGCGCATAGTGAAGTACTGTTACACGTGGCGCGTGTGCGCCATATCTTACTAGTTGTAGTGTGTCTATTGCTGCAGGGCTCTGCAGATAGACTACTGTGATTGTTATAACTGTTGATTATATTGCCAGCAAAAGTAAACTTATTATTCTTCTATCACTGCATTGGTGTTTGAATTTAACTATAGAGCATAAGATATATATTTTACCCTAGACTAACTGTGCCAGAGTGGGTCGAGTAAATTGGGGGTTGACGGAGCCGTCTTCAGGGCCCAAACTAAATCTGCGGCCCTCTTAGCTGAGGGTATCGCTACACATATATTGATTGGTTTGCGCAAAAGTTATAGCATCTACAAAATAGGGGATAGATTTATAGCATTTTTTTTTTTTTACTAGTAATGGCAGCGATCTGCGATTTTTATTGTGACCGTGACATTGCGACGGACATATCGGACAATTTTGACATGTTTTTGGGACCATTCACATTTATACAGCGATTAGTGCTATAAAACTGCACTGATTACTGTGTAAATGTGACTGTCAGCGAAGGCGTTAACATTAGGGGGCGATCAAGGGGTTAAATATGTTCCCTAGGGAGTAATTCTAACTGTAGGGGGAGGGGACTCACAAGGGGAGGAGACCGATCTGTGTTCCTCTGTACTGGGAACACACATCGGTCTCCTCTCCTCTGACAGGACGTTTACACACACAGATCCACGGTCCTGCTGTGATCAAGGGCAATCCCGGGTGCCCGGCGGACATCGCGGCCGCCGGGCACGTGCACCGGGCAGGGCCGGATTAACATAGGGGCTATTGGAGCTGCAGCTCCAGGCCCCTTCCTCAAGATAGGCCCATTTGCCCCAAAAAAAAAAATCTAAAAAAGAAAATAAAAAAAGATTGACTTTGAGGATTGTAGCTCGGCGACCAGGGGCCACAGAGACCCCATATGGGGGGTAGGTAGCTGAAGACCCACCCCACCACTGGTCAAAATATGAGGCTGCTATCATTTATGGTTCCGGAGTTACGAGGATGCTTGCGCAGCCTGTCAGAAGCTATAAACAGAACAGCCAGTTTAAATACAAGCTGACACACTCTGCAGCAGAGAGGATGAGCTCCCAGTGCTTATAATAACTATTTGTATATCACTAATAGGGATGAGCTCGGTGTTCGAGTCGAACATACGTTCGACTCGAACATCGGCTGTTCGATCGTTCGACGAAGATCAAACGTTTTGGGTCGTTCGCACCAAATTCGAGTGACGCGAACGGCCCAAAATCCCGGCGCTGTGATTGGCCAAGCATGCACTGTGACCCCGCATGCTTGGCCAATCACAACACCGGCAGCGAGGAGAGCCATAATTGGCCACAGGCAGGATGCCTGTGGCCAATTATAGCTCAGGGGGGTTTAGTACACGCCCCACACTATAAAAGGCCGCCAGCGCGGCGGCCTTGTGTATTGTGTTGGCGTGCAGGGAAAGACGTACATAGGCAGGGACAGTGTTAGAGAAAGTGTGTGTAGGGAGAGAGAAGGATAGGTAGGGACAGTGTCAGTGATATTGTGTGTAGGGAGAGAGAAGGATAGGTAGGGACAGTGTCAGTGATATTGTGTGTAGGGAGAGAGAAGGATAGGTAGGGACAGTGTCAGTGTTATTGTGTGTAGGGAGAGAGAAGGATAGGTAGGGACAGTGTCAGTGATATTCTGCTAAACCTTGTGTGCAGGGAGAGAGAAGGATAGGTAGGGACAGTGTCAGTGATATTTTTGCTAAGCCTCCTGCACAGTATACAACCAAAGCTAGCCCTTATTGCTGTGATTGTTGTGTAACACAGGCAGGCATCTGCAGCACTTAAAGCAGGCGTAGTGTGATTCCTGCAAAATATACACCTGAAGCTAGCCCTTATTGCTCGTATTTTTTATTCTTTTGTGTTACACTAAGGGCTCTTTCACACAGGACGGATCAGTAATGATCCGCCCCGTGAAGCTCCGCTTGCTCAGCGGGGATCGCTCCGTTGATCCCCGCTGAGCCGGCGGATGACTGGGCGGTTCACGCACACTGTGCAGGGACCGCGCTGTCAGAGCGCCGCTATCCCCTATGGGGGGATCGGATGATGACGGACCGTAGAGTCCGTTGTCATCCGATCCGATCCAATCCGCAGACGGAAGGAAAAATAGGGTTTTCCTCCGTCACACTTTTGCGGATCGGAGCGGGTCGGATGTCAGCGGACATGTCACCGCTGACATCCGTGGCTCCATAGGAGGACATGTAGCATCCGTTCAGGTCCGCCTAAAAAACTGACAGGCGGACCTGAATGGACCCTCCGTGTGAAAGAGCCCTAACAGGCATCTGCAGCACTTAAAGCAGGTGTAGTGTGATTCCTGAAAATATACACCTGAAGCTAGCCCTTATTGCTGTGTTTTCCTGTTGTGTAACACAGGCAGGCATCTGCAGCACTTAAAGCAGGCGTAGTGTGATTCCTGCAAAATATACACCTGAAGCTAGCCCTTATTAATGTGTTTTCCTGTTGTGTAACACAGGCAGGCATCTGCAGCACTTAAAGCAGGCGTAGTGTGATTCCTGCACATTATACACCTGAAGCTAGCCCTTATTGCTCGTAGTTTTTTTCTTTTGTGTTACACTAACAGGCATCTGCAGGGGCATATAAAAAATATATAATGTGGCGCTGTGAGAGAAGTAGTAAAAAACCCTACTTCATGTATAGCACAATGGTGCACATAAAAATATGGTGTCAAACAAAACGTTTGTACACAATAGGTGTACACAAATGAATGTGATAAAAATGTAAGTGAATACTAACAGTGAAATAATTGGTATGGGGTATAGGTTCACAACAAAAACCAGCAATTAAACTGGAATATTGATCATACCCATAATAAACAAAAATAAAAATGAAAATATAATGTAGGTGGAGACAAACTCATATAAGGCGTCACAGATGAGTATGTAGAATAATGTCAAATCTTATCACATATGAAAAGAAGTTCATAGGTCAAAATCCAACAAGGAGCTGCATCGTTTGAAAATAGGTTTGAATTCAATGGGCAGGAGCGCATTAGGAGCGGTGAGTTCACCGCTCCTAATGCGCTCCAAAGAAGTTGCTGGCAGGACTTTTTCTGACGCCCTGCCAGCGCACCGCTCCAGTGTGAAAGCCCTCGGGCTTTCACACTGGAGTGAATAGAGCAGCTGTTTAAGGGCGGATTGCAGGCGCTATTTTTAACGCTATAGCGCCTGCAAAACGCCCTCAGTGTGAAAGGGGTCTTATAGTAATTAACCCCTTGCCACCCAGGCCAATTCTGACACTTCTCTCCTACATGTAAAAATCATCATTTGTTTTTTGCTAGAAAATTACTAAATAAAGTTAGCACGATTTTCTTTTTGTATACTAAGCGATGCTTTAAATTTTTTTACAGGTTACATGTTTAGAGTTACAGAGGAGGTCTAGTGCTAGAATTATTGTTCTCGCTCTAACGATCGTGGCGTATGTAACATGCGTGTGTCTGGCTCTGATACTAGCCAGGGCCTACCCAGCCACTGACTAGTATCTCTCCCCAGCCTGTCCCCACACACCCTCTCACCTGCTGACCTGTGGATGGGGGAATCACTCCTGCAGTGTTATTGAGTTCTGCCTGCGAATACAATGATCAGTGTTGCTAACTATAGCTGGCAGCACTGATTGTTTTGGGAAAAACCTGACAGGCTGGTTGTACTCAAGTCAGATAATAGATTGACTTGTGTAAAACCAGCTAGCCCATACATAGATCGACTATGGCTGGTCTCTGCTTAATTGGAGTAATTTCAATCCATGTATGGCCCGCTTAACCGCTACGCAGTCCCTAAACATCCTTCCACAAACCTTTACATTTTTCCTTCCCAAATTCCCTTCATCCTCCGCACCTGTACATACTCTCCACACTTCTCTCCTGTACATACTGCTCACTGTCATACCCTCCACACTTCTCTCCTATACATAGTGCCCACTGTCATACCCTACACACTCCTCTCCTGTACATAGGGCCCGCTGTCATACACTTCTTTTCTGTACATAGTGCCCACTGTCGTACTCTCCACACTCCTCTCCTGTATTGTCATACCCTCCACACTCCTCTCCTATACATAGTGCCCACCGTCATACCCTCCACACTGCTCTCCTGTACATACTGTTCACTGTCATATCCTCCACACTTCTCTCCTATACATAGTGCCCACAGTCATACCCTCTACACTTCTCTTCTATACAGAGTGCCCACTGTAATACCCTCTACACTTCTCTTCTATACATAGTGCCCACTGTCATACCCTCCACACCTCTATCCTGTACATACTGCCCACTGTCATATCCTCCCCACTCTTCACTGTCATACCCTCTACACTTCTCTTCTGTACATACTGCTCACTGTCTTACCCTCCACACTCATCTCGAGTACATACTGCTCAGTATACTGCCCACTTTCATAAACTCCTCTATTGTACATAGTGCCGGCTGTCATACCCTCCACACTCCTCTTCTTTACATACTGCTCACTCTCATACCCTCCACATTCCTTTCCTGTACATACTGCCTATTGTCATACCCTCCCCACTCCTCTCCTGTACATACTGCCCACTGTCATACCCTCCACACTCTTCTCCTGTACATACTGCTCACTGTCTTACCCTCCACACTCATTTAATGTACATACTGCTCAGTATCATACCATCTACACTCCTCTCCTGTACAAACTGCTCACTGTCATACCCTCCACACTCCTCTCCTGTACATACTGCCCACATTCATAAACTCCTCTATTGTACATAGTGCCGACTGTCATACCCTCCACACTCCTCTCCTGTGCATACTGCCCACTATCATACCCTCCACACTCCTCTCCTGTACATACTGCCCCCATTATACACTCTATACCCCTCTCCTGTACATACTGCCCACTATCATACCATCCACACTCCTCTCCTGTACATACTGTAACCCAACCTTACCCTCCACACTCCTCTCCTGTACATACTGTAACCTAACCTTACCCTTCACACTCCTCTCCTGTACATACTGCCAACTATCTTTCTCTCCACATTCCTCTCCTGTACATACTGCCCCCATCATACCCTCCACACTCCTCTCCTGTACATACTGCCCCCATACTGCCAACTATCTTTCTCTCCACACTCCTCTCCTGTGCATACTGCCCACTATCATACCCTCCACACTCCTCTCCTGTACATACTGCCCCCATTATACCCTCTATACCCCTCTCCTGTACATACTGCCCACTATCATACCATCCACACTCCTCTCCTGTACATACTGTAACCCAACCTTACCCTCCACACTCCTCTCCTGTACATACTGTAACCTAACCTTACCCTTCACACTCCTCTCCTGTACATACTGCCAACTATCTTTCTCTCCACATTCCTCTCCTGTACATACTGCCCCCATCATACCCTCCACATTCCTTTCCTGTACATACTGCCCACTGTCATACTCTCCACACTCCTCTTCTGTACTTACTGCCCACTTTCATACCCTCCACACTCCTCTCCGGTACATACCACCCTCTGTCATACCCTTCACACTCCTCTGCTGTGCATGCTGCCCACTGTCATACCTTTCAAACTCCTCTCCTGTACATAGTGCCTTCTGCCATACCCTCCAAACTCCTCTCCTGTACATAGTGCCCACTGTTAGACCCTCCACATTCCTCTCCATTACCTGCAAATACTTCCCAGTTTTATACCGTCCATACTCCTCCCCTAAGCCTCTTACCCACAAAAACAGTTCTTTAAAATTATACTGAATATCCTCAATGTTACCAGCTCTAGAATGGGCACACTTTTGTTAGTTCAACTAAAGGAAATCTTCTCAGTCCTCATATTTGTTCTGCCCCATTATTAGTACTCATTTCATTTTGTGATTACTACTGTGATGTATAGAGGAACATAGGGGATCTCAGCCACTCTAAATATAGCACTGGTGAAAAAAGTGCCCCTTAAAAATATTTTTTAAATGTTGGCAACTATACACTTAGGCACTGACCAAGGGCCACCGGGTCAGTAGGGGGCCCCATGAGAGGCTCCTGGGATCCTGTGATAATAAAGCGGTAGTAAACTTTGCTAACATTACTACTTTTTAGAGGCCCTGAGGTAGGTTATGCCATAGTGTACAAATATGTACAGCATATTAGCACATTAGGGTACACTTAAATTGTCAGACTGAGCCCCCCAGTGCTACACTGTGATCAATCCGTCGGGTCCTGGGTGCTTCCATTTTCACCCGGTCTTCCTTTTGGGCTCTGTGCCTTCGGTCACTTGCCTTGGCTGGGCTGCGTTGATGTCATTCCCATGCATGCTCATGCGCATCCTCTCTCTCTCACCCCCCCCCCTTTCTCTCTCATCCTCCCTCCCTTACCCCTCACCCCTCTCTCATCCTCCCTCTCTCTCTTTAATTTAATTTGTTATAACAAAAAAATTGTTTACATATTTATTTATTTATTATTTATAAAAGGCCCGCCAAAATCCTCAGTTCCAGGCCCATGATGTTCTTAATCTGGCCCTGGCACCGGGTCCCGAGCGATGCCGCCGGCAGCGCGCGTGCCCCCTAGACGGCCGGGAAGTCCAGGACTTCATATGATGTCAAGCCGGAGGGAGAGAAGTTTCCTGCCAACGTCAGTTTACAATGAACTCGGTAAGGAACTGGTTAACAATGTATTGACACTCCCAGCAGTTTGCATATGGCAGTGTGAACTGCTGTGTGTGTCGGGTGAGATGCGGGAACCCGTAGTGGATTCACAGGGCTCCCGCATCGCATGCAGTAGCAAATATATACCTCATGCAGTAGCAAATATATACCAATATCTGTCTGTTATTGAGATCAACTGCTCTCCTGTTTCTAAAGCAGCCATGCTGCCCGAGAAACAGGAGAGCAAAGATGTATACTCTGCCATTTTATATGCATGATATGTGAGTGTTAAAGTGGTTGTAAACCCACTTTGTAAACAAACACCTACAGGTAAGCCTAGATTAAGGCTTACCTGTAGGTGCATGAAATATCTCCTTAACCTACACGGTTAAGGAGATATTTGCATTTAAAAGCGGCGCCGCTGACGTCACGCGCATGTGTATGGGGTTAATCCCATTCACAAATTCGGCTAGGTCGCAGCATTCGACGACGTAGCCAAATTCGACGGCTCATGCGCGCATGCGCGGAGTCACGTCTTCGCCGCTCCGGCCAATCACAGCGCCGGAGCGGTGCTGTGATTGGCTGGAGCGGCGATACCCGGAAGTAACCTTCCGGCTATCGCCGCAGTGATGGCTGCGGCTGAAGAGGAAGACGAGGACCGCTTCGGGAGCCCCGATCTAAGGTAAGTGATGCATAATGAGCTATTATGCTAGTCATATTAGCTCATTATGCCTTTCTCTTACAGGTCGTTAGGAAAAAAAAAAAAAATATTGGGTTTACAACCACTTTAAGTCCAGACAGAGCACACAGTCCTGCAGACTCAGTAAGATATGTGTTCTAGATGAACACATGACCTGCAGTGGCTCATAGTGTTGTCCTTCAGCACTTATTGACCACATTAAGCTGTATTTGCTTTATCACTAGGCAGGGGCATTGCTAGTGTTACCGGCCTCAAAATGTGAATTCAGAGAGCCGATAATTGTAGACGTGATGAGATAAGGTGATCAGCTTGGCGTGGACTGCAAAGAATCACACAACAGCATAAGACAGGACCACTGGGTTTTATGGCTGGAAATCGTTTGACTTTTACATAACAATACATCTTTTACATTTTTATAATCACATGTTTATAACTATTAACAATATATAATACAGATTTTAACTGAAGTATTTTAAAATGTAGTTACACAAAAAACATTGTTATATTTTAATACCATATATATTCCTGTTATTCCGTGTTATAGATGATGATGTACACTTTAACTGTGCAATAATGCTTTAATACAAACATTATTTCGGTAGTTCTCTTTTTTAACCACTAGATGGTGCACATGAAGCAATGCATAGCTTTACATATAGGTTTTTCTTAAGAATATCAGTTTTCAACATGTGCTCTTCTAACTTTATGGAACTTGTATAAACCAAGTTTCAGTATACTTATTTAGAACGGTTTAGTGCTTCTAATAGACATTTGTTCTGACTAATGCAGTATTTTCATGTTTTTATGCCCTTTTCACTTGTTTCTCACACATGCTGTTCTAACTTCTAATAGCAGTAAAACTATAACATACAGTCTGCTGTAACTTTCCCTGCATCTGCTACAGATGTTTAAGAATCTTTCTATTATAGTTTAATGCAGATTAGGAACGATTTAGAGTACATACCTGCAAAGAATCACACAACAGCATAAGACAGGGCCACTGTGTTTTATGGCTGGAAATTGTTTTGACTCCAGTCACATGGTGGGTGGCCTTATATAAACTCTGTTTGTGTACCTTATCTGCCATCTACTGGTTCTTGCTAGAATAGCAGGAAGGTATTTCTTTGCTAGAAATAAAAAAAAAAAAATGAGTATGTACTTTGCTTTGGGGTGTCTGTTTTGTGACCATATAAACCCCAGTCCGTCACACTCTCCCCTCCTTCAGTTAATGGCTCCCGACATTAAACTCAATTGTTATCTGAACACTGTTTAGTGATTTAAGTAACCCAGATAGGTACTTGTTTCCACCGAGGAGCTATGTTAACTACCTGGCATGTCATGGGAGTAGCTAGCATTGTAGGAGTTTGTACGGTGTGAATCTGACTTGATATGTATCTTGGTTGACCTAGTGTGTCATATGTAAAGATCTCTTTAGGCTTAGCTTGTCTGGTAGATCTTCTGACAGGAGTTGAGTCATCTCCATCAACATCATTCTCCATTTGCATATCTTGGCTCACAGGTAAGTCTTGACTTAATGAGGGTAATTCTGCAGTGTCTAGTCTCACCATGTCTGTAGCCCAGATTTGGTCGCCAACTAATGTTCCATCATTTTGTTCTTGTTCAAGATTGGGTGTGGTAGTTGTAGGATAGAACTCTCCTACAGAAACTCTTAAAGGGATTTTCTGTACGTTTTGAGAGTTTTGTTGAGACACAACACGATCATGACTTTCTGTAGTCTCTGGTATATAAGGATAATACCATCTTTCTTCATCTGAACATTCCTTCTCTTGGTCCACATCCATTCTGGTCTCCTTTCTGTTACTTGATTGTCTTTGTTTCATTGGTACTCTTGGAATGTGTCCTTCAATAGGTAGGTCATTTACTGGTAGTAAAAGATTTCTGTGCAGCACTCGAATAGTCTTTTTACCACTTTCAGGCTGAATTTTGTACACAGGCCCATCTTTGATTCTTTCTACCACTTTGTGTACTGATTCTTCCCAGTATGAACGAAGTTTACCAGGTCCTCCTCTTTCAGAGAGATTTCGTACTAAGACCCTATCACCCGGTTGAAGAGGTGCTCCTTGTATCTTCTTGTCATAGTACTTCTTCCCTTTAGCAGATGATTTTTGGCTATTCTCGGATGCGATTTTGTAAGCTTCTTGCATTCTGGATGCCCATTTTTGAGTAAATGTTGGTTGACTTTCTGATTCCTTTTCCAAATTTAGGTTGAGCATTAGGTCAATAGGCAAACGAGGAGATCTTCCATGCAATAGAAAGAATGGCGAGTATCCTGTGGCTTCATGCCTGGTGCAATTGTATGCATGAACCATATGTGGAAGATATTCTTTCCAATCTGACTTTTTCTCTTCCTCTAAGGTGCGAAGCATCTGTAACAAAGTACGGTTCAGTCTCTCCACTGGGTTACCCTGTGGATGGTACGGAGTAGTTCTTTAATGAGAAATTCCTACCAATTGTTGCAATGTCTGAAACAAGTTGTTTTCAAATTCTCTTCCTTGGTCATGGTGGAGTTTCTCTGGATAGCCAAAACGTGGTATGAAATCTTGAAAGATCTTTTCTGTCGCCGTTTTTCCAGATTTGTTCTTAGTGGGATACGCTTGTGCAAAGCGTGTGAAGTGGTCAACTATTACAAGTATATACTCATATCCTCCTTTGCTTTTTTCCAAGTGAAGATAATCAATGGATACTAACTCCAAGGGTGAACTGGTAGTAATCGAACCCATAGGTGCTCTTTCGGTGATATTTGGACGCTTTTGTTTGATGCAGTTGCACTTCTTCAGCACATATTCATCAATGTCTCTTTGCATAAATGGCCAGTAAAATCGTTCACGTGCTAGGTGGGTTACCTTGTCTGTACCAATGTGACCCATGTCATCATGAAGATTTTTTAAGACCAATGGTTTTAGCTTTTCTGGTAGGACTAGCTGTTTTCGGGTTCCAGCGTCTCGGTAGAGGATTCCTTCATCAACTCTGAGTTTGTTCCATTCATGTATCAAACGTCTTGTTTTACTGGTCATACTCTCCTTCTCTTTGTGGTTTGGAATCCAGTCGTTTTCCTTAAGCCAGACAACTTCTCTAATGTTGGTATCGTCTTGTTGTAATGCTCTGATGTTCTCCTGAGTCATTGGGCAGATTGTCTGTCCTTTCAGCAATTCTTCGGCCACATCACTTTCTGAGTGAAAAGTCAATGAAGCCACCCATAGTGCCTCTTCTTCGTCGACAGCTTTGCTCCCTTGCCACATAGCTGACACAACCTCAGATGGTACAAGCTCTGTGTACTCACTCAAATTCTTTGTGAGTTCCACCGGAAATCGTGACAGTGTATCCGCGTCTGCATTCTGTTTACCTGGCCTGTACTTGATATCAAAGTGGAAATCGGCCAACTCGCCAACCCAGCGATGACCCACAGCATTCAGTCTGGCAGTACTCAATACATATGTCAATGGGTTGTTGTCTGTGTAGCAGGGGCGGATCCAGAGTCTTTTCTCGGGAGGGGCACTGCCAAAAAATGTTTTTTTTGTGGGAAATTTATCGGGGAAATGGTTGGTGTCGGCGCTTTAATCATCCCGGCACCATGGTTGTTATGGTGTCAGGATGATTGAAGCGCATTATTTCTATTATTACATTGTAATATGAAATTAAATAGTTCAATGCAGAATCAGTGGGAGCCCCGAGTGTGTCACTTGCCACCGTCGCCTGCAATTAGTGGGAGCCCTGAGCGTGTCACTTGCCACACGTTGTGGATTGTCACTTGCCACGTCACCTGCCACATCTTGTGGATTGTCACTTGCCACACCTTGTGGATTGTCACTTCCCACATCACCTGCCACACCTTGCGGATTGTCACTTGCCACATCACCTGCCACACCTTGCTGATTGTCACTTGCCACGTCACCTGCCACACCTTGCTGATTATCACTTGCCTGTCACCAGATGCAGATTGTCATTTGCCACGTCACCTGACACAATTTGCGGATTGTCACTTGCCACGTCACCTGCCATATCTTGTGGATTGTCACTTGCCTGCCACCAGATGCAGATTGTCATTTGCCACGTCACCTGACACAATTTGCGGATTGTCACTTGCCACGTCGCCTGCCACACCTTGCGGATTGTCACTAACTTGCCTGCTAAGGTGTAGTTTTGGTTGTCTCTTGCTGTGTCCCAGACTCCCAGAGTCAGGCAGCAGAGAGATAATGTAATCTCTCTGCTGTCTGCACAGTGAGGGCGGAAGTCACTGCAGGAATGCAGGGCAGGCACGGGCGGTGAGAGATGATCTCATCTCTCTGCTCCCCCGCTCCTGGCTAGCTGATTGGCCAGCTGCCACACTGAGCCTGCTCTCTCACTCTCACCTGCGCTGCCAACACACTGAGCAGCACGGTCTGCCCACGAACCGCGCCGCCCCCCGACAACAAACCGCGCCGCAAGCGGAGCCGCCCGCTTTCTTACCCGTCTGTGGAGCCGCACGCTATTGCACCTGCCCACAGAGCGGCCTGACGTGACTCACTGACGTCACTCGTTGCTAGACACCAAGCGGCCCAGGCGTTAGCAGCGAGTGCAGGGAAGAGGCTCCACCCACCTCCTCCTCCGCTCCTGGTATCGTGTCAGTGCGCCACGTAACTACATTAGACGAGTCTTTCTCTCAGCGCCGCTGATCGGCTGATGTGAGAAACTGAGAGACAGACTCAGAGAGGCAGCGGCAGCCGCAGAACAAGTACTGTATATACTCGAGTATAAGCCGACCCGAATATAAGCCGAGGCACCTAATTTTACCCCAAAAAACTGGGAAAACGTATTGACTCAAGTATAAGCCTAGGGTGTCTAGCAACGAGTGACGTCAGTGAGTCATGTCAGGCCACTCTGTGTCCTAGGCTTATACTTGCCTCACTTTGCCTCACTGTGCCCATGCCTCACTGTGCCCATGACTAGACTGATGTTTAACATGGAAGTCTATGGAAGGAGTGCCGGGCTTTGAAAAATCGGTTCTCCCAGACACCAAACTTTTCAAACTTATAGAGGAGACATGGGGCTAAATGTGTGCCAAGTTTGGGGTCCAGAGGACCTACGACCGGCCTGTACCGGGTCCGCAAAATCACTGGAGAAATGACCGTTTAACATTGGAGTCTATGGAAGGGGTGCCCGGTTTTAAAAAATCAGTGCTCCACGGCCGTAAGTCCCCTAGACACCAAACTTTGCACACTTGTAGAGAAGACATGGGGCTACATGTGTGCCAAGATTGAGGTCCAGGGGACCTACAACCGGCCGGTACCGGGTCCGCAAAATCACCAGAGAAATTACCGTTTAACATTGGAGTCTATGGAAGGGGTGCGCGGATTTAAAAAATCAGTGCTCCCCAGCCGTAGGTCCCCCAGACACCAAACTTTGCACACTTGTAGAAGAGACATTGGGCTACATGTGTGCCAAGTTTGGGGTCCAGGGATCCTACGGCTGGCCGGTACCGGGTCCCCAAAGTTCGGGAGATCAGGCGCAAAAAAAAAAAAACAGAGCAAGCAAGTGAGTGTGACAGATGGTCTTGGGGGGGGGGGGCAATTGCCCTGTTGCCCCCCCTGGATCCGCCACTGTTGTGTAGACTGTGAATGTTGGAGCGTAGTACAAGTAATCTCTGAATTTGTCACAGACTGCCCACTTGAGAGCTAAAAACTCAAGTTTACCAGAGTGAAGATGGTAATTGCGCTCTGCTGGAGTCAATGTTCTGGAGCCAAACCCGATAACACAACGTTTTTCTCCTTGTCGTTGGTACAGTACAGCACCTAGGCCTTCATTGGAAGCATCAGTGTGTAATACGAAGGGTAGGTCAAAATCAGGGTATGCTAGTATTGGTGGATTGGTTAGCATGCCCACCAGTCTGGATACTACAGCTTGATGTTTGGGTGTCCATTGAATCAGTGTTTTAGATGGCACTTGTGTTTTGTTCCCATTTTTCTTTGTAGGTTTCCCTTGATTGTTTTTGGTAATGGATGTAGCAGATTCTTTCTCAGTGTTCTGCAAAAGTTCATACACTGGTTTAGCAAGTCGAGAGAAATCTTGAATGAAGGACCTGTAGTAGCTCAGGAATCCTAACAAAGATCTGACTCCTCCCACTGTTTTTGGTTCTTTCCTTTTCAAATGTAATACCGCTTCAAGATCTTTTGGGTCAATTTTTATGCCTTCTTCTGACACCATTCGTCCAAGGTATCGAATCTGTCGTTTAAAGAGTTCACACTTCTGCGGTCTAAGTTTGATACCATGCTCGCGCATTCGACTAAGCACTTGCCTAATATCATTGACATGCTCCTTAAAATTTTGGAGTAGCAAAGTACGTCATCCAGGTATGGAGAACAACATTTGTCTCTGATGCCCTCTAGTACATTTTCCATGCATCTCTGAAAAGCTGCTGGGGCATTAGTTAATCCGAACGGAATACGATTCCACTCCAGGAGTCCCCAGGGGGTGCTAAAAGCCGTCAGATGTCTGGAGTCTTCATGCACAAAGCCTTGATGATACGCACTACCCTGGTCCAGGATTGAGAACCATGTAAATCCTCCTAAGCTATCCAGCAGATCTTGTATTCTGGGTAGTGGATGTCTATCTGGGATAGTCTTTCGGTTTAACTCCCTAAAGTCAACACATAGTCGTAGGCTACTGTCCTTCTTTCGAACACAGACAACCGGTGATGAGTATGCGGAAGAAGATTTTGTTACCCAACCTCGGTCAAGAAGGTTTTGGATATATTCTTTCACTTCCTTGTATAGGGCTTTCGGTATCGAATTGTAGCGTTTCTGGACAGGAGTTTCATCTTTCAGATTTATCCTCAATTTCAGGTTAGGAATGCATCCTATGTCTCCCTCATCTCGAGCAAAGACATCTGATTTGTCATATAACATTTGTCTCGCTATCTCCTGTTCTTCTTCTGAGAGATCTTCCAAATTGACAGGTGGGTGCCACTTAACAGATTTGTTAGTGGATAGCTGATTTCCAGTGTCCACTTGATTCAACTGGTTTACATGAAACACCCTTTTCTTCTGGTCAATTCCCTTTCCATCGTCTTTGTTTGGAGACAATGGTAGAATTTCAGCTGCTGGAGAAATGGTACCCAATACTGTTCTGGGCGGAAGGTAGATGTCATGTTGAGCACGGTTCAGTATAGGTATCTTCACCAGTTTAGAGAACCCACTTGGCACATCTACCACTGAAGGAAATAGTTCAAGTCCTTCCTCAACTGGATATTCTGGAAGTGGTTCAAATGGCATGATTCCTCCTTTTGGCCATGCTCTAATTCTGCATTTGACTTCACAGATCTCGCCTCCTTTAATCTGGAGTCCCTTCTTCCCCACTTTGACCATACGACTATCGGATATTTCTCCTGGGTCAGTTGCTTGACTGACAGCATTGACAATGCTATTCGCTACACTCTGTCTTACTTTCATAGCTTCACTCAGCAAGATAGTCAGGTTTTGGGTGTTGTTTGGTCGGTCACGGTTTTCTCTGATCAATTCTTCGATCACATTAAACCCAAGAATTGGATTGCCATTACAGCAGTCACTCACCAGCATTGGCACATAGATGGCTGAGTTTCCATGTCCACTACTTTCGAATTCCAGGCAGACTTCAATCCATCCGATGAATGGAATGATAGAACCGTTTGCAGCTGTAATAGATAAGTTGTCATCACAAAGTAAATCTTGTATGTGCCTAATGGAGACACTGGGTAGAAACTCTTCTAACCATGCCTTCCCGATAATGCTGACCTGAGCTCCTGTGTCCATCAACATGTCAACCGGAACACCATTCATCCGACATGACAGTAGGCATTTTCCTCCAATTAATTGTGCTACGTGTTGTTTGGAGAATCCCTTCTCTTTTGGGAGTGTTCTAGTTGACCGGTGGGTGAATACCCTGTTTACCTTCGCACGGGACAGATCATTTGAGGTGGTCACTGGTTGTCCCTTCCCAGTGACCGTCTGTCGTTTCCCGACTGCCTTCTTTTCTTCAAGCAATCAACCGCTCTGTGTCCTGTCCAACCACAGTAGAAACAGTGGTAGCAGTTCTGACTCTCTCGTTTAATGCAATCATCACACCTGGGTTTGCAGTGAGCTGTATCTGGAACTTGAACATTGGTTAGTGGCTTAGTCCTTTGGTTTCCAACAACAGGAGTTTGCTTCATCATCTTTTCCAGGTTCTTTGTGAGAGCAGAAACCTGTGTTGTTAGTTCCGTTAATGCAGTGTGATTTGCTCTAGCATCTTCCTCAATTCTCTTTTGCAAGGTGTCTTTTTCACTATTACCTGGTGTCTGTGATGAATGAACAGTAAGAGGTTTATGTTTAGGTGCACTGTTTAAGCGTCTCTGTCTTTCTGTTTCCTCATCAACTGATCTGGTGACCTGCTCTATGATAAAGTCATCCGTTACTGTCAAATCAGACAGGTAAGGCTTGATATCTCGTCTAACATTAGAGTTTTTTTCGTTTAGTCCCTGATACAGTGTATGAAGGAATATGCCTTGCACCAGTTTTTTTGTCATAGTTAAGCTCTCGCCTATCATGTTGTGATGGGGACAGAACTTTTTTGTTTTAACCCCACTAGCCTGTAAACAAATTGTTGTGCTGTTTCTCTTTCTTGCTGGGTAGCATTGCTAAGGTCCTGAAATAACTCATTACCACTTCGTTCTCTCATATGTGACTTCAAAAACCTTTTCAATTCAACAACAGTAAGATCATCTTTGTCAGTCAACATATCTTTAACCACTTAACAACCACCTGCCGACAAATAACGGCGGCAGGGTGGTTGCTTAACTCTGGGAGGACGTTATATAACGTCCTCCCAGAATCGCGCTCCCGCGCGCCCCCTGGGGCGCGCACACGGGAAACTCCGTGACCGCCGGGTCCAGAGGACCCGGCGGATCACGAATCGCGGTAAATCGCCGCTGATAGCGGCCGTTTACCACGTGATCGCTCCGTCAAATGACGGAGCAATCACTTGTAAACAGACCGGCGTCATTTGATGACGCCGGTTCCTCCCTCCCCTCTCTGTACCGATCGGTACAGTGTGAGAGGGGAGGGGGAGGGAGCGGATGGCAGCAGCAGCACTGTGGGCTGGATCTGTGACAATTGCAGTCACAGATCCATCCATCCATCCATCCCTGCTCAGCCATCCCTGTGCTATACCCTGCCAATACTCTGCAATACACCCTGCCAATACTCTGCAAAATACCCTGGTGCAATACTCTGCAATACCCTGGTGCAATACTCTGCAATACCCTGGTGCAATACTCTGCAATACCCTGCGAAATACTCTGCAATACCCTGCGAAATACTCTGCAATACCCTGCGAAATACTCTGCAATACCCTGGTGCAATACTCTGCAATACCCTGGTGCAATACTCTGCAATACCCTGGTGCAATACTCTGCAATACCCTGGTGCAATACTCTGCAATACCCTGCACAATACTCTGCAATACCCTGCACAATACTCTGCAATACCCTGCAAAATACTCTGCAATACCCTGCAAAATACTCTGCAATACCCTGCGCAATACTCTGCAAAATACTCTGCAATACCCTGCACAATACTCTGCAATACCCTGCACAATACTCTGCAATACCCTGCACAATACTCTGCAATACCCTGCACAATACTCTGCAATACCCGCCACAATACTCTGCAATACCCTGCACAATACTCTGCAATACCCTGCACAATACTCTGCAATACTCTGCACAACACTCTGCAATACCCTGCACAATACTCTGCAATACCCTGCACAATACTCTGCAATACCCTGCACAATACTCTGCAATACCCTGCACAATACTCTGCAATACCCTCCACAATACTCTGCAATACCCTCCACAATACTCTGCAATACCCTCCACAATACCCTGTGCAATACCCTCCACAATACCCTGTGCAATACCCGTGCAATACCCTGCCATACACCGCAATACCCTGCCATACACCGCAATACTCCGCAATGCCCTGCAATACTCCGCAATGCCCGGCAATACTCCGCAATGCCCGGCAATACTCCGCAATGCCCGGCAATACTCTGCAATAACCACTTCCCGCCCTCCGGCCGTCATATGACGTCCTTGACTTTGTGCGGGGATATCTGAATGATGCCTGCAGCTACAGGCATCATTCAGATATCGGCTTTTTCAGCCGGCGATTCCCTACACCATAAGAACAATCATAGCGGCTGTTCCGCCGCTTGATCATTCTTACGGGAGGCAAGAGGGGATGTCCCCCCCCCCCCCCGCCGCCCTCCGGTGCTTCTACCGACTCACCGCTACGATCAAAGCCAGGATTGTTGTTTTTTTTTTTTGTATTTTTTTCAGGCTTCCCAGCCTAGAGGTGAGATGTGGGGTCTTATTGACACCCCCCCCCCTCATATCTCACTGTAAAGAGGACCTGTCATGCCATATTCCTATTACAAGGGATGTTTACGTTCCTTGTAATAGGTATAAAAGTGATCAAAAAAATGTTTAGGGCGGAAAAACATGTCAAACTAAAATAAATAAAGTAAAATGAAGAATAATTTTTTTTTTTTTTTTAAAGCGCCCCTGTCCCCGTGAGCTCGCATACAGAAGCGAACGCATACGTAAGTCCCGCCCACATATGAAAACGGTTTTCAAACCACACATGTGAGGTATCTCTGCGAACGTTAGAGCGAGAGCAATCATTTTGGCCCTAGACCTCCTCTGTAACTCAAAACATTTAACCAGTAAAAATATTTAAAGCGTCGCCTATGGGGATTTTTTAAGTAGCGAAGTTTGGCGCCATTCCACGAGTGTGTGCAATTTTTAAGGGCGACATGTTAGGTATCTATTTACTCGGCGTAACTTCATCTTTCACATTATGCAAAAACATTGGGCTAACTTTACTGTTTTTTTTTTTTTTTAAGCACAAAACATTTTTTTTCCGTAAAAAACGCGTTAAAAAAATTGCTGCGCAAATATCGTGCGAGATAAAAAGTTGCAACAACCACCATTATATTCTCTAAGGTCTTTGCTAAAAAAACATATATAATGTTTTGGGGTTCTATGTAATTTTCTAGCAAATAAATTATGATTTTTACATGTAGGAGAGAAATGTCAGAATTGGCCTTGGTGCTCCAGAACGCCTGAAGGTGCTCCCTGCATGTTGGGCCTCTGTATGTGGCCACGCTGTGTAAAAGTCTCACACATGTGGTATCGCCATACTCGGGAGTAATAGCAGAATGTGTTTTGGGGTGTAATTTGTGGAATGCATATGCTGTGTGTGAGAAATAACCTGCTAATATGACAATTTTGTGAAAAAAAAAAAGAGAAAAAAAAAATCTTGATTTTGCAAAGAATTGTGGGAAAAAATGACAACTTCAAAAAACTCACAATGCCTCTTTCTGAATACCTTGGAATGTCTTCTTTCCAAAAAGGGGTCATTTGGGGGGTATTTGTACTTTTCTGGCATGTTAGGGTCTCAAGAATTGAGATAGGCCGTCAGTACTTCAGGTGTGATCAATTTTCAGATATTGGCACCATAGCTTGTGGACTCTATAACTTTCACAAAGACCAAATAATATACACCAATTTGTACTTATTTTTACCAAAGATATGTAGCAGTATACATTTTGGCCAAAATTTATGAAGAAAAAATAGTAATTTGCAAAATTTTATAACAGAAACGAAAAAAAAAACATTTTTTTACAAAATTTTCAGTCTTTTTTCTCTTATAGCGCAAAAAATAAAAAACCCAACAGTGATTAAATGCCACCAAAAGAAAGCTCTATTTGTGTGAAAAAAAGGACAAAAATTTCATATGGGTACAGTGTTGTATGACTGAGTAATTGTCATTCAAAATGTGAGAGCACCGAAAGCTGAAAATTGGTCTGGTTATTAAGGGGGTTTAAGTGCCCAGTGGTCAAGTGGTTAAAATTACCAGGTTTGATTATTCTCAACACGGTGCGTATAATTTCAGATTCAGGGAATTTTTCTGTTAGACCCTCGTCAATTTGTCTGCACGCGCTACTGTAACTCATGTCCGAACCATGATCTGAAATTACACCACCATGCATTTTGAATTCTCTACGTGGCAATAAAGCAACAACGTCAGTTAATCTCACCACCTCCAATACCTGTTCAGTCCTTGCAGTCCCACTACTTATTTTTTTTGCAGCGGTTGCAATGTCCACAGTTGGTGTACTTTCCTTGTTAAGTTTTAGTTCATTGATCTTGTCTTGGATGATGAGTAGGTAAGACATGCCTTGATCTTCTAACTTCTCCAGCTGATCGCTTCTCATGTAGTCTACAATAAATTCAACGAGTTCCATTTCATTGGTACCAGTCACTGATGGAACGTCCACATCTCTTTCATCTTCCAGCTATGCAGCTGTTCTTCACTAAGCAGATGAAGTTGTTTCCAGATATCCCACATCAGCGCACGACGAGGAGACGCCATATCTGTTGCACTCTAAAGACTTGCACTCACAAGGCAGACGACACTCACGACTCTCCTTGTAGCTCTGTAGTAGGCTCACGCTTGTCTTGCGCTTTCCTCTCACTGGTAACACAACAAATCCCGGCACGAGCCCCCAAAATGTTACCGGCCTCAAAATGTGAATTCAGAGAGCCGATAATTGTAGACGTGATGAGATAAGGTGATCAGCTTGAACGGTTTAGAACGGTTTAGTGCTTCTAATAGACATTTGTTCTGACTAATGCAGTATTTTCATGTTTTTATGCCCTTTTCACTTGTTTCTCACACATGCTGTTCTAACTTCTAATAGCAGTAAAACTATAACATACAGTCTGCTGTAACTTTCCCTGCATCTGCTACAGATGTTTAAGAATCTTTCTATTATAGTTTAATGCAGATTAGGAACGATTTAGAGTACATACCTGCAAAGAATCACACAACAGCATAAGACAGGACCACTGTGTTTTATGGCTGGAAATTGTTTTGACTCCAGTCACATGGTGGGTGGCCTTATATAAACTCTGTTTGTGTACCTTATCTGCCATCTACTGGTTCTTGCTAGAATAGCAGGAAGGTATTTCTTTGCTAGAAATAAAATAAAAAAAAATGAGTATGTACTTTGCTTTGGGGTGTCTGTTTTGTGACCATATAAACCCCAGTCAGTCACACTAGGTCTATAAAAGATCTGGGGCTAGAGCTCATAGCAGCGAAATAAAGAAAGTCTTAAGCCTTGTACACACGACCGATTTTCTCGTCAAGAAACGGCTAGAAAACTGTTGGGAGAGCTTTCTTGCCGAGAAAACCGTTCGTGTGTATGGTTTCTCGTTGAGAAAACTGCCGGGAATCTCGACGAGAAAAATAGAGAACCTGCTCTCTATTTTCTCATCAGGATTCTCGTTTTTCTCGTCGGGATTCTCGTCTACCTGTTTCCCGACAAGAAAACCGGTCGTGTGTATGCTTTTCCGAGTCTTAAAAAATCGCGCATGCTCAGAATCAAGTATAAGATGGGAGCGCTCCTTCTGGTAAAACTAGCGTTCGTAATGGAGATAGCACATTCGTCACGCTAAAATGAACTGAAAGCATGAAGACTGAAAAGCGCAAATCGTCTCTCCCCAAACTTTTACTAACATGCGGTAACACGAGATCAGCAAAAGCAGCCCAAGGGGTGACGCCATTGGAATTGAACTTCCCCTTTATACTGCCGTCGTACGTGTTGTACGTGACCGTGCTTTACAACGACGAGATTTGGAATTGACAGTGTGTATGCAAGGAAAGCTTGACAAGAATCTCGTCAAGCTTGACAAGAATCTCGTCAAGCTTGACAAGAATCTCGTAGAGAAAAACAACGTTTTTTTTTTTACAACGAGATTCTCGGTCGTGTGTACTAGGCTATACGCTTGGGTGGGCATACACATGTATATAATATACATTTTTGTGTGCGTGTGTGTATATATATATATATATTTTTTTTTTCTAAGGCAAAAAATAAACTGTACATTTTTTGCAGACTTTGCTTACGCCCGAGTCTCAGTGATGTAAAACATATATATGCTAAATTTAAAGAAGATTGGATAATATTTAGAGGTTGCACACTTTGATCTGTTTTGTAAAATAGACAAAAAATAAGATTTTTCAATGTTAATTACTTTTATTGGGAAAACTAGAAATCACAAACTTAAAATACTATTAAAGCTATACAATAGATAATAATATATAATAGGTAATATGATAGGCATGCAATCCCTTGTTTTGTTCGCTTGGTGACGACTTTTCTGAGATGCTCGACTACCCTCAACAAGAATTGTTTTTGTTGTTCATCCCTGACCGATTCGTTATACTTTTTATCAGAGCAATTTCTCTTTCTGCGGTATCATTGACAACCTTAAAGCCCTGTACACACGACCGGGAATCCCATCTGTTTGAAAACCGTCGGTTTTCCAGACGGGATTCCTGCCAAACTTGCCTTGAAAAGCCATGTATACACACGGCCACACAAAATACCCGCCGTTCTTTTGAATGGCAAGAACGCGGTGACGTCAAAGACTGCGATGAGCTGGCTAAATTACGTTCTATGCTACCACACGTGCGTTGAATTGTTATCGAGCATGTGCGGTTTATTTCCCCTTCAGGTAAGCATATAGCCGACCGGTTTTCTCGGCAGGAAACACTCTGCCGGGAATACCGACGGGAAAATAGAGAGCAGGTTCTCTATTTTTTTATGGCAGTTTTCCTGTCGGGAAAACTGCTAAGGAGCATACACACGGCCGGGATTCCCAGCCAAAAGCTCTCCTGGCAGTTTTCCTGCTGGGAAAACCGGTCATGTGTACAGGGCTTAAGAGCGTTCACATATCTTCTTAGAGAATCACTGCAGTATTCTGTCACGTCGTGGATCCCAAACAATTCAAAGAACGTCTTTGTTTTATTAGTGTCATGTACCGGGTGTGACCAGAACTGTGTGGCTAGCAACAGAGGAACACCAAACACATATAAGTGAAAATATAAAGATTTATTTAGGTGAGTGAATAATATAAGTATAACCACCTCCAATATGTAATGTTCAAAAAAGTAAGAGGAGTCATCCCCCAGAAGCCATACTAGTGATGTGACCTGATTAATACTGAAAGGGGGAGAAAAATCATCATGGCCCTCTGGGATGCAGGGCAAAGCCAGCTCTGTGCAGATTTGGATTAAGGCTGGGTTCACACCGATACGACACGACATTCATCCAACTTTCATCCTACTTTGCTCTGCGACATCAGTCCTACATTGATCCTACATTGGTCCGAAATCCATCCGACATTCATGAACAGGATACTACTTTGATCCGACTTTGTGCTAGTCTGACTTGTCCTTTGACCAATCAAAACAATCCCAGGGTGAGATAAATTCCTTTTACTGCTGCTGTAATCACCATGTCGGATGTCAAATGTCGGATGGTTAGGACAAGGATCCTACTTTGATCCGACTTCAATGATATTCAATGGGCTGAAGTAGGATCAAAGTCGGACCAAAGTAGTACAGGGAGCATCTTCAAAGTCGGACCGACTTGTGTCGGACCAGTTAAGACGGCTCTCATAGGGAAACATTGATTTTCACACGTCATGCGACATGAGCTCCTAATGTCGGAGCGTTTGTCGGACCAGTGTGAACCAGGCCTAAGGCTGGGTTCACACTAGTGCGACACGACATCTGTCCTACTTTGGATCCGACTTTGCCCTGCGACATGAAGCCGACATATGTCCGACTTTCAATGAACGGGGATCCGACTTGGATCCCCGCCAATATCAGGCACTGTGTTTGGTATGAATCTTGAGGGGGAACTCCAGGCCAAATTTTAAATAAAAAACCGGCATGGGTTCCCCCTCCAGAGGCATACCAGGCCCTTGGGTCTGGTCTGGATTTGAAGGGGCGCCCCTACGCCGAAAAAACGGCGTGGGGGCCCCCCCCCCAAAATCCAAACCAGATCCTTATCCGAGCACACAACCTGGCCGGCCACAGGGGAAGAGGGGGGGACGAGAGAGCGGCCCCCCCTCCCTCCTGAACCGTACCAGGCCGCATGCCCTTAACATGGGGGGTTTGGTGCTCTGGGGCAGGGGGGCGACCTGCGGCCCCCCCACCCCAGAGCACCCTGCCCCCATGTTGATGAGGACAGGGCCTCTTCCCGACAACCCTGGCCGTTGGTTGTCGGGGTCTGCGGGCGGGGGGCTTATCGGAATCCGGGAGCCCCCTTTAATAAAGGGGCCCCCGGATCCCGGCCCCCCCACCCTATGTGAATGAGTATGGGGTACATCGTACCCCTACCCATTCACCTGGTGGAAAAAAATTGCAATAAAAAAACCACACAGCTTTTTAAAGTATTTTATTGCACAGCTCCGGGGGTCTTCTTCCGACTTCGGGGGTCTCCGGTGTCGTCGCCGCGCTCTCCGGTTCTTTCTTCTGCCGGGCCTCCGCTAACTTCTTTTTAGCTCTTTTGCTAGCGGAGGCCCGGTCTTCTCCATCGCCTTCTTCTTCTCCCGCTCTCCGGTTCTTCTCCCGCTCTCTGGTTCTTTCTTCCGCCGGGCCTCTGCTAACTTCTTTTTAGCTCTTTTGCTAGCGGAGGCCCGGTCTTCTCCGTCGCCTTCTTCTTCTCCCGCTCTCCGGTTCTTCTCCCGCTCTCCGGTTCTTTTCCCGCTCTCCGGTTCTTTCTCCCGCCGGGCCTCCGCTAACTTCTTTTTAGCTCTTTTGCTAACGGAGGCCCGGTCTTCTCCGTCGTCTCGTCCGGCTCTCCGTTGTCCTTCTGCCGGCCCCTCCACTAACTTCTTTAGCTCTTTTGCTAGTGGAGGAGCCGGTCTTCCCGTCGTCGCCGTCGGCGTCTTCTTCCCTCTTCTCCTCCTCGATGTTGACGCGTCGCTTCCTCCCGCTGTAATACTGGCTGTCCGCTCCGCTCCGCATTAATATAGGCTTCTCATGACGTCACAGTCACATGTTCCGGGGCACATGGCCCCGGAGCATGTGACTGTGACGTCATGGGAACATGTGACTGTGACATCATGAGAAGCCTATATTAATGCGGAGCAGAGCGGACAGCCAGTATTACAGCAGGAGGAAGCGACGCGTCAACATCGAGGAGGAGAAGAGGGAAGAAGACGGCGACGACGGGAAGACCGGCTCCTCCACTAGCAAAAGAGCTAAAGAAGTTAGTGGAGGGGCCGGCAGAAGGACAACGGAGAGCCGGACGAGACGACGGAGAAGACCGGGCCTCCGTTAGCAAAAGAGCTAAAAAGAAGTTAGCGGAGGCCCGGCGGAAGAAAGAACCGGAGAGCGGGAGAAGAACCGGAGAGCGGGAGAAGAAGAAGGCGACGGAGAAGACCGGGCCTCCGCTAGCAAAAGAGCTAAAAAGAAGTTAGCGGAGGCCCGGCAGAAGAAAGAACCGGAGAGCGCGGCGACGACACCGGAGACCCCCGAAGTCGGAAGAAGACCCCCGGAGCTGTGCAATAAAATACTTTAAAAAGCTGTGTGGTTTTTTTATTGCAATTTTTTTCCACCGGGTGAATGGGTAGGGGTACGATGTACCCCATACTCATTCACATAGGGTGGGGGGGCCGGGATCCGGGGCGCCCTTATTGAAGGGGGCTCCCGGATTCCGATAAGCCCCCCGCCCGCAGACCCCGACAACCAACGGCCAGGGTTGTCGGGAAGAGGCCCTGTCCTCATCAACATGGGGGCAGGGTGCTCTGGGGTGGGGGGGCCGCAGAGCGTTTGTCGGACCAGTGTGAACCAGGCCTAAAGGCTGAACATCCCCAAACAGCATACAGCCCTGATCAACCCAGGAGTGAGCTAAACGAATGATTTCTAGCAGATGATCACTGGTCCACTCTTTCAGTGTCTGGCAGAGATATTCACTACTCTCAGACGCCAGCAGAGCATAATCACGAATCACATCCAAATTAATTTCAGCAAAGCAACCTGAACCAAGATGGTTTCTCTGTGTAGCCACTTCTGGTCAGAGCTGGCCCTGGTATACTGTCATGTACGGAGTGTGACCAGAACTGTGTGGCTATCAACAGAGGAACACCAAACACATATAAGTGAAAAATATAAAGATTTATTTAGGTGAGTGAATAATATAAGTATAACCACCTCCAATATGATACAGTGCAACAAACCAACCAACAGACAGAGACCCACAAATAACAACAGACAGATATGTGCAATAAATGTGAAATGTCAGAATCATAAACAATAGCCAGGCCAGGGTCATACACAGCAGGTAGGCAGATGGACAAGGGGATATTCCAGAAACATAAACGTTAGCCAGGCCAAGGTCATACACAGGGAGATCAGCAGATGGGGTAAGGAACACAGGACAGGGAGAGGATGGATGGATGGGTCAGGACAGGGAGACAGGATCAGGAACTCAGGTAGCAGATTCAGAAACAGGTTCAGGCAAACAGGCAGCAGGTACAGATTAGGGCACGAGGACGATACCAGGGCAGTGTGTGTGTGCACTTGCCGGGTATTTATATTATACCTGCTAACAGGCTCAGGTGACCCCTGATTGCTGGAAGTAACATCTGCACCACACTGCCAGGATGACATAACACCAGCAGAGAGAAGTTCCCTTGATAGTTCAAAACTGCCAGGAGACACCTGCTGGTGGACCTCAGTACTGCACGCCACATGATAAATATTACCAGCGGATGGAACCTGTCCTTACAATTAGTAACAAAATGGCTCAGGTCTTTTCCTTCAAAAAACATGTTTATTCCCTCTAATCGTTTCACTTCCTTTTTCTGGATGTCAGGACCACTTGATGGTGGAGGCGGCTGCGTGTGATGGAGGACGCCGCATCATCACATACAGGCGGTACAGGTAAGTATAAAAGGACGCCAAGGTGGGTATATGGCGTAATTTCCACTCCTCAGTCAAGAGAGCTGTAGGAGTCACTTTGTGTGGTACCAGAAATCCAAGGAGGAGTCCATGGGATATCGCTGCATCCAAGAAGTATCAGGATTTTGTTCCCCTTTCCCTCTTTGGACCATACCTGCCCCTCTTTTGATACGTGGGTAAGTGGCTTCTTACATTCCCTTTCTGTGTATCTCTTTGAGATTCAGGATTGGCAGTCACTCTAACATCCCTTTTGCCTTTGCTTTTTTGTCTTTTTGGTACAGCATTCACTTTTGTTTAAGAGCCATTTATTGGATTGAAATATCATGCCCCCCTGTAGGATATAGGGATAAGAACTTTTTCTGTGGAGAATATGAAATGAGCTCCCCCGTTGTGGTCACCATTGGAAATGCATCCACTTATTTTGAAATCATTGACAGATGAAAAGTGAGTCACCATTTTGGATACACTTCAGAAAGTGTGAGAAATTTGATTTTTTGATTGCTTTGTTTAATACTAAATGGAAATTTTTGTCTTGATTTATTGTAGACTGTGATACTACAGTATTCCCTGAGGAAGAATGTTTTTTCATTTGAAACGGGTTGGATTACCCGCCTCTATTGCCACCAGTTGATCTGGGGGTTCTGCATTAGATGACGGATAGTATCACAAGATAATCTAGATTCCATCAATTTCCATGTTTTTAAATGTTTGAAAATCATGCTAATATAAAAAATTTCTTGACTATGTATTTATCTTTTGTATAATAAATTAATGTTTGTTTTTCAATACACACATGTTTTTCTTATTTTGTTTGTTGCCCCAAAAATCCCATCCTTAGAGGTTATTTCAATTTTTCTCAATTGTACAAGGGATGATGGCAACTATATGTCCCTCTACATGAGGCGGCCTATTCTAAAGCCTATCCAGGGTAGACAACACACCCACTAACCTCGCTCTCGACTCATGTATTGGAACATGGACCCTAACTTTATGTAAATAATTTTGGTTACAAACACATGTTCAGTTTCTTCTTCTCTGACAATTAGTTCTAGGGAGGAAGTGTCTGTGCTAGTAACGAGCTGTTATTTTTGTATCTCAGCTTATAATTGTTTCGTTAATCTATTTTCTTGTCTTTGGGATTTCGAAGGATATTCGGGTGTATACATGGGGGACCTACAGGGGGGGGGGGGAATGGGAGGAACTCATGGCCAAAATTCTGAAGAATTAACAGGGGAAGGAACAAATTGCCTCAGATTTGGCTTCCCTGTTCTTTAGTCTCACCAAAACTTTGGAGAAAAAGTCAGCGCTACACTGGCATATCCAATCTTTGGAGAGGTATATTGGAGAACATATCAATCCCATTGGCCTGAGGATTCAGATTTTTCCTATATTGGATAATATTAGCAAGGATCTGAAAGCCAATTGGGAGATGAAACTAAATGACTGTTCAAAAAATTTGATGCAATTGCTGCAAAATGAGTATAAACAACAATTAAAGGTTTTGGATGAGGAGATTGGTTCATTGTATTCCCGACTCTCGCCTCTAAAGATACAGGAAGAATATGTAAACTTGGAAAATAAGTTAAAAGAACATATAGAAAATTTTGGTAAACAAATCTTAATTAAAAAAGAGAAAAAATATTGGAGAGATAAAAATGCTTTCTGTGAGAGCCGGGCGTATAAATGGAACCAAGACAAAAAATTCAAAAGTAGGAATAACAATAACAAAAAAATTACAAACCCAGAAAAGGATATTAGATCAAATGATTATTTATCAGATACTCCCTCTAACTCCTCCTCCTCCTCAGTCTCTTCTAATACAGGACGGATCTCTACAAAGAGAAAAGGACCCTTCCAAATACAACAAGAGATGGAAGGGGAAATTCAGCAAAAAAAGTAAAAAGGCTACAACCGATCCACAGGTATCTTCATCATTTAGTGGAAAGGGTGCATCTAACGGTAACCTCAGAGGCTCCCCATCCAGTATAGGTAAAACCCTTTCTCGTAAAGAGACTGGAACCATTCCCAAGGTACAACGTACCCAGTTGGACGATTTTTTTAGATAAGAGCCCGTCACCTCACTAGCGTTGCTAGCCAGGTGCGGGGGGGCGGGCCGCACCCGGGTGACACCCACCAGAGGGGTGACACCCGTGGGTAGCGCAGCGGCCACACTGACATCGCCCGCCCGCTGCCCTGTGCCTTAGGCTCACGCTGAGGCTGTGTCCCTCAGCGGAGCGGAAGGAAGCCGCCGCCCCCTCTGCCTCCTCTATGTTTACATCCACAGAGGAGGAGGAGGAGCCCGCGCTCGAGAGACACACCGCTGTGTGTATCTGCCGCTCTGTTCTGAGGTCTGAAAGGTAAGGGGGGCATCTTTACTGATGGGGGGAGGGGTGTCTGTACTGCTGGGGTCTGCACAAGAGGGAGTTTGCACCAGGGGGGGGGGCTGTAACTGAGGGGGGTGTCTGTACTGAGGGGGGTCTGGTACTGAGGGGGGTGTCTGTACTGAGGGGGGTGTCTGGTACTGAGGGGGGTGTCTGTACTGAGGGGGGTGTCTGTACTGAGGGGGGTCTGGTACTGAGGGGGGTGTCTGTACTGAGGGGGGTATCTGTACTGAGGGGGTGTCTGTACTGAGGGGGGTCTGGTACTGAGGGGGGTGTCTGTACTGAGGGGGGGTCTGGTACTGAGGGGGTGTCTGTACTGAGGGGGGGGTCTGGTACTGAGGGGGGGTCTGGTACTGAGGGGGGTGTCTGTACTGAGGGGGGGGTCTGGTACTGAGGGGGGGGTCTGGTACTGAGGGGGGGTCTGTAACTGAGGGGGGATCTGTAACTGAGGGGGTGTCTGTTACTGAGGGGGGTCTGTTACTGAGGGAGGTGTCTGTACTGAGGGGGGTGTCTGTACTGAGGGGGGATTGGTACTGAGGGGGGTGTCTGTACTGAGGGGGGGGTCTGGTACTGAGGGGGGTGTCTGTACTGAGGGGGGGGTCTGTACTGAGGGGGGGTCTGGTACTGAGGGGGGTCTGTAACTGAGGGGGGTCTGTAACTGAGGGGGGATCTGTAACTGAGGGGGTGTCTGTTACTGAGGGGGGTCTGTTACTGAGGGGGGTGTCTGTACTGAGGGGGGTGTCTGTACGAGGGGGGTCTGTAACTGAGGGGGTGTCTGTAACTGAGGGGGTCTGCACTGAGGTGGGGGTGTCTGTACTGATGGAGCGGTCTGCACTGAGGTGGGGGTGTCTGTACTTATGGAGCAGTCTGCACTGAGGTGGGGGTGTCTGTACTGAGGGGGAGGTTCATACTGAGGGAGGCGGGTCTATATTGATGGCGGGG
Source organism: Rana muscosa (assembly GCA_029206835.1). Lineage (NCBI taxonomy): Eukaryota > Metazoa > Chordata > Amphibia > Anura > Ranidae > Rana > Rana muscosa. Next base: position 31,332,885 of record CM055121.1, on the reverse strand, counting down.
AGTCTGTACTTAGTGGAGCGGGTTTGTACTGAGGGAGGGGATCTATACTGTGGGAGGGGGGTCTGTAGTTAGTGGAGGGGGGTCTGTACTGAGGGGGGACTATAGTTGTTGGGGGGTGACACCATTTTTTTTTGCACCGGGTGACACCAACCCTAGTGACGCCACTGCGTCACCTGTAACACAAATGGGAATGGAACCCTTTGTAGTCAAGGTGACTCAAGGAGAAAATTAAATATTGTAAACCTTTCATCATACTTGTTGACACCAATAGAACATGAAGTCCTGTCTCTTGGTCTTTCTTTCTGCCCAAATACCAGTGTGGATACCTTCCAGACGATCAAAGATATCAATTTGTTCGCTCGAAGGTTGTTCTATAAGAGTTTATATGTCAAACATAAAAACCAGGAAGCAGAAATAGCAGAAATAGCACCCAACTTGAAGGCGGCAGATTTTAGAGCCCTTATGCCCTGTACACACGATCGGATTTCCGCTGGAATAAAATCTGATGGATTTTTTCATCGTATATCCAATGAAGCTGACTTCCATCAGTCTTGCCTACACACCATCAGTCAAAAATCCGCCCGCCCCAAACGCTGTGATGTAAAACACTCCGAAGAGCGGAGAAAAATGAATTTCAATGCTTCTGAGCATGCGTCGACTTGATTCTGAGCATGCGTGTGTTTTTTCTCCGATGGAGTTCCCCACAGACGATCGGAATTTGCTATAATTTTATTTCCATCGGTAAAATTTAAAGCATGTTCTATTTTTCTATACCGATGGAAAAAAGACCGATGGGGCCCACACACGATCGGTTTGTCCGATGAAAAAAGTCCATCGGTCTTTTTTCATCAGAAAAACCGATCGTGTGTGAGCGGCATATGAGATCTAAATCTGCTCCTTCAGGAAAATGCATCCTTAGATGGGGCATGGGAGGAAGACCTGTTAAGTGAGATCAATGTTAAGGAAGAAGGGGAGGTTAAGTCAATGAAAAAATTCATGAGGAAATCACACAAATTTCCACCTCTATACCAGAACCCAGCAATTGCATTATTTGTAAGACAAATTTCCAAGGAGATGGATAGACTAAGGGAAGACAATATCCATAATAATTTGAATACGGAGCAACAACATGCACTGAAAATTTTAAAAAACAATGTGGAAATTACCATTAAAGCATCCGACAAGGGTGGGAATATTGTCCTGATGGACAATATTGACTATGAAAATATGTGCTTAAAAATTCTAAATAACACCCAATGTTACCAAAGGATCTCCCCTGCCATAGTTGATAGATTTAATGGTGAATTCTATCAACTTGTGGATGAGTTCTTTAGAGAGGGTGCTATCATTAAAGACACATGGGATTTTGTACGAACACAATACCCACGCCAGCCGACCATGTATGCACTCCCCAAAGTGCACAAAAGCATGCAAAATCCTCCAGGGAGGCAGATTATTTCCGGAAATGGTTCCATATCTGAGGGGGTAAGTCAAGTCATTGACCAATACTTCAGGCCCCATTTAATGGACTTACCATCCTATACCAAGGATACGATCCATCTCTTTCAAATCTTAGAGGATCTAGTATCTAGACGGATTGGAAGTTCAATCGCTTCATACTGTGTATGTTGGATTTTATTCTGAGGCACAATACCTTTCTTTCTTTTTCAAGGCTCCCACTACCTCCAGGAACAGGGAGTGGCTATGGGGATGTGCTGCGCACCCTCATATGCCAATCTGTACCTGGGGGATTGGGAGCGAGACTTTTTGGAGAACATGCATCTATGTGCACTGCCCACATCATGATGTGGCAGCATGACACAGATAACATTTTTATTGTTTGGGATAGCCCGGAAAGCGACTTAATGGAACTTTTGATGCTAATGAATAACAATCGCTTTAATTTGTTCTTCACTATGGCTTACGACTAGAGATGAGCTTCGTGTTCGAGTTGAACCCATGTTCGACTCGAACATCGGCTGTTCGATCGTTCGACGAAGATCGAACATTATGGGCTGTTCGCGCCACTCGAGTGGCGCGTCACGGCCCATAATTCACTGCGGCATTGCTGGCTGATGATTGGCCAAGCATGCACTATGACCTGCATGCTTTGGTTAATCACAGCGCGGTAATAACGGAGAGCCGTAATTGGCCAAAGCCAGGGTGGCTTTGGCCAATCATGGCTCAGAGGAGTACGTACACGCCCCACACTATATAAGGCCACCTGAAAGTCGGCCTTGTGTAGTGTGTTGGCGTTTGTGAAAGAGAGAGTTACAGAGAGAGAGAGACAGTGTCATTTATATTGAGTTAAATAGAGCAGGCAGGCGAGTGAGTTAGCTGCTGTTACAGTGTGTACAGGATATATATGCATCCTAGGTGTTGTATATATATTTATACACTGTATTTAGTTTAGCTAGATCCGTTACTGCTGTTCTCTATACTGTGACAGGCAGGCAGGTGATTGTGCTAGCTGCAGCAGAGTTTCACTTAGTGTACAGTGTGCTTTGCATAGCGTTCACCTAAAGCTTACCTGAATACAGTTAGTGGTGTTCTCATAATAAAACCACAGGCAGAGTGCTGCAATAATTTCATGTAGTGTACTGCCGTACATCTGTCCTTTGCAGAGTGTTTACTTAACCACTTAACGACCGCTCACTGTATGTATACGTCGGCAGAATGGCACCGACAGACAAAGGACTGCCTTTGTATAGTTAGGGGGTCCCATCGGACCCCCCTTCTATACAGTGAGCGGACGTTAGTTGTTCGGGAGCGATCCGGGATGAGGGGATGGCCATTCGATTCCGGCCACCCCCTCGCGATCGCTCCCGGCGAATGAGAAAGCTTCCTCTGCCTGTGTAATGTAAACACAGGCAGAGGAAGTGATGTCATCTCTCATGCGGCATTCACATATACCGAGCGTCGTACGAGAGAAGACACACAGGTTAGTGCACAAACACTACACTAACACCAGGACACATAGGAACATAAATGGCCCCCCAGGCCCCCCCAGATCACCCCCCAGCCCCCAGTCACAGTGTCACTGATTGCAGTGACCATTTATTTACTGATCACTGCAATCAGTGACATTTGTGACTGTAAAAGTGTCACTACAGTTAGTTTTAGGTCCAGTGTAGCCCCCTAACCCCCCCTAATAAATGTTTAACCCCCTGATCTCCCCCCAGATAACCCTTTCACCCCCTATCACCACTGTCGCTAAGCGATCGTTTTTCTGATCGCTGTTTTAGTGTCGGTGATGCCGATCGGTAGCCAGTTATTTTTTTTAGGTTCGCCGCAGATTTTTATAGCGTCAGGTACCCCCATATATTACCTAATAAAGGTTTAACCCCCTTGATCGCCCCCCAGGTAACCCTTTCACCCCCTATCACCACTGTCGCTAAGCAATCGTTTTTCTGATCGCTGTATTAGTGTCGGTGATGCCGATCGGTAGCCAGTTATTTTTTTTAGGTTCGCCGCAGGTTTTTATAGCGTCAGGTACCCCATATATTACCTAATAAAGGTTTAACCCCTTGATCGCCCCCCCAGGTAACCCTTTCACCCCCTTTTGCCAGTGTCACTAAGCGATCGTTTTTCTGATCGCTGTATTAGTTATGCTGGTGCCGATAGGTAGCCAGTTATTTTTTTAAGGTTCGCCGCAGGTTTTTATAGCGTCAGGTACCCCCATATATTATCTAATAAAGGTTTTAACCCCCTAATTGCCCCTAGTTAACCCTTTCACCAGTGATCACCGTATAAGTGTTACTGGTGACACTGGTTAGCCAGTTAGTTATTTTGTTATTTAGGTTCCCCGTCAGGTTTTTATATAGCGTCAGGTACCCCCATATATTACCTAATAAAGGTTTAACCCCCTGATTGCCCCTAGTTAACTCTTTCACCAGTGATCACCATATAAGTGTTACGGGTGACGCTGGTTAGTTAGTTTGCTTTTTATAGTGTCAGGGCACCCGCCGTATATAACCCAATAAAGGTTTAACCCCCTGATCGCCCGGCGGGTGATATCAATTAGGTTTTAGCATCAGAGAGGGTCTGCGTCACACCCCAGGCAGCGTCAGGTTAGTGCCAGTAACGCTAACACCCACGCGTGAAGCATACACCTCCCTTAGTGGTATAGTATCTGGACAGATCAATATCTGATCTGATCAGATCTATACTAGTGTCCCCAGCAGTTTAGGGTTCCCAAAAACGCAGTGTTAGCGGGATCAGCCCAGATACCTGCTAGCACCTGCATTTTGCCCCTCCGTCCAGCCCAGGCCACCCAAGTGCAGTATCGATCGATCACTTTCACTTACAAAACACAACACACATAACTGCAGCGTTCGCAGAGACAGGCCTGATCCATGCGACTCCAGTGCTGTAGGAGGTGATTTCACCACCACAGTTAAAAAAAAAAAGCATATATGCCGAAGCATTGGGGCAGCAGGGGCGGAGGAGCGGAGGAGCGATTTTGCTCCTAATGCCGCGTACATACGGTCGAAATTCAGACGGAGGCTTGCCCGTGGAAAAGTCCGACCATGTGTGTGCGGCATAACTTTTTTGCGGGAGGATGCCGCCATGCTTCGGCATATATAAATGGTGCATGTATGCCCATCATTAGAAGTGGGTGGATGAAGGGCGGTATTCTAATGGTGGGCATACCCACCAATCAATCTCTTTTTTCGTTCAGCCAACAGGCTGCATGAAAAAAAAGATTACAATACACGTCCAACAAGGACCAGCAACGTACTGGTATGTTGCTGGACTTTGAATGGTTATACCAGATTGATGCCTGCGGGTTTAGGTATCATCTTGGTATCATTCTTTTCAGCCAGCGGCCGGCTTTCATGTAAAAGCAATCCTAGTGGCTAATTAGCCTCTGGACTGCTTTTACAAGCAGTGGGAGGGAATGTCCCCCCCCCCGGATATAAAAAGCGCCATTGGGAAATTGGGAAAGCATTTTATCACACCGATCTTGGTGTGGTCAGATGCTTTGAGGGCAGAGGAAAGATCTAGGGTCTATTAGACCCCAGTTTTTTCAAAAAAAGAGTACCTGTCACTACCTATTGCTATCATAGGGGATATTTACATTCCCTGAGATAACAATAAAAATGATAAAAAAAAAATATGTGGAAGGAACAGTTTAAAAATAAAATAAAAAAGCAAAATTAATAATAAAAAATAAATAACTAAAAAAAGCACCCCTGTCCTGCCCTGCGCTTGCACAATGTTGAACGCAAGCGTCGGTCTGGCGTCATATGTAAACAGCAATTGCACCATGCATGTGAGGTATCACCACGAAGGTCAGATCGAGGACAGTCATTTTAGCAGTAGACCTCCTCTGTAAATCTAACGTGGTAACCTGTAAAGGCTTTTAAAGGCTTTTAAAAATGTATGTAGTTTGTTGCCAATGCGCGTTTGTGTGAAATTTTAAAGCATGTCGTGTTTGGTATCTATGTACTCGGCCTAAGATCATATTTTTTATTTCATCAAACATTTGGGCAATATAGTGTGTTTTAGTGCATTAAAATTTAAAAAAGTGTATTTTTTCCCCAAAAAATGCGTTTGAAAAATCGCTGCACAAATACTGTGTGAAAAAAAAAATGCAACACCCACCATTTTAATTTGTAGAGCCTTTGCTTTAAAAAAATATATAATGTTTGGGGGTTCAACATAATTTTCTTGCAAAAAAAAAAAAATGTTTTCATGTAAACAAAAAGTGTCAGAAAGGGCTTTGTCTTCAAGTGGTTGGAAGAGTGGATGTAAGCTTCCTAATGTTGTGTATAAAATGCCAGAACAGTTCAAAACCTACCCAAATGACCCCATTTTGGAAAGTAGACACCCCAAGCTATATACTGAGAGGCATGTCGAGTCCATGGAATATTTTATATGTTGATACAAGTTGCGGAAAAAATAGGATTTTTGTACTCACCGTAAAATCTGTTTCTCTGTCATCCATGGACTGACACAGCGTGTCTTATACACCTTTACACGTGGGTTATGTCCCTGCTTGCAGGAGAAGACCTAGGCAGAATGTGAGATGTTATACATACATTCTAAACAGCCAGAGCTGAACAGCCCCGCCCAGGGGGGCGGTCCCTCCGGCATAACCCTCCCACTGCAGTCAGCAGACCTCAGTTCGTAACAAAGCAGTACAAACTCGAAAAGAAGGGTGGGTGCTGTGTCAGTCCATGGATGCCAGAGAAACAGATTTTACGGTGAGTACAAAAATCCTATTTTCCCTTGTCATCCATGGACTGACACAGCGTGTCTTATATACCTTTACACGTGGGATGTCCCAAAGCAGTGTCAAGAGGGATGGGAGCAGTATAAATGGAAAACCAAAAACTTCACTCCAAACAAGGCAGAGCTCCTCAACGGAGGAGTTGCAACATCAAACAGCGGCCTGCAACACCTTGCGGCCGAAGGAAGCATCCGAATATGCAGCCACATCAACCTTATAAAACTTAGAAAAGGTATGAACAGACGACCAGGTCGCCGCCTTGCACACTTGTGCAACCGACGCTTGATGTCGGAAAGCCCAGGAAGCACCAATTGCCCTGGTGGAATGTGCCGTAACCGGAAAGGGAGGCGCCCGCCCCTTGAGAGCATAAGCTTGAATGACGGTTTGTCTGATCCACCTAGAAATGGTGGCAGACGAAACCGTTTGGCCCTGTTTTGGACCAGAGACAGCCACAAATAGTGAGTCAGACTTCCGAATAGAGGCAGTAGCAGACAGGTACACCCGCAAGGCTCGTACCACATCCAAAGTGTGAAGCGCAAACTCTCTGAGATGCGATGGGTGAGGACACAAGGACGGGAGGACAATGTCCTCATTTAAGTGGAAGGCCGAGACCACCTTTGGCAGAAAAGAAGGTCGCGGACGTAACACCGCCTTATCCTTATGGATGACCAAAAAGGGCGACTTGCAGGACAAGGCCGCCAACTCAGACACTCGTCTAATGGAAGTAATGGCCACCAAGAAGGCCACCTTCTGAGACAAAGTCAAGAGGGGAATATCTCTAATATTCTCAAAGGGAGGTTCCTGGAGAACCGAGAGCACCAAATTCAGATCCCACGGGGGGAGAGGAGGCTTGACAGGGGGGAGCACATGGCGAACCCCCTGCACAAAGGTGTTAACCAAGGGATGACCCACCAGCGGTCGCTGAAAAAAGATGGCCAAGGCCGAAATCTGACACTTAATGGTACTCAAAGCGAGCTTTTGGGTCACGCCACGCTGCAGAAAATGCAGGATTCTGGGAACGGAATACGTTCGTGGGCGCCAGTCCAGCTCTTCGCACATGGCGATGTAAGCTCTCCAAGTACGGTGATAGATCTTTCTGGAGGAAGACTTCCGTGCCCTTAACATGGTCGAAATGACCGAATCCGAGAGACCTCGGTCTCTCAGCACCTGGCTTTCAATAACCATGCCGTTAAAGCCAGAGACTGTAAAGCAGGATGAAATATAGGACCTTGAGACAGAAGGTCCCCCCGTATTGGTAACCGCCAGGGAACGTCTGCGACGAGACGTACCAGATCGGCGTACCAGTGACGCCGAGGCCAATCCGGAGCAACGAGGATCACCGAAATTCCCTCGGTCGCTACCCTGCGGAGCAGGTGAGGGAGCAACTGCAGCGGAGGATAAACGTATATCAGGTGATACTGACCCCATGGGGCCACCAACGCATCCGCCCAGGGAACCCTGGATCTGGCCACAAACCTCGACACCTTGCGATTGAGTCGAGAGGCTATCAGGTCCACATCCGGCGTGCCCCACCGTCTGCAAAGGAGTTGAAAGACCTCCGGGTGCAAGGACCACTCTCCCTGGTCCAGCGTCTGGCGACTTAGATAGTCCGCCTGCCAATTGTCTATGCCCGGAATGTAGACGGCCGACAGAGCCGGCACGCTTCTTTCGGCCCACCTCAGGATGCGGGCGACCTCGGAAGCCGCAGCTGAGCTCCGAGTCCCCCCTTGATGGTTGACATACGCCACTGCTGTGGCGTTGTCCGATTGGATCCTGATGGAGTGACCCTGTAGTTTCTCCGACCATGAGGAGAGGCACAGTCTGATTGCCCGTATCTCCAGCACATTGATCGGTAAGAGGGCTTCGTCCGGAGTCCAAAGCCCTTGGGCCGACAGGACTCCCCAGACTCCCCCCCCCAGCCCGTCAGGCTGGCATCCGTCGTGATCACTGTCCATTGGATGGGGAGGAACGACTTCCCGGACCGAAGAGCCGGGGACCTCAACCACCACGTCAGGGACGCCCTGACCAGGTGACTCACCTGGATCTGAAGATCCAAGGACAAAGGGGATTTGTCCCAAGTGGACAAGATCTCTTTCTGTAAAGCCCTGGTGTGCGCTTGAGCATAAGGAATGGCCTCGAAGGAGGCCACCATGAGTCCCAGGACTCTCATGCAAAAGCGGATTGACGACCATTTTCGGGACGTTAGCACCCGTACTGCAGACTGAAGTGTCAGTAGTTTGTCTGGAGGTAGGAAGACTCTTGCCTCCAAGGAGTCCAGAATCAGACCTAGATACTCCAGACGCTGAGTCGGGACTAGAACCGACTTCTGAACGTTCAGGAGCCACCCAAACTCCCTGAGGGTCTGACTGACGATAGTCACACTTTCTTCCAATTCTGAGCCACTGTCTGCTCTTAGAAGAAAATCGTCCAGATAGCCTACGATAGCAATGCCTCGCTGTCTCAGCAAAGCTAGGACTGGAGCAAGCACCTTGATGAACACCCTCGGTGCCGAGGCTAGGCCGAAGGGAAGAGCCACAAATTGATAGTGGACTTCGCCGACCGCAAAGCGCAGAAACTTCTGGTGGCTTGCGCAGATCGGAACATGCAAGTAGGCGTCCTTGATGTCCAAGGATGCCAGAAAATCCCCTTGATGGAGTGTAGCGATCACCGTGCGAATGGATTCCATGCGGAATTTTTGCACCTTCACGAAGGCATTCAGGGCCTTGAGGTCCAGGATTGGCCGAACCCCGTCCTTTTTTGGAACAACAAACAGATTCGAGTAGAACCCCTGAAACCTCTCCTGGGACGGAACCGGCACAATTACTCCGGACCCGATCAAATCCTGTACAGCCCCCAGAGGGCTGCCCGACGGGCAGGAAGGAGAGGGAGATTTGAGGGAAAGAATCTGTCTGGGGCCAGGAGCGGAACTCTATTCTGTATCCTGAGGTGACCACCTCGCACACCCACCGGTCGGAGATCCGGGAGGTCCACCGATCCGTGAACCTGCGAAGTCGTCCCCCCACCCCAGAGACGGGCGGGGGCAAGACTTCACGCGGAGGCGGGCTTGGGAGCCGGCTTGTTCGGCTTACGCACCCAGGGGCGCTTGTGCCCGCCAGCCGCACTGTTGTCAGTCTGGGATGGCTTACCCGTGGACTCTGACGGCCGAAAAAAAAACCCTTTTTTGCTGGAAAGGAAGGACCCGGTTTACGTCGGGCCTCCTTACCCTTGATAGTTTGAGGAAGGAGAGTGCTTTTACCTCCCGTGACATCCTTGATGATGTCATCCAGAGCAGCACCAAAAAGTCTACCACCCTTAAAAGGTAGATCCGTCAGGAGCTTCTTAGAGGCTAGGTCAGCAGACCAGCATTTCAACCAGATGAGACGACGCAATACCACCGCCGAGACAGAGGCCCTGGATATTAAAGGGGCCGCGTCCAACGTGGCGTCGCACACATATATCGGACCCTGCACCATCTGGTGGGCCAGAGCAATAGTGTCTGGAGGAAGGTTATACTCCTGCACAGTTTGGTGCAAAATTTTTGCCCATTCCGTGAGTGTCTGAGACACAAGGGTCGCCGCTACCACTGGCCGTAGGGCGGATCCCAACAAGGCGAACATGGCTCTACTCACCACTTCTGACCTCCTGTCAGTGGGGTCCTTAAACGCAGGAGTCCCCTCCATCGGGAGAGTGGTGGCCTTGTTTAAACGGGCGACTGGAGGGCCGACCACCGGGGGAGAAGCCCACTTTTTAAGCAGGGCGTCTTCAAAGGCGTATCTAATAGACAAACGCCGCGGGACCATGAAAGTCTTCTGCGGCTTTTCCCAGACCTGGTCAATGAGCTGGTCAAAGAAAGGTACATATGGAAAAACCTTTTTAGAAGGCTTGGTCTTAAAAGAACCAAAGGAGACTGTATCCGCCTGAGGTTCTGCAGTCGCAGCATTTAGCTTGAGAGTGTCCCTCACAGCATCAATGAGTTCACTAACAAGCGCCCTGTCATTTACTGACTCAGAACTGGAGTCTTCCTCACAAGGAATGTCCTGTTCAAAACCATCCAAATATTCAGAGCTAGGGTCCTGAGCAGCAATAGCTAGGCCCATCTCTGAATCAGAGCACTCCCCTTGTGGAGATAAAGTGGAGAGAGGGCGCTTTTTTGCTCCCTTGTGCTCACACACAGCTTCCATCCTGGTCAGAAATGATTCCAGGACTGCCGACAACTGGTCCATAGGGACCGCAGGTGCTGGAGCACTGGCTGCTGCCTCTGGCATGTTAGGGGAAGCTGGTGACTCTGACTCCATAATGTCCCCCTCTGAGACCACCCACAGGCTGTGCTGACTGAAGTAGGGGAATGCCCAGGGGACCCACCAACCTGACCAGGACCGCTCGGTTCCGCTGCCCTGTCTCTCCGCGCCGCGCTGCTCAGCGTGAGTGAGCTGAGAGGAGAGAGACTGTGAGGAGATTCGCGCCGTTCCTGAGCGGCGCTAGAGGCCAAACTAGAGCTAGAAGAAGGTGCGGCTACAAGAAAATGGCCGCCGCAATGTGCTCTGGCGGACCACGGCAAGATGGCCGCCAATGTAAAAACAGCACAGTCACCAAACATGGCGCCGAACGGCGCCCAGGCCCCTCACTCTCAAATAAACAGCCCCAGCGAAATGCAGAGCAGCATGAGCCCCCCCCCCAGGACAGTATGGCCCCCAGGCACCCCACACAGTACAGCGCCAGCGAAGTGCACAGAGAGTGACATTAAAAAACACAGGGGGAGACAGGGAAATCCCCCACACAAGAAACACACAGCATGTACTCACCTGCAGCCAGGAGAGACTACTTACCCATCCCCTGAGGGACCCACTGGTGTGTTTCTGACAGAACTATCACAGTGCGGTACTGAGTAGCTGTCGGCCCGGTCCACTGCGAAAGATACAGCCGGACTGTTCTATCTTGAGAGGACCGCGGAGCTGGAAGCCCACCGGCCACCCCTGGAGTCGTGGGGCATGTCGTGAACTGAGTCTCACGCACACAAGGCTAGGATCAGCACGCTCGATGGTCGGACAGGGAAGACTACGAGGATATCTTGTACCCAACCTGTTGCCCAGCCGACAGTTGATAGAAGATCTCAAAAGAAAAAAATAGGAAAAAATTCCAAAAGGAATAAAAAATAGGTCAGGAGACTGGCTCCTGAGAGAGCCACGTCTTCTCCTTCTGCTAGGCAGAAAAAAACTGAGGTCTGCTGACTGCAGTGGGAGGGTTATGCCGGAGGGACCGCCCCCCTGGGCGGGGCTGTTCAGCTCTGGCTGTTTAGAATGTATGTATAACATCTCACATTCTGCCTAGGTCTTCTCCTGCAAGCAGGGACATAACCCACGTGTAAAGGTGTATAAGACACGCTGTGTCAGTCCATGGATGACAAGAGAAAAGACAATTTTTTTTTTTTTTTTTTTGCACAAAGTTGTCACTAAATTATATATTGCTCAAACATGCCATGGGCATATGTGGAATTACACCCCAAAATAAATTTTGTTGCTTCTCCTGAGTACGGGGATACCACATGTGTGAGACTTTTTGGGAGCCTAGCCGCGTACGGGACCCCAAAAACCAAGCACCGCCTTCAGGCTTTCTAAGGGTGTCAATTTTTGATTTCACTTCTCACTGCCTATCACAGTTTCGGAGGCCATGGAATGCCCAGGTGGCACAAACCCCCCCCCCCCCAAATGACCCCATTTTGGAAAGTAGACACCCCAAGCTATTTGCTGAGAGGTATGGTGAGTATTTTGCAGATCTCGCTTTTTGTCACAAAGTTTTGAAAATAAAAAAAAAAAAAAAAAATTTCTTTCTTCATTTTCAAAAACAAATGAGAGCTGTAAAATACTCACCATGCCTCTCAGCAAATAGCTTGGTGTGTCTACTTTCCAAAATGGGGTAATTTGGGGGGGTTTTGTGCTATTTTGGCATTTTATGGCCTTCGAAACTGTGATAGGTAGTGAGGAGTGAAATCAAAAATTTGTGCCCTTAGAAATCCTGAAGGCAGTGCTTGGTTTTCGGGGCCCCGTACGCGGCTAGGCTCCTAAAAAGTCCCACACATGTGGTATCCTCGTACTCAGGAGAAGCAGCAAAATGTATTTTGGGGTGCAATTCCACATATAACCATGGAATGTGTGAGCAATATATCATTTAGTGACAACATTTTGTAATTTTTTTTTTTTTGTTTGTCATTATTCAATCACTTGGGACAACAAAAAAAAATATTCAATGGGCTCAACATGCCTCTCAGCAATTTCCTTGGGGGGTCTACTTTCCAAAATGGGGTCATTTGGGGGGGTTTTGTACTGCCCTGTTATTTTAGCACCTCAAGAAATGAGATAGGCAGTCATAAACTAAAAGCTGTGTAAATTCCAGAAAATGTACCCTAGTTTGTAGACGCTATAACTTTTGCGCAAACCAATAAATATACAGTTATTGACATTTTTTTTTACTAAAGACATGTGGCTGAATACATTTTGGCCTAAATGTATGACTAGAATTGAGTTTATTCAATTTTTCTTATAACAAAAATTAGAAAATATCATTTTTTTTCAAAAGTTTCAGTCTTTTTCTGTTTATATCGCAAAAAATTTAAATCGCAGAGGCAATCAAATACCATTAAAAGAAAGCTCTATTTGTGGGAAGAAAAGGACGCAAATTTTGTTTGGGTACAACATTGCATGTCCGCACAATTTCTAGTTAAAACAGCGCAGTGCCAAATTCTGAAAACACCTCTGGTCCTTTAACTTCAAAATGGTCCGGGGCTTAAGTGGTTAAAGGAACCTGAATAAAATTTGTGGTGTTCTCGTATTAAAACCACAGGCAGAGAGCTGATAGTATTTTCAGTTAGTGTACTGTGTCCTCTGCACAGTGTTCACCTAAAACTAACAGAAGACCTTTGCTGCTTTTCTCATACTAATACCACAGCAGGAAGTGGAGTCTGATAGCTGCATTATATATATATATATACAGATATATTTATATATATGTAGCGGACCCCCAAAATTGGGGTCGCTATGCTTTAAATTTAAGGGTAGCCTGAGCAATAGTTTATCTCAGGTTCTTCAATTTCTGCCTAGTATGGACTCTGCTCTGCTGTAATGTTGCCTGGAGTATAGTTCCCCTTGACCTGCAGGTGGCACTGTTGCCCAGGTCTTGGGAAGAACCACAGGTGGCGTTGCGGTGTGATTGGGTGTCCTCTCTCGGCTGCCGTGCAGTGGGCGGGTTCTGCCTGCTGTGCATGCCGGGAAAGGGTACATAAAGGGCAGATGCCATGATCTGGGGTGGTGTGCCGGGGGGATTCCAAGGAGGACCCCTGGTGGCGAAGTCGCGCCCTTTGGCCCTGCTGGCCGGGGGGTGCGTGAACTGGTCGAGGAGTCTCGGGCACCTTTAGCCCGAGGCTACAGAGTTCCAGGTAGGCCCAGTACCTTCAACTGGGTCTACAAAACCAGCCACTGGAGTCCCAGGGAACCCAAGGGAGGGTGGCCCGCTCTGAAACAGAGGAAGCCGGGGGAGGACCTGTCCGATGGATCGGTGAAGGAAGTCACGGTCTCGGAGAGGCCTGGTTGCCTATCAGAGGGAAGGATTCGTGAGTTGCAATATATCTCCTGTAGTGCGCCCCATTGGCACCTATGGTCTCTAAATATCTACAGGCGTTAGGAAGTTCTAAATTCAGGAACCAAAGGATTCTGTGGCAGAGGATCTCCTGAACTTGTCCGTGAAGGGGACTTAAACTAAGTGTCATGTTCGTGCTTCACTCCGGCTGCTAGAACTGTGAGAGGGATCTATCCGGGTGAGCAATACCCACTTAGGCTTGAGTAGAGAATAGGGTGCCGCGTGCCTGAACCTAATTCCCTACTAGATTCTATTGCTGTCTTCAACCTTTCTCCCAAAGTTATTTCAAGCAAAAGAAAATAAACTCAAGCCCCATACACACTATCAGTTTTCTTGCAGGTTTTTCTCTTCAGGTTTACCAAAACCATCTAATATGAGGTCAAACCTTAAGAGTTTCAATTCGTATGCAATCAGGCAGGCCCTTGCACTACATGGTTTTGGTAAACCTGAAGACAAAAACCTGCAAGAAAACTGATAGTGTGTATGGGGCTTTAGTTGTTGGAGTTTAATTACTGTCTGGACATTGGCCTTTTTCCGGGGAAGAATAGACTTTTCCCTACATTCTAGGGACGGGAACCAATGGAAGGGAGGTAACTCGCTGCAGGACCCAAAATTGCAAGAACACCGCTGAACCTCTTATACAAGGAGGATACGGGCATGTGGCATGATGTGCCTTTGCTCCTGCGGGTGAAGGTAGGCAAGAAAAAAGGGTCTGTGTGCTACATATATATATATATATATATATATATATATATATATATATATATATATATATATACAGGGCTTTTTTTCAGCGGGAACGCGGGGGAACGCAGTTCCGGCACCTCCTGGACTGACTTATGTAATGGCAAGGGGTGATGGGGTATGCTGCAGGGTATTGATGCTCACTGCTGGGGATCTATTTTTGCAGGGGGGGTCTATTGTTGCTGTGGAGGGTCAGTTGTTGCTGGGGGGTCAGTTGTTGCTGAAAGAGATCTACTGTTCGGAGGGGGGTCTATTGTTGATGGCAGCCAGAGAGTCTATTAATGGTGGCTGTGCGGAGATCTGTTGATGCTGCCGGGAGTCTATTGTTGCTGGGGGGGAAATTTTGTTGTGGGTGGTCCATTGTTGTTTGGGGGATCTATTGTTGCTGGCTGCAGGGGATCTATTTTACTGTTTTTCTTGATATCATTACCAAATTCCATACAAATTACTTTGCACCACAAAATGATACTTGGTTCTATATTGTCTAAAAGGGGCGGTACTAGGAGGTGGGTAGTGGCGGAGAAAAGGGGTGACTTGGAAAGGGGGAGTTCCTGCACCTATTGTCTGAGAAAAAAAGCCCTGTATATATATATATATATATATATATATATTGTGAGGGGGTTAACTCGGTAGCGGGTGTGTGTGACCCCCTGGTTGGGCTCCCCACACAAAAACAGGGCCAGCAGACGGAGGTTGTGGTTTTCAAAATCAAAAGGTGCGGTTTATTTCTCTATGTACAGTGACAAAAACACAGCAAAGCC
The DNA here is from genome assembly GCA_029206835.1 of Rana muscosa. NCBI lineage: Eukaryota > Metazoa > Chordata > Amphibia > Anura > Ranidae > Rana > Rana muscosa. The sequence continues at coordinate 31,317,516 of CM055121.1, read as the reverse complement.
AAAAAGAAACATAAACAAAATAAATCCTGGTCAGTTTGACCTCTGACTAAACATGCAGGTTTCCTAAACTAACAACTGGGATCAGCCTGGTGCTGTCCTAGTCCCTAAGTCCCTGGTTTAGTAAATGTCCAAACAAATAGCCACACAGGCTTTTTCTCACCGCACAGGGGTTCACTCTCCCTAGACAGTCCACACAGGTCTGGGTCCAGGCATGAGCAAACACCTAATGAATCTGGGAGTTTTTATAGAGGCCTTAAACGAGCTGACAAGCTTCAGCTGGTCTCATCAACTCCCTGCCTGCACGACGCCCAGCCCTCTCCCTAGAGGTATGAGTCATCCATGAGCCCACTAGCCTCAGCTGGGCTTCATCAACTCCCTAGTTGTATAAGTCGGCATAAAGCCTGAATCTGGGAGAAATATATCTACCCCCCTGGATGCAACCAGGTGACTTTACCTTCCTGCTGTCACATACCCCCCACTCTTGTTTTAACCTTGGGGTTGGAACACCAGCAATCAGGCATTCATGTACTCGAGACAAAGCATCCACATTCCCCATTTGAACGCCAGGGCGATGCTTTACTGTGAAGTTGAATTCCTGTAGGGCCAGGAACCACCTATTCACTCTTCTATTTGTCTCCTTGTTTTGAGCCATCCACTTTAACGGAGCGTGATCCGTAACCATGTCAAAGTGCCTACCTAGCAGATAGTACCGAAGGGAATCTAGAGCCCACTTCACCGCTAAACACTCCTTTTCAACCGTGGCGTAATTTACCTCATGGGACTTCAACTTCCTGCTGAGGTAAATGACTGGGTGCTCTTCCCCGTTCCAGACCTGGGACAATACTGCTCCTAACCCCACATCTGACGCATCACTTTGTACGACAAAGTCTTTAGAGAAGTCGGGTGAGTACAACACTGGCTGGCTACATAAGGCTTGTTTCAAGAATTGGAATGCTGCCTCAGCCTCGGGGGTCCATTTAATCATGACCGACCCTTTCCCTTTCGTCAGGTTGGTTAGGGGCACAGCCTTAGAAGCAAAGTGGGGAATGAAGCGCCGATAATAACCCGCGATTCCCAGAAAGGCCCGTACCTGCTTCTTGCTGTTGGGACGTGGCCAACTCTGGATGGCCTCGACTTTGTTGAGTTGGGGTTTTATCACTCCCCTGCCAATGGTGTACCCAAGATATTTGGCCTCCTCCTGCCCAATGGTACACTTCTTGGGGTTAGCCGTAAACCCCGCTTCCCGGATAGAGTCTAGGACTGCTTGCACTTTTGGCAGATGTGAGGCCCAATCTGTGCTATGGACAATTACGTCATCCAGGTAAGCCGCAGCATACTTCCGATGGGGCCTCAGTATCTGGTCCATTTTCCGCTGGAATGTGGCCGGCGCATTCTGTAACCCGAACGGCATTCTCTTATATTGGAACGCCCCGTCTGGGGTTACAAATGCGGTTTTCTCTTTGGCCGACTTGGCCAGGGGAATTTGCCAATACCCTTTTGTGAGGTCAAGAGTCGTCATGTATCGGGCTGTTCCCAGCCGGTCGATCAACTCATCTATACGTGGCATGGGGTAGGTGTCAAATTTTGTAACTTTGTTCAACTGACGAAAATCGTTACAAAATCGCCAGCTCCCATCCGGTTTAGGCACCAACACAATGGGACTAGACCAATCACTTTGGGACTCCTCTATCACCCCTAAGTTCAGCATTTTCTGTACTTCCTCCCGTATTGCCTCCCGTCGGGCCTCTGGGATCCGATAGGGTTTTAACTTCACCCTTTCACCGGGCGGGGTAATAATATCATGCTCTACCCCAGATGTTTGTCCCGGCAGCTCAGAGAACACCTCCTTGTTGCGAAGCACAAACTCCTTAACCTCCTGTTGTTGGGGTTGTGACAAGGTGGCTGCTATTCCAACCTCCGGAATCACGCAACCAGTTTGAGCTGGTGACCAAGTTTCTGCGACTAGGGACTCTCTATCCCTCCAGGCTTTCAACAGATTAACGTGATATATCTGTTCGGGCTTTCGCCTTCCTGGTTGTCTGACCTTGTAATTCACTTCGCTCACTTTTTCCATTATCTCGTAGGGGCCTTGCCATTTGGCAAGGAATTTACTTTCAACCGTAGGGACAAGTACCAATATCCTATCCCCCGGGGAAAAGGTACGGGTCTTTGCTCCACGGTTGTACACTCTCTGCTGTGCCAACTGCGCTTGGGCCAAATGTTCCTTCACGATGGGCATTACCTGTGCAATTCGATCTTGCATCAGGGCGACATGCTCAATCACACTCCTGTGGGGAGAACTCTCACTTTCCCAAGTTTCCTTGGCAATATCCAACAGCCCTCTTGGGTGTCTCCCATACAGTAACTCAAAGGGGGAGAATCCCGTAGAGGATTGGGGCACCTCCCTAATAGCAAACATCAAATAAGGAAGTAGACAGTCCCAATCCTTTCCATCTCTATCCACCACTTTCTTCAACATTTGTTTTAGGGTTTTGTTGAATCTTTCAACCAGCCCATCGGTTTGGGGGTGATACACAGATGTACGCAATTGCGTCACTTTGAGCAATTTACACAGCTCTTTCATAACCCGGGACATAAAGGGTGTACCTTGGTCCGTAAGCAGTTCTTTACAAATACCCACCCGGCTAAAAACAAGAGATAGCTCTTTGGCTATGGTTTTGGCCGAGGTATTTCTGAGAGGGATCGCTTCTGGATAACGGGTGGCATAGTCCATTATAACCAATATGTACTGGTGCCCCCTAGCGGACTTGATTATAGGACCTACCAAATCCATTGCGATTCTCTCAAACGGGACCTCAATGATGGGTAGAGGGACCAGCGGGCTACGGAAATGTGGCATCGGGGCCGACCTCTGACACACAGGGCAGGAGGAACAATAATTTTCTATGTCCTTCATCACCCCAGGCCAATAGAATCTCTGTAATACCCTCTCTCGGGTTTTCTCTGTCCCCAGATGACCTCCAAGAATGTGCCCATGGGCCAACTCCAACACCAACTTCCTGTAAGGTTTGGGCACCACAAGCTGCTCAACGGTTTCTTCTGCCCTTTTTGCCACCCGATACAGTAGGTCCTTCTCTACGCTGAAGTATGGGTAAGTGCAGGTATTATCTGGGTTCACTAACTCGCCATCTATTTCCACTACGTTTTCCCGTGCCTTTATTAGGGCGGGGTCTTTTAACTGTTCTGTGGCAAAATTTTCCCTGTGAACCTCCAGATCAGAAAACTCCACAGACGGTAGGTTTTCGTCTGAGGAGGTGGGCTCCTCTCCAGTTTCTTGAGTCTCCCCTGCCAATACTGACAAGGGAAATTCTGGAGAGTCCTCACCACTCTCAGAGGAGTTCTGGCTATCACATTCCTGGTACATAGGGGCACCAGTGGGGGGCTCAGGATCATCCCACAGTTCCCAGAACTTCGGAAAATCCCTTCCCACAATGGCATCATGCGGTAATTGAGATACTAACCCCACTGGATGAGAGAGGGTACCTTTGGGGGTCTCGAAACACACTGTAGTCACTGGATACTCTCGGGTGTCCCCATGCACACAAATAACAGCTACCTTGCTATTCCCAGAGACCTCTGTTTTAACTAATTCAGCCTTTATCAGGGTCACAAGGCTACCTGAATCCAGTAATACCACAACATTTCTACCATTAATACACATTTTGCATAAATGTTTCTCAGTTCCCCGAATGGCAGTGCATGCGACTGTCGCACACAGCGACTGACGTCTGTCCATCAGAAAGTCACATTGCATGGGTTCCTCCACAACCGGGCAATTTGCTGCAATATGTCCCGCTTGCCGGCAGCGGTAGCAAACAATCCATTTGGCTGCCTCTTGAGCCCCTGACTTCCCAGGCTGTTCTCGCCAAACTTTGGGTAGAGCTCCCACCCTCTCACTCTCTCCACCCTCACCCCTTGGAATCCTCTTATCCGCCCCTGGGGATGGTCTGGTCTTAGGGTGGAAAGTCCGAGAGTCTCTGGAAGAGGCCGTCAGGTTCTCTGTAGCCAAGTATTTCTCTACACGATCCACAAGACCACCGGCCGTCTCTGGGTCTCCATGGCTTACCCACTTTTGGATGGCAGTAGGAAGAGCTCTCAAAAACCGATCCATTACAACACGTTCCACAATCTCTGGTGCGGACAAAGTCTCTGGCTGTAGCCACTTCCTGCTCAGGTGAATGAGATCATACATTTGAGACCTGGGGGGTTTTCCAAGCTGGAAAGTCCAGTTATGCACACGCTGAGCCCGGACAGCCAGGGTGACACCCAGCCTTGCCAATATTTCAGCTTTTAGCATCACATAGTCTTTTGCTTGGTCAGGCTCTAGGTCATAGTAAGCCTTCTGCGATTCACCAGTTAACAGAGGAGCCACCAGTCCAGCCCACTGCTCCTCAGGCCACTTTTCTCTTTCAGCAGTCCTTTCAAATGTGGTCAAAAATACCTCTGGATCATCCTCTCCAGTCATTTTTGTCAATAAACGACTCACCCCAAAGGACGCGGTATTAGTGGGACGGCTTTCCTCACTGGTCTGCGGACGTTGCTGCATTACTGCTTCCATTTGTTGTAGTCTCTGCTCTTGCTTCTGTAACAGGTCTATGAAGCGGGCCTCAGATTGCTGCTGGGCTTGTTGATGAGCTTGCTGCTGGGCTGCAAGGCTCCTTTGCAAACCTGCATTTGTCTGCTGTTGATTGGCATTTGCTAGAGCCAGCTGTTTCAGTATCTCCTCCATGCTGGCTTAAAAAAAACTGCCACTGGTTCTCCACCAACTGTGAGGGGGTTAACTCGGTAGCGGGTGTGTGTGACCCCCTGGTTGGGCTCCCCACACAAAAACAGGGCCAGCAGACGGAGGTTGTGGTTTTCAAAATCAAAAGGTGCGGTTTATTTCTCTATGTACAGTGACAAAAACACAGCAAAGCCAAAAAGAAACATAAACAAAATAAATCCTGGTCAGTTTGACCTCTGACTAAACATGCAGGTTTCCTAAACTAACAACTGGGATCAGCCTGGTGCTGTCCTAGTCCCTAAGTCCCTGGTTTAGTAAATGTCCAAACAAATAGCCACACAGGCTTTTTCTCACCGCACAGGGGTTCACTCTCCCTAGACAGTCCACACAGGTCTGGGTCCAGGCATGAGCAAACACCTAATGAATCTGGGAGTTTTTATAGAGGCCTTAAACGAGCTGACAAGCTTCAGCTGGTCTCATCAACTCCCTGCCTGCACGACGCCCAGCCCTCTCCCTAGAGGTATGAGTCATCCATGAGCCCACTAGCCTCAGCTGGGCTTCATCAACTCCCTAGTTGTATAAGTCGGCATAAAGCCTGAATCTGGGAGAAATATATCTACCCCCCTGGATGCAACCAGGTGACTTTACCTTCCTGCTGTCACAATATATATATTGTAAGATTGGGGGTTGTTAGCTCTTGTAGTAGATGCGTTTTTCCAGTGATTCCAGCCAGTCAGGAACTCTATTTAAGGGCATGGTAGCCCACTTTTATTTAAAAGCACAAAAAGTTCATAAATACATCAGTTGCCCTCGCAGGGGGGTTCCACCATTACTGTGACTTGCATATTCAACAGTTTACCTCCTGGATTCCCCTCTTGCGACCTGGCTATTTAGGCCTTTAGCCTAGGCCTGCTCCTCAGAACAAACAGTTTCCACGAGATAAGCTCACTCCTCGCTTACTCCCGGTTGCTTAATTCACCAATGACATCTGCCTCCTGCAGACATGCATACTCTGGCTGCACCCATGCAGCGTAGATAGCTTCTGACTCCACTTCAGAGGGATGGGAGAGTCCAGCTGACTCTCCCAGCACAGACTTCCTGTCTGTTGGGTGGGGGCCTGATCCATAATCATGTCAGAACTAAATAGCCCAAGACACAGCTGTTCAATCAGCATGTCTTTCTTTAACAAATCTGGTGTAAACCCACATTCTTGAAGGTCGCACAGAGTCGCACCCTCACAATATAAATACATCCCACCTTTGTGCAGCTACATCTCACTGCAGGCCATTAGTATGTCTGGAAGGCAAACAAAGAGAGGCAGACAGTCACAAGGCAATAAAGGAGGGCAAGCAGGCTCTGTGTCTAGAGTCAACAGTGCTGGTCGTGGACACGGTGCATCCTCATCAGCATGTGGCCGTGGGACACGCTTGTCATTCTTTTCGGCAGCTGGCCATGTTGAGCCGCAACATGCCCATGATTTGGTAGAGTGGATGACCAAGCCGTCCTCATCCTCCTCATCCTCTCTCACCCAGGCTCAGGGTACTTTGTCTGGCAAAGCATCTGCCAAAGCGGCCTCTTCCCTCAGCTCAATGGCATCAGTCACTCCTTCCCTAGCCCCACCATGTCCTCCTGAGGAGTCCCCCGAACTGTTTGACCACAGTGTTGGGTACATGCTCCAGGAGGATGCCCAGCGTTTTGAAGGCTCCGATGATGGAACCCAGCTAGAGGAAGGCAGTAACGTGAGCCCAGAGAGTGGGGGTAGTAACGTGAGCCCAGAGAGAGGGGTGCCCAACAAGGACAGCTATCTGGCAGTCATGTTCCCCCAGCTGTAGCATACTGCCAGATTTGCTCCAGTGATGAGGAGGGAGGGGATGATAAGGTCACTGACTCCACATGGGTGCCTGATAGGAGAGAGGAGGAGGAGGAGGCACATCTCCAACGAGGCAGGATGCCCTCCAGGGGCCAGCTTAAGGGCAGCACACCGACTGCATCACACCGCAGAGCTCCGCATGTGCAGGGCGCTGCTGTCTCTGCGCGTTATTCCAAAAGTTCTTTGGTGTGCAGCAGATCGCACCGTTGCCATTTGCAACATATGTCTGAAGCGTATCTCACGTGGCCAAAACATCAGCCGTTTGGGCACCACGTGCTTGACCAGACATATGTCGACCTGCCATGCAGTCCTTTGGCAGGCGTACCTAAAAGACTCACACCAAAGAACAAAGCGGACCTCTCCTTGCTCCTCATCAGCTGGGATCTCCAATCCCACTGTCAGGAAGGGCACACCAGAAATGTCAATGGCGATATCGGCGCATCTTTGCGCATGCGCGGTAGCGGCGCATCAGCGCACGCTGATGCGCGCATGCGCGATAGCGGTGCGTGCGCGGGCACGCGCAGGAGCGTGCGGCGGCGGCTCTTGGCGCCAGATGGGGCTATTTAAAGGGGCTGATGGCTGGGCTCTGTGCTGTTCGGTCTACAGCGTTACCTGAGACCTCTGACCCCTGCTTATCTGTAACCTGCTCCAGCTGACCCTTCCTGGCTTGTTTGACCATTCCTGCTGATCTGCCTGCACCTGACCCTCGGCCTGTGTTGACTACGCTCCTGCCTGCTCCTCCTGCTACCTTGTTGCCAGCCCGTTGCCGAACCTGCCTGTACCTGAGACCTGCCTGCTGCCTAAACCTGCTCATACCTGATCCTGCTCCAGTACTTACCTGCTTGGGACTGGTGTACCCACGCTTCCAGCCCATCTGACCGCACCTGCCTGAGCTCCAGTTGTCAGTCTGTCAGCTGTTTCCGGGTCCGTTCCAGTCTCTGCCTCAGCTCCGGTCCAGCTGCACTCCTGCACCTCCTGTCTTCACTACCAGGGGCCTCGAGTGAGAGGTGTAAGGGGGGCCTCCCTCTGCATAATCAGACTCTTCCACCAGGTACGTGACAGTACCGAACAGCCACGTCAGAGTCTGTGCAGGGAGCCTCCTCCATGGAGGGATTCCGCTTACACCTCGAAGACCTTACCCAGACTGTTGAAATCGCACAAAAAGCCTATACCCGATTGGAAGAACGCATCCAGGCTCTTTCCTCACCTATCACGGCCCCGCAAAAGGCTACTTCAGCAATAGCAATGTTACCTCCAGAAACCGGGGTTCCTGCGCCCGAAAGATTCACCGGTGATCACCGACTACGAGGGCAGAAGTCAGAGAGGCCTATGAGGTCGTCCTGTCCAGCCTGGAAATTAGCCCGAGCCTCTAACATCAGCAGCCTGACATCCTCTACCACCGCTGCACCCACATCTGATGTCCCTGAACCCAGGCAACTCGGAGTGCCCCGTCCCTCACTTTCCCCTGAGGAACGTCAACGCCGACAACACGAAAACCTCTGCCTGTATTGTGGGAAACCAGGGCATTACGTGAGGTCATGTCCAGCCAAGATCCGCAAGGGTCGAATTATCCTCTCTGCCAGCATGCCCATCCTGCCAACCCACCTGGCTCTCCCCATTGTATTACAGCTTCCGGGAAGAAGTATTCCTGTCTCTGCTATAATAGACTCTGGTGCCTGTAGCTGCTTTATGGACTTGTCTTTCATCACAAAACATCAAATCCCTTTGCAACCTAGGGCCCAGGGACTTTCAGTACATCTGGCCGACGGGTCTGCTATCAAATCCGGACTAGTGACTCAGCAGACTATACCCTTGCCTGTCGTTATTGCCGATAGTCACAAGGAATTTTTACGCCTGGATGCCATCGCATCCCCACTGTTCCCCGTAATCCTTGGCATGCCATGGCTCCAAGCACATAACCCTCTTATCAGGGGCGTACCTAGAGCATTTGGCACCCGGGGCGGATCCAATATCTGGCACCCCCCCCACGTTAAAATGTAAAAACACCCCTCTGTGTCCCCTGCATACCTCTGCATCCTTCAATATCTCTTTGTTACTACTGTGTAGCCCCTCTACACAACTGCACCTCTGGACCCCTTTACATTACACAGCATCCTGCACCTCTGCGTCACTTTACATTACACAGCCCCCTGCACCTCTGGACCCCTTTACATTACACAGCCCCCTGCACCTCTGGACCCCTTTACATTACACAGCCCCCTGCACCTCTGCACCCCTTTACATTACACAGCCCCCTGCACCACTGCACCCCTTTACATTACACAGCCCCCTGCACCTCTGCACCCCTTTACATTACACAGCCCCCTGCACCTCTGGACCCCTTTACATTACACAGCACCCTGCACCTCTGCACCCCTTTACATTACACAGCCCCCTGCACCTCTGCACCCCTTTAAATTACACAGCCCCCTGCACCTCTGGACCCCTTTACATTACACAGCACCCTGCACCCCTTTACATTACACAGCCCCCTGCACCCCTTTACATTACACAGCACCCTGCACCTCTGGACCCCATTACATTACACAGCACTCTGCACCCCTTTACATTACACAGCACCCCTGCACCCCTTTACATTACACAGCACCCTGCACCTCTGGACCCCATTACATTACACAGCACCCTGCACCCCTTTACATTACACAGCACCCTGCACCTCTGGACCCCATTACATTACACAGCACTCTGCACCTCTGCACCCCTTTACATTACACAGCACCCTGCACCTCTGCACCCCTTTACATTACACAGCCCCCTGCACCTCTGGACCCCTTTACATTACACAGCACCCTGCACCCCTTTACATTACACAGCACCCTGCACCTCTGGACGCCATTACATTACACAGCACCCTGCACCTCTGCACCCCTTTACATTACACAGCATCCTGCACCTCTGCACCCCTTTACATTACACAGCCCCCTGCACCTCTGGACCCCTTTACATTACACAGCACCCTGCACCCCTTTACATTACACAGCACCCTGCACCTCTGGACCCCATTACATTACACAGCACCCTGCACCTCTGCACCCCTTTACATTACACAGCATCCTGCACCTCTGCACCCCTTTACATTACACAGCCCCCTGCACCTCTGGACCCCTTTACATTACACAGCACCCTGCACCCCTTTACATTACACACCACCCTGCACCCCTTTACATTGCACAGCCCCCTGCACCCCTTTACATTACACAGCACCCTGCACCTCTGGACCCCATTACATTACACAGCACCCTGCACCTCTTTACATTACACAGCACCCTGCACCTCTGCACCCCTTTACATTACACAGCCCCCTGCACCTCTGGACCCCTTTACATTACACAGCACCCTGCACCCCTTTACATTACACAGCCCCCTGCACCTCTGGATGCCTTGACATTACACAGCCCCCCGCACTTCTGGACCCCTTGACAGTACACAGCACTCTGGACCCCTTTACATTACACAGCACCGCACCTCTGGACCCTTTTACATTACACAGCACCTCACAGCTCTGGACCCCCTGCATGTTACACAGACCTCCCTCAGTGCAAACCTCCCCCCCTCAGTGCAGACCCCCCTCAATGCAGACCCCCCTGTGCAAACCCCCCTCAGTGCAAACCTCCCCAGTGCAACCCCCCCTCAGTGCAAACTTCCCCCCTTAATGCAGACCCCCGTGCAAACCTCCCCCCCTCAGTGCAGACCCCCCCCAGTGCAACCCCCCTCCCCCTCAGTGCAAACCCCCCTTAATGCAGACACCCCCCCTCAGTGCAAACCTCCCCCCATGCAAACCCCCCCCCTCAATGCAAACCCCCCCTCAATGCAAACCTCCCCCCCTTAATGCAGACCCCCGTGCAAACCCCACCACAGTGCAAACCTCCCCCCTTAATGCAGACCCCCGTGCAAACCCCCCTCAGTGCAAACCTCCCCAGTGCAACCCCCCCTCAATGCAGACACCCCCCCCCTCAGTGAAAACCTCCCCCCCTTAATGCAGACCCTCGTGCAAACCCCCCCTCAGTGCAAACCTCCCCCCCTCAGTGCAGACCCCCCAGTGCAACCCCCCCTTCCCCTCAGTGCAAACCCCCCTTAATGCAGACACCCCCCCTCAGTGCAAACCTCCCCCCCATGCAAACCCCCCCCCTCAATGCAACCCCCCCTCAATGCAGACACCCCCCCTCAGTGCAAACCTCCCCCCCTTAATGCAGACCCCCGTGCAACCCCCCCCACAGTGCAAACCTCCCCCCTTAATGCAGACCCCCGTGCAAACCCCCCTCAGTGCAAACCTCCCCAGTGCAACCCCCCCTCAATGCAGACACCCCCCCTCAGTGCAAATCTCCCCCCATTAATGCAGACCCTCGTGCAAACCCCCCCTCAGTGCAAACCTCCCCCCCTCAGTGCAGACCCCCCAGTGCAACCCCCCTCAGTGCAAACCCCCTTTAATGCAGACACCCCCCCTCATGCAAACCCCCCCTCAATGCAGACCCCCGTGCAAACCCCCCCTCCCATTCAGTACCTTAGATCAGCGTGAGGCAGCACATGCACAGAAGGTCCCCTCCCCCTCTGTACACATAAACAGAAAGGAGGGGGAGGCGACTTCACACGGCTGTGCCTGTGTTCTGTGAGAAGTGCCGAACATCGGGATAGCTCAGCCGCGGCCGTGAGGAGGGGATGGATGGTGCAGCAATGTCACCCCCCCCTCCCTTCGTATCGTGATATATCTGCCTGTGCCTGCCTGGAGTCTCACTGCAGGCAGCTCTTACTTGACGGAGCGGCGCCGGCGCTATCACCGCTTAAGTCACGGGGGGGGCGCCGGCCTGACACCCCCCAGTGTGTGGCACCCCGGTGTGGCCCGCCCCCTCCGCCCCCCACTTAGTACGCCTCTGCCTCTTATCAACTGGGTCGAAGGGGAGGTTAAGTTTCACTCTTCCTACTGCCTCCAACACTGCTTGCCGAAATTCTCTCCTGATCTGCCATCCTTGTTATGCTTGGACTCTGATGCTGAAACACGCTTATCTGTACCAGTTGCATACCATGACTTTTTAGATGTCTTTAGCAAGAAAGGAGCTGAAACTCTCCCTCCACATCGGCCATATGACTGCCTGATTGATCTCATCCCGGGTGTTGAGGTCCCTTTTGGAAGGATTTTTCCTCTGTCAGAATTGGAGCTTGTCGCCCTAAAAGATTATATAGACGATAATCTAAAGAAGGGCTTCATCCGCCCCTCCACTTCTCCAGCAGGAGCGGGTATCTTCTTTGTGGAGAAGAAGGATCATTCCCTTCGCCCATGTATAGATTATCGTGAACTCAATAAAGTTACGGTCAAGAACCGTTATCCCCTGCCCTTGGTACCCGAATTGTTCCAGAGGTTGGGAGCAGCAACCATATTTACAAAACTGGATCTCCGAGGGGCTTATAATCTAGTACGGATCCGGGAGGGAGACGAGTGGAAGACGGCTTTTCGCTCCCGATTCGGACATTTTGAATATCTGGTGATGCCGTTCGGCCTATGCAATGCCCCAGCAACATTCCAGCACTTTTTCAACGACATCTTCCGCGATTACCTAGACCTGTTCGTTGTAGTGTATCTGGACGACATCTTAATCTTCTCTGCTTCCCTTGATGACCACCGCAGACATGTTAAAAGTGTATTGGGCAGACTTCGACAGCACGGGCTATACGCCAAGCCAGAGAAGTGCGAGTTCGAGCGACAAAGCATTACTTTTTTGGGACTAATCCTCTCCACCGAAGGTGTCAAAATGGACCCACAAAAGGTCACCGCCATCTTAGACTGGCCAGCCCCAGTGGACAAAAATGGCATCCAATGCTTTGTCGGGTTCTCGAACTTCTACCGAAAATTCATCAGGGGATTTTCAGCCATCATATCACCGATCACACAACTGACCAAACAAGGCATCCGTTTCCAGTGGTCTCCTGAAGCTCAAAATGCTTTCGAGTCTCTTAAGAAACTATTCACTTCCGCATTGGTCCTGAAGCACCCTGACCCAGCATTACCCTATGTATTGGAAGTAGACGCGTCAGAAACGGCAGTCGGAGCAGTACTATCCCAAAGGCGGGGACCCAAGGCTTTGTTACACCCAGTCGCCTTTTTCTCCCGCAAACTGTCTAACTCTGAAAGGAATTATGATGTCGGAGACAGAGAACTTCTGGCCATTAAAAATGCATTGGAAGAGTGGAGGTACCTTTTAGAAGGAGCAGCACACCCGATTCTAATCTATACGGATCATAAGAACCTGGAATATCTGAGGACTGCCAAGAGACTGAAACCACGCCAGGCTAGATGGGCACTCTTCTTTTCCGGGTTCTCTTTTCATCTCACGTACAGGCCAGGATCTAAGAACACCAAACCTGATGCACTCTCTCGGATGTTCTGTGATATCAGGGAATCCGCACCGCCCGACACTGTCCTGTCCTCTGAGAACTTCCTGCTACTTCAGGGAGACCTGCTCTCTCAAATTAAACAGGCTTCTGTAAATGCCCCTTCATCTCTGGGAATAACGTTGCAGGCCAGAGATGATATGCTTTGGCACAAGAACAAAATATTCATACCAGAAAATCTACGTGTCTCTGTTTTGGGATTATGTCATGACCACAAATTAGCCGGACACTTCGGGATCCGTAAAACTGCTGAACTTGTGCAACGCACATTCTGGTGGCCTCAAGTGGAAAAAGACTGCAAGGGCTATGTAGAGTCCTGTACCACTTGCACACGAAATAAGAACAACAAAACCAAAGCATGGGGCTTGTTGAAGCCGCTATCAGTCCCGGAGAGACCCTGGAAGAATATCTCGATCGATTTTATCGTGGAACTTCCTCCATCTGACGGTTTCTTCACCATCTTTGTGGTGGTAGACCGATTATCCAAAATGGCCCACTTCCTACCCATGAAAGGCACACCATCGGCCCCGGAAACAGCCCAAATTTTTGTGAAAGAAGTTGTTAGACTTCACGGAGTTCCAGCAAACATCGTATCAGACCGGGGGGTACAATTCACCTCAAGGTTTTGGAGGTCTTTATGTGAAACCTTGGGAATCGAGTTATCATTTCGCATACCACCCCCAAACGAATGGGCAAACGGAAAGAACTAACCAAACTCTGGAACAATATTTACGGTGCTTCTCCTCATACTCACAAGATGACTGGGCCGCATTACTTCCGTTAGCGGAATTCGCTTATAACAACTCCTTCCACTCTGCCACAAAACAGTCTCCAATCTTTGCCAATTACGGATTCAACCCATCATTTCTGACCAGTACCTTTCCGGAAAGTTCAGTACCTGCCGTTCTTGAAACCATAAATTTCTTTGATACCAACAACAAACTACTACAGACAACTATGACTAAAGCTCAAGAATATAACAAACAGGTCTTTGATAAGAAGAGGCGGGGAGAGTTAATACTGGAACCTGGTGATCGGGTTTGGCTATCCACTACAAACCTAAAACTAACGTGCCCCTCTAAGAAGTTGGGCCCTAAATTTATGGGACCCTTCCCGGTAAGAAGAAGGATCAACGACGTGGCTTACGAGCTAGAACTGCCAGATTCCTTCAAAATACATCCTGTCTTTCACGTGGCTTTACTAAAACCCGTAACCCCTGATCCATTCCCTGACCGGGATACAGGCCCACCCGAACCAATATTAGTTGACGGGACAGAGGAATTCGAAGTCGAAGCAATCCTGGACTGTAGGAAAAGGAGAAATCAGATCCAGTATCTCGTCAAATGGAAAGGTTATGGCCCAGAGGAGAATTCATGGGAACCCGAGGATGATGTCCATGCTGAAAGACTTATTCAGGCATTCAAGAGATCTCACCCTTTGAAGCTCGCCCGATTGGGCATCCGGAGGCTGCCCATTGGGAGGGGGCAATGTCAGGAAGGGCACACCAGAAATGTCAATGGCGATATCGGCGCATCTTCGCGCATGCGCGGTAGCGGCGCATCAGCGCACGCTGATGCGCGCATGCGCGATAGCGGTGCGTGCGCGGGCACACGCAGGAGCGTGCGGCGGCGGCTCTTGGCGCCAGATGGGGCTATTTAAAGGGGCTGATGGCTGGGCTCTGTGCTGTTCGGTCTACAGCGTTACCTGAGACCTCTGACCCCTGCTTATCTGTAACCTGCTCCAGCTGACCCTTCCTGGCTTGTTTGACCATTCCTGCTGATCTGCCTGCACCTGACCCTCGGCCTGTGTTGACTACGCTCCTGCCTGCTCCTCCTGCTACCTTGTTGCCAGCCCGTTGCCGAACCTGCCTGTACCTGAGACCTGCCTGCTGCCTAAACCTGCTCATACCTGATCCTGCTCCAGTACTTACCTGCTTGGGACTGGTGTACCCACGCTTCCAGCCCATCTGACCGCACCTGCCTGAGCTCCAGTTGTCAGTCTGTCAGCTGTTTCCGGGTCCGTTCCAGTCTCCGCCTCAGCTCCGGTCCAGCTCGCCACCAGCAACTCTACCAGGCTCTCGTGCGACTCTGCACTCCTGCGCCTCCTGTCTTCACTACCAGGGGCCTCAAGTGAGAGGTGTAAGGGAGGCCTCCCTCTGCATAATCAGACTCTTCCACCAGGTACGTGACACCCACTATACCTTCAGTCCTCTCTGAAACCTGCACTGAGAGGAATGAAGGTGTAGAATTAGGTGTGTCACAGTCACAGCCAAGTACTTGCAGGCAATCTCCTTTCGGTACACCGACGTCCGATTGTGCCAGGCAAAATTCCCTGCCCCAGCTGCTGCACCGCCGAAAGAAGTTCGCTTCCAGCCATCCACATGCCCAGCGGTTGAATGCTAGCTTGGCTACATTGCTAGCACTTCAACTGCTGCCTTTTCAGTTGGTAGACTCTGCCCCCTTCCGTGAGTTTGTTGAATGTGCGGTTCCTCAGTGGTAAGTTCCCAAACGCCACTTTTTCTCACGAAAGGTGATTCCAGCTCTCTACCGGCATGTGGAAGTCTTGGCCTCGCTGGACAGGGCGGTCAGCGGTAAGGTGCATATTACCGCTGACTCATGGTCCAGCAGGCATGGACAGGGACGTTACCTATCTTTCACGGCGCATTGGGTGACTCAGCTGGCAGCTGGGAAGGATGCAGGACAAGGTGCAGTAGTGTTGGAGGTTGTTCCGCCACCACGCCTCCAAAATGTTACTACTGGTGATTCTGACACACCTCTCTCCTCCACCCCCTCCTCTTCTTTTTCCTCCATGGCCTCTACCTGTGCTTTGTCCTCGGAACCAGCGGTGCTCCATAGGCATTCAAGGGGCTACGCAAGTACGCAGGCAAAAAGATGCCATGCGGTGCTTGAGCTGGTGTGCTTGGGGGACAGGAGCCACACTGGGGCAGAGATTCTGTCAGCTCTGCAGGGGCAGGCTCAGAGGTGGTTGACGCCACGCCAGCTTAAGCCAGGAAAGGTGGTTTCCGACAATGGCACCAACCTCCTCTCCGCCCTCCAACAGGGACAACTGACCCATGTGCCCTGTTTGGCTCACGTCCTTAACTTGGTAGTGTAGCGGTTCTTGGGAAGGTACCCGGGCTTACAGGAGGTCCTGAAGCAGGCCAGGAAACTCTGTGGGCATTTCCGCCGGTCATATAATGCCAGTGCTCGGCTGGCTGACCTGCAAAAGGATTACAACCTGCCCAAGAACCACCTAATCTGTGACATGCCCACCAGGTGGAACTCTACGTTGGCCATGCTGCAGCGGCTGCACACGCAGCAGAGGGCCATCAATGAGTATTTGTTGCAATATGGCACCAGGACAGGGTCAGGGGAGCTTGGATGTTTTTTTCCCACACCAGTGGGCCATGATCAGGGATGCATGCACTGTCCTGGCACCATTTGAGGAGGCCACGAGGATGGTGAGCAGTGACAGTGCATGCATCAGTGACACTGTCCCTCTTGTCCCCCTGTTGGAGCACACGCTGCATGGAATAATGGACAGGGCACTTGAGGCAGAACAGAGGCAGGAAGAGGAGGACTTCCTTACTTCTCAAGGCCCCCTTTATCCAGACAGTGTTCCTGCTGGCCCGGCTATCACACCGGAAGAGGACGAGGAGGAGGAGGATTATTGTGTCAGCATGGAGGTGGAGCCTAGCACTCAGCATTAGCAGCAGTCTTCAAGGGATCAATTACAGTCCCAAGACACCCATGGACTTGTACGTGGCTGGGAGGAGGTGGCTGCAGATCATGTCGTCCTCAGTGACCCAGAGGACTCGGCACCGAATGCCTCAGCAAACCTACGCTGCATGGCCTCCCTGATCCTGCAAAGCCTGCGCAAGGATCCTCGTATTCGTGCGATCAAAGAGAGGGATCATTACTGGCTGGCAACCCTCATTGATCCACATTACAAGGGTAAGGTTGCGGACCTTATCTTGCCGTAGCAGAGGATGAAGCATCTTCGGGCCTTGCAGAAAGGTCTGTGCAACTCGTTCCCAGAGACTGGGAGGTTACAAATTCCTGGTCCTGGACAACGTGTTGCTGAGGCTCCGGTCAGTCAAAGAAGGAGCGGTGGAGAAGGTGGCCGTCTGACCGATGCGTTCAGACAATTCTTTTTTTTTTTTTTTCAATTTCTTTATTTTCAATTTTTTCTTTTGTACAGAAAAAAAATGTCAAAAATCTTAACATAAAATAAAAATAGACAATAGACAGTCAATCTTCTTTATATCATTTAAACCTAACTTCTCCTCTTATATATCACCAGAAAGTAAATTAGCACCATTAACTCACTCCGATCCCATAGACTCCCTCCTTTCCAAGGTTTTCTTCATAAGGGGCAAAGAGGGGATAGCGGCCTACTCCATCTCAATACTAAGCGGGTATGAGAGAGAGCAAAAGGAGGGGTGGGTATAGCCCAGCCAACACCCACATCCCTACCCTCTAGTCTCCACCCCCTACCCCCTTTCCTGTTATCTGGTCCTGGAGTGACGCTGTCCCATGACCCTACATATTACTATTAACTTGCCCCATTCCCCCCTGCCCTCCATACTTATGATCCCTTATCCTATTCCTTTCCCTATACCCCTTCCCCCTCCCCCCTCCCAAAAAAAATACAACCTCTCCTCCTCTCCTCACCTCCCCCCCACTAATCCCCATCCACCAACCTCCCGCCCTCCTCTAAAGAGATAAAACCATTCCAGGGTGACCAAATTTTTAAATACATTTCTCTTTTTTTCCTACTTGTCCATACTAGGTCTTCCATCCTATTTACTTCTTCCACCTTTCTAATCCACATACTCACAGTAGGGGATTGTACTTGTTTCCATTTAAGCGGTATACATGCTTTAGCAGCATTCACTAGGTGACATAAGATGGAATGTTCCCCACGGTATCTCTGATAGGTGCAGAAGGAAGAAGGCTGGATCTTCCGGTATTTCTTCCTCACTAAATTTTTGCATAATCTCACAGACTTCCTCCCAGAATCCCTTAATTCTGGGACAGGCCCAGAAAATATGTACCATCGTACCCTGTTCTGCTTGACATCTCCAGCAATCACTCGTTATTTTTGGAAAGTACCTATGTAGCTTTTCTGGGGTTCTATACCATTGTGACATTATTTTTAGGGTTGTCCCGATACCACTTTTTTAAGACCGAGTACAAGTACCGATACTTTTTTTCAAGTACTCGCCGATACCGATTACCGATACTTTTTTTTCAATGTCATGTGACAGTTTGAAAGATGTGGACTGATAGGTGGCACTTATGGGCACGGATCGATGGCACTTATGGGCACTGATAGGTGGCACTTGTGGGCAGTGATAGGTGGCACTGATAGGTGGCACTTGGGGGCACTGATAGGTGGCATTTATGGGCACTGATAGATGGCACTTGTGGGCAGTGATAGGTGGCACTTGTGGGCACTGATAGGTGGCACTTGGGGGCACTGATAGGTGGCATTTATGGGCACTGATAGATGGCACTTGTGGGCAGTGATAGGTGGCACTTGTGGGCACTGATAGGTGGCACTGATAGGTGGCACTGATTGCACTGAAAGGTGGCACTTGTGGGCACTTATGGGCACTGATAGGTGGCACTTATGGGCACTGATAGGTGGCACTTGTGGGCAGTGATAGGTGGCACTGATAGGTGGCACTGATAGGTGGCATTTATGGGCACTGATAGATGGCACTTGTGGGCACTGATAGGTGGCACTTGTGGGCACTGATAGGTGGCATTTATGGGCACTGATAGGTGGCACTTGTGGGCAGTGATAGGTGGCACTTGTGGGCACTGATAGGTGGCACTGATTGCACTGAAAGGTGGCACTTGTGGGCACTTATGGGCACTGATAGGTGGCACTTATGGTACTGATAGATGGCACTTATGGGCACTGATAGATGGCACTTGTGGGCACTGATAGGTGGCACTGATAGGTGGCACTTGTGGGCACTGATAGATGGCACTGATTGCACTGATAGATGGCATTGATTGCACTATCAGTGCCATCTATCAGTGCCCACAAGTGCCACCTATCAGTGCCCATAAGTGCCACCTATCAGTGCAATCAGTGGCATCTACCAGTGCCACCTGATAGGTGGCACTGGTAGATGGCACTGATTCCACTGATAGGTAGCACTTGTGGGTACTGATAGGTGGCTGGCACTGAAATGCTGCGGGGGGTGGGGGGGAAATGACACAGGATTTAAGAAAAAAAAAACTGCTGCAACGCCCATCTTGGTACACCCTGCACTCGGCTGCAGTAAGCAACAGCAGACATCTTGTTACACCCAGCCCATATAGCTCGGGCTGGGTGTAACAAGATGTCTGCTGCTGCTTACTGCAGCCGAGTGCAGGGTGTACCAAGATGGGCGTGGGGACATTCAGCCGCTGACGGCAACCGAATGTGACAGCACCGGTCACCGATCCTGATGCGGCTGCGCCCTGAACCCCTGCCAGCTTACCAGGTTCAACTGCAGGTGAGGGACTCGCTCTCCGCCCGCGGACTCCGTCCACCGACTGTGCCCGCCCTCTTCAGCCAGACTCCGCCCGCACCTTCCTCTCTCGCCCTCCCCAGCCACTGACTCCTCCCGCCCTCTCCGGCCAGACTCCGCCCGCACTCCCCCGCCCTCTCTCCTGCCCTCCCCAGCCACTGACTCCTCCCGCCCTCTCCGGCCACAAAAAAAAAAAAAAAGTATCGGGTGAAGCATCGGGAGCATTTGCGCGAGTACAAGTACTCGCGCAAATGCTTGGTATCGGTCCCGATACCAATACTAGTATCGGTATCGGGAGAACCCTAATTATTTTATAATTCGTTTCATGAATTTTTGTGCATGTTGCTGTCTTAAATATAGCTTGTATCATTTTAGTTTTTTGAGCTTCCCCGAAAGACCTCCCCAAATTAATTTCCCATTTGCGGAGAAAGGGTAACTGATAGTTCTCAGATGTTTAATCAATATTGCATACATTTTAGATATTGTATGCGTGCTTGGCTCCTTTTCCATACACTGTTTCTCAAATGTTGTCAACTTACGCTCCAGATAATGTGGTACTACTGTAATACTTAGAAAATGTATTAATTGTGCTGCTTGCCAGAACTCCAATTGAAAAGAGCCATTCTTATCCATCAGATCCTGTATTGTCGGCCAGGTACCCTGAATCCTAAAATGTGAAGTCTGATATAATCCTCTTTCAATTAATGCCACAAAGGGTCCTTTCTGTGTACCTGGTATAAATGTTGGGTTACCCAATATAGGCGTCAAGGGTGAGTTATAGGTAGATATTTGCCCCCTTGAAAAAAGATTATAACACACCCGCAATGTAGTTCCTATTGTTGGGTGCATCTTATTATCAGCTGTGACCTCTCTATAACACCAAGGGGCTCTACTTAATAATTCCTTGCACTGTGCTTTCTCCAAGTTTGGCCAGATTTTCGTATTCCTATGCCAACACCAATCCAATAGGCGGCCTAAATGGACCGCCTGATAATACTTAAATATATCAGGGACAGCCAATCCTCCATAGTGTTTTGATAAAGATAACAGTGTCCTCTTTATTCTTGATTGTTTGCCTGCCCATATAAACTTTGTGAGTAGTGATGAGCCGAACACCCCCGGGTTCGGTTCGCACCAGAACCCGCGAACGGACCGAAAGTTCGTACGAACATTAGAACCCTATTAAATACAATGGATGCGAACGTTCGAATTCTAAAGTGCTAATTATAACAACTATTATGCATGTTATTGTCCTAAAAAGGGTTTGGGAACCCGGGTTGTGCACCAGGGGACATGTATCAATGCAAAAAGAAGTTTTAAAAACGGTCGTTTTTCGGGAGCAGTCATTTTAATGATGCATAAAGTGAAAAAAAAAAGTCAAATATTCCTTTAAATATCGTACCTGGGGGGTGTCTAAAGTATGCCTGTGAAGTGCCACGTGTTTCCCGTGTTTAGAACTGTCCCTGCACAAAATGACACTTCTAAAGGGAAAAAAAGCCATTTAAAACTGCTTGCGGCTTTAATGTAATGTCTTGTCCCGGTAATATGGATGAAAATCTTTAAGAAAAATGGCATAGCTACCCCATGACCCCCCCCCCCCCTACCCCAGCCCATTACCAGCCCCTTTGGGTCTTGTATGGATATTAAGGGGAACCCCGCACATAAAATAAAAAAGGCCCTATATACTCTGAACAGCCGTATACAGGCGGTGCATACAAGACAGGGACTGTAGGTTTGTTCTTATGTAGAATCTGTTTGTAATTTTGAACAGGTACATTGTTGAAGTGTAGCTCCAGCCCAAAAATCTATTTTTAAACTTTTTGGAAAACATAGGTAAGGGTTATCACCCCTGTAACATTTGTTTTGCTGTCTGTGCCCCTGTTCAGAACATTTCACCTCACTTTCCGTCCCAATGACAACTGTTTTTGAAATGTGGTGTTTTTCTTGAAACAAGGATTGCTGATAAAGCATCAGTACAGAGGAGACACCTTTCTCCCATATTTATTCTTACAGGAGAGAATTTTCCTTCCTAGTGGTAGATTTCCTCTCACTTCCTGTTGTCTTCTTGCGTTTGCAAGTAGGAGTCGTTTGTAAGTTGGATGTTTGAAAGTAGGGACCTGCCGTATATACTCTGCAGAAATAGGCCCCTTAGTTGTTGGTGTTGGCACAACACTGTAAGCACTCACAGTTACTCTTGGTTGGTGCTGGAACGCCCTGCTGTCAACTATTATATCAGGAATTTTAATTACATATAATTGTTGAACAGTGGTAGTAAAAATTGGGCCTTTGATGGTGGTGCTGGTGCCACAACACTGTAAGCCCTGACAGTTACTCTTGGTGGGTGCAGCAATGGGCCCTGCTGTGAATTATTAGATCAATAATTGTAATTGCATGCCCCTGTTGAACAGGGGCTGAAAAATTGGGCCTTTCGTGGTGGTGGTGGTGGTGGTGGTGGTGTTGCCACAACACTGTAAGCCCTCAGAGTTACTCTTGGTGGGTGCAGGAATGGGCCCTGCTGTGAATTATTAGATCAAGAATTGTAATTGCATGCCCCTGTTGAACAGGGGCTGAAAAATTGGGCCTTTCGTGGTGGTGGTGGTGGTGGTGGTGTTGCCACAACACTGTAAGCCCTCAGAGTTACTCTTGGTGGGTGCAGGAATGGGCCCTGCTGTGAATTATTAGATCAAGAATTGTAATTACATGCCCCTTTTGAACAGGGGCTGAAAAATTGGGCCTTTCGTGGTGGTGGTGGTGGTGGCGTTGCCACAACACTGTAAGCCCTCAGAGTTACTCTTGGTGGGTGCAGCAATGGGCCCTGCTGTGAATTATTAGATCAAGAATTGTAATTGCATGCCCCTGTTGAACAGGGGCTGAAAAATTGGGCCTTTCGTGGTGGTGGTGGTGGTGGTGGTGGTGGTGTTGCCACAACACTGTAAGCCCTCAGAGTTACTCTTGGTGGGTGCAGCAATGGGCCCTGCTGTGAATTATTAGATCAAGAATTGTAATTACATGCCCCTTTTGAACAGGGGCTGAAAAATTGGGCCTTTCGTGGTGGTGGTGGTGGTGGCGTTGCCACAACACTGTAAGCCCTCAGAGTTACTCTTGGTGGGTGCAGCAATGGGCCCTGCTGTGAATTATTAGATCAAGAATTGTAATTGCATGCCCCTGTTGAACAGGGGCTGAAAAATTGGGCCTTAGGCACTGGTGGCACAACACTACAACCCCTCACAGATACTGTACTTGGAGCACAGCAATGAGCCCTGTTGCAAAGTATTGCTTCAAAAATTGTAATGACACGCCCCTGTTAAACAGGGGCTGAAAAATTGGGCCTTAGGCACTGGTGCCACAACACTCCAACCCCTCACAGATACTGTACTTGGAGCACAGCAATGAGCCCTATGGCAAATTATTGCTAAAAAAATTGTAATTACACGCCCCTGTAAAACAGGGGCTGAAAAATTGGGCCTTAGCCACTGGTGGCGGCACCCATAAACAAAAATGATCTTCCAAGCTATCATCATCAATCGTATCATTGAGGACTCGGAGGAGGAGGATAGCCAGTCAACATAACAGCACAGGCACTCAGCATCAGCATCAGTCTTGAAGGGATGTGACATGTTAAAATCAATTAGTCTGTTATATCAGCATCAGGTGTGTGGTAGCTGGTGGTGATCCAAGACTGGTTCATCTTGATGAAAGTCAGTCGATCAACCGAGTCGGTGGACAGGCGCACCCTGTGATCCGTGACAAATCCTCCAGCAGCACTGAATGTGCGTTCCGAAAGAACGCTGGATGCAGGACAGGCCAGTAGCTCAATTGCATACTGTGCAAGCTCTGGCCAGTGATCCATCCTCAAGACCCAGTAAGCCAGAGGATTTTCGGTGGGGAAGGTGTCCAAGTCTGACCTTGCCCCTAGATATTCCTGCACCATGTTTATCAGACGCTGGCGATGGTTGCTGGAACCGATCATACTTTGGGGCTGCGGACTAAAGAATTGTCTGAACGCATCGGTCAGACGGCCACCTTCCCCACCGCTCCTTCTTTGACTGGCCGAAGCCTCAGCAACTCGTTGTCCAGGACCAGGAGTTTGTAACCTCCCAGTCTCTGGGAACGCGTTGCACAGACCTTTCTGCAAGGCCTCCCGGAGTTGTCTCATCCTCTGCTCCCTCTGCGACGGTAACATAAGGTCCGCAACCTTACCCTTGTACCGTGAATCAAGGAGAGTGGCCAGCCAGTAATGGTCCCTCTCCTTGATCGGAAGAATACGAGGATCCTTCCGCAGACTTTGCAGGATCAGGGAGGCCATGCAGCGTAGGTTTGCTGAGGCATTCGCTCCGGAGTCCTCTGGGTCACTAAGGACGACATGATCCGCAGCCACCTCCTCCCAGCCACGTACAAGTCCACTGGTTTCTTGGGACTGTAAATCATCCCTAAAAGACTGCTGCTGATGATGCTGAGTGCCAGCCTCCACCTCCATGCTGACACAATCCTCCTCCTCCTCCTCCTCCTCCTCCTCTTCCTGTGCGATGGGTGGGACAGAAGGAACACTGTCTGGGTAAAGGGGGCCTTGAGAGGCAAGGAAGTCCTCCTCTTCCTGCCTCTGTTCTGCCTCAAGTGCCCTGTCCATTATTCAACGCAGCGTGTGCTCCAACAGGTGGACAAGAGGTACAGTGTCACTGATGCATGCACTGTCACTGCTCACCATCCTCGTGGCCTCCTCAAATGGTGCCAGGACAGTGCATGCATCCCTGATCATGCCCCACTGGCGTGGAGAAAAAAAACCAAGCTCCCCTGACCCTGTCCTGGTGCCGTAGTCGCACAGGTACTCATTGATGGCCCTCTGCTGCGTGTGCAGCCGCTGCAGCATGGCCAACGTTGAGTTCCACCTGGTGGGCATGTCACATATAAGGCGGTTCTTGGGCAGGTTCAACTCCTTTTGCAGCTCAGCCAGGCGAGCACTGGCATTATAAGATCTGCGGAAATGCACACAGACTTTCCTGGCCTGCCTCAGGACATCCTGTAAGCCCGGGTACCTGCCCAAGAACCGCTGCACCACCAGGTTAAGGACGTGAGCCACACAGGGCACATGGGTCAGTTGTCCCTGTCGGAGGGCGGAGAGGAGGTTGGTGCCATTGTCGCAAACCACCATTCCTGGCTTAAGCTGGCGTGGTGTCAACCACCTCTCGGCCTGGCCCTGCAGAGCAGACAGGACCTCTGCCCCAGTGTGGCTTCTGTCCCCCAAACACACCAGCGCAAGCACGGCATGGCATCTTTTTGCCTGCGTACTTGCGTAGCCCCTTGAACGCCTACGGAGCACCGCTGGTTCCGAGGACAAACCACAGGAAGAGGCCATGGAGGAAGAAGAAGAGGAGGGGGTGGAGTAGAGAGGTGTGTCACAACCAGTAGTAGCATTTTGGAGGCGTGGCGGTGGAACAACCTCCAACACTAGTGCACCTTGTCCTGCATCCTTCCCAGCTGCCAAAAGAGTGACCCAATGGGCCGTGAAAGAAAGGTAACGTCCCTGTCCATGCCTGCTGGACCATGAGTCAGCGGTAATATGCACCTTACCGCTGACCGCCCTGTCCAGCGAGGCCAAGACATTGCCTTCCACATGCCGGTAGAGAGCTGGAATAGCCTTCCGTGAGAAAAAGTGGCGTTTGGGAACCTGCCACTGAGGAACCGCACATTGCACAAACTCACGGAAGGGGGCCGAGTCTACCAACTGAAAAGGCAGCAGTTGAAGCGCTAGCAATTTAGCCAAGCTAGCATTCAACCGCTGGGCATGTGGATGGCTGGGAGTGAACTTCTTTCGACGGTCCAGCAGCTGGGGCAGGGAAATTTGCCTGCTAGAATCGGACGTCGGTGTACTGCTAGCAGAGTGGCCGCAAGTACTTGGCTGTGACACACCTAATTCTACACCTTCATTCCTCTCAGTGCATGTTTCAGAGAGGACTGAAGTTATAGTGGGGTTGGAGATCCCAGCTGATGCGGTGCAAGGAGAGGTCCGCTTTGTTCTTTGGTGTGGGTCTTTGAGGTAGGCTTGCCAACGAGCTGCATGGCAGGTCAACATATGTCTGGTCAGGCATGTGGTACCCAAGCGGCTGATGTTTTGGCCACGCGATATACGCTTGAGACATATGTTGCAAACAGCAGCTGTGCGATCTGATGCACTAGCCTCAAAAAAGGCCCACACCAAAGAACTTTTTGAATGACGGGCAGAGGCAGCGCCCTGCACAGGCGGAGCTCTGCGGTGTGATTCCGTCGGTGTACTGCCCTTACGCTGGCCACCAAAGGGCATCCTGCCTCGTTGGAGATGTGCCTCATCCTCCTCCTCCTCCTCTCTCCTATTAGGCACCCACGTGGAGTCAGTGACCTCATCATCACCTCCCTCCTCATCACTGGAGCCAATCTGGCAGTATGCTGCAGCTGCTGGAACATGACTGCCAGATTGGTGTCCTTCTTGAGCATCCCCTCTGTCTGCTCTCACGCTACTGCCTTCCTCTAGCTGGGTTTCATCATCAGACCCTTCGAAACGCTGGGCATCCTCCTGGAGCATGTACCCAACACTGTGCTCAAACAGTTCGGGGGACTCCTCAGGAGGAGGACATGGTGGGTCTAGGGAAGGAGTGACTGATGATGAGTCTGACATTGATACCAGGGAAGAGGACGCTTTGGCAGCTGCTTTGCCAGTACCCTGAGCCTGGGTGAGAGAGGATGAGGAGGAGGAGGAGGGCTTGGTCATCCACTCTACCAAGTCTTCGGCATGATGTGGCTCAACATGTCCAGCTGCCGAAAAGAAGGACAAGCGTGTCCCATGGCCATGTGCTGATGACAATGCACCGCGTCCACGACCAGCACTGTTGCCCCCAGACACAGAGCCTGCTTGCCCTCTTTTATTGCCTCCTGACTGTCTGCCTCTCCTTGTTTGCCTTCCAGACATTCTAATAGATGGCCTGCAGGGAGATGGGAAAAAAGCAATTAGGGCTACCTTCAGGTGTCCTTCTCTGTCCCTTTACTTAAGGATTTCTAAATATGGTTGAGGATGATTGCTTTTGCACAGAATAGCACAACGACAATTTCCCTGACTGTCCAAAAAAACAAGGATTTCAAAGATGGTTGATGAGGAATGCTTTAGCACACTATAGCACAAGGAGAATTCCCTCACTGTCCTTCCCTGTCCCTAGAAACAAGGATTCGCACAGTAAAAGACACTGACACTCTCCCTACCTATAGTTTTCTGTCCCTAGAAAAAATGTTTTTTTAAAGCACACTATAGCACAAGGAGAATTTCACTCACTTTCCTTCTTTGTCCCTAGAAACAAGGATTATCACAGTGAAAGAAACTGACACTCTTCCTTCCTATAGTTTTCTGTCCCTAGAAAAAAATGTTTTTTTAAAGCACACTATAGCACAAGGAGAATTCCCTCACTGTCCTTCCCTGTTCCTAGAAACAAGGATTCGCACAGTAAAACACACTGACACTCTCCCTACCTATAGTTTTCTGTCCCTAGAAAAAATGTTTTTTTAAAGCACACTATAGCACAAGGAGAATTCCCTCACTGTCCTTCCCTGTCCCTAGAAACAAGGATTCGCACAGTAAAACACACTGACACTCTCCCTACCTATAGTTTTCTGTCCCTAGAAAAAATGTTTTTTTAAAGCACACTATAGCACAAGGAGAATTCCCTCACTGTCCTTCCCTGTCCCTAGAAACAAGGATTCGCACAGTAAAACACACTGACACTCTCCCTACCTATAGTTTTCTGTCCCTAGAAAAAATGTTTTTTTAAAGCACACTATAGCACAAGGAGAATTTCACTCACTTTCCTTCTTTGTCCCTAGAAACAAGGATTATCACAGTGAAAGAAACTGACACTCTTCCTTCCTATAGTTTTCTGTCCCTAGAAAAAATGTTTTTTTAAAGCACACTATAGCACAAGGAGAATTCCCTCACTGTCCTTCCCTGTCCCTAGAAACAAGGATTCACACAGTAAAACACACTGACACTCTCCCTACCTATAGTTTTCTGTCCCTAGAAAAAATGTTTTTTTAAAGCACACTATAGCGCAAGGAGAATTCCCTCACTGTCTTTCCCTGTCCCTAGAAACAAGGATTCGCACAGTAAAACACACTGACACTCTCCCTACCTATAGTTTTCTGTCCCTAGAAAAAATGTTTTTTTAAAGCACACTATAGCACAAGGAGAATTTCACTCACTTTCCTTCTTTGTCCCTAGAAACAAGGATTATCACAGTGAAAGAAACTGACACTCTTCCTTCCTATATTTTTCTGTCCCTAGAAAAAAATGTTTTTTTAAAGCACACTATAGCACAAGGAGAATTCCCTCACTGTCCTTCCCTGTCCCTAGAAACAAGGATTCGCACAGTAAAACACACTGACACTCTCCCTACCTATAGTTTTCTGTCCCTAGAAAAAATGTTTTTTTAAAGCACACTATAGCACAAGGAGAATTCCCTCACTGTCCTTCCCTGTCCCTAGAAACAAGGATTCGCACAGTAAAACACACTGACACTCTCCCTACCTATAGTTTTCTGTCCCTAGAAAAAAGTTTTTTTAAAGCACACTATAGCACAAGGAGAATTCCCTCACTGTCCTTCCCTGTCCCTAGAAACAAGGATTCGCACAGTAAAACACACTGACACTCTCCCTACCTATCCTTCTCTTTCCCTAAACTAAAGGAATCCAGGTTAAGCAAGAAAAAAATAAATGTCACTGTCCCTGCCTATGTTTCTCTTTCCCTGCTCCGGAACACACTACACTAGGCCGCCGTGCTGGCGGCCTTTTATAGTGTGGGGCGTGTACTAAACACCCTCAGCAATAATTGGCCACAGGCATCCTGCCTGTGGCCAATCATTGCTCTCCTCACTGCCGGCGCTGTGATTGGCCAAGCATGCGGGGTCACAGTGCATGCTTGGCCAATCACAGCGCCTGGATGACACTGCGATGGCGTAGTGCATTGTGGGCCGTTCGCGTCACTCGAATTTGGCGCGAACGGCCCAAATCGTTCGATCTTCGTCGAACGATCGAACAGCCGATGTTCGAGTCGAACGTATGTTCGACTCGAACATGAAGCTCATCCCTATTTGTGAGTAATGTTTGAATATTTCGAAAAAAAATCCTTGGTACTGTAATCGGGACTGCCTGGAGGAGCTATAGGATCTTTGGTAAAATATTCATTTTAATTATGTTACTCCTTCCAAACCAGGAAAACATTCCTCCATGCCATCTCTCCAGTAGTCCACGTATTTTATTTAACATTGGCACAAAATTTAACTCAAACATTTTCGAGGAGCTCACTGCAATGTTTATTCCTAAATATTTCAAGCCTTGATCTGCCCATTTAAATTTATAACTTAAGCTTATTGACTTTGACATTTCCTTCGGGATTGACACCATCAGGGCCTCTGATTTGCTACAGTTTATTTTAAAAAATGAAAGTCTACCATACAGCTCCATTTCTTTAATCAGGTTCGTAATGACACTACCAGGTTTGTCATTGAAAAAAGCATATCATCTGTATATGCTGCAATTTTATGTTGTGTTCCCCCTACTTCTATTCCCTTAATATCTTTATTAAGCCGTATTCTACATAAAAAAGGTTCCAAAGTGCGAATATCAAGGGTGAAAGTGGACAACCTTGTCTTGTCCCATTTGCTATCTTAAATGGGGGGGGGAGACTACTCCATTTGCTTTTACTTGGGCTGTAGGTCCTTTGTACATACTCGCAATCCATCGAATCATTTTCTCTCCTAATTTTATATGCCGCAGGACCGAAAACATAAACCCCCACCCTATCCGATCAAAGGCCTTCTCTACGTCTGTCCCAAGAAAGACACATGGAGTCCTGGTCGAATTGGCTATGTGCATCAAATTCATGGCCCTAATAGTATCATCCCTTGCCTCTCTTGTTGGTATGAATCCCACTTGGTCTTGATGAATCAAAGAGGGGAGTTGCTGCTGTAACCTAAAGGCCAATATCTTACTAAATATTTTTAGATCCGCATTTAGCAATGATATTGGCCTATAACTGCCACACTGCTTTGGATCTTTACCCTCTTTTGGTATCATCACTATTGTGGCCTTCACTGTTTCTGGATGAAAAAATGATGCATCCCCCATCTCATTGAACATTTTAACCATGAAAGGTCCCAGCTCAAGGCTAAGTGACTTATAATACTGAGCCGTGAGCCCGTCTGGGCCTGGTGCTTTTCCACTTTTCGCAAATTTTATTGCATTCTGGACTTCTTCCAATGTTATTGGTGATTCCAACTCCTCACCCACAACTGCTGACAGACACGGCATTCCACTTAATGTTAAATATTCCTCCATCTCTGCTCGGTCTGGTTCCTCCAGATCCAAGTTGTAAAGTGAGGAGTAAAAATCCCCAAACGCTTCTACAATTTGTCCAGGCAGTTGGACCTCTGTTCCATCCTTTTTCTTAACTGAAGGTATATATGTCCTTGCCTGTATTTCCCGTAATGCTCTTGCCAGCTGTCTGCCACACTTATTACCTGACTCGTAACTACATTTACGCCCTATCTGTAGTGCCATTTTTTCTCTGTATTGTAGTAGTTCTATCACTTGTCTCCATGTTCTTAATAGTTCTTGTTCTATCTCTATTGTCTGGGCGTGCTTATGCCGTGCCTCTAGAGTAGTCCATGCCTCACTGTGCCCATGCCTCACTGTGTCCATGACTAGACTGACGTTTAACATGGGAGTCTATGGAAGGGTGCCCGGGTTTGAAAAATCGGTGCTCCCCGGCTGTAGGTCCCCCAGACAACAAACCTTGCACACTTGTAGAGGAGAAATGGGGCTACATGTGTGCCAAGTTTCGGGTCCAGGGAACTTTTGATCGGTCAGTACTGGGTCCCCAAAATTCACCGGAGAAATGACCGTTTAACATGGGAGTCTATGGAAGGAGTGCCTGGCTTTGAAAAATCGGTGCTTCCCGGCCGTAGGTCCCCCGGACAAAAAACTTGTAGAGGAAGAGTGGGGCTACAAGTGTGCCAAGTTTGGGGTCCAGGGGACCTACAGCCGGCCGGTACCGGATCCCCAAATCCCGGGAGATCAGATGCAAAAAGGTGACTCGAGTATAAGCCGAGGGGGGCATTTTCAGCACACAAAAAATGTGCTGAAAAACTCGGCTTATACTTGAGTATATACGGTATATATTTTAAAAAGCACATACAGCGGTGGCCACTTAATGGATTATAACGCAGCATTTATTACCACACAGGTATTATTTTAACAGCAGTATGTGACTGTGTACTCCTACACATGCTCTGTGCTGGCATTTCTCCAGCTCCCCGTTTGCATATTCCACTGTGTTAACTCCTAGTGTGCTGGAATGTGCAAAGCCCAGAGGAATTTCAGCACAGAGACAGTACAGTGAAACTCACAGGGCTGTTTGTCAGTTGTGAATTCTAATCCCTCCTGACCTCCCAGCAGCCGTGTGTGTGAATTCCTGTACCCTATAGTGCACCGGATTAGTGCACTTTTTTTAAAGGGGAGTTCCACCCTATATTTAGTTTATTAAAAGTCAGCAGCTACAGATGATGCATTTGGATGCGAAACGCGTCGGGAGACCCTACTGTTGCCATTGATCATTTTGACAAAGCGCTGTTATATTCATCTAAATGTAAGTGTACCTACCTACATTAAATACCCCTTTTTATACAGTATCACACTATGTGCCTTTTCTTTCCTTCTAAATTCTGCAATCTACCCGGCATCGCTACCTGATTCTAATCGGGCACTGCATACAAGCCCCATTGTCATCTGGATATGAGAGATATTTTTTTCTATCCTTTGGACTGGATTGAAGTTTGATGTCCCCCATTTGAATCGCAGTTGGAGATTTGCTGTCCACAGCGGCTTACCTATGCTTGGTTGACCCTCTGAACGTAGGTTTTTGGGGTCCACTCTTTCTGGTAAGCCTTTCTTACAACCGATTGGTGGTGGTCACTTTGAGTGCACTCTCTTCACGTCAAGTTTACTTATGAGCACCATAATTTGATTGTCACTCACCTTTCATCAATATATGTTCTATTTGTTTTTATTATGAACTCAGCATTTTTGGTGTCCATTGTGGCATTTAATTTGCATCACTGAGGACTCTTGGACTCTTTGAACACTTTATTTATTCAGTTTGTTTGGCTAAGATGTCACATTACTGAGGACTTTTTGAATATTTCATTTATTCAGTTTGTTTAGCAGAGATGTTATATTGTTTATCTAATTATATATCACTGTTATACACTGCTCCTTAATTGTGGGCAGTTCTTACTCATTTTTAGCGCTACACTTTTTTGTTTAGTTTACAAAAAGTATAGCTACTGATTTTTATTAAACCGACACTTACTTGTCCCACGGTCCTTCGATGTGGCCACACGGAGCCCCGCTCCTCTCCCCCTTCTCTCCGCCGTCAAATCTACTGTGGGCACCCGGCCATGACAGCTTACGGCTTCACGGCCGGGCACGCACTGCGCTCTGCCATTGGCCAGCCAATCTTCTGGGACCTGTGTTGTGTCCCAGAAGATCCTGGCACGGAGGGGGCGCCTAGGGCGAGAGGAGTCGCCCTAGGCGGCTGGGACAGGAAGGATAAAGTTGGACAGGAAGTCCCACTAAAAAGAGGTTACACACTCCCCCCCGTCTAAAAAATGACATGCCAAATGTGGCATGTCAGGGGGCGAGGAGTGCTTAAAGCAGAAGTTCCACTGGGTGGAACTCCGCTTTAAGGGAGTGAGGTTATTTTTAATTCAAAGCAGTTCCAGTAAATGTTTTGTTTATTAAAAGTCAGCAGCTACAAAAAAAGTGTATCTTCTGACCTTTAATAAAAAGACACTCACCTGTCCCACAATCCAGCGACGTGGCCACCCAAACACTCCATGCTCTCCCCCGCCTGTCCACGGCGCTGGCAATACTACTGTGGGCATCCGGCTGTGACAGCTTGCAGCTTCACAGCCGGGTGCGCATGTCTCACTGAGCTGTCCTGCATAGCCGGGCAATCTTCTGGGGCCTGTGGTGTGTCCCAGAAGATTGCCTAGACGGCCCAAGCGGAAGTGGGAGCGCATCAGTAATCGTGATGCATCGTGATGCATCGCGGAATCGAATCGAATCGTTGACCAGATAATCGTAATCGAATCGAATCGTGAGACCAGTGAAGATGTGCACCCCTACTCTAGAGTATGGATCTTTGCTAATAGCCCTGTTAATTTAGCCTCCCTCTCCTTCTTAATCCTTGACCCTTGTTTGATCAGTACTCCTCGTATTACGGCTTTATGCGTTTCCCAAATTGTCCCCAGTGTACTTTCTGGGCTGTCATTCGTCTGAAAAAAACATTTTACTTCTTTCTGAACATCCTCTATCACCACCTGGTCCTGGAGGAGGCTTTCATTAAGTTTCCACATTCTTGGAGTGAAGTGATTTCTCTCTATTAATTTATATTTTAGAAAAATTGGTGCGTGGTCTGACCAAGTAATTATACCAATGGAGGTTTCCTTGGCCGAGTATAGTTGTTTGTGTGGGATTAAGAATATATCAATATGTGAATATGACCTGTGGGGGTTGGAGAAAAAAGAAAAATATTTTTCCTTTGGATGTAGTAGCCGCCATATGTCCACTACTTTTGCTTCTACCATTACCCTTGCAATCCCCTTCCTTATTTTAGGCGATACTGCTGATGTCCCCCATGAAGTGTCTTTACTCGGTATTAACGGGACATTCGCATCTCCCCCCAGGATAAGCTGCCCCTCTGTAAACTCCATAAGTCTGCCCAACATTTTTTTTTTAAATATATCTTGTTGCACATTGGGGGCATAGTATGTTGCAAACGTCAACTCTATGATCCCAGGCCACTCTGTTGGATATCATAATTGATACACCCTTAGTTTTGGCATCTGGGTCAATTGCATGGTACACCACTGAATGGTCTCCACTCCTAAGTAAGGATCATTTTTTTCCCCTAAAATGGGTTTCTTGAATAAAAGCAATGTCAACCTGTTGTCTCCTAAGATCCTGTAATAACGTTTTTCAGGGATATTCAGTCCCCTAACATTCAACGACATAATAAATAAAGTTTACATTGTCTCCTACCCTGTCCACCCTCTGGACAACAAACGTGAGGACAGAGGGTGGAAAGGGGAGAGAAGAGAGAAAGAGAGGAGAAGAGAAAAAAGAAAGAGAAAAAAAAAAATTATCAAGCACACCCACCCACCACCCTCCTTATCTAAAAGCTCCGTGATCAGCCGTTTACTTGGCTGATTAGGAGCCCGTAAAGCTTTCCCTGCTTTGTTCACTCAGTTCCCAATCTACCGATTTCTTGAGTGTTATCCTATTGAGGGGTCAAGGTTGAGCACAGCTGCTCCAGGCTGCTCCAGGCCGAGCCCTCCGTTCATATTCCACCAGTTTATTTATAACAAAATTTTATTAAATAGCATTTACCATTTGTCCCTAGGACTCCTAAAAAAAAAAAGAGAAAAAAAAAAGGGGGGGCCCCGTCTACCCAAACCCCCCCTCACCTTTTTGCCTCCCATCTCCCTCCCCAGTACTCTTCCTCCTTAATTAATCCTATCAAAGTCTCTATGCCTATCTTATATCATATTATTTCTCTCCATACCATACATTATGCCCTAGATACATATACATATACATACTCAATACATTGAATATTATACATTCAGTTTCTGTTTTCCCACCAGTCTTCCCAAAAAAAAACAAAAAAAAAAAAGCTATACTATGGTGTATATATAAAATATATATATATTGTGACAGCAGGAAGGTAAAGTCACCTGGTTGCATCCAGGGGGTAGATATATTTCGCCCAGATTCAGGCTTTACGCCGACTTATACAACTAGGTGGAGAGTTGTATAAGCCCAGCTGAGGCTAGTGGGCTCATGGATGACTCATACCTCTAGGGAGAGTGTGGGGCGTCGTGCAGACAGGGAGTTGATGAGACCAGCTGAAGCTTGTCAGCTCATTTAGGCCTCTATAAGAACTCCCAGCTTCATTAGATGTTAGCTCATGCCTGGAACCAGACCTGTGTGGACTGTCTAGGGAGAGTGAACCCCTGTGCGGTGAGACAAAGCCTGTGTGGCTATTTGCTTGGACATTTAAAACCAGGGACTTAGGGACTAGGACAGCACTAGGCTGATCCCAGTTGTTAGTTAGGAAACCTGTATGTTTAGTCAGAGGTCAAGTTGACCAGGATTTATTTTGTTTATGTTTCTTTTGGCTTTGCTGTGTTTTGTCACTGTAAATAGAAAATAAACCGCACCTTTTTGATTTTGAAAACCACAACCTCCGTTTGCTGGGCCTGTTTTTGTGTGGGGAGCCCATCCCGGGGGTCACACACACCCGCTGCCGAGCTAACCCCCTCACAGTTGGTGGAGAACCAGTGGCAGTTTTTTTTTAAGCCAGCATGGAGGAGATACTGAAGCAGCTGGCTCTAGCAAATGCCAATCAACAGCAGACAAATGCAGGTTTGCAAAAGAGCCTTGCAGCTCATCAACAGAGCCTTACAGCTCAACAACAGAACTTCGCAGCCCAGCAGCAAGCTCATCAACAGAGCCTTTCAGCCCAGCAGCAAGCTCACCAACAGAGTCTGGAAGCTCAGCAACAAGCCCAGCAGCAATCTGAGGCCCGCTTCATAGACCTGTTACAGAAGCAAGAGCAGAGACTACAACAAATGGAAGCAGTAATGCAGCAACGTCCGCAGACCAGTGAGGAAAGCCGTCCCACTAATACCGCGTCCTTTGGGGTGAGTCGTTTATTGACAAAAATGACTGGAGAGGATGATCCAGAGGTATTTTTGACCACATTTGAAAGGACTGCTGAAAGAGAAAAGTGGCCTGAGGAGCAGTGGGCTGGACTGGTGGCTCCTCTGTTAACTGGTGAATCGCAGAAGGCTTACTATGACCTAGAGCCTGACTAAGCAAAAGACTATGTGATGCTAAAAGCTGAAATATTGGCAAGGCTGGGTGTCCCCCAGGCTGTCCGGGCTCAGCGTGTGCATAACTGGACTTTCCAGCTTGGAAAACCCCCCAGGTCTCAAATGTATGATCTCATTCACCTGAGCAGAAAGTGGCTACAGCCAGAGACTTTGTCCGCACCAAAGATTGTGGAAAGTGTTGTAATGGATCGGTTTTTGAGAGCTCTTCCTACTGCCATCCAAAAGTGGGTAAGCCATGGAGACCCAGAGATGGCCGATGGTCTTGTGGATCGTGTGGAGAAATACTTGGCTACAGAGAACCTGACGGCCTCTTCCAGAGACACTCGGACTTTCCACCCTAAGACCAGACCATCCCCAGGGGCGGATAAGAGGATTCCAAGGGGTGAGGGTGGAGAGAGTAAGAGGGTGGGAGCTCTACCCCAAGTTTGGCGAGAACAGCCTGGGAAATCAGCGGCTCAAGAGGCGGCAAGAAGGATCGTTTGCTACCGCTGCCGGCAAGCGGGACATATTGCAGCCAATTGCCCGGTTGTGGAGGAACCCATGCAGTGTGACTTTCTGACGGGCAGACGTCAGTCGCTGTGTGCGACAGTCGCATGCACTGCCATTCGAGGAACTGAGAAACATTTATGCAAAATGTGTGTTAATGGTAGAAATGTTGTGGTATTGCTGGATTCAGGTAGCCTTGTGACCCTGATAAAGGCTGAGTTAGTTAAAACAGAGGTCTCTGGGAATAGCAAGGTAGCTGTTATTTGTGTGCATGGGGACACCCGAGAGTATCCAGTGACTACAGTGTGTTTCGAGACCCCCAAAGGTACCCTCTCTCATCCAGTGGGCTTAGTATCTCAGTTACCGCATGACGCCATTGTGGGAAGGGTTTTTCCGAAGTTCTGGGAACTGTGGGATGATCCTGAGCCCCCCACTGGTGCCCCTATGTACCAGGAATGTGATAGCCAGAACTCCCCTGAGAGTGGTGAGGACTCTCCGGAATTTCCCTTATCAGTATTGGCAGGGGAGACTCAAGAAACTGGAGAGGAGCCCACCTCCTCAGACGAAAACCTACCGTCTGTGGAGTTTTCTGATCTTGAGGTTCACAGGGAAAACTTTGCCACAGAACAGTTGAAAGACCCCGCCCTAATAAAGGCACGGGAAAACGTAGTGAAAATAGATGGCGAGTTAGTGAACCCAGATAATACCTGCACTTACCCATACTTCAGCGTAGAGAAGGACCTACTGTATCGGGTGGCAAAAAGGGCAGAAGAAACCGTTGAGCAGCTTGTGGTGCCCAAACCTTACAGGAAGTTGGTGTTGGAGTTGGCCCATGGGCACATTCTTGGAGGTCATCTGGGGACAGAGAAAACCCGAGAGAGGGTATTACAGAGATTCTATTGGCCGGGGGTGATGAAGGACATAGAAAATTATTGTTCCTCCTGCCCTGTGTGTCAGAGGTCGGCCCCGATGCCACATTTCCGTAGCCCGCTGGTCCCTCTACCCATCATTGAGGTCCCGTTTGAGAGGATCGCCATGGATTTGGTAGGTCCTATAATCAAGTCCGCTAGGGGGCACCAGTACATATTAGTTATAATGGACTATGCCACCCGTTATCCAGAAGCGATCCCTCTCCGAAATACCTCGGCCAAAACCATAGCCAAAGAGCTATCTCTTGTGTTTAGCCGGGTGGGTATTTGTAAAGAACTGCTTACGGACCAAGGTACACCCTTTATGTCCCGGGTTATGAAGGAGCTGTGTAAATTGTTCAAAGTGACGCAATTACGTACATCTGTGTATCACCCCCAAACCGATGGGCTGGTTGAAAGATTCAACAAAACCCTAAAACAAATGTTGAAGAAAGTGGTGGATAGAGATGGAAAGGATTGGGACTGTCTACTTCCTTATCTGATGTTTGCTATTAGGGAGGTGCCCCAATCCTCTACGGGATTCTCCCCCTTTGAGTTACTGTATGGGAGACACCCAAGAGGGCTGTTGGATATTGCCAAGGAAACTTGGGAAAGTGAGAGTTCTCCCCACAGGAGTGTGATTGAGCATGTCGCCCTGATGCAAGACCGAATTGCACAGGTAATGCCCATCGTGAAGGAACATTTGGCCCAAGCGCAGTTAGCACAGCAGAGAGTGTACAACCGTGGAGCCAAGACCCGTACCTTTTCCCCGGGGGATAGGATACTGGTACTTGTCCCTACGGTTGAAAGTAAATTCCTTGCCAAATGGCAAGGCCCCTACGAGATAATAGAAAAAGTGAGCGAAGTGAATTACAAGGTCAGACAACCAGGAAGGCGAAAGCCCGAACAGATCTATCACGTTAATCTGTTGAAAGCCTGGAGGGATAGAGAGTCCCTAGTCGCAGACACTTGGTCACCAGCTCAAACTGGTTGCGTGATTCCTGAGGTTGGAATAGCAGCCACCTTGTCACAACCCCAACAACAGGAGGTTAAGGAGTTTGTGCTTCGCAACAAGGAGGTATTCTCTGAGCTGCCGGGACAAACATCTGGGGTAGAGCATGACATCATTACCCCGCCCGGTGAAAGGGTGAAGTTAAAACCCTATCGGATCCCAGAGGCCCGACGGGAGGCAATACGGGAGGAAGTACAGAAAATGCTGAACTTAGGGGTGATAGAGGAGTCCCAAAGTGATTGGTCTAGTCCCATTGTGTTGGTGCCTAAACCGGATGGGAGCTGGCGATTTTGTAACGATTTTCGTCAGTTGAACAAAGTTACAAAATTTGACACCTACCCCATGCCACGTATAGATGAGTTGATCGACCGGCTGGGAACAGCCCGATACATGACGACTCTTGACCTCACAAAAGGGTATTGGCAAATCCCCCTGGCCAAATTGGCCAAAGAGAAAACCGCATTTGTAACCCCAGACGGGGCGTTCCAATATAAAAGAATGCCGTTCGGGTTACAGAATGCGCCGGCCACATTCCAGCGGAAAATGGACCAGATGCTGAGGCCCCATCGGAAGTATGCTGCGGCTTACCTGGATGACGTAATTGTCCATAGCACAGATTGGGCCTCACATCTGCCAAAAGTGCAAGCAGTCCTGGACTCTGTTCGGGAAGCGGGGTTTACGGCTAACCCCAAGAAGTGTACCATTGGGCAGGAGGAGGCCAAATATCTTGGGTACACCATTGGGAGGGGAGTAATAAAACCCCAACTCAACAAAGTCGAGGCCATCCAGAGTTGGCCACGTCCCAACAGCAAGAAGCAGGTACGAGCCTTTCTGGGAATCGCTTGGTATTATCGGCGATTCATTCCCCACTTTGCTTCTAAGGCTGTGCCCCTAACCAACCTAACGAAGGGGAAAGGGTCGGTCATGATTAAATGGACCCCCGAGGCTGAGGCAGCATTCCAATTCTTGAAACAAGCCTTATGTAGCCAGCCAGTGTTGTACTCACCCGACTTCTCTAAAGACTTTGTCGTACAAAGTGATGCGTCAGATGTGGGGTTAGGAGCAGTATTGTCCCAGGTCTGGAACGGGGAAGAGCACCCAGTCATTTACCTCAGCAGGAAGTTGAAGTCCCATGAGGTAAATTACGCCACCGTTGAAAAGGAGTGTTTAGCGGTGAAGTGGGCTCTAGATTCCCTTCGGTACTACCTGCTAGGTAGGCACTTTGACATGGTTACGGATCACGCTCCGTTAAAGTGGATGGCTCAAAACAAGGAAACAAATAGAAGAGTGAATAGGTGGTTCCTGGCCCTCCAGGAATTCAACTTCACAGTAAAGCATCGCCCTGGCGTTCAAATGGGGAATGTGGATGCTTTGTCTCGAGTACATGAATGCCTGATTGCTGGTGTTCCAACCCCGAGGTTAAAACAAGAGAGGGGGGTATGTGACAGCAGGAAGGTAAAGTCACCTGGTTGCATCCAGGGGGGTAGATATATTTCGCCCAGATTCAGGCTTTACGCCGACTTATACAACTAGGTGGAGAGTTGTATAAGCCCAGCTGAGGCTAGTGGGCTCATGGATGACTCATACCTCTAGGGAGAGTGTGGGGCGTCGTGCAGACAGGGAGTTGATGAGACCAGCTGAAGCTTGTCAGCTCATTTAGGCCTCTATAAGAACTCCCAGCTTCATTAGATGTTAGCTCATGCCTGGAACCAGACCTGTGTGGACTGTCTAGGGAGAGTGAACCCCTGTGCGGTGAGACAAAGCCTGTGTGGCTATTTGCTTGGACATTTAAAACCAGGGACTTAGGGACTAGGACAGCACTAGGCTGATCCCAGTTGTTAGTTAGGAAACCTGTATGTTTAGTCAGAGGTCAAGTTGACCAGGATTTATTTTGTTTATGTTTCTTTTGGCTTTGCTGTGTTTTGTCACTGTAAATAGAAAATAAACCGCACCTTTTTGATTTTGAAAACCACAACCTCCGTTTGCTGGGCCTGTTTTTGTGTGGGGAGCCCATCCCGGGGGTCACACACACCCGCTGCCGAGCTAACCCCCTCACAATATATATATATATATATATATATATATATATATATATATATGTCAATACTAAGGGAGAATACGATAGATCTAGTATCTAGTTTATTAAAGGTTTATCATTCCCCTTTCAAATCTCTATTTCTAGGTAATATTTGCGACTCCTGGTCATGCGAAAGGTAGGATGCCCCTTCTAGTCAAAACTTTACAGCTCTTTTCACACAAAGGGACTAGTTAAATCTGCCTTTTTCCTTTACTTAACCAGGTAGGGTTATCCCCCCATTCTCCCTCCCTCCCCTATTTACTTACATCCCTCTTATATTTAAATGCCTCATACTGTGCCCTCCCCCTTCCCCTCCCCCTCCCGTTCCTCCCTCCCATTCTATGAGGTGAGTTCTCCCAAAGGGAAAAACCACCACTACCCCCCCCAAAAGGTTTATCTCATACAACAACAACAACAAAAAAACACACACACAAAAAAAGGGGTTCAAAAATAACATGACACCTCCATTCTATTTCTCAATCCATTTTTCCTTTACTCCCCTTGTGAATATAATGAAAGTAATATACCAACTATATAATCAATATACCAGTTACCAATATGTGACCATTAGGTACTAAATCAATCTTACAACCCCCCCCCCCTTCTCCCACCCTCCCACCCTAATCCTAATCCTCATCCCCACCCGCATACATCTATTCGACTCTGTTTGACTTAGTAATAGCGGTAGTCAATAACCAAACATATAAGTCTTTTAGGTCCTGTATATACCATAAGTTGTCTATTGGTTTGTTTTTGGCAACAAACCAAAAAAAAACAAAAAAACACAAGGGGGAGTTGAGGCCTTGTTGGCCCTTATTAGTCTTTGTTAGTCCTTATTAGCCCTTTCCTCCTCATACAGCTTTAAACCATGTCCTTAGTTAACCACTTAATTAATTAATTAATTTGACTTTGTTACAGACAAAAAAAAAGTAGGATTTTTAAAACAGCTTACCTGTAAAATCCTTTTCTTGGAGTACATCACGGGACACAGAGCAGCATAGTCATTACTATGTGGGTTATATAGAATTACCTTCAGGTGCTGGCACTGGCAACTTCCAAAACAGGAAGTACCCTCCCCTATATAAGCCCCTCCCATCCGGGAGTACCTCAGTTTTGTAGCAAAGCAATACGTGTCCCCAAAAGAGGGGTGGGAGCTCTGTGTCCCGTGATGTACTCCAAGAAAAGGATTTTACAGGTAAGCTGTTTTAAAAATCCTACTTTCTTGTTCATACATCACGGGACACAGAGCAGCATAGTCATTACTATGTGGGACGTCCCAAAGCAATGCCACATGAGGGGGGGATACACCATACATAAGCTGGGCGCCATCAGGCATGAGGATCTTTTGCGGCCTGCAACACACTGCGCCCAAAGGCGACATCCTCCTGACTTCTAACGTCCACCTGGTAGAACCTAGTAAACGTGTGTACTGAAGACCATGTTGCGGCCTTACAAATTTGCGCCAGGGAGGCCTGGTGATGCACTGCCCATGAAGTTCCAACTGCTCTCGTGGAGTGCGCCCTAACTTTGAACGGAGGCGGTCTACTTCTCAAGCCATAGGCTTGTATTATGACCTGTCGAATCCACTTGGCTAAAGTAGATTTTGATGCTGCCTGACCCTTTCTGGGGCCTTCCGGCAGAACAAACAAAGAATCCGTTCTACGAATCTGAGCAGTGGCTTTTAGATAAGCTTTAACTGCTCTTACTACATCCAAAGAATGCAATAACTTTTCCTCTACCGAGCTTGGTTTGGGGAAAAAAGAAGGAAGAACCACATCCTGGTTCAAGTGAAACCTCGATACCACCTTAGGAAGAAAGGCTGGGTGAGGACGTAATACTACTCTGTCCTTATGGATAACCAGATATGGCTCTTTACAGGACATGGCGGCTAATTCCGACACTCTTCTAGCCGAGCATATGGCTACTAAAAATATCAATTTCCTGGTGAGTAGAACCAAGGAAATGTGCCGCAAAGGTTCAAATGGCTGCTTCTGCAGAACCGACAGAACCAAATTTAGATCCCATGGGCATATGGGAGCCTTAATCGGTGGAATAATACGAGTCACACCTTGCATAAAGGATTTGACAAGTGAATGCATAGCCAGGGGCCTTTGAAATAGTATTGACAAGGCCGAAACCTGGCCCTTGATAGTACTTAAGGCAAACTTCCTGTCTACAGCCCACTGCAGGAAGTCCAGAATTCTGCCTATAACGTACTTACGTGGATGCCATTTTCTGGCCTCGCACCAAGTGATGTACGCCTTCCAAACTCTATAGTAGATCTGCCTGGATACAGGCTTCCTGGCATTGATTATAGTTGATACCACAGAGTTAGAGAGACCTCTCTTCTTTAGGATGTGGGATTCAATAGCCAGGCCGTTAAACTTAGAGTTAGTAAGGAAGGGTGGTATATTGGTCCTTGCGAAAGCAGGTCCGGATGACGTGGAAGGGTCCAAGGACTCCCCACAGACATTTTGATGATCTCCGCGTACCAGGCCCTTCGGGGCCACGCTGGAGCCACCAGGATTACCGGCTTCTTCTCCAACCTGACTCTGCGAAGGAGTCGAGGCAACAATTGTAGCGGAGGGAATGCATATATCAGTCTGAACTGATCCCAAGGGAACACCAGAGCATCCGAGCCGCAAGCGAGGGGATCCCTTGTCCGGGAGACAAATCTGTCCACCTTTGCGTTGAATCTGGATGCTAGCAGATCTACATCCGGTGTTCCCCACCGCTGACATATTGCTCGGAAGACCTCGGGATGAAGGGACCATTCCCCTGGGCATAACTGTTGGCGACTCAGAAAGTCCGCCTTCCAATTCTCCACCCCTGGAATGAAGACAGCTGATATACATGGGACATGCTTTTCTGCCCATTCCAGGATGTGACTTACTTCCCTCTGGGCTGCACGACTCCTGGTGCCTCCCTGATGATTGATATATGCCACTGCTGTGGCATTGTCTGATTGAATTCTGACAGGGGACCCTTGGAGTCTGGATGTCCAGGCTACTAGGGCGTACCGGGCTGCTCGTATCTCTAAGAGATTGATGGGCAGGGTTTTTACTACATTTGACCATCTGCCCTGGAGAGACCATTGCTCCAGTACTGCCCCCCAGCCTATAAGGCTGGCATCTGTAGTGACCACCTTCCAAGATATCGGGCTGAAGGGTTTTCCCTTCTGGAGATTCTGGGGGATCAACCACCAGCAGAGACTCTTCCGAACGGAAGGGGACAAAGCCATCGGGAAGTCTAGAGCCTGAACTTTTCCGTTCCAGGCTGACAATATGGCCCTTTGTAAATTCCTTGAGTGGAATTGGGCGTATGGCACAGCTTCGAATGATGCTACCATCTTTCCTAGCAGCCTCATGCACAGGCGTATGGACGGCTGTCTTTTTGCACAAAGCAGACGGACCAAGGCCCTCAAAGAGGATACCTTGTCTAGAGGTAAGAAAATCTTCCTCTGGTCTGAATCCAGCCGTAGCCCTAGATATACCAGGTTTTTCACTGGCTGTAGGGCTGACTTGTCCAGGTTGATGACCCAACCGTGAGACTCTAGATACTTGATTGTATCGACAATTACCACTTCTAGCTTGGCAACTGAGTGGTCCATCAACAACAGGTCGTCTAGGTATGCCATTATCGTTACACCCCGTGTTCTTAGATCGGCCAACAGTGGGGCCAGAATTTTTGTGAACACTCGTGGTGCTGTGGCCAGACCGAATGGTAAGGCTCTGAACTGAAAATGGCGCCCTTCTACTGCAAAGCGTAGGAATTTTTGATGACCTGGAAAGATGGGAACATGCAAGTAAGCATCTTTGATGTCGATCGAGGCTAACCATTCCTCCCCTTGTAGGGCAGCGGTGACCGATCGGATCGACTCCATCCGGAAAGACCGGACGTTTAGAAATTTGTTTAGACTCTTTAGGTCCAATATGGGTCTTATGTCCCCGTTTGGCTTCGGGACTGTGAAAAGGTTTGAGTAGAAACCCAACCCCCACTCTTCCATAGGAACCTCCATAATTACTCCTTGGAGCAATAGTTGTTCTAACGCCAATAGAGGGTCTCTTGGCATGCCTGACCACATAAAATGGGACGGAGGAGACTCTTTTAACTCCAACTTGTATCCCAGAGTTACTGCGGAGAGCACCCATCTGTCTTTGATCGTCTCCCGCCAG
Source organism: Rana muscosa (assembly GCA_029206835.1). Taxonomy (NCBI): domain Eukaryota; kingdom Metazoa; phylum Chordata; class Amphibia; order Anura; family Ranidae; genus Rana; species Rana muscosa. Next base: position 31,273,339 of record CM055121.1, on the reverse strand, counting down.
GTCTCTGCGAACAACTGAAGTCTTCCCCCCACCCGTTTGAGTGGGGGCAGCCCTTCATAGGCTTGACTTGGAGGCTGGTTTAGTACCTCTTCGGATCCAGGGCTTTTTATTACCCTGTGGCTGTCCCTGATTTTTACCTCCTGAGTTTGACCGAGGAGGCCGTCGGAACTGCTTAGTAGCAGACGTCGCAGGGATAGGAGAGGTAGTCCTCTTAAAAGATGGACCCCTAGACCTCTTTTTACTCGGTAAGAGAGTACTTTTACCACTGGAAATCTTCTGGATATACTTATCCAGGTCTTCGCCAAAAAGGCGTTCCCCATGAAATGGGAAGCTAACTAAGAGCTTCTTACAGGGAGCTTCAGCAGACCAGTTTTTGAGCCACAGAAGCCTACGCATATGTACCAAAGACAGCGTGAGGCGGGAGGCCTGATGGATAGAATCCTTGATGGCGTCAACCGCAAAGCATAATGCTCTAGGCAGATCAGCCAGAGCCTGGGCCTGCTGGTCTGGCAAATCCCTCAGGACCATTTTCATTTGATCCTTTAAAGCTTGGCAGATCCCAATAGCTGCCACTGCTGGCTGTGTAACAGCCCCTGCTGTGGAAAAAGCAGATTTTAATAAAGATTCCAATTTTTTATCCACTGGATCTTTGAACATTTGAACATTATCTACTGGACATGTCAGTGATTTGTTCACAGAAGAGATGGCTGCATCCACCGTAGGAACATTCCATCTCTGGGTGAACTTTTCCTCCATGGGATAGATCACCGGAAACCTTTTAGGCGGAACAAATAGTTTATCAGGATGTTCCCAGTCCTGGTATATAAGTCCTTCCAATAATGGATGTATTGGAAAGGAGCAATTAACCTGGGGAGCTTTTAGCGACCCCAATGAGGAGACAGCAGTAGTTGATGGTTCAACAAGAGGCATTTTAAATGCAGATCGAACCATGTCAGTTAGGGTCTGGACCCACAATCTTTCAGTCTGTGATGCTGAAAATGGTTCATCTACTGTCGATTCCTCAAAAACAGAGCTAACCTCCTCCTGATCCCCTTCAGGTAGGTCGGTCCCTTCCTGGGACTGTTGCTCTGCCAACAGGCACTCTAATGGAGGTGATGGAGATCTGGCGCGCTTTCTTTCCTGTAGAGAAGAAGCGATCAATGCAGCCAATCTCTGCTCCAATCCCTCCAGAGTTGAGGAAAAACCTCCTCTGTTATATATGCAGGAGCAGGTGGACTGAGGACAGCCGCAGTACCTGGCACTCCCGGGGGTTCCTTATGGGTATTGACCTCTGATTTCTCAGGGGAGGAGGGTGCAGATGACTGCTCCAGATCCTCAGAGCCCGATGGAGACCCCCTACACTTCCTGAGAGGTATATCTCGGAGTTTTTTAGGCGGCATATTCCTTAGTTCAAAGCTGAGGTATTCCAGCCGCAATACACCCCTTACTGAAATAGTCTAATGCAATTTGCTGCTATGTACATCAGTGGGTGTCTACTAATGCGTCTTTCTGGGGATGCCTGTATCAACCGCCCGCTGTAAGCCCCTATACCATGCTACCAGCTCCTTTTCATGCTCTGTGTCCATAGCAAGCAGCGTGGACTGAGTCCTTTTATCTTGCTGGGACGCCCGCACATGCGAAGAAGCGCTGGGCGCACAGAGCGCGTCATCCGCCAGGCTCCGCCCCCTTTTTTGAAGCTAAACCTTATAAAAGGAAAGCATGTGTGCGCGCGCGCGCGCGTGCACGTGTGCGCTCTTGGCGCCATGTAGGGAGAGGAGCCAGGGTCCCTGTTTCACCAGGACTCGGGGATGGAAGGAAACTACTTGGCAGCATGACAGAGGAATGCAGCTTCCCTGATAGAGAGCTCACTCATCTGCCTGGACTTTCACCATGGAAGGAATAGTCCCAAGAAAAAAGAAGTTCCACAGCGGCCTCTAGTGGACAAACACAGGTACCGCACCTTTGTCTTTTTTTTTTTTTTTAAAACCTCCTTTATGAAAAAACATTTCCAGGTTTACAGTTTTTTTAAAACTTCCCTTATGAAAAAACATTTCTAGGATTACTTAGGCATATACAGCTATTAGCGGGAATACCCTTTAGGTAACAGGCAGAAAGACATATTAGGCTTGGGGGTCCCCTCAATAGAACCAAGTTCCTGAGGGGCCCCCACTTACCTTTTCCCCGCCGCAGGACTTTGTTTGGTCCACAGAAGCCCAAACTTCACCTCTCACGGCAGGCATTGTACTAGACCTTCAGGGACCGGGTTCCCAAGGATTCCACTCCCCTGGACCTGTATAGCACCCTGCACAGATAGCCTCTTGGTTTTGGGTATGACCAGAGCTCTGGATCCCAGGGTCCAGCCCTCCTAAGAGAGGCATTACAGGCAAAACCCTGCTCTTCTCTGCAAGGCCCGGGTACCGACCGTTTAGCTATGAAGCTTTTTTGGTCGGATCCGGAATAGCTTGCTAAGGCCCAGAGAACCTGTACACAAGCCCAGATGAATACATGTTAACCTTGGCCAACACCTTAGACACTGGCAAAAAACTGAGGTACTCCCGGATGGGAGGGGCTTATATAGGGGAGGGTACTTCCTGTTTTGGAAGTTGCCAGTGCCAGCACCTGAAGGTAATTCTATATAACCCACATAGTAATGACTATGCTGCTCTGTGTCCCGTGATGTATGAACAAGAAAGAAAAAAAGCGCAAGAGAAAAGCCAGTATTTCAGGGCGACAAGGGTGAGCGGTTAACTCTGGCGACCTAAAAAGAAAATATAGGGTTCTCCTTTCATCTTGTCTACTATTTTGGATAATTGTTTTTCTTCAGGGACAGTTTTATTACTCTTCCTATTGGTTTATCTCAGGAGATTGAAATGAAATGTCTTTCGGGTTTCTTGTCTCTTGGAATTGGTAATCTCCAATTAGGCACTGGAAACGGTTCCACGTTTAAAAAGGTAAATAGACCAGGGAGGTCATTATATGATTGCAATATAAACGTGGCTGCATTCTTTTTTATTGCAACTGCCAAGGGGTATCTCCATCGATATGTACCTCCCTCTCGCCGCACACAGTCCAGAACTGTCCGCAGCATGGCTCTGCGCTGCAATGTGGCTCGGGAGAGATCCGGTTACATTTTCACCGAGGCCCCCCCTACTTCAACAGAGCCTATGTCCCATGCTTTCCTTAACAGAGTTTCTTTATGCACATATCTGTGTAATCGACAGATTATATCCTGAGGTCTTTGGGGGTCTACTGATTTAGGGCCTAAGGCCCTATGTACTCTGTCAATGTCCATGTTCACCGGCAATTTCCCCTCTAATATTATATGAAATATATTCGTTACCTTCAACTGAAGATTCTCTTGTTCTGGGGATTCAGGGACCCCCCGCAGCCTCAAATTACAATGGCGGCTGCGGTCCCCCAGTTCCTCAATCTGGAGCTGCATCTCCGAAACTGTTTCTATATGCTCTTCTCTCTCCTTTTCAAGCATATTCCCTCTTTCTCCCAGTGAAGTCACTCTTACCTCTCCTGTTGCCAGGCGCTCTGTCACCTCCCGTATCTTCACATATACCTGTTGTATGTCAGCATGATGTGCTTCCTGGACTTTGGCAATGAGGGCCTCTATATCCATTTTAGTAGGTAATGCCTCTAAATCCACTCTCGTGGGTAGGACTTGTATTAGCGCCCTCAAATCCTTCTCCATCTCACGCTGAGCTGTTACACTCTCAGACTCTGCGTTCCGGCTGTGTTCACTGCTCATCTGCTCCCCACTTCCACCCGAGTCTCTCACAACGCTCAAAGGTTCCGCGTGTATTTTTGGTTCCCGCTTCTGTGTTACCGGGAAAAATTGCTGTATAGCAGGCTGTGTTTCACGGTGCTCAGCCGCCTTGCGGGAGGTTCTAGTTATCCGCTGCTTAGTTGTTCTCATGCCGAGCGCCGCCGGCAATGGAAATGCTATTTCCCGTTTCTGATATATCTCGGTGGTATGAACGGAGCTCCTGCACTGTGCGTCCTCACACAGCCATGCTCAGACCACGCCCCCCATCCTCGCTCGCATTCAGACAATTCTTTAGTACGCAGCCCAAAGGTATGATCGCTTCCAGCAACCATCGCAAGCGTCTGGTTTACATTGTTCAGGAATACCTAGGGGCAAGATCAGACTTGGACACCTTTCCTACTGGGTTACTGGGTCTTGAGGATGGATCACTGGCCAGAGCTTGCACAGTATGCAATTGAGGTACTGGCCTGTCCTGCATCCAGCGTTCTTTCGGAACGCACATTCAGTGCTGCTGGAGGCTTTGTAACCGATCACAGGGTGCGCCTGTATACCAACTCGGTCGATCGATTGACCTCCATAAAAATGAATCAGTCTTGGATCACCACCAGCTACCAAGCACCTGATGCTGATGTAACCGAATATTTTTTTTGGAAATGTCAGATCCCTTCAAGACTGCCTATGCTGATGCTGAGTGACTAACTGTCACGTACCTGGTGAGGGAGCCCAACGTGCAGGGAGTGACCTCTCGTAATCCCCTGGCTCGAGAGCCCCTGGTAGAGCAGACAGGGGCTCCGGAGGACAGAGGGCACAAGTGCCTGGTTGGTGAGCAGGGTAGAAGGCAGATGCAGCAGCAGTTGGTGCACAGCGGATTGGAGCAGGCCTACGGCAGCTGGGAGGTGCACGGTGAAGCTAAACTGGATACGACAGCGGGTTGAAATATCAGAGTCCAGAACTAGTCTGCAACAACAAGGAGGTGTGCTGTAGTCCGGGCTGAACTGCAACAGCAGGGAAGGTACTTGTAATCCAGGTAGCTCTGCAACAGCAAGGAGGTGTACCGTAGTCCGGGCTGAACTGCAACAGCAGGGAAGGTACTTGTAGTCCGGGTAGTACTACAACAACAGGTAGGTGCGGATAAGCAGGTTCAGGGGAGACCGGGCGAGTAGTCAAGACAAGCCGAGGTCAGGGCAGGCAGCAAACGGAGGTAACAGAGGCAAGCCGGGTCGGATAACTGGTATTCAGGATCAGAAGCCAAACAGCAGGGGTCTCAGGAACGCTGTAGACCAGACAGCAAGGAGCAGAATGTCAGAGGGGTTTAAATGCCATCTCTGGCGCCAAACGCTGTCACCGCACGCGCACGCCGATTGCGCACGCTGATTGCGCTATTGCGCATACACATGCGCCGGATGGTCCTTCCACGCACAGGTGTTCTCCTGGCAAGACTGTTGCCAGGCAGAGTATGGAAACGTCTTTCCTGACATTGCCCCCCCAAGGGGCAGCCTCCGGATGCCCAGCTGGGCCATCTTGTCTGGGTGAGACTTCTTGAAGTCCCTAACTAGACTTCCAGCATGGAGGTTCGTTTCCGGTTCCCATGAGTTTTCCTCTGGACCGTAGCCCTTCCATTTTACCAGGTATTGAGTCTGGTTGCATCTCCTCCTGCAATCCAGAATGGACTCTACCTCGAACTCCTCTTCTCCATCGATGAGCACTGGTTCGGGGGGACCGGTGTTCCGGTTGGTAAAGGGATCAGGGACCGTAGGTCTGAGCAGGGCCACATGAAAAACTGGGTGGATCCGGAAGGATTCTGGCAGTTTCAATTCGTAAGCCACCTCGTTAATCTTCCTTGTTATTGGGAAGGGACCCACAAATTTAGGACCCAACTTTTTGGATGGGCATGCCAGCCTTAGGTTTAGGGTAGATAGCCAAACTTGGTCCCCGGGTGCTAGGTTGAGCTCCCCCCTCCTCTTTCTGTCAAAGACCTCCTTGTTATACTTCTGAGCCTTAGTTATTGTCTCCTGGAGTAATTTGTTGTTGGCAGAAAAGAAATTTAAGGTCTCCTGGGCTGCTGGTACTGGACATTCAGGCATATTGTTGGACAAAAACAAGGGGTGGAACCCATAGTTTGCGAAGAATGGGGATTGTTTGATGGCAGAGTGAACCGAGTTATTATAGGCAAACTCTGCCAGGGGCAAGAGAGAGGCCCAATCATCCTGGGAAAAACTTGAAAAGCAGCGCAGATACTGCTCAAGCGTTTGATTGGTGCGCTCTGTTTGGCTGTTGGTCTGGGGATGGTAAGCTGAGGAAAAGAACAGATCGATCTTCAAAGACTTGCATAGTGCTCTCCAAAACCTTGATGTAAACTGCACCCCGCAGTCAGACGTGATGTTAGCAGGTATGCCGTGGAGCCTCACTATCTCCCTGATGAAAATTTTAGCAGTCTCAGAGGCCGAGGGAGTACCCACCATAGGCAGGAAGTGGGCCATTTTGGAAAGCCTATCAACTACTACGAAGATGGTAGTAAATTCTTCTGAAGAGGGTAGTTCGACTATAAAGTCCATGGAGATCATCCTCCATGGTCTCTCCGGGATGGGTAGTGGCTTTAGTAGCCCCCAGGCTCTGGTCCTGCTGCCTTTGTTTTGGATGCAGGTGATGCAAGACTCCACATAGCTCCGGCAATCTTGGAGTAGTTGCGGCCACCAGAATGTCCGCTGGAGGAGCTCAGAGATCTTGTGAACACCAAAATGGCCGGCCAACTGGTGATCATGACAGGATTTCAAGACTGCCACCCGTAGTTGCTGGGGCACAAAAATCTTGTCCTTGTTCCACAGCAGACCGTCTTTAAACTGAAGGGCAAGGTCTGGAGACTGAGGAGGTTCCGAAGAAGCTTGTCTGATTTGAGACAAGAGATCCTCCTGCAAGAGGAGGAAGTTGCCGGGAGCTAAGATGGTATCTGGAGGTGCAAGAACTTCAGGTTCGGCAAACATCCGAGAAAGAGCGTCCGGTTTGGTGTTCTTGGATCCTGGTCGGTAAGTGATGTGAAATGAAAATCGGGTGAAAAAAAGTGCCCACCTGGCCTGGCGTGGTCTGAGTCTCTTGGCAATTTTCAAGTACTCCAGGTTCTTATGGTCAGTATAAATCAGGATAGGATGTGCCGTTCCCTCCAGGAGATAGCACCACTCCTCGAGTGCAGATTTTATGGCCAGAAGTTCCCTGTCCCCGACATCGTAGTTCCTCTCAGCCTCCGTTAGCTTACGGGAGAAAAATGCAACTGGGTGCAGCAAGGCCTTTGGGCCCTGTCTCTGGGAAAGTACGGCTCCAACTGCCACCTCAGAGGCATCCACTTCCAGAATATACGGTAAGGCCGGATCGGGGTGCTTCAGGACAGAGGCTGAGGTAAACAGGTTTTTGAGAGTAGTGAAGGCAGCCTGAGCTTCCGGAGACCAGTGGAACCGGATACCTTGTCTGGTTAAACTGGTGATAGGGGAAATGATTGAGGAGAATCCCTTGATAAACTTCCGGTAGAAGTTTGCAAATCCTACGAAGCGTTGGATTCCCTTCTTATCGGTGGGGGCTGGCCAATCGAGAATGGCCGTGATCTTCTGGGGGTCCATTTTAATGCCCTCCACGAGATGATCATTCCTAGGAACTGAATATGCTGCCGTTCTAATTCACATTTCTCAGGTTTGGCATACAAGCCATGTTGGCGAAGCCGGGCCAATATCTTCCAGACATGTTCACGATGGTTGGACAAGGAAGAGGAGAAGATCAGGATGTCGTCTAGGTAGATTATGACGAATAAGTCTAGATAGTCTCTAAAGATGCTGTTTACAAAGTGTTGGAAAGTGGCGGGGGCGTTGCAGAGGCCGAAGGGCATGATCAGATATTCGAAGTGCCCGAATCTGGTGCGGAACGCTGTCTTCCACTCGTCGCCACTCCGAATGCGGACCAAGTTGTAGGCCCCCACGGAGGTCCAACTTAGTAAAGATGACTGCTGTTCCAAGTCTTTGGAATAGTTCAGGTACCAGTGGAAGGGGATATCTGTTTTTAATAGTTATCTTGTTTAAGTCTCTGTAGTCCACGCAGGGGCGTAGAGAATGGTCTTTCTTCTCTACGAAGAATATACCGCCTCTACGGGTGAGGTGGAAGGACGTATGAATCCCTTCTCTAGGTTGTCGTCCAGATATGTTTTTAGAGTCCCGAGCTCCAGTTCAGACAAGGGGAAGATCCTACCAAAAGGAACCTCTTCCCCAGGAAGGAGTTCAATAGGGCAGTCATAGGGCCGGTGTGGGGGCAGAGTCTCTGCGTCCTTTTTACTGAAGACATCCAGAAAACTGTGATAGGCTTCTGGGACTAGTTGACGGTTCTCCATGTCACTCTCCAGGCATAGTAGTGTTGGTGGCAGTAAGGAGATGGAAAATGAACTTTCCTGGAATTCCAATCGATCTGTGGGTTGTGGGCCCTCAACCATGGCATCACCAAGATGATTGGAAAGAGAGGAGATTCTATAACGTCCAGGCAAAGGAGTTCTCTGTGATTATCAGCGATGGTAGTACTCAAGGGGACAGTTTCCTGCGTAACAGGGCCGGATCTGATGGCCGATCCGTCGGCTAGATGGACCGGAAGCTCCTTGGACCTAGGCCTTAGAGGGATTTGATGTTTCAAGGCGAAGGAGCGGTCCATGAAGCCGCTGCAAGCACCGGAATCAATAATTGCGGAAGCCCGGATGTTCCTTCCTGGAAGCTGCAGAGAGACGGAAATTGTCAGGTGAGTGGTATTGTTAGACTGAGCAGGCGAGACAGAAGAGGAGAGATAGGAGCACTTACGAAGCTTGGCGGGGCACATCCTCACATAGTGTCCTGGTTCCCCACAGTAGAGGCAAAGATTGTGAGCCCGGCGGCGTTGGCGCTCCTCAGGAGTGAGTGAGGGTCGGATCAATCCTAGTTGCATAGGCTCAGAGGTGTCGGCAGCGGAGCGCAAGGAAGTCGAAGGAGCGGAATAAGGAGAGTTGGGTACCCGTGGAAGCATCCATACCGGGCGGGAAGGTCCTGCTGTCCGTTCAGCTCTTCGCTCTCTCAACCGCCTATCGATCTGGATGGACTGGAGGATCAAGGCGTCGAGCGTGTTAGGTATGCCGACCCGGGCCAGCTCGTCCTTTAGGGATTCAGATAGTCCCAAACGGAATTGGTGTCGCAGGGCGGCGTCGTTCCAGCTGTATCGGAACTCCAGCGCCTGAAATCTGACACATAGTCCTCTGCGGCCCTGCGACCCTGCTGTAGGGAGCATAGTGCTGCTTCAGCGGTGGCGGCCAGTTGTGGGTCCTCATAGAGGAGGTCCATGGCCTGAAAGAAAGTACTCAGAAGGTCAAGGCAAGTGTCTTTCTGTTCAAGAAGGAGAGGGGCCCACGTCTGGGGTTCGCCAGACAACAGGGCTATGACAAAGCCCACCTTGGTGGATTCAAGGGAAAAAGTCCTGGGCTGAAGCGCAAAGAAAAGTTCACACGCGTTGCGGAAGGCCCTATACTTGCTGCGATCCCCAGAAAACCTCTCCGGAGTGGGGACCCTGGGTTCAGGTGGCAACATGACCACTGAGGGTGCAGAGGAGGCTCCAGGGCCTGAGGAAGACAAGGTCTGGACCCGCTCTTCCAAACGGGTGTAACCTTCCTGCAGGTTTCTGACTGCTGTGGTGAGACCATCCAAGTGGCGGCACAACTCCTCCATGGGAGAGGCTCCCTGCGTGGGCTCAGACATGGCTGTCTGGTACTGTCACGTACCTGGTGAGGGAGCCCAACGTGCAGGGAGTGACCTCTCGTAATCCCCTGGCTCGAGAGCCCCTGGTAGAGCAGACAGGGGCTCCGGAGGACAGAGGGCACAAGTGCCTGGTTGGTGAGCAGGGTAGAAGGCAGATATAGCGGACTGGAGCAGGCCTACGGCAGCTGGGAGGTGCACGGTGAAGCTAAACTGGATACGACAGCGGGTTGAAATATCAGAGTCCAGAACTAGTCTGCAACAACAAGGAGGTGTGCTGTAGTCCGGGCTGAACTGCAACAGCAGGGAAGGTACTTGTAATCCAGGTAGCTCTGCAACAGCAAGGAGGTGTACTGTAGTCCGGGCTGAACTGCAACAGCAGGGAAGGTACTTGTAATCCAGGTAGCTCTGCAACAGCAAGGAGGTGTACTGTAGTCCGGGCTGAACTGCAACAGCAGGGAAGGTACTTGTAGTCCGGGTAGTACTACAACAACAGGTAGGTGCGGATAAGCAGGTTCAGGGGAGACCGGGAGAGTAGTCAAGACAATCCGAGGTCAGGGCAGGCAGCAAACGGAGGTAACAGAGGCAAGCCGGGTCGGATAACTGGTATTCAGGATCAGAAGCCAAACAGCAGGGGTCTCAGGAACGCTGTAGACCAGACAGCAAGGAGCAGAATGTCAGAGGGGTTTAAATGCCATCTCTGGCGCCAAACGCTGTCACCGCAGGCGCGTGCGCGGATGGTCCTTCCACGCACAGGTGTTCTCCTGGCAACACTGTTGCCAGGCAGAGTATGGGAACGTCTTTCCTGACACTATCCTGTTATGCTGAGTGACTATCCTCTTCCTCCTCAATAATCATGCTGATAGCTTGAAAGAACATTTTTGGTTCTGGGCACCGCCACCAGTGGCTAAGGCCCAATTTTTCAGCCCCTGTTTAACAGGGGCGTGTATTTACAATTTTTGATGCAATGCTTTGCAGCAGGGCTCATTGCTGTGCTCCAACTACAGCGTCTGTGAGGGGTTGCAGTGTTGTGGCACCAGTGCCTAAGGCACAATTTTTATGCCCCTGTTCAACAGGGGCATGTAATTACAATTCTTGATCTAATAATTCACAGCAGGGCCCATTCCTGCAGCCACCAAGAGTAACTGTGAGGGCTTACAGTGTTGTGGCAAGACCACCACCACCAAAGGCCCAATTTTTATGCCCCTGTTCAACAGGGGCATGTGATTACAATTCTTTATCTAATATTTCACAGCTGGGCCCATTCCTGCGCCCATGAAGAGTAACTGTGAGGGCTTACAGTGTTGTGGCAAGACCACCACCATCACCAAAGGCCCAATTTTTCTGCCCCTGTTCAACAGGGGCATGTGATTACAATTATTGATCTAATATTTCACAGCTGGGCCCGTTCCTGGGCCCACCAAGAGTAACTGTGAGGACTTACAGTGTTGTGGCACCAGCACCACCACCAAAGGCCCAATTTTTCCTACCACTGTTCAACAATGTCATGTAATTACAATTCTTGATTCTTGTGGCAACACCACCACCACCAAAAGCCCAATTTTTCTGCCCCTGTTCAACAGGGGCATGTAATTACAATTCTTGATCTAATGATTCACAGCAGGGCCCATTCATGTGCACAACAAGAGTAACTGTGAGGGCTTACAGTGTTGTGGCAACACCAACACCTAAGGGACAAATTTCTGCAGAGTATATATGGCAGGCCTCTACTTTCAAACATCCAACTTACAATTGACTCCTACTTGCAAACGGAAGGAGACAACAGTAAGTGAGAGGAAATCTACCCCTAGGAAGCGAAATTCTCTCCTGTCAGGCTGGGTTCACACTTGTGCGTTGCGTTTTGGAGCTCGGAGTCTTTGCCAAGTTCGCAATCAGTCGTTCAGTGGTTCCTTTGCGTTTTTAGCTGCGGACTTGCCGACCTGGGAGAAGAGAGGGAAGTCTCGCCGCTGTTATCATGAGGGGGAACTCCACACCAAATTTTAAATAAAAAACCGGCATGGGTTCCCCTCCAGGAGCATACCAGGCCCTTAGGTCTGGTATGGACTTTAATGGGAACCCCTACGCCGAAAAAAAATGGCGTGGGGGTCCCCCCAAAATCCATAGCAGACCCTTATCCGAGCACACAGCCCGGCCGGTCAGGAAAGGGGGTGGGGACAAGCGAGCGCCCCTCCTTCTGAACCGTACCAGGCCGCATGCCCTCAACATGGGGGGGTGGGTGCTTTGGGGCAGGGGGGCGCCCTGCGGCCCCCATGTTGATGAGGACAGGGCCTCTTCCCGACAACCCTGGCCGTTGGTTGTCGGGGTATGTGGGCGGGGGGCTTATCGGAATCCGGGAGCCCCCTTTAATAAGGGGACCCCCAGATCCCGGTCCCCCACCCTATGTGAATGAGTATGGGGTACATCGTACCCCTACCCATTCACCTGGTGGAAAAAAAGGTCAATAAAAACACTACACGGGTTTTTAAAGTAATTTATTAGGCAGCTCTGGGGGTCTTCTTCCGACTTCGGGTGTCTTCTTCCAACTTCGGGGGTCTTCTTCCAACTTCGGGGGTCTCCGGTGTCGTCTCCGCGCTCTCCGGTTCTTCTCTCGCTCTCCGGTTCTTTCTTCCTTCTGCCGGGCCTCCGCTATCTTCTTCCAGCTCTTTTGCTAGCGGGGGCCCGGTCTTCTTCATCGCCTTCTTCCCTCTTCTCTCCTGGAGATATTGACTCGTCGCTGTCTCCGGCTGTAATGCAGTGTGCGCGGAGTGCATTCACTTATATAGGCATGGGCGTGGTCACCGGGTGATGCCACCGGTGACCCCGCCCCCATATTATGTCACTGTCCCATAATTCCCCGGGACTGTCACGTCATATGGGGGCGGGGTCACCGGGTGGCATCACCCGGTGACCACGTCCATGCCTATATAAGTGAATGCGCTCCGCTCACACGGCATTACAGCCGGAGACAGCAACGAGTCAACATCTCCAGGAGAGAAGAGGGAAGAAGGCGACGAAGAAAACCAGGCCCCCCGCTAGCAAAAGAGCTGGAAGAAGATAGCGGAGGCCCGGCAGAAGGAAGAAAGAACCGGAGAGCGAGAGAAGAACCGGAGAGCGCGGAGACAACACCGGAGACCCCCGAAGTCGGAAGAGACCCCCAAAGTTGGAAGAAGACCCCCGAAGTCGGAAGAAGACCCCCGGAGCTGCCTAATAAATTACTTTAAAAACCTGTGTAGTGTTTTTATTGACTTTTTTTCCATCAGGTGAATGGGTAAGGGTACGATGTACCCCATACTCATTCACATAGGGTGGGGGGCCGGGATCTGGGGGCCCCCTTATTAAAGGGGGCTCCCAGATTCCGATAAGCCCCCTGCCCGCATACCCCGACAACCAACGGCCAGGGTTGTTGGGAAGAGGCCCTGTCCTCATCAACATAGGGCAGGGTGCTTTGGGGTGGGGGGGCCGCAGGGCGCCCCCCTACCCCAAAGCACCCACCCCCCCATGTTGAGGGCATGCGGCCTGGTACGATTCAGGAGGGGGGGGAGCGCTCGCTCGTCCCCACCCCCTTCCCTGACCGGCCGGGCTGCGTGCTCGGATAAGGGTCTGCTATGGATTTTGGGGGGACCCCCACACCGGTTTTTTTGGTGTAGGGGTTCCCGTTAAAGTCTATACCAGACCTAAGGTCTGGTATGCTCCTGGAGGGGAACCCATGCCGTTTTTTTATTTAAAATTTGGCGTGGAGTTCCCGCTCAAGATCCCTGTTCAGAACGCAACACATGTGCGAATCAGATGCGTGCCCATAGAACATAATGGGCCTGAATTCGCACCTGAACCGCACCGCAATGCCTAGAGAACACACACGTTTTTTCGGCAATGCGCAGTGCGAATGCATCGCACATATGTGAACCAGCCTCATTGAAATCAATGTATTTTATAATGTTATGCAAATTGGATGCGGTGTGAACCCGGCCTCAGAGTTAATATGGGAAAAAGGTGTCTTCTCTCCACTGATGCTTTATCACCAATCCTTGTTTCAATAAAAAATCCAAATTTTCAAAAACATTTGTCATTGGGACGGAAAGTGAGGTGAAATGTTCTGAACAGGTGCACAGACAGCAAAACAAATGTTACTGGGGTGATAACCCGTCCCTATGTTTTCCAAAAAGCTTAAAAATAGATTGTTTTGGCTGGAGCTACATTTAAAAAATGTACCTATCCCAATTATAAACAGATTCTACTTAAGAACAAACCTACAGTCTTGTTTTCACCACCTGTATACTGCTGTTCAGAGTATATAGGGCCTTTTTTAAATTTGGATGCGGGGTTCCCCTTAATATCAATACAAGACCCAAAGAGGCTGGTAATGGGCTGGGGGGGTACCCATGCCATTTTTCTCAATGATTTTCATCCATATTGCCCGGACCAGACATTACATTAAAGCCGCAAGCAGTTTTAAATTACTTTTTTTCCTTTAGAAATGTAATTTTGTGCAGGGACAGTTCTAAACACGGGAAACACGTGCCACTTCACAGGCATACTTTAGACACCCCCCAGGTATGATATTTCAAGGAAAATTTCACTTTTTTTTTTTTCACTTTATGCATCATTAAAATCACTGCTCCCGTTTTTAAAACTTCTTTTTGCATTGATACATGTCCCCTGGGGCAGGACCCGGGTCCCAAAACCCTTTTTAGGACAATAAGTTGCATATTAGCCGTTATATTTAGCACTTTTGATTTCGAACGTTCGTGTCCATTGTATTTAATAGGGTTCTAAAGTTCGCGCGAACTTTCGGTCCGTTCGCAGGTTTCCGGTGCGAACCGAATCGGGGGGTGTTCGGCTCATCCCTACTTACGACCGTAGGGAGGTCAATTTTTTAAATATCTGTATCCGAAAGGACCTCGAAGGTAAGATCAGCAGTACTTTGTTTAAAAAAGAGACAGCGGGCAACACTCTGCTGCATGCAGACAGTTTCCATCCCGAAGCATTAAAAAAGTCAATCCCTTTTAGCCAATTCCTTCGGTTAAGAAGGAATTGTACTTAGGATGTGAACTTTCAAAGGGAATGTGACGAATTAACGGTTCACCTATTGGCAAGAGGTTATACTAAGTCTAGCCTCAAAAGGGCATTTAACTGTGTCAAGGCCACAAACAGGCATAGTCTCATTTTTAAGTCCAGTAAAAAGAGGGAAGAAGACAACACCATGAGAATCATCATTGGGTACTCAAACGAACATCTTAAGATAAGGAAAATCATCACCAAATATTGGTCAATCCTTACGGAAGACCCCATTCTAAAAAATCTGGTGACAGACAAGCCCCAAATTACCTTCAAAAGGGCAGGATCCATTGGTACCATGTTGGTCCAAAGTGAGTATAGGGGAACTTCTAGAAAAGATCCCTGTAAGACCCATGGAACCTATCCATGTGGGTCCTGTGCACAATGCACGGTGATTGGTAGGAGGACCACACTGGCTCTGCCCAATGGGGAGACGTTTGCCCTTAGACACTTTGCAAATTGCAAGACTCGGGTGTAGTGTATCTCATGCAGTGCCAGTGTGGATCCTTCTACATAGGGAAAACGAAGCAGGAACTGTGGAAACGTGTGGAGAAACATGTATATTCCATGCGCATCTGCAATTTATATCTTCCCTTGGGGGGACATGTGGCCAGGATTCACAATTACAAGATGACCACAATCAACTTTACAGTATTGGATAGGATCCACGTCCCGACCAGGGGTGGCGATTGGAACAAGGTCCTGCTCCAGCGTGAAATGCGCTGGATCAGGTCCCTAAAGGCCACTACGCCACCTGGTCTAAATGAGGCAGAGAGCTTTAGACCCTTTTTGGAGGGGTACAGCTCAGGTAAAACAGATTGATTTTGGGGTTTTTTGCTTTTCCTTTTCCTCTTTATTTCCTGATATGGACAATACCATGTTTCTTTGTTTTAACTTAGATACATTCTGAATTAATCCATGTCTTTTGCTATTAGCATCTAGCACAGTCCCTGCATATTCGTGTCAGGGTTTCCTGCAACGAGCATGCAGGGGGTCTTCCAATTAGTTGTTCCTCCCCCAGAGCCCCTTTCTTTGCACTTGGACTCTTTTGAGCCCTTAGATAGATTAGAGACACATATGTAGGGTATTCTTTATGTTTTGTTTTGTTATTATTTATCGTGTATATGCAATTTGATGATAGAATTGTTGTATAGGATCATTGAATAATATTTGTATTTTTTGTATTCATACATTTTTATCTGGTGTCTATGACCAGAGTAAATTTGTTGTGTTTGGTGCTTAGTGGTGTTGCATTTCCCATGGTCTGCCATATTATCAATTTTGTTTTTGGGGGGGCTCTCTTTATCCTTTCAATTCTTTTTACATAATATTTATTTTTGCCCCTTTTTTCCTACCGGTTGCCTGGGGGGGCAGCAGCGCATTTTCATGCGCGGTCCCTTTAATGCCTCATCAGCAGGGCCGCCATCAGGAATTTTGGGGCCCCTTACACAGCTTCAGACATGGCCCCCCTGGAGCAAATTGAGAAGCGGGGGGGTGCCACGAATTGAGAGGCAGGGGGTTTGGGTGCTGACGAACACAAATAAAAACAAAAAATAGGGGGGTTGCCATCCAGGGCCCTGGGGACCTCCTGGGCCCCTTACAAAAAAAAAAAAAAAAAAAAATTATAAAAAAAAATAATAATAATAATCATTTTTATAAAAAAAAAGAGGGAGGTTTCCATCTGGGGCCATGGGGACCTCTGGGCCCCTTACAAAAAAATAAAAAATAAAAAATAAAATAAATAAAAAAAAATGTAATAAAAAAATATATAATAATTTATTTTTATAAAAAATAAATAAAAAAGGGAGGTTTCCATCTGGGGCCCTGGGGACCTCCGGGCCTCTGGGGACCTCTGGGCCCCTTACAAAAAATAAATAAAAATAAATAAAAAATAAAAATAAAAAAAATTTTATTAAAAAAATTAATAATAAAAAAAATTATTAAAAAAAATACAAAAAAGGGGGGTTGACATTCGGGGCCCTGGGGAACTCCGGGCCCCTGGGGACCTCTGGGCCCCTTACAAAAATAAAAAATAAAAAATAAAAATAAAATAAATAAATAAATAAAAAAAAGGGGGGCCATCCGGGCCCCTTACAGGTGTACTGCCTGTACCCCCCTGATGGCGGCCCTGCTCATCAGGTGTATTCATACACCTCTAGAGGCCTTTACATGGCAACGGTGGTATTAGTGCCATATCCTCTGACCCCTTTCAATTTCACCTATGGGGCAGAGGACAATACTTCAAGAGCCTGCACAATAATTTTTCCATCTGGCAGGTTTGTTTTCCGTCCTGTTATTTAGCACCCATTGTTTGGCAGATTTTGTTGCGCTATGTGCCCTTTACATTTATCCACGGCAATGAGTGGTGCCCTCTACCATCATGGCCGCCCAGCTACTTCTGGTAATCCTCGGATGGCCGAAAGTGATGTCATCGCGCTTTGGTCCGGCGGACGGGGCGGATGATGGCATGCACGGGGCGCACGCTGATGACGCGGTGCCTTTGTTTGTGCGCCGCAAGTTCTCCCGGTAGAGGTGGCGGCGTGTGATGGAGGACGCCGCGTCATCACATACAGGCGGTACAGGTAAGTATAAAAGGGTGCCAAGGTGGGTATATGGCGTAATTTTCACTCCTCAGCCAAGAGAGCTGTAGGAGTCACTTTGTGTGGTACCAGAAATCCAAGGAGGAGTCCATGGGATATCGCTGCATCCAAGAAGTATCAGGATTTTGTTCCCCTTTCCCTCTTGTGATTGCAGGTCCTTTTTGGACCATACCTGCCCCTCTTTTGATATGTGGGTAAGTGGCTTCTTACATTCCCTTTCTGTGTATCTCTTTGAGATTCAGGATTGGTAGTCACTCTAACATCTCTTTTGCCTGGGGGTTCTGCATTAGATGAAGGATAGTATCACGAGATAATCTAGATTTCATAACTTTCCATGTTTTTAAATGTTTGAAAATCATGATAATATCAACATTTTCTTGACTATGTATTTATCTTTTGTATAATAAATTAATGTTTGTTTTTCAATACACACATTTTTTTCTTATTTTGTTTGTTGCCCCAAAAATCCCATCTTTAGAAGTTATTTAAATTTTTCTGGACCACTTGATGGTATGCCACAACAATCCTCAAACACTCCTTTCAATATTAGTTCATGGATGGGATGATGGCAAGCCAACCAAAACATCCGATTTCCCTTTCAATTCTGGTACATGCCCCTTGGATCAGTCCTGTATTAGATGCTGTAGTATCAAAAGATATACCGATTATATTGTCACGTAGCCCAAATCGGTCCACTTCCCGAATAACTACTTCAGCCATCTGCTCACCAGTGCCTTTCAGGGCAACAGGTACGCCAAGCAAATGCTCAAAATCTTTGCCAGTCACTAGAACTGCAACTCTATCTTCCAAAGTTTTGACATTCCCATGGGCAACTGAAGGTAACAGTTTACTATCCCAATGCAAGACCAAATGAGGAGGATTTTCAAAGAGTGACTCTTCGATTTTCTTTGCCATTTTACTTCTATTGATGGCCCGAGCTTGGTAAACGGTAACTGGAGATATGGAAATGTTTTAAACATCGTGGCCAAGGCTGTTTGCAGTTGCTATAAATTAAGTTCTTGCTTGTCGAATAGATAGCTGTTCTCGATCCCAAGTAGACGTGAGTGTCTGATCAAGAGGTTTTAATCTAGGACTTGAATGTAATTTTTTCATTGCTGGAGGCGAAAACTCAGTCTCTACGTCACTAGGTGCTTGTGATGAAGGAGATGAGTCTTCCAGTATAACTGTCTTATTGATTTCAGCGATAGCTTTGTAATGTTTATTCTTATATGAATCTTTTTTTTCTTCTTTTGTACATTTAGTTCAATGTTAGAAATGTCACTAGTTTGTGATAAAAGTGATCAGTGTGTGCAACCACTAAATATTATCCAATCTTCTTGAAATTTGGCATATATATATCTTTTACATCACTGAGACTCGGGGCGTAAGTAAAGTTATATGAAAATCACATCTTTGGAAAAATGAAACAACCTAATATATATATATATATATATATATATTGTGGGAGATTAGCTCGTGGGGATCACCTTTTCTCAGAATGAAGGTCAGCGTACAGGCAGTTTCTTTAAAACCTGGTGTATTGCCAGCTTTATTTACGAGTGGTTTGCAATAGTCAAACAAAATAAACAAAACAGTAAAACAAATCCTTGCCGTCCGGCGCTAAACTATACAGTAACCGCTTTCTATACGGTGAGGGGCTGGTCCCCGTCACCTACAAAACACAAGGTGAAGTAAAGCAAACCTTTTTTTCTTTCAGCCCAAATACACAGCGCTCCTCTTACTCAGATTCCCTTCTGAGTCTCAGGCCAGAGCATTGCTGTGCTCTCTTCCTGGATCTTTAAAGCCCAGCTGCCTATGGATTCCAGTGAACTTGAATATCTGGACCGGAACCCAGCCAACTACAGAGGCTGGAAAAACCTGGGCCGGATTCTGGTTCAGTCTCTTACAATGGACCGAATGCGAGGTGAAATATAGCGACTGTCATATATCTCACCTCGCATACCGTCACAATATGTATATATATATTAAATATCGTTACATATCTTAGTGCGGATCCCCCTCTTACAGCAGGGTTCCCAGAGAGCCCCCCCTTACATCATGGACCCCAGAGCCCCCCTCATTACATCAGGGTCCCCAGAGAGCCCCACCCTTACATCAGGGTCCCCAGAGAGCCCCAGGGCTTAGGAGTGTGCTACATGAAGAATGCAGGGCTCAGCTGTGCCCATCTATGCAGCCTCATCTGTGTCTAGGAATGCAGCCCCTCATTTGGCTGTACTTCTCCTGTGGATCATAGGAGTGCAGTTAGTTTTGCACTCCTGTGACCCGTTTTCAGCAGAGAGCGAGCTGAAGTCCACTCTCTGCTGACGTCACAGAAATCAGTCCAGGCTCTATGTCATCACGACCACAGAGTAGGAATCTGTCAGGTACCTGGACCGACACGCAGCTCAGCTTTTTAGCGAGCTGCTAAGAGCCTAAATTGGCCGCTCCCACGCTCTCCACAGCTCAGCGCTTCAGTGAGCGAGGAGGAGCAGAGCAGAGAGCTGTGACTGACAGTCAGCAGCTCTCTGCTCGGGGGAGCTGTAAAAACCGAGCCATCGGCGATGTTTGCTCGCTCAGTTCTCAGTGTAGAGGCACCGGGGGAGAGATGCAGCATAGGACTGATGGTGCATCCACCAAGGTAAGTATGATTCTAAAAAAAAACTGAAATCCTTACTTCTCTTTTAAAAAGACAGTTATTAAGCATTGCTCACAAAGCCAGATATACAGTAAAGTAGTACTCTTTTATAACTGACTTTGTGAGAAATGCATTATATCAGCTTTTGTAAGAAATGCATTATATCTGGCTTAGTGAGAAATACTTTATAACTGGCTTTGTGAAAAATGCTTTATAACTGGCTTTGCAGTACTCACAAAGCCAATTATAAAGCATTTCTCACAAAGCCAGATATAATGGATTTCTCACAAAGTCAGTACAGTGTGGGCAGGTGGGGACAGTACAGAGTGGGCAAGTGGGTACAGTGCAGGGTGGGCAGGAGGGTACAGTACAGGGCGGGCAGGTGGATGCAGAGCGGGCAGGCGGGTACAGTACAGGGCGGGCAGATGGACGCAGTGCAGGGCGGGCAGGTGGGTGCTGGGCGGAGGGGGGGGCACAGTGCAGGGCAAGTGGGAGGGCACAGTACTGAGTGGGCAGTAATGTATAATACAGCACTGTTCTGACAAGAGGGAGGATTTGGAGGAGGGAGAATACAGCAGAGCCTGCACCTCCTCCAAGCTCTCTTCTGTTTGCTGCTGTCATTTATGTCCCACCTTTAATGTTCACTGTAGAAGTTCACTGTCAGCCTGCACCCCCCACGTTTCCTTGTCCTGGACCTGAGCATTTTTTTCTGCTCAGGCACTGTCTGTGTCTCTTTGCTGACTTTATCCTAGGGGAGCATTCCATCAGGAAACTTGTTAGGGATGCAGAGCTTTGTGACCTGAAACGGGCATAGTATCCAGGAGTAAAGTGATCATCTGCAAGGCAAAGGCATCCAGAACTCCTACATCCAGCTCCAGGTACTCCGCTCTCTCTAAGCTGAGGGGGGAGAGATAACACACACTTATCTTTCACTTGTCCACTCAGCCTGGTTGGTATGTTCTCTGCAAGCAATGGGGGAGTGGACCCTTCTCTGCGTGCACTTTGAGCTGCATTAGGCAGAGGTGGGAAAATACCAGGCTCCCGATAATTTTAAGCACAGCCCCCCACCCCTTGCCTCTGTAGTGATGCCACTGCTTACACAACCTGTTAAAAACCCTATTCACAGACAACATGGTCTCCTCTTCAGCTAGTCGTGTGGCTACTTAGGTATAGGAGTGCTTAGAGACAACAGGTACACTCAGAATACAGAAGCATTGTAACGCCGAGCGCTCCGGGTGTCCCATCCATCCCGGAGCGCCCGCGGCGTCTGTCCCCCTGCAGCGCTCCGGTCGGCTCCTCTGACCGTGAGCGCTGCTCTGATGCTGGCGGGAATGCGATCCATGCGGCGGCACCTGTCCGCCCGCGGATCGCATCCCATCCTGCTCACCGGCCTCCTTCCCCTGCTCTGTCCTGGCGCGCGCGGTCCCGCTGCTCTCTAGGGCGCGCGCGCGCCGGTCCAAGTCCATCCCGCCTTGCGGCGGGCTCTGGTGAAAACCGGTAGCTGCTTAGAACCGGTCCTCCAGCGACCCATGCCTTCGCCTCTCTGGCACAGAGGATCCACCTCCTGTGTCCTCACTAGCCGCCAGTCCGGGCCCTGACAGTAGATCCGGCCATGGATCCCGCTGAGGTACCGCTGCCAAATCTCGCTGACCTCACTACCGTGGTTGCTCAGCAGTCGCAACAGATCGCCCAACAAGGACAGCAGCTGTCGCAGTTGACCGCCATGGTCCAGCAGCTTCTGCCGCCGCAGCCTCCAGCATCTTCCCCACTCCGAGCTGCTGCTACTACCTCGAGAATTCGCCTGTCTCTTCCGGAGAAATTTGACGGGGATTCTAGGATGTGCCGGGGATTCTTGTCCCAATGTTCCCTGCATCTTGAGATGATGTCTGACCAGTTTTCCACAGAACGGTCTAAAGTGGCATTCGTGGTCTCTCTGTTGTCTGGAAAGGCCTTGGCCTGGGCCACGCCACTCTGGGACCGCAACGACCCTGCTACAGCCACCGTTCAGTCCTTCTTTGCTGAGGTTCGCAGCGTTTTTGAGGAACCAGCCCGAGCCTCATCCGCTGAAACCGCCCTGCTTAACCTTGTCCAAGGAAACTCTTCTGTGGGCGAATATGCCATACAGTTCCGCACACTGGCCTCAGAGTTAGCTTGGAATAATGAGGCTCTCTGCGCGACCTTCAAGAAGGGTTTTTCTTTTTCGTACATCACGGGACACAGAGCGACTTAGTCATTACTAATGGGTTATATAGATTACCTTCAGGTGTTGGCACTGGCCAATTCCAAACCGGAAGTACCCTCCCCTATATAAGCCCCTCCCATCCGGGAGCACCTCAGTTTTTTGCCAGTGTCTAAGGTGTTGGCCAAAGAGTAACATGTGTTTTCACTGGGCTTGCGTACAGGTTCTTTTGGGCCTTAGTAAGCTGTTCCGGATCCCACCAAAAAAGCTTCATAGCTAAACGGTCGGTACCCGGGCCTTGCAGCAGAAGAGCAAGGTTTTGCCTGTAATGCCTCTCTTAGGAGGGCTGGACCCTGGGATCCAGAGCTCTGGTCATACCCACGACCAAGTTGTTGTCTGTGAGGGTGCTATACAGGTCCAGGGGAGTGGAATCCTTGGGAACCCGGTCCCTGAAGGTTTAATTACAATGCCTGCCGTGATAGGTGAAGTTTGGACTTCTGTGGACCAAACAAAGTCCTGCGGCGGGGATCAGGTAAGTGGGGGCCCC
This sequence comes from Rana muscosa, assembly GCA_029206835.1. Lineage (NCBI taxonomy): Eukaryota > Metazoa > Chordata > Amphibia > Anura > Ranidae > Rana > Rana muscosa. Next base: position 31,250,807 of record CM055121.1, on the reverse strand, counting down.
CAGGAACTTGGTTCTATTGGGGGACCCCCAAGCCTAATTTGTCTTTCTGTCTGTTACCTAACGGTATTCCCGCTAATATCTGTGTTTGCCTGTAACTACTGAAAATGTAAAATTTTAATAGTAGTCAAGAAAAAAAAACAAAGGGGACCGCGGTACCTGTGTTAAACCACTAGAGGCCGCTGTAGTCCATTTTTCTTGTCATGTGGATCTTTGGTTTTCTCAAGTCAAAAGATCCAGGCAGTTGGTAAGTTTCTCTGTGGGAATCCATTTCCTCTGCCCTGTTGCTGCGCTCATCCACCGCACAGGCCCTCCGGCAAAAAGGGCCCTGGCTCCTAGTCCCTGTTTGATTTCGAAAAGGGCGCCAATGGCGCACGGGCGCGCGCGCGGGCGCGTGCACGCGCCTCCTATGAAAAAAAAGGGGCAAGGGGGGTGGATGACGCTCCATGCGCGCCGCGGCGCTTCTGCGCATGTGCAGGCGTCCCAGCATGGTTAAAAGACACAGTACAAGTGTCAGCTGGATGCAAACAGAGCTAGCAACAAACAGTGGCACACAGAGGCGGTTGATGCAGGCATCCCCATAGAAAGGCACTTTAGTGGACACCAGCTGGTATATAGCAGCAACTGTGTTAGACTATTACCAGCAAAAATTGGTGTATGACGACGGGAATACCTCAGCTTTGTGCTTAAAGGATATGTCGTCCAGACGCTCCGGAAATAGGTCTTCCAGGAAGCCAAAGGGGTCTCCATCGGGCTCTGAGGATATTGGGCATGCTTGTACTGCACCAATCTCCCCTGAGAATTCAGAGGTCAGTAGCCGTAGAAACCCCGCAGGAGTGCCTGGTGCTGCGGCTGTCCCCAGTCCACCTGCTCCTGTATATATAACAGAGGAGGTTTTATCCTCAACTCTGGGAGGATTGGAAGAGAGATTAACAGCAATGATCGCTGCTTCCCTGTCACAGGAAAAGCGCGTCCGATCTCCGTCTCCTCCTTCAGAGTGCCTGTTAGTGGAGGAACAGCCCCACACAGAGATCGACCTACCTGAAGGGGATCAGGATGAGGTTGATTCAGTTATGGAGGAATCAACAGTGGAAGAACCTTTCTCAGCATCTCAGGCTGAAAGATTATGGGTTCAGTCTCTGACTAACATGGTCCGATCAGCATTTAAAATGCCTCTGGCGGAACCACCATCCACTACGGTTTCCTCGCTGGGGTCGCTAAAAGCTCCCCAGGCTGTCTGTTCCTTCCCAATCCACCCTTTATTAGAAGGGCTTATTTACCAGGATTGGGAGCATCCTGATAAAATATTTGCTCCCCCCAAGAGATTTCCGGTAATCTATCCCATGGAGGATAAGTTCATAAAAAAATGGAGGGTCCCTACAGTGGACGCAGCCATCTCTTCTATTAACAAATCACTGACATGTCCAGTAGATAATGTTCCAATGTTCAAAGACCCAATAGATAAAAAATTGGAGTCTTTACTAAAATCTGCTTTCTCTACAGCAAGCATGGTGACACAACCTGCGGTAGCAGCGATTGGAGTCTGCCAAGCAGTGAAAGATCAGTTGAATCAAGTCTTAGGGGACTTACCAGATCAGCAGGCTCTTGCCCTAGCTGACCTGCCTAGAGCCTTGTGTTTTGCGGTGGACCCCATAAAGGATACAATCCAACAGGCCTCCCGCTTTACGCTGTCTATAGTACATATGCGTAGGCTTCTGTGGCTCAAAAACTGGTCTGCTGAAGCTCCCTGTAAAAAACTGCTGGTTAGCTTCCCATTTCATGGAGAACGCTTATTTGGATCTGGACAAATATATCCAGAAAATTTCTGCCGGTAAAAGTTCACTCTTACCGGTTAAGAACAAGGGTAGAAGTCCTTCTTTTAAGAGGCCTACTTCTCCAGTCCCTGGCACATCGGCTGTGAAACAGTTCCGACGGCCTCCGCGGTCAAATCCAGGGGGCAGAAATCAGGGACAATCACAGGGTAACAAGAAACCCTGGGTCAAGAGAGGTACAAAACCTCCCCCTAAGTCATGAAGGGTTGCCCCCACTCAGTCGGGTGAGGGGAAGACTTCAGTTGTTCACAGAGACCTGGCGGGACACCATCAGAGATGGGTGATCTCCGCAGTAAGTCTGGGATACAGGCTGGAGTTAAAAGACATTCCTCCTGCCCATTTTATAAGGTCAAACGTGCCAAGCGATCCCCAGAAGAGTGGATCCCTCCTTCTGGCACTAGAGCAACTATTGCCCCAAGGGTAATCATGAAGGTTCCCTTGGAAGAAAACGGGTTCGGGTTTTACTCAAACCTTGTCACTGTCCCCAAACCAAATGGGGACATGAGGCCCATATTAAATATAAAAGGGCTAAACAAGTTCCTACATATCAGGACTTTTTCGGATGGAGTCGATCCGATCGGTGGCCACCGCCCTACAAGGGCAGGAATGGTTAGCCTCGATCGACATAAGGGATGCTTATTTGCATATTCCCATCTGTCCGGCCCACCAGAAATTTCTACGCCTTGCAGTAGAAGGGCGCCATTTTCAGTTCAGAGCCTTACCTTTCGGTCTGGCCACGGCACCACGAGTGTTCACAAAAATTCTGTCCCTACGATTGGCCAAACTAGGAACACAAGGTGTAACGATAATGGCATATCTAGACGACTTGTTGCTGATAGACCACTCAGTGAAAAAAACTAGAAGTGGTCGTTCACAAGATAATCAAGTATCTGGAATCTCACGGTTGCATTATCAACCGAGACAAGTCAGCCCTAAAACCAGTTAAAAGCCTGGAATACTTGGGGGCTAAGACTGGATTCAAATCAGAGAAAGATTTTCTTACCTCCAGAGAAGGTGTCGTCTTTGAAAGATTTGACCCACTTAGTGGGTACAAAAAAGAAAAACCATCCATACGCCTGTGTATAAGGCTGCTGGGAAAAATGGTGGCTTCATTCGAAGCGGTACCCTACGGTCAATTCCATTCAAGGAACTTGCAGAGGGCCATACTGTCAGCCTGGAACAAAAAAGTTCAGGCTTTAGACTTACCAATGTCCCTGTCCCCTTCCGTTCGCAAGAGCCTCCATTGGTGGTTGGTGCCCCAGAATCTGGAAAAAGGGAAACCCTTCAGTCCGGTTTCTTGGAAGGTGGTCACTACAGTTGCCAGCCTCATAGGCTGGGGGGCAGTACTGGAGCAATGGTCTCTCCAGGGCAAGTGGTCAGAAGCAGAGAAGGCCCTGCCCACCAATCTCTTAGAGATACGAGCAGCCCGGTATGCCCTAGTAGCATGGACATCCAAACTCCAAGGGTCACCTGTCAGAATTTAATCAGACAATGCCACAGCAGTGGCATATATCAATCACCAGGGTGGCACCAGGAGTCGTGCAGCCCAGAGGGAAGCGAATTGCATCCTGGAATGGGCAGAAAGGTATGTCACAGCCATATCCGTGGTTTTCATCCCAGGAGTGGAAAATTGGAGGGCGGACTTTTTAAGTCGCCAGCAATTATGCCCGGGGAATGGTCTCTTCACCCCGAGGTTTTCCAGGCAATATGCCAGCGGTGGGGAACACCGGATGTAGATCTGCTAGCATCCAGATTCAACGCAAAGGTGGACAGATTTGTGTCTCGCACAAAGGATCCCCTAGCTTGCGGTTCGGATGCCCTAGTGTTCCCTTGGGATCAGTTCAAGCTGATATATGCATTCCCACCGCGATTAATCCGCAGAATCAGGGTAGAAAAGAAACCAGTGATTCTGGTGGCTCCAGCGTGGCCCCCGAAGGGCATGGTACGCGGAGATTGTAAAAATGTCAGTGGGAAGTCCTTGGACCCTCCCACATCGTCCGGACCTGCTTTCGCAAGGACCGATATACTACCCTTCCTTACCAGCCCTAGGTTTGACGGCCTGGCTATTGAAGCCCACATTCTAAAAAAGAGAGGGCTCTCTAATCCTGTGGTATCTACCATGATCAATGCCAGGAAGCCGGTATCCAGGCAGATCTATTATAGGATCTAGAAGGAGTACATCACGTGGTGTGAGGCCAGGAAATGGCATCCATGTAAGTACGTAATAGGTAGGATTCTGGACTTCCTACAGTGGGCTGTACATAGGAAGCTTGCCTTGAGTACTATCAAGGGTCAGACGGCCTTGTCAATATTTTTTTCAAAGGCCCTTGGCTTTGCATTCATTGGCTTTGACTAAAGCTTTCATACAAGGAGTGATGCGTATTAGCCCTCCGGTTAGTATTCCCATATGTCCATGGGACTTAAACCTGGTTCTGTCGGTTCTACAGAAACAACCATTTGAACCATTGCGGCACATTTCCTTGGTTCTTTTCACCAGTAAATTGATTTTCTTAGTAGCCATTTGTTCGGCTAAAAGAGTATCGGAATTAGCCGCCTTGTCCTGTAAGGAGCCATATCTGGTTATCCATTAGGATAGAGTAGTATTACGTCCTCATCCAGCCTTCTTCCTAAGGTGGTATCGAGGTTCCATTTGAACCAAGATGTGGTTCTTCCTTCCTTTTTCCCCAAACCTAGTTCGGTAGAGGAAAAGTTATTGCATTCTTTGGATGTAGTAAAAGCAGTTAAAGCTTATCTTAAAGCCACTGCTCAGATTCGTAGAACGGATACTTTGTTTGTTCTGCCGGAAGGCCCCAGAAAGGGTCAGGCAGCATCAAAAATCTACTTTAGCCAAGTGGATTCGACAGGTCATAATACAAGCCTATGGCTTGAAAAGGAGACCGCCTCCGTTCAAAGTTAGGGCGCACTCCACAAGAGCAGTTGGAACTTCATGGGCAGTGCATCACCAAGCCTCCCTGGCTCAAGTCTGTAAGGCCACAACATGGTCCTTAGTACACACGTTTACTAGATTCTACCAGGTAGACGTCAGAAGTCAGGAGGATGTCGCCTTTGGGTGCAGTGTGTTGCAGGCCGCAAAAGAGCCTCATGCCTGATGACGCCCAGCTTATGTATCCCTCCCCTCATTTGGCATTGCTTTGGGACGTCCCATTAGTAATGACTAAGTCGCTCTGTGTCCCGTGATGTACGAAAAAGAAAAAGGGATTTTTATAACAGCTTACCTGTAAAATCCTTTTCTTGGAGTACATCACGGGACACAGAGCTCCCACCCCTCTTTTTGGGACACTTATTGCTTGGCTACAAAACTGAGGTGCTCCCGGATGGGAGGGGCTTATATAGGGGAGGGTACTTCCGGTTTGGAATTGGCCAGTGCCAACACCTGAAGGTAATCTATATAACCCATTAGTAATGACTAAGTCGCTCTGTGTCCCGTGATGTACTCCAAGAAAAGGATTTTACAGGTAAGCTGTTATAAAAATCCCTTTATCCGGCCACATCAAGGATTGTCTGGCCGCACGAGAGATACCCTCTTCCTTGACGGAACTCATCCATTTAGCTACCCGCATCGATATGCGTTACGTCGAAAGACGCCAAGAGCTTCGCCAGGAGAAAGATCTTGTTCGCACCAGGCGTTATCCGCGCCTGGCTCCTCTCTTTCTGAATCCAATGCATCCTGTTACCGTGCCTCCCGCCGAGGAGGCCATGCAAGTGGACCGGTCTCGCCTGACCCTACAAGAGAGGTCTCGCCGTAGGAACGAGAACTTATGCCTTTATTGTGCGAGCTCTGATCACTTCCTAAAAGACTGCCCTATTCGTCCTCCGCGTCAGGGAAACGCCCGCACCTAGTGAACGTGGGAGAGGCGTTACTGGGTGTGAATTCTTCCTCTCCACGTCTGACTATTCCTGTGCGGATTTCTCCTTCTGCTGGCTCCCTCTTCCCTGCGGTGGCCTTCCTGGACTCTGGTTCTGCAGGAAACTTTATTGAAGCCTCTTTCATCAACAGGTTCAACATTCCTGTTACCCGTCTCATCAAACCCTTCTTCATTTCCTCTGTAAATGGAGAGAATTTGGATTGTACCGTGCGTTACCACACCGAACCCCTGCTCATGTCCGTTGGTGTTCTTCACCAAGAAAAGATTGAATTCTTTGTTTTGCCGAACTGTACTTCTGACATCCTTCTTGGCCTACCCTGGCTCCAGCGTCACACTCCTACCCTCGACTGGACCACTGGGGACATCAAATCCTGGGGTGACTCCTGTCACAAGCATTGCCTTAAGTCTGTACCGACCTGTCAAATCCCCATCACTACTCCTTTGCCTGGCCTTCCAAAGGCCTATCAGGACTTTTCTGATGTCTTTTGCAAAAAACAGGCGGAGGTCTTACCACCACATAGACCCTACGACTGCCCCATTGACTTGCTCCCAGGTACTACACCACCCCGTGGCAGAATTTACCCTCTCTCCTCTCCTGAAACCAAGGCCATGACTGAATACATTCAGGAGAACCTCAAGAGAGGTTTTATTAGGAAATCATCTTCTCCAGCCGGAGCGGGCTTCTTCTTCGTGGCCAAGAAGGACGGATCTCTACGCCCTTGCATAGACTATCGTGGCCTCAATAAAATCACTATTAAAAACCGCTACCCTCTGCCTCTCATCTCGGAGCTCTTTGACCGTCTGCGCGGAGCATAAGTTTTTTCTAAATTGGACCTCAGGGGCGCTTATAACCTCATCAGAATCCGTAAAGGAGATGAATGGAAAACCGCATTTAACACCAGAGACGGTCACTTTGAATATCTCGTCATGCCGTTCGGACTTTGCAACGCCCCTGCAGTCTTTCAAGATTTTGTCAACGAAATCTTCCGGGACCTACTGTATACCTGTGTGGTTGTCTATCTTGACGACATCCTAATCTTCTCTGCCAACCTTAAGGAACATCGGCTTCATGTCCGTCAAGTGCTCCAACTCCTCCGCGTAAATCATCTTTACGCTAAATTTGAAAAATGCCTTTTTGAGCGCAGCAGTCTTCCTTTCCTAGGTTATCTGGTCTCTGGACAAGGTCTTCAAATGGACCCTGACAAACTCTCTGCAGTCTTGGGTTGGCCACGCCCCTCTGGACTTCGTGCTATCCAACGCTTCCTTGGTTTCGCCAACTACTATCGTCAGTTCATACCCCACTTCTCCACCATCGTTGCTCCTATAGGGGCACTGACCAAAAAAGACGCGAATCCTAGGTCCTGGCCGCCTCAAGCGGAGGAAGCCTTTACTCGCCTTAAGACCGCCTTCTCCTCTGCACCTGTCCTGTCTCGGCCAGATCCTCTAAAGCCGTTCTTCCTTGAAGTCGACGCCTCCTCGGTAGGAGCCGGAGCTGTGCTTCTTCAAAAAAACGCTAAAGGGAAAAACGTCACTTGTGGTTTTTTCTCTAAAACTTTCTCCCCTCCGGAAAAAAACTATTCCATAGATGACCGTGAACTGTTGGCCATCAAGTTGGCATTAGAAGAGTGGAGACATCTCCTGGAAGGATCCCTTCACCCTATCTCCATCTACACTGACCATAAAAATTTGTCCTACCTTCAGTCCGCTCAGCGCCTAAATCCTCGCCAGGCCAGGTGGTCATTGTTCTTTGCCCGCTTCAACTTCCAGATCCATTTTCGGCCCGCAGACAAGAATGTCAGGGCTGATGCTTTGTCCCGTTTCTCCGATACCTCTGAAACCGAGACTCCTCCTCAACACATCATACCCCCTGAGTGTCTGATTTCCTCTGCTCCCGCTTCTCTCGTGCCTATTCCTCCAGGAAAGACTTTCGTTCCTCCACGCCTTCGGCTTCAGATACTCAAGTGGGGCCATTCCTCCCATCTAGCCGGTCACGCTGGGATCAAAAAATCCATACAATTGATTGCCAGACACTATTGGTGGCCTACCCAGGAGGAAGATGTGACTGACTTTGTACGGGCCTGCACTATCTGTGCACGTGACAAGACGCCTCGCCAGAAGCCTGCAGGTCTTCTCCTTCCCCTACCTGTGCCTGAACAATCATGGTCCCACATCGCCATGGATTTCATCACGGACCTCCCTTTGTCTCGTAATAACACTGTCATCTGGGTGGTCGTTGACCGCTTTTCTAAAATGGCTCATTTTGTCCCGCTTCCTGGTCTGCCTACTGCACCTCAGTTGGCGAAGCATTTTTTTCTTCAAATTTTCCGCCTCCATGGGCTGCCCTCACATATCGTCTCGGATAGAGGTGTTCAATTCATCTCTAAATTTTGGAGAGCTCTCTGTACTCAACTAAAAATTAAGTTGAATTTTTCTTCCGCTTATCACCCGCAGTCCAATGGACAGGTGGAGAGAGTTAACCAGGTCCTTGGCGACTACCTACGACATTTTGTCTCCGCCCGTCAAGACGATTGGGTCGACCTATTGCCCTGGGCAGAATTCTCATACAATTTCAAGAACTCTGAATCTTCCTCCAAGTCGCCTTTCTTTGTGGTCTACGGCCGTCACCCATTGCCCCCCCTCCCCATTCCCACGTCTTCTGGAGTTCCGGCCGTGGATGAATTTACTCAGGACTTTGCCTCTATCTGGAAAGAGACTCAAAAGTCGCTCTCACTGGCCTCTGCCCGCATGAAGAGACATGCAGATAAAAAAAGAAGAATCCCTCCTGTCTATGCCCCTGGTGACAAAGTGTGGCTCTCCTCCAAATATGTTCGGTTTCGGGTACCTAGCTACAAGCTGGGCCCTCGTTACCTCGGGCCATTTAAAATCAAAAACCAAATCAATTCTGTTTCTTACAAGCTCCACCTTCCTCCTTCTCTTCGTATTCCCAACTCTTTTCATGTGTCTCTTCTTAAACCCCTCATTCTTAACCGATTTTCCCCTAAGGTCACTGCTCCTGCTCCTGTCTCTGGTTCTTCTGATGTCTTCTCGGTGAAAGAGATCCTCGCCTCCAAGGTCATCCGAGGTAAAAGATGTTTTTTAGTGGATTGGGAGAACTGTGGTCCTGAGGAAAGGTCCTGGGAACCTGAGGCCAACATTTTAGATAAAGAGCTCATCCGAAGATTCTTGGGTTCCAAGAAGAGGGGGAGACCTAAGGGGGGGTACTGTAACGCCGAGCGCTCCGGGTGTCCCATCCATCCCGGAGCGCCCGCGGCGTCTGTCCCCCTGCGGGGATGCGATCCATGCAGCGGCACCTGTCCGCCCGCGGATCGCATCCCATCCTGCTCACCGGCCTCCTTCCCCTGCTCCATCCCGGCGCGCGCGGTCCCGCTGCTCTCTAGGGCGCGCGCGCGCCGGTCTTCTTAAATTTAAAGGGCCAGTGCACCATTGATTGGTGACTGGTCCAATTACTGTGTCACACTCCAAAACACTTAAAAACCCACTCCCCCTTCCTGTCCTTGCCGGATCTTGTTGCCTTAGTGCCCTGAGAAAGCGTTTTGTACTTGCCTTTCCAGTGTATCTGACCTTCTGCCGTTGCCCCTGACTACGTACCATTGCCACCTGCCCTGACCTTCCGCTACGTCTGACCTTGCCTCTGCCTAGTCCCAGTGTACCGTGCCTATCTCAGCTGCCAGAAAAGTCGAGCCGCTACTGGGGGACACGACCTGGTTGCTACCGCCGCAGCAAGTCCATCCCGCCTTGCGGCGGGCTCTGGTGAAAACCGGTAGCTGCTTAGAACCGTTCCTCCAGTGCGACCCGTGCCTTCGCCTCTCTGGCACAGAGGATCCACCTCCTGTGTCCTCACTAGCCGCCAGTCCGGGCCCTGACAAGCATGGCCATGAACCAGCTGATAAAAGACTGTCGCTGCCACTTACCACTGCGGTGTTTGACCCCAGGGCATCTGACTCCCTCACTGCACAGATGAATGGTGCCAATGCCAGCAAGAAGACAGGTGGGTGGGAACCAGACACACTGCTTCTCTTATACAGCCGCTGAGTTATACCAGCTTTTGCGTGTGGAAGGAGGTTTTCTAGGATCGCTCTGATGTGCCAAGTCTGGCACGCGTGCAGGGACTTGCCGACCCTTGCCCTAGAGACTCTGGGCTATGGGCCCCAGATTCAGGGCTATAGCCCCATAAGCCACCCCCTAGCGATGCCACTGTCACTAGGTGTGACAGTGACATTTCATCTTCCACACTGAAAAAAGGCTTTAACACCTGGTCTGACTGGTGTTAAATCCAGGGGACTTTTCATCTTTACACTGGTGTTAAGATTCTTCTGTGCTTTTCATGGTTCATTAACCGCTTGCCGTCCGTATAACTTAGATATATGGCGGCAAGGCTCTCCTGAGCAGGATCACGTACCTAGTACATGATCCTGCACTTCCGGGCCTGGGGCACAGCGGGAGCTGATCGGCGGGTACGGTTGACTCGATGTCCGCCGGCACCTGCCAACGCTTCGATACAGAGGCAGAACGGTGTAACAAGCCAAATTGTCGTTCTGTCAGTACAGAAGGCACAGATCCTGTGTTCCCGTAAAGCAGGAATACCGATCCATGCCCTCCACTAGTAAAAGCACCTCCTCCACTGCACTGAAACACTAGCTAGGCACACAGTTAACCCTTTGATCGCCCCTAATGTTAACCCCTTCCCAGCCAGTGTCATTAGTATAGTGACAGTGCATGTTTTTTTTAGCACTGATCACTGTATTAGTGTCACTGGTCCCCAAAAAGTGTCAGTGGATGTCCGAATTTGTCCGCCGCAATATCGCAGTCCCACTATAAGTTGCTGATCGCTGCCATTACTAGTAAAAAATTTAAATATCCCATAGTTTGTAGATACTATAACTTTTGCACAAGCCAATCAATATACACTTATTGGGATTTTTTTACCAAAAATATATAGCAGAATACACATTGGCCTACATTTCTGAAAAAAATTGTTTTATTTTTTTATTTTTTTATTATTGGATGTGTTTTATAGCAGAAAGTAAAAAATGTATTTATTTTTTTTCAAAATTGTCGGTCTTTTTTTGTTTGTAGCGCAAAAAATAAAAACCAAGTATGTGGATATCGTGGTCTAACTTAGCCGCCCTGATTACACCATTATATTTTTTATTGCATTCTTTAGACAGTTGGAATGCTGATGATGATCCCTCAGCCTTGTATTTTTTGAAGGCCTTCTCCTTTGCTTTTTATGTTGGCGTTAAGCCACCCAGGGCTTTTATTAGCACTAATACACTAAGGCAAATCCACTTTGCAAACTACAAGTGCAAAGTGCACTGAAAGTGCACTTGGAAGTGCAGTCGCTGTAGATCCAAAGGGGGAAATGCAAGGAAAATAAAAAACAGCATTTTAGCTTGCACATGATTGGATAATAAAATCAGCAGAGCTTCCCCTCATTTCAGATCTACCCCTCAGATTTACAGCGACTGCACTTCCAAGTGCACTTTCAGTGCAATTTCAAGTGCACTTTGCACTTGTAATTTGCACTTGTAGTGCAAAGTGGATTTGCCTTTTGTAAATAACCCCCAAAGGATTTAATTAGCACTAATACGGTAAGGCTAATACCCTTATTTAATATGCTCCTAAAGCACACCCATTTTTCCTCTGTGTTCCTAGGATTTTATCCCCTTTAGTATCTTCTAGCAAGGAGCATAGCTTTTCTGAGTTGTCTCTTTTGAAATGTAGTGTCTTTGTATTCCCCTTATTTTTCCTATTTGTGTGATTTATGCTGAAACTTATTGACCTGTGATCACTGTTGTTTCCTAAGTTGCCCCGTATTCCTACATCCGCAATCAAGTCTGTATTGTTAGTAATCAGTAGGTCTAGCAACGCATTATTTCTTGTTGGTGCATTTACCATCTGACCCATGAAACTGTCCTGTAAGACATTTAGGTAATGGCGAGCCTTAGATGAATGAGCGGTTCCTTTCGCCCAGTCTATGTCTGGATTTAAAATCCCCCATTATAATGGCACTTCCCATCCTTGCCGCCATTCCAAACTGTTATAGGAGGTCCGTCTCCCCCTCCTCCCTCAGGTTAGGGGGCCTATAGCATACTCCCAGTATGACTCTCTCCTTGGTTTCCTCCCTTTGTAACTATACCCATAAGTTTTCCACCTCCTCCCTTGCTCCATTAGTGATGTCATCCCTCACATTCACCTGTATATCATTTTTTTAACGGGGGCTTAAATACCAGGGGAGTACAAATTCCTCTCAAATGGCCCCTTTTTGGTAAATAGACTGTTTCAATTTTTTTGCCAGAATTCTTTGGAAAATTAAGACGTTTCATAAAAAAAATGTTCACAAAATTGTCATATTAACAAGTTATTTCTCTTATATGACATAGGCATACTTGCAATTTCAACCCACAATACATTTTGCTACTGCTATGGAGATACCACATGTGTGAGACTTTTTTCCAGCCTAGCCACATGGAGAGCCACAAAATCAAAGGAGCACCTTCAGGCAATCTGGGGGCATAAATTACACATCTGATTTCCTGACTACCTATAACACTTTTGAAGCCCCTGGAGCACCATGACAGTGGCTCATGTAGAAAGAATATGAAAAAGTCATTTTTTTTACACAAAGTTGTACATTTTTAAGATATTTCTAACACACAGCATGAAAGAATTACACTCTAAAAATAGGATTTTTTTGTACTCACCGTAAAATCCTTTTCTCTGACGTCCATGGACTGACGCAGCATCTTCAATCTTGACAAAGTGGGTTATGTTCCTGCTCATAGGAGAAGACTAGGCAGAATGTTAGATGTTTTAACATACATTCCCTTACCAAAGCTGAACAGCCCCACTCAGGGGGCGGTCCCTCCAGACATAACCCTCCTACCTGCAGCCAGCAGCCTCAGTTCGTATTAAAGCAGTACAAACTCAAAAAAGGAGGGGTGGGTGCTGTGTCAGTCCATGGACGTCAGAGAAAAGGATTTTAGAGTGAGTACAAAAAAATCCTATTTTCTCTTACCGTCCATGGACTGACACAGCATCTTCAATCTTGACAAAGGGGGCCATGCAAGGAAAATAAAAAACAGCATTTTAGCTTGCACATGATTGGATAATAAAATCAGCAGAGCTTCCCCTCATTTCAGATCTACCCCTCAGATTTACAGCGACTGCACTTCCAAGTGCACTTTCAGTGCAATTTCAAGTGCACTTTGCACTTGTAATTTGCACTTGTAGTGCAAAGTGGATTTGCCTTTTGTAAATAACCCCCAAAGGATTTAATTAGCACTAATACGGTAAGGCTAATACCCTTATTTAATATGCTCCTAAAGCACACCCATTTTTCCTCTGTGTTCCTAGGATTTTATCCCCTTTAGTATCTTATAGCAAGGAGCATAGCTTTTCTGAGTTGTCTCTTTTGAAATGTAGTGTCTTTGTATTCCCCTTATTTTTCCTATTTGTGTGATTTATGCTGAAACTTATTGACCTGTGATCACTGTTGTTTCCTAAGTTGCCCCGTATTCCTACATCCGCAATCAAGTCTGTATTGTTAGTAATCAGTAGGTCTAGCAACGCATTATTTCTTGTTGGTGCATTTACCATCTGACCCATGAAACTGTCCTGTAAGACATTTAGGTAATGGCGAGCCTTAGATGAATGAGCGGTTCCTTTCGCCCAGTCTATGTCTGGATTTAAAATCCCCCATTATAATGACACTTCCCATCCTTGCCGCCATTCCAAACTGTTATAGGAGGTCCGTCTCCCCCTCCTCCCTCAGGTTAGGGGGCCTATAGCATACTCTCAGTATGACTCTCTCCTTGGTTTCCTCCCATTGTAACTATACCCATAAGTTTTCCACCTCCTCCCTTGCTCCATTAGTGATGTCATCCCTCACATTCACCTGTATATCATTTTGTGAACGGGGCTTAAATGCCAGGGGAGTACAAATTCCTCTCAAATGGCCCCTTTTTGGTAAATAGACCGTTTCAATTTTTTTCCCAGAATTCTTTGGAAAATTAAGACGTTTCATAAAAAAAATGTTCACAAAATTGTCATATTAACAAGTTATTTCTCTTATATGACAAAGGCATACTTGCAATTTCAACCCACAATACATTTTGCTACTGCTATGGAGATACCACATGTGTGAGACTTTTTTCCAGCCTAGCCACATGGAGAGCCACAAAATCAGAGGAGCACCTTCAGGCAATCTGGGGGCATAAATTACACATCTGATTTCCTGACTACCTATAACACTTTTGAAGCCCCTGGGGCACCATGACAGTGGCTCATGTAGAAAGAATATGAAAAAGTCTTTTTTTTTACACAAAGTTGTACATTTTTAAGATATTTCTAACACACAGCATGAAAGAATTACACTCTAAAAATAGGATTTTTTTGTACTCACCGTAAAATCCTTTTCTCTGACGTCCATGGACTGACACAGCATCTTCAATCTTGACAAAGTGGGTTATGTTCCTGCTCATAGGAGAAGACTAGGCAGAATGTTAGATGTTTTAACATACATTCCCTTACCAGAGCTGAACAGCCCCACTCAGGGGGCGGTCCCTCCAGACATAACCCTCCTACCTGCAGCCAGCAGCCTCAGTTCGTATTAAAGCAGTACAAACTCAAAAAAGGAGGGGTGGGTGCTGTGTCAGTCCATGGACGTCAGAGAAAAGGATTTTAGAGTGAGTACAAAAAAATCCTATTTTCTCTTACCGTCCATGGACTGACACAGCATCTTCAATCTTGACAAAGGGGGACATGCAAGGAAAATAAAAAACAGCATTTTAGCTTGCACATGATTGGATAATAAAATCAGCAGAGCTTCCCCTCATTTCAGATCTACCTCTCAGATTTACAGCGACTGCACTTCCAAGTGCACTTTCAGTGCAATTTCAAGTGCACTTTGCACTTGTAATTTGCACTTGTAGTGCAAAGTGGATTTGCCTTTTGTAAATAACCCCCAAAGGATTTAATTAGCACTAATACGGTAAGGCTAATACCCTTATTTAATATGCTCCTAAAGCACACCCATTTTTCCTCTGTGTTCCTAGGATTTTATCCCCTTTAGTATCTTCTAGCAAGGAGCATAGCTTTTCTGAGTTGTCTCTTTTGAAATGTAGTGTCTTTGTATTCCTCTTATTTTTCCTATTTGTGTGATTTATGCTGAAACTTATTGACCTGTGATCACTGTTGTTTCCTAAGTTGCCCCGTATTCCTACATCCGCAATCAAGTCTGTATTGTTAGTAATCAGTAGGTCTAGCAACGCATTATTTCTTGTTGGTGCATTTACCATCTGACCCATGAAACTGTCCTGTAAGACATTTAGGTAATGGCGAGCCTTAGATGAATGAGCGGTTCCTTTCGCCCAGTCTATGTCTGGATTTAAAATCCCCCATTATAATGACACTTCCCATCCTTGCCGCCATTCCAAACTGTTATAGGAGGTCCGTCTCCCCCTCCTCCCTCAGGTTAGGGGGCCTATAGCATACTCCCAGTATGACTCTCTCCTTGGTTTCCTCCCTTTGTAACTATACCAATAAGTTTTCCACCTCCTCCCTTGCTCCATTAGTGATGTCATCCCTCACATTCACCTGTATATCATTTTGTGAACGGGGGCTTAAATGCCAGGGGAGTACAAATTCCTCTCAAATGGCCCCTTTTTGGTAAATAGACCGTTTCAATTTTTTTCCCAGAATTCTTTGGAAAATTAAGACGTTTCATAAAAAAAATGTTCACAAAATTGTCATATTAACAAGTTATTTATCTTATATGACATAGGCATACTTGCAATTTCAACCCACAATACATTTTGCTACTGCTATGGAGATACCACATGTGTGAGACTTTTTTCCAGCCTAGCCACATGGAGAGCCACAAAATCAAAGGAGCACCTTCAGGCAATCTGGGGGCATAAATTACACATCTGATTTCCTGACTACCTATAACACTTTTGAAGCCCCTGGAGCACCATGACAGTGGCTCATGTAGAAAGAATATGAAAAAGTCTTTTTTTTTACACAAAGTTGTACATTTTTAAGATATTTCTAACACACAGCATGAAAGAATTACACTCTAAAAATAGGATTTTTTTGTACTCACCGTAAAATCCTTTTCTCTGACGTCCATGGACTGACACACCATCTTCAATCTTGACAAAGTGGGTTATGTTCCTGCTCATAGGAGAAGACTAGGCAGAATGTTAGATGTTTTAACATACATTCCCTTACCAGAGCTGAACAGCCCCACTCAGGGGGCGGTCCCTCCAGACATAACCCTCCTACCTGCAGCCAGCAGCCTCAGTTCATATTAAAGCAGTACAAACTCAAAAAAGGAGGGGTGGGTGCTGTGTCAGTCCATGGACGTCAGAGAAAAGGATTTTAGAGTGAGTACAAAAAAATCCTATTTTCTCTTACCGTCCATGGACTGACACAGCATCTTCAATCTTGACAAAGTGGGACGTCCTAAAGCAGTGTCAAAGAACGAGGGGTGGGAACAGTATCAAAGAAAAAATCAAACTTCACCCCAAACAAGCAGAGCTCCTCAACGGAGGAGTTGCAACATTAAACAGCCGCCTGCAAAACCTTGCAGCCGAAGGAAGCATCAGAATATGCAGCCACATCAACCTTATAGAACTTTGAAAAGGTATGTGCGGACGACCAGGTCGCTGCCTTGCACACTTGTGCAACAGATGCTTGTTGTCGGAAAGCCCAGGAAGCACCAATTGCCCTGGTTGAATGCGCCATAACCGGAAAGGGAGGCGCCCGCCCCTTAAGGGCATAGGCCTGTATGACGGTCTGCCTGATCCACCGAGAAATGGTGGCAGACGAAACCGCTTGGCCCTGTTTCGGACCAGACACAGACAAAAACAGTGAGTCAGACTTGAGAATCGAAGCCGTAGCAGACAGGTACACCCGCAGGGCACGTACCACATCTAACATGAGGAGCGCAAACTCTCTGGGATGCGACAGACGAGGACATAAGGACGGAAGCACAATGTCCTCATTAAGATGGAAGGCCGAGACCACCTTCGGGAGAAAAGAAGGCTGTGGGCGTAGCACCGCCTAATCCTTATGGAGAACCAAGTATGGCGGTTTGCAAGACAAAGCCGCCAATTCGGAAACCCTTCTGACAGAAGTAATGGCTACCAGAAAAGCCACCTTCTGAGATAAGGTTAAGGGAGAAATCTCTCTGATGTTTTCAACAGGAGGTTCCTGAAGAACCGAGAGCACAATATTCAAATCCCAAGAAGGAAGAGGTGGCTTAACAGGGGGGAGCACATGTCAGACCCCCTGTATGAAGGTACTAATCAAAGAATGGCCCGCTAGCGGCCTCTGAAAGAAAATAGCCAAAGCTGATATCTGACCCTTAATGGTGCTTAAGGCAAGCTTTTGAGTCACAGCACGCTGTAAGAACAGCAAGATTCTGGGAACGGAATACGTCCGTGGACACCAATCCAGCTCCTCGCACATAGCGATGTAGGCCCTCCAGGTACGGTGGTTTATCTTCCTGGAAGAAGATTTCCATGCCCTCAGCATGGTCGAGATGAATGCGAGAGACCCCAGTCTCTCAGCACCTGGCTTTCAATAGCCATGCCGTTAAAGCCAGCGACTGTAAAGCAGGATGAAGTATGGGACCTTGAGACAGAAAGTCCTCCCGCATCGGCAGTCGCCATGGAACGTCCGCCACTAGGCGCACAAGATCGCCGTACCAAGGACGTCGAGGCCAATCTGGAGTGATGAGGATCACCGGAACCCCCTCGGCCTCCACCCTGCGAAGCAATCAAGGAAGCAGCTTCAGTGGAGGATAGGCATAAATCAGCTGATACCGACCCCACGGGGCCACCAACGTGTCTGACGTGTCTGCCCAGGGATCCCTGGACCTGGCCACGAATCTCAACACTTTCTGATTGAGTCGAGAGGCCAATAGGTCCACATCTGGCATGCCCCACCTCCTGCAAAGGAGGTGAAACACCTCTGGATGCAAGGACTATTCCCCCTGGTCCAACATTTGGTGGCTCAGATAGTCCGCCCGCCAGTTGTCCACTCCTGGAATGTAAACGGCCGACAGAGCCGGCACGCTTCTTTCCGCCCACCTTAGAACGTGAGCAACCTCGGACGCCGCAGCTGAGCTCCGAGTTCCCCCTGATGGTTGACATAAGCCACCGCCGTGGCGTTGTCCGATTGGATCCTGACCGAGCATCCCTGCAGTCTCCTCGACCACGAGGAAAGGCACAGTCTGATTGCCCGGAGTTCCAGGACATTGATCGGCAGACGGAATTCGTCCGGGGTCCAGAGCCCTTGGGCTGACAGAACTCCTGAGACTCCGCCCCAGCCGAAAAGACTGGAGTTCGTCGTGATCACAGTCCACTGGACCGGAAGGAACGACTTCCCCAACCGAAGGGCCGGGAATCTCAGCCACCACTTCAGTTATGCCCTGACCAGGTGACTCACCTGGATCTGACGATCCAGTGATAATGGAGACTTATTCCAGCAAGATAGGATCTCCTTTTGTAAGACTCGAGTGTGGAATTGGGCGTACGACACCGCCTCAAAGGAAGCCACCATAAGTCCCAGGACCCTCATGCAAAAACGGAATGACGACTATTTGCGGGACATCAGCACCCGTACCACAGATTGAAGCGTCTGTAATTTTTGTAAGGGTAGAAAAACCCTCGCCTCCGAGGAGCCCAGGATCAATCCTAGGTACGCCAGACGCTGAGTCAGAACCAGGACCGACTTCTGAATGTTCAGCAGCCAGCCAAATTCTCGGAGGGCCTGACTGGCTATCACCACATTTTCCTCTAATTCTGAGCCAGAGTCTGCTCTTAGAAGGAGATCGTCTAGATAGCCCACGATAGCAATGCCTCACTGTCTCAGCAAAGCTAGAATCGGGGCAAGCACCTTGGTGAAAACCCATGGTGCTGACGCCAACCCAAAGGGGAGAGCCACAAACTGATAGTGGTCTCCGCCTATCGCGAAGCGCAGAAACTTCTGGTGACCCGCGCAGATTGGGACATGCAAGTAGGCGTCCTTTATGTCCAAGGATGCCAGAAAATCCCCCGGGTGGATCGCAGCAATCACAGAGCGAATGGATTCCATGCGGAATTTCCGAACCTTCACGAAGGCATTTAGGGCCTTGAGATCCAGAATTGGACGCACTCCTTCCTTCTTTGGGACCACAAACAGATTTGAATAAAATCCCTGAAACCTCTCCTTTGACGGTACCGGCACAATTACTCCGGTTCTCAGGAAGCCCTGCACTGCCCCTAATAGGGCAGCCCGACGCGCTGGAAGGAGAGAGAGATTTGAGGGAAAAAATCTGTCTGGTGGCCAGGAAAGGAACTCTATCCTGTACCCCGAGGTAACCACCTCACATACCCACCGGTCGGAGATTCCAGAGGTCCACCGATCCGCGAACCTGCAAAGTCATCCCCCCACCCCAGAGTCGGGCGGGGGCAAGACTTCATGCGGTGGCGGGCTTGGTAGCCGGCTTGGTTGGCTTATGCACCCAGGGACATTTCTGTCCCCCAGCAGCACCCTTGTCAGTCCGGGAGAATTTTTCCGCGGGATTTGACTGACGAAAAAACCTCTTCTGAGTGGGAAAGGAAGGACCCGGCTTACGGCGCGGCTCCTTCACCTTAGGAGGCTGAGGAAGAAGGGTGCTCTTACCCCCCCCCGTGACATTTTTAATAATGTCATCGAGGGAAGTACCAAATAGCCCTCTGCCCTTGAAAGGCAAATCCGTCAGGAGCTTCTTAGAGGCCAGGTCAGCAGTCCAGCATTTTAACCAGATTAGGCGAAGCAAAACCACCGCAGACACTGAGGCCCTAGAAATTAGGGGGGTAACGTCCATAGTGGCATCGCACACATACACCAGGCCCTGTACCATTTGGTCTGCCAATGTATTGCATTCCGGAGGAAGATTATGCTCCTGCACATACTGTTGCATAATCTTCACCCATTCCGTGAGCGTCTGAGTCACCAGGGTCGCCGCTACAAGAGGACGCAGCGCGGACCCCAGCATGGTGAACATGGCTCTGCTCACTATTTCCGACTTCCTATCAGTAGGGTCCTTAAAAGCAGGGGTCCCCTCAACCGGCAGAGTTGTGGTTTTATTCTACCCGGGCGATCGGTGGGTCGACCACCGGAGGAGAGGCCCATTTTTTAATCAGGGTTACCTAACCGCCAGGCGCTGCGAGACCACAAAGGTCTTCTGTGGTTTGTCCCAAACCTGGTCTATGAACCTATAAAAAAAGGTGTATAGGGAAAAACCTTTTTAAAAGGCTTAGCTTGAAAAGAACCAAGGGAGACTGACTCCACCACACGTTCCTCAGCCGCAGCATCCAACTTGAGAGTGTCCCTCACAGCATCAATGAGTCACTAACAAGTGTCCTGTCATGTACTGACCCAGATAAGGAGTCTTCCTCACAAGGAATGTCCTGGTCAAAAATATCCAAAAATTCAGAGCTAGGGTCCTGTGCCGCAGCAATGCCCATATCTGAATCAGAGCACTCCCCTGGAGATGGTGGGGGGAGAGGGCGCTTAATAGCCCCCTTGCGCTCGCACGCTGCTTCCATCCTGACAACAAATGATTCCAGGATTGCCGACAACGGTTCCATAGGGACCGCAGGTGCAGCAGCACCACCAGTTGCTTCTGACATGAAAGGGGAAGCAGGCGACACTGACTCCATGATACCACCACCCTCTAAGACTTTGTCCATATCAAAGAAAAAGACCACTTTCCGGCTGCACTGACTGTGGGGGGTTACCCAGGGGACTCACCAACCCTGCTAGGACCGTTAAGTTACTGTCACGTACCTGGTAGGAGTCTGATATGATGAGGTCGGCCTCTCTTGTATCTCCAGTCCAAGCCCCACTGAGGGTGGAACAGATGGTGGCTAGGGCCAGGAGGAACACGAGTGCCTGAGGAAGTTGCTTGCAGGACTTGCTGGAACAGATGTGGCTTGGGGACCCAGACAGCCGGACAGACACTGGACACAGGAACACTTGGAGGATGGGTAGAGGTTTGAGGGGAACTCCAACCCACTTGCAGGTTCTGGGAACGAAGCTCACAGGAACAGAGGTCAGGAGGATAGCCAGGGTTCAGCAACAGACAGGCGGCACGGTACAAAGGATCAATCAGAAGCAGGGTCAGTGGAAGCCGGGATCAGAAGCCAGTAATCAGGAAGTGTTTCAGAGTCCAAAGACAGAGTCAGGGAAAGCCACAGTCAGCAACGGTTATCAAGCAGCATAACAGGAACCAGGAAGTTTTCAGGACACAGCTGAAGACCAGTCAGCACTTGCTTGAGAGTCAGGACTTCCTTAAATAGATAGGAAGTCTTGTAATCAGGCTTCAGGTCACAGCTGAGGGCAGGAAGTGCTGCCTGTCCCACACTGCCGGAATACACCCGCTGGTGGACACCGGTACTACAGTCCGTGGAACATGCATTACCACCAGCAGGTGAGATCCTTGCAGACTGGCGCCAAAGGAGATTAGGGGCGCGCACCCGCGCGTGCACGTCGTCCCCGCGCACACGCATGTGTACTAGCACTCTGGAAGGGCTGCTGCAGCCCGGGGGTGCGCGCGCCAGTATTCCGAGACTGCTGGCGAACGCGCGCCTGCGCAGGAGAGTTCCTATCAGTTCTCTTACATTGCCCCCCCCTTAGGGGCAGCCTCCGGATGCCCCTCAAGTCTCTCTTTTCCGGGTGGCATTGAAAGAAGGCTTGTACCAGTCTTGGGGCATGAACATCAGAAGCTGGTTCCCAAGAATTTTCCTCAGGGCCGTAGCCCTTCCATTTAACAAGGAACTGCATCTGGTTACTCCTACGTCTACAGTCCAGCACGGCCTCCACTTCAAATTCCTCATTACCTTCGATGAGAATCGGAGGAGGGGTTCCAGACACCCGATCAGGGAAGGGATTAGGCGTGGTGGGTTTCAACAAAGAAACGTGGAATACTGGATGTATCTTCATGCTTTTGGGTAGCACCAATTCAAAAGCTACTGCATTGATCCTCCGCTTGACAGGAAAAGGGCCCAAAAATTTTGGACCGAGTTTCTTAGAAGGACAGCTTAACTTTAGATTTGCCGTGGACAGCCAGACTTTGTCCCCAGGTTTTAAATCCAGGTTACCCCTCTTCTTTCTGTCGAAAAACTTCTTGTTGCTAGCCTGGGTCTTGGAGATCGTCTCCTGTAAAACCTGATTGTTAGTACTGAAGAAGTCTAATCGGTCTTGCACAGCAGGTAAAGAAGACTCAACAGGTATTTCCGGCAGAAAAGAGGGATGGTACCCAAAATTGGCAAAAAAGGGGGACTGTTTGGTTGCTGAGTGGATGGTATTATTATATGAGAACTCCGCAAGCGGAAGGAGGGATAACCAATCATCTTGAGCAAAAGAGGAAAAACACCGTAGATACTGTTCAAGGGTTTGATTCGTCCTCTCAGTCTGTCCATTGGTTTGTGGGTGGTAAGCTGTAGAGAGGCAGAGTTCAATATTAAGTGCTTCGCATAGAGCCCTCCAGAATCTAGAGGTGAACTGCACCCCACGGTCGGAGATAATGCTATCAGGAATACCGTGCAATCTAACGACCTCTTTGATGAAGGCTGAGGCAGTCTCAGTAGCGGAAGGAGTTCCTTGTAAGGGTACAAAGTGCGCCATCTTGGTCAGGCGGTCTACCACGACAAAGATGGTAGTGAAGTCTTCAGACGGAGGGAGTTCTACAATAAAGTCCATTGAGATCATACTCCATGGTTTCTGAGGTATGGGAAGAGGCTCCAAGAGACCCCAAGTTTTAGTTCTGTCGGTTTTGTTTTTAAGGCATGTAATACAGGATCTAACGTAATTTTTACAGTCCTGCATTAAATCGGGCCACCAGAAGGTACGGGAGACCAGATCGGCAGTCTTGCGGATCCCGTAATGTCCTGCTAGAGGGTGGTCATGACAGCGACTCAGAATGGACACTCGAAACTGCTCCGGGACAAAGATTTGTTCCTTATGGAAGAAAAGGCCATTCCTTGATTGAAGAGCCAAGTCCTGGGAGGGTGGTTGGTTAACCACACTGGTCTTAATTTGAGATAACAGATCAGCTTGAAGAAACAAAAAATTCTTGGCCGGGAGAATGGTATCAGGCTCCAAGGGACTCACAGGATCATTAAACATACGGGACAGGGCATCTGGTTTGCCATTCTTAGAACCAGGACGAAAAGTAATATGAAATGAGAAATGGGAGAAGAACAGCGCCCATCTTGCTTGTCGAGGTCTTAATCGCTTAGCTGTTCTCAAGTACTCTAGGTTCTTGTGATCCGTGAATATGAGGATTGGGTGGGCAGCACCCTCCAAGAGGTACCGCCACTCTTCAAGTGCGGCCTTGATGGCCAGCAGTTCCCGGTCTCCCACATCATAGTTCCTCTCGGAAGGATTTAATTTCTTGGAGAAAAAAGCCACAGGGTAGAGTAAGGATTTCGGGCCCTGACGTTGGGACAATATAGCCCCGACTGCACTTTCAGAAGCATCAACCTCCAATACATAGGCCAAGGATGGATCAGGGTGCTTCAGGATGGGAGCTGAGGTAAATAAAAGTTTTAACTGTTCAAAGGCCTCTTGAGCTTTTGGTGTCCAACAGAAAGGGATGTGTTGCTTAGTTAGTTGTGTGATGGGAGCGATGATACCAGAAAAGTTCTTGATGAATTTTCTGTAAAAATTAGCAAACCCCACAAACCTCTGAACAGCTTTTCTGTCTGTAGGGGCAGGCCATTCCAGAACGGAAGTAACTTTCTGCGGATCCATGGAGATACCGTCGGCAGAGATGACAAGTCCCAAGAAATTAACAGTTTGTTTCTCAAAGTCACACTTTTCGGCTTTGGCATAAAGACAGTGTTTTCGGAGTCGGGCCAGCACTTTCTTAACATGAGCTTGATGAGATTCCATGGATTCAGAGAATATCAAGATGTCATCCAAGTAGATTATGACAAATAGATCAAGATAATCCCGAAAAACGTCATTCACTAGGTGTTGAAACGTAGCTGGGGCGTTGCAGAGCCCGAATGGCATGACCAAGTACTCGAAGTGGCCAAAGCGAGTTCGAAAAGCCGTCTTCCACTCGTCCCCTTCCCTGATTCTGACGAGATTATACGCACCCCTTAAGTCTAGCTTGGAGAATATCCGTGCACCCCGCAGCCTCTGGAAAAGTTCAGGAATTAACGGAAGGGGGTACCGGTTCTTGACTGTAACTTTGTTAAGGTCCCGGTAGTCAATGCAAGGTCTTAAGGAGTGATCCTTTTTCTCTACAAAGAAGATACCGGCACCTGCTGGTGACGTGGAGGGCCGAATGAACTTCTTTTTCAAACTCTCGTCGATATAGACACGTAAGGCTTCCAGTTCAGGTTCGGAGAGGGGATAGATCCGACCAAAAGGAATCTCCGCCCCTGGTAAGAGATCAATAGGGCAATCATAAGTCCTATGGGGTGGAAGGGTGTCCGCACCCTTCTTGTTAAATACGTCCAGGTATTCGTGGTAAGCAGCAGGAACCAGATTAATGGTTTCTGGGTCAGGCTGTAGACTCAGGAAAGGAGTGGTACTAGCAGTCCTTTCAGGGAAACAGTGCGTCTGGCAATAGCTGGAGGAAAAGGTGACGTCTCCTGTAAGCCAATCAATGTGCGGATTATGTGCCTTTAGCCAGGGAATGCCAAGAATGATGGGGAACATAGGTGAGGTTATGACATCCAACCGAAGGAATTCATGGTGACCAGAGGAGGCTTGACAGGAAATAGGTGCAGTCTCTTGTGTGACCGGGCCTGATTTAATACCAGAGCCATCGACCAGGTGAACCCGGAATCCCTGTTTCTTGGGGCACACGGGAAGCTGGTGTAAAGAAACAAATGAGGAATCCACAAAACAGCTGCAGGCCCCTGAGTCTATTATGGCGGATACTAAGAGTGTCCTTCCGGCAACAAAAAGATTACCTGGGAGAGAGATGTGAGACCGAACCTCTCCAGAAGGATGCTCCACAGGAAGCTGACGAAGGCAGGTTCTACTGGTTTTTGCCGGGCAAGTCTGTATGAAGTGACCTGCTTCTCTACAATAGAGGCATAGATTGGCACGTAATCGTCTGAGACGTTCTGCCGGGGAAAGAGGCGATCTGGGGAAACTCCTGTGGCATGTCTTATGCTGAGCCTTCTTTCCAAAAGATGTGCTCAACGGGGCAGCAGATATGCTGGGTGTAGAAGTCACAGAAAGGATTCCTTGAGTCTTTTCGTATTGCCTCTCACGTAGTCGCCGGTCGATTTGGATGGCTGAGCTAATCAGTCTTTCCAAGGATGTAGGAACTTCAATTCTGGCCAGTTCATCTTTGAGAGTGTCGGAAAGACCAAGCCGAAACTGATGGCGAAGAGCAGGATCGTTCCATCGAGTGTCAGCACTCAGGACACGGAAGTCAGTGATATACTCCTCAACAGGCCTTGACCCCTGTTGTAACCTGCCAAGCTTGGATTCTGCAGACTGCTGGCGGAAGGGGTCAGCATATAGCTGAGCCATAGCCGAGAAGAACGAAACTGTGGTTGCCAGAACTGGGTCATGCTGCTCCCGGAGGTGATGAGCCCAGGAGAGTGGTTCGTTCACGAGAAGGGTGATCACAAATCCCACTTTAATGTCTTCAGATCTAAAGGTCCGGGGCAGCAGGGAGAAGTAGAGCTCGCAGGAGTTCCGGAAGGTTCTGAACATCGTACGATCTCCGGAAAATCGTTCGGGAATAGGCACTCTGGGTTCCGGGAGAGGAATAATTCCATGGAAGGAACTTGAATCGGTTTGAGCAGAGGGATCTGCGACAGAGGGAGAAACGCAAGCTGATGCGACTCCTATCTTGTCAGAGAGTCGCTCCTCCATGCGACTGAGATCGCTCTGTAAACTCTGCACGACATGTGTGAGTGTAGAGATTGTCTCAAACAAGTCCTCTGGTAGAGAGACCTCCCTTTCAGACTCCATCCCTGGCTGACTGGTACCGTCACGTACCTGGTAGGAGTCTGATATGATGAGGTCGGCCTCTCTTGTATCTCCAGTCCAAGCCCCACTGAGGGTGGAACAGATGGTGGCTAGGGCCAGGAGGAACACGAGTGCCTGAGGAAGTTGCTTGCAGGACTTGCTGGAACAGATGTGGCTTGGGGACCCAGACAGCCGGACAGACACTGGACACAGGAACACTTGGAGGATGGGTAGAGGTTTGAGGGGAACTCCAACCCACTTGCAGGTTCTGGGAACGAAGCTCACAGGAACAGAGGTCAGGAGGATAGCCAGGGTTCAGCAACAGACAGGCGGCACGGTACAAAGGATCAATCAGAAGCAGGGTCAGTGGAAGCCGGGATCAGAAGCCAGTAATCAGGAAGTGTTTCAGAGTCCAAAGACAGAGTCAGGGAAAGCCACAGTCAGCAACGGTTATCAAGCAGCATAACAGGAACCAGGAAGTTTTCAGGACACAGCTGAAGACCAGTCAGCACTTGCTTGAGAGTCAGGACTTCCTTAAATAGATAGGAAGTCTTGTAATCAGGCTTCAGGTCACAGCTGAGGGCAGGAAGTGCTGCCTGTCTCACACTGCCGGAATACACCCGCTGGTGGACACCGGTACTACAGTCCGTGGAACATGCATTACCACCAGCAGGTGAGATCCTTGCAGACTGGCGCCAAAGGAGATTAGGGGCGCGCACCCGCGCGTGCACGTCGTCCCCGCGCACGCACATGTGTACTAGCACTCTGGAAGGGCTGCTGCAGCCCGGGGGTGCGCGCGCCAGTATTCCGAGACTGCTGGCGAACGCGCGCCTGCGCAGGAGAGTTCCTATCAGTTCTCTTACAGTTCCGCTGCCTGTGTCTGTCATCTACAGCTTGGCTCCCGCGAGTGAACAGTGAGGAGACTGTGAGGAGAATTGCGCCGTCCAATCAGTGATAGAGGCCAAACCAGCACAAAAGAGCGCGCGGCTACAAGAAAATGGCCGCCGCAATTACAAATGCGCCACAGGCGGCTACGGCAAGATGGCCGCCAATGCGGTTTTCAATTGTAAGGAAAAACACAGTAAAAACATGGCACCGAACGGTGCGCAAGGCCCACGCTGACACAGCTAAAACCCCCACACCTCATGCAGACCCCTGAGGACCCCCACCAGGACAGAGAGACCCCCAGACACCCCCAGTCAGCGCACCACAGTGTAAGTGACAGAGAGTAGTAAAAACACAAGGGGGAGACAGGGAAAACCCCCCTACCATAGGAACACACAGTATGTACTCACCTGCTGAGGCAGGGGAACAGTACTTACCCATCCAGCTAGGGCCCACTGGTGTGTTCCTGACAAGCATATCACAGTGCAGTACTGAGTAGCTGTCCGTCAGTCCACCGTGAAAGATACAGCAAAACTGTTCAATCTTCTGTGGACCCTGGAGCAAAAAGCTCACTGGCCACCCCTGGAGCCATGGGGTATGTCGTGAACTGATCTCACGCAGAGCGAGGATCAGCACGCACAATGGTCGGACAGGGAAGACTACGAGGATAGTGAACTACCCAACCTGTTGCCCAGCCGACAGTTGATAGAAGAATCTCAAAAATAAAATAATAAAAGTTCAAAAAAAGAACAAAACATTTCTTCAAGAGACTGGCTCCGAGGCAGAAAAAAACTGAGGGTGCTGGCTGCAGGTAGGAGGGTTATGTCCGGAGGGACCGCCCCCTGGGCGGGGCTGTTCAGCTCTGGTAAGGGAATGTATGTTAAAACATCTAACATTCTGCCTAGTCTTCTCCTATGAGCAGGAACATAACCCACTTTGTCAAGATTGAAGATGCTGTGTCAGTCCATGGACGGTAAGAGAAATGCATTTTTTCTACTCCTCCTGAGTATGGTGATACCACATGTATGAGACATTTTCACAGCCCAGCTGCACAAAGGGTAAACAAAACATTACCTGTGGCTGTGAGCAGTTGTCCGTAGAGTAGAGCATTGGTCCAAGAAGCAGGCAGAGATGTGGTCAGCTACAGCCAAAAGAATCGTTCTGGCAGGAATATGGTCCATATACAGGCCAGGGTACGTACAAGCAGCAGGCTGACATCCAGGCAGCATTCAAGAATATAGTCCATAAACAGATCAGGGTCAGTACAGGTAGCAGGCAGAGATATAATCAGCACAGCCAAAGTATTGGTCCAGGCAGCAGGCAGGAACATCAGACTTAGGGCGTCGGTCAGGTAAGACCTGGGTACAGGGGTGGAGGTTTCTTCCCACCTAAATCTCTTTGAAGCCCCTGGACTCCAGACCCTGGTACGGGAATTACAAAACCTGTAAAAAAACAAAAACTGTTTTTCTCTACTTGGAACACTACTCTGAAGCCTCTCACATATATGAGACCCCTTTGTTAACTTGAATTCCACTACTACAGTAGCAGGGCAAATGATCAGTCCAAGCGGCAGACGAAAACATGGTCAATTAATCCCCCCCCCCCATGAAAAATTAAAATCAGGGATGCACTCATGCTTTTGGATGGGACCGCGTTTTCCGTGAATTTCCACAAAGGTGTCATTGTGGATGGTGGACAGGATGTATATTTAGCAACCAGACCCCTTTTCCCTACCTTTGGCTCACTTGTGGGAAAAGGGGCACACCATGCCACATGCCTGTACCCTCCCTTGTGAAGAGGTTGAGCGGTGTAAATGTAACTGGGTCTCTATGGCTAGGTTCTCCAAAGAATGGTTCCCGTCTTCACTGCAATAAAGACAAGTCTCTATTTTCCCCAATAACTCCAAGGTCCACACCAGTTGCAACTCCAACACAGAGTTTATTTTCGCATATGCACAGTCACTAGATAGAAAAGGGTGGATGGAGAACAGGACAGCAAAAGGGTGTTGGAGTAAGTCCAGGCACAAACAAATTTACTATTCACTACCTGTTTCTTCAAGTAGGCTCAGCTCACCCAGATGGTCTCCCTTTAGAGTGGATCCTAGCAGCCGGAGTGATGCTCGAATTAGGTTACACACACAGTCTCTGCATAAACTGTTACGGTGAACTTTGGGCCTCTGCCACAGACCTGGTGAACCCTGGGTCTCTGCCACAGACCTGGTGAACCTTGGGTCTCTGCCACAGACCTGGTGAACTTTGCTTGTGGTATTAGGCCCCTGTCAGGGAGATGACATCCCTCCAGAGAGTTACCGGGCCCCTTCCTTCACTCTGATCTCTCACCAGTCCCTCGGAACGGTCCTCCCCCAGCCTCCTCTTCCAGATATGGGTCCCCTCGCAAGGCAGTAGAGCTGCACGATTAATCGTAATTTAATCGCAATCTCGATTCACCCCCTCGCGCGATTTCCGGCCTGGAATGCCTCGATTTTTCTGGTCTCCCCCCTGGACCGAGGAGAAGCTGTCGGAACCAGCGTAAAACGCAAATGGCGGCGATGGCGGCGATATCGGAACTGACGTCAGCAGCCGGAACTGACGTCAGTTAGCAGAGACTGATGCGCCGCTGGATGGATGCCTGGGCGGTACCACGTCCTCTTGGCCGGGAAACACCGCAGTGAGTCCAGCATTGATCCAATGGCCGATGCCAGGCATTTCCCAACAGAAATGTGAGCACATATTTATTCATATATACTACGCAAATATATTACTGTACTTACTGCTTGCTTGCCTGCTGCTGATTGATTGATATACCCAGGCCAGAAAGAAAGCCCATGACATAGGAGGGGGTAATCTCAGTCCTCCCTATGTCACCATGCTGCACACCACCCACAGTCATCTACATTTGAAAATGGTTAATTCAAAAAATAAAAATCTACCGTATATCAAAGTTAAACTCAAAAAATAAAAAATGTATGTAATTTTTTCTTGTTGAGTTTAACTTTGATATAGATTTTTTTTTTTTAATTAACCATTTTAAAATGTAGATTTGTGGGTGGTGCATGGTGACATAGGGAGGACTGAGAGATTTTTTGAGAATCGTGAGAGAATCGTGATCTGTATTCTAAGCAAAAGAATTGCGATTCTAATTTTTCCCAGAATCGTGCAGCTCTACAAGGCAGCACCCTGGGATTCCTCCTCCCTCGATGGGCCCCAGCCAAAGGTGCTGGACCCAAGGCCTTCAGTTGCAGCCCCAGGGCTAAAGGTGCCTGGGACTGATCCGCCAGTGTACCGGCCAGGAACCCCTCCACAAGGCTAAAGGTGCCGGGGTGGCCAACGAACAGAGCAACACACTTCCCGGGGTAGGACCCCCGGGAATCCGACCCCTACAGACCGGGTCTGCCCCTTTTATATCCTCTCCCAGCATGCACAGCAGGCCGACATGCCCACCATACCACCGTCGAGAGGGGACATCCAAGGCACAGCACTATACCAACGGTTCAACCCTAGCCTCCGATGGCAGCGCCATCCACAGGCCACAGGGAACTACACACCAGCATCCCACCTGTAGTATAAAATGGTTTAGCAAAGCCCTATCAAATAATGTGTCTGAGTACAACTACCACTCAAACACTCCCCTAGATTTAAAGACCCCGCTACATATACATCCCTCTTATCCCTCCACTTCACGGCCAACTTTGTGGGAACCCCTTCCTGTTTGTTTGCGTTGTACCATAAGCAAAAGTTTTATGGAGGTATAGATGGTGGAAAAGAGCCAGACTTGTAAAAAAATTATCCATGTAGATGTGATATCCCTTTTTTATTAGTGGAAATACCAGGTCCCAGACAATTTTTCCACTTGTGCCGATGTAGGTTGGGCACTCAGGGATCTGGGAATCTTTGCCTTCGTACAACCGCAAGGCATACAAAAATCCTGTGGCTCATTCACAGAGTTTGTAGAGCTTCACTCCATGTCTGGCCCTTTTACTTGGAATGTACTGCTTGATTCCCAGCCGGCCAGTGAAATGGACAAGGGACACGTCCACACAGATGTTTTTTTCAGGGACATACAATTCAGTGAATCTCTGGGAAAAAATAAGAATTTGTGAGCAAATTTTGTAGAGCTTTTATTAGCCTGGCTGATTTCGGGGAGGGCACTGTGCTTAAGTTGAGGAAATGTATCATCATGTCATAGCCTGACCTGGACATAACAGCTGAATAAATGGGCATGTGGTGAATGGGGTCGGTGGACCAGTAAGCATGTCCTTCGTTTTTGTTTTGTAAGCCCCATGTTAATTGTCAGGCCCAAAAACAATTTGAACTCCTCCACTTCTTTCAAACTGAAAACGGGACTTCTTATGGCTTTCAACAATGGCTTTCTTCTTGCTAACCTTCCATAAAGGCCAGATTTGTGGAGTGCATGACTAATAGTTGTTCTGTGGACAGATTCTCCCACCTGAGCTGTGGATCTATTCAGATCCTCCAGAGTTACTATGGGCCTCTTGGCTGCTACTCTGATTAATGCTCTCCTTGCCCGGCCTCTCAGTTTAGGTGGATGGCCATGTCTTGGTAGGTTTGCAGTTGTGCCATACTCTTTCTATTCCATATGATGGATTGGACAGTATTCTGTTAGATGTTCAAAGCTTGGAATATATTTTATAACCTAACACTGTCTGGCGTGTTCCTTGGCCTTCATGGTGCTGTTTGTTCACTAAGGTTCTCTAACAAACCTCTTAGGGCTTCACAGAACAGCTGTATGTACAGGTCCTTCTAAAAAAATTAGCATATTGTGATAAAGTTCATTATTTTCTGTAATGTACTGATAAACATTAGACTTTCATATATTTTAGATTCATTACACACAACTGAAGTAGTTCAAGCCTTTTCTTGTTTTAATATTGATGATTTTGGCATACAGCTCATGACAACCCAAAATTCCTATCTCAAAAAATTAGCATATCATGAAAAGGTTCTCTAAACGAGCTATTAACCTAATCATCTGAATCAACTAATTAACTCTAAACACCTGCAAAAGATTCCTGAGGCTTTTAAAAACTCCCAGCCTGGTTCATTACTCAAAACCGCAATCATGGGTAAGACTGCCGACCTGACTGCTGTCCAGAAGGCCATCATTGACACCCTCAAGCAAGAGGGTAAGACACAGAAAGAAATTTCTGAACGAATAGGCTGTTCCCAGAGTGCTGTATCAAGGCACCTCAGTGGGAAGTCTGTGGGAAGGAAAAAGTGTGGCAGAAAATGCTGCACAACGAGAAGAGGTGACCGGACCCTGAAGAAGATTGTGGAGAAGGACCGATTCCAGACCTTGGAGGACCTGCGGAAGCAGTGGACTGAGTCTGGACTGAGTCTGGAGTAGAAACATCCAGAGCCACCGTGAACAGGCGTGTGCAGGAAATGGGCTACAGGTGCCGCATTCCCCAGGTCAAGCCACTTTTGAACCAGAAACAGCGGCAGAAGCGCCTGACCTGGGCTACAGAGAAGCAGCACTGGACTGTTGCTCAGTGGTCCAAAGTACTTTTTTCGGATGAAAGCAAATTTTGCATGTCATTCGGAAATCAAGGTGCCAGAGTCTGGAGGAAGACTGGGGAGAGGGAAATGCCAAAATGCCTGAAGTCCAGTGTCAAGTACCCACAGTCAGTGATGGTCTGGGGTGCCATGTCAGCTGCTGGTGTTGGTCCACTGTGTTTTATCAAGGGCAGGGTCAATGCAGCTAGCTATCAGGAGATTTTGGAGCACTTCATGCTTCCATCTGCTGAAAAGCTTTATGGAGATGAAGATTTCATTTTTCAGCACGACCTGGCACCTGCTCACAGTGCCAAAACCACTGGTAAATGGTTTACTGACCATGGTATTACTGTGCTCAATTGGCCTGCCAACTCTCCTGACCTGAACCCCATAGAGAATCTGTGGGATATTGGGAAGAGAAAGTTGAGAGACGCAAGACCCAACACTCTGGATGAGCTTAAGGCCGCTATCGAAGCATCCTGGGCCTCCATAACACCTCAGCAGTGCCACAGGCTGGTTGCCTCCATGCCACGCCGCATTGAAGCAGTCATTTCTGCAAAAGGATTCCCGACCAAGTATTGAGTGCATAACTGAACATAATTATTTGAAGGTTGACTTTTTTTGTATTAAAAACACTTTTCTTTTATTGGTCGGATGAAATATGCTAATTTTTTGAGATAGGATTTTTGGGTTTTCATGAGCTGTATGCCAAAATCATCAATATTAAAACAAGAAAAGGCTTGAACTACTTCAGTTGTGTGTAATGAATCTAAAATATATGAAAGTCTAATGTTTATCAGTACATTACAGAAAATAATGAACTTTATCACAATATGCTAATTTTTTGAGAAGGACCTGTATATTGAGATTAAATTACACACAGCTGAACTCTATTTACTAATTAGGTGACTTCTGAAGGCAATTGGATCCAGTAGATTTTAGTTATGGGTATCAGAGAAAAGGGGGCTGAATACAAATGCACGCCACAATTTTCAGATATTTATTTATAAAACATTTGGAAAACCATTTATAATTTTCCTTCCACTTCACAATTATGTGGCACTTTGTGTAGGTCTATCACATAAAATCCCAATAAAATACATTTATGTTTTTGGTTGTAACATGACAAAATGTGGAAAATTTCAAGGGGTATGAATACTTTTTCAAGGCACTGTACACTGCTGATGGTCGGCTGTGTGATGGATACACTTCTGATGGAGGCTGTGTGATGGGTACACTACTGATGGCAGCTGTGTGGTGGGTACACTGCTGATGGCAGCTGTGTGGTGGATACACTGCTGATGGTGGCTGTGTGATGGGTACACTGCTGATGGGGGATGTGAGACAGGTACACTGCTGATGGGTGGCACGGATGGAGGCCCTGTGACAGGTACACTAATTAGGCTACACTGGTGGCTGCTATGACAGGTACACTTTATTCTTGGGCAATCAGGTGTGGTGTACAGTGTGTAAAGGATTAAATCAGGTAATTCACTTTTCCTAGACTCTCCTTCTCCTCGCACAGAATCTGGGTGTGAGGAGAAGCCCAGTGAATTACCAGTCTTTGTTTACATTAGTGATCCGCTGTTATTGCACATAGCGATCATGTGGTAAAAAGCCGATGTCATTGGCTCTTGACCCTGATTGTTGATGCGCTGTGTCCGAGGGACACAGCTTACAACCGGTAACCGCGCACATGCACGTCAAGTCTGGGAGGAGGTTATAGGGTGTCCACCCAGAACAGGGAATGTCCTGCCCAGCCGTCATTTCACTATAGGCCAGGCGGGAACCGGTTAAACACCTCTTTAGGAAATGATCACCCTGATTCACTCTGGGAAACCTTAACTAGTTGCCGACCACCTGCCGTCATTATACGTCGGCTGTTGGAAGAGGAATATAGTTGTTATGGTATCAGCTACCTACCATAACCCCGGTATCCCCTTCAAGAGCGGGCGGTCGGCTTTCAGATATAAGTGATCCCCGCGCTCCAGTGCCCTCCGCCGCTTACCGGAGCCACAGGCAGAGGCGATCGAATCCTTCTCCTTGTGTGGTATGGAGCTGAGTGAGGGGAAGATGGCCACCCAGCTCCATACCATTGCAGGGCGGAAGCGAATTCGAAACGTCACTTCCGCCCATAGCCCACATTCTTTTTCACATCCACAGTCCGCCCACATTTTTTATTTTTTTATATATTTTTTTAAAAGTACAGTGTAAAAATAAAAAATAAAAAGTAAAATAAATAAGAAAAAGATAATTTAATGTCCCCGTCCCGCCGAGCTAGCGTACAGAAGCGAACGCATACGTGAGTACCGCCCGTATATGTAAATGGTGTTCACACATATGTGAGGTATGACCGCGATTGTTAGAGCGAGAGCAATAAGTCTAGCCCTAGACCTCCTCTGTAACTCAAAACATGCAACCTGTAGAGTTTTTTAAGCGTCGCCTATGGAGATTTTTAAGAATAAAAGTTTGTCGCCAATCCACGAGCGGGCACAATTTTGAAGCGTGACATGTTGGGTATCAATTTACTCGGCTTTACATTATCTTTCACAATATAAAAAAAATTGGACTAACTTTACTGTTGTCTTATTTTTTAATTCAAAAAAGTGTATTTTTTTTTTAAAAAGTGCGCTTGTAAGACCGCTGTGCAAATACGGTGTGACAAAGTATTGCAACGACCGCCATTTTATTCTCTAGGGTGTTAGGAAAAAAAAGGGTTTTTGTACTCACCGTAAAATCCATTTCTCTGACGTCCATGGACTGACACAGCTGGATACTGTAAACGTGTGGGTATATGTCCCTGCTCGCAGGAGAAGATCTAGGCAGAATGTTAGATGTTAGAAACATTCTAGAACAAACCAGAGCTGAACAGCCCCACCCAACGGGGCGGTCCCTCCGGACATTACCCTCCCACCTGCAGTCAGCAGACCTCAGTTCGTAACAAAGCAGTACCAACCTTAAAAGGAAGGGTGGGTGCTGTGTCAGTCCATGGACGTCAGAGAAATGGATTTTACGGTAAGTACAAAAATCCTATTTTCTCTTATCATCCATGGACTGACACAGCTGGATACTGTAAACGTGTGGGACGTCCCAAAGCAGTATCAGAAGGGTGGGAGCAGTAGTAAAGGAACAACAAAAACTTCACTCCAAACAAGCAGAGCTCCTTAACGGAGGAGTTGCAACATTAAACAGCGGCCTGCAATGCTTTGCGGCCAAAGGGAGCATCCGAAGATGCAGCCACATCAACCTTATAAAATCTTGAAAAGGTATGAACGGACGACCAGGTGGTCGCCTTGCACACTTGTGCAACCGACGCTTGATGTCGGAAGGCCCAGGAAGCACCAATTGCCTTGGTGGAATGCGCCGCAACCGGAAAGGGAGGCACCCGCCCCTTAAGGGCATAGGCCTGTATGACGGTCTGCCTGATCCACCTAGAGACGGTGGCAGACGACACCGCTCGGCCCTGTTTTGGACCAGACACAGACTTCCGAATGGAAACAGTAGTAGACAGGTACACTCGTAAGGCTTGTACCCATCTTAAATGTATGAAGCGCAAACTCTCAGGGATGCGATGGGTGAGGACACAAGGACGGAAGAACAATGTCCTTCTTAAGGTGAAAGGCCGAGACCATCCTTAGAAAGAAGGACGGTCGTGGGCGCAACACCGCCATATCCTTATGGAGGACCAAGTAAGGCGACTTGCAGGACAAGGCCGCCAACTCAGACACCCGTCTAACCGAAGCAATGGCCACTAAGAAGGCCACCTTCCGGGACAAGGTCAAGAGAGGAATCTCTCTGATATTCTCAAAGGGATGTTCTTGGACAACCGAGATGCATCAAATTCAGATCCCAAGTAGGGAGAGGAGGCTTGACAGGGGGGATCACATGGCGAACCCCCTGCACAAAAGGTGCTATCAAGGAATGGCCCGGTAGCGGTCGTTGAAAAAGACAGCCGGGCCGAAATCTGACCCTCAAAAAGGTATGCAAGGCCAGCTTTTGGGTCACACCACGCTGTAAGAACAGCAAAATCCTGGGAACGGAATACATCCGAGTACGCCACTCAAGTTCCTCGCACATAGCGATGTAAGCCTTCCAGGTACGTGAGATATCTTTCTGGAGGAAGATTCCCGTGTCAACAACATAGAAGAGATGACCGAATACGAGAGAACTCGGTCCTTCAGCACCTGGCTTTAAACAGCCATGCCATTAAAGTCAAGGACTGTAAAGCAGGATGAAGTATGGGATCATGAGACAGAAGGTCCACCCCAATAGGCAGTCGCCAGGAACATATGCGACTAGCCGAAGTAGATCGGCGTACCAATGTCGCCATTCTGGAGCACTGAGGATCACTGGAATGGCCTCAGCCCCTACTCTGTGAAGCCGGCGAGGCAACAACAGTAGTGGAGGGTAAGCATATATCAGGCGATACTGCCCCCACGGGCTTCCAACGCGTCTGACGCGTCCGCCAAGGGGTCCCTGGACCTGACCACGATCTTGCCACCTTGCGAGTCGAGAGGCCAAAAGGTCCACTTCCGGTGCCCCACCTCCGGTAAAGGAGGTGGAAACACCTCCGGATGCAAGGACCCTTCCCCTGCAATGCACACGGCTGACAGGATCGTCTTGCAGCGAGATGTATGAAAATCCCAAAGAGACTCCACAATGTATCAGAGAAGGGAGGCCCCGGTGTACAGGGTGCCTCAGCTGTTGGCCAATAAAGGCAACTAGACAGAACTTCCCTAGAAACTCGGTAAGAGGACTAGTACCTTAACCTCCACAGGTGGCGCAAACCCACCCCGGGCACACAGACCCTAAAAGGCTAAAGCAGCTAGACGACTGATGGATGAAGCAGAGGCTTTTGCCCAGTCATTGAGCTACAAAAAACGCCAGAGAAGCAGCCACTAACGGGCGTAACGCTAACCTCAGCCTGGCGAACACAGTCCAAGCCAGCGCTTCTGATCACCACTGAAAGCAGGTGGAAAGTGATACCCCTGAAACCAGGGATCCTTGTTGACAATGCTCCATCCAGCAGCTACCCATGGATAAGTGCTGATTGTACAAACACATCGTTTATACTATGTATTGCGTCAAACGCGCAAATAGAGTGTGGGAGGAAACCCACCCAGCCACAAAGAGCATAATACCACCACATACGGCGTATGTAGTTTAGTATGTGTGGGTAAACCTATTAAACACGTATATACTATGCCAGCGACGAAGGCGCGCACATCATCGGGGCTTGGACGTAAACCAGCCACGCAGATTGCGTACACAACCCTGTAGGTATGTTAGCCTGCGAATAAACAAATTGCACATGTTTATACTGTGCATAGCGCTGAGAATGCGCACACCATTGGAACGCAGGGGAGAAACCTGAGCACCCGGATGAAACCCATGCAGACTGCATACGCATACCGTGTAGGTATTATAGTATGAGTGCTAAACATTTTGCACAAGCCCATGTGTGCATAGCACCGAAGGCGCGCACACTGTTGGCGCGTGGGAGGAACCGAAGTACCCCACGCATACTCAGAGAATGCAATACCTACAACTACTGTGAATGTATTTAGTGTAGTGTATAGACATATTGGGGCTGATTTACTAATAACAGTGCGCTGCGCTGCTTCTAACCTTAATTGGTGCGCCTGATAACTCCTTCACTGGGCGCAGGAAGCAGCGGCGCACTGTTATAGTAAATAGAAATGTCAGCGGCGCTCTATTGAAAATGAATGGTTCCCTATGGGAGCCCATTGATTTGAATAGAGGTCGCCCGGGAAGTCGGATCCGACTTGCGGGCGACTCGTGTGCCGGCTGACACAGGGACAGCGCGACTCTGACAGGCGACCTGGACGCGACCTGGACACGACCTGAGGCAGCCGCTCAAGTCGTGTCCTAGAGGAGACTAGCCGGCCGAGAATGTGTCCAGCGCGATGTGATCGCGCTGGTCCTCGGCAGCCTCGCTGTCCCATGTTTGGTATGAATCATGAAGGGGAACTCCAGGCCAAATTTTTATGAAAAAACCGGCATGGGTTCCCCTTCAGGAGCATACCAGGCCCTTAGGTCTGGTCTGGATTCTAAGGTGAACCCCCTAAGCCAAAAAACGGCGTGGGGGTCCCCCCAAAATCCAAACCAGACCCTTGTCCGAGCATGCAACCTGGCAGGCCGCAGAGGAAAAGGGGGGGACGAGAGCGCCCCCCCTCCCTCCTGAACCGTACCAGGCCGCATGCCCTCAACATGGGGGGTTTGGTGCTTCGGGGCAGGGGGGCGACCTGCGGCCCCCCCACCCCAAAGCACCCTGCCCCCATGTTGATGGGGACAAGGGCCTCTTCCCGACAACCCTGGCCATTGGTTGTCGGGGTCTGCGGGCAGGGGGCTTTTCGGAATCAGGGCGCCCCCTTAAAAAAGGGGGCCCCAGATGCCGGCCCCCCACCCTATGTGAATGAGTATGGGGTGCATCGTACCCCTACCCATTCACCTGGTGGCAAAATAAGTCAATAAAAAAAAGACAACACAGGTTTGAAAAGTAATTTATTGGGCAGCTCCGGGGGTCTTTCTGCCGGGCCCCCGCTATCTTCTGCTAGCTCTTTTGCTAGTGGGGGTCCCGGGCTTCGTCGCCATCTTCTTCTGACTTCGGGGGTCTTTCTGCCGGGCCCCCCGCTATTTTCTGCTAGCTCTTTTGCTAGCGGGGGTCGCGGGCTTCGTCGCCGTCTTCTTCCGACTTCGGGGGTCTCTTGTTCTGTTCTCCGGTTCTTCTCCCGCTCTCCGACGCCTTCTCCTCGATCTCCGGTTCTTTCTGCCAGACGCCCCGCTATCTTCTCGCAGCTCTTATGCTAGCGGGGGCCGGTCTTCTACGTCGCCTTCTTCCTTCTTCTCTTCGCCCGATGTTGCCTCGTCGCTGTCCACCGCCGCAATGATCTGTCCGAGCAGCGGTGCCACTTTTATTGGCATGGGGCGTGGTCACTGGCTTATGCCACCGCTGACCCCGCATGATGTCACAGTCCCGGGGAATGATGGGACTGTGACATGAAACGGGGGCGGGGTCAGCGGTGGCATCATCCGGTGACCACGCCCCATGCCAATAAAAGTGGCACCGCTGCTCGGACAGATCATTGCGGCGGTGGACAGCGACGAGGCAACATCGGGCGAAGAGAAGAAGGAAGAAGGCGACGTTGAAGACCGGCCCCCGCTAGCATAAGAGCTGCGAGAAGATAGCGGGGCATCCGGCAGAAAGAACCGGAGATCGAGGAGAAGGCGTCGGAGAGCGGGAGAAGAACCGGAGAACAGAACAAGAGACCCCCGAAGTCGGAAGAAGACGGCGACGAAGCCCGGGACCCCCGCTAGCAAAAGAGCTAGCAGAAAATAGCGGGGGGCCCGGCAGAAAGACCCCCGAAGTCGGAAGAAGACGGCGACGAAGCCTGGGACCCCCGCTAGCAAAAGAGCTAGCAGAAGATAGCGGGGGCCCGGCAGAAAGACCCCCGGAGCTGCCCAATAAATTACTTTTCAAACCTGTGTTGTCTTTTTTTTATTGACTTATTTTGCCACCAGGTGAATGGGTAGGGGTACGATGTATCCCATACTCATTCACATAGGGTGGGGGGAAAGTATCTGGGGTCCCCCTTATTAAAGGGGGCTCGTGGATTCCGATAAGCCCCCCGCCCGCAGACCCCGACAACCAACGGCCAGGGTTGTCGGGAAG
Source organism: Rana muscosa (assembly GCA_029206835.1). Lineage (NCBI taxonomy): Eukaryota > Metazoa > Chordata > Amphibia > Anura > Ranidae > Rana > Rana muscosa. The sequence continues at coordinate 31,210,999 of CM055121.1, read as the reverse complement.
AGGACCTTGTCCCCATCAACATGGGGGCAGGGTGCTTTGGGGTGGGGGGGCCGCAGGTTGCCCCCTGCCCCGAAGCACCAAACCCCCCATGTTGAGGGCACGCGGCCTGGTACGGTTCAGGAGGGAGGGGGGCCGCTCTCTCGTCCCCCCCTTTTCCCCTGCGGCCTGCCAGGTTGAGTGCTCGGATAAAGGGTCTGGTGTGTATTCTAAGGGGCCCCACGCAATTTTTTTTTGTTTTTGGTGCGGGGTTCCCCTTAAAATACATGCCAGACCTGAAGGGCCTGGTATGGATTCTGGGGGGACCCCCACGCCATTTTTTTTTCATTTTTTTGGGGGGGTCCCCTTTGAATCCATACTAGACCCAAGGGCCTGGTATGGACCTGGGGGGGGGGGGGGGCCACGCTGTTTTTTTTTTTGGTTTGGTTTTTTGAACTGTTTTTTTTTTTTTTTTACATTTGCTTTAACAACCAGCTATAAACAGGTCAAACAAAAAATCGCAGCAAAATTGCAGTACTTGCGTTTTGGATGCGGGTCCATTGAATTCTATTACATCCAAAACACTGTTTTTGTCCTGGCCAAAAAAATCTGCAGTTGCGTTTAAAATCGTTTTTCACAAACCCTCAAAATGCCTTCAGACGCCAAAGATTTCCACGTATATGTATATATATATATATATAAAAGAAATTGCTTCCATTGCATTGTGGACAATCCACAACTTGGGGCAGCTGACGTGGCAAGTGGACAATCCACAACTTGTGGCAAGTGATGTGGCAAGTGACACGCTAAATACAACTACACTGCTGCTCTCAGCTGCTGATATCACTCTGGTCTCACTAAATAGCTAAAATCATAAATAATACTGTTTTTGGAGCTTAGGGCGGCTCCTTATCATATACACGCAAATGTGGTAAAACACGGCATGCAAACGCCACAAAGCGCACCTTTCTAAACGCCACTTTCAACCTTAGTTCTGAACACTTTGCACCAGCGTCCTGTCTACATGGGGCCTAAAAACGCCTATGCCATTTACAGCTCAAAAACGCCATGGTGGCCATGAGGCCATAGGCTAACATGGAGAGATGTTTTAAGCTGCAAAAAATGCTCAAACAAGCGGCTTGAAAAACGTCCGTGTGCATGTAGCCTTATATTAACCACTTGTGCACTGCCCAGACCAAGTTTCACATTTCAGCGCTGATGCACTTTTAATGACAATTGCGCGCTCATACAACACTGTAACCCAATGAAAATGTTTGTTTGATTTGTTGGCACACAAATAGAGCTTGCTTTTGGTGCTATTTGATCACCTTTGTGTTTTAGTTTTATTTTTTTTCTATAAATACAAAAGACCGAGTTTAAAAAAAAAAAATAATAATATTTTACCCACTTCAGTACTGGGCCTATTCTGGCACTTCTCTCCTTCATGTAAAAATCATAAATTTATGGCTATAAAATTACTTCAAAACACCAAACATTATATATGTTTTTGGAGCAGACACCCTAGGGAATAAGATGGCGGTCATTGCAAATTTTTATCTCGCTCGGTATTTGCGCAATAAATTGTCAAACGCCTTTTGTTTGCTAAAAATATTACCAAACAGTAAAGTTACGGCCAATTTTTTGGTATAATGTGAAAGATGTTGTTATGCTGAGTAAATAGATACCTAACACGTCACGCTTTAAAATTGCGCACACACATGGCATGACACCAAACTTCAGTACTTAAAAATCTCCCTAGGCGATGCTTTAAAAATTTTTACAGGTTACCATTTTGGCATTACAGAGGAGGTCTAGTGCTAGAATTGTTGCACTCGTTCTAACGCACGCAGCAATAACTCACATGTGTGGTTTTAACGGCGTTTACATATGAGGGCGGGACTTACGTGTGTGTCCGCTTCTGAGCGCGAGCTACCTGGGACATGGGCCTTTTTTCTTATTTTTTTTTTATTTTTATTTTTTATTTTATTTTTTTACTTTTTTGTATTTCTTACTCTTTTTAATTTTTTTTTAATTTTTGGGGATCACTTTTATTCCTATTACAAGGAATGTAAACATCCCTTGTAATAGGAATGTGTGTGACAGGTCCTCTTTATGGAGAGATGCGGGGTCAATAAGACCCCGCATCTCTCCTCCAGGCTGGAAAGCATGATATTGTTCCAAAAAATCACCAATCTCATGCTGACAGCCGAGATCACGGCTTGGTTAACATACGGGAACACGGCATGATGTCATAACATCGTGCCCGCGCCTCCGACGGTCATAGAGATGACTGATGACCATCTGGTCACCAGTCATCTCCAAATCGTTCTCCGAGCCCCAAATGGCACGGGAGAGCCCGGAGAAGCACCGGATGGCGGCAAGAGGGGGGGGGGGGACGTCCCCTCCCCCCGCCTATAAGAACAAACAAGCGGCGGAACTGCCACTATGATCATTTTTATTGTGCACAGAATCGCCGGCTGAAAAGAATGATATCTGAATGATGCCTGCAACTGCACCCAACATTCAGATGTCACCGCACAAAGCCAAGGATGTCATTTGACGGTGGGCGGTAGGAAACTGGTTAATATTTATAAAAAAGGTAATTTTTCTTCTTCATTGATGTACACTGAGACTGCACTGATGGGCACTGATAAGGTGGCAAGGGTGGGCACTGAGAGGTGGCATTGCTATTTGGCACTGGTGGGCAGTGAGAAGTGGCACTGCTAGGTGGCAATGATAGTTGGCAGTGATGGGCATTGATAGGCAGCACTGCTAGGTGCCACTGATTGGCACCAATGGTGGGCATTGATAGGTGGCACTGGCAGGGGCTACTAATTGTTACAGATGATGCAGAATTGCCTCTTCCTCTTCGGGCCCCATGTCCCTTGCACATAAGCCGGTGATTGCCTTTTTTTTATGCTCACGCTGTCAGCACAAGGAGAAAACAAAAACCATTACCCAGCTTTTGTTTACATCACGTGATCAGCTGTCATTTGCTGACAGCTGATCACATGTTAAAGGGCAGGGATCGGCCCCTTACTCGGATCTGTCATCACCCGAGTCTCAGTGACTCTGTGACCACAGCGCGCGCAAAGGGGAGGACGTTTATTGACGGACTCCCGGCAATTGAGGACCATGCTGTGGCCGATCAGTTCTAGCGCTGATCTCAAGTGATTAAAGAGGGTCTAAATGGGCCATTGACATGCATTACTACAATTCAACTTAGGAATGAGTCTTTGAAAAGTTAAACTAAATAATTTGGCCACTTTATCCTTCCAAATAATTCACTTCCTGTCACATAGCCACACAGGAAGTGAGGTAAAATCCCTAACATTTTCTTTCCTTGGGGACACACAGGTCAGTCTAAATACTTTCCCCATTATGCACATTGCACTCGAGCATATTGCGGGGTACACCACAATTTATTAGGTAGTTTGGACTGTGGGGTTTATTTACTAAAGGCAAATCTACTTTGCACTACAAGTGCACTTGCTGTATATCTGAGGGGTACATGCAAGCCAAGAAAAAACATCTTTGCTTTTACATGATTGTAACATCCAATCACCAGTACTTTCCCTCAGATTTTCAGCAGCTACACTTTTACTGCAGAGTGGATTTGTCTTTACTAAACCCCAAACTACCCAATGATTTGGGGTGTACACAACAAAGTGCTAGAGTGCAATTTGCTTAATGGGGACACTAGTTAGATTGATCTGTGCGTCCCCAAGAAAAGCCATTGGTAGGGTTTTACCTTCACTTCCTGTTTAGCTGTGTGACAGGAAGTGAAGCCAATGTTAAGAAAAAGGAGACCAAGGCCAAACTACAAAAAAAAAAAAAAAAAAAAAAAAAAAAAAATCTAAAAAAAAAAACACGTAGGGGTTCTAACACTTTGTTTCCCTCAAAATGCCCACAATTAGAATTGTATTGCCTTGAGCCATTTTTAAGCGCAGTGCTCTAAATCAGTGCTTCTCAATTACCCCCAACAGGCCATGTTTGCAGGTTTTCCTTCATCTTGCACATGTGCTTTAAATCACAGTCAATGGTTTTGATTTTTGGACAGCAATTCTCGATAAGATAAATTCACAAAACATGTCCTGTTGGGGGTACTTGAGGACTGAGGCTGAGAACCACTGCAGTAAAAAAAATAAAAATAGGAAAATTGAATACTTACCGCTCTGTATTTTTCATTTCCTGGTGACTTTCAATGGCAGCACACAATACAATCCATGCATATACTACCATGAAGGCACCAGGGTAGACAACTTACACCAGTTTTGTTTTGACATGCCAATCAGCTGTCACATTTGTTGCAAAGAAAACACAAAACAAACATCAAAATTTTGCATCTAATTTTATTGTTCAACAAAACAAAAAGGGAAGGCAAAATAAAAAACATGGTCAATTTGAAACAGTTAGACTCAACATCTTGAGCAATTTTTGGCCAAAAAATGCAGCAGACAATTAAATCAAAGTGAACAAACAACACAAATTAACAACATCAGAATTATTTCAGGGGAACATTTCCCCCACACAAAAAATATACAATCCACAAAATAAACCAAACACCTGTTTTGCAAAGACATAACAAATAAAATACATGTTACAAACTCGATAAGGACACCAACATGTACATTTTGCCCCACACACACTTGCCTCTTCTCAAGGCAAACGACCGAATGCTCTGCAAGCTTTATATAACATAGGTTTGTGTGCTAATGAGGCAATTGAAAACACATACACAGTCCATGAAACACCCAAAATGCAAGTTCTCCCAATGTAGAGACTGAAATTCAAAGTGGGCACACCTGTTAAGATGTCCTTCAATTTCTTACCCATAAAAACACTCTCTGAGTGAGCATGCCCAGAAATATCCAAGCGCTGTTCACACACAAAAAGCACGGCAAAAAAAAACTAACTGGCTGGGCATGTGCAGAACAACACCAATGCAGCTAGCAAAAAATAACTCCCCCCGTCCAAAATTAAGCACATCATCCAGCATGCTACAAAATTAGAGATGGGACAATCACCCCTCCCCCCCCCCCCCCACCAACAAATCCCATTGCAGTCTATGGGAACTGACTTGTTAATTTTGCTAGTCCCCACTTGGCTGGCTTATCTTCTAGGTATTGGCCTTAAAATGGGGGCCCAGGTCCCACCCTAAGGGACATATATCAATGTCACCAATTTGGAAAACACCAAAAACAAAACAAGGAGAAGTGCCTTTAAATATGCCAAATTGCTTAAGGGCCATTTCACACCACATGCAGTGCATTGCATTTTTTATGCATCCAAAATGCATGGAAAGTTGGTTATATGGTTCTAAGTGGCAGTGCTTGTTCCAGTGTGTTCCAGTTCCACCAAAAAAGTAGAACATGCTGCATTTTGCCTGCACTGGACTGTACTGGAACGCATCAAAACGCATCATAAACGCACTGGAACGCACAGGAACACACCTAAATGCACCAAAAACGCACTGGAACACACTTGTCCTTATCTATGGTTAATAAAAAAGAGGGGTGAAAAAAAAGCACTGGACTGCATCAAAAACTTACCAAAAATACACTGGAACGCATGAAAAACGTGCATGCAGAAAAGCACCTGGAACGCATCTGGATTGCGTTTCTATGGTGTGAACTGGCCCTAGTTCACACTATAGAAATGCAGTCTGTGTGCGTTCCAGGTGCTTTTCTGCATGCGCGTTTTTGACACATTCCAGTGCATTTTTGAGGTGTTTTTGATGCAGTCCAGTGTTTTTTTCCCCCTCTTTTAACTTAGGACAAGTGTGTTGCAGTGCGTCTTTGGTGCATTTAGGTGCGTTGCGGTGCATTCCAGTGCATTTTTGGTACGTTCCGTTGCGTTTTTGATGTGTTTTACTGGGGTCCAGTACAGTTTTGTACCTAAAAAATGCAGCATGACCAATTATTTTTTGGCTTTCTGAAATGCACTGGAACGGACTGCAGTGGTGTGAACTATGCCATTGGCATTAATGTGATCAACTTTCTTTGCGTTTTTAAGGCATCAAAAAAACACACTGCACTGCATCCGGTGTGAACTGGCCCTAAATATCATCCCCGGGGGGTGTCTATAGTATGCCTGTAAAGTAGCACATGTTTTCCATGTTTATAACAGTTGGAGAGCAAAATGACATTTCTAAAGTAAAATAATAGTAATTTAAAAGTCCTTGCGGCTGTAATGAATTGCTGGTTCCTGTCAATACAGATAAAAGTCATTGAAAGTCTTTGCTAACCAAAAAAAAAATGCGTGGGGGTCCCCCAAATTCCATAACCAGGCCCTTCAGGTCTGGAATGGATATTAAGGGGAACCCCGCTGCAAAATGTTTAAAAAAATGACGTGGGGTTCCCCCCAAATATCCATACCAGGCCCTTCAGATCTGGCATGGATTTTAAGGGGAACTCCACCCCAAATTTAAAAAAAAAATGGCGTGGAGTCCCCCTAAAAGTCCACACCAGACCCTTATCCGAGCACATAACCTGGCAGGCCGCAGGGGAAGAGTGGGGACGAGAGAGCGGCCCCCCTCCCTCCTGAGCCGTACCAGGCCACATGCCCTCAACATGGGGAGGATGTCCCCATGTTGATGGGGACAAGGGCCTCATCCCCACAACCCTTGCCCGGTGGTTGTGGGGGTCTGCGGGCGGGGGGCTTATCGGAATCTGGAAGACCCCTTTAACAAAGGGGACCCCCAGATCCCGCCCCCCCCCTGTGTGAAATGGTAATGGGGTACAAATGTACCCCTACCATTTCACAAAGAAAGTGTAAAAAATGTAAAAAATGACAAGAGCCGGTTTTTGACAATTCCTTTATTAATGTGTTTTCTTTTCTTCCATCTTCTTCTTCCATCTTCTTCTTCCATCTTCTTCTTTTCTCCATTCGGGTTTTTTCCTCCATCTTCCTCCTCATCTTTATCTTCATCTTCATCTTCCTTCTTCCTTCGGTGTTCTCGTCCGCATCTTGCCCCGGCGTCTTCCCTTCTTCTTTCTTCTCCGGCCGCTCCGTTTGAATTGGAGGTTCCCGCTGTGCGACGCTTCAGTTCTTCAGTTCCCCATCGGGTCCGCTTACACCCGGTGACCCCGCCCCCCTCTGACGCACATGGATTTCACGGGGACCTTCCCCGTGGTGACAGAGGGGGGCGGAGCCACCGGGTGGTTAGCGGACCAAGTGGAGAACTGAAGCGTCGCACAGCGGGAACCTCCAATTCAAACGGAGCGGCCGGAGAAGAAAGAAGAAGGGAAGACGCCGGAGCAAGATGCTGGACGAGAAGACCGAAGGAAGAAGGAAGATGAAGATGAAGATAAAGATAAAGATGAAGAGGAAGATGAAGAGGAAGATGGAGGAAGAAACCCGAATGGAGAAAAGAAGAAGATGGAAGAAGAAGGAAGAAGATGGAAGAAAAGAAAAGACATTAATAAAGGAATTGTCTAAAACCGGCTCTTGTCATTTTTTACATTTTTGACACTTTCTGTGTGGAATAGTAGGGGTACATTTGTACCCCATTACCATTTCACACAGGGGGGGGCAGGATCTGGGGGTCCCCTTTGTTAAAGGGGTCTTACAGATTCCGATAAGCCCCCCGCCCGCAGACCCCCACAACCACCGGGCAAGGGTTGTGGGGATGAGGCCCTTGTCCCCATCAACATGGGGACATCCTCCCCATGTTGAGGGCATGTGGCCTGGTACGGTTCAGGAGGGAGGGGGTGCCGCTCTCGTCCCCCCCTCTTCCCCTGCGGCCGGCCAGGTTACGTGCTCGGATAAGGGTCTGGTGTGGATTTTTGGGGGGACTCCACGCCATTTTTTTATAAAATTTGGGGTGGAGTTCCCCTTAAAATCCATGCCAGATCTGAAGGGCCTGGTTTGGATATTTGGGGGGAACCCGCACGTCATTTTTTTTTTAAATTTGCAGCGGGGTTCCCCTTAATATCCATTCCAGACCTGAAGGGCCTGGTTATGGAATTTGGGGGAACCCCCACGCTTTTTTTTTTTTGGTTAGCAAAGACTTTCTATAACCTTTCTCTATATTGCCGGGAGCCGACAATTCATTACAGCCGCGGCTGCTTTTAAATGGGTTTTTTTTCCTTTAGAAATGTCATTTTGCTGGCGCACTGGCAATTTCAGGGCTGCGCCTGTTCAACTTATGCAAATTGAGTTATGTGACTTGACATTTACTAAGATTTTGCCGGCGCAGTGTCCCGGCGCATTTAAACCATTGAAATTCCCGCGCTGAGCTCAAAAAAACCTCCCGCAGCTCGAATCGTACTTCCCGGCGCAGCGGGCTGGTTTTGAAAAAGTTACTTTATCACTCAATTTTGGGCATATTAGTTATTTGGGCAGGTGTCCCTACACTTCCTCACATCACCCCATGTCACCCCCAATATTTTCTCACTTCCAGCTTCTTTATATTTCGATTTTAACATGCCCTGCGCCAGGTCCATAGTAGCGCACTGAGCGCCTCTTCCCGGGCGCAGAGAACACTATAGTAAATGGGAAATAGGGCTGCGCTACGGCGCTATTTTTTTGTAAATACCAAAACAGCCATTGCGCGCGCAGATGCGCCAATACTCATGGCGCAAACGTTTGGTAAATCAGCCCCAATGTGTATGTTTACACCGTGTATTGCACCAAAGGCATGCATGTCATGTAGCGTGGGCGGAAACCCACGCAGACTGCATACGCATACCGTGTAGGTATTATAGTGTGTGTGCTAAACATTTTGCACAAGCCCATGTGTGCATAGCACTGAAGGCGCGCACACCGTTGGCGCGTGGGAGGAACCGAAGTACCCCACGCATACTCAGAGAATGCAATACCTACAACTACTGTGAATGTATTTAGTGTAGTGTATAAACATAATGTGTATGTTTACACCGTGTATTGCACCAAAGGCATGCATGTCATGTAGCGTGGGCAGAAACCCACGCAGACTGCACAGACATACCGGGTAGGTATGTTAGTATGTGGATATCCAATCGCACAAATTTAGACTGTGCATAGCGCCGAAGCGCCCATACCAATGGAGTGTGGGAGGGAACCGGAGTACACGGAGGAAAACCACACTGACTGCCTACACATTATAGCATGCGTGATAAGCATTGAACATGTTTAACTGTGCAGAAGACCAAAGGCGCACATACCGTCAGCGCGTGGGAGGAAACCGGAACACCCGGAAGAACTCCACGCAGACAGCACACAGATACTGTGTAGGAATGATAGCATGTGAATCAACATATTGCACATGTTTATGCTGTGCATTTCCATTGGAGCGTGGGGGGAAACCGGAGTACCCGGAGGCACCCCACGCAAACAGTATACCCATACTGTAAACATGTATAGTATGTGCAATAAACATATTGAACATGTCTATACTGTGCAGAGAGCCGAAGCGCACATACCATGAGAGCGCGGGAGGACACCGGAGCCCCCGGCGGAAACCCGCGCCAACCCAGAGAGTATAATACATACATATACTGTGAATGTATCTGGAGTCGTGCATAAACATATTTTGTACGTTTATATCATGTATGGCACTGAAACACAGCATTGGAACGTGGGGGGACAGCCACGCAGACACAGAGACCAATAACACATACATACACTGTGAATGTATGCAGTGTAGAGGTATAGGATGAGTTTAAATTATGGCGCAGAGGCGCATAATCTTCTCTGTATCATTCCAACCTGCTTGACTGTGCTGCCGAAGTAGCATGCAGGTAACAGGTGACCTCTGATCCTCAGACTGTGTCTGTCAGAGCTCAAAGCGTTGCCCAGGAAAAGGCGGGAAATGTTGTCTCAGGATATCACACAGAAGGCTCATAGGGACTAGAGACATAAATGAATAAAGTCCTCCCCCCACCATGTGTGTACCACTGTATCATCCATGCTGCTCTTGAGGCAGCGTGAGGAAAACAGTGAGGAAGCTGTGTAAAAGAAAAGCTTGTCACAGCAATTCCAGCTTGAGAGTGTTTCTCACATCATCAATGAGATCACTTACAAGCGCCCTGTCATTCACTGACACAGAACTGGAGTCTTCCTCACAAGGGAATGTCCTGTTCATAAACATTAAATATTCAGAGGTAGGGTCCTGAGCATAGTAGCTAGGCCCATATCTGACTCAGAGCACTCCTTCACTAAAGATTTTTGTGGGGGGAGGGGGCTTATAGCTCTTTTTGCTCGCACACCGCTTCCATTCTGACAAGGAATGATTCCAGGACTGCTGACAACTGGTCCATAAGGACCGCAGGTGCAGGAAACATATGAACTGTGCAGCACTGCCAGTTGCCCCAGGCAAGTGTGGAGAGCAGGTGTATCAGACTCCATAACGCCACCCTCTGAGACCTTATACACTATACAGTGAATATACAGTCCACCCACTGGCTACGCTGAGGCTGAGGAGGGGATACCCAGAGGACCCACCAACCCTTAAGGACCGCTCAGTCTGTGAGGAGATTGTGAGGGGATTCGCGCCGCCGCTAGAACCGAAAATAAAAGCTTGAATTTCGCGCTCGGCGGCCATCTTGGCGTTCAGTGGCGCAGTTATAGCTGCGGCCGGCGGCCATTTTCTTGTGGCCGCCAGCTGCAGCTATAACTGCGCCATTGAACGCCAAGATGGCCTCCGAGCGCGAAAGTCAAAGCTCTAATGCGCGCCAATGGCGCACGCAATAACCACCTCAAATAGCGCTAATGCGCACGCTAACGGCGCACGCAATAATCACCTCACACACCAGAAAAAACTGCAGATATGAGCGCCCAGCCAGGCCAGAGTGACCCCCAAGCACCCCACAGCACAGCACCAGTACAGGGTGCAGAGAGCAGCATAACAGGGGGGAGACAGGGAGAACCCCCCATATAAAGAAACACAGCCAGTATGTACTCACCTGCAGCAGGAGAGACTACTTACTCTTCCCTGGAGGGACCCACTGGCTTGTCTCAGACAGACCTATCACAGAGTCGTACTGCGTAGCTGTCGGCCCGGTCCACTGTGAAAGAATCAGTCAGGTACTGTTCAGTCTTGAGAGGACCGGGGGAGCATGAAAGCAACCCGGTCACCCCTGGAGCCACGGGGTATGTCGTGAACTGAGTCTCACGCACACGAGGCGAGGATCAGCGCGCTCGATGGTCGGACAGGGAAGACTACGAGGATACTAGTGTACCCAACCTGTTGCCCAGCTGACAGTTGATTGAAGGTCTCAAAAATAAAATAACAAAATTCCCAAAGGAATAAAATTTAAAAGTAAAATCTTCCAGGAGACTGGCTCCTGAGAGAGCCACGTCTTCTCCTTCTGCTAGGCAGAAAAAAACTGAGGTCTGCTGACTGCAGGTGGGAGGGTAATGTCCGGAGGGACCGCCCCCCTGGGCGGGGCTGTTCAGCTCTGGTTTGTTCTAGAATGTTTCTAACATCTAACATTCTGCCTAGATCTTCTCCTGCGAGAAGGGACATACCCACACGTTTAGAGTATCCAGCTGTGTCAGTCCATGGACGATAAGAGAAAAATGTATGTTTGGGGGTGCTAAGTAATTTTCTAGCAAAAAAAAACAGTTTTTAACTTGTAAACAACAAATCTCAGAAAGAGGCTCGGTCCTTAAGTGGTAAAAACTTCTGTTTTGCCGCGTTTACATGGCGCTTTTAAAAAAAAAAAAAAAAAATGTAAATAGTCAAAAATGTATCTCCATTAAGAAAGCCCGTAAACGAAACGTGGCTAAATGCGAGGTACTGCGTTTACAAGCTCTTACAGGCATTTGCCGTTTTAAATGCCTCTGAACATCCGCCCTGAACTCATTTTTTTGCTTTCCAAAAAATGCCACTAAACTCAGAAATGACTATAAACGACCCTGTGTACATGTACTGATAAGATAACAGAGGAGCGTTCAGGGACAGCTGAAAAAACGCCCAACTGCTCCTAAACAGCCGTTTACCAGCAGCAGTGTACATGAAGCCTCCACTTTCCATTCTTGGCTAACAGGACTAAAACACAATGGTGTTGATTTACTAAAACTAGAGTGCAAAATCTGGTGCAGCTCTGCATAGAAACCAATCAGCTTCCATGCTATTTGTCAACGCTTAACCACGCTTGACCACCTGCCGTAGTTTTACACCGCTACTTTGAAGAGGAATACCGTTGTTATGGTAGCAGCTAGCTACCATAACCCCGGTATCCGCTTCAAGATAAAAGTGGTCTCTGCAGCGGATTCGCCGAGAAAATAGGATTTTTGTACTCACCGTAAAATCCATTTCTCTGACGTCCATGGACTGACACAGCTGGATACTGTAAACGTGTGGGTATATGTCCCTGCTCGCAGGAGAAGATCTAAGCAGAATGTTAGAAACATTCTAGAACAAACCAGAGCTGAACAGCCCCGCCCAGGGGGGCGGTCCCTCCGGACATTACCCTCCCACCTGCAGTCAGCAGACCTCAGTTCGTAACAAAGCAGTACAAACCTTAAAAGGAAGGGTGGGTGCTGTGTCAGTCCATGGACGTCAGAGAAATGGATTTTACGGTGAGTACAAAAATCCTATTTTCTCTTATCGTCCATTGACTGACACAGCTGGATACTGTAAACGTGTGGGACGTCCCAAAGCTGTATCAGAAGGGTGGGAGCAGTAGTAAAGGAACAACCAAAACTTCACTCCAAACAAGCAGAGCTCCTCAACGGAGGAGTTGCAACATTAAACAGCGGCCTGCAATGCTTTGCGGCCGAAGGGAGCGTCCGAAGATGCAGCCACATCAACCTTATAAAATCTTGAAAAGGTATGAACAGACGACCAGGTCGTTGCCTTGCACACTTGTGCAACCGACGCTTGATGTCGGAAGGACCAGGAAGCACCAATTGCCTTGGTGGAATGCGCCGCAACCGGAAATGGAGGCGCCCGCCCCTTAAGGGCATAGGCCTGTATGACGGTCTGCCTGATCCACCTAGAGACGGTGGCAGACGACACCGCTCGGCCCTGTTTTGGACCAGATACAGACTTCCGAATGGAAACAGTAGCAGACAGGTACACTCGTAAGGCTTGTACCCATCTTTTTTTTTCTTTTAAATTTTTTATTTATCATAAGAACAAGGCCCACAAGGACCAACAGGTTACATAGTGGCATACTATACAGTACAAACATTGATCAATCAACACATATCAGATATTAGAACAGACTAGTATCTCTGAACATTCCTTTATAGGTGTGGAATAATGAATCAGGGGCGTCTTAGGAGCTTCCGTTCAAAAGGGGGAGGTCTCAATTAGCTTCCCCTTGAGTGTAATCTGAACTGTCTGCTACTGTAAAAACTGTATGAATGATTGCAGTCCCGTGAGTCTCGCCTCCCGTTTTTATTTATTAGTATGGTTAGGGGTCTATTTCAGAGCCTCTCAAGGCCTGGCCCTCTGCAGAGTATATGAATCTAGTCCATAACTGCCAGGTTTTGGTGAATGTCTCCTGTCTTTTTTGCGCTGTGAGGATAAGGTCCTCCATTTTCCTAATTTCCTCCACTTTTTGGAGCCATAAGTCGATGGTCGGCGGGAAGGCAGATTTCTAGCGGAGCGGGATGCAGACTTTGGCAGCATCCAGTAGGTGGCGAATCACTGATTTTTTTATATTTCCTGTCAGGGATGTCATTTGCATGTAGGAGAAAAAATGCTGGATCGTCCGGAATGGGCCGTTCCGTGAGGTTTTGTATCGTCTCGTGTATCACTTTCCAGAAGCGTTGTAACTTGGGGCATGACCAAAAGATATGCAGCAAGCTCCCTTTCTCGGTTTGACAGCGCCAGCACATGTCTGACGTTGCTGGAAAAATCTTATGTAATACTACCGGGGTCTTATACCACCTTGATATGATTTTATAATTGGTTTCCTGGATCTTGGCGCAGATAGAGGATTTATGTGCGTATTTAAGGATACGGAGTCTTTTGGTGGGGCTAAACTGGGTCCCCAATTCTTCCTCCCATTTGAGTAAGCCCGGGGGTACAAAGTCATCCGGGGGGGTATTTATGAGGGTATAAGTCAGTGAAAGAGTGTGTGGCAGTTCGCCCGTGTCAGTACAAAGTCCCTCTAATGTTGTGAGCGCCTGATCATTGTCTGTAGGTGGTGGAATGGTGCTGAGGAAATGGCTTAACTGGAGTGCTCTCATAAAGTCTAGGTGAAAAGGGCCTGTAGGTTCGGACAATTCTGCAATTGATTTCCATCTTCCTCTGAAACTAAAATGGGAAGCTTGATGTATGCCTGACTCTGCCAGGGACCGGAAGGGTCCATCCCCAATACCTGGTGTAAATAAGGGGTTGCCCAGTATTGGATATAGGGGAGAGTTTTGGGAGGAAAGATATGCCTGGGATATGAGGCGAGCACATACTCGTGACGTGTTTCCAATCAGTGGGTGTTGCTTGACCTCTGGTGGTAGTCTCATGTAACATCATGGGGTACCTCGGAGGGGAACTATACTTTGTGCCTGTTCCACCTGGGCCCACAGCTGGTGCCAGCACCAATCTAGCAGTCTCCCTAGGTGAACCGCCTGGTAGTAAGCGTGTATATTCGGCAGTGCTAGTCCACCGTGTTGTTTGGAGCGAACAAGCAATTTGTTTGCCAGTCTAGGTCTCTTTTTGGCCCAAACTAATTCCGTGAACAGTGATTGTATTTGCTTAAAATATGTGGTTGGTATGTGTATGGGCAGGGCCTGCATTAAGTAGAGGAATTTCGGGAGAATAGACATTTTCAGAATGTTACAGCGACCTAGCCAAGAATGTAGGCCGGATTGCCATTGCTGCAGTAGCGTCTTTATCTTTTTTAAAAGGGGTGGAAAATTGAGGTCGTAAATTTTCGAGAATATGTGGGGGATGTATGTACCTAAATATTTCAGGGCCGAGTTCGTCCATTTCAATTTAAAGTTGGACTGTAGATGCGGGAGTTGAGGTGACGGTATATTCACACCCATCGCCTCTGATTTCGCAAAATTGATTTTAAGGTTTGAGAGTGTGCCATATGTTGTAAACTCTCGTAGTAGGTTCGGGAGAGAGATCAGTGGATTCGAGAGGGTGAACATCAAATCATCGGCGTAAGCCGACACTTTGTATTGGTTATGATTAACTACAATCCCTGTGATGTCCGGGTTTTGCCTTATGTGGGCTAAGAAGGGTTCCAGGGATAGTGCAAATAGGATGGGTGAGAGTGGGCAACCCTGTCGCGTCCCATTAGTGATCGGAAAGGGGTCTGATAGTATCCCGTTGACTCTTACCCTTGCTGCTGGTGATCAAAGGCTTTCTCAGTAGGCTTGTGCAATTCGTTTCGTAACGAATCAAAATTCGTCCGAATTTAGCAACTTTCGGACATTCGGAAGCATTCGAATTTCCGAACAGAGCAATTACGAATAAAACCGAATCCGAAATAAATTATACCGCAAAATAGCGAATGCCCGAAGGTCTTCGGCATAATTCGTTATGAAAAAAGTTACGAATGTACGAATCCATTCGAAGCACAATAACACTCACTCTGCTCTCTGCTTCTCCCTCACCATGCTGAACTCCCTCTCAAAATGGTGTACAGGGGCGGAGGCTATAGCCGCATGAAAAAACGAAAGTAAAATACGAGATTTCAAATCCATTCGAAGCACAATAACACTCACTCTGCTCTGCTCTCTGCTTCTCCCTCACCGTGCTGAACCCTCTCAAAATGGTGTACAGGGGCGGAGCCTATAGCCGCATGTAAAAAACGAAAGTAAAATACGAGATTTCGAATCGTTACAAATAACCGCTATGTATTTAGAAAAGTACAAATCCATTCGAAGCACATTAGGCATAATAGGCAGCGTCGTTGTGAGAGAGACACGGAAAATTACGAATCAACGAACCCAAAAAAAGTTACGAAAGTAGGAGTTGTGTCCAGAATCAACGAAAAACAACGTACTCTACCGAAAGTACGAATTATAAAGCAACAAAAAATTCAACGAAAAATGTCGCTTGCAAAAATACGAATGAGTCCGAACACGAAAAATCCCGTCTAGCAAAATTACGAATGATTACGAATCAACAGGACCGGAAAGAAACGAACCGAAACGGAACGAATTTTTCCGTTGTGCACAAGTCTATTTCTCAGCGTCTGTGCTGAGAAAGACACTTGGCGTTTTGGTTATGGTTGTTTGGTGTAGTAGGTTCAACACTTTAGTGGTGTTGTCCCTCGCTTCCCTAGATGAAACGAAGCCTACTTGGTCCAGATGGATAATTTGGGGTATATGTGACTGCAGTCTTGTGGCCAATATCTTTGTGAACAGCTTCAGGTCCGTGTTCAGCAGGGATATAGGGCGGTAGCTCCCACATTGGGCCGGGTCTTTACCCTCCTTGGGGATCACCGCTATTTGGGCTTGTAACGTAGTGTGATGTAGATGGTCTCCCTTACCAAGGGCGTTCAGGAGTGTGACTAAGTGGTTACCCAGTGATGGGAGGAATGTTTTGTAATACTGGACCGTGAGACCATCAGGTCCCGGGGCCTTACCTTGTTTAGTGCTACCTATCGCCCTTTGTATCTCAACCAGGGTTATGGGGGCCTCTAACAGTTTGCAGGTGTCTGTCGGCAGAGAGGGCATATTGGAATTGGCTATATATTCCCTTATCTGGTCCGCAGTTGGTTGTGTTGTGTTAAGGTTGTACAGGGTTTCATAATAAGACTTAAATTCATGTTCTATTTGTTTGGGTAATGTTTTTTTCAGTCCCGTTGGTGTGTGTATATGCGGTATATAAGATGCTGCTGTCTGGGCTCTCAGAGTTTGCTCAATAATCTGCCGCATTTATTCCCTGACTCGTAAGCCTTTTTACGGGTGATCTATAAAGCCGCCTTGGGTTTGAACTGAAGTAGGTCTGTCAGCTGAGTGCGGACTGTGTCGAGTTCGTTCCCCACTAATCTGGTCGGTGCCTGTTTGTGTTCACTTTCTAGTTTCTGGAGTTTGTCCAGTAGCAGTGATATCTGGGCAGATCTCAGTTTTTTGATCCTCGCACCGTGCTTTATCAGCACTCCGCGGATCACAGCTTTGTGTGCTTCCCATACAAGCCCCACGTCACAGTCAGCTGTAATGTTGGTATGGAAATATTGGGTAAGTTCTTTTGTGTCGTCTGCTAGTGTGTCTGGGTCTTGGAGGAGACTCTCATTAAGTCGCCATGTCTGTCTCTGTTTTGCGTTATAGTCAGTCAGAGCATATTGCATTGTAACCGGAGCATGGTCTGACCAGGTGATGGACCCTATGGACGTGTCTTTCACTGCTTGTAGTTGATTGTGTGGGATCAGGAAGTGGTCTATACGTGAGTAAACCTGATGCGTGCGGGAAGAAAAAGTGTAATCCCACTCGCCGGGGTGTAGCAGACGCCAAGCATCTACTAGTCTTGTGGTGTGGAGAGCCGTGTGGATAGCTTTACATGTCCTCCTAGAGCAAGAGGATGTTCCTGTAGATGTGTCCTCTGAAGGGATCAGAGGGATGTTTAAGTCTCCCCCTACAATTTTTGGGCCTCCGAGAAGTTCTGAAGTATTCCTAGGTGCTTTCTAATGAAGGAGTCTTGTTGGCTGTTCGGGGCATAAAGGTTCGCAATAGTCACCTTCACCCCCCCCCGATCAGCCCTTTCAGAAATAAAAATCTCCCCGCCGGGTCTGTCCTCTTGTCCACCAGAGTCCATGGGACTCTTGCTGCGATCTGAATGGACACCCCTCGGGATTTAGCTTCCGAGTGGGTGGAGTGATACACTATTGGGTAAAACCTGTTCTTTAAAATCTGAAACCTATTTTCCCTAAAGTGCGTCTCTTGGAGTAGCACAATATCAGCCTTCATCCGTTTCATATCATGTAATAGCATCCTCCTCTTTTCTGGGACGTTAAGTCCCTTGGCGTTTAATGTAACGATTTGTATCGCATCCATGACCGTGTGAGGTTAGGGGGGATGGTGTAGAGAGGTAGGGAATGGGGGGATGAGGGTAATAAGGGGGGGAGCAGAAGTCAGAAAAGTGCGAATAGGAGAGAAAGGAGAATGAGAATGGACTCTCTAGGTAGTCCTAAGTGTCTTTTGAACAGGTATGTTCTCAGTGAGCACTGACCAGCATTGTCTCACCCTAAGATGTCAGCGAAATTGCTGTATAGACGTCCACCAGACCTAGCTGGGGAGACGTTTACCTAAGTGGGGGTGCATCTAGCGAGGAACCTCGGGGGGAGCTCCCTCCCTCCCCAGGCCCCCAGACCTTTTGTTGTAGTCTGAAATGTGAGGTTATAGGGAGTATGAGTGTGAGCAACGGTGTCATACATGTTCAGGGGAAGTTTCTAAAGTGCAAAATAAATCAATAATCCTATACAGTACCCGTAATATTTATAGTCACTAGACCATATGATTTGACTATTCAGGATATCAACATAACAATAACAAGCCGGCTAGCCATTTTATAACTGAACAGTGCCAAAAAAGTAAAAAAAAAAAACACGTAGAAACCCCAGGATTACAGGGGTGGCCCTCTCTCCCCTCCTCCAAGACCAGAATTAACAGGGTATCCCCAGCAACCGGTGTGACCCAGTGATCTAGGCATGGGTGCCAGGCTATCAGGAGAGAGGAGAGGTCACCGCATTGCATCGCATCCCCCCCTCCCCCCGTCAGCAGAAATACTGGGCTTGCAGCCCGTGCCCCCTACCATCGCTAAACAGATAAGGTCCACAGGATCGGGTACACATTTCTATGTAAGTAAGAGGCTAGACCCTGCTCCCTCCATGGCTAAAATTGAGGTGCGTCCCCACCCCCTGTCCTCCATACATTGCGAAGCAGCCACTCACATGGCTGTCCTCCATGGGAATTCCGGACCGACCTCCGTTTTCCATAGTGCAAAGTCTGCCTTGTTTGCGTGGGTCGGGTGAGATGCTTGGCCGGGAAGCTGTGATGGGGGGCAGGGTTAGACGGTGTTGGGTTCGGCGCCTCTCTCTCGAGCAACGATGATCATGAGGGGGGTTATGGGGAGAGGGGTCATCACCACTAGTTTCCACCTGGGTAAGGGACAGGTTAAATCCAGGGTGGGCCGCGCACTACAGCACAGAGCATGGGGTCATCCAGGTGTGTCTGCTCTTCCGGGTGACTGTCTATGTTGGAAGCATAGGTTGGTCGAATGGGTGACATTGTCTCAGTCATCCATAGTCTCCAGGGGGGAAGTGGGGCGGGTATCAGAACATGGGGGTTAACTATCAGGGGATAACTTATCCAGCCGGAACAAAGCAAAACTGAGTGTGAGTGGGGGTAGTAGGGTTAGCGGTGCGGTTAGGACTCACGTGTACCATCGATCGGTGAAGGTCGGTATCTTCCCCTCGGCCTCTGTGCACGAGTAGGCAGGGGCGGATCCAGAGTCTTTTCTCGGGAGGGGCACTGCCAAAAAATATGTTTTTTTTGTGGGAAATTTATCGGGGAAATGGCTGGTGTCGGTGCTTCAATCATCCCGGCACCATGGTTGTTATGGTGTCAGGATGATTGAAGCGCATTATTTCTATTATTACATTGTAATATAAAAATAAATAGTTCAATGCAGAATCAGTGGGAGCCCCGAGTGTGTCACTTGCCACCGTCGCCTGCAATAAGTGGGAGCCCTGAGCGTGTCACTTGACACACGTTGCGGATTGTCACTTGCCACGTCACCTGCCACATCTTGTGGATTGTCACTTGCCACACCTTGTGGATTGTCACTTGCACATCACCTGCCACACCTTGCGGATTGTCACTAGCCACACCTTGCGGATTGTCACTTGCCACGTCACCTGCCACACCTTGCTGATTGTCACTTGCCTGCCACCAGATGCAGATTGTCATTTGCCACGTCACCTGACACAATTTGCGGATTGTCACTTGCCAAGTCGCCTGCCACACCTTGCGGATTGTCACTAACTTGCCTGCTAAGGTGTAGTTTTGGTTGTCTCTTGCTGTGTCCCAGACTCCGAGAGTCAGGCAGCAGAGAGATAATGTAATCTCTCTGCTGCCTGCACAGTGAGGGCGGAAGTCACTGCAGGAATGCAGGGCAGGCATGGGCGGTGAGAGATGATCTCATCTCTCTGCTCCCCCGCTCCCGGCTAGCTGATTGGCCAGCTGCCACACTGAGCCTGCTCTCTCACTCTCACCTGCGCTGCCAACACACTGACCAGCACGGTCTGCCCACGAACCGCGCCGCCCGCCCACAAACCGCGCCGCAAGCGGAGCCGCCCACTTTCTTACCCGTCTGTGGAGCCGCACGCTATCGCACCTGCCCGCAGAGCGGCCCGACGTGACTCACTGACGTCACTCATTGCTAGACGCCAAGCGGTCAAGGCGTTAGCAACGAGTGCAGGGAAGAGGCTCCACCCACCTCCTCCTCCGCTCCTGGTATCGTGTCAGTGCGCCGCGTAACTA
Source organism: Rana muscosa (assembly GCA_029206835.1). NCBI lineage: Eukaryota > Metazoa > Chordata > Amphibia > Anura > Ranidae > Rana > Rana muscosa. Next base: position 31,190,650 of record CM055121.1, on the reverse strand, counting down.
CATTAGATGAGTCTCTCTCTCGGCTCCGCTGATCGGCTGATGTGAGAAACTGAGAGAGAGACTCAGAGAGGCAGCGGCAGCCGCAGAACAAGTACTGTATATACTCGAGTATAAGCCGACCTGAATATAAGCCGAGGCACCTAATTTTACCCCAAAAAACTGGGAAAACGTATTGACTTGAGTATAAGCCTAGGGTGTCCATCTGCATGCCTCTTTGTGCCTCACTTTGCCTCACTATACCCATGCCTCACTATGCCCATGCTTCACTGTGCCCATGACTAGACTGATGTTTAACATGGGAGTCTATGGAAGGAGTGTCCTGCTTTGAAAAATCGGTTCTCCCCGGCCGTAGGTCTCCCAGACACCAAACTTTGCACACTTGTAGATGAGACATGTGGCTACATGTGTGCCAAGTTTGGGGTCCAGTGGACCTACGACCGGCCGGTACCGGGTCCAAAAAATCACTGTAGAAATGACCATTTAACATTGGAGTGCCCGGTTTAAAAAACCAGTGCTCCCGGGCCGTAGGTCCCCCAGACACCAAACTTTGCACACTTGTAGAGGAGACATGGGGCTACATGTGTGCCAAGTTTGGGGTCCAGTGGACCTACGACCGGCCAGTACCGGGTCCAAAAAAATCACTGTAGAAATGACCATTTAACATTGGAGTGCCCGGTTTAAAAAACCAGTGCTCCCGGGCCGTAGGTCCCCCAGACACCAAACTTTGCACACTTGTAGAGGAGACATGGGGCTACATGTGTGCCACGTTTGGGGTCCAGGGGACCTACGGACAGCCGGTACCGGGTCCCCAAATCCGGGAGATCAGACGCATAAAAAAAAAAAAACAGAGCAAGCAAGTGAGTGTGACAGATGGTCTCGGGGGGGGGGGGCAATTGCCCTGTTCCCACCCCCCTGGATCCGCCCCTGGAAAGGCCCGTACGGCCGGATGGTGTCGGTAGTTTCGCCCGCCAATTCGGTATGGGGATCGGTTCTGTTCCCAAGAAGGAGAAGAAAGCTGGAAGGTCCTCCGGTGTGCGCATAGTAAAAGAGGTACGGTCATTGCGGAAAATCACCGCCAAGGGGTATCCCCATCTGTATGTGCAGCCCTGTCTCCTGGCAACTTCAAGAGCCGATTTCAAGATAGCGCGGCGTTGCAGCGTGGCTCTGGACAGGTCTGGACGTATTTGAATTGGCGCTCCGTCAAATTCGATCACCCCATGATCCCAGGCCTTGCGAAGTGGGACTTCCTTTAGTGTATAGCGGTGCAGGCGACAGAGGACGTCCCGAGGCCGGTCTGGGTCCGCAGATTTGGGGCCTATAGTGCGGTGCACTCGATCAAATTCCAGAGTAGGTGGTGGATTTTCCAGGAGGGTGTGGAATATGAGCGTGTTGGTCGCAGCCAGATTTTCTGAGCCTGTGGCCTCTGGGATCCCCCGCAGCCGCAGATTGTTGCGGCGACCGCGGTCCTCCATTTCTTCTAAATGGAGCTGCATCTCCTGGGCCGCCCTCGAGTGCATGTCTTGGGCTTGCTCCAGTGTTTATACTCTGGAGGTCAGCGAGGACAAGAGGGTCTCCCCGGATGCAACACGGTCCTCTATAACGTGTATTTCGGCCCTCACCTCCTGTAGTTCCCTGCTATGCGCTTCTTCAATCCTCAGAATCAGGCCTTCTATGTCCGCCCTCATTGGCAGGGCCTCTATGTCTGCGCGTGTGGGGAGGGCCCGCAGCATATTGCGGAGATCTTCGTCCAGGCTGCCCTGGCTCTGGGCAGAGCTGGCCATGTCTGATCTGAGTATAGCTGGGGTTGCTGTGAGATACTCCGGGTCTGACGTGTTGGTGTGCAGGGAAGCGCCGGTCATTTCCGTGCGGGCTGCACGCGACGCGGTCACAATGGCGCCTGGGGAAAGCCTCTGGTTCCCTCGGAATAATTGTGTGATACCGGGTTGGGAGGTGGGATGGCGGGACCCGCGGGTTGCCGATCGTGTCCTTCACCTGTTAATGTTGCTCATGCTGTGCTCACAAGGTGGTATTGATGGTTTTTGGTCTGTATAGGCTGGCTCAGGCCGGCAGATCCTCCAGGACACGTCTCTACTCGGCCATCGCTAAGCCACGCCCCCCGCTTGTACCCATCTTAATGTATGAAGCGCAAACTATCAGGGATGCGATGGGTGAGGACACAAGGACGGAAGAACAATGTCCTTCTTAAGGTGAAAAGCCGAGACCATCCTTAGAAAAGAAGGACGGTCGTGGGCGCAACACCGCCATATGCTTATGGAATACCAAGTAAGGCGACTTGCAGGACAAGGCCGCCAACTCAGACACCCGTCTAACCGAAACAATGGCCACTAAGAAGGCCACCTTCCGGGACAAGGTCAAGAGAGGAATCTCTCTGATATTCTCAAAAGGGATGTTCTTGGAGAACCGAGATGCATCAAATTCAGATCCCAAGTAGGGAGAGGAGGCTTGACAGGGGGGATCACATGGCGAACCCCCTGCACAAAAGGTGCTAATCAAGGAATGGCCCGGTAGCGGTCGTTGAAAAAGACAGCCCGGGCCGAAATCCGACCCTCAAAAAGGTATGCAAGGCCAGCTTTTGGGTCACACCACGCTGTAAGAACAGCAAAATCCTGGGAACGGAATACATCCGAGGACGCCACTCAAGTTCCTCGCACATAGCGATGTAAGCCTTCCAGGTACGGTCAGATATCTTTCTGGAGGAAGATTCCTGTGTCAACAACATAGAAGAGATGACCGAATACGAGAGAACTCGGTCCTTCAGCACCTGGCTTTAAACAGCCATGCCATTAAAGCCAAAGACTGTAATACATGATGAAGTATGGGATCATGAGACAGAAGGTCCACCCCAATAGGCAGTCGCCAGGAACGTCTGCGACTAGCCGAAGTAGATCGGCGAACCAATGTCGCCGTTCCGGAGCAATGAGGATCACTGGAATGGCCTCAGCCCCGACTCTGCGAAGCCGGCGAGGCAACAACAGTAGCGGAGGGTAAGCATATATCAGGCGATACTGCCCCCATGGCTTCCAACGCGTCTGACGTGTCCGCCCAGGAGTCCCTGGACCTGACCACGATCTTGCCACCTTGCGAGTGAGTCAAGAGGCCATAAAGTCCACTTCCAGTGCCCCACCTCCGGTAAAGGAGGTGGAAACACCTCCGGATGCAAGGACCCTTCCCCTGCAATGCACACGGCCGACAGGACCGTCTTGCAGCGGGATGTATGAAAATCCCAAAGAGACTCCGCAATGTATCGGAAAAGGGAGGCCCCAGTGTACAGGGTGCCTCATCTGTTGGCCAATAAAGGCAACTTGACGGAACTTCCCTAGAAACTCGGTCAGAGGACTAGTATCTCAGCCTCCACAGGTGGCGCAAACCCACCCCGGGCACACAGACCCTAAAGGCTAAAGCAGTTGCAGTGCACCTGCTAGACGACTGATGGATGAAGCAGAGGCTTTTGCCCAGTCATTGAGCTACAAAAAACGCCAGAGACGCATCGACTAACGGGCGTAACGCTAACCTCAGCCTGGCGAACACAGTCCAAGCCAGCGCTTCTGATCACCACTGAAAGCAGGTGGAAAGTGATACCCCTGAAACCAGGGATCCTGTGACAATGCTCCATCCAGCAGCTACCCATGGATAAGTGCTGATTGTACAAACACATAGTTTATACTATGTATTGCGTCAAACGCGCAAATAGAGTGTGGGAGGAAACCCACCCAGCCACAAAGAGCATAATACCACCACATACGGCGTATGTAGTTTAGTATGTGTGGATAAACCTATTAAACACATATACAGGTCCTTCTCAAAAAATTAGCATATTGTGATAAAGTTCATTATTTTCTGTAATGTACTGATAAACATTAGACTTTCATATATTTTAGATTCATTACACACAACTGAAGTAGTTCAAGCCTTTTCTTGTTTTAATATTGATGATTTTGGCATACAGCTCATGAAAACCCCAAAATCCTATCTCAAAAAATTTGCATATTTCATCCGACCAATAAAAGAAAAGTGTTTTTAATACAAAAAAAGTCAACCTTCAAATAATTATGTTCAGTTATGCACTCAATACTTGGTCGGGAATCCTTTTGCAGAAATGACTGCTTCAATGCGGCGTGGCATGGAGGCAACCAGCCTGTGGCACTGCTGAGGTGTTATGGAGGCCCAGGATGCTTCGATAGCGGCCTTAAGCTCATCCAGAGTGTTGGGTCTTGCGTCTCTCAACTTTCTCTTCCCAATATCCCACAGATTCTCTATGGGGTTCAGGTCAGGAGAGTTGGCAGGCCAATTGAGCACAGTAATACCATGGTCAGTAAACCATTTACCAGTGGTTTTGGCACTGTGAGCAGGTGCCAGGTCATGCTGAAAAATGAAATCTTCATCTCCATAAAGCTTTTCAGCAGATGGAAGCATGAAGTGCTCCAAAATCTCCTGATAGCTAGCTGCATTGACCCTGCCCTTGATAAAACACAGTGGACCAACACCAGCAGCTGACATGGCACCCCAGACCATCACTGACTGTGGGTACTTGACACTGGACTTCAGGCATTTTGGCATTTCCCTCTCCCCAGTAGGGATGAGCTCGGTGTTCGAGTCGAACATACGTTCGACTCGAACATCGGCTGTTCGATCGTTCGACGAAGATCGAACGATTTGGGCCGTTCGCGCCTAATTCGAGTGACGCGAACGGCCCACAATGCACTACGCCATCGCAGTGTCATCCAGGCGCTGTGATTGGCCAAGCATGCACTGTGACCCCACATGCTTGGCCAATCACAGCGCCGGCAGCGAGGAGAGCAATGATTGGCCACAGGCAGGATGCCTGTGGCCAATTATTGCTGAGGGTGTTTAGTACACGCCCCACACTATAAAAGGCCGCCAGCACGGCGGCCTAGTGTAGTGTGTTCCGGAGCAGGGAAAGAGAAGCATAGGCAGGGACAGTGACATTTTTTTTTCTTGCTTAACCTGGATTCCTTTAGTTTAGGGAAAGAGAAGGATAGGTAGGGAGAGTGTCAGTGTGTTTTACTGTGCTAATCTTTGTTTGTAGGGACAGGGAAGGACAGTGAGGGAAATTCTCCTTGTGCTATAGTGTGCTAAAGCATTGATCATCAACCATCTTTAAAAAAACATTTTTTATAGGGACAGAAAACTATAGGTAGGGAGAGTGTCAGTGTGTTTTACTGTGCTAATCCTTGTTTGTAGGGACAGGGAAGGACAGTGAGGGAAATTCTCCTTGTGCTATACTGTGCTAAAGCACTGATCATCAACCATCTTTAAAAAAACATTTTTTATAGGGACAGAAAACTATAGGTAGGGAGAGTGTCAGTGTGTTTTACTGTGCTAATCCTTGTTTGTAGGGACAGGGAAGGACAGTGAGGGAAATTCTCCTTGTGCTATAGTGTGCTAAAGCATTGATCATCAACCATCTTTAAAAAAAAAATTTTTATAGGGACAGAAAACTATAGGTAGGGAGAGTGTCAGTGTGTTTTACTGTGCTAATCCTTGTTTGTAGGGACAGGGAAGGACAGTGAGGGAAATTCTCCTTGTGCTATACTGTGCTAAAGCATTGATCATCAACCATCTTTAAAAAAACATTTTTTATAGGGACAGAAAACTATAGGTAGGGAGAGTGTCAGTGTGTTTTACTGTGCTAATCCTTGTTTGTAGGGACAGGGAAGGACAGTGAGGGAAATTCTCCTTGTGCTATACTGTGCTAAAGCATTGATCATCAACCATCTTTAAAAAAACATTTTTTATAGGGACAGAAAACTATAGGTAGGGAGAGTGTCAGTGTGTTTTACTGTGCTAATCCTTGTTTGTAGGGACAGGGAAGGACAGTGAGGGAAATTCTCCTTGTGCTATAGTCTGCTAAAGCATTGATCATCAACCATCTTTAAAAACATTTTTTTTATAGGGACAGAAAACTATAGGTAGGGAGAGTGTCAGTGTGTTTTACTGTGCTAATCCTTGTTTGTAGGGACAGGGAAGGACAGTGAGGGAAATTCTCCTTGTGCTATACTGTGCTAAAGCATTGATCATCAACCATCTTTAAAAAAACATTTTTTATAGGGACAGAAAACTATAGGTAGGGAGAGTGTCAGTGTGTTTTACTGTGCTAATCCTTGTTTGTAGGGACAGGGAAGGACAGTGAGGGAAATTCTCCTTGTGCTATAGTGTGCTAAAGCATTGATCATCAACCATCTTTAAAAAAAAATTTTTTATAGGGACAGAAAACTATAGGTAGGGAGAGTGTCAGTGTGTTTTACTGTGCTAATCCTTGTTTGTAGGGACAGGGAAGGACAGTGAGGGAAATTCTCCATGTGCTATACTGTGCTAAAGCATTGATCATCAACCATCTTTAAAAAAACATTTTTTATAGGGACAGAAAACTATAGGTAGGGAGAGTGTCAGTGTGTTTTACTGTGCTAATCCTTGTTTGTAGGGACAGGGAAGGACAGTGAGGGAAATTCTCCTTGTGCTATACTGTGCTAAAGCATTGATCATCAACCATCTTTAAAAAAACATTTTTTATAGGGACAGAAAACTATAGGTAGGGAGAGTGTCAGTGTGTTTTACTGTGCTAATCCTTGTTTGTAGGGACAGGGAAGGACAGTGAGGGAAATTCTCCTTGTGCTATAGTGTGCTAAAGCATTGATCATCAACCATCTTTAAAAACATTTTTTTTATAGGGACAGAAAACTATAGGTAGGGAGAGTGTCAGTGTGTTTTACTGTGCTAATCCTTGTTTGTAGGGACAGGGAAGGACAGTGAGGGAAATTCTCCTTGTGCTATAGTGTGCTAAAGCATTGATCATCAACCATCTTTAAAAAAAAATTTTTTATAGGGACAGAAAACTATAGGTAGGGAGAGTGTCAGTGTGTTTTACTGTGCTAATCCTTGTTTGTAGGGACAGGGAAGGACAGTGAGGGAAATTCTCCTTGTGCTATACTGTGCTAAAGCATTGATCATCAACCATCTTTAAAAAAAATTTTTTTATAGGGACAGAAAACTATAGGTAGGGAGAGTGTCAGTGTGTTTTACTGTGCTAATCCTTGTTTGTAGGGACAGTGAAGGACAGTGAGTGAAATTCTCCTTGTGCTATACTGTGCTAAAGCATTGATCATCAACCATCTTTAAAAAAACATTTTTTATAGGGACAGAAAACTATAGGTAGGGAGAGTGTCAGTGTGTTTTACTGTGCTAATCCTTGTTTGTAGGGACAGGGAAGGACAGTGAGGGAAATTCTCCTTGTGCTATAGTGTGCTAAAGCATTGATCATCAACCATCTTTAAAAAAAAAAAATTTATAGGGAGAGAAAACTATAGGTAGGGAGAGTGTCAGTGTGTTTTACTGTGCTAATCCTTGTTTGTAGGGACAGGGAAGGACAGTGAGGGAAATTCTCCTTGTGCTATACTGTGCTAAAGCATTGATCATCAACCATCTTTAAAAAACATTTTTTATAGGGAAAGAAAACTATAGGTAGGGAGAGTGTCAGTGTGTTTTACTGTGCTAATCCTTGTTTGTAGGGACAGGGAAGGACAGTGAGGGAAATTCTCCTTGTGCTATACTGTGCTAAAGCATTGATCATCAACCATCTTTAAAAAAACATTTTTTATAGGGACAGAAAACTATAGGTAGGGAGAGTGTCAGTGTGTTTTACTGTGCTAATCCTTGTTTGTAGGGACAGGGAAGGACAGTGAGGGAAATTCTCCTTGTGCTATAGTGTGCTAAAGCATTGATCATCAACCATCTTTAAAAAAAAATTTTTTATAGGGATAGAAAACTATAGGTAGGGAGAGTGTCAGTGTGTTTTACTGTGCTAATCCTTGTTTGTAGGGACAGGGAAGGACAGTGAGGGAAATTCTCCTTGTGCTATACTGTGCTAAAGCATTGATCATCAACCATCTTTAAAAAAAAAATTTTTATAGGGACAGAAAACTGTAGGTAGGGAGAGTGTCAGTGTGTTTTACTGTGCTAATCCTTGTTTGTAGGGACAGGGAAGGACAGTGAGGGAAATTCTCCTTGTGCTATACTGTGCTAAAGCATTGATCATCAACCATCTTTAAAAAAACATTTTTTATAGCGACAGAAAACTATAGGTAGGGAGAGTGTCAGTGTGTTTTACTGTGCTAATCCTTGTTTGTAGGGACAGGGAAGGACAGTGAGGGAAATTCTCCTTGTGCTATACTGTGCTAAAGCATTGATCATCAACCATCTTTAAAAAAACATTTTTTATAGGGACAGAAAACTATAGGTAAGGAGAGTGTCAGTGTGTTTTACTGTGCTAATCCTTGTTTGTAGGGACAGGGAAGGACAGTGAGGGAAATTCTCCTTGTGCTATAGTGTGCTAAAGCATTGATCATCAACCATCTTTAAAAAAAATTTTTTTATAGGGACAGAAAACTATAGGTAGGGAGAGTGTCAGTGTGTTTTACTGTGCTAATCCTTGTTTGTAGGGACAGGGAAGGACAGTGAGGGAAAATTCTCCTTGTGCTATACTGTGCTAAAGCATTCCTCATCAACCATCTTTGAAATCCTTGTTTTTTGGACAGTCAGGGAAATTGTCGTTGTGCTATTCTGTGCGAAAGCAATCATCCTCAACCATATTTAGAAATCCTTAAGTAAAGGGACAGAGAAGGACACCTGAAGGTAGCCCTTATTGCTTTTTTCCCATCTCCCTGCAGGCCATCCATTAGAATGTCTGGAAGGCAAACAAGGAGAGGCAGACAGTCAGGAGGCAATAAAAGAGGGCAAGCAGGCTCTGTGTCTGGGGGCAACAGTGCTGGTCGTGGACGCGGTGCATTGTCATCAGCACATGGCCATGGGACACGCTTGTCCTTCTTTTCGGCAGCTGGACATGTTGAGCCACATCATGCCGAAGACTTGGTAGAGTGGATGACCAAGCCCTCCTCCTCCTCCTCATCCTCTCTCACCCAGGTTCAGGGTACTGGCAAAGCAGCTGCCAAAGCGTCCTCTTCCCTGGTATCAATGTCAGACTCATCATCAGTCACTCCTTCCCTAGACCCACCATGTCCTCCTCCTGAGGAGTCCCCCGAACTGTTTGAGCACAGTGTTGGGTACATGCTCCAGGAGGATGCCCAGCGTTTCGAAGGGTCTGATGATGAAACCCAGCTACAGGAAGGCAGTAGCGTGAGAGCAGACAGAGGGGATGCTCAAGAAGGACACCAATCTGGCAGTCATGTTCCAGCAGCTGCAGCATACTGCCAGATTGGTTCCAGTGATGAGGAGGGAGGGGATGATGAGGTCACTGACTCCACGTGGGTGCCTAATAGGAGAGAGGAGGAGGAGGAGGATGAGGAGGAGGCACATCTCCAACGAGGCAGGATGCCCTTTGGTGGCCAGCGTAAGGGCAGTACACCGACAGAATCACACCGCAGAGCTCCGCCTGTGCAGGGCGCTGCCTCTGCCCGTCATTCAAAAAGTTCTTTGGTGTGGGCCTTTTTTGAGGCTAGTGCATCAGATCGCACAGCTGCTGTTTGCAACATATGTCTCAAGCGTATATCGCGTGGCCAAAACATCAGCCGCTTGGGTACCACATGCCTGACCAGACATATGTTGACCTGCCATGCAGCTCGTTGGCAAGCCTACCTCAAAGACCCACACCAAAGAACAAAGCGGACCTCTCCTTGCACCGCATCAGCTGGGATCTCCAACCCCACTATAACTTCAGTCCTCTCTGAAACATGCACTGAGAGGAATGAAGGTGTAGAATTAGGTGTGTCACAGCCAAGTACTTGCGGCCACTCTGCTAGCAGTACACCGACGTCCGATTCTAGCAGGCAAATTTCCCTGCCCCAGCTGCTGGACCGTCGAAAGAAGTTCACTCCCAGCCATCCACATGCCCAGCGGTTGAATGCTAGCTTGGCTAAATTGCTAGCGCTTCAACTGCTGCCTTTTCAGTTGGTAGACTCAGCCCCCTTCCGTGAGTTTGTGCAATGTGCGGTTCCTCAGTGGCAGGTTCCCAAACGCCACTTTTTCTCACGGAAGGCTATTCCGGCTCTCTACCGGCATGTGGAAGGCAATGTCTTGGCCTCGCTGGACAGGGCGGTCAGCGGTAAGGTGCATATTACCGCTGACTCATGGTCCAGCAGGCATGGACAGGGACGTTACCTTTCTTTCACGGCCCATTGGGTCACTCTTTTGGCAGCTGGGAAGGATGCAGGACAAGGTGTAGTAGTGTTGGAGGTTGTTCCACCGCCACGCCTCCAAAATGCTACTACTGGTTGTGACACACCTCTCTCCTCCACCCCCTCCTCTTCTTCTTCCTCCATGGCCTCTTCCTGTGCTTTGTCCTCTGAACCAGCGGTGCTCCGTAGCCGTTCAAGGGGCTACGCAAGTACGCAGGCAAAAAGATGCCATGCCGTGCTTGCGCTGGTGTGTTTGGGGGACAGAAGCCACACTGGGGCAGAGGTCCTGTCTGCTCTGCAGGGCCAGGCCGAGAGGTGGTTGACGCCACGCCAGCTTAAGCCAGGAATGGTGGTTTGCGACAATGGCACCAACCTCCTCTCCGCCCTCCGACAGGGACAACTGACCCATGTGCCCTGTGTGGCTCACGTCCTTAACCTGGTGGTGCAGCGGTTCTTGGGCAGGTACCCGGGCTTACAGGATGTCCTGAGGCAGGCCAGGAAAGTCTGTGTGCATTTCCGCAGATCTTATAATGCCAGTGCTCGCCTGGCTGAGCTGCAAAAGGAGTTGAACCTGCCCAAGAACCGCCTTATATGTGACATGCCCACCAGGTGGAACTCAACGTTGGCCATGCTGCAGCGGCTGCACACGCAGCAGAGGGCCATCAATGAGTACCTGTGCGACTACGGCACCAGGACAGGGTCAGGGGAGCTTGGTTTTTTTTCTCCACGCCAGTGGGGCATGATCAGGGATGCATGCACTGTCCTGGCACCATTTGAGGAGGCCACGAGGATGGTGAGCAGTGACAGTGCATGCATCAGTGACACTGTACCTCTTGTCCACCTGTTGGAGCACACGCTGCGTGGAATAATGGACAGGGCACTTGAGGCAGAACAGAGGCAGGAAGAGGAGGACTTCCTTGCCTCTCAAGGCCCCCTTTACCCAGACAGTGTTCCTTCTGTCCCACCCATCGCACAGGAAGAGGAGGAGGAGGAGGAGGAGGAGGATTGTGTCAGCATGGAGGTGGAGGCTGGCACTCAGCATCATCAGCAGCAGTCTTTTAGGGATGATTTACAGTCCCAAGAAACCAGTGGACTTGTACGTGGCTGGGAGGAGGTGGCTGCGGATCATGTCGTCCTTAGTGACCCAGAGGACTCCGGACCGAATGCCTCAGCTAACCTACGCTGCATGGCCTCCCTGATCCTGCAAAGTCTGCGGAAGGATCCTCGTATTCTTCGGATCAAGGAGAGGGACCATTACTGGCTGGCCACTCTCCTTGATCCACGGTACAAGGGTAAGGTTGCGGACCTTATGTTACCGTCGCAGAGGGAGCAGAGGATGAGACAACTCCGGGAGGCCTTGCAGAAAGGTCTGTGCAACGCGTTCCCAGAGACTGGGAGGTTACAAACTCCTGGTCCTGGACAACGAGTTGCTGAGGCTTCGGCCAGTCAAAGAAGGAGCAGTGGGGAAGGTGGCCGTCTGACCGATGCGTTCAGACAATTCTTTAGTCCGCAGCCCCAAAGTATGATCGGTTCCAGCAACCATCGCCAGCGTCTGATAAACATGGTGCAGGAATATCTAGGGGCAAGGTCAGACTTGGACACCTTCCCCACCGAAAATCCTCTGGCTTACTGGGTCTTGAGGATGGATCACTGGCCAGAGCTTGCACAGTATGCAATTGAGCTACTGGCCTGTCCTGCATCCAGCGTTCTTTCGGAACGCACATTCAGTGCTGCTGGAGGATTTGTCACGGATCACAGGGTGCGCCTGTCCACCGACTCGGTTGATCGACTGACTTTCATCAAGATGAACCAGTCTTGGATCACCACCAGCTACCACACACCTGATGCTGATATAACAGACTAATTGATTTTAACATGTCACATCCCTTCAAGACTGATGCTGATGCTGAGTGCCTGTGCTGTTATGTTGACTGGCTATCCTCCTCCTCCGAGTCCTCAATGATACGATTGATGATGATAGCTTGGAAGATCATTTTTGTTTATGGGTGCCGCCACCAGTGGCTAAGGCCCAATTTTTCAGCCCCTGTTTAACAGGGGCGTGTAATTACAATTTTTGAAGCAATACTTTGCAACAGGGCTCATTGCTGTGCTCCAAGTACAGTATCTGTGAGGGGTTGGAGTGTTGTGCCACCAGTGCCTAAGGCCCAATTTTTCAGCCCCTGTTTAACAGGGGCGTGTCATTACAATTTTTGAAGCAATACTTTGCAACAGGGCTCATTGCTGTGCTCCAAGTACAGTATCTGTGAGGGGTTGCAGTGTTGTGCCACCAGTGCCTAAGGCCCAATTTTTCAGCCCCTGTTCAACAGGGGCATGTAATTACAATTCTTGATCTAATAATTCACAGCAGGGCCCATTGCTGCACCCACCAAGAGTAACTCTGAGGGCTTACAGTGTTGTGGCAACGCCACCACCACCACCACCACCACGAAAGGCCCAATTTTTCAGCCCCTGTTCAAAAGGGGCATGTAATTACAATTCTTGATCTAATAATTCACAGCAGGGCCCATTCCTGCACCCACCAAGAGTAACTCTGAGGGCTTACAGTGTTGTGGCAACACCACCACCACCACCACGAAAGGCCCAATTTTTCAGCCCCTGTTCAACAGGGGCATGCAATTACAATTCTTGATCTAATAATTCACAGCAGGGCCCATTGCTGCACCCACCAAGAGTAACTGTCAGGGCTTACAGTGTTGTGGCACCAGCACCACCATCAAAGGCCCAATTTTTACTACCACTGTTCAACAATTATATGTAATTACAATTCCTGATATAATAGTTGACAGCAGGGCGTTCCAGCACTAACCAAGAGTAACTGTGAGTGCTTACAGTGTTGTGCCAACACCAACAACTAAGGGGCCTATTTCTGCAGAGTATATACGGCAGGTCCCTACTTTCAAACATCCAACTTACAAACGACTCCTACTTGCAAACGCAAGAAGACAACAGGAAGTGAGAGGAAATCTACCCCTAGGAAGGAAAATTTTCTCCTGTAAGAATTAATATGGGAGAAAGGTGTCTCCTCTGTACTGATGCTTTATCACCAATCCTTGTTTCAAGAAAAACACCACATTTCAAAAACAGTTGTCATTGGGACGGAAAGTGAGGTGAAATGTTCTGAACAGGGGCACAGACAGCAAAACAAATGTTACAGGGGTGATAACTAGTGATGAGCCGAACACCCCCGGGTTCGGTTCGCACCAGAACCCGCGAACGGACCGAAAGTTCGTACGAACATTAGAACCCTATTAAATACAATGGATGCGAACGTTCGAATTCTAAAGTGCTAATTATAACGACTATTATGCATGTTATTGTCCTAAAAAGGGTTTGGGAACCCGGGTTCTGCACCAGGGGACATGTATCAATGCAAAAAGAAGTTTTAAAAACGGTCGTTTTTCGGGAGCAGTCATTTTAATGATGCATAAAGTGAAAAAAAAAAGTCAAATATTCCTTTAAATATCGTACCTGGGGGGTGTCTAAAGTATGCCTGTGAAGTGCCACGTGTTTCCCGTGTTTAGAACTGTCCCTGCACAAAATGACACTTCTAAAGGAAAAAAAAGCCATTTAAAACTGCTTGCGGCTTTAATGTAATGTCTGGTCCCGGTAATATGGATGAAAATCTTTAAGAAAAATGGCATAGCTACCCCATGACCCCCCCCCCCCCCTACCCCAGCCCATTACCAGCCCCTTTGGGTCTTGTATGGATATTAAGGGGAACACCGCACACAAAATAAAAAAGGCCCTATATACTCTGAACAGCCGTATACAGGCGGTGCATACAAGACAGGGACTGTAGGTTTGTTCTTATGTAGAATGTGTTTGTAATTTTGAACAGGTACATTGTTTAAGTGTAGCTCCAGCCCAAAAATCTATTTTTAAACTTTTTGGAAAACATAGGTAAGGGTTATCACCCCTGTAACATTTGTTTTGCTGTCTGTGCCCCTGTTCAGAACATTTCACCTCACTTTCCGTCCCAATGACAACTGTTTTTGAAATGTGGTGTTTTTCTTGAAACAAGGATTGGTGATAAAGCATCAGTACAGAGGAGACACCTTTCTCCCATATTAATTCTTACAGGAGAGAATTTTCCTTCCTAGGGGTAGATTTCCTCTCACTTCCTGTTGTCTTCTTGCGTTTGCAAGTAGGAGTCGTTTGTAAGTTGGATGTTTGAAAGTAGGGACCTGCCGTATATACTCTGCAGAAATAGGCCCCTTAGTTGTTGGTGTTGGCACAACACTGTAAGCACTCACAGTTACTCTTGGTTGGTGCTGGAACGCCCTGCTGTCAACTATTATATCAGGAATTGTAATTACATATAATTGTTGAACAGTGGTAGTAAAAATTGGGCCTTTGATGGTGGTGCTGGTGCCACAACACTGTAAGCCCTGACAGTTACTCTTGGTGGGTGCAGCAATGGGCCCTGCTGTGAATTATTAGATCAAGAATTGTAATTGCATGCCCCTGTTGAACAGGGGCTGAAAAATTGGGCCTTTCGTGGTGGTGGTGGTGGTGTTGCCACAACACTGTAAGCCCTCAGAGTTACTCTTGGTGGGTGCAGGAATGGGCCCTGCTGTGAATTATTAGATCAAGAATTGTAATTACATGCCCCTTTTGAACAGGGGCTGAAAAATTGGGCCTTTTGTGGTGGTGGTGGTGGTGGCGTTGCCACAACACTGTAAGCCCTCAGAGTTACTCTTGGTGGGTGCAGCAATGGGCCCTGCTGTGAATTATTAGATCAAGAATTGTAATTACATGCCCCTGTTGAACAGGGGCTGAAAAATTGGGCCTTAGGCACTGGTGGCACAACACTGCAACCCCTCACAGATACTGTACTTGGAGCACAGCAATGAGCCCTGTTGCAAAGTATTGCTTCAAAAATTGTAATTACACGCCCCTGTTAAACAGGGGCTGAAAAATTGGGCCTTAGCCACTGGTGGCGGCACCCATAAACAAAAATGATCTTCCAAGCTATCATCATCAATCGTATCATTGAGGACTCGGAGGAGGAGGATAGCCAGTCAACATAACAGCACAGGCACTCAGCATCAGCATCAGTCTTGAAGGGATGTGACATGTTAAAATCAATTAGTCTGTTATATCAGCATCAGGTGTGTGGTAGCTGGTGGTGATCCAAGACTGGTTCATCTTGATGAAAGTCAGTCGATCAACCGAGTCGGTGGACAGGCGCACCCTGTGATCCGTGACAAATCCTCCAGCAGCACTGAATGTGCGTTCCGAAAGAACGCTGGATGCAGGACAGGCCAGTAGCTCAATTGCATACTGTGCAAGCTCTGGCCAGTGATCCATCCTCAAGACCCAGTAAGCCAGAGGATTTTCGGTGGGGAAGGTGTCCAAGTCTGACCTTGCCCCTAGATATTCCTGCACCATGTTTATCAGACGCTGGCGATGGTTGCTGGAACCGATCATACTTTGGGGCTGCGGACTAAAGAATTGTCTGAACGCATCGGTCAGACGGCCACCTTCCCCACCGCTCCTTCTTTGACTGGCCGAAGCCTCAGCAACTCGTTGTCCAGGACCAGGAGTTTGTAACCTCCCAGTCTCTGGGAACGCGTTGCACAGACCTTTCTGCAAGGCCTCCCGGAGTTGTCTCATCCTCTGCTCCCTCTGCGAAGGTAACATAAGGTCCGCAACCTTACCCTTGTACCGTGGATCAAGGAGAGTGGCCAGCCAGTAATGGTCCCTCTCCTTGATCCGAAGAATACGAGGATCCTTCCGCAGACTTTGCAGGATCAGGGAGGCCATGCAGCGTAGGTTTGCTGAGGCATTCGCTCCGGAGTCCTCTGGGTCACTAAGGACGACATGATCCGCAGCCACCTCCTCCCAGCCATGTACAAGTCCACTGGTTTCTTGGGACTGTAAATCATCCCTAAAAGACTGCTGCTGATGATGCTGAGTGCCAGCCTCCACCTCCATGCTGACACAATCCTCCTCCTCCTCCTCCTCTTCCTCTTCCTGTGCGATGGGTGGGACAGAAGGAACACTGTCTGGGTAAAGGGGGCCTTGAGAGGCAAGGAAGTCCTCCTCTTCCTGCCTCTGTTCTGCCTCAAGTGCCCTGTCCATTATTCCACGCAGCGTGTGCTCCAACAGGTGGACAAGAGGTACAGTGTCACTGATGCATGCACTGTCACTGCTCACCATCCTCGTGGCCTCCTCAAATGGTGCCAGGACAGTGCATGCATCCCTGATCATGCCCCACTGGCGTGGAGAAAAAAAAACAAGCTCCCCTGACCCTGTCCTGGTGCCGTAGTCGCACAGGTACTCATTGATGGCCCTCTGCTGCGTGTGCAGCCGCTGCAGCATGGCCAACGTTGAGTTCCACCTGGTGGGCATGTCACATATAAGGCGGTTCTTGGGCAGGTTCAACTCCTTTTGCAGCTCAGCCAGGAGAGCACTGGCATTATAAGATCTGTGGAAATGCACACAGACTTTCCTGGCCTGCCTCAGGACATCCTGTAAGCCCGGGTACCTGCCCAAGAACCGCTGCACCACCAGGTTAAGGACGTGAGCCACACAGGGCACATGGGTCAGTTGTCCCTGTCGGAGGGCGGAGAGGAGGTTGGTGCCATTGTCGCAAACCACCATTCCTGGCTTAAGCTGGCGTGGCGTCAACCACCTCTCGGCCTGGCCCTGCAGAGCAGACAGGACCTCTGCCCCAGTGTGGCTTCTGTCCCCCAAACACACCAGCGCAAGCACGGCATGGCATCTTTTTGCCTGCGTACTTGCGTAGCCCCTTGAACAGCTACGGAGCACCGCTGGTTCAGAGGACAAAGCACAGGAAGAGGCCATGGAGGAAGAAGAAGAGGAGGGGGTGGAGGAGAGAGGTGTGTCACAACCAGTAGTAGCATTTTGGAGGCGTGGCGGTGGAACAACCTCCAACACTACTGCACCTTGTCCTGCATCCTTCCCAGCTGCCAAAAGAGTGACCCAATGGGCCGTGAAAGAAAGGTAACGTCCCTGTCCATGCCTGCTGGACCATGAGTCAGCGGTAATATGCACCTTACCGCTGACCGCCCTGTCCAGCGAGGCCAAGACATTGCCTTCCACATGCCGGTAGAGAGTCGGAATAGCCTTCCGTGAGAAAAAGTGGCGTTTGGGAACCTGCCACTGAGGAACCGCACATTGCACAAACTCACGGAAGGGGGCCGAGTCTACCAACTGAAAAGGCAGCAGTTGAAGCGCTAGCAATTTAGCCAAGCTAGCATTCAACCGCTGGGCATGTGGATGGCTGGGAGTGAACTTCTTTCGACGGTCCAGCAGCTGGGGCAGGGAAATTTGCCTGCTAGAATCGGACGTCGGTGTACTGCTAGCAGAGTGGCCGCAAGTACTTGGCTGTGACACACCTAATTCTACACCTTCATTCCTCTCAGTGCATGTTTCAGAGAGGACTGAAGTTATAGTGGGGTTGGAGATCCCAGCTGATGCGGTGCAAGGAGAGGTCCGCTTTGTTCTTTGGTGTGGGTCTTTGAGGTAGGCTTGCCAACAAGCTGCATGGCAGGTCAACATATGTCTGGTCAGGCATGTGGTACCCAAGCGGCTGATGTTTTGGCCACGCGATATACGCTTGAGACATATGTTGCAAACAGCAGCTGTGCGATCTGATGCACTAGCCTCAAAAAAGGCCCACACCAAAGAACTTTTTGAATGACGGGCAGAGGCAGCGCCCTGCACAGGCGGAGCTCTGTGGTGTGATTCCGTTGGTGTACTGCCCTTACGCTGGCCACCAAAGGGCATCCTGCCTCGTTGGAGATGTGCCTCCTCCTCATCCTCCTCCTCCTCCTCTCTCCTATTAGGCACCCACGTGGAGTCAGTGACCTCATCATCCCCTCCCTCCTCATCACTGGAGCCAATCTGGCAGTATGCTGCAGCTGCTGGAACATGACTGCCAGATTGGTGTCCTTCTTGAGCATCCCCTCTGTCTGCTCTCACGCTACTGCCTTCCTGTAGCTGGGTTTCATCATCAGACCCTTCGAAACGCTGGGCATCCTCCTGGAGCATGTACCCAACACTGTGCTCAAACAGTTCGGGGGACTCCTCAGGAGGAGGACATGGTGGGTCTAGGGAAGGAGTGACTGATGATGAGTCTGACATTGATACCAGGGAAGAGGACGCTTTGGCAGCTGCTTTGCCAGTACCCTGAGCCTGGGTGAGAGAGGATGAGGAGGAGGAGGAGGGCTTGGTCATCCACTCTACCAAGTCTTCGGCATGATGTGGCTCAACATGTCCAGCTGCCGAAAAGAAGGACAAGCGTGTCCCATGGCCATGTGCTGATGACAATGCACCGCGTCCACGACCAGCACTGTTGCCCCCAGACACAGAGCCTGCTTGCCCTCTTTTATTGCCTCCTGACTGTCTGCCTCTCCTTGTTTGCCTTCCAGACATTCTAATGGATGGCCTGCAGGGAGATGGGAAAAAAGCAATAAGGGCTACCTTCAGGTGTCCTTCTCTGTCCCTTTACTTAAGGATTTCTAAATATGGTTGAGGATGATTGCTTTCGCACAGAATAGCACAATGACAATTTCCCTGACTGTCCAAAAAACAAGGATTTCAAAGATGGTTGATGAGGAATGCTTTAGCACAGTATAGCACAATGAGAATTTCCCTCACTGTCCTTCCCTGTCCCTACAAACAAGGATTAGCACAGTAAAACACACTGACACTCTCCCTACCTATAGTTTTCTGTCCCTATAAAAAATGTTTTTTTAAAGATGGTTGATGATGAATGCTTTAGCACAGTATAGCACAAGGAGAATTTCCCTCACTGTCCTTCCCTGTCCCTACAAACAAGGATTAGCACAGTAAAACACACTGACACTCTCCCTACCTATAGTTTTCTGTCCCTATAAAAAATTTTTTTTAAAGATGGTTGATGATGAATGCTTTAGCACAGTATAGCACAAGGAGAATTTCCCTCACTGTCCTTCCCTGTCCCTACAAACAAGGATTAGCACAGTAAAACACACTGACACTCTCCCTACCTATAGTTTTCTGTCCCTATAAAAAATGTTTTTTTAAAGATGGTTGATGATGAATGCTTTAGCACAGTATAGCACAAGGAGAATTTCCCTCACTGTCCTTCCCTGTCCCTACAAACAAGGATTAGCACAGTAAAACACACTGACACTCTCCCTACCTATAGTTTTCTGTCCCTATAAAAAATGTTTTTTTAAAGATGGTTGATGATGAATGCTTTAGCACAGTATAGCACAAGGAGAATTTCCCTCACTGTCCTTCCCTGTCCCTACAAACAAGGATTAGCACAGTAAAACACACTGACACTCTCCCTACCTATAGTTTTCTGTCCCTATAAAAAATGTTTTTTTAAAGATGGTTGATGATGAATGCTTTAGCACAGTATAGCACAAGGAGAATTTCCCTCACTGTCCTTCCCTGTCCCTACAAACAAGGATTAGCACAGTAAAACACACTGACACTCTCCCTACCTATAGTTTTCTGTCCCTATAAAAAATGTTTTTTTAAAGATGGTTGATGATGAATGCTTTAGCACAGTATAGCACAAGGAGAATTTCCCTCACTATCCTTCCCTGTCCCTACAAACAAGGATTAGCACAGTAAAACACACTGACACTCTCCATACCTATAGTTTTCTGTCCCTATAAAAAATGTTTTTTTAAAGATGGTTGATGATGAATGCTTTAGCACAGTATAGCACAAGGAGAATTTCCCTCACTGTCCTTCCCTGTCCCTACAAACAAGGATTAGCACAGTAAAACACACTGACACTCTCCCTACCTATAGTTTTCTGTCCCTATAAAAAATGTTTTTTTAAAGATGGTTGATGATGAATGCTTTAGCACAGTATAGCACAAGGAGAATTTCCCTCACTGTCCTTCCCTGTCCCTACAAACAAGGATTAGCACAGTAAAACACACTGACACTCTCCCTACCTATAGTTTTCTGTCCCTATAAAAAATGTTTTTTTAAAGATGGTTGATGATGAATGCTTTAGCACAGTATAGCACAAGGAGAATTTCCCTCACTGTCCTTCCCTGTCCCTACAAACAAGGATTAGCACAGTAAAACACACTGACACTCTCCCTACCTATAGTTTTCTGTCCCTATAAAAAATGTTTTTTTAAAGATGGTTGATGATCAATGCTTTAGCACAGTATAGCACAAGGAGAATTTCCCTCACTGTCCTTCCCTGTCCCTACAAACAAGGATTAGGACAGTAAAACACACTGACACTCTCCCTACCTATAGTTTTCTGTCCCTATAAAAAATGTTTTTTTAAAGATGGTTGATGATGAATGCTTTAGCACAGTATAGCACAAGGAGAATTTCCCTCACTGTCCTTCCCTGTCCCTACAAACAAGGATTAGCACAGTAAAACACACTGACACTCTCCCTACCTATAGTTTTCTGTCCCTATAAAAAATGTTTTTTTAAAGATGGTTGATGATGAATGCTTTAGCACAGTATAGCACAAGGAGAATTTCCCTCACTGTCCTTCCCTGTCCCTACAAACAAGGATTAGCACAGTAAAACACACTGACACTCTCCCTACCTATAGTTTTCTGTCCCTATAAAAAATGTTTTTTTAAAGATGGTTGATGATGAATGCTTTAGCACAGTATAGCACAAGGAGAATTTCCCTCACTGTCCTTCCCTGTCCCTACAAACAAGGATTAGCACAGTAAAACACACTGACACTCTCCCTACCTATAGTTTTCTGTCCCTATAAAAAATGTTTTTTTAAAGATGGTTGATGATGAATGCTTTAGCACAGTATAGCACAAGGAGAATTTCCCTCACTGTCCTTCCCTGTCCCTACAAACAAGGATTAGCACAGTAAAACACACTGACACTCTCCCTACCTATAGTTTTCTGTCCCTATAAAAAATGTTTTTTTAAAGATGGTTGATGATGAATGCTTTAGCACAGTATAGCACAAGGAGAATTTCCCTCACTGTCCTTCCCTGTCCCTACAAACAAGGATTAGCACAGTAAAACACACTGACACTCTCCCTACCTATAGTTTTCTGTCCCTATAAAAAATGTTTTTTTAAAGATGGTTGATGATGAATGCTTTAGCACAGTATAGCACAAGGAGAATTTCCCTCACTGTCTTTCCCTGTCCCTACAAACAAGGATTAGCACAGTAAAACACACTGACACTCTCCCTACCTATAGTTTTCTGTCCCTATAAAAAATGTTTTTTTAAAGATGGTTGATGATGAATGCTTTAGCACAGTATAGCACAAGGAGAATTTCCCTCACTGTCCTTCCCTGTCCCTACAAACAAGGATTAGCACAGTAAAACACACTGACACTCTCCCTACCTATAGTTTTCTGTCCCAAAAAAATGTTTTTTTAAAGATGGTTGATGATGAATGCTTTAGCACAGTATAGCACAAGGAGAATTTCCCTCACTGTCCTTCCCTGTCCCTACAAACAAGGATTAGCACAGTAAAACACACTGACACTCTCCCTACCTATAGTTTTCTGTCCCTATAAAAAATGTTTTTTTAAAGATGGTTGATGATGAATGCTTTAGCACAGTATAGCACAAGGAGAATTTCCCTCACTGTCCTTCCCTGTCCCTACAAACAAGGATTAGCACAGTAAAACACACTGACACTCTCCCTACCTATAGTTTTCTGTCCCTATAAAAAATGTTTTTTTAAAGATGGTTGATGATGAATGCTTTAGCACAGTATAGCACAAGGAGAATTTCCCTCACTGTCCTTCCCTGTCCCTACAAACAAGGATTAGCACAGTAAAACACACTGACACTCTCCCTACCTATAGTTTTCTGTCCCTATAAAAAATGTTTTTTTAAAGATGGTTGATGATGAATGCTTTAGCACAGTATAGCACAAGGAGAATTTCCCTCACTGTCCTTCCCTGTCCCTACAAACAAGGATTAGCACAGTAAAACACACTGACACTCTCCCTACCTATAGTTTTCTGTCCCTATAAAAAATGTTTTTTTAAAGATGGTTGATGATGAATGCTTTAGCACAGTATAGCACAAGGAGAATTTCCCTCACTGTCCTTCCCTGTCCCTACAAACAAGGATTAGCACAGTAAAACACACTGACACTCTCCCTACCTATAGTTTTCTGTCCCTATAAAAAATGTTTTTTTAAAGATGGTTGATGATGAATGCTTTAGCACAGTATAGCACAAGGAGAATTTCCCTCACTGTCCTTCCCTGTCCCTACAAACAAGGATTAGCACAGTAAAACACACTGACACTCTCCCTACCTATAGTTTTCTGTCCCTATAAAAAATGTTTTTTTAAAGATGGTTGATGATGAATGCTTTAGCACAGTATAGCACAAGGAGAATTTCCCTCACTGTCCTTCCCTGTCCCTACAAACAAGGATTAGCACAGTAAAACACACTGACACTCTCCCTACCTATAGTTTTCTGTCCCTATAAAAAATGTTTTTTTAAAGATGGTTGATGATGAATGCTTTAGCACAGTATAGCACAAGGAGAATTTCCCTCACTGTCCTTCCCTGTCCCTACAAACAAGGATTAGCACAGTAAAACACACTGACACTCTCCCTACCTATAGTTTTCTGTCCCTATAAAAAATGTTTTTTTAAAGATGGTTGATGATGAATGCTTTAGCACAGTATAGCACAAGGAGAATTTCCCTCACTGTCTTTCCCTGTCCCTACAAACAAGGATTAGCACAGTAAAACACACTGACACTCTCCCTACCTATAGTTTTCTGTCCCTATAAAAAATGTTTTTTTAAAGATGGTTGATGATGAATGCTTTAGCACAGTATAGCACAAGGAGAATTTCCCTCACTGTCCTTCCCTGTCCCTACAAACAAGGATTAGCACAGTAAAACACACTGACACTCTCCCTACCTATAGTTTTCTGTCCCTAAAAAAATGTTTTTTTAAAGATGGTTGATGATGAATGCTTTAGCACAGTATAGCACAAGGAGAATTTCCCTCACTGTCCTTCCCTGTCCCTACAAACAAGGATTAGCACAGTAAAACACACTGACACTCTCCCTACCTATAGTTTTCTGTCCCTATAAAAAATGTTTTTTTAAAGATGGTTGATGATGAATGCTTTAGCACAGTATAGCACAAGGAGAATTTCCCTCACTGTCCTTCCCTGTCCCTACAAACAAGGATTAGCACAGTAAAACACACTGACACTCTCCCTACCTATAGTTTTCTGTCCCTATAAAAAATGTTTTTTTAAAGATGGTTGATGATGAATGCTTTAGCACAGTATAGCACAAGGAGAATTTCCCTCACTGTCCTTCCCTGTCCCTACAAACAAGGATTAGCACAGTAAAACACACTGACACTCTCCCTACCTATAGTTTTCTGTCCCTATAAAAAATGTTTTTTTAAAGATGGTTGATGATGAATGCTTTAGCACAGTATAGCACAAGGAGAATTTCCCTCACTGTCCTTCCCTGTCCCTACAAACAAGATTTAGCACAGTAAAACAGACTGACACTCTCCCTACCTATCCTTCTCTTTCCCTAAACTAAAGGAATCCAGGTTAAGCAAGAAAAAAAAATGTCACTGTCCCTGCCTATGCTTCTCTTTCCCTGCTCCGGAACACACTACACTAGGCCGCCGTGCTGGCGGCCTTTTATAGTGTGGGGCGTGTACTAAACACCCTCAGCAATAATTGGCCACAGGCATCCTGCCTGTGGCCAATCATTGCTCTCCTCGCTGCCGGCGCTGTGATTGGCCAAGCATGCGGAGTCACAGTGCATGCTTGGCCAATCACAGCGCCTGGATGACACTGCGATGGCGTAGTGCATTGTGGGCCGTTCGCGTCACTCGAATTTGGCGCGAACGGCCCAAATCGTTCGATCTTCGACGAACGATCGAACAGCCGATGTTCGACTCGAACACCGAGCTCATCCCTACTCCCCAGTCTTCCTCCAGACTCTGGCACCTTGATTTCCGAATGACATGCAAAATTTGCTTTCATCCGAAAAAAGTACTTTGGACCACTGAGCAACAGTCCAGTGCTGCTTCTCTGTAGCCCAGGTCAGGCGCTTCTGCCGCTGTTTCTGGTTCAAAAGTGGCTTGACCTGGGGAATGCGGCACCTGTAGCCCATTTCCTGCACACGCCTGTTCACGGTGGCTCTGGATGTTTCTACTCCAGACTCAGTCCACTGCTTCCGCAGGTCCTCCAAGGTCTGGAATCGGTCCTTCTCCACAATCTTCTTCAGGGTCCGGTCACCTCTTCTCGTTGTGCAGCGTTTTCTGCCACACTTTTTCCTTCCCACAGACTTCCCACTGAGGTGCCTTGATACAGCACTCTGGGAACAGCCTATTCGTTCAGAAATTTCTTTCTGTGTCTTACCCTCTTGCTTGAGGGTGTCAATGATGGCCTTCTGGACAGCAGTCAGGTCGGCAGTCTTACCCATGATTGCGGTTTTGAGTAATGAACCAGGCTGGGAGTTTTTAAAAGCCTCAGGAATCTTTTGCAGGTGTTTAGAGTTAATTAGTTGATTCAGATGATTAGGTTAATAGCTCGTTTAGAGAACCTTTTCATGATATGCTAATTTTTTGAGATAGGAATTTTGGGTTGTCATGAGCTGTATGCCAAAATCATCAATATTAAAACAAGAAAAGGCTTGAACTACTTCAGTTGTGTGTAATGAATCTAAAATATATGAAAGTCTAATGTTTATCAGTACATTACAGAAAATAATGAACTTTATCACAATATGCTAATTTTTTGAGAAGGACCTGTATACTGTGCCAGCGACGAAGGCGCGCACATCATCGGGGCTTGGACGTAAACCAGCCACGCAGATTGCGTACACAACCGTGTAGGTATGTTAGCCTGCGAATAAACAAAATGCACATGTTTATACTGTGCATAGCGCTGAGAATGCGGACACCATTGGAACGCAGGGGAGAAACCTGAGCACCCGGACGAAACCCATGCAGACTGCAGACGCATACCGTGTAGGTATTATAGTGTGCGTGCTAAACATTTTGCACAAGCCCATGTGGGTATAGCACCGAAGGCGCGCACACTGTTGGCGCGTGGGAGGAACCGAAGTACCCCACGCATACTCAGAGAATGCAATACCTACAACTACTGTAAATGTATTTAGTGTAGTGTATAGACATAATGTGTATGTTTACACCGTGTATTGCACCAAAGGCATGCATGTCATGTAGCGTGGGCGGAAACCCACGCAGACTGCAGACGCATACCGTGTAGGTATTATAGTGTGTGTGCTAAACATTTTGCACAAGCCCATGTGTGCATAGCACCGAAGGCGCGCACACCGTTGGCGCGTGGGTGGAACCGAAGTACCCCACGCATACTCAGAGAATGCAATACCTACAACTACTGTGAATGTATTTAGTGTAGTGTATAAACATAATGTGTATGTTTACACCGTGTAATGCACCAAAGGCATGCATGTCATGTAGCGTGGGTGGAAACCCCGCAGACTGCACAGACATACCGGGTAGGTATGTTAGTATGTGGATATCCAATCGCACAAATTTAGACTGTGCATAGCGCCGAAGCGCCCATACCAATGGAGTGTGGGAGGGAACCGGAGTACCCGGAGGAAAACCACCCAGACTGCCTACACATACCGTGTAGGTATTATAGCATGCGTGATAAACATTGAACATGTTTAACTGTGCAGAAGGCCAAAGGCGCACATACCGTCAGCGCGTGGGAGGAAACCGGAACACCCGGAAGAACTCCACGCAGACAGCACACAGATACCGTGTAGGAATGATAGCATGTGAATCAACATATTGCACATGTTTATGCTGTGCATTTCCATTGGAGCGTGGGGGGAAACCGGAGTACCCGGAAGAACCCCACGCAAACAGTATACCCATACTGTAAACATGTATAGTATGTGCAATAAACATATTGAACATGTCTATACTGTGCAGATAGCCGAAGCGCACATACAATGAGAGTGCGGGAGGACACCGGAGCCCCTGGCGGAAACCCGTGCCGACCCAGAGAGTATAATATATACATATACCGTGAATGTATCTGGAGTCGTGCATAAACATATTTTGTACGTTTAAATTATGTATGACACTGAAACACAGCATTGGAACGTGGGGGTACACCCACGCAGACACAGAGACCAATAACACATACATACACTGTGAATGTATGCAGTGTAGAGGTATAGGATGAGTTTTAATTATGGGGCAGAGGCGCATAATCTTCTCTGTATCATTCCAACCTGCTTGACTGTGCTGCCGAAGCAGCATGCAGGTAACAGGTAACCTCTGATCCTCAGACCGTGTGTGTCTGTCAGAGCTCAAGCGTTCCGCAAGAAAAGGCGGGAAATGTTGCCTCAGGATATCACACAGAAGGCTCATAGGGACTAGAGACATAAATGAATAAAGTCCTCCCCCCCACCATATCATCCATGCTGCTCTTGAGGCAGCATGTGAGGAATACAGTGAGGAAGCTGTGTAAAAGAAAGGCTTTTCACAGCAATTCCAGCCTGAGAGTGTTCCTCACATCATCAATGAGATCACTTACAAGCGCCCTGTCATTCACTGACACAGAACTGGAGTCTTCCTCACAAGGGAATGTCCTGTTCATAAACATTAAATATTCAGAGCTCGGGTCCTGAGCACAGTAGCTAGGCCCATATCTGACTCAGAGCACTCCTTCACTAAAGATTTTTGTGGGGGGAGGGGGCTTATAGCTCTTTTTGCTCGCACACCGCTTCCATTCTGACAAGGAATGATTCCAGGACTGCTGACAACTGGTCCATAAGGACCGCAGGTGCAGGAAACATATGAACATGTTTAACTGTGCAGCACTGCCAGTTGCCCCTGGCAAGTGTGGAGAGCAGGTGTATCAGACTCCATAACGCCACCCTCTGAGACCTTATACACTATACAGTGAATATACAGTCCACCCACTGGCTACGCTGAGGCTGAGGAGGGGATACCCGGAGGACCCACCAACCCTTAAGGACTCAGTCTGTGAGTAAATTGTGAGGGGATTCAGCGCCGCCGCCAGAACTGAAAATAAATGCGCGGCGGCCACAAGAAAATGGGCGCTGGCCGCAGCCATAACTGCGCCATTGAACGCCAAGATGGCCGCCGAGCGCGAAATTCAAGCTCTAATGCGCGCCAATGGCGCACGCAAAAACCACCTCAAACAGCGCCAATGCGCGCGCTAACGGCGCACGCAATAATCACCTCACACACCAGAAAAAACTGCAGACATGAGCACCCAGCCAGGCCAGAGTGACCCCCAAGCACCCCACAGCACAGCACCAGAACAGGGTGCAGAGAGCAGCATAACAGGGGGGAGACAGGGAGAACCCCCCACACACAGAAACACAGCGAGCATGTACTCACCTTGCAGCAGGAGAGACTACTTACCCGTCCCTAGAGGGACCCACTGGCTTGTCTCAGACAGACCTATCACAGAGTCGTACTGCGTAGCTGTCGGCCAAGTCAACCGCAAAAGATACAGTAGGTACTGTTCAATCTTGAGAGGACCGCGGGAGCATGAAAGCAACCCGGCCACCCCTGGAGCCACGGGGTATGTCGTGAACTGAGTCTCACGCACACAAGGCGAGGATCAGCACGCTCGATGGTCGGACAGGGAAGACTACGAGGATACTAGTGTACCCAACCTGTTGCCCAGCCGACAGTTGATTGAAGGTCTCAAAAATAAAATAATAAAATTCCCAAATGAATAAAATTTAAAAGTAAAATCTTCCAGGAGACTGGCTCCTGAGAGAGCCACGTCTTCTCCTTCTGCTAGGCAGAAAAAAACTGAGGTCTGCTGACTGCAGGTGGGAGGGTAATGTCCGGAGGGACCACCCCCCTGGGCGGGGCTGTTCAGCTCTGGTTTGTTCTAGAATGTTTCTAACATTCTGCCTAGATCTTCTCCTGCGAGCAGGGATATATACGCACACGTTTACAGTATCCAGCTGTGTCAGTCCATGGACGATAAGAGAAAATAGGATTTTTGTACTCACCGTAAAATCCGTTTCTCTGACGTCCATGGACTGACAAGCTCTCATACTGTTTACGTGTGGGTATATGTCCCTGCTCGCAGGAGAAGATCTAGGCAGAATGTTAAATGTTAGAAACATACATTCTAGAACAAAGCCAGAGATGAACAGCCCCACCCAGGGGGGCGGTCCCTCCGGACATAACCCTCCTACCTGCAGCCAGCAGCCTCAGTTCGTAACAAGCAGTACAAACCTTAAAAGAAGGGTGGGTGCTGTGTCAGTCCATGGAAGTCAGAGAAACGGATTTTACGGTGAGTACAAAAATCCTATTTTCTCTTATCGTCCATGGACTGACACAGCTTTCATACTGTTTATGTGTGGGACGTCCTAAAGCAGTATAAGAAAAGGGTGGGAGCAAATAGTAAAGGAACAACCAAAACTTCACCCCAAACCAGCAGAGCTCCTCAACGGAGGAGTTGCAACATTAAACAGCGGCCTGCAACACTTTGCAGCCGAAGGAAGCATCTGAAGATGCAGCCACATTAACATTATAGAATTCATAAAAAGGTATGAACGGACGACCAGGTCGCCGCCTTGCACACTTGTGCAACCGACGCTTGATGTTGGAAAGCCCAGGAAGCACCAATTGCCCTGGTGGAATGTGCCGTAACCGGAAAGGGAGGTGCCCAGTGCCCACCCCTTAATGGCATAGGCCTGTATAACAGTCTGTCTGATCAACCTAGAAATGGTGGCAGACGACACCGCTCGGCCCTGTTTCGAACCAGAGACAGACACAACTAGTGAGTCATACTTCCGAATAGAAGCAGTAGCAGACAGGAACACCCGCAAAGCACGTACCACATCCAATGTGTGAAGCGCAAACCCTCTGGGATGCGATGGGTGAGGACACAAGGATGGGAGACAATGTCCACATTTAGGTGAAAGGCCGAGACCACCTTTGGCAAAAGGAAGGTCGCGGACGCAACACCGCCTTATCCTTATGGATGACCAAATAGGGCGACTTGCAGGACAAGGCCGCCAACTCAGACACCCGTCTGACAGAAGTAATGGCCACTAAGAAGGCCACCTTCGGAGACAAGGTCAAGAGGGGAATATCTCTGATATTTTCAAAGTGAGGTTCTTGGAGAACCGAGAGCACCAAATTCAGATCCCCAGGAGGGAGAGGAGGTTTAACAGGAGGGAGCACATGGCGAACCCCCTGCACAAAGGTGCTAACCAAGGAATGACCCGCTAGCGGTCGCTGAAAGAAGACGGCCAAGGCCGAAATCTGACCCCTAATGGTACTCAAAGCAAGCATTTGGGTCGCGCCACGCTGCAAGGACCGCAGGATACTGGGGACGGAATACGTCCGTGGACGCTAGTTCAGCTCTTCGCACATAGTGATGTAAGCTTCCCAGGTACGGTGATATATCTTTCTGGCGGAAGACTTCCATGCCCATAACATGGTCGAAATGACCGAATCCGAGAGACCTCAGACTCTCAGCACCCGGCTTTCAATAGCTATACCGTTAAAGCCAGAGACTGTAAAACAGGATGAAAAATAGGACCTTGAGACAGAAGGTCCTCCCTCATTGGCAACCGCCAAGGAACGTCCGCGATGAGACGTACCAGATCAGCATACCAATGACGCTGAGGCCCATCCGGCACAAAGAGGATCACCGGAATACCCTCGGCCACAACCCTGCGCAGCAGACGAGGAAGCAGCTGCAGCGGAGAATTACAGATATCAGGTGATAATGACCCCATGGGGCCACCAACGGATCTGAGGCATCCGCCCAAGGATACCTGGACCTGGCCACAAACCTTGACACCTTACGATTGAGTCGAGAGGCCATCAGGTTCACATCCGGCATAGAATTTGAAAAACCTCCGGGTGTAAGGACCACTCTCCCTGGTCCAGCGTCTGGCGACTCCGATAGTCCGCCTGCCAATTGTCTATGCTCGAATGTAGACGGCCGACAGAGACCACGAGGAGAGGCACAGTCTGATTGCCCGTATTTCCAGAATATCGATCAGTAAACGGGCTTCGTCCGGAGTCCAAAGCCCCTGGGCTGACAGGACTCCCCAGACTCCTCCCCAGCCCATCAGGCTGGCGTCCGTCATGATCACTGTCCACTGGATGGGGAGGAACGACTTACCAGACCGAAGAGCCGGGGACCCCAACCACCATGCCAGGGACGCCCTGATTGGGTGACTCATCTGGATCTGAAGATCCAAGGACAACGGGGATGTGTCCCAAGTGGACAGGATCTCTTACTGTAATGCCCGTGTGTGTGATTGGGCATACGGAACGGCCTCAAATGAGGCCCCCATGAGTCCCAGGACTCTCATGCAAAAACGGGTTGACGACCATTTTCGGGACGTCAGGACCCGCACTGCAGACTGAAATGTCAGTAAATTCTCCAGGGGTAGGAATACCTACACCTCCAAGGAGTCCAGGATCAGACCGCGATACTCCGAATGCTGAGCCGGGACCAGGACCGACTTCTGAATGTTCAGGAGCCACCCGAAGTCCCTGAGGGTCTGACTGACGATAGTCCCACTTTCTTCTAATTCTGAGCCATTGCCTGCTCTTAGAAGAAGAGCGTCCAGATAGCCCATGATAGCAATGCCTCGCTGTCTCAGCAAATCTAGAATCGGAGCAAGCACCTTGGTAAACACCTTTGGTGCCGAGGCTAGGCCGAGGGGAAGAGCCACAAATTGATAGTGGACTTCGCCGATCGCAAGCGCAGAAAACTACTGGTGACTTGCACAGATCGGAACATGCAAGTAGGCGTCCTTGATGTCCAAGGATGCCAGAAAATCCCCTTGATGGAGTGTAGCGAACACCGTGCTAATGGATTCCATGCGGAACTGTTGCACCATCACCAAGGCATTCAGGCCTTGAGGCCCAGGATTGGCCGAACCCCGTCCCTTTTTTTGGGACTACAAACAGATTTGAGTAGAAACCCTGAGACCTCTCCTGTGACAAAACCGGCACAATCACTCCGGACCTGATCAATCCTGTACGGCCCCTAAGAGGGCCGCCCGACGGGAAGGAAGGAGAGGAAGAATTGAGGGAAAGAATCTGTCTGGGGGCCAGGAACGGAACTCTATCCTGTATCCTAAGGTGACCACCTCGCACACCCACCGGTCGGAGATCCGGGAGGTCCACCGAACCGTGAACCTGCAAGGACGTCCCCCCACCCCAGAGTCGTGCAGGGGCAAGACTTCATGCGGCGGCGGGCTTGGGAGCTTGCTTGGTAGGCTTACGCACCCAGGGACGCTTATGTCCCCCAGCCGCACTTTTTTCAGTCTGGGCGGGCTTACCCGTGGATTCTGACTGACGAAAAAACTCCTTCTTCTTTGCCGGAAAGGAAGGGCCCGGCCTACGGTGGGGCTCTTTTTCCTTAACAGACTGAGGAAGGAAAGTGCTCTTACCCCTTGTGACTAGGGATGAGCTTCGTGTTCGAGTCGAACATACGTTCGACTCGAACATTGGCTGTTCGATCGTTCGACGAAGATCGAACGATTTGGGCCGTTCGCGCCAAATTCGAGTGACGCGAACGGCCCACAATGCACTACGCCATCGCAGTGTCATCCAGGCGCTGTGATTGGCCAAGCATGCACTGTGACCCCGCATGCTTGGCCAATCACAGCGCCGGCAGCGAGGAGAGCAATGATTGGCCACAGGCAGGATGCCTGTGGCCAATTATTGCTGAGGGTGTTTAGTACACGCCCCACACTATAAAAGGCCGCCAGCACGGCGGCCTAGTGTAGTGTGTTCCGGAGCAGGGATAGAGTAGCATAGGCAGGGACAGTGACTGTTATTTCTTTCTTGCTTAACCTGGATTCCTTTAGTTTAGGGAAAGAGAAGGATAGGTAGGGAGAGTGTCAGTGTGTTTTGTGCTTCTGCTATAGTGTGCTTAAAAAAAAACATTTATTCTAGGGACAGAAAACTCTAGGTAGGGACAGTGTCAGTTTCTTTCACTCTGCAAGTCCTTGTTTCCAGGGACCTGGAAGGACAGTGAGTGAATTGTCCTTTTGCTATATTGTGATTAAAAAAAACATTTATTCTAGGGACAGAAAACTCTAGGTAGGGACAGTGTCAGTTTCTTTCACTCTGCAAGTCCTTGTTTCCAGGGACCTGGAAGGACAGTGAGTGAATTGTCCTTTTGCTATATTGTGATTAAAAAAAACATTTATTCTAGGGACAGAAAACTCTAGGTAGGGACAGTGTCAGTTTCTTTCACTCTGCAAGTCCTTGTTTCCAGGGACCTGGAAGGACAGTGAGTGAATTGTCCTTTTGCTATATTGTGATTAAAAAAAACATTTATTCTAGGGACAGAAAACTCTAGGTAGGGACAGTGTCAGTTTCTTTCACTCTGCAAGTCCTTGTTTCCAGGGACCTGGAAGGACAGTGAGTGAATTGTCCTTTTGCTATATTGTGATTAAAAAAAACATTTTTTTCTAGGGACAGAAAACTGTAGGTAGGGAGAGTATTTTTTTTCTTTCACTCTGCAAGTCCTTGTTTCCAGGGACCTGTAAGGACAGTGAGTTAATTGTCCTTGTGCTATATTGTGCTGAAAAAAACATTTATTCCAGGGACAGAAAACTCTAGGTAGGGACAGTGTCAGTTTCTTTCACTCTGCAAGTCCTTGTTTCCAGGGACCTGGAAGGACAGTGAGTGAATTGTCCTTTTGCTATATTGTGATTAAAAAAAACATTTTTTTCTAGGGACAGAAAACTGTAGGTAGGGAGAGTGTTTTTTTTCTTTCACTCTGCAAGTCCTTGTTTCCAGGGACCTGTAAGGACAGTGAGTTAATTTTCCTTGTGCTATATTGTGATTAAAAAAAACATTTATTCTAGGGACAGAAAACTCTAGGTAGGGACAGTGTCAGTTTCTTTCACTCTGCAAGTCCTTGTTTCCAGGGACCTGGAAGGACAGTGAGTGAATTGTCCTTTTGCTATATTGTGATTAAAAAAAACATTTATTCTAGGGACAGAAAACTCTAGGTAGGGACAGTGTCAGTTTCTTTCACTCTGCAAGTCCTTGTTTCCAGGGACCTGGAAGGACAGTGAGTGAATTGTCCTTTTGCTATATTGTGATTAAAAAAAACATTTATTCTAGGGACAGAAAACTCTAGGTAGGGACAGTGTCAGTTTCTTTCACTCTGCAAGTCCTTGTTTCCAGGGACCTGGAAGGACAGTGAGTGAATTGTCCTTTTGCTATATTGTGATTAAAAAAAACATTTATTCTAGGGACAGAAAACTCTAGGTAGGGACAGTGTCAGTTTCTTTCACTCTGCAAGTCCTTGTTTCCAGGGACCTGGAAGGACAGTGAGTGAATTGTCCTTTTGCTATATTGTGATTAAAAAAAACATTTATTCTAGGGACAGAAAACTCTAGGTAGGGACAGTGTCAGTTTCTTTCACTCTGCAAGTCCTTGTTTCCAGGGACCTGGAAGGACAGTGAGTGAATTGTCCTTTTGCTATATTGTGATTAAAAAAAACATTTTTTTCTAGGGACAGAAAACTGTAGGTAGGGAGAGTATTTTTTTTCTTTCACTCTGCAAGTCCTTGTTTCCAGGGACCTGTAAGGACAGTGAGTTAATTGTCCTTGTGCTATA
Organism: Rana muscosa; assembly: GCA_029206835.1. Lineage (NCBI taxonomy): Eukaryota > Metazoa > Chordata > Amphibia > Anura > Ranidae > Rana > Rana muscosa. The sequence continues at coordinate 31,156,866 of CM055121.1, read as the reverse complement.
TTGTGCTGAAAAAAACATTTATTCCAGGGACAGAAAACTCTAGGTAGGGACAGTGTCAGTTTCTTTCACTCTGCAAGTCCTTGTTTCCAGGGACCTGGAAGGACAGTGAGTGAATTGTCCTTTTGCTATATTGTGATTAAAAAAAACATTTTTTTCTAGGGACAGAAAACTGTAGGTAGGGAGAGTGTTTTTTTTCTTTCACTCTGCAAGTCCTTGTTTCCAGGGACCTGTAAGGACAGTGAGTTAATTTTCCTTGTGCTATATTGTGATTAAAAAAAACATTTTTTCTAGGGACAGAAAACTGTAGGTAGGGAGAGTGTTTTTTTTCTTTCACTCTGCAAGTCCTTGTTTCCAGGGACAGAGAAGGACACCTGAAGGTAGCCCTTATTGCTTTTTTCCCATCTCCCTGCAGGCCATCTATTAGAATGTCTGGAAGGCAAACAAGGAGAGGCAGACAGTCAGGAGGCAATAAAAGAGGGCAAGCAGGCTCTGTGTCTGGGGGCAACAGTGCTGGTCGTGGACGCGGTGCATTGTCATCAGCACATGGCCATGGGACACGCTTGTCCTTCTTTTCGGCAGCTGGACATGTTGAGCCACATCATGCCGAAGACTTGGTAGAGTGGATGACCAAGCCCTCCTCCTCCTCCTCATCCTCTCTCACCCAGGCTCAGGGTACTGGAAAAGCAGCTGCCAAAGCGTCGTCTTCCCTGGTATCAATGTCAGACAAATCATCAGTCACTCCTTCCCTAGACCCACCATGTCCTCCTCCTGAGGAGTCCCCCGAACTGTTTCAGCACAGTGTTGGGTACATGCTCCAGGAGGATGCCCAGCGTTTCGAAGGGTCTGATGATGAAACCCAGCTAGAGGAAGGCAGTAGCGTGAGAGCAGACAGAGGGGATGCTCAAGAAGGACACCAATCTGGCAGTCATGTTCCAGCAGCTGCAGCATACTGCCAGATTGGCTCCAGTGATGAGGAGGGAGGGGATGATGAGGTCAATGACTCCACGTGGGTGCCTAATAGGAGAGAGGAGGAGGAGGAGGATGAGGAGGAGGCACATCTCCAACGAGGCAGGATGCCCTTTGGTGGCCAGCGTAAGGGCAGTACACCGACGGAATCACACCGCAGAGCTCCGCCTGTGCAGGGCGCTGCCTCTGCCCGTCATTCAAAAAGTTCTTTGGTGTGGGCCTTTTTTGAGGCTAGTGCATCAGATCGCACAGCTGCTGTTTGCAACATATGTCTCAAGCGTATATCGCGTGGCCAAAACATCAGCCGCTTGGGTACCACATGCCTGACCAGACATATGTTGACCTGCCATGCAGCTCGTTGGCAAGCCTACCTCAAAGACCCACACCAAAGAACAAAGCGGACCTCTCCTTGCACCGCATCAGCTGGGATCTCCAACCCCACTATAACTTCAGTCCTCTCTGAAACATGCACTGAGAGGAATGAAGGTGTAGAATTAGGTGTGTCACAGCCAAGTACTTGCGCCCACTCTGCTAGCAGTACACCGACGTCCGATTCTAGCAGGCAAATTTCCCTGCCCCAGCTGCTGGACCGTCGAAAGAAGTTCACTCCCAGCCATCCACATGCCCAGCGGTTGAATGCTAGCTTGGCTAAATTGCTAGCGCTTCAACTGCTGCCTTTTCAGTTGGTAGACTCGGCCCCCTTCCGTGAGTTTGTGCAATGTGCGGTTCCTCAGTGGCAGGTTCCCAAACGCCACTTTTTCTCACGGAAGGCTATTCCGGCTCTCTACCGGCATGTGGAAGGCAATGTCTTGGCCTCGCTGGACAGGGCGGTCAGCGGTAAGGTGCATATTACCGCTGACTCATGGTCCAGCAGGCATGGACAGGGACGTTACCTTTCTTTCACGGCCCATTGGGTCACTCTTTTGGCAGCTGGGAAGGATTCAGGACAAGGTGCAGTAGTGTTGGAGGTTGTCCCACCGCCACGCCTCCAAAATGCTACTACTGGTTGTGACACACCTCTCTCCTCCACCCCCTCCTCTTCTTCTTCCTCCATGGCCTCTTCCTGTGGTTTGTCCTATGAACCAGCGGTGCTCCGTAGCCGTTCACGGGGCTACGCAAGTACGCAGGCAAAAAGATGCCATGCCGTGCTTGCGCTGGTGTGTTTGGGGGACAGAAGCCACACTGGGGCAGAGGTCCTGTCTGCTCTGCAGGGCCAGGCCGAGAGGTGGTTGACGCCACGCCAGCTTAAGCCAGGAATGGTGGTTTGCGACAATGGCACCAACCTCCTCTCCGCCCTCCGACAGGGACAACTGACCCATGTGCCCTGTGTGGCTCACGTCCTTAACCTGGTGGTGCAGCGGTTCTTGGGCAGGTACCCGGGCTTACAGGATGTCCTGAGGCAGGCCAGGAAAGTCTGTGTGCATTTCCGCAGATCTTATAATGCCAGTGCTCGCCTGGCTGAGCTGCAAAAGGAGTTGAACCTGCCCAAGAACCGCCTTATATGTGACATGCCCACCAGGTGGAACTCAACGTTGGCCATGCTGCAGCGGCTGCACACGCAGCAGAGGGCCATCAATGAGTACCTGTGCGACTACGGCACCAGGACAGGGTCAGGGGAGCTTGGTTTTTTTTCTCCACGCCAGTGGGGCATGATCAGGGATGCATGCACTGTCCTGGCACCATTTGAGGAGGCCACGAGGATGGTGAGCAGTGACAGTGCATGCATCAGTGACACTGTACCTCTTGTCCACCTGTTGGAGCACACGCTGCGTGGAATAATGGACAGGGCACTTGAGGCAGAACAGAGGCAGGAAGAGGAGGACTTCCTTGCCTCTCAAGGCCCCCTTTACCCAGACAGTGTTCCTTCTGTCCCACCCATCGCACAGGAAGAGGAGGAGGAGGAGGAGGAGGAGGAGGATTGTGTCAGCATGGAGGTGGAGGCTGGCACTCAGCATCATCAGCAGCAGTCTTTTAGGGATGATTTACAGTCCCAAGAAACCAGTGGACTTGTACGTGGCTGGGAGGAGGTGGCTGCGGATCATGTCGTCCTTAGTGACCCAGAGGACTCCGGAGCGAATGCCTCAGCAAACCTACGCTGCATGGCCTCCCTGATCCTGCAAAGTCTGCGGAAGGATCCTCGTATTCTTCGGATCAAGGAGAGGGACCATTACTGGCTGGCCACTCTCCTTGATCCACGGTACAAGGGTAAGGTTGCGGACCTTATGTTACCGTCGCAGAGGGAGCAGAGGATGAGACAACTCCGGGAGGCCTTGCAGAAAGGTCTGTGCAACGCGTTCCCAGAGACTGGGAGGTTGCAAACTCCTGGTCCTGGACAACGAGTTGCTGAGGCTTCGGCCAGTCAAAGAAGGAGCGGTGGGGAAGGTGGCCGTCTGACCGATGCGTTCAGACAATTCTTTAGTCCGCAGCCCCAAAGTATGATTGGTTCCAGCAACCATCGCCAGCGTCTGATAAACATGGTGCAGGAATATCTAGGGGCAAGGTCAGACTTGGACACCTTCCCCACCGAAAATCCTCTGGCTTACTGGGTCTTGAGGATGGATCACTGGCCAGAGCTTGCACAGTATGCAATTGAGCTACTGGCCTGTCCTGCATCCAGCGTTCTTTCGGAACGCACATTCAGTGCTGCTGGAGGATTTGTCACGGATCACAGGGTGCGCCTGTCCACCGACTCGGTTGATCGACTGACTTTCATCAAGATGAACCAGTCTTGGATCACCACCAGCTACCACACACCTGATGCTGATATAACAGACTAATTGATTTTAAAATGTCACATCCCTTCAAGACTGATGCTGATGCTGAGTGCCTGTGCTGTTATGTTGACTGGCTATCCTCCTCCTCCGAGTCCTCAATGATACGATTGATGATGATAGCTTGGAAGATCATTTTTGTTTATGGGTGCCGCCACCAGTGCCTAACGCCCAATTTTTCAGCCCCTGTTTAACAGGGGCGTGTAATTACAATTTTTGAAGCAATACTTTGCAACAGGGCTCATTGCTGTGCTCCAAGTACAGTATCTGTGAGGAGTTGCAGTGTTGTGCCACCAGTGCCTAAGGCCCAATTTTTCAGCCCCTGTTTAACAGGGGCGTGTCATTACAATTTTTGAAGCAATACTTTGCAACAGGGCTCATTGCTGTGCTCCAAGTACAGTATCTGTGAGGGGTTGCAGTGTTGTGCCACCAGTGCCTAAGGCCCAATTTTTCAGCCCCTGTTCAACAGGGGCATGTAATTACAATTCTTGATCTAATAATTCACAGCAGGGCCCATTGCTGCACCCACCAAGAGTAACTGTCAGGGCTTACAGTGTTGTGGCACCAGCACCACCATCAAAGGCCCAATTTTTACTACCACTGTTCAACAATTATATGTAATTAAAATTCCTGATATAATAGTTGACAGCAGGGCGTTCCAGCACCAACCAAGAGTAACTGTGAGTGCTTACAGTGTTGTGCCAACACCAACAACTAAGGGGCCTATTTCTGCAGAGTATATACGGCAGGTCCCTACTTTCAAACATCCAACTTACAAACGACTCCTACTTGCAAACGCAAGAAGACAACAGGAAGTGAGAGGAAATCTACCACTAGGAAGGAAAATTCTCTCCTGTAAGAATAAATATGGGAGAAAGGTGTCTCCTCTGTACTGATGCTTTATCAGCAATCCTTGTTTCAAGAAAAACACCACATTTCAAAAACAGTTGTCATTGGGACGGAAAGTGAGGTGAAATGTTCTGAACAGGGGCACAGACAGCAAAACAAATGTTACAGGGGTGATAACCCTTACCTATGTTTTCCAAAAAGTTTAAAAATAGATTTTTGGGCTGGAGCTACACTTCAACAATGTACCTGTTCAAAATTACAAACAGATTCTACATAAGAACAAACCTACAGTCCCTGTCTTGTATGCACCGCCTGTATACGGCTGTTCAGAGTATATAGGGCCTTTTTTATTTTATGTGCGGGGTTCCCCTTAATATCCATACAAGACCCAAAGGGGCTGGTAATGGGCTGGGGTAGGGGGGGGGGGTCATGGGGTAGCTATGCCATTTTTCTTAAAGAATTTCATCCATATTACCGGGACCAGACATTACATTAAAGCCGCAAGCAGTTTTAAATGGCTTTTTTTTCCTTTAGAAGTGTCATTTTGTGCAGGGACAGTTCTAAACACGGGAAACACGTGGCACTTCACAGGCATACTTTAGACACCCCCCAGGTACGATATTTAAAGGAATATTTGACTTTTTTTTTTTCACTTTATGCATCATTAAAATGACTGCTCCCGAAAAACGACCGTTTTTAAAACTTCTTTTTGCATTGATACATGTCCCCTGGTGCAGAACCCGGGTTCCCAAACCCTTTTTAGGACAATAACATGCATAATAGTTGTTATAATTAGCACTTTAGAATTCGAACGTTCGCATCCATTGTATTTAATAGGGTTCTAATGTTCGTTCGAACTTCCGGTCCGTTCGCGGGTTCTGGTGCGAACCGAACCCGGGGGTGTTCGGCTCATCACTACTTGTGACATCCATAATAATGTCATCCAGGGCAGCCCCAAACAGTCTACCGCCCTTAAAGGGCAAGTCAGCCAGGAGCTATTTGGAAGCTAGGTCGGCCGACCAGCATTTCAGCCAGATAAGGCGACGCAGTACCACAGCAGAGATAGAAGCCCCGGATATTAAAGGGGCCGCATCCAAAGTGGCATCGCACACAGAGACTAAACCCTGCGCAAGTTGGTGAGCCAGGGTAATGGTCTCAGGAGGGAGATTATGCTCCTGTACTGTCTGGTGCAAAATCTTTGCCCATCCTGTGAGTGTCTTGAGACACAGGTGTCGCCGCCACTATAGGGCGTAAGGCAGACCCCAATAAGGTAAACATAGTTCTACTCACCACTTCTGACCTCCTGTCAGTGGGATCCTTAAATGCAGGAGTCCCTTCCATTGGGAGCGTGGTAGCCTTATTCAAACGGGTGACCGGGGGGTCGACCACTGGGGGGAGAGCCCACTTCTTAACCAGGTCCTCCTCAAAGGGGTACCTCATGGCTAGGCGCCGCGGGACCGTCAAAGTCTTCTGCGGCTTATCCCAGACTTGGTCAGTGAATGTATCAAAAAAAGGCACATATGGAAAAACCTTTTTTGAAGAAACGGCTTTAAAGGAAACAAAGGAGACAGCTTCCACCTGAGGTTCCTCAGCCTCAACATTCAGCTTGAGAGTGTCCCTCACAGCATCAATGAGTTCACTTACAAGCACCCTGTCAGTTATTCAAAACTGGGGTCTTCCTCACAAGGAATATCCTGTTCAAAAACATGAAAATCCTCAGAGCTAGGGTCCTGAGCAGCAGTAGCTAGGCCCATATCTGAGACAGAGCACTTCCCTACAGGAGAATGTGTGGGGAGGGGGCGCTTTACAGCTCCCTTGCGCTCTCACACCGCTTCCATCCTGACAAGGATGATTTCAGGACTGCCGACAATTAGTCGCTAGGGACCGCAGGTGCAGGAGCACTGCCAGTTGCCTCAGACAAGTGTGGAGAAGCAGGTGAACTAGACTCCATACTGCCACCCTCTGAGACCTTTAGACACTATTTTAGTGAATAACACAGTCCACTCACTGGCTGCGCTGAAGCTGAGGCGGGGATACCCAAAGGACTCACCAAACCTTGTAAGGAACGCTCAGTTCCGCTGTATGAAACTGCGCTGCAGCGCGAGTGAAGCCTGAGGAGAGAGGAGATTGTGAGATTCGCGCCACAGCAGCGCCAATAGAGGCCGAAACCGAAAGTAAAAGCGTTGCAGCTTCAAGAAAATGGCCGTCGGCCGCATGCATTACTGCGCCATTGATCCACAGCAAGATGGCCGCCGAGCGCGGTTTTCAAAATCACCACACAGCGCTAATGGCGCACACAGTAAAGTAAAACACCCACACACCAGAACACTGCTCCTCTCCCAGAGTCCACTAAAACAGACATGAGCGCCCCCAGCTAGGCCAGAGTGACCCCCAAGCACCCCCACACAGCAAAGCACCAGTACAGGCTGCAGAGAGCAGCATAACAGGGGGGAGACAGGGAGAAACCCCCCATATAAAGAAACACAGCGAGCATGTACTCACCTGCAGCAGAAGAGACTACTTACCCGTCCCAGAGGGACCCACTGGCTTGTTTCAGACAGACCTATCACAGAGTAGTACTGCGTAGCTGTCGGCCCGGTCCACCGCGAAAGATACAGACAGGTACTGTTCAATCTTGAGAGGACCGCGGGAGCATAAAAGCAACCCGGCCACCCCTGGAGTCATGGGGCACGTCGTGAACGGAGTCTCATGCACACAAGGCGAGGATCAGCACGCTCGATGGGAAGACTACGGGGATACCAGTGTACCCAACCTGTTGCCCAGCCGACAGTTGATTGAAAGTCTCAAAAATAAAATAATAAAATTCCCAAAGGAATAAAAGTTAAAAGTTAAATCTTCCAGGAGACTGGCTCCTGAGAGAGCCACGTCTTCTCCTTCTGCTAGGCAGAAAAAACTGAGGCTGCTGGCTGCAGGTAGGAGGGTTAAGTTCCGGAGGGACCGCCTCCCTGGGCGGGGCTGTTCAGCTCTGGCTTTGTTCTAGAATGTATGTTTCTAACATCTAACATTCTGCCTAGATCTTCTCCTGCGAGCAGGGACATATACCCACACGTAAACAGTATGAGAGCTGTGTCAGTCCATGGACGATAAGAGAAATCACTTTTATTGGGCCTACCCCCCCACGATCTTCGGTGCACCCCGCCGCTTACCGGAGCCGTCGGTAGCGGCAGAGGCAATCGGCTTCTTGTGCCTGTTAGGTATGGAAGATGGGAAGATGGCCCCTCACCTGTCTCCATACCATTGCAGGGCGGAAGCAACGTCAAAACGTCACTTCCGCCCATAGCTCTTAAAGGGACATTTATTTTTTATTTTTTTAAATTACATATTAAAAAAATTGTTATTGCATTTTAATGAAAATCTGAGAACTGACGTCTTTTTGACCCCAGATCTCATATTTATCCCCTTGGCGCCGAGCGTACGTATATTTGTGGCCTCGGCTTTAGGGGGTTATACCGGGATGATGCCTGCAGCAGCAAGCATCATCCTGGCACCAATTTTTAGAGCGGGCGGACGGCTTTCCAGAGATAACAACCGATGCGGCTAAAGGCCACTCGGTTGTTATCCCGGAGGAGCGGGAGGGGACATTCCTCCCGTTCCACCTGGAGACCCGATCCGCGATGCGCCACTTATGGCGCCTCGAGACAGACTGGCACAAAGCCGGCTTTGTTCCAGTCTCCTGTATGTAAACACGGAAGCGACATCACAACGTCACTTCCGGTTTACTCGGCTGCCAATAGCGCTGGTCTAAAAAAAAATACAGTTTTCAGAATCGCTGTTTTTGGCGATCTGAATACTTTGAAGTGCAAAGGAGGGATTGGAGGTCTTTTAGACCCCCGATCCCTCCATAAAGAGTACTTGTCACCGCCTATTACTGATGTTTACATTCCTTATGACAGCAATGAAAGTGATCAAAATATTTTTTTTTTTAAAACACAATGCAAAAAAATAAAAATAAATAAGAAAAAAATGTGTTGTTTTTTTTTAAAGCGCCCCTCTCCCCCCGAGCTCGCGCAGCAAAGCATACGCATGTCGCGCTCGCATATATAAACGGTGTACAAATCACACATGCAAGGTATCGCCGCGATCGTCAGAGTGAGAGCAATAATTCTAGCATTAGACCTCCTCTGTAACTCTAACCTAGTAACTGTTAATTTTTTTTAAAGCGTCGCCTGTGGATATTTTATTGTACCGTAGTTTGTCGCCATTCCACGAGTGTGCACAATTTCAAAGTGTGACATGTTTGGTATCTATTTACTTGGCATAACATCATCTTTTACATTATACAAAAAATTGGGCTAATTTTACTGTTTCGTTTTTTTTTTAATTCATGAAAGTGCCTTTTTCCTCAAAAAATTGCATTTGAAAGACTGCTGCACAAATACTGTGTGACATAAAATATTGCAACGATCGCCATTTTATTCTCTAGATTCTTTGCTTAAAAATATATATATAATTTTTGGAGTTTCTAAGTAATTTTCTAGCAAAAAATTCGGATTTTAACTTGTAAGCACTTGTAAGCAACAAATGTCAGAAATAGGCTTAGTCATGAAAGGGTTAAGAGGACCTGTCATGCTTTTTTCTATTACAAGGGATGTTTACATTCCTTGTAATAGAAATAAAAGTGACACATTTTGTTTTTTAAAAGAACAGTGTAAAAATTTAAAATAAAATCAAAAAAATTTTAACGCCCCCATCCCGCCAAGCTCGCGCACAGAAATGATTGCATACGTGAGCAGAGCCTGCATATGTAAATGGTGTTCAAACCACACATGTGAGGTATGACCACGATCGTTAGAGCAAGAGCAATAATTCTACACCACCTCTGTAACTTAAAATGTGCAACCTGTAGAACTTTTTAAACGTCGCCTTTGGAGATTTTTATGGGTAAAAGTTTGTCGCCATTCCACGAGCGGGCGCAATTTTGAAGCGTGACATGTTGGGTATCAATTATCTTTCACAATATAAAAAAAATGGTCTAACTTTACTGTTGTCTTATCTTTTAATAAAAAAAAAGTGTATATTTTCCAAAAAAAAAAAGTGTGCTTGCAAGACCGCTGCACAAATACGGTGTGACAAAGTACTGCAACGACTGCCATTTTATTCTCTAGGGTGTTAGAAAAAACGTTTATAATGTTTGAGGGTTCTAAGCAGGGCCGGACTGGCCCACCGGGAGACCGGGAAAACTCCCGGTGGGCCGGCTGCCTGGCTGCGCCTGAAAAAAAAATGGCGGCGGGGCCGACATGCAACTGCGCATGCGCCAGCGCAGTTCCGAGACTAGCCGTGCTCGGGAAAGCCCGTCAACGCTCGGCAAGTTCCAGAAATGCGGGCGCATGCACAGTGACAACACGAGGGCGCCGAGCGGCGCCATTTTTAAAAGTTTAACCGTAGCGCGCCGGCGCCGCTCAGCCTCTTCCTACGTCCCCCCGCAGCTTCTGAATGCGTGCCCCCCGCAGCCTCTGACCTCCTGGTCCCCCTGCAGCATCTGACCTCCTGTCCCTCCGCAGCCTCTGACCTCCTGGCTCCTGTCCCCCCCTCCGCATCCTCTGACCTCCTGCCTCCTGTCCCCGCCTTCACAGCCTCTGACCTCCTGTCCCCCCCTCCACAGCCTCCGACCTCCTGTCCCCCCCTCCGCAGCATCTGACCTCCTGTCCCCCCCTCCACAGCCTCCTGTCCCCCTCCACAGCCTCCTGTCCCCCCCTCCACAACCTCCCATCCCCCCTCCACAGCCTCCTGTCCCCCCTCCACAGCCTCCTGTCCCCCCCTCCACAGCCTCCGACCTTCTGTCCCCCCCTCTACAGCCTCCCGTCCCCCCCCCTCCACAGCCTCCCGTCCCCCCTCCACAGCCTCCTGTCCCCCCTCCACAGCCTCCTGTCCCCCCCTCCACAGCCTCCGACCTCCTGTCCCCTCCCTCCACAGCCTCCTGTCCCCCCCTCCACAGCCTCCTGTCCCCCCCTCCACAGCCTCCTGTCCCCCCCCTCCACAGCCTCTTGTCCCCCCTCCACAGCCTCCTGTCCCCCCTCCACAGCCTCCTGTCCCCCCCTCCACAGCCTCCGACCTCCTGTCCCCCCCCTCCACAGCCTCCTGTCCCCCCTCCACAGCCTCCTGTCCCCCCTCCACAGCCTCCTGTCCCCCCCTCCACAGCCTCCGACCTCCTGTCCCCCCCTCCACAGCCTCCGACCTCCTGTCCCCCCCCTCCACAGCCTCCGACCTCCTGTCCCCCCCTCTACAGCCTCTGACCTCCTGTCCCCCCCTCAGCATCCTCTGACCTCCTGTCCCCCCCTCCACATCCTCTGACCTCCTGTCCCCCCCCTTCGCATCCTCTGACCCCCTTTCCCCCCCTCCGCAGCCTCTGACCTCCCCTGTACCATCCGCAGCCTCTGACCATCTCTTGTCTTATATCACGTCTGGAGAGGAGTCAAGAGTAGGAGTGCCGCCAGGATGGAGGTCATGGGAGAAGTCAGACATGTGTGGACTGTGGAGAGGAAACTATGGGATAAATCCAGAGCCACCAAGCTGGAGCCGAGTGACTGAGCCCTGCACCATGCACCTGAGAGGAGATCAGTGACAGCGCCGCCAGGCCAGTCTGAGAGGGGAGTCAATACAATAATGTAAGGGGGCACTGATCTAAAGGTTTCCCCCTTATATCAGTAAACCCCCTTACCTTAGAGTTTTCTTTATGCGGAAGGTGGTCTCTGGTCACCAGAGTCCTCCCCACATTTCCAGAGTTCCCCTTTACATCATAGTCTGCAGGATTCCACCCTTCAGTGCAAGGGGGCACTCTGATGTAAAGGGGAATGAAGTAAAGGGGAATGCAGTAGACTCTGATATAAGTGGGGTCTCTGGTCACCAGTGCCCCCTCCTCCACCGCTCCTGCCTTTTGATATGAATGTGCACCGCGGCTATACCGCTGGAAAAGCACATTTTGCTGGTGGTTTTAACTTTTTTCAGCCGTTAGCGGGGATTAAAAGTGCCCCGCTAGCGGCCGAATAGCGCCGCAAAATTGATGGTAAAGCGCCGCTAAAATTAGCGCTGCTTTATCGCCGACGCATGGGGCTGGTATGAAATTGTTTCCAGGGCTGGTTTTTATTCCCAGTCCGGTCCTGGTTCTAAGTAAATTTCTAGCAAAAAAAAAAAATCAGTAAACACCAAATCTAAAAACGAGGCTCTGTCCTTAAGTGGTTAACACAACTTATCACAGTTTACATACACCTTAATATTTTAGGAAAATTATTGAAAATATAAATTTTTTCTTCTCAGCAGTTTCATAGTTTACAATGAGCCCCCCACTCTTTGTCTGCACATAACACCGTCCTATGAGGCCGTGTGTACGAGGGGCTGCGCTCATTGCTAATAACATTCAGCGGCTGAAGAGGAAACACGAGCACAGGCCGGTGTCCAGGCCGCCTCTACACGCCCCTCAGATCCTGAAGAAACACGATCTCTGTGGTAACAGTTCAGCCAACCGGCGGCCGCAGCCTGACGCGGGGCGCGTCCTTCCTCTATTGTGAGCGCTGATGCGAAGCCTGGAACATGCGCCCTCTTCCCTGACAATCCCGGAGAAGGTGTAGAGCGGGGCCTTGGGCGCTTCGGTGCTCCGCCCACCCGTCTGTGCCCGCCCCTTGCCACTCCTCCGCCCGGCTCCCCTCTGGATAAGCGTAGTGTGTAGTGTCACATCAGACAGAGTGGGACAAAAGCTGCTGATATGTCGTCGTCTTCTTCATCATCCGAGCAATACGAGGAAGGCGAGTATGAGAGCAAAGCCAAGAGGCTGAAGAGCGGCCAGGAGGACGGCGAGATAGACTGTACATCGGAGGAACAGGAGGGGGAGATGGTCACAGTACCTGGAGACACGGCCAGCTATGGGGTAATGCTGTACACAGATCTAATGCGCACACATCCTCCTCTGGGGGCTCACATCCCACAGTCCCTATAGACTGACTGACTGGGGGGACCACGAGACACATCTATGATCGCTAATGGGGGCCACACATGGGATGTGATCGGGTCTATTGGTGGCCATACACGTAGTGATCTGATTACTGCATGTATGCCCACCAATGATAGGATCTGATCACTACATGTATGACCACCAATGATAGGATCTGATCACTACATGTATGACCACCAATGATAGGATCTGATCACTACATGTATGACCACCAATGATAGGATCTGATCACTACATGTATGGCCACCAATGATAGGATCTGATGTATGCCCACCAATGATAGGATGTGATCACTACATGTATGACCACCAATGATAGGATCTGATCACTACATGTATGCCCACCAATGATAGGATCTGATCACTACATGTATGACCACCAATGATAGGATCTGATCACTACATGTATGACCACCAATGATAGGATCTGATCACTACATGTATGACCACCAATGATAGGTTCTGATCACTACATGTATGACCACCAATGATAGGATCTGATCACTACATGTATGCCCACCAATGATAGGATCTGATGTATGCCCACCAATGATAGGATGTGATCACTACATGTATGACCACCAATGATAGGATCTGATCACTACATGTATGGCCACCAATGATAGGACCTGATCACTACATGTATGACCACCAATGATAGGACCTGATCACTACATGTATGGCCACCAATGATAGGATCTGATCACTACATGTATGACCACCAATGATAGGATCTGATCACTACATGTATGACCACCAATGATAGGATCTGATCACTAGATGTATGACCACCAATGATAGGATCTGATCACTACATGTATGACCACCAATGATAGGATCTGATCACTACATGTATGACCACCAATGATAGGATCTGATCACTACATGTATGGCCACCAATGATAGGATCTGATCACTACATGTATGGCCACCAATGATAGGATCTGATGTATGCCCACCAATGATAGGATGTGATCACTACATGTATGACCACCAATGATAGGATCTGATCACTACATGTATGCCCACCAATGATAGGATCTGATCACTACATGTATGACCACCAATGATAGGATCTGATCACTACATGTATGACCACCAATGATAGGATCTGATCACTACATGTATGACCACCAATGATAGGATCTGATCACTACATGTATGACCACCAATGATAGGATCTGATCACTACATGTATGGCCACCAATGATAGGATCTGATGTATGCCCACCAATGATAGGATGTGATCACTACATGTATGACCACCAATGATAGGATCTGATCACTACATGTATGCCCACCAATGATAGGATCTGATCACTACATGTATGACCACCAATGATAGGATCTGATCACTACATGTATGACCACCAATGATAGGATCTGATCACTACATGTATGACCACCAATGATAGGTTCTGATCACTACATGTATGACCACCAATGATAGGATCTGATCACTACATGTATGCCCACCAATGATAGGATCTGATGTATGCCCACCAATGATAGGATGTGATCACTACATGTATGACCACCAATGATAGGATCTGATCACTACATGTATGGCCACCAATGATAGGACCTGATCACTACATGTATGACCACCAATGATAGGACCTGATCACTACATGTATGGCCACCAATGATAGGATCTGATCACTACATGTATGCCCACCAATGATAGGATCTGATCACTACATGTATGACCACCAATGATAGGATCTGATCACTACATGTATGACCACCAATGATAGGATCTGATCACTACATGTATGACCACCAATGATAGGATCTGATCACTACATGTATGACCACCAATGATAGGATCTGATCACTACATGTATGGCCACCAATGATAGGATCTGATCACTACATGTATGGCCACCAATGATAGGATCTGATGTATGCCCACCAATGATAGGATGTGATCACTACATGTATGACCACCAATGATAGGATCTGATCACTACATGTATGCCCACCAATGATAGGATCTGATCACTACATGTATGACCACCAATGATAGGATCTGATCACTACATGTATGACCACCAATGATAGGATCTGATCACTACATGTATGACCACCAATGATAGGTTCTGATCACTACATGTATGACCACCAATGATAGGATCTGATCACTACATGTATGCCCACCAATGATAGGATCTGATGTATGCCCACCAATGATAGGATGTGATCACTACATGTATGACCACCAATGATAGGATCTGATCACTACATGTATGGCCACCAATGATAGGACCTGATCACTACATGTATGACCACCAATGATAGGACCTGATCACTACATGTATGGCCACCAATGATAGGATCTGATCACTACATGTATGGCCACCAATGATAGGATCTGATCACTACATGTATGGCCACCAATGATAGGATCTGATCACTACATGTATGCCCACCAATGATAGGATCTGATCACTACATGTATGGCCACCAATGATAGGATCTGATCACTACATGTATGGCCACCAATGATAGGATCTGATCACTACATGTATGGCCACCAATGATAGGACCTGATCACTACATGTATGACCACCAATGATAGGACCTGATCACTACATGTATGCCCACCAATGATAGTATGGCCACCAATGATAGGATCTGATCACTACATGTATGGCCACCAATGATAGGATCTGATCACTACATGCATGGCCACCAATGATAGGACCTGGTCACTACATGTATGACCACCAATGATAGGACCTGATCACTACATGTATGCCCACCAATGATAGTATGGCCACCAATGATATGATCTGATCACTACATGTATGGCCACCAATGATAGGATCTGATCACTACATGTATGGCCACCAATGATAGGACCTGATCACTACATGTATGACCACCAATGATAGGATCTGATCACTACATGTATGCCCACCAATGATAGGATCTGATGTATGCCCACCAATGATAGGATGTGATCACTACATGTATGACCACCAATGATAGTATGGCCACCAATGATAGGATCTGATCACTACATGTATGGCCACCAATGATAGGATCTGATCACTACATGTATGGCCACCAATGATAGGACCTGATCACTACATGTATGACCACCAATGATAGGACCTGATCACTACATGTATGCCCACCAATGATAGTATGGCCACCAATGATAGGATCTGATCACTACATGTATGGCCACCAATGATAGGATCTGATCACTACATGCATGGCCACCAATGATAGGACCTGGTCACTACATGTATGACCACCAATGATAGGACCTGATCACTACATGTATGCCCACCAATGATAGTATGGCCACCAATGATATGATCTGATCACTACATGTATGGCCACCAATGATAGGATCTGATCACTACATGTATGGCCACCAATGATAGGACCTGATCACTACATGTATGACCACCAATGATAGGATCTGATCACTACATGTATGCCCACCAATGATAGGATCTGATGTATGCCCACCAATGATAGGATGTGATCACTACATGTATGACCACCAATGATAGTATGGCCACCAATGATAGGATCTGATCACTACATGTATGGCCACCAATGATAGGATCTGATCACTACATGTATGGCCACCAATGATAGGACCTGATCACTACATGTATGACCACCAATGATAGGACCTGATCACTACATGTATGCCCACCAATGATAGTATGGCCACCAATGATATGATCTGATCACTACATGTATGGCCACCAATGATAGGATCTGATCACTACATGTATGGCCACCAATGATAGGACCTGATCACTACATGTATGACCACCAATGATAGGACCTGATCACTACATGTATGCCCACCAATGATAGTATGGCCACCAATGATAGGATCTGATCACTACATGTATGGCCACCAATGATAGGATCTGATCACTACATGCATGGCCACCAATGATAGGACCTGGTCACTACATGTATGACCACCAATGATAGGACCTGATCACTACATGTATGCCCACCAATGATAGTATGGCCACCAATGATATGATCTGATCACTACATGTATGGCCACCAATGATAGGATCTGATCACTACATGTATCCAATGATAGGATCTGATCACTACATGTATGACCACCAATGATAGGACCTGATCACTACATGTATGACCACCAATGATAGGACCTGATCACTACATGTATGACCACCAATGATAGTATGGCCACCAATGATAGGATCTGATCACTACATGTATGGCCACCAATGATAGGATCTGATCACTACATGTATGGCCACCAATGATAGGACCTGATCACTACATGTATGACCACCAATGATAGGACCTGATCACTACATGTATGCCCACCAATGATAGTATGGCCACCAATGATATGATCTGATCACTACATGTATGGCCACCAATGATATGATCTGATCACTACATGTATGGCCACCAATGATAGGATCTGATCACTACATGTATGACCACCAATGATAGGACCTGATCACTACATGTATGACCACCAATGATAGGATCTGATCACTACATGTATGACCACCAATGATAGTATGGCCACCAATGATATGATCTGATCACTACATGTATGGCCACCAATGATAGGACCTGATCACTACATGTATGGCCACCAATGATAGGATCTGATCACTACATGTATGACCACCAATGATAGGACCTGATCACTACATGTATGCCCACCAATGATAGTATGGCCACCAATGATATGATCTGATCACTACATGTATGGCCACCAATGATAGGACCTGATCACTACATGTATGGCCACCAATGATAGGATCTGATCACTACATGTATGACCACCAATGATAGGACCTGATCACTACATGTATGCCCACCAATGATAGTATGGCCACCAATGATATGATCTGATCACTACATATATGGCCACCAATGATAGGACCTGATCACTACATGTATGGCCACCAATGATAGGATCTGATCACTACATGTATGACCACCAATGATAGGACCTGATCACTACATGTATGCCCACCAATGATAGTATGGCCACCAATGATATGATCTGATCACTACATGTATGGCCACCAATGATAGGATCTGATCACTACATGTATGGCCACCAATGATAGGACCTGATCACTACATGTATGACCACCAATGATAGGACCTGATCACTACATGTATGCCCACCAATGATAGTATGGCCACCAATGATATGATCTGATCACTACATGTATGGCCACCAATGATAGGACCTGATCACTACATGTATGGCCACCAATGATAGGATCTGATCACTACATGTATGACCACCAATGATAGGACCTGATCACTACATGTATGGCCACCAATGATAGGATCTGATCACTACATGTATGGCCACCAATGATAGGACCTGATCACTACATGTATGACCACCAATGATAGGACCTGATCACTACATGTATGGCCACCAATGATAGGACCTGATCACTACATGTATGCCCACCAATGATAGTATGGCCACCAATGATATGATCTGATCACTACATGTATGGCCACCAATGATAGGATCTGATGTATGACCACCAATGATAGGATCTGATCACTACATGTATGGCCACCAATGATAGGATCTGATCACTACATGTATGGCCACCAATGATCTGATCACTACATGTATGGCCACCAACGATTTGATCTGATCACTACATGTATGGCCACCAACGATTTGATCTGATCACTACATGTATGACCACCAACGATTTGATCTGATCACTACATGTATGACCACCAACGATTTGATCTGATCACTACATGTATGGCCACCAACGATTTGATCTGATCACTACATGTATGACCACCAACGATTTGATCACTACATGTATGGCCACCAACGATTTGATCTGATCCAATAATTGGTGGCCATACATTTAATGATCTGATCAAATTGTTGGTAGCCATACACACTTTGATAAATTATTGAGTTCCCCTCCGCATGATCTCTTTCAATAATCAATCTATAGTCTGCAACCCATTCAATCATTATGCCACACGAGGAAATGGATATTGATATACATAGCTAAATAATAATCAGAATGTATGATTATAAATTATCGATCACATCTCTGTTCCCACCATGTAATATCATATTCTGATTGATTCAAATACGATTGTATTCATGAATGAAGTATCGGATTCCTGCTGATCAATGTAAACAGCTAATAATATTGCACCCTAGGTGATCAACCTAGTTTGAATCTATTCGAGATTGATGTAAATCTATCAGAAGGGAAGTTTTGGCTATTTGGTCACAGAGCCTATTGTTTCGATCGAATCGCACATTGATTAGATACGGTAAATAAAATAGAAGCGTATATGGCCACCATATGACATGTCAAAGACACATGCAGCGGGAATTCAGTAATGATGCTGCACTGCTTTTCTAGCGTTCAACCCTCTTGTTATTGTATTGCAAAAAATTCATAAATTATTTGCGATTACGTTTTGGTGCAAACAGCAATTTGTGCGCCAAATTCAGGTAGTCCTAAAATGCTCCATGTCTACATTGTGGCGCAATGCCTGGACCAAATCCAAAATAAAACACCAACACTTGTAACCTTACGGAAGTGGAGTAATCAAGACCAACTCTTTTGGTGTACAGAAACAAAGTGTCGCACGTCTAAAAGTAACACAACGTGCACCAAATTCAAGTACGGGTTCTAGACCGGTACATACATTTGACACAGCCGTGTTACTTTTAGAAAGCACACAACGACACTTTTGCTGCCTGCGCCAGTCTCTATGATCTTCAGGGACTGTCATCAGTCGATTTTTGCGCAAAACCAATCGATTTTAAACCGATTCTGATAGTTCTGGACGGAAAATGCGATGATGGGAAAGTATTTGATATGATCAATTAATGTATGACGTATTGAACGATTCTTTTGATTTTTCTGGTCATATTTCCAATCAGACAGCAAATCTATCAACAACACAATTGTATGTGTATGACCACCATAACCTTATTATTATTATTATACAGGATTTATATAGCGCCAACAGTTTATGCAGCACTTTACAACATGAGGGCAGACAGTACAGTTACAATATAATTTATTACAGGAGGAATCGGAGGGCCCTGCTTACATGTCTTTGTGTGTCTGTGGACCGGCAGATCTAAGGCCACTTGTACAAAAAAAAAAAAAAAAATGCCCCATTTGTAGTTGCACTTCTTTTCCTTTTTATTTTTTTTTGAACCCAGGTGCAATGCACACAGCTGTGTAAAGATCTGTAATACAGAGATGCATTCACAGGTGTTAAAGAAAACAAATTTGAAAATGTGAAATTTCAGTGCGGTTATATACTTGTGCATCCATGTAAATTGACATACATGATGAGAACGTTACGTGTGTGTGTGTATTCCTGAGGTCTTTATGGAACATAATTTGCGTCATTTATTTGGGATCTTTCTGTAAGCAAGATTCAGCATCCTAAACTTTAGTAAATTATTATATCCGTGTCGAAGCCCAGGTTCACACTGGGCTGCACGATTTCACTCCCGCTTGTATGTCCTGATTTCGGCCGCGATTACAGATACATCTGTGCAGCTTTCTGCACAGATGTCAATGTAAATCACGGCCGGAAATTGCAAAAAGTAGTACAGAAACTACTTTTTGAAATCGGTGCAGCGCCGCAGATGCGGTGTCACACCGATTAGGGCGGTGCCATTGCCGGAAAATGCAGCCAATTTGCCATGTCAAATCGCACCTGTGTGAACCAGGGCTAAGGGCCGGTTCACGCCAGATATTGTACAGTAACGCGGTCGCTTTCCTGAGCAATTTCTGTGCGATTTGAGTGCAGTGCGTTTTTATTATTATACAGCACCAACAGTTAACTCAGCGCTTTATTAACATAACTTTATTAACATAACTTGAGGGTAGACAGTACAAAGACTTTGGTATAGTAGGAATCAGAGGACCCTGCTTCTTAGAGCTTACAATCTAAGAGGTAAGGTCAAGAGATACAAGATGTAATAACTGTGTGGGATATGCTGATGGAGAAAATAAATGTACAGTTAGGTGGGGGCCAGATAGGATTCTCTGAAGAGATGAGTATTCAGGGATCGTTGGAAAGTGGAAAAAGTATGAGAAAGGTGGACAGGTTGGGATAGAGCATTCCAGAGGATGGGAGAGGCTTTGGAGAAGTCCTGGAGGCAAGCATGCGATGAAGTGACAAGGGAGCTCGAGAGCAGGAGGGCTTGGGAGGAGTGAAGAGGATGATTAGGTTGGTATTTTGAGACTCGGTTAGTGATGTAGCTGATAGGGCTGGGGAAAAAATCGATTTGAATCTTGAATCGAGTTGAGAGGTCAAATCGATTCAGATTTTCAGCAAATCGATTTTTTAGATTTATTTTTTTTTTCACCAGGACCGGCGCTGACACCGCACCGGTCCTGAGGAGTTTTTAGGTGAGGCCGCGGCTTCGGCCTAGTCCGCGAGGCCGGACGCCATGGCCTCGCCTAAGAACTCCTGCCCGCAGCTCCTCAGGACCGGCGCGGTGTCCATCAAAATAACAAAACAAAACACGATTCGAATCGTGAATTAATTTTTTTTTTTTTAAATCGCAGATTTTTTGGGGGAGAAAATCGCCCAGCTCTAGTAGCTGAGGAGCCAAGTTGTGGATGGCTTTGTAAGTTTTTGTTAGTATCTTGAATTTGATTTGTTGGTTGAGTGGCAGTCAATGGAGGGATTGGAAAAGAGTTTGTGATGGACTGAAGCGGGGATAGCCTTTTTATTGGTAAGCCAGTGAGGAGGGAGTTGCATTAGTCGAGGGGAAAGATGACCAGGGAGTGGATTAGAAGTTTTGTAGTGACAATGGGGGTTATTTACTAAAGGCAAATCCACTTTGCACTACAAGTGCACTTGAAAGTGCAGTCGCTGTAGATCTGAGGGGGACATGCAAGGAAAATAAAAAACAGAATTTTTGCTTGTACATGATTGGATGATAAAATCAGCAGAGCTTCCCCTAATTTCAGAGCTTTCCCTCAGATAGATCTACAGTGACTGCACTTCCAAGTGCACTTGCAGTGAGCTTGTAGGGCAGAGTGGATTTGCCTTTAGTAAATCAACCCCATTGATTAGGAAGGGGCGTATCTTGACGATGTTGAGGAAGCAAATTTTGGATAGCGATTGGATGTGGGGACGAAAGGTTAGTTTGGAGTCCAGGATTTTCGTTTTCAGCCTTTTCATTTGAATGGGCTGAAATCGCACAGCATCGCACCAAAAGTAGTGCATGCACTACCTTTAAAAAATGCATTGCAACTGGATCACAAGGTACCGTGCAATCTGGTGTAGGCAAAAGCAGTGCGTTTACTATCTGCATTTGGGGTGTAGTTAACTTTACGCTGGCACCCGCTGCAGATTGCAGACACAGCGTGTTTTGCACACGATGCATGAAAAGGTACACGGAATGTGAATCGGCTCTAAGAATCTTTATTCCTTTTATGTCTATGACTGATCTATAATGTTATGATTGGACTGTCTGTATATAGGTAGTGTACAAAGCGAAATTTCCCAGCTTGGATGACTGACATCCCACTGATGGGCACTGGTCTGGTGCAGTCATTTTTGGGATTCCTATTATCAGGACTGCCAGGTTGTTTTACAATTTATTTCCCCATACTGTGTATTAAAACTTCTCGAAAATTGGATGTGCATTTAATATGCATTTTATATGCTTGTTTCGTTTTTGTGTCATCCGTTGTCCCTGGGAGGGTCAAAATGCTAGAGCCCCATTCACACCTTTTTTCCAGGGTAGAATGTTGTATGAGCTTGCCAGGTGAAGGGATTTTCCTAAGGGCATGATGGGCCGAGAAATATAATGCAGGCTGTTCAAAAGAATCGGATGAACGCACACCAGATATTTCCAAACGCCCTCTTTATTTGTTCATAAAAGCAATAGGGAAAATGAACAAAGACCTCTGTTTTCTGCAAAAAAAAATAATAGTGGGGGAACATGTATAAAAAAGATGAATAGCACAATCAGACCACCTCTCACATTACAGCAGTTTTTTTGTTTATTTGCAACCCCTACGTCTGCAATCCTGAGCAGCCAACTGAGGCCTGTGATGGAATTACCACCAGAGATGACAGATTTTCACTCCTAACTGACACAATTACAGAGTAGTCAGGGCAGATTTTATTGTTGCGTTGCAGGCGGAGGGTGCATATGTGTGTGTTATAATGAATATATGTCAGAATCTGTCTCCTAGCTCTGCCTTGCTATGTGATAGAATTGATACGTGTCCCCCATTGCTTGCTTTATTGGGTATTTGAATTTGATACATGTACACAACGAAGGGCCTGTTCACACTGTGTGCAGTTACCCACATTTTTCACACTGGATAAATGAAGGTAGCAGCAATGACGCATCGAAAACTTGTTTGCACTAAAACTCAGAGTTTATATGCGTTCAGGAGATGTGTTAAAATGCATCATGTTTGCATTTTATGTAAATGTACATAATCGCAAAATACACCTTTTAAAATCACATTAAGCAAAACAAGCACATACAAAATGCAGATAAATGTGCATAAAAACGCATGTGACTGCAGGCCAATGCAGGTGCATTTTTACAGTGTTTTTATGCACATCATAGTGTGATTGGCCTTCCCGAGTATACACTTTTAAATCCAATAGTATTATGTTGTAATTTAAAAATATACTCTTACATGTATATTGAACTACACACCTTCTATTGATTCATTGGTTGTATACTGCTGGCAGTTTTTAATTTTTTCTCTTCTTCTTTTCTTCTTCCTGCAAGATAAAGGGATAATGTGCTAGTATGCATCGCATTCTACCACATTATGGGGTTGATTTACTAATGGCAAATCCACGTCACCGGTGGCCGTTCCTTCTGAGCGCATGCACCAGTGATGTCACTGGCTGCATGTAATGTAAATCTCTCCTAAACCAGTGGTTCTCAACCTGGGGGTAGGGACCCCCTCGGGGTCGAAAGATGATTTGCCAGGGGGTCCCCGAATCCTGGGCTGTTCCTGAATCCCCCACCGCTCTCCCAGCCTTTTTGCGGCCACCCTGCTGGGCTGTTCCTGGAGCTCACTCAGCCTCTTCGCAGCCGCCCATTCGTTTTACGGCATGGCTGGGGGGCAGAGACTAGAGGTCAGCTGACTGGTGAGGAATGTGAAGTGGCATGGGCTGGAGGAGACCCCATCTCCTGATTTCGGCATAGTTGTCACTTCTGCGAGACACCACAAAGTCGGAGACACAGTGAAGCCGGAGACACAGTGAGCAACACTACCTGTGATTATAGTTGACCTTGATCAAGAGCACCTAAGTTGGCTGATTCAAACTCCCCCCCCCCCCCCCCACCAAGGAGTAAAGCCCCGTACACACGATCGATTTGACTGATGAAAACCGTCCGATGGATGGTTTTCATCAGACCAACCGATCGTGTATGGTACCCATCGGTCTTTTTTCCATCGGTTTTAAAAAATAGAACTTGTTTTAAAATTTTCCGATGGATAAAAAAACGATGGTAATTTCCGATCGTCTATGGGCAAGTCCATCGGTTAAAAAACCCACGCATGCTCAGACTGAATTAGGAGACGGGAGCGCTCGTTCTGGTAAAACTAGCGTTCTTAATGGAGAGAGCACATTCGTCATTCTGCAAGTTATTGCTTCTTTTAATGCAGCGCATGTTTTGTTGCTTTAGAACGGTGTTTAAAATGTAATTTTTGTTGCAGATCTTTATCACGAGTTCTGACAAACGTATGTCTTTCTTCTTTCTTGTGATCTTAGGAATAATTAGTTTAATTCTTAAAGGCCGACCTCACAAATTACACCTTTTTTTTTTTTTGTTTTTGTTTTTGTATTTAAATTTGTTGTGCATTTTTTGGTGTGTCAATTTCTCAGAACAACATTTTTTCTTTTATCGTTTCCTCATGGAGGTTGGTGTCCCTTGTTATTAATTACACATTGAATTTATGAAATGTTATTGCTACTCCAAAAAAAAAACACATCAGGCATGTATGTTGGCTGAAATCAAATTTCCATTTATTTTGGGAAAAAAAGCAAACAAAAAACGAAGGGCAACTATTCAGAAATTAGCAGAAAATATTAAGTCATTAGATCCCAAATGCAGACCTGACTATGATGAATAATAAAATCAACAACAGCATGAAATCAGGAGCAGCAGCCAAAGACATACATCATCCCAAACTGTGGTACTCCATCAACCTGCAACTTCTGGATGAGCAGCTCGAGGCCAGAGAATCACCTCCTGCTCTTCCCTGTAGCCTTCCTTCCACGCCTCTCTGCAGCGTTCTCTCCACGGCCCCGTCCTCGCACCCTTGCAGGCTGGGCCACTGTGGGTGGTGATGTGGCAGGAGGAGAGGGATTGGCCTGATGTGACAGATGGGTGGCCTCAGTCAGCTGCCCCCTCGCCCCCATGTGTACGGCCATGTATATGAGGTGCTCACAAAGGGCCCGTTGTCCCGCCTCCATTTGGAGCAACTTATCCGCCAAATAGCTGCTAAACCCCTCCGTAGGGTTGAGGGGGGCCCTCATGATGGCAGCAGCCTCCCGAATCATCTTTAGTGACTCCTCCTCCACTTGTGTCATCCGCCGTTGTTTTGGCGGTCTGACGTGGAGGGGAGCCTCTTGGGAGACGGTGCTGCCACTAGGCCTGGGGACCTGCTGAGTCCCACTTGGCCCTGCCTCCTCCTGCCTGCCACACTCCTGAGCCTCTTCCTCCTGGCTTGCCTCATCCTGTTTATAAAATAAAATTAAAAATTTTATTATTTGGGGAATCTATCACACACAATTTGGATATCATGACTGGGGCATATTTTTTTGGGGGGGGGGGTGATATCATTTTATGGCTAATCCAACCATTTCAACACCATATTACTTAGTGGACAATAATTATCAGCAAAAATACTATACCTGGCTGAAGATGCAAAGATTTGGCTCTTCAAGTTCAGGTGGCTCCTCCTCCGCCTCTGCAGGGGTGGAGGGAAGGGTGGAAGGAACGCTGGAGGGAAGGGTGGAAGGAAGGGTTGAGGGAAGGCTGGAAATAGATTCCCTGGCCTCGATCTGGTCATCCAGAAATTGAAGATGTTTGTAGTACCACAGCTTGGGCTTTACTACATCGTCGGCTGCTGCTCCTGATCTCTTTGACTGGCGCACTTCCTTGTATTTTTTTTTGTAGGAATTACGCAGGTTGTTGATTTTATTATTGATCATAGTGTAGTCTGCATCTGGGATCCATGGCTTCATATCCTCTGCTAATTTGCAAATAGTTGCCCGACGTACATCACTCTTGTGGTACGCTGGGTGTTTCAGTTCCCACAGGTTGCGCTGTTCCTTATATTTGTCTATAAAAATCAGCATCACCTCCGGCTCACGTAGTTTATGCATCTTTTTGGATCAGCAAGTAAAAAAAAAAAACAGATCAGAGTTGATTCTCCTCAACTTATCACAATATTGCCCTTTACAATCATGAACCATTATAGGCCACTGCAGGCCCGAGTTCCCTTCTTACCTTAGTTGAGTTCGTTTGTTCACTTCCGGTCGTCCTTACTCCGCGCATCCCTAATAACTTCTTTCCCCTTTTTATACCCTGCGCATGCGTGTAACTCCGCCCTCGTCGCCCGCCCATGACGGACTTTTTCTGCATTTCCCCGCCCCTTAACGATCGGCGCACAGTGTGAGACGGCGACATGTCGCAGACACAGGTAGCTTCTTTAGTAGAAATTACCGACGAGGAAAGCCCGGAGGCGGAAACGTCCCGATCCAGTAAAAAAAGATACAAGGCGACTAATATGTCTTTTGCTGAGATGGCGGAGATGGTGGACATTCTGCGGAGGAAGGATTACGACGGCAAGCATGGCCCATACGACACCCCTAATCTCCGGAAGTCACAAATTATGGACAAAGTGGCGAAGACTCTCTATAAAAAATATGGGGTCAGGAGATCCAAGGAACAACTCCGTAAAAGGTGGTCAGACCTAAAGCTGAGGGAGCCGGAGCAGTATAGGAAGCTTCTAAAAAGCATAGAAAAAAGTAAGTTTTTTTTTTACTGTGTTCTTTCACATTGTAATATGTATTCTTCCATGTTTTGCAACATGTGCTTGGCTTGACTGGTTTCACATTTTAAAATGTCAACTTTTATGTTAAGTGGAGAGTCCACTTATTTGGTAAATGTGTGGTAAAAAAAAAATGCTGCTCTTCCCCCAAACATGTTTGGCACATATCCACGTAAACTACATGTGGGCATGCCTCATTTTACTTCAACAATGTTTATCTACACATTGTTGGCTAGATGATGTGTTGTAAGGAAAACTAGAATGTGAATGAAAATCTAAACTGTATTCTGGGTAAAGGAGATGACACTCCAGCAGTTGTGTACTCTTTTTTTTTTTCAGGATCAAGATACTATAGTTTGGGCCACATGACCAAATTTATAAACGGTGTCACACACAGGTGGTCCAGTGGATACCTTGGTGGTTATCCAAGTGTATTTGTGAGTGTCCTCAAAAATAACATGTTGCTTTGTAGAGTTTGCAAGATCTCATATGTTCATCTGGAAACTCAGGGCCAAATATCAATTGCACCCCACTTCAAAACAATGAGAATCCATTTTCAGGCCTAAAAACTGTGTGCTAAAGGATACATTATTTTTGACATTCCCATAGGGGAGAGGAGACTGGGAGGACACCATGCTCAGGAGACGAGGAACCAAACACCACAGAAACTCCCCGAAGATCACAAAGCAGACCAAGATCAGCATGTTCAGAAAGCGGAGGTGGAGGAGGCGGAGGTGGAGGAAGGGGAGGTGGAGGAAGGAGAGGTGGAGCTTATCAGCACAACAGGTCAGTGTCTGTCACCACAACTTCAAGGTAAATACAGATGTAGGCCTGCATAGTTCAAATAATTTATTTTTTATTTTTTTTAGGGACTGAACGTGGGGGGTGTG
Organism: Rana muscosa; assembly: GCA_029206835.1. Taxonomy (NCBI): domain Eukaryota; kingdom Metazoa; phylum Chordata; class Amphibia; order Anura; family Ranidae; genus Rana; species Rana muscosa. Next base: position 31,129,362 of record CM055121.1, on the reverse strand, counting down.
TCAGGAAGTCCAAATCCTCCATTCTCGAGTGCCAGTGCCAAAATAATCATTCAGGAAATCATGGAATGCAGTAGCGAAATGGACATTATGAGAAAGAGAATGAATGTGATTGAGCAAAAATATAAAAACATTATAGATATTTTGGGGAGAATAGTGTGAACCCCCCCCCCCCCTGTTTTTGTGTTTTGTTATGCGTCAGAAATTTGCAATGGGATTTCCACCAGCCCAAATATGAACATGCACACAGTGACTCAACATGTACTATCTGCCGTCACAGGATATCTATGTCCCTGTTTTGGGGGTGCAACCTCTTCCTCCCTACTCAAGTAGGTGAGAGGAAGGGTCTTCACCCCCAAAGCACGTCCATTGATCCCCCATGATGGCAGATAGCACATGTTTACCTTAGCCATGGGATCATGTTGAAGATACCCATTTGAGCCCCAAAAAGAAAGTGTGGTTCTTCACATTTGGGATGGATCAGGGGTAACATCACCCCATCTCATGTTTGTATTTTTCACTGTGTTATTTTGTTACTTTTTTTTCATAAATTTTTTTTGGGCGTTTTACCCATGCAGGTTTGTGCAAAAAAAGCCGCCCAAACAAAAAAAAAGGCTTGAATATCGAAAACCACCCAAAAATGTGGTGCAATCAATAAAAACATTCGGGAAGTCTAAAACAGGTGTGGCTTGTTCTTTCTATGCTCAATAGCAGTTCTGAAGATGCAAAATCAAGGTTTTTACCTGTGAGATTTGAGGCTATTTACTAAGAACAAATACACTTGGCACTACTAGAACCTGGGAGACACATAAACCCAAAATACAAGAATGACAACACAAGTTTGTAGTAAATATAATTTTATTTTTTATTTTAAAAAGGTTATAAAATGTCAGATGTGGTCTGGCATTGCGATGGCCCCCCTACCCGTGAAGTACTCTACGTATTTCTGACGTACTTCACGGGCACTTTGGGGGGCCAAGCCAGTACGGGCAGTGTTGAGGCCGGTCAGAATTGTCATTTCGGATGGACCGGCCTCAGGCCCAACTGATGACACATAAGTAGCTGAGAATTTTCTTAAAAAGTTGTGCAATATGCAGCAGCAGTACACAATGTTGTTCAGTTTATATTCCGCCAAATGTATAGCTGTCTGAAACAGGCGGAACCGGCTGGCCATTATCCCGAAGGCATTCTCCACAACTCTCCGGGCTCTGGCCAGCCGGTAATTAAAAACCCTCCTCTCCGGGGTGAGGGTGCGTTGGGGAAACGGCCGCATGAGGTGTGGTCCAAATCCAAAAGCTTCATCCGCGATGAAAACGAACGGTAGCCCTTCCACGTTCTCTGCATCTGGAGGCAGTGCAAGACCCCCAGCCTGCAGATGGTGAGCGAACTCCGTCTCAGTGAATACTCCGCCATCCAGCCGTTCTTCCCCACGTCCACATACAGGAACTCGTACCGTGCCGACACCACCGCCATTAACACAATACTATTAAAACCTTTATAGTTAAAATAGTATGACCCCGAACGGGGTGGCGGCACTATGTGGACGTGCTTCCCATCAATTGCCCCTCCGCAGTTGGGGAAATCCCACCGCTGGGCAAATTGGGAGGCCACAGTCAGCCATTCCTGTGGTGTGCTAGGGAACTGTGGAGTCAAACAAAAAGAAGACATTAGTACGGTTTATGTTTACAGTGCAAGCAGATTACACACAAAAACATTGTTGACCAACATCATTCTAACATTATTATTTAAGGGAGTATTTCCTACCAATAAACAATGATCCCGAGAGCCTGGGGGGAGATGCCTGTTGTGAACTTGAGGTCCTGCAAGCTTCTCCCAGTCGCCAGGTATCTCAACATGGCAATAAGCCTCTGCTCGGCAGTGATGGCCTGGCGCATCAGTGTCCTGCCTCGTGATATAGGGGGACAGCAAATCCAACAGACGGTAAAAAACGGGGTCCGTCATCCTGAGGTAATTCCTGAAATCATCAGGATTATTCTCATGGATTTCCCGCAGCAGAGGCATATGAGAGAATTTGGTCCCGCTGGAGCAACCAATTCTTAGTCCATGAACTCCTCCTCACCCTGTTCACAGACTGAACTCGGGTTACAGTGTTAACTGCAACACCAAGTCCAAAGCCAGCACGAGCTTGAGAACGAGAAAGCACTTCAAACATGGTTTTAAACCGGTCGCCTGGTCAGAACGCACTCAAACAGAACGCACCGTGAAACAGCAAGGCCTGAGAAGAACGACCTGAAAAACAGTAAACGAACGGCCAAGAAGGCACTGCAAGGCAGTAACGACCTGACTGCACGCACTGAATCACAAATACGAACCCACAAGCACAAACTGAACACCAGGAAACGATCTGCAAAGCACGGAGACTGAAAAGCGCGAATCGGCTCTCACCAAACTTTTACTAACACGCGGTAACACAAAATCAGCAAAAGCAGCCCAAGGGGTGGCGCCATTAGATTTGTTCGGCCCTTTTATAGCGCGTCGTACGTTTTGTACGTGCCGCCGTTTTCTTGCCGTCGGTTTTTTGACTGATGGTGTGTGGCCAAGACTGATGAAAAACCGTTTCATCGGGTTTCCGATGGTCAAATCCATCGGACGAAAATCCATAGGTTATCCGATCGTGTGTACAGGGCTTAAGAGAAGGAATGAAAATAGAGAATACATGGAAGGGAGAGGAAAAAAAAAGGGGGGGGGGCGGACACAGAGAGAGAAAGAACAAGAAAGACAGCTAGAGAGGGGGGATGGGGGACAAGAAATTAGGATAGAGAGAGATAAAAGGGAAAGAAATGAGAACAAAGAGAAAGAGTGGTACATCTTAAAATGTACCATAAGGGGTTTTAATACTGTATGAGTGGAAGGGACTCAGGGAGCGCTAAATGTCCGTCGGTTAGGGACGCAAATTACTTGTCTTGCCTTGGATGCTGACAACCCACGCTAATGAAAATAATTTTACTGTTAGGGGTCCCCACAACTTGGGAAATTTTATCAAGGGGTCACGGCACTAGAAAGGTTGAGAACCACTGTCCTAAACGTTTAGGAGATGTTTACACTACCTATAGGTAAGCCTTATTATAGGCTTCCCTATAGGTAAATGTCTGCAGAGGAAGTTTACTTCCTCTTTAGGCCTCATGCATATTGGACGTTTTTACAGTTGCTGTTTTTGGCTGTAGACGTTTTTTTTTTCTACAGTCAATAAACTCCCCATCATGTTATCCTATGTGTCCATGCACACATAGGCTGTTATCAACTGATTTTGGACTAGTGGGTTCTTAGAGGAGTCAAACGCTGATAAACGCTCAAACGTGGCTCGCCAGCATTTTGTTTTAATGTTTTTGATCCATTAAAAAAAAACACGCAAAAAAACGCTATTGCAAAAAACTTTGAAAAACTCACTGCAAAGCTACTGGCGTTTTTTTAACGTTATTTTAACGTCCAGTGTGCATGAGGCCTTAAAAGTACCTAAAGTGTAATACATTTGCCTAGTATATGACCAGCCTAAGAACCCTTGCACTAAGGGCTGTCTAGCTGCTTTGCACCCTTCCTGGTGTTTTAGTGCACCCCTGCTGCCTGCAGCCTGTCAAGGACTATAGCAGGTAGCCGCTGAATGCGGTACCAAGTGGTGCCTGCATTTTCTTAGACGCCTACATGTTCAGAGAGACAAATGCCTGGAATGCAAAACTGAGATGTCAGGAGCAATGCACAGCAGCTATATGGCCCTGTGTACAAGGGCATGGCTATAAGGAAACCAATATTTTTGCAGTTTTTACCAGATTTTGAATGCTAAGCTAATCAAATGGGTCAGCAGTTTTTTTCTACCATTCCTTTTCATATAAATATAAAACTTAAAGCTGATCTCTAGGAATAATCTATTTTTAAAATTTACATTGGGCCAGCTTGGTTGGTTGTAATTATTGATCCAGAGTGCTGCAAGGGAATCTCAAAATCTTTTGGACTGGTGATAAAGCTCCAGTGGAGACACCTTTTTCCCATAACAATGCTTACAGGAGTGAATTTCCCTTCCTAGGGGTAGATTGCCTCTCACTTCCTGTTGTCTCCCTCCGTTTGTAAGTAGGAGTCGTTTGTAAGTTGGATGTTTGTAAGTAGGGGACCGCCTGTACTATATCAGAAAGGAAAGATTGATTTTTGACACAAACCTAGATAAAAAATACCCAATTGTTTTACAATGATCAAAAGGTTAAAAACAAGGTAAAATTTTTATACAAAATGTGCTATTTTACATTGCCTCCCTCCATGAAAAATCCACAGATACAGAAACTCCTAAAATTCAAAATTCTACTTGGGGTGTCTTCAACGTGGGCAGAATATCTCAACGCGTTTTGTGGGAGACCCCGCTTCTTCAGGTGTAGGGGAGTGCTAATAATCACTGGAATTTACACGAAAAAGGGAACATTACAAATATATATATATATATATATATATATATTAGGGCTGAAACAACTAATCGATTATGAAATTAATCGATTACAATTTTTATAATCGATTAATCGGTCAGTAACATAATGAGGTTAAAAAAAAAACTAAAATTAACCCTTTATAGTACAAAAAGAGCAAATTGCTACTGTAATTATTACTTTCACTGTCCCACGGTAAAAAATTAACCCCTTACAGCGATTATTTGCTCTTTTTGTACTGATTTTAGGTTTTTTAAGCCCATTATGTTACTAAACATCTCAGGCCTGGGTCACACCTCCGTGTTTTTTGGTGCTTTTTGCAGATTTTTGCAGTTCATTTACATGGTTTCTATGGGACACGTTCACATCCATGATATTTTCAGCTGCTGCGTATTTGGAAAGGGCAAGGACTTTTTTTAATGCAAAACGGTGCTATTTTGGTTTAATATACTTCAATGGAGAAGCTGCAGAAAAGCATGTAATGTGTTTTTGCGGCAATTTGTGTTTTGTAATCTGCCCAACAACAAATTGGCCAAAAAATAAATAAATATGCAAATCGCAGCAAAATTACCTTTTTATTTTTATTTTTTTTTTTTCCGGTTATTAACCGATTAGTCGATTAATCGAAAAAATAATCGGCCAACTAATCGATTATGAAAATAATCGTTAGTTGCAGCCATATATATATATATATATATATATATATATATATATATATATATATATACACACAGTGGAACCTTGGATTACGAGCATAATCCGTTCCAGGAGAATGCTCGTAATCCAAAGTACTCGCATATCAAAGCGAGTTTCCCCATTGAAGTCAATGGAAACGAAAATAATTTGTTCCGCATTGACTTCAATGGTATGCAATACCGCATGCGGCCAGAGACGGGGGGCGCCGGAGAGCCTTGGAAACGCCCGGAAAGGTTCGTTCACGAGCCTTTCCTAGGTTTGCCGAGGTCAGCCTTTCCGGCCGTTTCCGAACGCTGTGCTCTTATTGCGAAACGCTCGTTAACCGTGTTACTCGCAATCCGAGGTTCCACTGTATGTGGGTGTGTGTGTGTGTGTGTGTGTGTGTGTGTGTATGTATGTATGTATGTATGTATATGTATGTGTATATATATATATATATATATATATATATATATATATATATATATATATATATATATATATATTGTGACAGCAGGAAGGTAAAGTCACCTGGTTGCATCCAGGGGGGTAGATATATTTCGCCCAGATTCAGGCTTTACGCTGACTTATACAACTAGGTGGAGAGTTGTATAAGCCCAGCTAAGGCTAGTGGGCTCATGGATGACTCATACCTCTAGGGAGAGTGTGGGGCGTCGTGCAGACAGAGATGAGGAGACCAGCTGAACCTTGTCAGCTCATTTAGGCCTCTATAAGAACTCCCAGCTTCATTAGATGTTAGCTCATGCCTGGAACCAGACCTGTGTGGACTGTCTAGGGAGAGTGAACCCCTGTGCGGTGAGGCAAAGCCTGTGTGGCTATTTGTTTGGACTTTTACTAAACCAGGGACTTAGGGACTAGGACAGCACTAGGCTGATCCCAGTTGTTAGTTAGGAAACCTGTATGTTTAGTCAGAGGTCAACTTGACCAGGATTTATTTTGGTTATGTTTCTTTTGCTTTGCTGTGTTTTGTCACTGTAAATAGAAAATAAACCGCACCTTTTTGATTTTGAAAACCACAACCTCCGTTTGATGGGCCTGTTTTGTGTGGGGAGCCCATCCCGGGGGTCACACACACCCGCTGCCGAGCTAACCCCCTCACAGTTGGTGGAGAATGCGGGCAGTTTTTTTTTAAGCCAGCATGGAGGAGATACTGAAGCAGCTGGCTCTAGCAAATGCCAATCAACAGCAGACAAATGCAGGTTTGCAAAAGAGCCTTGCAGCTCAACAACAGAGCCTTGCAGCCCAGCAGCAGACAAACGCAACTTTGCAACAGAGTCTGGAGGCTCAGCAACGAGCCCAGCAGCAATCTGAGGCCCGCTTCATAGACCTGTTGCAGAAGCAAGAGCAGAGACTACAACAACAGATGGAAGCAGTAATGCAGCAACGTCCGCAGACCAGTGAGGAAAGCCGTCCCACTAATACCGCGTCCTTTGGGGTGAGTCGTTTATTGACAAAAATGACTGGAGAGGATGATCCAGAGGTATTTTTGACCACATTTGAAAGGACCGCTGAAAGAGAAAAGTGGCCTGAGGAGCAGTGGGCTGGACTGGTGGCTCCTCTGTTAACTGGTGAATCGCAGAAAGCTTACTATGACCTAGAGCCTAACCAAGCAAAAGACTATGTGATGCTAAAAGCTGAAATATTGGCAAGGCTGGGTGTCACCCAGGCTGTCCGGGCTCAGCGTGTGCATAACTGGACTTTCCAGCTTGGAAAACCCCCCAGGTCTCAAATGTATGATCTCATTCACCTGAGCAGAAAGTGGCTACAGCCAGAGACTTTGTCCGCACCAAGGATTGTGGAACGTGTTGTAATGGATCGGTTTTTGAGAGCTCTTCCTACTGCCATCCAAAAGTGGGTAAGCCATGGAGACCCAGAGACGGCCGATGGTCTTGTGGATCGTGTGGAGAAATACTTGGCTACAGAGAACCTGACGGCCTCTTCCAGAGACACTCGGACTTTCCACCCTAAGACCAGACCATCCCCAGGGGCGGATAAGAGGATTCCAAGGGGTGAGGGTGGAGAGAGTGAGAGGGTGGGAGCTCTACCCCAAGTTTGGCGAGAACAGCCTGGGAAATCAGCGGCTCAAGAGGCGGCAAGAAGGATCGTTTGCTACCGCTGCCGGCAAGCGGGACATATTGCAGCCAATTGCCCGGTTGTGGAGGAACCCATGCAGTGTGACTTTCTGACGGGCAGACGTCAGTCGCTGTGTGCGACAGTCGCATGCACTGCCATTCGAGGAACTGAGAAACATTTATGCAAAATGTGTGTTAATGGTAGAAATGTTGTGGTATTGCTGGATTCAGGTAGCCTTGTGACCCTGATAAAGGCTGAGTTAGTTAAAACAGAGGTCTCTGGGAATAGCAAGGTAGCTGTTATTTGTGTGCATGGGGACACCCGAGAGTATCCAGTGACTACAGTGTGTTTCGAGACCCCCAAAGGTACCCTCTCTCATCCAGTGGGCTTAGTATCTCAGTTACCGCATGACGCCATTGTGGGAAGGGATTTTCCGAAGTTCTGGGAACTGTGGGATGATCCTGAGCCCCTCACTGGTGCCCCTATGTACCAGGAATGTGATAGCCAGAACTCCCCTGAGAGTGGTGAGGACTCTCCGGAATTTCCCTTATCAGTATTGGCAGGGGAGACTCAAGAAACTGGAGAGGAGCCCACCTCCTCAGACGAAAACCTACCGTCTGTGGAGTTTTCTGATCTTGAGGTTCACAGGGAAAACTTTGCCACAGAACAGTTGAAAGACCCCGCCCTAATAAAGGCACGGGAAAACGTAGTGAAAATAGATGGCGAGTTAGTGAACCCAGATAATACCTGCACTTACCCATACTTCAGCGTAGAGAAGGACCTACTGTATCGGGTGGCAAAAAGGGCAGAAGAAACCGTTGAGCAGCTTGTGGTGCCCAAACCTTACAGGAAGTTGGTGTTGGAGTTGGCCCATGGGCACATTCTTGGAGGTCATCTGGGGACAGAGAAAACCCGAGAGAGGGTATTACAGAGATTCTATTGGCCGGGGGTGATGAAGGACGTAGAAAATTATTGTTCCTCCTGCCCTGTGTGTCAGAGGTTGGCCCCGATGCCACATTTCCGTAGCCCGCTGGTCCCTCTACCCATCATTGAGGTCCCGTTTGAGAGGATCGCCATGGATTTGGTAGGTCCTATAATCAAGTCCGCTAGGGGGCACCAGTACATATTAGTTATAATGGACTATGCCACCCGTTATCCAGAAGCGATCCCTCTCCGAAATACCTCGGCCAAAACCATAGCCAAAGAGCTATCTCTTGTTTTTAGCCGGGTGGGTATTTGTAAAGAACTGCTTACGGACCAAGGTACACCCTTTATGTCCCGGGTTATGAAAGAGCTGTGTAAATTGTTCAAAGTGACGCAATTGCGTACGTCTGTGTATCACCCCCAAACCGATGGGCTGGTTGAAAGATTCAACAAAACCCTAAAACAAATGTTGAAGAAAGTGGTGGATAGAGATGGAAAGGATTGGGACTGTTTACTTCCTTATTTGATGTTTGCTATTAGGGAGGTGCCCCAATCCTCTACGGGATTCTCCCCCTTTGAGTTACTGTATGGGAGACACCCAAGAGGGCTGTTGGATATTGCCAAGGAAACTTGGGAAAGTGAGAGTTCTCCCCACAGGAGTGTGATTGAGCATGTCGCCCTGATGCAAGATCGAATTGCACAGGTAATGCCCATCGTGAAGGAACAGTTGGCCACGTCCCAACAGCAAGAAGCAGGTACGAGCCTTTCTGGGAATCGCTGGGTATTATCGGCGATTCATTCCCCACTTTGCTTCTAAGGCTGTGCCCCTAACCAACCTGACGAAGGGGAAAGGGTCGGTCATGATTAAATGGACCCCCGAGGCTGAGGCAGCATTCCAATTCTTGAAACAAGCCTTATGTAGCCAGCCAGTGTTGTACTCACCCGACTTCTCTAAAGACTTTGTCGTACAAAGTGATGCGTCAGATGTGGGGTTAGGAGCAGTATTGTCCCAGGTCTGGAACGGGGAAGAGCACCCAGTCATTTACCTCAGCAGGAAATTGAAGTCCCATGAGGTAAATTACGCCACCGTTGAAAAGGAGTGTTTAGCGGTGAAGTGGGCTCTAGATTCCCTTCGGTACTACCTGCTAGGTAGGCACTTTGACATGGTTGCGGATCACGCTCCGTTAAAGTGGATGGCTCAAAACAAGGAAACAAATAGAAGAGTGAATAGGTGGTTCCTGGCCCTCCAGGAATTCAACTTCACAGTAAAGCATCGCCCTGGCGTTCAAATGGGGAATGTGGATGCTTTGTCTCGAGTACATGAATGCCTGATTGCTGGTGTTCCAACCCCGAGGTTAAAACAAGAGGGGGGGGGTATGTGACAGCAGGAAGGTAAAGTCACCTGGTTGCATCCAGGGGGGTAGATATATTTCGCCCAGATTCAGGCTTTACGCTGACTTATACAACTAGGTGGAGAGTTGTATAAGCCCAGCTAAGGCTAGTGGGCTCATGGATGACTCATACCTCTAGGGAGAGTGTGGGGCGTCGTGCAGACAGAGATGAGGAGACCAGCTGAACCTTGTCAGCTCATTTAGGCCTCTATAAGAACTCCCAGCTTCATTAGATGTTAGCTCATGCCTGGAACCAGACCTGTGTGGACTGTCTAAGGAGAGTGAACCCCTGTGCGGTGAGGCAAAGCCTGTGTGGCTATTTGTTTGGACTTTTACTAAACCAGGGACTTAGGGACTAGGACAGCACTAGGCTGATCCCAGTTGTTAGTTAGGAAACCTGTATGTTTAGTCAGAGGTCAACTTGACCAGGATTTATTTTGGTTATGTTTCTTTTGCTTTGCTGTGTTTTGTCACTGTAAATAGAAAATAAACCGCACCTTTTTGATTTTGAAAACCACAACCTCCGTTTGCTGGGCCTGTTTTGTGTGGGGAGCCCATCCCGGGGGTCACACACACCCGCTGCCGAGCTAACCCCCTCACAATATATATATATATATATATATATATATATATATATATATATACACTGTGAGGGGGTTAGCTCGGCAGCGGGTGTGTGTGACCCCCGGGATGGGCTCCCGACACAAAACAGGCCCAGCAAACGGAGGTTGTGGTTTTCAAAATCAAAAAGGTGCGGTTTATTTTCTATTTACAGTGACAAAACACAGCAAAGCAAAAGAAACATAACCAAAATAAATCCTGGTCAAGTTGACCTCTGACTAAACATACAGGTTTCCTAACTAACAACTGGGATCAGCCTAGTGCTGTCCTAGTCCCTAAGTCCCTGGTTTTAAATGTCCAAGCAAATAGCCACACAGGCTTTGTCTCACCGCACAGGGGTTCACTCTCCCTAGACAGTCCACACAGGTCTGGTTCCAGGCATGAGCTAACATCTAATGAAGCTGGGAGTTCTTATAGAGGCCTAAATGAGCTGACAAGCTTCAGCTGGTCTCATCAACTCCCTGTCTGCACGACGCCCAGCCCTCTCCCTAGAGGTATGAGTCATCCATGAGCCCACTAGCCTTATACAACTCTCCACCTAGTTGTATAAGTCGGCGTAAAGCCTGAATCTGGGCGAAATATATCTACCCCCCTGGATGCAACCAGGTGACTTTACCTTCCTGCTGTCACATACCCCCCCCCTCTTGTTTTAACCTCGGGGTTGGAACACCAGCAATCAGGCATTCATGTACTCGAGACAAAGCATCCACATTCCCCATTTGAACGCCAGGGCGATGCTTTACTGTGAAGTTGAATTCCTGGAGGGCCAGGAACCACCTATTCACTCTTCTATTTGTTTCCTTGTTTTGAGCCATCCACTTTAACGGAGCGTGATCCGTAACCATGTCAAAGTGCCTACCTAGCAGGTAGTACCGAAGGGAATCTAGAGCCCACTTCACCGCTAAACACTCCTTTTCAACGGTGGCGTAATTTACCTCATGGGACTTCAACTTCCTGCTGAGGTAAATGACTGGGTGCTCTTCCCCGTTCCAGACCTGGGACAATACTGCTCCTAACCCCACATCTGACGCATCACTTTGTACGACAAAGTCTTTAGAGAAGTCGGGTGAGTACAACACTGGCTGGCTACATAAGGCTTGTTTCAAGAATTGGAATGCTGCCTCAGCCTCGGGGGTCCATTTAATCATGACCGACCCTTTCCCCTTCGTCAGGTTGGTTAGGGGCACAGCCTTAGAAGCAAAGTGGGGAATGAATCGCCGATAATACCCAGCGATTCCCAGAAAGGCTCGTACCTGCTTCTTGCTGTTGGGACGTGGCCAACTCTGGATGGCCTCGACTTTGTTGAGTTGGGGTTTTATTACTCCCCTCCCAATGGTGTACCCAAGATATTTGGCCTCCTCCTGCCCAATGGTACACTTCTTGGGGTTAGCCGTAAACCCCGCTTCCCGAACAGAGTCCAGGACTGCTTGCACTTTTGGCAGATGTGAGGCCCAATCTGTGCTATGGACAATTACGTCATCCAGGTAAGCCGCAGCATACTTCCGATGGGGCCTCAGCATCTGGTCCATTTTCCGCTGGAATGTGGCCGGCGCATTCTGTAACCCGAACGGCATTCTTTTATATTGGAACGCCCCGTCTGGGGTTACAAATGCGGTTTTCTCTTTGGCCGACTTGGCCAGGGGGATTTGCCAATACCCTTTTGTGAGGTCAAGAGTCGTCATGTATCGGGCTGTTCCCAGCCGGTCGATCAACTCATCTATACGTGGCATGGGGTAGGTGTCAAATTTTGTAACTTTGTTCAACTGACGAAAATCGTTAGAAAATCGCCAGCTCCCATCCGGTTTAGGCACCAACACGATGGGACTAGACCAATCACTTTGGGACTCCTCTATCACCCCTAAGTTCAGCATTTTCTGTACTTCCTCCCGTATTGCCTCCCGTCGAGCCTCTGGGATCCGATAGGGTTTTAACTTCACCCTTTCACCGGGCGGGGTAATGATGTCATGCTCTACCCCAGATGTTTGTCCCGGCAGCTCAGAGAATACCTCCTTGTTGCGAAGCACAAACTCCTTAACCTCCTGTTGTTGGGGTTGTGACAAGGTGGCTGCTATTCCAACCTCAGGAATCACGCAACCAGTTTGAGCTGGTGACCAAGTGTCTGCGACTAGGGACTCTCTATCCCTCCAGGCTTTCAACAGATTAACGTGATAGATCTGTTCGGGCTTTCGCCTTCCTGGTTGTCTGACCTTGTAATTCACTTCGCTCACTTTTTCCATTATCTCGTAGGGGCCTTGCCATTTGGCAAGGAATTTTCTTTCAACCGTAGGGACAAGTACCAATATCCTATCCCCCGGGGAAAAGGTACGGGTCTTGGCTCCATGGTTGTACACTCTCTGCTGTGCCAACTGCGCTTGGGCCAAATGTTCCTTCACTGGATACTCTCGGGTGTCCCCATGCACACAAATAACAGCTACCTTGCTATTCCCAGAGACCTCTGTTTTAACTAACTCAGCCTTTATCAGGGTCACAAGGCTACCTGAATCCAGCAATACCACAACATTTCTACCATTAACACACATTTTGCATAAATGTTTCTCAGTTCCTCGAATGGCAGTGCATGCGACTGTCGCACACAGCGACTGACGTCTGCTCGTCAGAAAGTCACACTGCATGGGTTCCTCCACAATCGGGCAATTGGCTGCAATATGTCCCGCTTGCCGGCAGCGGTAGCAAACGATCCTTCTTGCCGCCTCTTGAGCCGCTGATTTCCCAGGCTGTTCTCGCCAAACTTGGGGTAGAGCTCCCACCCTCTCACTCTCTCCACCCTCACCCCTTGGAATCCTCTTATCCGCCCCTGGGGATGGTCTGGTCTTAGGGTGGAAAGTCCGAGTGTCTCTGGAAGAGGCCGTCAGGTTCTCTGTAGCCAAGTATTTCTCCACACGATCCACAAGACCATCGGCCGTCTCTGGGTCTCCATGGCTTACCCACTTTTGGATGGCAGTAGGAAGAGCTCTCAAAAACCGATCCATTACAACACGTTCCACAATCTTTGGTGCGGACAAAGTCTCTGGCTGTAGCCACTTTCTGCTCAGGTGAATGAGATCATACATTTGAGACCTGGGGGGTTTTCCAAGCTGGAAAGTCCAGTTATGCACACGCTGAGCCCGGACAGCCTGGGTGACACCCAGCCTTGCCAAAATTTCAGCTTTTAGCATCACATAGTCTTTTGCTTGGTTAGGCTCTAGGTCATAGTAAGCTTTCTGCGATTCACCAGTTAACAGAGGAGCCACCAGTCCAGCCCACTGCTCCTCAGGCCACTTTTCTCTTTCAGCAGTCCTTTCAAATGTGGTCAAAAATACCTCTGGATCATCCTCTCCAGTCATTTTTGTCAATAAACGACTCACCCCAAAGGACGCGGTATTAGTGGGACGGCTTTCCTCACTGGTCTGCGGACGTTGCTGCATTACTGCTTCCATTTGTTGTAGTCTCTGCTCTTGCTTCTGTAACAGGTCTATGAAGCGGGCCTCAGATTGCTGCTGGGCTTGTTGCTGAGCTTCCAGACTCTGTTGGTGAGCTTGCTGCTGGGCTGCAAGGCTCTGTTGATGAGCTTGCTGCTGGGCTGCAAGGCTCCTTTGCAAACCTGCATTTGTCTGCTGTTGATTGGCATTTGCTAGAGCCAGCTGTTTCAGTATCTCCTCCATGCTGGCTTAAAAAAAAACTGCCACTGGTTCTCCACCAACTGTGAGGGGGTTAGCTCGGCAGCGGGTGTGTGTGACCCCCGGGATGGGCTCCCCACACAAAACAGGCCCAGCAAACGGAGGTTGTGGTTTTCAAAATCAAAAAGGTGCGGTTTATTTTCTATTTACAGTGACAAAACACAGCAAAGCAAAAGAAACATAACCAAAATAAATCCTGGTCAAGTTGACCTCTGACTAAACATACAGGTTTCCTAACTAACAACTGGGATCAGCCTAGTGCTGTCCTAGTCCCTAAGTCCCTGGTTTTAAATGTCCAAGCAAATAGCCACACAGGCTTTGTCTCACCGCACAGGGGTTCACTCTCCCTAGACAGTCCACACAGGTCTGGTTCCAGGCATGAGCTAACATCTAATGAAGCTGGGAGTTCTTATAGAGGCCTAAATGAGCTGACAAGCTTCAGCTGGTCTCATCAACTCCCTGTCTGCACGACGCCCAGCCCTCTCCCTAGAGGTATGAGTCATCCATGAGCCCACTAGCCTTATACAACTCTCCACCTAGTTGTATAAGTCGGCGTAAAGCCTGAATCTGGGCGAAATATATCTACCCCCCTGGATGCAACCAGGTGACTTTACCTTCCTGCTGTCACAACACACACACACACAGATAATATAATATAATTAGTCAAAACACAGTATTCACATAACCGCTCACCAGACCATCTAGAGCAGTGGTTCTCAACTCCTGTCCTCAGGACCCACTAACAGGCCAGATTTTAAGTATTACCTTGGTGAGATGCAGACTAGAATACTGCAATCACTGAGCAGCAAATTATATCACCTGTGATGCATTTCAGTTATCTTGCAAACCTGGCCTGTTGGTGGGCCCTGAGGACTGGAGTTGAGAACCACTGATCTAGAGGTCCACAGACAGTGGAAGAAGCAGACGATAGGCACAAATTTTCTCAGTAGCAGCCACCGCTGTTAACCTTTATAGCACTGGGAGACAGCAGTTCAGGCCACTTTACAGCGGCTGTGAAGGAGACACTGCAGAGGAAAGATTTTTTACCAAAAGCAGCCACCTTCAGGTAATGGGATATACACCATTACACATACACAATGGGGGTTATTTACTGAAAGCAAATCCACTTTGCACTACAAGTGCACTGCAAATGCATTTGAAAGTGCACTTGGAAGTGCAGTCGCTGTAGATTTGTGTGGGACATGCAAGGAAAATAAAAAGCACCGTAAAAAAAAGTCCCTGACCCATTCCAAAAACGCAGTGGCTGAAAAAGCATAGATGTGAACGTGTCCCATACAAAACCATACTATAGTGCTATAATGCGTTACTGTAAAAAGCACCAAAAACTGCATAGGTGTGAATCTGCCCCTAACCTCAGCTTCATGCCTAAGAAGAACCTGTAGCATTTTCATTGTTTTTTAAACAAACGTATAAACATAAGTGACCACTTTATTGTTTAAAATCACAGTACATGTTAGGCTAGGTTCAAAAATATGGATGCCATATATGTGTAAAAACGCATGGTAACAGAGTAGCATACATTTTGGTGCGGCACAATTTTTAAACGAATTTCATGCGCTTCTTTTGTGTGAATTATTTTTTCCTTTTTTTTACGGGTGTATGGCAGGCATGTAAATTAATGCACTGCCCTAATCGTTTTGTGCAAAATTGTGCATGCACCGTTGTGACTACATATACAGTTGTGTTCATAAATTTACATACCCTGGCAGAATTTATGATTTCTTGGCCATTTTTCAGAGAATATGAATGATAACACAAAAACTTTTCTTTCACTCATGGTTGGTGTTTGGCTGAAGCCATTTATTATCAATCAACTCTGTTTACTCTTTTTGAATCATAATGGCAACAGAAACTACCCAAATGATCCTGATCAAAAGTTTACATACCCCAGTTCTTAATGCTGTGTATTGTCCCCTTTAACATCAATAACAGCTTGAAGTCTTTTGTGGTATTTGTGGATGAGGCTCTTTATCTTCTCAGATGGTAAAGCTGCCCATTCCTCTTGGCAAAAAGCCTCCCGTTCCTTTAAATTCTTGGGCTGTCTTGCATAAACTGCACGTTTTGAGATCTCCCCAGAGTGGCTCAATGATATTGAGGTCAGGAGACTGAGATGGCCACTCCAGAACCTTCACTTTGGCCTGGTTCACACTGGTCCGACAAACGCTCCGACATTAGGAGCTCATGTCGCATGACGTGTGAAAATCAATGTTTCCCTATGAGAGCCGTCTTAACTGGTCCGACACAAGTCGGTCCGACTTTGAAAATGCTCCCTGTACTACTTTGGTCCGACTTTGATCCTACTTCAGCCCATTGAATATCATTGAAGTCGGATCAAAGTAGGATCCTTGTCCTAACCATCCGACATTTGACATCCGACATGGTGATTACAGCAGCAGTAAAAGGAATTTATCTCACCCTGGGATTGTTTTGATTGGTCAAAGGACAAGTCAGACTATCACAAAGTCGGATCAAAGTAGTATCCTGTTCATGGATGTCGGACCAATGTAGGACTGATGTCGCAGAGCAAAGTAGGATGAAAGTCGGATGAATGTCGTGTCGTATCAGTGTGAACCCAGCCTCAATTCTGCTGTAGCCAATGACAGGTCGACTTGGCCTTGTGTTTTGGATCATTGTCAAGTTGGAATGTCCAAGTACGTCCCATGCGCAGCTTCCTGGCTGATAAATGCAAATGTTCCTCCAGTATTTTTTGATAACATACTGCATTCACCTTGCCAACATTTTTGACAAAATTTCCTGTGCCTTTGTAGCTCACACATCCCCAAAACATCAGCGTTCATTTTTCACAGTAGGAATGGTGTACCTGTCATCATAGGCCTTGTTGACTCCTCTCCAAATGTAGCATTTATGGCTGTGGCCAAAAAGCTAAATTTTGGTCACATCACTTTGTGCCAGAAGGTTTGAGGCTTGTCTCTGTGCTGTTTGGTGTATTGTAAGCCGGATACTTTGTGACATTTGCGTGGTAATGGCTTTCTTCTGGCGACTCGACCATGCAGCCCATCTTTCTTCAAGTGCCTCCTTATTGTGCATCGCAAAACAGTCACATTACATGTTTTCAGAGAGTCCTGTATTTCATCTGAAGTTATTTGTGAGGTTTTCTTTGCACCCCGAGCAGTTTTCCTGGCAGTTGTGGCTGAAATTTTAGTTGGTCTATCTGACCGTGGTTTGATTTCAACAGAACCCCTCATTTCTCCTATCGTCCATGGACTGACACAGGTCTCATACTGTTTACGTGTGGGTATGTGTCCCTGCTTGCAGGAGAAGATCTAGGCAGAATGTTAGATGTTAGAAACATTCTAGAACAAAACCAGAGCTGAACAGCCCTGCCCAGGGGGGCGGTCCCTCCGGACATAACCCTCCTACCTGCACCCTCAGTTTTTTTCTGCCTAGCAGAAGGAGAAGATAGGGCTCTCTCAGGAGCCAGTCTCCTGGAAGATTTTACTTTTCAATTTTATTCCTTTGGGAATTTTATTATTTTATTTTTGAGACCTTCAATCAACTGTCGGCTGGGCAACAGGTTGGGTACACTGGTATCCTCGTAGTCTTCCCTGTCCAACCATCGAGCGTGCTGATCCTCGCCTTGTGTGTGTGAGACTCAGTTCACAACAAACCCCATGACTCCAGGGGTGGCCGGGTTGCTTTTATGCTCCCGCGGTCCTCACAAGATTGAACAGTACCTGTCTGTATCTTTCGCGGTGGACCGGGCCGACAGCTACTCAGTACTACTCTGTGATAGTTCTGTCTGAAACAAGCCAGTGGGTCCCTCTGGGACGGGTAAGTAGTCTCTCCTGCTGCAGGTGAGTACATGCTGGCTGTGTTTCTTTATCTGGGGGGTTTCTCCCTGTCTCCCCCCTGTTATGCTGCTCTCTGCACCCTGTACTGGTACTGTACTGTGTGGGGGTGTTTTGGGGGTCGCTCTGGCCTGGCGGGGGGCGCTCATGTCTATTCAGTGGACTCTGGGAGTGGAGCAGTGTTCTGGTGTGTGAGTGTGGGGTCTTTATTGCGTGCGCCATTAGCGCTGTATTGTGAATTTAAAAAATGCGCTCGGTGGCCATCTTGCCGTGGTTCAATGGCAGTTATACATGCGGCCGGTGGCCATTTTCTTGTAGCCGCGGCGCTTTCGGTTTCGGCCTCCAGCGGCGCTGCTGCGGCGCGAATCTCCTCACAGTCTCCTCACAGGATTTCTGCACACTCCTCAGGCTTCACTCGCGCTGCAGCGCGGTTTCATACAGCGGAACTGAGCGGTCCTTAAGGGTTGGTGAGTCCTCCGGGTATCCCCTCCTCAGCCTCAGCGTAGCCAGTGGGTGGACTGTATTATTCACTGTTATAGTGTCTAAAGGTCTCAGAGGGTGGCAGTATGGAGTCTGGTTCACCTGCTTCTCCACACTTGTCAGAGGCAACTGGCAGTGCTCCTGCACCTGCGGTCCCTATGGACCAGTTGTCGGCAGTCCTGAAATCATTCCTTGTCAGAATGGAAGCAGTGTGCGAGCGCAAGGGAGCTGTAAAGCGCCCCCTCCCCACACATTCTCCTGTAGGGGAGTGCTCTGTCTCAGATATGGGCCTAGCTACTGCTGCTCAGGACCCTAGTTCTGAAGATTTTGATGTGTTTGGACAGGACATTCCTTGTGAGGAAGACCCCAGTTCTGAACCAGTAACTGACAGGGTGCTTGTAAGTGAACTCATTGATGCTGTGAGGGACACTCTCAAGCTGAATGTTGAGGCTGAGGAACCTCAGGTGGAAGCTGTCTCCTTTGGTTCCTTTTAAAGCCGTTTCTTCAAAGGTTTTTCCATATGTGCCTTTTTTTGATACATTCATTGACCAAGTCTGGGATAAGCCGCAGAAGACTTTGACGGTCCTGCGGCGCCTAGCCATAAGGTACCCCTTTGAGGAGGACCTGGTTAAGAAATGGGCTCTCCCCCCAGTGGTTGACCCCCCGGTCGCCCGTTTGAATAAGGCTACCACGCTCTTAATGGAAGGGACTCCTGCATTTATGGATCCCACTGACAGGAGGTGAGTAGAACTATGTTTACTGTATTGGGGTCTGCCTTACGCCCTATAGTGGTGGCGACACTTGTGTCTCAGACACTCACAGGATGGGCAAAGATTTTGCACCAGACAGTGCAGGAGCATAATCTCCCTCCTGAGACTATTGTCCTGGCTCACCAACTTGCGCAGGGTTTAGTCTATGTGTGCGATGCCACTTTGGATGCGGCCCCTCTAATATCCGGGGCCTCTATCTCTGCTGTGGTGCTGCGTCGCCTTATCTGGCTGAAATGCTGGTCGGCCGACTTAGCTTCCAAAAAGCTCCTGGCTGACTTGCCCTTTAAGGGCGGTAGACTGTTTGGGGCCGCCCTGGATGACATTATTAAGGATGTCACGGGGGTAAGAGCACCTTCCTTCCTCAGTCTATTAAGGGAAAGGAGCCCCACCGCAGGCCGGGCCCTTCCTTTCCGGCGAAGAAGAAGTTTTTTCGTCAGTCAGATTACACGGGTAAGCCCGCCCAGACTGAAAAAAGTGCGGCTGGGGGACAAAGGCGTCCCTGGGTGCGTAAGCCTACCAAGCAAGCTCCCAAGCCCACCACCGCATGCAGTCTTGCCCCTGCCCGACTCTGGGGTAGGGGGACATCTTCGCAGGTTCACGGTGCGGTGGACCTCCCGGATCTCCGACCAGTGGGTGTGCGAGGTGGTCACCTCGGGATACAGGATAGAGTTCTGCTCGTGGCCCCCAAACAGGTTCTTTACCTCGAACCTCCCTCTCCTTCCTGCCCGCCCGGCGGCCCTCTTGGGGGCGTACAGAATTTGCTCAGGTGCGGAGTAATTGTGCCGGTTCCGTCACAAGAGAGGTTTCAGGGGTTTTACTCGAACCTGTTTGTTGTCCCGAAGAAGGACGGGGTCCGGCCAATCCTGGACCTCAAGGCCCTGAATGCCTATGTGAAGGTACTAAAATTCCGGATGGAATCCATTCGCACGGTGATTGTGACACTCCACCAAGGGGATTTTTTGGCGTCCTTGGATATCAAGGACGCTTACTTGCACGTTCCAATCTGCGCAAGTCACCAGAGGTTTCTGCGCTTTGCCATAGGCGAAGTCCACTATCAGTTCGTGGCTCTTCCCTTCGGCCTAGCATCGGCACCACAGGTTTTCACCAAAGTGCTTGCTTGCCCCGGTTCTAGCTTTGCTGAGACAGCGAGGAATTGTTATCGTGGGCTATCTGGACGATCTCCTTCTACGAGCAGAAAATGGCTCAGAATTGGAGGAAAATGTGACAATAGTCAGTCAGACCCTCCGGGACTTCGGGTGGCTTCTGAACATGCAGAAGTCGGTTCTAGTCCCGACTCAACGATTGGAGTATCTGGGTCTGATCCTGGACACTTCGGCAGCGAAGGTGTTTCTACCCTCAGAGAAGTTAGTGACACTTCAGTCGGCAGTGCGGGTTCTGACGTCCCGAAAATGGTCATCAATTTGTTTCTGCATGAGAGTCCTGGGACTAATGGTGGCCTGCTTCGAGGCGGTTCCGCATTCCCAATCACACACTCAGGCATTGAAGAAGGGAATTCTGTCTGTCTGGGACAAGTCCCCATTGTCATTGGATCTTCAGATCCAGGTTAGTCACTCTGTCAAGGCGTGCCTGACGTGGTGGCTGAGATCCCCGGTCAGATGCCAGACTGACGGGCTGGGGGGTCCAGTCAGCTCAAGGGCTCTGGACTCCGGACGAATCTCGTCTACCAATCAACGTCCTGGAATTGCGGGCGATCAGACTGTGTCTCTCCACGTGGTCGAAGAGGCTACAGGGCCGCACGATCAGAATTCAGTTGGACAACGCCACGGCCATGGCGTATGTCAACCATCAGGGGGGCACTCGGAGCTCGGCTGCGGCATCCGAGTTCACCCACATCCTAAGGTGGGCGGAAAGAAGTGTGCCGGCGCTGTCGGCCGTATACATTCCGGCCGTAGAAAACTGGCAGGCGGACTATCTGAGTCGCCAGTCCCTGGACCAGGGGGAGTGGTCCTTGCATCCGGAGGTGTTTCAACTCCTTTGTCGGCGGTGGGGCACACCGGATGTGGACCTGATGGCATCTCGACTCAATCGCAAGGTGTCGAGGTTTGTGGCCAGGTCCAGGGACCCCTGGGCGGATGCCTCGGACGCGTTGGTGGCCCCGTGGGGTCAGTATCGCTCAATGTATGCTTACCCTCCGCTGCAGTTGATTCCTCGTCTGCTGCGCAGGGTAGCGGCCGAGGGCATTCCGGTGATCCTCATTGCCCCGGACTGGCCTCGGCGTCCCTGGTACGTCTCATCGCGGACGTCCCTTGGCGTCTGCCCTTGAGGGAGGACCTTCTGTCTCAAGGTCCTATCTTTCATCCTGCTTCACAGTCTCTGGCTTTAACGGCATGACTATTGAGAGCCAGGTACTGAAGGACCGATGCCTGTCGGATTCGGTAATTTCAACCATGCTTAGGGCAAGGAAGTCTTCTTCTAGAAAGATCTATCCCCGTACCTGGAGAGCTTACATCGTTATGTGCGAAGAGCTAGACTGGCATCCACGGACGTACTCTGTCCCCAGAATCCTGCATTTCTTCTAGCGTGGGGTTGCCCAAAGGCTGGCTTTGAGCACAATTAAGGGTCAGATTTCGGCCTTGGCCGTTTTCTTTCAAAGAACCCTAGCAGGTCATTCCTTAGTTAGCACTTTTGTGCAAGGGGTTCGCCATGTGATTCCACCTGCCAAGCCTCCGCTCCCTCCTTGGGATCTGAACTTAGTGCTCTTGGCTCTTCAGGAACCTCCTTTTGAAAATATCAGAGATATTCCTCTTTTAACTTTGTCTCAGAAGGTGGCTTTCTTGGTGGCCATCACTTCTGTTAGACGGGTGTCTGAGTTGGCGGCTCTGTCATGCAAGTCGCCTTACCTGGTCATCCATAAGGATAAGGCGGTGTTGCAACCGCGACCGTCTTTCCTTCCAAAGGTGGTTTCGGCTTTTCACCTTAATGAGGACATTGTTCTTCCGTCCTTGTGCCCTCACTCATCGCATCCTAGAGAGTTTGCGCTTCACAATTTAGATGTAGTGCGAGCCTTACGGGTGTACCTAGCGGCTACTGCTTCTATTCGGAAGTCTGACTCACTTTTTGTGTCTGTCTCTGGTCCGAAACAGGGCCAAGTGGTGTCGTCTGCCACCATTTCTAGGTGGATCAGACAGACTGTTATACAGGCCTATGCCATTAAGGAGCGGGTGCCTCCCTTTCCGGTTACGGCGCATTCCACCAGGGCAATTGGTGCTTCCTGGGCTTTCCGACATCAAGCGTCGGTTGCACAAGTGTGCAAGGCGGCGACCTGATCGTCCGTTCATACCTTTTCAAAATTTTATAAGGTTGATGTGGCTGCATCTTCGGATGCTTCCTTCTGCCGCAAAGTGGCCGCAGTTTAATGTTGCAACTCCTCCGTTGAGGAGCTCTGCTGGTTTGGAGTGAAGGTTTGGTTGTTCCTTTACTATTTGCTCCCACCCTTTTCTTATACTGCTTTGGGACGTCCCACACGTAAACAGTATGAGAGCTGTGTCAGTCCATGGACGATAGGAGAAAATAGGATTTTTGTACTCACCGTAAAATCAGTTTCTCTGACGTCCACCCTTCTTTTAAGGTTTGTACTGCTTTGTTACGAACTGCTGGCTGCAGGTAGGAGGGTTATGTCTGGAGGGACCGCCCCCCTGGGCGGGGCTGTTCAGCTCTGGTTTTGTTCTAGAATGTTTGTAACATCTAACATTCTGCCTAGATCTTCTCCTGCAAGCAGGGACTTATACCCACACGTAAACAGTATGAGAGCTGTGTCAGTCCATGGACGTCAGAGAAACGGATTTTACGGTGAGTACAAAAATCCTATTTTTCCACTTCTTGATTACAGTTTGAACACTGCTGATTGCCATTCTCAATTCCTTGGATATCTTTTTATATCCCTTTCCTGTTTTATACAGTTCAACTACCTTTTCCAGCAGATCCTTTGACTATTCTTTCGCTTTCCCCATGACTCAGAATCAAGAAACGTCAGTGCAGCACTGGATGAAAGATGCAAGGGTCTGTCAGGAGTCCAGAAACTCATTGACTTTTTATACACACACACACTAATTAATTACAAGAAAACAGATCACAGGTGAGGATGGTTACCTTTAATAGCCATTCAAACCCCTTTGTGTCAACTTTTGTGCATGTTATCAGGCCAAAATCACCAGGGTATGTAAACTTTTGATCAGGGTAATTTGTGTAGTATCTGTTGCCATTATGTTTTAAAAAGAGTAAACACAGTGGATTGATAATAAATGGCTTCAGCCAAACACTAACCATGACTAAAAAATGTTTTTGTGTTCTCATTCATATTCTCTGAAAAATGGCCAAGAAATCAATAAATTCTGCCAGGGTATGTAAACTTATGAGCACAACTGTATGTGAACAGATCCTTAAAGCGGAGTTCCGCCGAAAAAAATAAAATAATTAAAAGTCAGCAGCTACAAATACCGCAGCTGCAGACTTTTAATATATGGACACTTACCTGTCCAGGGCGCCCCCGAGATGTCAGCACCCGAAGCCGATCTGTCCCTCGGCTCTCGGGTGGAGAGGCCGCCATCTTCGGTAAGGGAATCAGGAAGTGAAGCCTTGCGTCTTCACTTCTTGGTTCCTTGCTGTGCATGCGCGAGTCGCGCTGCACAATCTCACTGGTCCCTGCTGTCTTCTGGGATCTGTGTGTCTCCCAGAAGACAGCAGGGGGGGGGGGAGCAGAGGAGGGGCCGGACATGGCAGATACTGCAGCGATTTATGCCCGGAAGTGGGAGCAAATACCTTGATTACGCAGGTATCTCCCCCCTGAAAGGTACCAAATATGACACCGGAGGAGGGGAGGAATCCAAATAGCAGAAGTTCCAAGTTCCAGAAAAGTCCAGCAGAGGCAAAAGACTAGATACCAGTATTACCATTATCAGCTAATGTCCCCCCTCCCCTCATTACTAACTTCTAATACCTTGTTCTCTGTATGGGGGGGGGGGGGTGGCCTCCTCATGTCAGAGCCTTCAGCAAGGAGAATCATAAGCAGTGGTGATATTACCAGATCTAACCCCAAATCTTCAGACAACAGCAGTGTCTTAAAGTGATTGTAAAGTGTTTGTTATTTTTATTGGAAAAAAAAAAAACGCAACATACTTACCTGCCCTGTTGCAGTGGATTTGCACAGAGCAGACCCAGATCCTCCTCTTCTCGGGTCCCTCTTCTGTGCTCCTGGCCCCTCCCTCCTGTCGAGTTTCCCCTTACAGCAAGCAGTTTGCTATGGGGCACCGAGTTGCTGCACCCTGTGTTCATTCAGACATGGAGCTGTTGCCCGGCCCCGCCCCCTCTCTCTCCTGATTGGCTAAATTACTTTGACAGCAGCGGAGCCAATGGCGCCACTGCTGTGTCTCAGGTGATCAGGAGGGAGAGTCACGGACGGCCGAGATATTTGTGGACATAGATGGGGCTCAGGTTAGTATTAGGGGGTGCAGGGGCGGCTGCTGCACACAGAGATTTTTTTTCTTAAAAGAGAAGTATGGGATTTTTTTTTTCAGTTTCATACTTTTCTAGCTGGATGCAGCATGGATCTGATGCTCCATCTGCCCGCCGGCGCTTCTACACTAAGAACCGAGTGATCGAACATTGCCGATGGCTTGTTTCTTACATCTCCCCGAGCAGAGAGCCGTTGACTGTCAATCAGCAGCTCGCCTCTCTGCTCCTCTACGCTCATTGGAGCACTGAGCTGTGGAGGGGTGGGGAGCGTCTGTCTCAGCCTCTCAGCGGCTCGCTGAGAGGCTGAGCTGGGTGTCAGTCCAGGCAACTGAAAAGTGCTGTAAATCTGAGGGGTAGATCTGAAATGAAGGGAAGCTCTGCTGATTTTATTATCCAATCATGTGCAAGCTAAAATGCTGTTTTTTAATTGTCTTTGCATGTCCCCCTCGGATCTACAGCGACTGCACTTCCAAGGGCACTTTCAGTGCAATTTCAAGTGCACTTTGCACTTGTAGTTTGACCTTGTAGTGCAAAGTGGATTTGCCTTTAGTAAATAACCTCCTCTGTGTCTATGGACGCAGAGTGTATGACAGGGAGCGCGCCCGCAAGCTAACCCCCTCGGGAGAGAGCTTCCCAGAGGGGGTTGGCTATTGCGGGGAGGAGCCGAGACAGCCGCCGAGGGACCCCAGAACAGCAGGATCGGGGCCACTCTGTGAAAACGAACTGCACAGTGGAGGTAAGTATGACATGTTTGTTATTTAAAAATAAATAAAAATAAACCTTTACAATCACTTTAAGCTGGCCATACACTAATCAAAATGTGGAAAATCAGTTTGTGGCTTTCCTTGCTCAACATGTAAAATACTGATGGGGGATTCCACCATCCACTTTGTGCAGATAGAGGAATCTGTTTTTATTTTCACACAGCCCACTAGCTGAACGAAAAAAATAACCGTGTATGGCCAGTTTTAGATTCACAGTATTCCAGGAATTACACAGATGGAATAAAAAAAATAAATAAATAAATATATATATATATATATATATATATATATATATATATATAAAATAAAAAAATGATATAAAGATACTACTTGGGCAAAATAAACATTTCTAAATTTCATCTGTAACATGATAAATCCTCACCACTTTAACGTTTTAAAAACCTTCTTTGTACGATTTGTATTAATCCCTACATTTTGGGGCTCGCGTCCCTGCTGTACGATTTGAATGCAGTACGTTTTCAGTCCATTCATTTGAATAGGCTGAAATCCCACTGCATTGCACCAAAAGTAGTGCATACACTACTTTTAAAAAAGCTTTTTAACATCTCTGGTACCATGCGATCTGATGCAGGCAAATGCACTGCATTTGCTATCTGCGTTTGGGGTGTCATTAATTTTACACTGACACCCACTGCAGGTCGCAGACACATCGCATTTTGAGTATGTTATGGGGAAAGACTCATAGAATGCAGGTTTCCCACACTGCTCCAGTCTGAACCGCCACTTTCAGAGATTTCAGAGAGAGCTCCCCAGAATTATTTCTAAACATGTCAATAGGGGGAATTGCATGTAAAGTGAATTAAGGAACACTTAATATTATTAAGAAATTAGCAATCATATTTTGCTGTGCCATGCCACCTGCTCAAAGCAGTGTTGAAATGTATACTTTTCTTTTAAATCCACCCAAACCACTAAGGTCTCATGCACACTGGACATTTAGCCCAGTGCATGAGGCTCCAGCATTTAGGTGTGAGTGGTAGAAGGGGTAGGTGTACAGTACAGCCCCGCTGCCTGCAGTCTGTCAAACTCTGAGAGGCTGAAAGCAGCTACAACTGGACAGTGGACTAAGCGGTACTTACATTTAGTGCATTAAGCTCCCAGGGACAAATGTCCAATATTCGAGCAGTCTTCCGAGCATTCGTCCTTGGGCACATACTACACTAACTCAACGCCATCCAACAGCAGCAGCTGTTTGCCTCTCCTAAAGTTTGAGAGGCTGCCAGCAGTGGGGCTGAGGTAGTGTACGTCTTGTCCCTTTCACCCACACCTAAATGCCAGAGCCTCATGCACAAGAACTAAACGCCCAGTGTGCAGGACTCCTAAAACCGTTGGAAAATATTGTTCAAGAAAGACACCCAGGCCTGACCTGTAATATGCCTTCTCCTTAATCAGCAGTAAAGATCAGACATACTGGAGAAAATGCAAAGCTGTTTCAAAATGAGCATTGCATGTTAGATATCTACCTGAAACCTGTTAAGTAAGCATCAGCAAGCCTTTGTATTACTATGCGATATCCTACAATCTCGAATCATACCTGATTTTAAGTGAGTATGAGAAACCCACAATTGCTATATGTGTCATGTTTTGTGCTCCTTTATACTGGGCTTGGCATTGTCTACACTTCCTTTCATTAAACTGTTGAAAACTGACTTCATAACTGAAAGTATATGAACTCCAAAAATTTGATATCTCTGCAAAGAAGAGACACAGAGCTAATTCACAGATACCTATCACAATTCGATAGGTAGCTTTATTTTCAGAAAAAGGACAATTTATTTACAGTTCAATCCAATTAAATTTAAAGAAGTTGTAAAGTCCATTTTTTTTTATCTTGAGGCTGGGTTCACATCTAAGATGGATGTGGCTCGCAGCAGGGGACGGGTTTGTCCCTGTTCCCCGTTTCAGGGATGAATCGGGGCCTAACTTTTGCCTAAATTCGGCCCAGAAATGGAGCATACGACGCACAGCACTCCTGTGCAAGCCGCTCCGCAGGCACCACAAGAGATATGTAAACCGGCTCCATAGAGAGCCGGTCACAATCTTCTGTCAAGCGAATTGGATGCAGGGAAATGGCATTTCGCACTGGTGTGAACCCAGCCTAATGCATTTTTTGCATTAGGATAATAAGTCTTCTGTGTGCAGCAGCTCCCCTAATACTTACCTGAGCCCCATCTCTGTCCAGTGATGTCCACGAGTGTCTCGGCCATCAGAGAATCTCCTTCCTGATTGGCTGAGACGCAGCAGCAGCGCCATTGGCTTCCGCTGCTGTCAAAGTCAGTCGGCCAATCAGGAGAGGACGGGGACGGGCCGCAGCTCTGTGTGCATGGACACAAGGAGCTGTAACTCGGCTCAGGTGCCCCCATAGCAAGCTGCTTGCTGTGGGGGCACTTGACAGGAGGGAGGGACCAGGAGCACTGAAGAGGGACCCAAGAAGAGGAGGATCCGGGCTGCTCTGTGCAAATCCACTGCACAGAGGAGGCAAGTATAACATGTTTGTTATTTTTATTGGAAAAAAAAGAGACTTTACAAATTACTTTAATTGTGGTATAATTTTCTTTAACCACTTAAGCCCCGGACCATTTTGTAGCTAAAGGACCAGAGCTGTATTCAGAATTTTGCACTGCGCTGCTTTAACTGTAAATTGTGCAGACATGCAATGTTGTACCGAAACGAAATTTGCGTCCTTTTCTTCCCACAAATAGAGCTTTCTTTTAATGGTATTTGATTGCCTCTGCGATTTTTATTTTTTGCGATATAAACGGAAAAAGACCGAAAATTTTGAAAAAATATGATATTTTCTACTTTTTGTTATAAGAAAAATCGAATAAACTCAATTTTAGTCATACATTTAGGCCAAAATGTATTCAGCCACATGTCTTTAGTAAAAAAAATGTCAATAAGCGTATATTTATTGGTTTGCGCAAAAGTTATAGCGTCTACAAACTATTTATGACTGTCTATCTCATTTCTTGAGGTGCTAAAATGGCAGGGCAGTACAAAACCCCCCCAAATGACCCAATTTTGGAAAGAAGACACCCCAAGGAAATTGCTGAGAGGCATGTTGAGCCCATTGAATATTTTTTTTTTGTCTCAAGTGATTGAATAATGACAAAAAAAAAATTACAAAAAGTTGTCACTAAATGATATATTGCTCACACATGCCATGGTTATATGTGGAATTGCACCCCAAAATACATTTTGCTGCTTCTCCTGAGTACGGGGATACCACATGTGTGGGACTTTTTGGGAGCCTAGCCGCGTACGGGACCCCGAAAACCCAAGCACCGCCTTCAGGATTTCTAAGGGCGCAAATTTTTGATTTCACTCCTCAGTACCTATCACAGTTTTGAAGGCCATAAAATGCCAAAATAGCACAAACCCCCCCCCAAATGACCCCATTTTAGAAAGTAGACTCCCCAAGGAAATTGCTGAGAGGCCTGTTGAGCCTATATTTTTTTTTTTTGTCCCAAGTGATTGAATAATGACAAAAAAAAAAAATTACAAAAAGTTGTCACTAAATTATATATTGCTCACACATGCCATGGTTATATATGGAATTACACCCCAAAATACATTTTGCTGCTTCTCCTGAGTACGGGGATACCACATGTGTGGGACTTTTTGGGAGCCTAGCCGTGTACGGGACCCCGAAAACCAAGCACCGCCTTCAGGATTTCTAGGCACAAATTTTTGATTTCACTCCTCACTACCTATCACAGTTTCGAAGGCCAAAAAATGCCAAAATAGCACAAAACCCCCCCAAATGACCCCATTTTGGAAAGTAGACACCCCAAGCTATTTGCTGAGAGGCATGGTGAGTATTTTACAGCTCTCATTTGTTTTTGAAAATAATAATAAATATATATATATATTTTTTTTTTTGGGGGTCATTTGGGGGGGTTTGTGCCATCTGGGCCATGGCCTCCGAAACTGTGATAGGCAGTGAGGAGTGAAATCAAAAATGTACACCCTTAGAAAGCCTGAAGGCGGTGCTTGGTTTTGGGGTCCCGTACGCGGCTAGGCTCCCAAAAAGTCTCACACATGTGGTATCCCCATACTCAGGAGAAGCAACAGAATGTATTTTGGGGTGTAATTCCACATATGCCCATGACATGTTTGAGCAATATATCATTTAGTGACAACTTTGTGCAAAAAAAATAAAAATAATTTTTCTTTTTTCCGCAACTTGTGTCAACATATAAAATATTCCATGGACTCGACATGCCTCTCAGTATATAGCTTGGGGTGTCTACTTTCCAAAATGGGGTCATTTGGGGGGGGGGTTTTGAACTGTTCTGGCATTTTATACACAACATTAGGAAGCTTACATCCACTCTTCTAACCACTTGAAGACAAAGCCCTTTTTGACACTTTTTGTTTACATGAAAAAGTTTTGTTTTTTTTTTGCAAGAAAATTATGTTGAACCCCCAAACATTATATATATATATTTAAAGCAAAGCAAAGGCCCTACAGATTAAAATGGTGGGTGTTGCATTTTTTTTTTCTACACAGTATTTGCGCAGCGATTTTTCAAACGCATTTTTTGGGGAAAAAATGCACCTTTTTTAATTTTAATGCACTAAAACACACTATATTGCCCAAATGTTTGATGAAATAAAAAAGATGATCTTAGGCCGAGTACATAGATACCAAACCCGACAAGCTTTAAAATTTCGCACAAACGCGCATTGGCGACAAACTACATACATTTTTAAAAGCCTTTACAGGTTACGCCGTTATATTTACAGAGGAGGTCTACTGCTAAAATTACTGCCCTCGATCTGACCTTTGCGGGGATACCTCACATGCATGGTGCAATTGCTGTTTACATATGACGCCAGACCGACGCTTGCGTTCGCCATTGGGCAAGAGCAGGGCAGGACAGGGGTGCTTTTTTTTTTTTTTTTTTTTTATTATTAACTTTGCTTTTTTATTTTATTTTTAAACTGTTGCTTCCATATTTTTTTTTTTTTTTTTATCATTTTTATTGTTATCTCAGGGAATGTAAATATCCCCTATGATAGCAATAGGTAGTGACAGGTACTCTTTTTTTGAAAAAACTGGGGTCTATTGGACCCTATATCTTTCCTCTGCCCTCAAAGCATCTGACCACACCAAGATCGGTGTGATAAAATGCTTTCCCAATTTCCCAATGGCGCTTTTTATATCCGGGGGGGGGGGGGGGCGGACATTCCCTCCCACTGCTTGTAAAAGCAGTCCAGAGGCTAATTAGCCACTAGGATTGCTTTTACATGAAAGCCGGCCGCTGGCTGAAAAGAATGATACCAAGATGATACCTAAACCCGCAGGCATCATTCTGGTATAAACATTCAAAGTCCAGCAATATACCAGTACGTTGCTGGTCCTTGTTGGACATGTATTGTAATCTTTTTTTTTTTCATGCAGCCTGTTGGCTGAACGAAAAAAAAAGATTGATCGGGGGGTATGCCCACCATTAGAATACCGCCCTTCATCCACCCACTTCTAATGATGGGCATACATGCACCATTTATATATGCCGAAGCATGGGGGCATCTTTCTGCAAAAGTTATGCCGCGTACACATGGTCAGACTTTTCCACGGGCAAGCCTCCGTCGGAATTTCGACCGTATGTATGCGGCATTAGGAGCAAAATTGCTCCTCCGCCCCTGCTGCCCCAATGCTTCGGCATATATGCTTTTTTTTTTTAACTGTGGTGGTGAAATCACCTCCTACAGCACTGGAGTCGCAGGGATCAGGCCTGTCTCTGCGAACGCTGCAGTTATGTGTGTTGTGTTTTGCAAGTGACAGTGATCGATCGATACTGCACTTGGGTGGCCTGGGCTGGACGGAGGGGCAAAACGCAGGTGCTAGCAGGTATCTGGGCTGATCCCGCTAACACTGCGTTTTTGGGAACCCTAAACTGCTGTGGACGCTAGTATAGATCTGATCAGATCAGATATTGATCTGTTCAGATACTATACCACTAAGGGAGGTGTATGCTTCACGCGTGGGTGTTAGCGTTACTGGCACTAACCTGACGCTGCCTGGGGTGTGACGCAGACCCTC
Organism: Rana muscosa; assembly: GCA_029206835.1. Taxonomy (NCBI): domain Eukaryota; kingdom Metazoa; phylum Chordata; class Amphibia; order Anura; family Ranidae; genus Rana; species Rana muscosa. Next base: position 31,098,170 of record CM055121.1, on the reverse strand, counting down.
TCTGACGCTAAAACCTAATTGATATCACCCGCCGGGCGATCAGGGGGTTAAACCTTTATTGGGTTATATACGGCGGGTGCCCTGACACTATAAAAAGCAAACTAACTAACCAGCGTCACCCGTAACACTTATATGGTGATTACTGGTGAAAGGGTTAACTAGGGGCAATTAGGGGGTTAAAACCTTTATTAGGTAATATATGGGGGTACCTGACGCTATATAAAAACCTGACGGCGAACCTAAAAAAAAATTACTGGCTACCTATCGGCATCACCGACACTAAGACAGCGATCAGAAAAACGATCGCTTAGCGACAGTGGTGATAGGGGGTGAAAGGGTTACCTGGGGGGCGATCAAGGGGGTTAAACCTTTATTAGATAATATATGGGGGTACCTGACGCTATAAAAACCTGCGGCGAACCTAAAAAAAATTACTGGCTACCGATCGGCATCACCGACGCTAAGACAGCGATCAGAAAAATTATCGCTTAGCGACAGTGGTGATAGGGGGTGAAAGGGTTATCTGGGGGCGATCAAGGGGGTTAAACCTTTATTAGGTAATATATGGGGGTACCCGACGCTATAAAAACCTGCGGCGAACCTAAAAAAAATAACTGGCTACCGATCGGCATCACCGACGCTAAGACAGCGATCAGAAAAATGATCGCTTAGCGACGGCGGTGCTAGGGGGTGAAAGGGTTATCTGGGGGGCGATCAGGGGGTTAAACCTTTATTAGGGGGGGTTAGGGGGCTACATTGGACCTAAAACTAACTTTAGTGACACTTTTACAGTCACAAATGTCACTGATTGCAGTGATCAGTAAATAAATGGTCACTGCAATCAGTGACACTGTGACTGGGGGCCTGGGGGGGGGGCGATTTATGTGCCTATGTGTCCTGGTGTCAGTGTAGTGTTTTGTGCACTAACCTGCATCTTCTCCTGTGCGGCGCTCGGTATATGTGAGCGCCGCAGGAGAGATGACATCACTTCCTCTGCCTGTGTAAATATTACACAGGCAGGGGAAGGATTCGATTTGCTGGGAGCGATCGAGAGGGGGTGGCCGGAATCGAACGGCTGTCCCCTCATCCCTGATCGCTCCCAAACGAATAACGGCCGCTCACTGTAAAGAAGGGGGGTCCGATTGGACCCCCCAACTATACAAAGGCAGTCACGTAGATATACGTGATTCTGCCTGTCGGTGCCATTCTGCCGACGTATTTTTACAGTGGGCGGTCGTTAAGTGGTTAACCAAGAAAAACAATATGGGCAGCACAATGGCTAAGTGGTTAGCATTAGGGTCGTCCGTTCGAATCCCAATCATGGCACTAATTGCCTGGAGTTTGCATGTTCTCCCTGTGCCTGTGTGGGTTTCCTCTGGGTGCTCTGGTTTCCTCCCACACTCCAAAGGCATGCTGGTAGGTTAATTGGCTCATGGATAAATTGGCCCTAGTATGTGTATGTTTGAATATGAGTTGGGGTCCTTAGATTGTACGCTCCTCGAGGGCAGGAACTGATATGAATGTGCAATATACTGTATATGTAAAGCGATGCGTAAATTGACGGGGCTATATAAGTACCTGTAATAAATATTATACTGCAGTTTACAATTATGTAGATGTGGTGGCTGCATTCGTTTACCAAGCTTATTTCCTTTTTTCATCTGGTGATTTTTGCCAGTAAAACACTTCCTGTCCTACAGTGACAACGCTTATTAACTGTACTGTATCTTCGGAGGATCAGCATTGTCATCTTAGGAAGAAGTGTTGGGACTACACAACACGCCCTCACTCCTAATATCCATACTATATAGGTGTTTTTATAGTTCACAAAGCTCCTCTCCCACTCCTTGAGATTACACTGCAGAATGCATGGAAAAAATGTAAACTCATTGGATTTAAAAAAAAAATATTTTTTTTGTCTGACAGATATAACAAAACATGGTACATTAAAGTAGTTGTAAAGGCACAAGGTGTTTTATTTAATTATTTCTTTTTTTTCCATCTTAATGCATTTCTAATACTTACCTGAGCCCCATCTCAATCCAGCGATGTGCACGTCCGGGACTCTAACTCCTTATTAACCGAGACACCGCAGCGGGCACCATTGGCTCCCATTGCTGTCAATCAAAGTAAGTTATGGGGAGAGAGATGTGGGCGGAACTGCGGCTCCATGTCTGAATGGACACACAAAGCTGCTTGCTGTGGGGGCGCTCAACAGGAGGGAGGGGCAAGGAGCGCCAACGAGGGACCCGAGAAGAGGAGGATCAAGGCTGCTCTGTACAAAACCACTGCACAGGGCAGGTAGGTATAACATGTTTGTTATTTTTAAAGGGGGGAAAAAAAAGACTTTAGTATCACTTTGAAGTTGTTTTAAACCATTACCCCCTACCCACCTCCTGCACCATTCCTTGGTTCCACCTCCTGCACCATTCCATGGTTACACCCCCTGCAGCATTCCTTGGTTTTACCCCCTACCCAGCTCCCAGTACTGCCTCCTTTTTTAGAGAATACAGAACCAAGTAACAATTGTGGCACTATGGAATTTGTAAATGATAACAAGAAAAGCAGTAAAATAGATTCCCCCCTCAGCAACAATGGACCACCCGTAACAAAATATCCCCCCAGCAACAAAAGATCCCCAGCAGCAACAACAGATCTCCCTGCAGCCAGCATCAATAGACCCCTCCCTCAACAGTTGATCCCACCACCCAGCAACAATAGAGCCCCCACCAGCAACAATAGAAAAATAACACCCCCCCCCCCCCCCCAGCAGCTAGCATCAATAGACCCTGCACCCCTTGCCATTACATACATTCAGTGCTGGAGGTGGCAAAAAAAAAATCCCTGCTTATATCCCAGATCGCTTCTTTGTATGTGCTGGCCTTTTAGGCTCTAGTCCTTTCCCAGAGTCGGTATGATGCACTATTTAAGGTTTTGTTTGTTTAAGCTTTACCCGCCTATAAGCACACAACACCAATGTTCTTGGTCATGGAGTCATGCCATGCTAATATGTTTTGTAGCATACCATTAACTAAAAAATAAATAATAAAAAAAGTGACTCATGCTGATAGAGGAATGAAGCAGCAGACAGAAATTACACTTGGTGCTCTTAATTGAGACCAGAAAACACTATAGAGGGCATGACTTGTGTATTATTAGCTTGCGTTCAAGCAGTTGACAAGGCAGCAATTATCAGACCTCAGGAGTCCTTTCACATCTAAATCTTCTCTCCCAAGAGCCATCCTCTAACAAACAAATTTAAATAAGGGGATAATTATAAATCTATTATAGGTAAGCTTTTCAAAATATAATTCAAGACTAAGGGCCCCTATTTATAACCGAGCATATGCTACTGTCCACGGATCAACAAGTATTTACTCTATGCTATACTCCCATTTTAGGCCCCTTGCATGTGGGATGTATAGTCCCTGTGCATACAGTCCCGGTGTTTTAGTGCATCTGGGAGTGCTAGGTCCAACAATCAGAACACAGCTCCTTATCTGTTTTGACTCCAATGATGAACTCTCCCTACAGTATTTTGTATGATTCTCCATGCATAACATCAAGAAATGTGACATGGCTTCCCGTGCCCCCAGAAATAGTAGTGGGATTGGGTCTATATGCCGTCTGCACTCTGGCAGTCCTTGAGCTTGTAGGCTATAGGACAGTGATGGCGAACCTTGGCACCCCAGATGTTTTGGAACTACATTTCCCATGATGCTCATGCATTCTGCAGTGTAGTTGAGAATCATGGGAAATGTAGTTCCAAAACATCCTGGTTCGCCATCACTGCTATAGGAGCATTGAACCTGGGGTAAGTGCCTGTCTGGGAGAGAATCATAAAAAGGTACAGCTTGAACTATGACAGACCATTACGGCTCTTGCTAGCATGTGGCTCCAGGGCATAAGACTGTTGTTTCTGTATGCGTGGAAGGCACAGCATATAGCCCCGCTGCTGGCAGCCTATAAAACTCTAGGAGAGGCTGACAGGTGCTGTGGCTGGATGGGGCTGGACAGTGCACCAAGTGGTAATAACTTTAGGGTAGTATGTGCCCAGGGACAAATGACCATAGCGCAAGCAGTGTGCAATCCAGATATTGGCCCTCTCGAAGTATACTGCCCTAAATTGTAATACTACTTGGTGCAACATTCAGCTGCAGCAGCTGTCACTTCTTATAGCTTTTTACAGGCTGCTGCTTCTGTGCCTCCCTCTGGTACTCAAATCTCAGAATCTTGTACTGGGGCCCAGTGCCCATTCGGCCTTAGTATGAAAAGGTCTAATCAGATATGAGTTGTCTATTTTTTTCAAAAAGACTTCAGATTGAATTTTTTTATTAGTGCTTCGCTAGAATTAAACTGGTCGGCATGATCGGTCATATTTTCAACATTAATGCCACAATTTCTGCCAGGGTATGCAAACTTTTGAGCACAACTATATAATCTCTATTTCTCTCTCTCGGATTAGAAACTATTGTACCTGACAAAATCACTATCAATTTCTGGGAAAAGGGTGTTAATATGACAACAGTTGTTTTTTTTTAATCAATATTGTTAGGGAAATGTGTGTTGTGACATAACTATATTCAATAATAGTTTGTTTTAGTTTTTTGTAAGTATTTTATGTATTCCAATTACTACAGTATCTCACAAAAGTGAGTACACCCCTCACATTTTTGTAAATATTTTATCATATCTTTTCTTTTACAAAGAGTTTTATTGATATTTAATCCAAAATATTAGCTCGACAATTTGATGGTTACATCGCAAAGAAAACATATAATACAAATTAAAAGGGAAAAACAAGATAAAGAATAAAACTAGAAGTTCCAGGACAGGCAATACATAACATCTAAAAGATAAATATCATAGACCGAAGTATCTCTAGACTTTGGGAAATGCAGCACGAAGTAAAGAACAAAAATGTCAACCTCAATAATAAATGCAGCCTGCTACAAACCCATATGTAACAGAGAATACCGTATAATAATGCTAGAAGACTAGCTTTGTAACCATGTAACCATCCATCCCAGGCCTACGCCTGGTGGCCTGAGAAACTAAAAGGAAGAAAGTGAGAGGAAATTAGCGAGGAAAAAGAAAAGGGGGAAGGAAAAAGAAGGGAAGTCCATAGGGTGTGGACCAGGAACACATTAAATCAAGAGGAGCATAGTATCAAATCTGGAGGGTTGAGCATAAGCAACCCATGGTTGCCAAACCCGCAAGAATTTATCGTGCGTGTCTGAAAGGATAGCTGCCCGTTTTTCGTTTACCATGATATCATTCATACGGTTTTTAACCACCTTAAAACTAAGTACAGGTGATTTCCATGCCCTAGCTATAGTTAACTTAGTTGCAGTAAAAAGATTTATTCTTTTCATGTGACAACACTGAAGAAATTACACTTTGCTACAATGTAAAGTAGTGAGTGTACAGGTTGTATAACAGTGTACATTTCCTAAAATAAAGAGAAAGCTGCGCCAACGTTGTTTTTATAAAGGACTCCTCAAGAGTCTCACATTCGAAAAAAATGGTAGTCCATATAAAAAAGGGAAGGAATTAGTCCATTGTTAATGGGGATTCCAACTTGTGGTATGTTGTAAACACAAATAACAGTCACCAATATACGAAATGGCTCCTTACCACAAACGAGAAAATAGTATGCAGATGACTTTAACCCAGCCTAGGCCTTTAATCCCTGGAAGAAAATCCACCGGGTCACCAGACAATCCACAAAGCTGATAGAGGAACTCTCCTGACGGCTCCGTGGCAGATAGACCAACAAAAATATATATATATATATACCATAGGGTGATATCGTTTTCACAGGGTATACTAGAAAATACCACCACCGTGCAAAAAGGGTAAAAGTGACCACCTCCTATATATGAATTGGCTCCTTACCAGACATACACAGGGAATGAGCATATATCAGCTGCTTCCAGCCGCGATCCTTCTAGACAGACCCTCTATGTAACAGACGCTGCAGACATACACAGGGAGTGAGCATGTATCAGCTGCTTCCAGCCGCGATCCTTCCAGACAGACCCTCTATGTAACAACGCTGCTGCGCTCCGAGTGGGGTACCAAAAAACAGAGGGGGAGACCATAGAGTAGTACCCTCCTAATATGAGCTTTATTAAAAATTTAAATCTACTTACAAAACGTAGCTATAAACAAGCATAAAATTTAAGCCAGCCGGCTTGAGCGAGTACCCTTCCGTACATTTCCTGTCCCGTCAAAATAACTTAACACAGCCATTAATGTCTAAACCGCTGGCAACAAAAATGAGTACACCCCTAAGTGAAAATGTCCAAATTGGGCCCAATTAGCCATTTTTCCTCCCCGGTGTCATGTGACTCGTTAAGTGTTACAACTTTTCAAGTGTGAATGGGGAGCAGGTGTGTTAAATTTGGTGTTATCGCTCTCACTCTGTCATACTAGTCACTGGAAGTTCAACATGGCACCTCCATAGCAAAGAACTGTCTGAGGATCTGAAAAAAAGAATTGTTGCTCTACATTAAGATGGCCTAGGCTATAATAAGATTGCCAAGACCCTGAAACTGAGCTGCAGCATAGTAGCCAAGACCATATAGCGGTTTAACAGGACAGGTTTCACACAGAACAGGCCCCGCCATGGTCGACCAAAGAAGTTGAGTGCACATGCTCAGCGTCGTATCCAGAGGTGGTCTGTGGGAAATAGACGTATGAGTGCTGCCAGCATTGCTGCAGAGGTTGAAGGGGTGAGGGGTCAGTCTGTCAGTGCTCAGACCATATGCCGCACACTGCATCAAATTGGTCTGCATGGCTGTCATCCCAGAAGGAAGGTGATGCACAAGAAAGTCTGCAGTTTGCTGAAGACAAGCAGACTAAAGACATGGATTACTGGAACTATGTCCTGTGGTCTGATGAGACCAAGATAAACGTATTTGGGTCAGATGGTGTCAAGCGTGTGTGTCAGTAACCAGGTGAGGAGTACAAAGACAAGTTTGCCTTGCCTACAGTCAAGCATGGTGGTGGGAGTGTCATGTTCTGGGGCTGCATGAGTGCTGCACTGTGGAGCTACAGTTCATTGAGGGAACCATAAATGCCAACATGTACTGTGACATACTGAAGCAGAGCATGATCCCCTCCCTTTGGAGACTGGGCCGCAGGGCAGTATTCCAACATAACGACCCCAAACACACCTCCAAGGTGACCACTGCCTTGCTAAAGAAGCTGAGGGTTAAGGTGATGGACTGGCCAAGCATGTCTCCAGACCTAAACCCTATTGAGCATCTCTGGGACATCCTCAAACAGAAGGTGGAGGAGCGCAAGGTCTCTAACATCCACCATCTCTGTGATGTCATCATGGAGGAGTGGAAGAGGACTCTAGTGGCAACCTGGGAAGCTCTGATGAACTCCATACCCAAAAGGGTTAAGGCAGTGCTGGAAAGTAATGGTGGCCACACAAAATATTGACACTTTGGGCCCAATTTTCACTTAGGGGTGTACCCACTTTTGTTACCAGCGGTTTAGATATTAATGGCGGTGTGTTGAGTTATTTTGAGGGTACAGCAAATTGACACTGTTATACAAGCTGTACACTCACTACTTTACATTGTAGCAAGGTGTAATTTCTTCAGTGTTGTCACATGTCCAAAAATGTGAGGGGTGTACTCACTTTTGTGAGATACTGTACATTGGTGTATCCGATAAAGTGTGTAAATATATGGATAGTTTGCTTTTTTTTATCAAACTTTAGTGATAAAAGATGTGCCAACACACAGTGTGCTGGGACGTTGTGCTGTAGTTTGCACAGTAAAACCAATGTTTAGCCGCTGCTGGAGTATGTACACATCCACAGGAAGTTTATATGAAGTGTCTACAGGATGTGCATGCTGAAGGGAGAGAAAAATGTGTACCAAGTATGTTAAAAAAAAAAAAAAGTATAATTTTATCTTTAACAAATAAAATAAAGATCCCATTCTCTTTTACTTGCAGTGCCTAACAAACTGCAAGACTAATGTATAACATATGCTCTCTATTACACTCTGCTTCTCGCACCATGTCTTGCATTTTATGGCCCATTCATAAACAGCAGGCCCCTTGGTATGTAGCATGTTCGTTGTGTGCAACTGGGGGCAATATCAATTTTTTCCTAGGCCATTTTCTCTCCAGGGAAAGAGTAGAATGAATCTGGAAAATACCATATTATGATCACTAGATTTTCTTTCCCAAAGCACTTTATATTTGATGAATGAACAACATTTTACCTGGAGAGAAAATATTGTTTTTTGCCCACTTTTACACAGAATGACACTAAGCTCCCAAGTAGATGTCATTTTTAAAAATATGCGGTATAATAGCTTACTTCAGAGCGTCGTTCGGCGCTCAGCTGCCTGCCCGCCGGCCTCCTGTCCTGATCTGATAGCTGCAGGGGGAGGTGCTGGGAAACCCCCGCTGACATGAGGAGAGGAGACCGACAGGCAGTCACGTGAGCGCCGAACAGCGCTCTGAAGTAAGCTATTATATTACATATTGTTAAAAATGACATCCACTGGGGAGCTTAATGTTATATAATAGAGGCTCTTTTTTTTTTAGAGCAGGAGGGGAGGACCGGGGAGCTGACTGGCAGGCAGGGGGAGGAGAGGGGAGGGGAGGAGGACAGAGGGAGACAGACACATGAGAAGCAGGGCTGCGGCTGAAGGAGGCACGTACTCTGACCACGGTGTCAGGGCTCAGCAGCCCTGATTATCGTGGTCAGTGCAGAGAGGGGAGGGTAGAAACTGGCAGGATCACCCAGGTATTTCAGGTGATACAGGGGGCCAAATTATAAAATCTGGTAATTTTAAGGATATTTAGGCAATAGTCATTAAGCATAACTATTCCCTTTTTCTTTTCTTTTTTTTTTCCTCATTGTATTAAACAGATACATGCAGCCAAATTACACAGCACACGCACTGTGTAACATGCTTTAGGGCCAGTTCACACCACATGCAGTCCAGTGCGTTTTTTTTCTGCATCAAAAACGCATGGAAAGTAGTTTTTTTTTTGGTTTTCAATGGCATAGTTCACACCAGTGCTTGCAGTTCCATTGCGCTCCAGTTCCAGAAAAAAAAGTAGAACATGCTGCATTTTACCTACACTGGACTGTACTGGAACGCTGTAAAACGCATCAAAAACGCACTGGAACGCACCTAAATGCACCAAAAACACACTGAAACACACTTGTCCTTATCTAAGGTTAATAAAAAAGAGTTTTGAAAAAAGCACTGGACTACATTAAAAACGTACCAAAAACGCACTGGAACGCATCAAAGACACGCATGCAAAAAAGCACCTGGAACGCATCCGGATTGCGTTTCTATGGTGTGAACTGGCCCTCAAAGGAACGGGATCAATTCTTTTTTTTTTTTTTGTTAACAAATGCTTTAAAGTTAAGCCTAGTGCACACGAGCCAAATGTCGGGTGGCATCGGCCAGTTCGGTAGAAACCAGCCTACATTCAGCCCGTGTGTACTGGAGTCGGTCTGACAGAAGCCTGTCGAAGGGGCATGACTGAAAAAAGTCTGCCGATCATCACTCTCCGCCAATGGCTAAGACCCTGTCAGAAAAAAGAGAACAGCAGGGGAGATTGTTGTACTAACATTGAATAGTTAGTACAGCAGCTCCTCCTGAAGTTTTTTTTTTTTTTTTCATTCAGCCCTGCAGGGTTGAACGAAAAAAAAAAACTACTAGTGTGTACGAGGCGTTTTAAAGTTGAACTCCCAATCAATCTTTCTGTTTTGGTGGAGTCGTTTTAAAATTAAATTGCCTACCAGGTTTTTTGTGGTTGTTTTGTGTGTAGCAAGTAAAGCTGTATATACACTATACAATTTTCTGTAGATTTTTTTTCCTTTAGATTTACCAAAACCATATACCATATATACTTGAGTATAAGCCGACCCGAATATAAGCCGAGGCACCTAATTTTACCACAAAAAAACTGGGAAAACGTATTGACTCGAGTATAAGCCTAGGGTGTCCATCTGCATGCCTCACTGTGTCCATGTGCATGCCTCACTGTGCCCATGCCTCACTGTGCCCATGCCTCACTGTGCCCAATCTCCGGCGCTGTGTGACTAGACTGACGTTTAACATGGGAGTCTATGGAAGGGGTGCCCGGCTTTGAAAAATCGGTGCTTCCCGGCCGTGGGTCCTCTGCGCAACAAACTTTGCACACTTGTAGATGAAGAGTGGGGCTACATTTGTGTTAAGTTTGGGGTCCAGGGGACCTAGGGCCGGCCAGTACCAGGTCCCCAAAATCACCAGAGAAATTACAGTTTAACATGGGAGTCTATGGAAGGGGTGCCAGGCTTTGGAAAATCGGTGCTCCTTGGCCGTAGGTCCCCTGGACAACAAACTTTGCACACTTATAGACGAGTGGGGCTACATGTGTGCCAAGTTTGGGGTCCAGGGGTCCTACGGCTGGCCGGGATCAGGCGCACAAAGTTGAAGATGGACAGACTTGAGTATAAGCCGAGGGTGGCATTTTCAGCACAAAAAAATGTGCTGAAAAACTCGGCTTATACTCGAGTATATACGGTAATATATGGTCAAACCTAAAAACCCACACTACACACAAACCTAAAAACTCACGACATTTGTGTACCGTTAGTATTTTCTTAAAATTTTTGTCTTCAGATTTCCCAAAACCGTATAATATGATGTCAAACCTTAAGAGCTTCAATTTGTATGCAGGCCCTTGTACTACATGGTTTTGGTAAATCTGAAGACAAAAATCTGCAGAAAATCTAATAGTGTGTATGGGGTCTAAAGCCTCGTACACACGGTACGATTGTTGGCCAACCGAGCGTCTGATTTTTGTCAAAAGGGGCATGTGCCAGGATCTTGTCTTGCATACTAGCAGAACACAATTGTCGTGCCACAAACACAAACATAGTGATGTACTACGAGGAATTTCAGCTCTTAAGCGCCACCCTTTGGGACCCTTCTGCTAATTTCGTGTTTGGTGAGCATTGATTCCGAGTATGCGTTTGTACTTTCGACTTTTGTGTGATGGATTTGTGTACTGACCATATGAAAATCTGACGTGCAGCCGTTGTCTACTGAAAATTTACTAGAATGTCATCCAACTGATGTTGGCCGAAAGTTGGACAACAATTGTCAAAATAAGCGTACTAACGGTAAGATTTTAGGACAACAATCTGTCAACAGACGATCCCCTGCCAACAATCGCATTGTGTGTACAAGGCTTTAGAGTTTCAATTTGTATGCAATCAGGCAGGCCCTTGCACTACATAGTTTTGGTAAATCTAAAAAGTCGAACAACAAAAGTTGTATAGTGTGTATGGGGTCTAAGAAACAGTAGTGCCTAATGGGTATTTATTAGATGATCTATTGCAAATATGTAATTTGTTTGCTGGGAAGATATCTGTATATGGTCACACGAGACATTCTGATTTTCTGACACTCCCTAAATTCTTTTGTCTTTTTTCTTACTGTGTATTAATCATTTGTATCACTGTCTAAGGCAGTGTTTCTAAACTCCAGTCCTCGAGGCGCCCCAATAGGTCATGTTTTCAGTCTTTCCATTATTTTGCACAGGTGATTTGATCAGTTTCACTGCCTAAGCCCTGGTTTTCACTGGTGCGTTTTGACATGCGATTTGGCATGCCAAATCGCATGTCAAAACGCCGGTATTTGCCGCAAATTGCGGTCAATGGAACCGTCCTAATCGGTGCGACGCCGCATCTGCGGCGCTGCACCGATTTCAAAAAGTAGTTTCTGTACTACTTTTTGCGATTTCGGGCCGCGATTTACATTGACATCTGTGCAGAAACCTGCACAGATGTCCCTGTAATCGCGGCCGAAATCGGGACTGACAGGCAGGAGTGAAATCGTGCGATTTCAGCTGAACTCGCACGGCTTCACTCCCGCAGCCCCAGTGTAAACCCGGGCTTAGTAATTACCACAACCGTTTTATCTGAGGGAAATCCTGAAAACATGACCTGTTGGGGCACCTTGAGGACTGGAGTTGAGAAACACTGGTCTAAGGAACCACTTTTTAACCCCTGCAGTTTTGACAGTGATAACAGAAATGTACTTTTATTTAGCAGTTGATTCACAGTAGGTGGACTACCTCAGGAAGGTTGATTACGATTACTTCTGTCCGACAGGGCAATAAAGGCTCATTCACATGTGTGGGTAAAGTAATCCATGGTGCATTTGCTCTTTACGGAATGTTAGGTAGTGAGGAGGTAATATGTTGCCTCCTCACCGTCTGTTTTAACTCTCAAAATGCTGTCCACTGTGCTTCAACCTCATGCATTGCGGTTGCAGTGCAGTGTGGCCTTATTCACTCCAATGGGTGCCATGTGGTGGCAGTACCATCCACCAAATGTGACATACTTTATAATTTGTGCTGCAAAGCTTTGGGGGCATGTCACGGGTACAGCCCTTAGGGACTGCATTACACTGTTTAGTTGGGGGATGGTAAAAAGAATAGTAAGATACCGCCTCACACGTTTTAGCCAGAATGGTGATATTTTACATATACTTGAATGTAAAGCTTCATAAAGAGCTTTTAATGCCACAGTTTTAATAGATTTATAATTTGTATCTTCTTCAGGACGCAGGTGGAAATCAACACAAAGTATCGGTCTCTCCTGTGGTCCATGTGCGAGGGCTGTGTGAGTCGGTGGTAGAGGCTGATCTAATGGAGGCTCTTTCGAAGTTTGGGACAATATGGTAACGTGTATTTAAGTTGCAAATTAAAGTGATTCTTTTCTTACTGTTGTTTTCAACCTAGAGAATGTGGGCAACAGGACCAGGTTTAGCCTGTCTGATCATGGGGTGGGGTGATAATGCCAGCACACCTTTTGTTTTTTTTAGTTTTATGTGTTTGAATAGTTCTTGTTTTTAACAGTCTTATTTTTCTTTGTGTTCCATGTCCTTCCAGAAATGGAAATTTTTGTACTGGATCTTTGACTCCCCTTAAATCACTGACCGTCTTTCCCACAGCGTGACAGAGATGCAGGGAACCAGTACCCCCTATTCACTCAGCATTCTTCTGTACCACAAGTCCCCCACATCTGACATTACTTTCCGGTAGTACAAGGACAGGAGTGCACACTAGTTTTCTGGGTCTCTACATGTCTGCAGGGCGCCATTAGAAATCATAGGGCCCCGTACAGCTTACCTTGCAGCCTTCTCCCCCGATAGGGGTGTAGAAATTTGGAGGCACCCTTGGAAAACCAGAGAAAATTAGGTAGTTTGTTGATTGCGTTGCAATGAATTGTAGGTGTAGCAAGTTTGCACTATTTAAGAGGGGCTTAATATATGACTACTTCAGAGTGCAGGGGCCAAGAGTATGTGATGTACAAAGTGCAGGAGTCATGAGTATGTAAAGTACAGAGTGCTGGGGTCAGGTGTGTGTAATGTACATAGGTCACCTGGCAAAAGATGCATTGCATGTGCCCAGCACTAGTCTTGCCCATGTCATCAAAAACGCTGGAGGGGTTTGGACACACTAGCCCTCCAGCCTGACTGTATGTAGTTCTCTCTGTGCACAGCCTACTACACCTTGCAGTACACAGAACACATATTGAGAATAATAGTGATCACTGAGACACAGCAGCGGAAGCAGAGAGGAGCAGTGGGCTGTGCCATACCTTTCTTGGCCCAGGGTGCCCAACAGATGAAAACCAGCAGGATTTTGGGATCCATAGGTAAAGAAAGATGCATACACAGGAGCCTCTGTGGTCCGCTGGGGCCCCAGCTCTATAAAATATATACAGTACCGTGCAAAAGCTTTAGGCAGGTGTTCTGAAATGCTGTAGAGAGTGTGAAAATATTAAATTTTTTGGTTTAAACAGTTTTACATAGGGGGCGTGGCCAGGCAGCGGATGTAGCCGGACGTGTTCTCAGTGAGCTCCGCCGAAAATCCGCCAAATCATTATGTGGGTCTAAATTATATTGTTCTAAAGCTGGCTCAGCGGTTATCGGAAGGGTCCCGGAACATAGCCATACCTTTACCAGCCCGTTTGTCCCGCGATGTCGGCCACCAAGAAGCAGAACTCGTCCCGGTCGGTGGACCTCGTGGCACAACATGGCGCCCTGGATGCTCGTTCCGCCAGAGATCGACACAGGGAGGGAGCCGAGAAACTGTTCTCTATGCCGCTGTCCTTGGATCCCATGGCCTCCTTCAGTACACCCACTGATTCCCCCGGGGGAGGATCGGAGGCGGATGACACAGTTCCTCTGGACGATCCGGCTGACGCGGCCTTTACATGGGACACAGTGAGTACTCCAGAGGGGGCCTCTGCTAGGCCGCAAGGCCCCGATAGCCCCAGTAATAATAGTGAGCCTACTTTGAGGGACATTTTCACAGTGGTGACAACTTGTAACCTCTCCATAGCTGCGCTCACCACGGAGATTACGGGAGTCAAAGCAGAAATTACCTTTCTGAGACAAGACAACCAAAAACTCAGAGAGAGGACATCGGCTGTAGAGGGCAGGGTAAGCTCCATAGAGGATGACTTGGCACCCATGCAGAGGGACCTTACATATAATAACCATCTTCTCTCTCAGCACTCTTCCCGCTTGGAAGATTTGGAAAATAGGATGAGGAGAAACAATGTGAGAGCGATTGGTCTGCCAGAGAGAATTGAGGGTAAAAACCCAGTGGAATTTATCGAAACTTGGCTGGTTAATGCCTTTTGGCAAAGAAACCTTTTCCCCCATGTTCTCTGTGGAGCGAGCGCATAGGGCCCCTACCAGGGCTCCTGCACCTGGAGCTCCTCCAAGACCCTTCTTGTTTAAACTCCTTAATTACAAGGACAGAGATGCCATTCTGCGCCAAGCCCGATTACAACCTACAGCCCTAAAAATGGATAATGCCAAGGTTTCCCTGTTTCCAGACTTCTCAGCAGAGCAGCAGAAACAACGGGCCAAGTTTATGGATGTCAAGCGCAGGCTTAGAGATCTGGATCTGAAATATGCTATGCTTTATCCTGCCCGCCTGCGCCTTGAAGTGATGGGGACAGTCCACTTCTTTGATTCGCCACCTGCAGCTGCACAATGGCTAGACAGAGAAGAACAAGCGATCCGAGAGGCGCGCAATAGGCGCCCTGCTCCCCCGTGAGAGCCACCACACTACCTTTCCTGGTTTCCAGTTTAAATCCCACTCTCCCATCACAAGGCGGAGTATGCTGTTGCTACACGGTTCTTTCCTTACCAACACGGCTACTTTGTTCCAGCTGTTGAGAAGTACTTAAGACACTGTTGTGCACTTCCACTGTTGCCCCCTGGATGGCCCTGCAAGGGCCAAGGGTTGATTTTTGCCGTGACTGTTTGGCCCGGTTGGCCAGTCCCCATAGTTCAAGTTCTCATGACACTTCCGCCAGGCCTTTTTTGCTGCTGCTTTTTTTTCCATTTTTCTTTCTTAATTTTTATACCCGCTACCCCACCCGAATCCACCGTATGGGTTGCTATGTTTATATTCATTCACCCCCTCTTTCCTCATGCACTGCGCAATGAACTGTACCCCCCTGGGTATATTGCCCTGCTTATATGAACTCCAACCTGATCACATATGTGCGGCTCTTATCCGTTTACATGACTGTATTTTATAGATGGCTAAGTTAACTAGACTTTTGTCCTGGAATGTTAGGGGTTTGAATAATCCAGTTAAGCGTTTGGCCGTGCTCCGCACAATTAAGCGGATAGATGCGGATGTGATATGTTTGCAGGAGACTCATCTCCCCTCGACTCCCATGCCACAATTTGCAACGAGACAGTTTTGTCATCAATACCATGCCACAGGCTCGGTGTACTCGAGGGGGGTGAGTGTCCTAATAAGACGAGGCACGCAATTCTCCTTCATAGATGTTAAAATTGATCCGGAGGGTCGCTTTGTATTTTTGCTGTGCTCCCTCTATGGGACAAAACTTATATTGTCCGGGTTGTATATTCCTCCTCCATACTCTGCGGGCTTACTTAGGATTTTGGCTGATTTCATATCCCGCTTCCCAGGTATACCGGTGTTGGTCCTGGGTGATTTTAATAACTACTTGGATTATAGGAAAGACAAACTCAGTGCCTGTATCTTAGGGCCGACACTGCCAGGTACAGGGGTTACTCCTTTTGCTCGGCTTCTTCTAGAACTAGGTCTCACAGATGTTTGGAGAATGCATAACCCGGAAGCTAGAGTCTATTCCTGTCAGTCGGCCTCAGTGGGGGGCCTGTCCAGGATCGACATGGGACTGGGCACAGATTTGCTGTTACCTTTGGTTATCTCTTCGCAGTACCACCCCAGACAAACCTCGGACCACTCACCGTTTTCGGTAGATCTCAGGTTGGGAGCCATTAAAGGGAATAGCTTATGGAAACTTAATCCTTTTTGGCTGTCTCTGATACCGGACCCTGATCCTATTCCGGGACTTTTGAAGGACTTCTTTAAACACAATCTAGGCTCCGCAGAAGTTGGTACGGTGTGGGACACAGCCAAAGCCTATCTAAGGGGGCAATTTATTAGACTTATTTCACAGATTAAGACCAAAACTAAAGAGTGGGAGATGCTTGTACTTGCAGATGCGCAGCGCTCTGAGGCTGCCTATGTTGCTGACCCCAATGATAACACTAAAAGAATATGGTTGGCCTCCCAGTCTGTACTCGGGCAGGTGTCCCTACAGCTGGCAGAGAACAAACGCTTCTTTCTGCAGCAGAAACATTTTGAGGAGGGGGAGAATACAGGACATATGTTAGCGATGATTGCCAAATCGCAGCAATCTACTTCTCACATAGTTGCTGTAAATAATGCTAAGGGGACACCTTGTTATTCCTCTCAGTCCATTATGGACAGCTTCTCCAGGTTCTTTCAAGAAGTTTATTCTTCTAAGGTTCAGCCCACCCGGGAGGAGCTGTCCTCCTTCTTGGATAGGTTCCCTATTCCGGTCTTCTCGTCGGCTGATGTGGCCCTGCTCGGGGCCCCATTGACTGAGGATGAACTCCTAGAGGCCCTGGCGTCTGCTCAAAATGGGCGGGCTCCGGGTGCGGATGGCTTGCCGGCTGAGGTATTTAAAAGATATAGGGAACAGCTCCTGCCAATACTTCTAAAAGTTTATAACGAAGCCTTTGAAAAAGGAATGCTTCCCCCCTCCATGAACGAAGCTATTGTAGTGGTGTTGTTGAAACCGGGAAAGGACGCTATGTCCCCGGACTCATATAGACCTATTTCCCTGCTCACATATGATATTAAGTTGCTGGCCAGAGTTTTGGCCACCAGGCTGTCCAAGTGTATCCACCATGTGATACATAGGGACCAATCTGGATTTATCCCATCGAGATCCACATCTCAGAACTTGCATAGATTGTGTCTCAATATTCAAATACCGGTGGACAACCCAGGTAATAGGGCCATCTTCTCTTTGGATGCAGCTAAAGCGTTCGATAGCGTTGAATGGCCCTATTTATGGGAGACGTTGTCGAGATTTGGGGTGGGGGGACACATTTCTTAGATGGGTGCAATTATTATACAGTGCCCCCTCAGCTAGAATGCGAATTAACGGGGATATATCTGACTCATTTAGACTCTTCAGGGGCACACGGCAGGGGTGCCCGCTTTCTCCCCTGCTGTTCGCCCTTGCTTTAGAACCACTGGCCATACATATAAGAGCTTCGCAAGACATCATAGGATTTTGTAGAGGTCTTAGGCAGGACGTGGTCTCTTTATATGCAGACGACACCTTGATCTACCTGGGTGACACTGGTCGCTCTTTGGAGAATGTGATGCAACTAATCGCAGACTTCGGAGAGCTGTCGGGGTTGAGTATTAATTGGAACAAGTCGGTGCTTATGCCCTTAGACCCTCTGACTCACCCCGTTCCTGTCTGTGCTCGGTATATTTTAATAGTGAAGGAATTCCGCTACCTGGGCATACAGGTGACCCCAGACCCAACCCAGTACTTGTTGCTAAACCTGGCACCATTGCTTCGTAAGCTCTGGGCTAAATGCACGGCGTGGACGAAGCTGCCTCTTTCGGTCACGGGGAGGGCTAATCTAGTGAAAATGATCTGGGCCCCACAACTCCTTTATATCTTTCATAATGCTCCCATTTGGATACCTCATAGATGGTTCACCCAAATAGATTCCCAATTTAGAGACCTAATATGGAGCAATAAGTCAGCACGCATCAGCCTTTCTTCCTTGCAATTGGCAAAGGATCAGGGCGGATTGGCAGTTCCTCATGCTCAATACTATTATGTGGCTTCCCAGTTACAGCATATGGGTAATTGGGGTGGGGAGGATGCAGATGATTCCATACGTTCGTTGCTGGTTCCTAGTGGTTCGGAGCTGTCTGCACTGTCCCACCTAGATGCAGGTTTTACTCATCTAGCTAATTCTCTCCCCACGATCCATCTATTAAATGCCCTCTGGAAATATACTAGATCCCTCCTGAAGATCAAGGGGGTGAGTTTGTTCACCCCCATATGGAGAAATAAATACTTTCCGGAACTCTTCAAGCTTAAAGATTTTCGTTCCTGGGAACTTGCAGGCATACATTTTATTACACAACTGTTCAGGGGGTCGATCCTTAAATCATTTTCTGATCTGGAGGAGGAGTTTCTCCTCCACAGGTCTCAATTTTATAGATATCTGCAATTGAGGCATGCTATACAGGCTGAGTCTCGGATTTCTGATTTCAGGCTGTTGGCACATCCCTTGATGAATGTTGGATTCCTGGCTGAAGATAAGAAGGGAATGATCTCAGGGATCTATGCTAGACTAATTGCTGCATCTCATGATGCCTCCAAACTTCCTTGCAGAAAGGGTTGGGAAAAAGATTTGGGTCCCATAGATGGAGAAACCTGGGAATTGTGCCTTACCTCCGCTCCATTGGTGTCGGTTTCTGCGCCTCGCAGACTATCTCATTTGTTTTTGCTTCATAGAGTATACAGGACTCCACTTCTTTTATATAAATGGGGTTGTCGGGATATGCCACTTTGTCCCAAATGCTGCATACACGATGGAGATTTGCTACATATGATGTGGAAATGCCCGAAACTTTTTCGGTATTGGAAGTACATTCTCTCCTCTATCTCACAGGTATACCAAATACCGGTGCCGCAGGAACCCATTGTTTGCTTGCTTGGTGCGTTGGAGATACCCTCGCTCTCGCCCCATGGACACACTGCAATAATTCGTCTCCTTTATATAGCCCGGAAGGCGATTGCGAGGCTTTGGATATCTCCGAGAGTACCAACGGGAGGGCAATGGGTGGAGATGGTAAACAGCCAGTTGATACATGAGAAACTTACCTATCAGCATAGGAGTGCCCTGAAGAAGTTCTACTCGATGTGGCAACCCTGGCTTGATACCCCTGGTCTGGGCCCTTCTCAACTTATCAAAGATAGACTCTTGCAGATATAGGTACTTGGTTTACAATGTGTTTTCTGGACCGAATTCAGGTGGGGGGGGGGGAGAATGAGAGTATATATGGGAAGGAGAAGAGGTTAAGGGGGGGGGAGGGGAGGGGAATGTCTGGTATATACTGTTCTTGATTTGCTGTACCTGTAGTGGCGGGTCTCAGGAGGGGGCAAATGAGGCTTGGTGGTTGATATTTCTCTGAAAAAAGTTTTCTATGGGGAAGTTTGCCCAATCCCAATGGTTTGGGGATGGGTATGTTTCTTCTTTGTATTTTTAAAATTTTTATTTCTTGTGTTGTTTTATGTTATATCAGTAATTGCTTATTATTTGAACACTTGCAAACTGCATATAGTCTTTAGTCTCGGTATTCATACTTTGTCATTTATACTGAGTACGCAGTTAAGGATGATGACTACTTACTAGTTATGTGCGCAGATATCGGTTGCATGTTTGCTGTATGTCGTACCCACTGTATATGAGACTCAAATGATCGAAATCTGTATATTGTGATTGTATCCTGATATATGCCTAGTTTGTACTTGTCTGTTATATGTTTTTTTCAATAAAACTTTATACTGATTTAAAAAAAAAAAAAACAGTTTTACATATTTTTACAAAGTGAGAGAACACAAGAAAACTAAATCAAATCAATATTTGGTGTGACTACTGTTTTGGCTTCACACCAGCAGCAATTCTTCTAGTTACACTTACACACGGTTTTTCACGAAACTCGGCCGGTACGATGTTTTAAACATCATGGAGAACTAACAACAGATCATCTGTGCATGTAGGCTGCCTCAGACCCTTCTGTCTCTTTATGTAATCCCAGACAGACTCGATGATGATGAGATCAGGGCTCTGTGGTAGCCAAACTATCACTTCCAGGACTCCTTAGCAGCTGCAAGATTAAAGGATAAGTTCACCTTTTAAAAAAATAAAATAAATGCAGGGGTGTGTGGGCTGCTCATTTAGTAACCTGTTACGTGTTACACCCTGGATATGGGTGTAACATGTTATGAAGGTGAACTTATTCTTTAAGTAATGTATGCGTATAGATTTTTGAAAAATTAGGATATCTTTTAGTGTCACTTTAAGCAGAGGCTGCGTGCACAGTAAGTTAGATGCTCACAGGGTTTCTTGCAACATCAACAGAGTACATGAACATTTCCCCATATTTTATCCCTCTTAAGGATAATGCACATGTTGGAGAGACCTATTGTGTGTATGTGCACGTGTGTTTGTGCATGTTGTTTTGTGTTTTTGCTAACATTCCCTTTGCTAAGTGAACAGCATCCACTATTTTAGTAAAACGCATCCAATGTGACTCCCAGTCTCTTTGAAAAATTAGAGAAGCAGAACACTGTCCCCAATCCACTAAAAAGTGCTGTAGGGTATCTGTTGTCTTTCAAAAAAAAAAATGCTTTAGTGTGAAAATGGTTTTAAATGTAATGGTTATCCTCGCACTTTTAATTGGGATTGAGCATTTATAGACCTTCAACTGCAGGTGCACAGCTTATTTATATATAATTACTTATATCAGGGCTCGACAAACCCCGGGCGCCAGGTCGCCATGGCGACTAGAATTAGCGACCTGGCGCCTGGGGCAGCATAGCTGGGGTATGCTGTGTCTCCGTGCCCCCCCCCTCCGCGCCGCGGGATCGCGTCGGGCCGCGCCGGCCGGTAATTGAGGCCGCGGCCTTCTGCAGGCCTATGCTTCCTTCTGTGGTCTAGCGCCATCTTGTGGTGGCCGTTGGTATGACAACCAGCAATGCTAATGGAGTTTCCCTGTCTGTTTTCCCTGCCATCTCCTTCCCTCTAATTACAACCCCCAAACATTATATATATTTTTTATTCTAACACCCTAGAGAATAAAATGGCAGTCGTTGCAATACTTTTTGTCACACCGTATTTGCGCAGCGGTCTTACAAGCGCACTTTTTTGGGAAAAAATACACTTTTTTTAATGAAAAAATAAGACAACAGTAAAGTTAGCCCAGTTTTTTTTGTATAATGTGAAAGATAATGTTACGCTGAGTAAATTGATACCCAACATGTCACGCTTCAAAATTGCGTGCGCTCGTGGAATGGCGACAAACTTTTACCCTTTAAAATCTCCATAGGCGACGTTTAAAAAATTCTACAGGTTGCATGTTTTGAGTTACAGAGGAGGTCTAGGGCTAGAATTATTGCTCTCGCTCTACCGATCGCGGCGATACCTCACGTGTGGTTTGAACACCGCTTTCATATGCGGGCGCTACTAACGTATGCGTTCGCTTCTGCGCGCAAGCTCGGCGGGACGGGGCGCGTTCCTGGCTCCTAACTTTTTTAGCTGGCTCCTAGATTCCAAGCAAATTTGTCAAGCCCTGACTTATATATAAATGCATAAAAAAATATATGATATGCAACACAGAGAGGCCAAGAGCAAAATCCTGGTACTGTTTTTTTTTTTTTTGTTTTGTTTTGTTTTTTCGTGATAAAAGAAGTTGTGTATGGTATCACGGAAAGAAATGTGGAAACTTACAGCACTGTTAAACCTTGCTGCAGAGTATCAATACAATAAAAATGACAACATCTAATATTTAGTAACTGTAAATATAGAAAACAAAGCACAATAATGTACATGTCCATTGCACAGACACTGAGAGGGAGGAGAGAAGGTTTGTCAACTTCTCAGCTCCTTCTGGGCCACAATCACTATTGAATGTAACAACACAAAAAAAATGAAGAAATGGGTTAACAGGTACAATAACTCAGTTAAGTATGTAAACCGTAAAAAAGGGAGGACAGACCATATTGGCCCCATAAAGAATGAGGAAGGACATCTGGTTACAAAGGATGGGGAGATGGCGAAGGTATTGAGTTTATACTTCTCCTCAGGCCTTGTACACACGGCCGGTTTTCTCGTCAAGAAACGACAAGAAAACTGCTGGTAGAGCTTTCTTGCCGAGAAAACCGGCCGTGTGTACGAGGCTTTCAGGTTTCTCGTCAAGAAAACTGCCCAGAATCTTGACAAGAAAAATAGAGAACCTGCTCTCTATTTTCTTGTCGGGATTCTTGTCGGCCTGTTTCCCGATGAGAAACCCGAGAGTGTGTATACTTACCTGTCGCCGTGGAAACCCGCGCATGCTCGAAATGACTTTGACACATGCACGGTAGCTTCCTAGGCAAAGGTAGGGTGTAGCAAGATGGCGGCGACGGCATTGAATGTGAAGAGCACATGCTCGTCGTAGTCGATGATGTCACCGCGTTCGTGCCATTCAAAAGAACGGCGGTTCTTTTGAATCGTACGTGTGTACACTCGGCCGGGACAAGAATCTCGTCAGGAAAAACTACTGTTTTTTTTTCCTGACGAGATTCTCGGCCGTGTGTACTAGGCTTTAGTCTTCACGAGGGAATCGGGGGGGTTTCAGTAACCAAAACTGCAGTGTTTATCCTTATGACACATCACATGAAGCACCTCCATGGTTAACAGAGGACAGAATTAAAATTAGACTTGGGAAACTTAACATTAATAAATCACCTGGACCAGATAGCTTGCACCCGAGGGTACTTGGGGAACTCAGTCAAGTAATTGCCAGACCATTCTTCCTAATTTTTACCGACAGTCTACTGACTGGAATGGTACCAGCTGAGTGGAGAAAAGCTAATATAGCACCAATATTTAAAAAGGGCCCAAAATACATCCCTGGGAAGTACAGACCAGTTAGCCTAACATCAATAGTATGTAAGCTCTTGGAGGGCATGATAAGGGACAATATACAAGATTTTAGTAATTAGAACAGTATCATTAGCAGTAATCAGCATGGATTCATGAAGAATCGTTCTTGCCAAACCAATCTATTAACCTTCTATGAGGAGGTGAGTTTCTATCTAGATAAAGGAAGGCCCGTAGAAGTGGTGTATCTGGATTTTGCGAAACATTTGACACAGTTCCCCATAAACATTTACTGTACAAAATAAGGTCCGTTGGCATTGACCATAGAGTGAGTACATGGATTGAAAACTGGCTACAAGGGCGAGTTCAGAGGGTGGTGATAAATCCTGTTTAATTTGTTCATAAACGACCTGGAGGATATGGTAAGCAGTGCAATCTCTGTATTTGCTGACGATGCTAAGCAGGGCAATAACTTTTCCGCAGGATGCAAAAAGATCTGAACAAATGAATGGGGTGGGTAAATACATGGCAAATGAGGTTCAATGTAGAAAAATGCAAAATAATGCATTTGGATGGCAAAAATACAAATGTGATTTATACACTAGAGGGAGAATCTCTGGTGGAATCTAGGATGGAAAATGACCTGGGAGCCCTAGTACAACGTTTCTCAACCAACCAACCACTGGTGTGCCGTGAAGAGTCCTCAGGTGTGCCGCGGCAAAATGACCCCCAATATGTCAGCTATGGCAGCTATCTGATGTCACAAGCGCTGCTGGCCACTTGGTTTATATTAGTTATTACAGCAGTGCCGATCCGCTGTGTAAAACTCACTTCCCGCTGCCACAGGCACTCGGGAAGCTGTGCTGGCTGTGCGGGCCTCCCGAAAGCGTCATGCCAACCGAATACGTCAGCGGTTGCTATGGGAGGGTCGGGCACACGCACTGCTATCTGTGACGTGTTTGCCGCGGGTGCCAGAGGACTCTGGCTGGCGCGCTTTTCGATGAGAAGAAGAAGAAGAGTATAGTAGAGGTGGAACAGTGAAGAGACACGGGTACAGTATTTGTAGTACAAATTTTCAAAATGCAATTTTCAATGTGATACATGTGCAATAGTTTTATTGCAGGCTGCAGGCATGGTGTTTAAAAAAAAAGAAACTACATAACACTTGGCACTTTCACATTGCCTCACTTCATTGCAGGCATGGTGATTTTTTTTTAAATGTAATATATTATACATGGGCTATGTGGGTTATTATTGATAATGATAACTGTATACCTGTGTGGTGCGAATACTGTTTACATATGCGTGTGCGACTTGCGTATCCACTTGCGTAGGGATGGGGAGGTGCTTAAAAAAAATGTTGTCTTTATTTATTAAACTTTTTTTTCTTTTCACTGTCCCTTTTACATTTTTTTTTATATAATATACATGGGCTATGTGGGTTAATATTGATAATGATAACTGTATACTTCAATACTGCAGTTTGGCCGCAGGTGTAGCGCATGTGGTTTCTCAGACTTCTATTATGTCCCATTTTTGGTGTGCTTTCAGAAAATGTACCAAAAATGTACTACATAATAGAAATTTATGAGAAACCACATGAAAACCGCAGGTACACTGCCCTACACCTGCGCTGCGGCCAAACTGCAGTACTGAAGTATACAGTTATCATTATCAATATTAACCCACATAGCCCGTGTATATTATATAAAAAAAATGTAAAAGGGACAGTGAAAAGAAAAAAAAAGTTTAATAAATAAGACAACATTTTTTTTTAAGCACCCCCCCATCCCTACGCAAGTGGATACGCAAGTCGCACACGCATATGTAAACAGTATTCGCACCACACATGTGAGGCACGTTAGAGCGAGTGCAATAATTCTAGTGCTAGACCTCCTCTTTAGCTCTAAACATGTAACCTGTAAAGGTTTTTAAAAGCGTTGCTTATGGAGATTTTTACCGGCATAGTTTGTCACCATTCAACGAGTGTGCGCAATTTTAAAGTATGACATGTTAGGTATCTATTTACCCGCCATAACATCATATTTCACACTACAGGTGGTCCCCGGGTTACAAACAAGACAGGGACTGTAGGCTTGTTAATAATTTGAATCTGTTTGTAAGTCGGAACAGGAACATTTTTTAAGTGTATCTTCAGCCAAAAAATCTATTTTTAAGCTTTTTGGATATCAGCCAAAAAATCGATTTTTAAGCTATTTGGATAGCATAGGGAAGGTTTATCATCACCCCTGTAGCATTTGTTTTGCTGTCTGTGCACCCGTTCAGAAGATTTCACCTCACTATCTGTCCCAATGACAATTGTATTTTGAAAATTTGGGGTTTTTAGTGAAACAAGGATTGGTGATAAAGCATCAGTAGAGAGGAGACACCTTTTTCCCATATTAACTCTTACAGGAGAGAATTTCCCTTCCCAGGGGTAGATTTCCTCTCACTTCCTGTTGTCTCATTCTGTTTGTAAGTCGGATGTTTGTAAGTAGGGGACCACCTGTATACCCCAAATTTGGGGTATATATTGTGTTTTGTTTTAATTAATTGAAGTGACTTTTTTACAAAAATAAATGCGTTTGCAAAACCACTGTGCAAATACCATGTGGCATAAAAAATTGCAACGATCACCCCCTAGTGTGGTACAACGTACTGAACTCTGTACTCTGCATTACAGAATACAGAACTCAGCGGCTACAAACTACTGAAAGGTCTAGCATGGATCGTTTTTTGCAAAGAAAGGCTCCAGTACCCAGCTCTGATTCAGAGCCATCAACTTCATCATCCACAAGTACCTCAGCAGAGAGGATAGTGGAGGCCAGCATCAAGACAAGGAAAAGACAGTATGATGATAGATACCTGTCATATGGTTTCATCTGTACAGGGGTTTCATCATGCCCTCTCCCTATGTGTCTGATATGTGGTATGAATTTATCAAATGAAGCAATGGTTCCAAGCAAACTTAAAAGACACCTGACAACAAATCATCCATCACTAGCCAGCAAAGGACCAGAATATTTCATTCGTTTGAAAAGTCAACACAAACGACAAGAGCAAGTTATGATGAAGAGTGCAAAAGTGTCAGAGAAAGCACTGGAGGCTAGCTATTTAGTGGCCGAGATAGTAGCTAAAGCTAAGAAGCCACACACAATTGCGGAAACAGTCATTTTGCCAGCATGCACAGCTATTGTCAACAAAATGCTAGGCCCACAAGCAGCCAAAGAAATAGCAAAAGTTCCACTATCTGACAGTACCATTGGAAGGCGAATCAATGACATGTCTGCAGATATTGAAAACCTGGTTTTTGAAAAAATCAGATCTACTGGGAAATTTTCCTTACAAGTTGATGAATCCACTGACATAAGTGGGCATGCTCAGCTCTTGTGAGGTTGAAAAAAGACACAAGTCATCTTCGATTCATAGATGAGGACCATATCAAGGAGACTTTTTTTTTTTGCAAACCGATACCTGAAAAAACAAGTGGAGAGGAGATTTATCGTGTGACAACGGAGTATCTTGAACAGGGCGGATTAAGCTGGAAGAACTGTATCAGTGTCTGCACTGATGGCGCTGCTGCCATGATGGGTAGTGTCAAGGGCTTCATCAGCAGAGTCAGAGTTCAGAACCCAAGTGTGCGAAACACTCACTGCTTTCTTCACAGGGAGGCACTAGTTGCAAAGACCCTGCCACAAGAACTGTCAGATGTACTGGATGGAGCAGTGAACATTGTGAATTATATAAAAATGCGGCCCTTAAAGACACGTATGTTTTCAATTCTGTGCGCAGAAATGGGAGCAGAGCATCATAGCTTGTTGTTACACACCGCAGTCCGCTGGCTTTCACGGGGAAAAGTCTTGGATCGAGTATACGAGTTGAGAGAAGAAATTAGAACATTTCTAATAGGACAGAAGTCTGCATATGCAGAATTAATGGAAGACACGCAATGGTGTGCGAAACTTGCATACCTGGCCGACATTTTTAGACATCTGAATGAACTGAGTGCTAAAATGCAAGGTAAAGAAGAAAATCTTCTCACCTCGTCTGACAAATTACGTGGCTTCAGATCCAAGCTGACACTCTGGCGCTCCTTTGTAGAACAGGGCAGCCTTGAGATGTTTCCCCTGTGCAATGCACATTCAAATGGCAGCACACTTTCTGATCTTATCTCTGAACACCTACAAATTCTTGACGAAAGATTTAGTCACTATTTTCCATCTGAAGCTTTTGCAGAGTTTGACTGGGTCCGTAACCCTTGGAGTTCATGTGCATTGGATAGCTCAAAAGTCTTGCCACTAGCGGCACAAGAGCAACTGGCAGAGATCAGGGAAGATCGTACATTAAAAATAAAATTTCAAGATGTGGCTTTGGATACGTTTTGGATATCATTGACTAGTGAGTACCCAGTAGTTTCAAGTACCGCCATGGCAATTCTACTACCCTTCTCTACTACATACTTGTGTGAACTGAGCTTTTCAAGCCTAACCTATATCAAAAACAAGTACAGAGAGAGACTTAGGGCCGTGGACCAGGAGCTCCGTGTCTGTCTCTTATCCTTTCCTGCCAGAATAGAGCGGTTGTGTGAATCGTCCCAGGCTCAAGTATCCCATTGATGTAAGTAACAATTCAATTTTTTCCACATTTTTGGTTTGGTGTGCCTTGAGATTCTGACAGATTTTAAAGGGTGCCTTGGTTAAAAAAAGGTTGAAAAACACTGCCCTAGTAGATGATAGGCTCAGCAATGGCATGCAATGCCAAGCTGCTGCTAACAAATCAAACAGAATATTGGCATGCATTAAAAAGGGGATTAACTCCAGAGATAAAACGATAATTCTTCTGCTCTACAAGACTCTGGTCCGGCCGCACCTGGAGTATGCTGTCCAGTTACGGGCACCAGTCCTCAGGAAGGATATACTGGAAATGGAGAGAGTGCAAAGAAGAGCAACAAAGCTAATAAAGGGTCTGGAGGATATTAGTTATGAGGAAAGGTTGCAAGCACTGAACTTATTCTCTCTGGAGAAGAGATGCTTGAGAGGGGATATGATTTAAATTTACAAATACCATACTGGTGACCCCACAATAGGGATAAAACTTTTTCGTAGAAGGGAGTTTAACAAGACACGTGGCCACTCATTAAAATGAGAAGAAAAGAGGTTTAACCTTAAACTAAGTAGAGGGTTCTTTACTGTAAGAGCGGCAAGGATGTGGAATTCCCTTCCACAGGCAGTGGTCTCAGCGGGGGACATGGTTTCAAGAAACTATTGGATAAGCACCTGAACGACCACAACATACAGGGATATACAAGGTAATACTGACATATCATCACACACATAGATTGGACTTGATGGACTTGTGTCTTTTTTCAACCTCACTTACTATGTAATAAGCACAGTTCCGTTACGTTACAGGTCCTGCGGTGAAGAGTATTAGTATCTTCTGCTAGCAAACGTTGGCGCCTTTTGTAAAGAGAGTAGGTTTAATCAAGCAAAGTGGAGACAGTAATCATCTAGGACACAGGTGTCAAACTGGTGGCCTTCCGGATGTACTGTTTTTTTTTTATTATTATCAATATCCCCACCCCACACCGATCTTGCAGCACATTGCTACACACTCTTAAGCCTCATACACACAATCGGATTTTCTGAAGACAAAGCGTCAGACTTTTGTCCGAAGGGTATTGGCCATGAACTTGTCTTGCATACAAACGGCACACAATTGTCGGCCAAGAAACACAAGCGTAGTGACATTCTACGTGAAATTTCAGCTTTTGCGCGACACCATTTGGGCACCTTCTGCTAATGTCGTGTTTGGTGAGCATTAATTCCGAGCATGTATGTTTGTACTGTAGACTGTTGTCTGACGGACTTGTGTACACACGATCGGAAAAT
The DNA here is from genome assembly GCA_029206835.1 of Rana muscosa. Lineage (NCBI taxonomy): Eukaryota > Metazoa > Chordata > Amphibia > Anura > Ranidae > Rana > Rana muscosa. The sequence goes on along the minus strand of CM055121.1, from coordinate 31,069,222 downwards.
CTGACAACAGACTGTTGTCCGTGGAAAATTTTAAAGCCTGCCATTCAACATTTGTCGGCGGAAAATCCGACAAAATTGTCTGTTGAAACGTGCAAACGGTTAGATTTTCCACCAACAGCCTGTCATCACACAATTCCCATTGTAAAATCATATCGTGTGTACGAGGCTTAAGCTTCTCTGTATTGCGCCTTAATAACCAGAGTATGCACTAGTATCTGTTACTCCACATGGTGCTCTGCCAGCTCATCCCCAACCCATAACATATGCTCTGGCACCTCTTCAGGTGTCAGCAAGATAAATATGTGCTGCTCTTTGGCCTAAATACACTAAGTGGCAGAATGGAATCTGGCACCCTATTACAGTGTGCACCTAGAAACATGTGCAGCTCACCAAGACACCAGGGATGGGTTCTGTATGGGAGATGCATCTCTGTCTTCTCCCCAGTTTAGGTTATGGTCCCTTGGAAGGGGCATCAAAGGGTTCGTAGACTCACATGAGATGTTTAAAGTGGAAGAAACTACACAGAGCACACGATTGAGCTGTAGAGGTTGGAAAACGCCCCTAAAAGCTCTAGTACTGTAACACCCCTCCTGTAGGTACAAGCTTGTTGTATTATTTTGTATGCTAAAACTAAGTGGACTTTTTATGTTACTAAGCGGAAGAAAAGCTTCTGTGGTGTTGTCGTTTCGGAAAATATAGCTGCTGGTGATCCAGGCACCTTAAAACTTAAAAAAATGAATATACAGCGGGTAAAATAAGTATTGAACACGTTACCATTGTTGTGGAAAATTTTATGAAGATGTATTTAATATTTATTGTCATAGTGTCACCCAGTGTTAGTTCTCCCGCAACCCGCTCTAAAGAGCTGACTGGGGCGGACTGACGCTGGTTGAGATAAACTTCCTGATTTGGAGAAAGGTGTTTGCGGAGTGAGGCTTCTCTGCAAACGAATTATCGGTTTATCGGATGTGTTCTCTTGTCGCCTCTGTGTCTGATCAACATTGAGGTGGTGACGTGAGCATGCACCTGCGGATAAGCTCCCCTCATCAGGAGGTGAATGGCTGCTGCAGCCATCACTTCCTGTTTGTGAGATCTTTTGTGATAATAAATAATAATAAATAAAAGTTGGCAGCCAGTGATTGCTGGGATGCTGAGATGATAAGAACATTCTGGTGATGATGTCTGGTCTTTGGATGAATGGGAAATCGAATGAATGGTAAGGGTATTATGCCTGAGATGCATTATAACATTAAGACGAAGTGTGCTTATTTAGCACAAGGCAAAATGGCTGTGTGCTCTGCATACAACCTATTTTGCCATGACACCATTTTTCTAGGTATGTCAGTAACAATCCATACATACAAACAAAAAATAATAATAAGTTCAGAAATGTAAGTTATGTGTAATAAAATAGAATGACAGAGGAGAAAAGTATTGAACACGTTAACTGAAATTTATTTATTACTTTGTACAAAATCCTTTGTTGGTAATGACAGCTTCAAGATGCCTCCTGTATGGAGAAACTAGTCGCATGCATTGCTCAGGTGTAATTTTTGTCCCATTCTTCCACACAGTCTTCAAATCTTGAAGGTTCCATGGGCCTCTTCTATGAACTCTATCTTTAGTTCTTTCCATAGATTTTTTTATTGGATTCAAGTCAGATGATTCTAGCTGGTTTTATTTTCTTTCTTTAAAACCAATTGAGAGTTTCCTTGGCTGTGTTTGTTTAGGTTCATTGTCTTGCTGAAATGTCCACCCTCGTTTACTCTTCATCATCCTGGTAGATGGCAGCAGATTTTTATCAAGGTCTTGGATTTATTAATCCATTCATCCTTCAAGCTTCAATGATATGAAGTTTGCAAGCAACGTATGCTGAAAAACAGCCCCACACCATGATGTTCCCACCTCCAAACTTCATTATTGGTATGGTGTTTTTGGGGTGATGTGCAGTGCCATTTGACCTCCAAACATGGGGAGACATCCAAAGATTTCAATTATATACAATATTCTCTGCGTATTTCACAGGCTTGTCTAAATGTTGTGCAGAAAACTTTAAACAAGCTTCAACTTGCTTTTTCTTCAGCAATGGAGTCTTGCGTGGTGAGCGTGCATAGAGGCCATGGCGGTTAATTGCATTACTTATTTTCTTTGAAACAATTGTACCTGCTAATTCCAGGTCTTTCGGAAGCTCTCCACAAGTGGTCTTTGGCTCTTGGACAACTCTTCTGATAATTCTTTTCACTCCTCTGTCAAAAATCTTTTGAGGAGAACCTGGCTGTGGCTGGTTTATGGTGAAATTATGTTCTTTCCATTTCCACATTGTGGCCCCAACAGTGCTCACTGGAACATTCAGAAGTTTAGAAATCATTCATTAACCAATGCCATAAGTGTGTTTTGCAACAATAAGGTTGTGAAGGTCTTGAAAGAGCTATTTGCTTTTACCCATTATGAGATGTTTGTTGTGTGATACCTTGGTAATGAGACCGCTTTCTATAGGCCATCAGTTGACTGAACAAGGTGATATTTGCACTGACAAGAGGCAGGATTGCTTTCTAATTACTGATAGATTTCAGCTGGTGTCTTGGCTTTCCATGCCTTTTTTGCACCTCGCCTTTATTCATATGTTCAATACTTTTTTCCTGTGTCATTCCATTTAATTTCACATAACTTATTTCCTGAATTTATTTGTTTTGGTTTCTTTGGATGGATTGCATGGGTTGTTACCAACATGTGGTGAAAATGTCATCACCTTTAGAAATGTATTTACCTAGAAAAATGGTGACACTTTCAATACTTATTTTACCCACTGTACATATATAATATAATTTCAATTTTGCTGCCAAAAGTGAACTGGTAACTAACATACTAACCTTTCTTTTCTTTGCAGTTATGTGATGATGATGCCCTTTAAGCGTCAAGCCTTGGTAGAATTTGAAAATACAGAGTTTTCTAAGAAATGTGTTAAATTTGCTACCTCAGAGCCTGTGTATATAGCAGGACAGCAAGCCTTCTTCAATTATTCCACAAGCAAGCGAATCACACGGCCAGCAAATGCTGAAGATCCTTCTGGGGGAAATAAAGTCCTTCTACTATCAATTCAGAATCCCTTATATCCAATCACAGTTGTAAGTCTGCTCTCATGTACTGATTAGGCTTAGTGTGAGAACTGGTTGCCAGGTGCTTACACTAATGTATACTATTACTGTTATAATAATGAAATGCACAGCTACGTGAACATGTGTTCATTATACATTATTTATATTATTTGTCTGCTGTGGTTCCTGATAGATTATTGGGGAAGCGATCAGTATATAAATATTTGATCTGCAGCTGCTAACTTATTTCTATTGTTTCATGATCAAGGGCTGTCTTCCTAATTCTCTGTAATTGGGCTGCATTTCTGACAGCATAAAGGGAAGCAGATTAGAGGGGTCTCATTAACCTATAACTGACTGCCATGTAGGTTGGGATGGGCAATTGTTTGTACAAATACATGCGTTTGGAAAGGAACGCCTCTTTAAAGCATTTGGTAGGTTTATTGTCCTCATCAAGAGGGTTTTCAACCTCCAGGTTAAATGGAAAGCCTGTCTACATGCTCCTTGAGCCCAAGATGCTGCTCTGGGCCTAAAGTCTATTGTTTTATTGTTTAGTAGTAAATCAGCATTGCTGTTAACTCCCAGACAATCTGTAAATACACAAATAGGATACATACACAGTACCTTAGACTGGTTTACCTGCCAAATTATTTGTAATTTTGGGATCAAGGGTTAACATAGGTGGTTAAAACAGGCGGTTCGGCCTTATTTCTACTGCTCACCTCCAAAGGAACATGGTGGCCACTCAGGTGATTACACATGGCTGTTGTGCTTCGCCCTGCAGTGTGGCAATTCTAACTTAGCAGACATAGTATAGCAAGTGGTGCACGCTTCCCAAACTCGCCCATTGAAGTGGAAGGGACCATGTCAATTTTAATAGGGGGTAGTAGGCACTTCCACTTTTGTGTGAACCTAGTCCTGGACACCTTTGCAGCACTGCCTAGTAGGATTAATTTATGTTTCGAAATGTAACAAAGGTATATAAATTACAATAATTGAAAAGAATTAAGAATCCTTTGTTAAGTTAAACAGTTCACATATACTGTGTATTTACGTTTTTTCTGGAGTCCTTCTTTAATCTACACCATTTTGCTCGTTCATGTAAATTTTGATATGACTGTTAAAAGATGAGCTCTAGCCTTCCCCTAATAAATTAAAAGTCAGCAGCTACAGTAGCTGCTGACTTTTAATAACAGGACACTTACCTGCCCAGGGTTTTAGCACTGTTCTCATCTGAGCCAATTTTTCAATGAGCTTCAGGTCCAGGCGCTGGTATCTTAACTTGTGGCTTTACATCCGGCTTCCTACTGCCCATCTGCGAGCCGCAGTGCACTTTGTGAATGGTCACGCAGTCTTCTGGGACCTGTGATGTATCCCAGAAGCTTGCGGGGCAAGGAGGGGTGAACTGAACCTCTGCCCGGATCGGCAAAGTAGGAGTGGGTATTAAAAAATAAAAAGCGGCAAATGGGGGGTGGGGGGGTGGAGAAGGCAAATAAGTGGAATGTCCCCCTTTCCGTGAAGTAGCGCTTTAAGGGTACAAAACATTATACTGTGCCTTGCACAGTGGTGTAGTGGTTAGCACTTTCACCTAACAGCAAAAGGGTCGCTGGTTTGAATCCCAACCACGACACCATATGCCTGGAGTTTGTATGTTCTCCCTGTGTCTGCGTGGGTTTCCTCCAGGTACTCCAAAGACATGCTGTTAGGTTAATTGGATCTTGTCCAAATTGGCCCAGTATATATGTATATATGTGTGTACGACTGTGTCCCAAGCGTGTCGAGATCCTACGGGGTAAAATTACCGCACCAGCCAAGCAGACACTGGCTGCAAAAAGCGCCTAGAGGCGATTCAGTTTGCATGTGTAGTGCTATACAAGTCATTCATTCATTCATTCATTCATTCATGCAAAAGTATTCACCCCTCTTGCCATTTTTCGTGTTTTGTTGCCTCACAACCTGGAATTGACATGGATTGTTTGAGGATTTGCATCATTTAATTTACAGAACATGCCCACAACTTTGAAGATGTTTTATTTTTTTTTATTGTGAAGCAAACAACAAATAGGACAAAATAACAGAAAAAGTCAATGTGCATAACTATTCACCCCCCTAAAGTCAATACTTTGTAGAGCCACCTTTTGCGGCTATCACAGCTCCAAGTCGCTTTCGATAAGTCTCTATGAGCTTGCCACATCTTACAATTGGGATTTTTGCCCATTCCTCCTTGCAAAACTGCTCCAGCTCCTTCAAGTTGGATGGTTTGCACTTGTGAACAGCAATCTTTAAGTCTGACCATAGATTTTCTATTGGATTGAGGTCTGGGCTTTAGACTAGGCCATTCCAACACATTTACTTGTTTCCCCTTAAACCACTTAAAGTGGTTGTAAACCCACTTTTTCAACTTGCACCTACAGGTAAGCCTAGATTAAGGCTTACCTACACGGTTTAGGAGGTATTTACTAAAAAGACAGGCGCCACTGTCTACGGCGCATGCGCGCCGTAGACAACGGCGCATTCATGGGGTTAATCCCATTCACAAAATCGGCTACTTCCCAGCAATCGCTGGGCGTAGCCGAATGTGACGGCTCCCGCGCGCATGCGCGGAGTCATGTCTTCGCCGCTCCGGCCAATCACAGCGCCGGAGAGGCGCTGTGATTGGCTGGTGCGGCGATACCCGGAAGTAACATTCCGGCTATCGCCTCAGTGATGTCTGCGTCTGGACAGAGGGACGCGGACTGCTTCGGGGGCCCCGATCTAAGGTAAGTGGTACATAATGAGCTAGTATGCTAGTCATACTAGCTCATTATGCCTTTCTCTTGCAGGTTGGCAAAAAAATAAATAAAAAAGTTAGTGGGTTTACAACCACTTTAAGTGTTGCTTTAGCAGTGTGTTTGGGGTCATTGTCCTGCTGAAAGGTGAACCTCCGTCCTAGCCTCAAATCACACACAGAGTGGTACAGGTTTTGCTCAAGAATATCCCTGTATTTAGCACCATCCATCTTTCCCTCAACTCTGACCAATTTCCCAGTCCCGACTGCTGAAAAACATCCCCACAGCATGATGCTGCCACCACCATGTTTCACTTTGGGGATGGTGTTCTTTGGGTAATGTGATGTGTTGGGTTTGCGCCAGACATAGCGTTTTCTTTGATGGCCAAAAAGTTTAATTTTAGTCTTATCAGACCAGAGCACCTTCCTCCATACATTTTGGGAGTCTCCCACATGCCTTTTCGCAAACTCAAAACTTGCCATTTTGTTTTTTGCTGAAAGTAATGGCTTTCTTCTGGCCACTGCTATAAAGCCCAACTCTTTGGTGTAGGGCTTATTGTCGTCCTATGTACAGATACTCCAGTCTCTGCTGTGGAACTCTGAAGCTCCACCAGGGTTACCTTTGATCTCTGTGCTGCCTCTCTGATTAATGCCCGCCTTGCCCGGTCTGTGAGTTTTGGTGTGCAGCCGTCTCTTGGCAGGTTTGCTGTTGTGCCATGTTCTTTCCGTTTGGTTGTGATAGATTTGATGGTGCTCCTAGGGATCATCAAAGATTTGGATATATTTTTTTTATTACCTAACCCTGACTTGTACTTCTCAACAACATTGTCCCTTACTTGTTTGGAGAGTTCCTTGGTCTTCATGGCAGTGTTTGGTTAGTGGTGCCTCTTGCTTAGGTGTTGCAGCCTCTGGGGCCTTTCAAAAAGGTGTGTATATGTAATTTCACTAATTATGTGACTATTGAAGTTAATTGGTTGCACCAGAGCTTTTTATGGGCTTTATAACAAAGGGGGTGAATACATACGCACCTGCCAATTATCATTTTTTTATTTCTGAAAAATTGTTTTAATGCGTATATTTTTCTAATTTTACTTCACCAACTTAGACTATTGTGTTCTGTTCCATTACATTTAATTCAGATTAAAAAAACATTGAACTAAAGGCTGTAATGTAACAAAATAGGTAAAAAGCCAAGGGGGTGAATACTTTTGCAAGGCACTGTACACAATCATTTTTCGTGCCTGGCAATCTTTTAATCTGATGGTTATTTAAAGTAGATCTTTTTTAAAAAAAATCCCTTTGTTGGGTGTTTTTTTTTCCTATGGTGGGGATTCTTTTCACTTCCTGTCCGGTAGCTACAACAGGAAATTGGAGGACATCTCTCCAAAGTGGGAGAAATCTCTGGTAGTCACCAGAACCAATGTCCCAGTTAGACTTCTCTATTCCTGTTCTGTTGACCACTCAGAATTTGGGGATTTTCTTTCACTTTTGGAGGTAGCAGGCACCAGGACAAAGAGGGTGAATCTACATAACAGGTATACAGACAGAAATAAAAACCTGACAGGTGTTGTAATCCATCGCCACTCTATCTAAAACGAAAAAAATAGTTTTACATTCAGTTATCAAGTTTCTGAATAAAAAAAATGTACACATTGCAGTGCATTTATTGTTTTCACAACTATAAAATAATTGTATTCCTTATTCTTTTTCTATAGGATGTCTTGTATTCAGTCTGCAACCCAGTAGGAAAAGTGGAGCGTATAGTCATTTTTAAGAGAAATGGAATTCAAGCCATGGTGGAATATCCTTTTTTTTTTTTTTTTGGTTTTTCTTTTAATGTTTAGAAAGGATAAAATCAAGAATATAAACAAGGTTTGTTTCATAGAGATTTCATTGGTATGCGTTTTTTAGAATTGGTGGGATAAACTGCTTTCCTTCTCGTTCATTGAGGCACACAAGATTCAGACAGCATAAGAAAAATTGGCCAGGCTGGCATAACCCCTCACATTTTCAGCATGCTTCGTTTTTTTGCTATTGTCCTAGAAGGGTGGGCACCTTTTCTGTAATAAGAAAATATTTAAAGAGGAAGTAAACCCATACAAAAAAAAAAATGAAAGCTAACTGAAGCAGCGGCACATAGGTGCCATTGCTTCAGTTTGCCCCATTGCGCATGTGCCGATCACTTTGGCACATGCAGGGGACAGGGGATATCTCCTAAACCATGCAGGTTTAGGAGATATCCTGGGTAGCTACAGGTAAGCCTTAGGCCCCTTTCACACTGGGGCGGTTTGCAGGCGCTATTTTGCTAAAAATAGCGCCTGCAAACCAAGCCTAAACAGCGGCTCCTGTCTCTCCAATGTGAAAGCCCCGAGGGCTTTCACACTGGAGCGGTGCGCTAACAGGACTTAAAAAAAAGTCCTGCTAGCCGCATCTTTGGAGCGGTGAGAGGAGCGGTGTGTTTACCGCTCTACACCGCTCCTTCCCATTGAAAGCAATGGGAAACCGCGGTAATACCGCCCGCAAACCGCGGCTGTAGCCGTGGTTTGCGGGTGGTATTAACCCTTTTTCGGCCGCTAGCGGGGGTTAAAACCGCTAGCGGCCGAATACCTCTGCAATCTCAAAAAATAGCGGCGCTATACCGCCACCGCCCCAGTGTGAAACCGGCCTTAATATAGGCTTACCTGTAGCACAAAGTTGTTTTCAAGGGTTTACAACCACTTTAACCATTTTGTATTAGCCGTTTGTCATTTCTTTCAAGATTATTTTCTTTAGCATACTTCACAGCACATAGGAGGTATTCAGAAATATGTAGGGTTATGCTACCATCTTCAGAAGTTTGGACACAATCAAAGCTGTTAGGGCAGTCCTGCATAACCTCTATCACTCCTAGTCAGTTTTTTGCAAGTATTCTTAGGTGCTTTCCAGATGGGCTCATCTTCAGCATTGCCTCAGAGACCATACCTGGACCCCACAATGAAGATGAAACAGGGTTGGCCTGCAAGTGACTTAGTGAATTGGATAGAGGTGGGAACCCTGTCCTTGGTAGATGACTTGATACTTTGAGTCTGTCTACCTGGATAAGCCTACAATTAAAAGACCCTGTAGCTAAGCTCACTGATGCAGTTCACATACCTGTATGTCTAGACCTGGAACAACCTGAGTCAACTAAAAGTCCTTTTCTTGTACAATCACTGTTTCACCCTTTTTTTTTATGGGGATTAGCCTAACCCAGTTAAAGTGGTTCAAAAGCCTTAAAGGGTAACTCCACTTTTGTGGGGGGGAAAAAATAGCAAATAAAGAAAAAATTATAGTGTATACAATTGCAACACAAGTCATATTGTAATTGTATGCTATTAAAAATTACCTTTCCTTTTCAATCTGCAGCCACTGTAATTTTGTGAAAATGCATTGCAATATGGCTACCTGGAGGTGTTCTGTACACAGGGTGTGTACTGACCACCCCCAGAAACATAATTTCCTGCTTGTGTGAGTGGCTCCCCAATTTTCCTAGAAGTCTCCCAAGTCAGATTTCAGGCATTTCTTGCAACACAAATGTCATTTTTGGTGAGACACTCCCAGTAGGAACATGTCTAAAGGGATGCAGGCCCAGCAGATTTCCTCATTAGTGCCTTGCAGGTGCACACCTGATAGATAATTATGAAACCACTCCCATTAGACCCTCTCATCACTGAGGCTCAGAGGAACATACAGGGATTACTTCAGAATAACAAAAGGTAGTAATCTGCAATAAAGGTTGTTATAATCCTTGCAATGTACATAGATCACCCAGAGGGGAATGTTGTTTTTCTCAACAAAAGTGGAGTTACTCTTTTTAAGGTTTTTCATCTTAATGCATTATGGTGAAAAACCTTCTGTGCTGCAGCTGACCCCCAGCCCCCCGGCGGCGGTGCTTTGCGGTGGCGGTTAATGATGGGATGTGGGGTTCCAGCACCTTGTACCTCCTGGACCCCTTTACATTACACAGCACCCTGGACCTCTTTACATTCCATAGCACCGCACCTCTGGACCCTTTTATATTACACAGCACCCTGCACCTCTGGGCCCCTTTACATTACACAGCACCCTGCACGTCTGGACCCCTTTATATTACACAGCACCCTGCACCTCTGGTCCCTTTTACATTACACAGCACCCTGCACCTCTGGACCCTTTTACATTACACGGCACCCTGCACCTCTGGACCCCTTTACATTACATAGCACCGCACCTCTGGACCCCTTTACATTACACAGCCCCCCACAGTTTGTTACACAGACACCCCCTAACAGTTCTGGACCCCCTGCATGTTACACAGACCTCCCTACAGTACAGACCCCCTCCCTACAGTGCAGACCCCCTGCCTGCAGTGCAGACCCCCTCCCTACAGTACAGACCCCCCCCTACAATACAAACCCCCCTACATTACAGACCCCCCCTACATTACAGACCCCCCCTACATTTCAGACCCCCCCTACAATACAGACCCCCCCTACAATACAGAACCCCCTACATTTCAGAACCCCCCTACATTTCAGAACCCCCCTACAATACAGACCCCCCTACAATACAGACCCCCCCTACAATACAGACCCCCCTACAATACAGAGCCCCCTACATTACAGAACCCCCTACAATACAGAACCCCCTACATTTCAGACCCCCCCTACAATACAGAACCCCCCTACATTACAGAACTCCCGCTACATTTCAGACCCCCCCTACAATACAGAACCCCCCTACATTACAGACCCCCCTACAATACAGAACCCCCCTACATTTCGGACCACCCGTACAATACAGAAACCCCCCCCTACAATACAGACCCCCTCCCTTCAGACCCATAATGTACCTCAGATCAGCACGGGACTGCATGTTGGGTCCCCTCCCCCTGTGTGGACATAAAGGAGGAGGGGGAGGCGGCTTTACTCTGCTCGGCTGTGTGAGACAGCCGAGTTGAGACTGATCAGATCATCGGTGCCGCAGCCACCTTGCCAGAGAGAAGGGGATCGTAGGAGGGTCCCGGCCCCCTGATGTGCCGATGGGTGTCACTGTCACTCGAGTGCGGCTCCGACTCGCAGCTGAGAGTGCACTGGGGCAGTGGGGTCACTAGGGTTGGTGTCACCTGGTGCGGCAAAACATGGTGTCACACCCCTCCTGTCTGTCCTGCCCAGCAGGCAGCGCACGGTCACGAGGCGCACCCCCACATGACCCCAGTAATTTAAAGTATAGGGTGGTATTGGGCCGGCTGGGTAATATAGGGCAGGTTCGGGTAATATAGGGCAGGTTGCGGTGATATAGGGCAGGCTGGGGTGGTATAGAGCAGGTTTGGGTGGTATAGGGCAGTTTGCGGTGGTATATGGCAGGCTGGGTGGCATAGGGCAGGTTAGTGTGGTATAGAGCAGGTTGTGGTGGCATAGGGCAGGTTGAAGTGGCATAGGGCAGGTTGCAGTGGCATAGAGCAGGCTGGGGTGGTATAGGGCAGGTTGCGGTGGCATAAGGCAGGTTGGGGTGGCATAAGGCAGGGTGCGGTGGCATAAGGCAGGTTGGGGTGGCACGCATAGGGCAAGGTGCGGTGGCATAGGGCAGTCTGGGGTGGTATGGTGCCAGGTTAGGACTCTATGTAGTGACTTGTGCAGCAGTGCAGTAACTTACAGCATGCCTGGAGATGAAGACACTCTGGCTGCTGTGTCCTCGTTTCTTTCTCCTTCAGCTGTGGGATCAGCCAGAGTGAACGAGTCTGTGGGAGGAGTGGAGGGGCAGCCACACCCCCAGCTCCGCCCACCAACTCCGGCTGCCTCCGGAGACATTGGAGATGATGGGGAAGACGTGACATGCTGTCCGGCGGCCCACGGGCCATCGCGGGCCACTGGCGGCCCACCGGGAATTTGCCCGGTATGCCCTATGGCCAGTCCAGGCCTGCTCCCACCGCTGTGTGTCCTCATTGGACAGATTGATAGCAGCGCGAGCGATTGGCTCCCGCTGTTGTCAATCAAATCTGCTGACGCAGGGTGCGGGGCATAGTCCCACTGTCTGTGTCAATGGACGCAGCAGCTGGACTCGGGAGCGAGCACGCATGGGTGCCCCCAGGAAAAGCCGTTTTCCCTGGGGGCACCCAATGAAGAGGATGAGTACTTTACAAGTGGGCTGTCCCCCAAAAGTGGATTCTTTTTAAGTGGAACTGCAAAGCAAAAACCATATTTAATTCATTGGCCCATATGCGGCCGTTCGGCGGGTGGGCCTAACGCTAAGCGGCCACATGTGTGGCCCTGTTAAAACCAATTACCATGCTGAGAGCGCGCTCCCTGTGCACTCCCAACCTGGTAGCTGTTGAGAACGGGAAAGCTCCCGATGCATACGGTACTAGCGATTGGGAGCTTTCCGATCCTGTGACCCCTATGACAGCCAATCACGGCAGTCACATGACCCGAATGTATGCATAACTTTTACAACCCTTAAAGGGCCAAGAGGCGGTCAGTGGGAGGGGGTTAATATTTAAAGCAAACTCGCCCACCCATCCATCAATGAGTTATTTTAATTACGGTAATCAATTTGAAAAACACCCCTAGCATTTCTGGCAGTGGCCATCTTGAGTAAGGATAGTAGATCCATGTAGCCTTTACTTACTGAAATCCATCTGCCTTTAGCTCAGACATACAGGATGGTGTGCCTAGCTGAGAAAACTCCTCCTCCCCTCCTGAAGACTCCATGGATGTATGACCTCATTTGCCTAGGCTCGGCCCAGAAACCAGAAAGTAAATGAAGAAATGTAAACCTTCTAGCAGCATAAGGATTAAAAATAGTCAGTGGTGATTCATAAAATCATGTTTTATTTATTACAAAAGTTTATTGCTTAATACATATAGCAGAGAATGCCTAAGAAGAGTTGAATCATAACCAAAACCACTAAAACCACCATAACCTAATCTTGATAGTAAACATGCATCTATAGAAAGACGATAACTTGTGTTCATATAGGCTCGGTGTGAGTTGATATGATGTAAAGTTGCTTCACATATTGTGTGCTTCAGCGCTTCCTCAGGAGCTTAGGCAAATGTTCTAAATGGACAAAAGAAAGGAAAACCATATAGTTCAGAGAATAATCCTAATAACAATTGATGATCAAAATAGTTACAACAATAACTGTTATGCCGCGTACACACGACCGTTTTTCCCGTTGAGAAAAATTACATTTTTTCCTTTGGACATCGTGTGGGGGCATTTTGTCATTTTTCACGACGGGAAAAACAAAATTTTTCACGACGAGAAAAATTAGAACATGCTCTAATTTTTCTCGATGTTTTTCCCGTCGTTTTTTTCCGCCGCAGTTTTCTCATAGGGAAACACTGCCGCGGAGCCCACACATGGTCGTTTTTCACGACCAAAAAAAAAATGTCGGGAAAAACGGACGTGTGTGTAGGGAACCAAGCGGTTCCCTCGTTTTCCCCGTCGTGATTCACGGCGGTGTTTTCACCGCCGTGAATCACGATCGTGTGTACGCGGCATTACAATAGTTATTATGATTATTCTTTGAACTATATGGTTTTCATTTCTTTTGTCCATTTAGAACATTTGCCTAAGCTCCTGAGGAAGCGAGCAATATGTAGAGCAAGTTATCGTCTTTCAATAGACGCATGTTTACTACCAAGATTAGGTTATGGTGGTTTTGTTTATGATTTAACTCCTCTTAGGCATTGGGGGTTATTTACCAAAGGCAAATCCACTTTGCACTACAAGTGCAAAGTGCACTTGAAATTGCACTGAAAGTGCACTTGGAAGTGTAGTCGCTGTAGATCCGAGGGGGACATGCAAGGAAAATAAAAAACACCATTTTAGCTTGCACATGATTGGATAATAAAATCAGCAGAGCTTCCCCTCATTTCAGATCTACCCCTCAGATTAACAGTGACTGCACTTTCAGTGCAATTACAAGTGCACTTTGCACTTGCAGTGCAAAGTGGATTTACCTTTCGTTAATACCCATTAGGTGCTATATGTATTAATCTGTTTTTGATTTAAACTTTTGTAATAAATAAAATTAATATGATTTTATGAAAAAGCGTACCTGTGCCTAAAAAGTCCATATTCCTTTTCCATTCCAACCTCTCTTAGGACGTGGCACTTTATATCATGGGCGTATCCTCAGTTCCACCCTGTTGAGATACGATTTTGTCAATTTAGAATGAAGTTCTGCTTTAACTGTCCCAGTTAGGGATGTACCTGCATTTAAGAATTAGAGGGTTCGAAGAATAGATGCCTTTTGAGAGGGAACACCTCTCTGGTACTATCCTGTCATTTACAAATGACGGGGGAGAGAACACCTTTTTGTCCAAGCAAAATCTCAGTATGGCAAAATTTATGTTGTCAAACCTGTCAGCTTCCCTACTTCCTGGTTGTCTGTACACACATTTCTTAAAGCGGTTGTAAAGGCAGGAGTTTTTTTTTATCTTAATGCATTCAATGCATTAAGATAAAAAACCTTCTGTGTGCAGCAGCCCCCCTAATACTTACCTGAGGTCCATCTTGATCCAAAGATGTTGCACAAGAGACTTGGCTGTCCAGGACTCCCCACCTCATTGGCTGAGACAGCAGCACAGTGCCATTGGCTCCCATTGCTGTCATTCAAAGTCAGTGAGCCAATGAGGAGAGAAAGGAAGCTGGGTCACTGCTCCATGTCTGAATGCTTGCTGTTGGGGCACTCAACAGGAGGGAGGAACCAGGAGCACCAAAGAGGGACTCAAGAGGAGGATCTGGGCTGCTCTGTGCAAATCTACAACACAGAGCAGGTAAGTATAGCATGTTTGCTATTTTTAACAAAATAAAAAATGAGACTTTAGTAACACTTTACATTTTTTTACCAGGTAGAGGTTCAGGCTTAATCTGATGCCAGTTTCAGTCTCTCTTGCTTGGGGATATCCCTACATTTCTGATTACCTCCTGTGTACTGTAATGTAAAATTTTCTTCTTTTTTTTTTTTTTTGCTTTTCAAATTCCTTTCTTGAAGTACATTATAGGACACAGATCACATCCTTATGTTGTTTACTAATCATTGTTGTTTTATGTGTAGGAAGGAATTTTCATGTCCAGGGATGGGCTTTAAATGTATGGGTATTAATATTAATATAGAGATTAATTTGCACTAGAGCTGCATGATTCTGGCCAAAATGAGAATCACGATTTTTTTGCTTAGAATAAAGATCACGATTCTCTCACAATTCTTGTGGCGTAAAATCTTTCACATTATGCAAAAAAATTGGGAGAGAGAATTCTCTGCATAGAAAGAATCAGGAAATACTTTGTCAAGACGGGGAAAAAACTGCGATAGCGAATCTTAACGATTAATCGTGCAGCTCTAATTTGCACTTACCTGCCTATTTGACTGCAAATGCCAGGTTCCTTAACACCAATGAACATTTGACACAGTGCACAGTGCCCAGAAGGCCAAAGCTGCATTAAATGGTGCAGACATTTATGCTGGATGCTGCACACTGAAAATAGAATATGCCAGGGTAAGTCTCACTCTTGTTGCATGTATCTTTATTTTCTCACTTGCCATATTATTGATTGTCTCTTTCATTGTGTGCAGCCTACACGTCTTAATGTTATTCGGAATGATAATGATAGCTGGGATTACAGCAAACCCTACTTGAACAGGCGAGGTAGGAATTTCAAACCAATGGTTTCTATGCAAACATGACATTTAGTCTTTTTGAAGGTGTATGGCAAAATCCTACTTGGGGTTTTGGTTAGATGCTGTCCAGGGTATTGTTTAAAAGGCTGTCTGTGACAGCTTGCAGTTTCCTGCTTTTTTTTCATGCAGCCTCTTTTCCCAGTTGTCCCTTTTCACTTTATCGCTCTCACACTTTGATGAGGGGGAGGGATGCATTTCCAAACCATAAACTTGCACGCTGCTTTTCAACGGACGAGACTTTGTTCTAACGCGTTAAAGCTGGACAAGGCATTCAGAAGTCCAGAGGAGGACGTCTCGGCAGGCTGACTCTACACCTCTTCATGCATCACTGAGACAACTACAAACAGCTCTCCGAAATAACCATCCTAAAATCAGACTTGCAACTCACCTTGACTGCATTCTGCATGCATCCTTACCACCAGCACAGGCTCTCATTGGAGGACATTTGAAAACATTTTATTTATTTGCTTGGATTCAGTGTGGTGCTCTAGCTCCATGGAAGCTGTCACCTGGATGTATTCTGACTTATCTCCAGTAAAGTGGTTGCAAATCAGTCTTAAGAGGACTGTTGAGCATGCCCAAAGTTTAATACATTGACTTCTGAACTACTATATCCACATATTATGGACCATCGATCAATGCAGTTTAGCAAATGTTTATACATGTCAAGTAACTTCTTTACCAGTGTACTTTCAATAATCAACAACAAAATTAACTGCAGTGATTCATCCACATTTATTAAGGTCAAAGGGAGTGTAATACCAAACTGTGTTAGAGGAGCTCGCATCTTTTAAAATGTGGTACATTTAAAAAATATATTTTAGTATATGTGTATTATTTAGGATGTGTATGACATGTGAATAATTTGCTTGTTTTTATTTCCTAAATGAATGAAAACTGAAAAACAAACTATTAAGATGTTCTATAGCACTTGTAGGGTATGACCTTCCCTCTTTGAAACAGTGTTCTTCAGTTGCTATTAAGGACTAAGAACACTGATACCAATTATACAGAACTTAGGTTGTGTGTTTTGACCTTGTGTATACAGGGACAGTGCAACTAAAGCACTTTTGTCCTGCGTCATATTGGCCATTTAAAGCATAGTTTCCCTTATAAAAGAAGCCAAAATAAGCAAAGGTATACAGAGTGGGTATAGAAAAGCATCACCCCACTTAAAAATATTAACATTTTGTTGCTTTGCAGCCTGAAATGAAGACACCGTTTTTTGTTTTATCCAGCTGTATTTATTTAGTGCAACTTATAAACTCCAAGTGAAAGATATAACCAACATGTCAAGAAAGAAAGAAATAAAATCAAAAACCGAATAACTGAGTTGGAAAAAGGATCGCCCCCTCCTAAAAATAACTTGTAAACTTAGACATGTCTAGCTAATCACCTCAGTGGCACACAAAGCCACTTGACCATCAGCTGTGGTCATTTTGATTAGCTCAGCATGAAAGGGCTTTTCTGCAGCATTTCAGTCCCTGGTAGCACAACTGAAGCAAACACTGTACTATAGGTGGCAAGGCACTGTCAAAAGTTCTCCAAAATAAAGTTGTGGACAGGCACAAGTCAGGAAACTGATAAAAAAAAAAAAAAATTCAAAGACTAGAAGCACAGTGAAGTCTATTATTAAGAAGTGGAAGGTACTGTATTTGATATAACACAGACCCTCCCTGGGTCAGGATGTCGCTCCAAACTGGATGAAAGAGCCAGGTGGAAACTTGTCAGAGAGGCTACCAAGAGGCCTACAGCAACTCTGAAGCAGGAATTTATGACAGAGTGGTCATTGTGTGCATGTGACAACAATATCACAAATTCTCCACAAATGTGGCTGGTATGGGAGGGTTGCAAGGAAAAAGCCACTCTTCAAGAGATGTCACGACTGAGCTTTGCCAAAACGCACTTTGAAGATTCTGAAGCCACATGGGAAAAGATTTTCTGGTCAGATGAGACTAAATTACTTTTTTTGACCACAAAACCAAACGATATGTCTGGTGAAAATCCAGTACAGCTCACCATCCAAAAAACACAATTCCTACAGTAAAGCATGGATGTGGTAATATTCCTGTTATGAGAGTGTTTCTCTGCAGCAGGAACTAGAGCACTTGTCAGGATAGAAGAAAAAATGTATGGTGCAAATTCTTGAGGAAAATCTGCTGCCCTCTGCCGGAAGTTGTCAATGGGAAGAAGGATTACCTTCCAGTATGACAATGACCCAAAGCACACATTAAAAATGACCACACACTGAGGGAGAAAAAGGTTAATGTCCTTGCATGGCCTAGTCAGAGCCCAGACTAGGGCTCCAAAATCTGTGGAATGACTTGAAGACTGCAGTCCAAAAACAGTCACCATCAAATTTAATTGAACTTTAGCAGTTCTGCAAAGAGAAGTGGGCAAATATTAGTCTAGATGTGAAATGTTAGTAGAGACATTTCCCAACAGACTAAAGGCTGTAATTAAAGCAAAGGGTGGTTCAACTGACAAGGGGGTGATCCTTTTTCCAACTCAGTGATTATTTTTTATTTATTTTTTATTTTATTCTAACATGTTGGGGTTATATCTTTCACTTGGATGTTATACGTTGCACTGAGTAAATACAGTTGGATGTAACAAAATGTGTGTCTATCTTCATTTTCAGGAGGCAAATTATTTTAAAGGGGGTGATTCTTTTCTATACCAACTGTACGTAAAGTTTGAGTTCTGCTATTCAGTTGTCATTTTAAACATAGAAACTATTTTATTAACTATTTTAGTTGGGTATATTAAATAGGTGTCATCCACTTCTCAGTAGAGTGGCCCCTAACTTAACCACCCATTGATCACAAAGATGGTTGGAGAAATTTGATTTTGCTGCCTTATGACCAGTTGTCTTGGGTGTGACTTGATCCAAGAGAACAGGCTGGCACAAACCACCATTCTCATTGCTTCAGCCTTTAGTGTTGGTGCTAGATTCTATTTAGATGTGCCATGGATGAAGCAAAATTATGTTTGAAGGGGTGCTGAGACTCCCCCCTACCATATTATTATAGCTAAATAAAAATGTATGTATAGCCTTGTTGACTGTACACCTAATAGGCGATAAGCACAGGGGATTCATTAATTACCAGCTATGTTGTATGTATGAATAATACTAGGATATATGGCCAATGTACTGAAAAATCAGGATAGCTACACGTTCATACCACTGTATGTAAACAGAATTTCAAGTTTTGCTGAATGTAAGATACCATAGCGTAAAAAAATTATTATTTGATACCCTGCAGATTTTGTAAGTTTTCCCACTTACAAAGAAATGAAGGGTCTATAATTTTTATCATAGGTGTATTTTAGACCGCTGTGAAGGACTAGCATCAAGTGTAGAGCTTGAAGGACACCGCCAATCGCTGGTTCTTCTTTTTAAGGGCTTTATTTGCCCATTTTTATTAAAAGAAGTTCAAAACAAAATCAAAGGTTTCCCTCGCAGGGGTTTCAGCACTCCTATTCATCAACAAAATTACATTTAGCCTCCTGGCTTATACATACAGCAGTGCTGCTCAGGCCTTCCACTTCAGGCTCTCGTCTGTCTCCTACAGACTATTCCCTTGGCAACACCGTCCATTTAGATAGCAGCCCCTCACTGCTCTGAGCCTCAGACTTGGGTCTCTGGCTTCCCCAGTGCACACCTGCACTCTATGGCTTCCCCAGTGCTCACCTGCACTTGTCGGGAGGGTGGAGCCCAGAATGCTGGTCCTGACTCTACTATCAGGCCCACACACACCTGAACAATCAGTGTGCCGTTGAGTCTCAAAACCCGGATCCAGGACTGGGGATTTCATCCCACACGGATCTCTAAGAAATCCCCAGGCTCCAGGTCCCAAAGTGCACTTTAGTAAATCATGAGGAAACTGAATAGCCAGTTTCCTCCCAAACAAGCAAATACCCTGGAGCCCCTCAACCTGCCTGGTTGAGAATCCTGTATTTGTACACTGGTGAAGTACCACAGTACCACATATCCTCCCCCTTTGTTTCGATCCAGAGGGCGGAACACACCAGCCCAATCTCCTCACTTTGGCATGACCCTGCAAGCTACCACCCACATGGGCCAAATCTTGTCCCATCAGGTGAATTTCTCCATGTCCCCCTGCTACACTTACTCGGGCTCTACAAAAATACTCCCATGCTTTTTTTCGAGTACGCTTCCAAAAGCGCCGTCTTTCCACTTTCCTTGGGCCTACACTAGCCACCTCAACAGTAGGGAGTTTACTAATCTTGGTACCTTTTTTAACAGGAGGTGGACCTCTGTGCTTTAAGGGTCGGATATCGGTAAAGTTATAAAGTGCTCCCTCAATTTCCACTAGACCACCCTTTTTCTCTTTAAAAATGTGGTTCCTTCTACATTAAGTAAACACTAGTTTAGTGATAAGGGGGGGCTCTTTTATTGGGGTGACACTGGTCCCTCTTTGCATTTTATGTACGGGCACCCTCTTACTGTACAAACTTAGCGTCACTTGTTTCCTCATGCACACTGCATGCTTTAATCTTGTCAGTTTCATCACCAACATCCTCATATGACTGCGGCCTTGTCCTAGTCTCCCTCTGAAGGACCTCCTGACTGTCCTGCAACTCTGAGGTTTTTAAGTCATGTGACACCTTGCTGCGTTTTGGGCCATTTCCCTCCAACCATTGTTTACCACCATCCTTCTCAGATCTTAGAAATTCCTCAAACCTCAGGAAATCTTCTCCAAAATGATCCTCCTGAACCTGTAGGGGCCTAATTCTGTTATACCTTTTACCTCTGTGTCAATCCTACCATTCCCTATCTCATTACAATTTCCAGGGTTTGCTACAACCCTATCAACTTGACCAAGACATCAGGTCTACCATTTTTTTTGTTGTCACCCACAGTAACCAAATCATCAAAAATTGCCAATGCACTGCATTTTCCATCATGGTCAGAAATATCAATGCATTTACCAAATTTTATTTCACCCATGTTCGGCAGGGTAGTGTCTGGAGAGGAACTGCACCCAGCAGAGTGGTTGTCTATGGCAGCTTCATTATACACCAACATCACTGGCATGAGATCCTCTGCCAGCAACTGTCCTGACCCCTGGCCATCATCACATAAAACATTTGGACCTGTGACTACAATCACTTCATTTATTGCTGTGCCACCTGGCACTTCCACCAACACCAGCTTATTTGGCGCGGCATAATCTGATACCATATCATTAGGCTCTTTGTGGATCACAGACATGACCTCTTCTGTGCGTTTGCCGTTACTTGGCGTTTCCAACTTGTGAGCAACATCATCTGCAGCAACAAGTGCACCATTGCATATAAGTTGCTCTGCAGGTCCTTCATCTGGCACCACAGAAGTCATGTCTGCTCCACTCTTACCAACAGAGGCCTTTTCCAACAAAGCCAACAGGTCTTTTGCCCACCTGTCCCAGTCTGTTATCTCTGGGCCCCCAGAGGTACCACACAGTATGGCTCCAACTGCACAAAGAGACCCAGAGGTACAGAATGGCTCAGCAACAGACACATTGCACATGTTACTTTTGTTCAAATCAGACTGTGGAAATACATTTTTAACCATAGCAGGCTGCAATACCACACTCTCACCACCTTGCTATGGTGGAGCTTCATTAAATGCATGAACACCTTCACACCTGTCCTTGCCAGACTGCAATAACCCATTTCCATCATGAGTGTTTTCAAACATATCAGTTTTAGCATTTAACATTTTATATTCACCATGTTCAGGTACTGTTTTATCCCTTAGAGCGGCACCATAGCTGTCCCAGGCAACCTCCGGCTCCAAAACGCAGAGCTCCCTGGGGGTTTCTAGGGACACCTCTATAGCCTTCATCTCAGTTGCTAGTGGAGATAGCACATCTTTAACTGCATCCATAGCAATGTTTTTATCTCTAATGAGCTGCACTAGCCCATTAGCAACTGGACCATCAACTTTAGCCAACACAATATTAGCAGTTTTACCCATCACATTGTCATATTCAAGTTTACCACTTGCCTCCCCACTGGACAGGGCACTGCAGCGAGGCAAGTCCTTTTCTACACAGACAGTGGATCTCCCATTTGGGGTCACTTCCACTCCAGTGTGCCCAGTCACATACTCAGTCTCTTCCAAGCATTTACCAGCACTAGTCTTACCCATCACTGTACCAGGGGTTGCCCTGTTCATTTGAGTACGTTGTCTATCCTTTATCGCACTTTCACTGGCCAACTCTCCCTGGTGGCCATGGGATAAAACTGCAGCAGCCGCTGCAAACTCCTTAGCACCCCCTGCAGGCACAAGAGGTACTTCCGCACTGTTGCCAGAGGTGACTGAAAACATGTTTGCACAAAAATCTGGTCTTTCAGGCAAAGAGTTAACCCCAGCAACAATATCAGCTGCCATATTCCACAAACTGGGACAAGAAAAGATCCCATGCCCCAGTTGACCACATTCCTGGCATGGTACTCTGCGACTTTTTCCTGTTGCTAAGGGAGACGACACTCTCCCAACATGCAGAATCTGACAGGTAATTCTAGGGAGATGGTGGGATACCTCTTTCCTGTAGCTGCTCCTTCCGGTTGACACTCGATCTCTCGTTGCTTTGGGAGATGGGACTCTCCCCGGTGTACTTTGGTTACTCTCCCAAACACAATGACTTTGCTCTCTTTGGAGCATTGTTGCTTTTAACTTGCCACGACCCTCTGCAGGCAATACTTTTCTCATGTGGTCCGCAGACTTGACATCACCGCCGTTGCTACGGGCAACCACCTATCTCTCGAACTTCCAGTCAGCCTGTCGGTCACTCCTTGCACTCAAACCAGGCTTCCAAAACATCATTGAAGACCTTTGTCTGGCTGTGTCACCTTGTATTGGAGACTGAGACAAAGGGCATGTGGAGACAACATGCCCCCACTCTCTGCACCGCAAACAGCGCTCTTGATTCTTGACAGGGCCTCCCCACCTGCCTTCACTTGTAAGCTTGGAACTTTGCACATTTATAGCTGGCCTGCTTGCATCAGCATTGCCAGGGGCAACAGCATGCACTTCTCCTTTAACTTGGTCCAGTGCTGTCTCTTTAAAGCAAGTTGCTTTTCACTTCCTGCAAGCTTTACTCACCTGCACATACAGATTATGCAGTCTCATGCACCAAAAACACATTTCATATAACAGATGAACTTGCTTGATTGTAGGCATCTCAGATTAGGCCAAAATTATCCACCACGTGGGAAGGACTAGCATCAAGTGTAGAGCTTGAAGGACACCGCCAATCGCTGGTTCTTCTTTTTAAAGGGCTTTGTTTGCCCATTTTTATTAAAAGAAGTTCAAAACAAAATCAAAGGTTTCCCTCGCAGGGGTTTCAGCACTCCTATTCATCAACAAAATGACATTCAGCCTCCTTACTTATACATACAGCAGTGCTGCTCAGGCCTTCCGCTCTCGTCTGTCTCCTACAGACTATTCCCTTGGCAACACGGTCCATTTAGATAGCAGCCCCTCACTGCTCTGAGCCTCAGACTTGGGTCTCTGGCTTCCCCAGTGCACACCTGCACTCTCTGGCTTCCCCAGTGCACACCTGCACTCTATGGCTTCCCCAGTGCACACCTGCACTCGTCGGGAGGGTGGAGCCCAGAATGCTGGTCCTGACTCTACTATCAGGCCCACACACACCTGAACAATCAGTGTGCCGTTGAGTCTCAAAACCCGGATCCAGGACTGGGGATTTCATCCCACCCGGATCTCTAAGAAATCCCCAGGCTCCAGGTCCCAAAGTGCACTTTAGTAAATCATGAGGAAACTGAAAAGCCAGTTTCCTCCCAAACAAGCAAAATACCCTGGAGCCCCTCAACCTGCCTGGTTGAGAATCCTGTATTTGTACACTGGTGGGGTACCTCACTACCACACCGTATATCAACCAAAAATCCAGAAAAAACAGATCTTCTCTAAATCCTTAAGGTTTCATGGCTGTCTCTTGGCAACTCAAAGTTTCTTGGCTCCCTCCGAAGTTTCTATAGGATTAAGGTCTGGAGACTGACTAGGCCTTGTATTCGGGGAAAATGCTCCAATGCTTCACCCGATACCTGGGCAGTCAGGGATGATCGGTGCGGCAGGGGGAGTTACAAGCATCTGTCTCCCTGTATATATTTCAATACAGCCTGACAGCTTCTCCCCGGACCCCCCCCCCTTTTCAGCTGTTTTAGTGAAATCTATACAGCGGTGATCGGTGTTTGTAACTTCCCCCAAAGCTGCACCGATCACCGCTGACTCTTCCTGTATCCTCCTCCAATTCCCCTATCCGTGCTGCTCTCCGCATTCGCGCTCCGTGTCCCCCCTCCGTGCTGCTGCTGTCCTCCGTTATTCTGCTCTCTCACTCCGTGCTCCGTGTCCCCCCTCCATGCTGCTGCTGTCCCCCTATGCGCTTTGTTTCACCCTCCATGTCCCCCTCTGTGCTCTGTGCCACCCTCCATATCCTCCTTCGCTTCCTCTGTCAGGATGGAGAGCGGAGGTAGGAGCCGCTAAACCCTGCTCCTACCTTTTCCAAATGTACAGAGTCAGTGATCACTGGCTCTGTTCACTCATATAACTGAAACATTGTAACCTGTGTTTACGATGCTTCAGTAGAGGAGCCGTTGTCTCCTGTCCATTTATTTTCAGTGCAGCTGAGAAAGGGACTGGGGAATCTGTGTCCTTAGTCCCTTTCTCTGTCTCAAAGGGGAGATGTCAGAGGTCTGTTAAGACCCCTGATATCTTACCAAAGCCCCTCAACAGGGATTTTAAAAAAATGCAAAAAATGATAAAAAAAAAATAATAATTGTAAAAAATAATAAAAATTTAAATGAAAAACACTGACACAATCCACCCCCCCCCCCCCCCCCCCCTAAGAAAGCACTGTAAAAAAAAAAAAAATAGCAAAAAATATTAAATACAAAAAAATACTGACACATGTGCCACTGTCACATGACATTAAAAAAAGTATCGGTATTCAGTATCGGCGAGTACTTGAAAAAAAGTATTGGTACTTGTACTCAATCTTTAAAAAGTGGTATCGGGACAACCCTATCTTTTATCATTTAAAATACACCTATGATAAACATTTTAGACCCTTTATTTCTTTGTAAGTAGGAAAACTTACAAAATATACAGGTGATCAAATAATTTTCCCCACTGTATGTATTAAAATATTTTTAGACAATATTATAGAGCTACGATTAGGAAATTAAGACCCAAAAAGGAATATTAACATCTTTTCAATTTGTTAAGGAAAATGTTTCTAAAAAGATCTTAATGCTCAGGATATTTTAGACATTTTAGTATGTGTGTACGTGTACTCCTAGTTAATGTTTTGGAGTATATCTCCATGTGGGTGTCCTATAAAAGTTGTGTTTCTTGAAGTTCTTTAGGCCCTTTTATCAACATCTATACTTTTCTGTTGCTCCCTGGTAGGTAAGCAGTTATTTCCTGCTGAATCTGCAAATATGTGGGCCATGGGTGACCCACCCGACTCGGCTGATTTTAAAATCAACTGAGCTGGATTTAAAATTATCAGCTGAACAGCTCTCTATCTGAAAAGCCCTATATTGGCTGAACAATCCTATTAGATGTAGTCATTGTTTGGGTATAGCTGGCAGTGGAGGTTCTTCCAATCCATACTGTTAAGCATGAATGTAGGAATCGGTTGCGTTTCTATCCTTCGGCTGAATAAGGGAAATCAATGGTTTGGTTATCCTAAGCAACAAAATCAGCACTACAGAATAGTAATGACAAACTGTGTGTGTATGTGTGTGTATGTATATATGTATGTATGTGTATATGTGTATATGTGTATATATATATATATATATATATATATATATATATATATATATATACACACACACAGAGCACACAGACCGAGAACGCAGACACTAATAAAAACATGAGAGCTTCTAACCATTCAAATTATAATTTTTTTATATATATATATATATATATATATATATATATATATATATATATTATAATTTGAGTGGTTAGAAGCTCTCGTGTTTTTATTAGTGTCTGTGTTCTCGGTAGGAACTTTTTACTTCCTATCCCAGTGACCACTGTCTCCTTGACTTGGTTGCATTGCTAATAGATCTCTGTATTATAGTATTTTCATATAATAAGCTAGAAGATGCAAGTGGCATTGATCTGTGCTGTACTGGCAAATTCTCCAATTTTATTCTTCAAATGACAGTGCATATGTGTGTGTTTTTTTTTTGTTTTGTTTTTTGGTAGAGTGGTTAGAATCTCTTACGTATTTTTTTTTTTTTTTTTTTTTATTATTAGCATCTTTGTTCTCGGTGGAAAGAACTTTTTCTTTTTACTTCTATCTGTGACCTCTGTCTCCTTGACTTGGTTGCATTATTAATGAATATCTGTGTAGCAGTATTTTTATAGAAGGAGGATACATGACGTTCTTCTCTGCTGTCCTGGCAGATTCCCCAATTTATTCTACTTTTAAATGGCATGACTTTGTTTTGTTCCGCTATGTTTTATTAGCTATGTGAGCTAATTTTTCATCACTATGGGTGACCGTGCACATTTCTTGTTCGAAGTTTGATCACCTGCCAGTAGAAAGCTTTGCTGCAAACAGACACACTTACAGATTGAACCTACATTGTAACTGTAATTTACAAAATAATTGTAAATTGCTGTCAAATTTTATTATAAAAATGTATATATGTTTTTTTGTATGCATTTTCTGTCCAGCTCTTCTATTTCAACACTGTTCATTTATGTAGAATGTTAATTGTGAAACCATGTAATACAGGTTGTTTTTGGATTATGCTGAAACCTCTTGAAAGGAGACATCTTTGAAAATATCTTGCTGATGAAGCTTGTAATTGATTTCAGGTACTGTTTTTGTTATCTGAATCTATTTGTTGATGTAGTCTGTAATATTGTTGTTTATACCGTTCTATAAATCTTTTATTATTTTTTTAATTTATTTTTTATGATTGTGCCAAATATGTACATGGTGATTAGGTTTGAACAATACTTTTTATCTTTTTTGAATAACCCGACAGGAGGATTAGAGGGCAAGAGTCTAGACTATTTCTGGCAATACATGTAGCTCTGTAACTGTTCACTATACAGATACCGTATCTTCTGAAGATGCATTGCACTAAATATATGAGCTGATCAATACACAATTCTTTTTATTAAAATGAAAAAAATTGCACTTGGTGGAAAATCTGATAGAATATGCCCAAACTGATTCTTTTCTCTTTCTTATGTTCAGTGTTTGTTTCTGAACAAGACCATTTAAAAAGGAATTGTTTATTATTACATGTATGACTATCATAAGGGTGCTAATACCCACTAAAAAAAAATCTGACTGGTGAGATCCTGCGCAATCTTTCTCCCTGGCACAGCAGACTGGTTGGATTGGTGCATACAGTGAGTCCTACTTTATCTGATGGCTGGAACAAGATCCGCACACACGTGTATATCCAACCCTGTGTAACCCCCTAGGCTAGATAGAGCCTTTACTGAGGGGAAATATACTATGATTGTTTTGTAATTGGGTAAATATGAAATATTGGATTTAAAAAATCTCATATTTATCTTTTTACGGGCAGCTCCAGGGCATCAGGTTTTGGATATTTGGTTTACTGTTGCTCTTTAACCACTTTACAGCTACCAAGCATCTTAGAACGTCAGAGCAGTATTTCTGAAGTGCCATTTACAGTGCTTTGAAAAAGTATTCATACCCCTTGAAATTTTACACATTTTGTCATGTTACAACCAAAAACGTGTATTTTATTGGGATTTTATGTGATAGACCAACACAAAGTGGCACATAATTGTGAAGTGGAAGGGAAATGATAAAAGGTTTTCAATTTCTTTTACAAATAAATATGTGAAAAGTGTGGCATGCATTTGTATTCAGCCCCCTTTACTCTGATACTCCTAACTAAAATCTAGTGGAACCTATTGCCTTAAAAAAACACGAAATTTAGTAAATATAGTCCACCTGTGTGTAATTTAATCTCAGTATAAACACAGCTGTTCTGTGAAGCCCTCAAAGGTTTGTTAGAGAACCTTAGTAAACAAACAGCATCATGAAGGCCAAGGAACACACCAGACAGGTCAGGGATAAAGTTTAAAGCAGGGTTAGGGTATAAAAAAAATATCCCAAGCTTTGAACAGCACTATTCAATCCATTATCAGAAAATGGAAAGCGTATGGCACAACTGCAAACCTACCAAGACATGGCCGTCCACTTAAACTGATAGGCTGGACAAGGAGAGCATTCATCAGAGAAGCAGCCAAAAGGCCCATGGTAACTCTGGAGGAGCTCCAGAGATCCACAGCTCAGGTGGGAGAATCTGTCCACAGGACAACTGTTAGTCGTGCACTCCATAAATCTGCCCTTTATGAAAAAGTGGCAAGAAGAAAGCCATTGTTGAAAGAAAGCCACATAAGAAGTCCTGTTTGCAGTTTGCAGGAAACCATGTGAGGGACATAACAAATATGTGGAAGAAGGTGCTCTGGTCAGATGAGACCAAAATGTAACTTTTTGGCCTAAAAGCAAAACGCTATGTGTGGCAGAAAACTAACACGGCATATCACCCTGAACACACAATCCCCACCGTGAAGCATGGCGGTGGCAGCATCATGTTGTGGGGATGCTTTTCTTCAGCGGAGACAGGGAAGCTTGTCAGAGTTGATGGGAAGATGGATGGAGCCAAATACAGGGCAATCTTAGAAAAAAAACGTTTTGAGTCTGCAAAAGACTTGAGACTGGGGCAGAGGTTCACCTTCCAGCAGGACAACAACCCTAAACCTACAGCCAGAGCTACAATGGAATGGTTTAGATCAAAGCATATTCATGAGTTGGAATGGCCCAGTCAAAGTCAAGACCTAAATTCAATCGAGAATCTTTGGCAAGACTTGAAAATTGCTGTTTAGACGCTCTCCATCCAATCTGACAGAGCTTGAGCTATTTACCGAAGCAGAATGGGTAAAAATGTCACTCTCTAGATGTGCAAAGCTGGTAGAGACATCCCCAACAAAACTTTCAGCTGTAATTGCAGCGAAAGGTGGTTCTATGAAGTATTGACTCAGGGAGGCTGAAAACAAATGCACGCCACACTTTTCACATATTTATTTGTAAAAGATGTTGAAAACCATTTATCATTTTCCTTCCACTTCACAATTATGTGCCACTTTGTGTTGGTCTATCACATAAGATCACAATAAAATACATTTAAGTTTTTGGTTGTAACCTGACAAAATTTTCAAGGGGTATGAATACTTTTTCAAGGCACTGTATAATGGGAACTTCATGTTACACAAGGGGGGCCAGTGCACCTGTGAATGACTTTGAGCTTAGCTGTCATTGGACAATAAATAAACATCAACAATATAGAGACAGCAGCAGATTAAAGGGTATGGTTTCATTTAATTGATTGTGAGATTGTTTGTTCTTTTTTTTAATGCCTTTACCACCCTTCTCCTGCACAATAATCCCCCATCTCTTTCCTCCCACTGTATGTGACCCCTTCACCTCCTCCCTCTGTGTATGACGTCTACGTCATATTGATGTGCTATATCTAGTGCACCATTACCAAGCTCCATGGTTTAATCACCTCAATACCAGCATTTTTCTGAACTTCCAAATAGTCAAAAAAATTGCCTTTCAATAAGGGGTCATTTTAAGGATGTTCATAATTTCCTGAAATTTTTACTTGCAATGTTTTGTAACATAAAGTTAGGGAAACAGCTTTTATTTCTTCGCATTTGGTATTTTTTCCTTTTTCATACAAAATAAAATCCATTTGTTATTAAATACCACCAAACGAAAGCTCTATCTAAAAAATAAAAATAAAAAATAAATGTAATTGTATTATATACATATATATTTATTATTATTATTATTACTATTAATTTTGGTATTGTGGTGTATGACTAAGCAATTGCCTGTCAATCAATTACAGCACTGCAAAAATTGCCTAGTATTGAAGGAGTATTACAGGCTGGTATTCAAATTGGTGAAGAGCCTAAATGGTGTAGACGTAGACACAGGCCTATTTGGGTGGACTGAATGACTTGGGAGGGACTCTTGAGGTAGAGACCATTGTTGCCTAGATCTTCTGTCTGCAAAAACAGTCAGAGAAATTAATGGGCTATCCTTTTTAGCCAAGCATGCACTGATTGCACATAAGCATGTGATGCATGCTTTTTTGTAAAAAGACTGTATACAAATAATGCCAACACTGCCTAAAAACAGCTATAGTGTATTCTCACTTCTTCAGCTTGTCAGTACATATATATTGTGTTTAGTGACTTCATCTTCATGTGGTTGTTTGTTTGTTTTTTTACTTTTTTGATGTACTTTTGAAAACGTGTGCAAAAGCAAAATTAGCGTTCAATCAGTTTGTAGCGTTCTGGTTTCCTTTCTTCCATTTTTATAAACCAAAATCTTCATGTGTTACTGTTATGTAATACAATACATACAACACCACATTTTTAATATTAAGATCTAAATGTGCTCATCCATATTTGCTTTCTTGATTCACTGCTATTCAACTTTTGAAGATATCATTGAATGTATATCATTATTGTGCTGCTTGTTGTTCAGAACTATAGATTACAGACCCTGATAAAGTAGAAGCAATTATTTAAACTGTACTGAAATAAAGCTGGTGTTACTTTTAAAATGAGCAAATTGTTAGCCTACATTGAATGCAGGCATCAAGAGGCAGCTACCGGATGTTTCATATATTTTGCAAAGCCTCATTGAAGTCCATGCACCCAAGGCTGATTTGTAAGTCTCATTGTCAGCCCATTACTGGGATGAATGAGTAGGGTATAGATGAGAGGACAGAAATCCAACTTCGGGAACTAAAGTTGGAACTCCCATAATAGAGTCCTTTGCAAAGTATGAAACTAGGTGTCTGCTTTCAGTGTATTCTAACTTTTACTATTACTTGACTGTCAGTTTTAAAAATAAAGAAAAAAGGTTCACTGCAAAGAAAATTCATTAATAATCCCCTGTAAAGTCACGCATGCCGCAAGTTTTTTGTTCTTTTGTAGAGTTAACACTTAATGTATAATTTGTAGCATCCAACACTCCTGATGCCGCGTGCACATGATCGGAAAAACCTTAGATGGGTTTTCCGACGGAATTCCGCTCAAGCTTGGCTTGCATACACACGGTCACACAAGTTCTCGGAACTTTCGACCGTTAAGAACGCGTAGACGTACAACACTACGACGAGCCGAGAAAATGAAGTTAAATGCTTCCGAGCATGTGTCAAATTGTTTCCGAGCATGCGCCGGATTTTTGCACGTCGGAATTGCTACAGCCGATCGGAATTTTTTCTGTCGGAAAATTTGAGAATCAGCTCTCAAATTTTTGTTGCCGGAAATTCCGACAGGAAAAGTCCGATGGAGCCTACACACGGTCGGAATTTCCGTCCAAAAGCTCACATCGGACTTTTCTTGTCAGACAAAATCCGACCGTGTGTACGGGGCATTAGTGTCTGATCCTATCGGTGTGTACTATGGATTTTTGTGTTGACCTCTAAATCACCATGAGACTCCGTGCATGTAGAGAGCGAAGACTGGTGACATAGGGGGTAAGAGGAGATGAGTATTGATTATCTTGATTAGCTTTTGTTTTGTTTTTTGATTGCGAGTAGAGTTACTTTAAGGTAACAACTGATTCACATTATGCACACTAGTTTCTGGTATTTTCATAAATGTTTGTGTGATTTTGTGTAACTTACGTTAAGATTTTGCTTTTTAAGATCGGGGTAAGGGACGTCAGCGGCAAGCAATTCTAGGAGACCACCCATCATCGTACAGATATGATGGTTATGGTAAGGATCTTGAACTCCTTACGAATAATCTAGATATGTTACTACATTTAAATGGTTATTTTATACAGTATATTTCATGTAGAAGCAAATTTTTATTTAAATCATGCTGTTTTTATTTTTTTTATAAAAAAGCTTGGGAATATTTGCAATTTTTAAGGTTTGCCTCAGGATTCTGGAGGATTGACAAATATACTTCAAAGTACAGCTATGCTGATTAAGCGGGACAAAGGGGTGGCAGTTAGGTGAACCTTTTGCTTTGACCTGCGCAGGCAACAAATTATAAGGTGAACAAGCTTAGTTTGGTACCAATTTGTTGTTCGAGAGAGAGAGAAGTAACAAATGGAGCGTGTGTACATACACTCACCGACCACTTTATCAGGTACACCTGTTCAATTGCTTGGTAATACAACTTGCTAATCAGCCAATCACATGGCAGCAACTCAATGCATTTAGGCATCTAGACGTGGTGAAGATGACTTGCTTAAGATCAAACCGAGTATCAGAATGGGGAAGAAAGGGGATTTAAGTGACTTTAAACATGGCATGGTTGTTGGTGCCAGATGGGCTGGTCAGAGTAAGTTTTTTAAAAACTGCTGATCTACTGGGATTTTAGTGCACAACCATTCCAGAGAAATGGTCCGAAAAAGAGAAAATATCCAGTGAGCGGCAGTTGTGTGGATGAAAATGCCTTGTTGATGTCAGAGGAGAATGGGCAGACTGGTTCGAGATGATAGACAGGCAACAGTACCTCAAATAACCACTCGTTACAGCCGAGGTATGCAGAATACCATCTCTGAATGCACAACACATCGAACCTTGACGCAGATGGGCTACAGCAGCAGAAGACTACACGGGGTACCACTCCTGTCCGCTAAGAACAGAAAACTAAGGCTACAATTTGCACAGGCTCACCAAAATTGCAAAAAACATTACCTGAGTCTTTATTTCAGCTGTGACGCTGGTAGGGTCAGAATTTGGCGTAAACAATATGAAAGCATGGATTCATCCTGCCTTGTATCAACAGTTCAGGCCGGTGGTGGTGGTGTAATGGTGTAGGGGATATTTTCTTGGCGCACTTTGGGCCCCTTGGTACCAATTGAGCATCATTTAAATGCCATGGCCTACCCGAGTATTGTTGCTGACCATTTTCATCTCTTTATGACTACAGTGTACCCATCTTCTGATGGCTCCTTCAAGCAGTATAATGCACCATGTCACAAAGCTCAAATCCATCTCAAACTGGTTTCTCGAACGTGACAATGAGTTCACTGTACTCCAATGGCCTCCACAGTCACCAGATCTCAATCCAATAGAGCACCTTTGGGATGTGGCGGAACGAGAGAGAGAGGGTGTGTGTGGGTGTATATACACAGTATCTGACAAAAGTGAGTACACCCCCCTTTTCATGTGACAACACTGAAGAAAGTACACTTTTCTACAATGTAAAGTAGAGAGTGTACAGCTTGTCTAACAGTGTACATTTTCTGTCCCCTCAAAATAACTCAACACACAGCCATTAATGTCTAAACCGCTGGCAACAAAAGTAAGTACACCCCTAAGTGAAAATGTCCAAATTGGGCCCAAAGTGTCAATATTTTGTGTGGCCACAATTATTTTCCAGCACTGCCTTAACCCTCTTGGACATGAAGTTCACCAGAGCTTCAATGGTTTCCACCGAAGTCCTCTTCCACTCCTACATGACGACATCACAGAGCTGGTGGATGTTAGAGACCTTGTGCTCCTCCACCATCTGTTTGAGGATGCCACACAGATGCTCAATAGGGTTTAGGTCTGGAGACATGCTTGGCCAGTCCATCACATTTACCCTCAGCTTCTTTTGCAAGGCAGTGGTCATCTTGGAGGTGTGTTTGGGGTCGTTATCATGTTGGAATACTGCCCTGCGACCCAGTCTCCGAAGAGAGGGGATCGTGCTCTGCTTCAGTATGTCACAGTACATGTTGGCATTCATGGTTCCCTCAATGAACTGTAGCTCCCCAGTGACGGTCGCACTCATGCAGCCCCAGACCATGACATTCCCACCACCATGCTTAACTGTAGGCAGTTGTACTCCTCACCTGGTTGCCGCCACACACGCTTGACACCATCTGAACTAAATATGTTTATCTTTGTCTCCTCAGACCACAGGACATAGTTCCAGTAATCCATGTCCTTAGTCTGCTTGTCTTCAGCAAACTATTTGCAGGATTTTTTGTGCATCATCTTTAGAAGAGGTTTTCTTCAGGGACGACAGCCATGCAGACCAATTTGATGCAGTGTGCGGCGTATGGTCTGAGAACTGACAGGCTGACCCCCCACCCCTTTAACCTCTGCAGCAATGCTGGCTCCACTCGTACGTCTATTTCCCAAAGACAACCTATGTGTCATGGATATGCAGTAATGTTTGTCTGCCATCTTACCTTCCTCCTCTTGTGTTCACCTTAGAGGCCAGAATCTCTCACCTGGCTGCTTTTATAATCTCTCCTCCCAGCCTGGCTCCACCCCAGGCCCTATCACAGAACTCTATATTAACCTGTGCACTGCAAGTCTGCCTTGCTGATCAACGTGTTTGTTAAGCATTGTGTGTTTTGGGTTCCTACCTGCCGTGTGCTACGTCTGTCTCTGTGTTATGATATTGGCTTGTTCCCGACTATCCCTGTCTGCTAGTGACCTTGACCTTCGGCTTGTCCTTCGTTTATCCATGTCTGCTTGTTGCCCTGACCTTGGCTTTTCCCCTCACTATTCTTGTATCCTGATCTGCTGCTTCCCTTCTATCCTCTTTACCCTACGGAGCGTGAGCTAGGGGACTCTGGGGGCCGCAACCTGTACCCAGCTACAGCGTAGGCCATCCTCACCACTAGAGGCTCTTGTGAAAATCTGCTGGATCTTAGACTCCGTGCCCTGGGGAATCTTGGGCTCCAGCTCCCTGTGGATCCCTGTTGTGCTTCACTGGTCCCGCTTTCCACAACCACCCAGTGTCCCATCCGCAGCAGTCAGCCATAGGGTTCACTACCTTGTGGTGCACTCCTGACCCCCAACGATGTGCATCTGTCATCTGGCCACAGATGACCTGACAGTTTGATCAGCCATGGACCCGGCTGACGTGCCGCTCCCCGCAGATGATCCTTTGCAGGGTATAGTCTGCAGACTTGAGACCCAAGAATCGAATCAGACTCAGGTAATGCGATTCCTCCAGGATCTGGCTTCCCGCTTCTAGCAGCTCCAGGCCTCCTTGGGAACCCCGAATCCGCAACCTCAAGTACAACCAGCGGCTGCGCCTATCGCACCAGTCGCAGGCACACACTCACTACAACTGCCAGCTCCATTCCGTTTCTCTGGGGACTCCAAGGCCTGCAGGGGGTTTCTCAGCCAATGCACGATTCATTTTGAGCTTCAGCCTCAAAACTTCCTGTCTGATCGGGCTAAGGTAGCCTATATCATTTCCCTCCTCTCCGGTGAAGCTTTAGCCTGGGCTGCCCCCCTGTTGGAGAAGAATGATCCGGTGGTTTCCAGCCTGTCCGACTTCTTGAAGCTCTTTCATAACATCTTTGAAGAGCCGTCTCAGGCTTCTTCAACGGCTAGTGCTCTCTTACGTCTTCGCCAAGAATCTTGTTCAGTGGGACAATATGCTCTTCAGTTCCTATTGAGGTTTAAACGTGGTTACTATCAAAAATCGATACCCCTTACCCTTAATATCTGAGCTATCCGATAGGTTGAAGGGTGCCTCTATTTTCACCAAGTTGGATCTCAGAGGCGCGTACAATCTCATTCGAATAAGGGAGGGTGACGAATGGAAGACTGCATTTAACACTAGAGACGTGCATTACGAATACCTGGTTATGCCTTTTGGTTTGTGTAATGCCCCAGCCGTGTTTCAAAACTTTGTCAATGAAATCTTCAGGGATCTGCTGTACCAGTTTGTTGTCATCTATCTGGATGACATTCTGATCTTTTCGGAAAATCTGCTCGTCCACAGAAACCATGTCCGCACTGTACTTCAGCGTCTTAGAGAGAATAATCTCTATGCCAAGCTGGAGAAATGTTCATTTGAATGTTCTGAGGTCCTGTTTCTAGAGTGCTTTGTCTCAAGTTTGGGTCTTCGTATGGATCCTGGGAAGGTCTTGGCTATTACCAATTGGCCTCTTCCTGCTAGCCTCAAGGCCACACAGCGCTTTCTTGGCTTCACAAATTATTATAGGCAGTTCATAAAGAATTACTCTTCCATTGCCACGCCTATTATCGCTTTGACCAAGAAGGGTGCGAATGCCAAAGACTGGCCTCCCGAAGCTGTCTCTGCGTTTCACGACCTGAAACAGGCCTTTGTTTCTGGACCTCTCTTGAGGAGACCAAATTCTGGGGATGCATTTTTTATTGAAGTGGACGCTTCCTCAATGGGGGTGGGAGCTGTGCTTCTTCAATTCTTTGAGAAGAGACGTCAACCATGTGTTCTTCTCCCAAAAAAATTCTCAGGCAGAGAAGAATTATGCCATCGGTGATCGGGAACTTCTCGCAATTTAATTGGCGTTGGAGGAGTGGCGTCATCTCTTGGAGGGTTCCCCTCACTCCATAACGATCTTTACTGATCACAAGAATTTACAGTATTTACAGAATGCTAAACGTCTGAATCCCAGACAGGCCAGGTGGAGTCTCTTCTTTTCCCGTTTTAATTTCAGGATTACATACAAACCTGGTTCCTGCAAAGGTCGGGCTGATGCGCTCTCTAGGTCTTTTGACACTTTGGACGAGGAGTCCACCCCTGAACCTAAGCCGATCATTCCAACCTCGTGCATTGTTGCCCATTCTACCACCCTGAAGTCAAAAACTCCTCCTGGTAAGACCTTTGTCCCCACTGAGCTAAGAGCTAAGATCCTTCGTTGGGGACATGATTCCAAGGTGGCAGGTCATTCTGGATTCCCCCAGTCCTTTTTACTCATCAGTCGTCACTACTGGTGGCCTAATCTCCGCTCAGATGTCAAAGACTACGTTAAGGCTTGTCATGTCTGTGCTCAGTCTAAATCCTCCACACAAGCTCCTGCTGGTCTCCTCATGCCCTTGCCCAATAATACGGTCATTTGGGTGGTAATCGATCGGTTCTCCAAGATGGCTCATTTTGTTCCTCTTCCTGGCCCTCCTTCTGCTCCTGCCTTGGTTCCCATTTTTATTCGAGAAATTTTCCACCTCCATGGGGTTCCTTCTCATATTGTTTCCGACAGGGGTGTTCAATTTACGTCTCGTTTTTGGAGAGCCTTTTGCAAATCCCTCAATATTGTCTTGGATTTTTCCTCAATCCAATGGACAGACTGAGAGGGTTAATCAGGAGTTAGAGGTCTTTCTTCGCACCTTTGTGTCTGCTCATCATGACGATTGGTCCTCTCTACTCCCGTGGGCAGAATTCTCTCATAACAATCATGTAAATACCAGTTTGCAGAAGACGCCCTTTTTCACAGTTTATGGAAAACACCCTCAACTTCCTCTTCCCATGACCTGTTCTCCAGATATTCCAGCTTTGGCTTCGGTTCAGGAGTCTCTCAATTCTGTTTGGGTTGACGTTCATGATTCCCTCCGGACAGCTGCTGAAAAATTCAAAGGCTTTGCTGCCCGCCGCAGGCGTAAACCGCCTTCTCTTCAGCCAGGGGACAAAGTCTGGCTCTCCACCAGGAACATCAAGCTCTGAGTTCCTTCTCTGAAGTTTGCTCCACGATTCATTGGTCCATACACTATAACTACTAAACTGAATGTGGTTTGTTTCAAACTCCAGATTCCTAAAAGCCTTAAAATCACTAACTCCTTCCATGTTGCCCTTCTGAAGCCTTTAGTCCTGAATAAGTTCTCTCGTCCTCTCCCTACCGTGGCGCCTGTCTCTGAGGATTATCAGGAGTACGAGGTCAGTCAAATTCTGGACTCCCGACTCTGTAGAGGCGTTCTTCAGTACCTCGTTGATTGGAAAGGGTTTGATCCTGAAGAGAGGTCTTAGATCACTGCATCTGAGGTCTTTGCACCTCGTCTGTTAAAGAAGTTTCATCTAAAGTTTGCCTCTAAACCCGGGCCCAGGCGGGGAAGAGGGAGGCCTCATAAGAGGGAGGGTACTGTCATGGATATGCAGTAATGTTTGTCTGTCATCTTACCTTCCTCCTCTTGTGTTCACCTTAGAGGCCAGACTCTCTCACCTGGCTGCTTTTATAATCTCTCCTCCCAGCATGGCTCCACCCCAGGCCCTATCACAGAACTCTATATTAACCTGTGCACTGCAAGTCTGTCTTGCTGATCAACGTGTTTGTTAAGCATTGTGTGTTTGGGTTCCTGCCTGCCGTGTGCTACGTCTGTCTCTGTGTTACGATATTGGCTTGTTCCCGACTATCCATATCTGCTAGTGACCTTGACCTTCGGCTTGTCCTTCGTTTATCCGTGTCTGCTTTGTGCCCTGACCTTGGCTTTTCCCCTCATTATTCTTGTATCCTGTGCTGCTGCTTCCCCTCTTTCCTCTTTACCCTACGGAGTGTGAGCTAGGGGACTCTGGGGGCCGCGACCTGGACCCAGCTGCAGCGTAGGCCATTCTCACCACTAGAGGCTCTGGTGAAAACCTGCTGGATCTTAGACTCCGCGCCCTGGGGAATCTTGGGCTCTAGCTCCCTGTGGATCCCTGTTGTGCTCCACTGGTCCCGCTTTCCACAACCACCCAGTGTCCCATCTGCAGCAGTCAGCCATAGGGTTCACTACCTTGTGGTGCACTCCTGACCCCCAACGGTGTGCACCATAGGGAAACACTGCCAGGGAGCCTACACACGGTCGTTTTTCTAGACCAAGAGGAAAAATGTCAGGAAAACCGGCCGCGTGTAGGGGAACAAGCCGTTCCTCGTTTTTTCCCGTCGTTTTTCCCGTCGATTTTCTCGACTGTGTTTTCACCGTCGAGAAAATCGATCGCATGTACACGGCATAAGGAAAAAAACAACATGAATACACACCTGCACTGCAGAATAACTACATAAATAAGTGGACCCACCTGCTGCCACAAAGTGCCACAACTAAATAGACAAAAAACCCACATGGTGCATCGCTATGTCACCAGCAACGGAACTCTATATAAAATCAAAATAATGTGTAAAAACAGTCCAACTTTATAATGCATTAAATTCTGATACAATAAATTGCTCAGTTCTTGTACAATTCCCAAATGCAAAATTAGTGGCTTGTGTAAGAATTCATCTTCATATTCTCGTGCATGCCACCCAAGTACAATCCAAGTGTCCCCCCAACTCCTCCTGCAATGGAACAGTTGATGCCAAGGAGTGAAATATTTTTTCTGATGATGAAACATCAAATACATATTTCATCATCAGTAAAGGACATCTTCGGGTCGGGAGAGAGTCCTGAAGACAACTTTGCTGATGATAAAACATGTGAAACTGACGAAGGTTCACCACCAGTCCCTGGCACGCAGTACAGACTATTCCCAAGGCCTCCGCGTCTCGGCACGTGTACAGTGCAAAGCGGCCCAGAGGCTTCAACTGAATCCCGTATCTGTCAAAGGGGCAGCCATTGAGGCAGCGTCCATGGTGGAAGCAGAAACCAAACTCCATGGAACAGCAGACATGTTGCTACTCACTATTCCAGCACACACTGTCCACTTGGCGCCAAGGTCACCACGTGCAACTCACGATATGTCGGGGGCTCCTCCCCTTTTCTTCCTGTTGCACGCAACTTGCGAGCTTTTTCTTGTTGAGACACGCCCACAAACTACGCAGCCAGAAATACAGTGTAGGCCTGTACCTCCATTACTCACATCAGTGGCGCAGTTCAAAATTCACCAAAATGGCCGACCTCCTCAGAACCACACGGGAAAACAAAGTCCAACTTCTGGGGGGGTATAGCTGCAGAATCCCGGACTCGAGCCCCCACGTGTAGCACACAGACCCTTTTTCCTACCTTTGGCTCACTTGCAGGAAAAAGGCACACCGTACTATATGCCCGTACCCTCCTGGTTGAGGATGTTGAGCGGTGTTATGTATTTGGGTCCCACAGCTAGGTTCTTCCGTCAGTTGGTTCTCATCTCCTAGGATATAGGGACAAGTCTCTGTTTTACCCCCAAGTAATTCCAATGTCCACACCACTTTAAACTCCAACGTTGAGTTTATTTTCTCAATGTTCAGCAGATAGGAAAGGGTGGATGAGAGACAGGACAGCAAGGTTTTGGGAGGTTAGTCCAGGCACAAGTAGATATTAAAATCACTACTCTATCCCAGAGTAGGTTTAGCTCACCCGGATAGTCTCCTGCAAAGTGGATCCTAGCAGCCGAAGTGATGCTCGGATGTTTAATCAGGTTCTTTTCCTAGATACGATCGGGAGACTCTCTGCCACAGAATCTATCAGACCCCGAACTTCTCAGCTTTTGGTATATAAGGACAGGTGCCAGCAGCAGCACATTACTAGGCCCTTGGTGGACAGATAAATCCCTCCAGAAAGTTACCGGGCCTCTTCCTTCACCGTTAACACTCACTGGTCCGTCAGAAAGGTCCTCCCCCCGACCTCCTCTTCTTAGAAGCGGGCTCCCTCGCGAGGGACACCCTGGGATTTCTCTTCCCAGAAATGGGCTCCAGCCAAAGGCGCTGGGCCCAGTGTTGAAGACACAGCCCCAGGACTAAAGGTGCCCGGGACTGATGCACACGTGGCCCCATGGCCTGGAGGGCCATGCGCCACGCACTTGGACTCCGACTCCTCTCCTCCTCCGAAGACCCCTCCCAGACGGCGCCTGCCCCTTATGTATCCTCTCCCAGCATGCACAGCAGGCCAACCGCGCCCACTGTACCGCTGCCGAGAGAGGACACCCCAAGACACAGCACTAGTACTGATGGTTCAACCCTGACCCGTCATGGCAGCGCCACCTACAGGCCACAGGGAACTGCACACCTGGAGAATATAAGGTAGCACAACCTATAAATGAGAACGGTCTGAGCTCAACTACTATCTCAGACCAGCCCCTAAATGGGGTTGGCGCTACACTTATGTAAGTGCTTTGGCTTTTACTACTTTTATGCAATAAACAGTATTTCACTATGGAAAGCTTTCTCTTCTTTCCATGGCATCAATTGTTTCATCTTATATGTGGGATATCAGCACTTTTGATTAAAACAAATAGTCAATATCATCTGGTGAGTGCGGGAGAAGTTGGGGGTCACTTGGATTGTACTTGGGTAGCACACATGAGAATTAGGGCTGCAACTAACGATTATTTTCATAATCAATTAGTTGGCCGATTTATTGTTCCGATTAATCGATTAATAACCTTAAAAAAAAAAAAAAAGTAATTTTGCTGCGATTTGCATATTTGCAATTTGCAATTTTTTGGGCCAATTTGTTGGGCAGATTAAAAAACACAAATTGCCGCAAAAACGAATTGCATGCTTTTCTGCAGCTTCTCCATTGAAGTATATTGAACCAAAAAAACAAAATGGCATTGTTTTCTGTTAAAAAAAAAGTCCTTACCCTTTCCAAATATGTGTCCCATAGGAAACCATGTAAATGAACTGTAGCGTGTTTCTGCAAAAAGCACCAAAAACACAGAGGTGTGACCCAGGCCTGAGATGTTTAGTAACATAATGGGGTTAAAAAAACGAAAATTAGTACAAAAAGAGCAAATAATCTATTGTAAGGGGTTCATTTTTTACTGTGGGACAGTGAAAGTAATATTTACAGTAGCAATTTGCTCTTTTTGTACTATAAATAGCTAATTTTTTGTTATTTTTAAACCCCATTATGTTACTGGCCGATTAATCGATTATGAAAATGGTAATTGATTAATTTCATAATCGATTAGTTGTCGATTAATCGATTAGTTGTTTCGGCCCTAATGAGAATATCAACTCAACTATTGGATGAATTCTTACACAAGTCTCAAGTTCTGCATTTGGAAATAGTACAAGCACTGAACACTTTATTGTACTACATTTATTAAGTTGGACTGTTTTTACACACTATTTTGATTTTATACTGAGTTCAATAGTTGGTGACATGGCACTGCACCCCCGGTGGGGTTTTTGTTTACGCAACTCTAAGGAGCCAATTTATAAGGAAGAGGTATAGCCATACCATGACCATACTTCTGCTTTACAAAAATGTATGCACATTTATAAAAGCACAGCAATGTATTTTAGAAAAGTAAAAGTCACATGACTGGCTCTCCTCCAATGATGAAGCTTTCTCTTCTGGACTACGAAAAGAAAACTTAGTGGGGTGCATGAATATGATGTAAAATGCAATGCACATTACCTGATGTGCATATAACTTAGCGTGGATAGTGTTATCTTCTGTCTTTGCTACTTTACCCAACCTGAGCATGTTATGTCATCTGTCTGCTGCAGGCATGAGGATCCATTTCCTCATTCTCCTTCCCTTCTGTGTTCACTTAGGCTGGCTATAGCAGCTGCTAGCGATAGTTGCAAGAGAAACCGACAGGCTGGTTCTACCCAAGTTGATTGATCGAACAACTTGGTACATTCAGCCTGCCAATAAAAGGTTTGAGATTCGAACCGTGTATGGTCTATCTTGGTGTAGTGTTTAAGATAAAAGAGAAGATTATCTGTGTGCTACTGTGATTGGATTTATACACTTATTGCAGGGAAAGACATTCCCAAAATTAACTGAGCCAGGTGTGGTAGATTTTTACATTGGCTGGTTACAGATTGAGAGATGGCAACAGTAGGGACTTGAGCTGTGTGAGACGTATACAGGTTATTGCCTTGGCATTGGGAATTACATGATGCCATGGATGAACATCTTGATCCATGAAGTTGATGCTGACCCAGAATTTTTTTTAAGGGGAGCCGAAGATGAAATCATTGCCAGGAGGAGAATTTATAGCTGTGTTGTATATTACATAGCGTGCTTGCACTTATAAAATATATCAAATACCATGCTCACTCTTATCTTTTTGTAAGCTTTGTCTTTTTACACCATTTTAAATGTAAAAGTTGCTGTATACACACCGTTATATGCTAACAAAGATTTTATTTTTATCTGAAGGAAACCATGGCCCTTTGTTGCCTCTACCAAATCGCTATAGGATGGGTACTAGAGATACTCCAGAACTAGTGGCGTATCCTCTTCCTCAAACCTCTTCATACTTTCATGGTGGACCTACTGTTGGTTCAGTAGCCATGGTTAGTGGTCTTCATCAGGAGAAGATGAACTGCTCTCACGTTTTCAATCTCTTTTGCCTATATGGGAACGTTGAGAAGGTACAGTATGGTTTTCATGTGGCATTTCATCCAAGTATTTTTAAAACGCAATGCAAGCAGTCTAAAAATGTATGATGAAATGCAAAGCTAAAGAAATCACTATACAGGGGATCCCCATTCTGGGTCCCTAATAAGGACTTGGAAGTACAGAGAGTACTAAAAACCAGTTCTCTCCTCTCTAGCCAATTCACCCTGGAACTCCTCACCGTGCATTGGTGAGTACCCCTGAGTTCTCAGCAATGTCTTCAAACTGTCCCCCTTAAAGAGACCAGAACTCGAATACTTGGCGAATATACCTGCCATTCGGGACACATTCCCACTCTTTTTTTAGTTCCGAGCTTCTATCATATGATGTTCCCCATATGTTTAGGAATAAGGCGGAGGTTACAGAGAGAATACATGTACATGGGAAATGGTGAAACAAACAGTACCGGGGGGCATTGCTACGTTTGTGAAAGACATGTGAAAAAGCGGTGGGTGTGGACAAATTTGTGAAGAGGCTTAACAGGGAGCATGGTTAAATAAAATCGTGAGCCTACTTACTGTATACAGGGCACATATATGTTACAGTACTTGTACAATATGCTTTAACCTTTTTACTACCACCATCAAACATTAGTTGCTAGTGGGGGGGTTTACCCAGTAGTGTGCGTAAATCTGACAAACCGACTGCCGGTTTCTATTAACCCCATCAAAACATGCAATGTGGTAAAAATGAGTACACCCTTGGCCTCAGAATTTTGTGTCTACCTCACAACATTTCAAAGGCATTCAAATAAGGGCTTTGACTAAGCCAGCCCATAACCCCCTATTTCTTAAAGCCCATACACACGATCCAATTTTATGGCCATAATTGTCTGACGGACGTGTTGTGTCGGATAATCCAACCGTGTGTATGCTCCATCAGACAATTGTTGGCTGAATTAACGACAACAACTGTTGGCTGTTCATGCTCACCAACTGTCTGGCAATAAATCAGTTACGACGATTTA
Source organism: Rana muscosa (assembly GCA_029206835.1). Classification (NCBI taxonomy): domain Eukaryota; kingdom Metazoa; phylum Chordata; class Amphibia; order Anura; family Ranidae; genus Rana; species Rana muscosa. Next base: position 31,025,603 of record CM055121.1, on the reverse strand, counting down.
TCTGATCGTGTGTACACAAATCCGTCCAACTAAAATCCAAAGTACAAACACGCATGCTCCGAACCAATGTTAAACATCAGACAACAATAGCAGAAGTTGCCCAAAGGGTGGCGGTAAAGAGCTGAAAAACTTTATTTGGTGACTGTTGGCTGAAAATGTTGTGCTGTGTGTATACAGAACAAGTTCACGGCCAATGCCCTTCGAACCAAAATCCACGGAAAATTCCGCTGGAAGTCTGATCGTGTGCACGAGACTTAATTTTTGAGCCATTTATTTGTGTTTTTTTTTTATATATATTGTAGCAAAAAAAAAAAAAGTTATATGTTGTACTTGTGTGCACTAAAATTGTTTGGTGTATTCTTTGACAGTTTGCGTTTGATAAACCAGTGGAACAAACGGAAAATTGAATTCAAATACTTACCGTAATTTTCCTTTCCTGACGAGCTCCATGTCAGCACAGCTGGGTGAGGCCCCGCCCACCCCTACGTGATCAGGACTTAACTATAAATTTTCCACTCTCCTCCGCCTCAGCTTTTCGTAAACTATTACTACTTAACTGGGCAGGTTTTGTGCTGACATGGAGCTCGTCAGGAAAGGAAAATTAGGGTAAGTATTTGAATTCAATTTTAAGTTTTCCTGACAGCTCCATGTCAGCACAGTTGGGAATTAACTAGCCAAAACAGGGGAGGGATAATGCTACACACTCCATAATTCTGACTAAAACCGTAACAGAAGCCATGATGCCTCTGACAAACTCAACTGTCATGAATATGAATATTTTTGGTGTCCACATAGTTGTATTGCAGATAGTTTGGGACACCCGGCCTGCTGTCACTCTCAAGGTCCGGACCCTTCTAGTGAGAGTGCCGTGATTCTCCTAGCACAGCCAGCCCTACAACCTGCAGGCCAAGGAGATGAGGTTACCAACCAAGAGATAATGATTTTACGGCTTCCAGCAAGATTATTATGTGTTCCACCTGAAAATGACAAACAGATGTACAGACTTCCTGATGGCAGGAGTCGCCTTGATTAAATATTTTAGAGCTTAGCCCACATCCGATGGGCTAACTTCTTGAGTACTCCCCAAAGGTAACTGTAACGTCACCCCCAATACGAAAGGGGGTAACGCCGTTTAGATCCCTTCCCTCTCCTGGACACAAATTCCCTGTCGATCCTCCACAGCCAGACGACCACTTCCCATAGGATTAATCCTTCCAGAGATACGAGACAACGCTCTGTATTTCAAGTTCCAAAACAGGGAATGACTTATTTTCAAAACACATGGTAACACATTTCTCTTCAAAACCCTTCCCTCCCATCCTTGGGGAACAGGGCAGGTTAAACTGTCCAATGACAATGGTGATACAGGTCAGGTGTGTTCAAACTTCTCCTTCAGTAAACAGTCTTAGCAGGAGGGGTGATTCCCCCCTCCTCACAGAAGACACTTCAACATCCCATAATAGGCAGCCAGACGGTCGACCAGCTCCAATCCACATTGTCACAGTAGCAGACTTAATTCATAATAGACAATAGAATGCAATCACACCTCATCACAGCAAGGATTACACAACCCCCAGCCACAGTACACACCCAATCTAGATACAGTGTATAAACAGCATTGAATGTGGCTATCATAGGTCATAGTGGGGTTTTTCCATTCACCCTGTGCCCAGAGTGACCCCCTGTCACACATCTCCCCTTTCGTCAGGAGACTAACAGAGGAGGGGGCCCCAGATGGGTTGACTCCGAAGTTAGTCCATAGGTCCAGTCTTCTAATGTCTGGGCAACCCATCACCATTGCACTAGGGGCCCGAGGTGACGTCTGTTTGCCGGGACAACCCATCAGCATTGCCATTTTGCTTACCGGGTCGATAGCTGATGGTGAAATTGTAAGGTTGTAGGGCTAGGCTCCACCGCAACAACCTGCCATTGTCTCCTGAGACCCGGTTAAGCCAGACCAATGGGTTGTGGTTGGTGACCAGTGAAAATTCCGGTCCGTATAAGTAAGGGTTCAACTTTTTAAGGGCCCAGACCAGGGCCAAACACTCCTTCTCCACTGCCGCATAACTCACTTCCCGGGGTTAATAGCTTTCTACTCAGGTATGCGACAGGGTGTTCTCCTCCATCCTCCCCAACTTGGCTCAGCACAGCCCCCAGTCCAAACATGGAAGCATCTGTGTGGACAAGAAAACGTTTGTTAGGTACTGGGGCAGCCAAGACAGGGGCATTTACAAGTGCTTGCTTGAGGGCTAGAAACGCGGTTTCACAAGCTGGAGACCACAGGACCTGCCTAGGTAAATTATTTTTCGTCAGGTCCGTCAGGGGTTTGGCGATAGCACTATAATTAGGGACAAAACGTCGGTAGTACCCTGCAGTCCCCAAGAAGGCTAGTACCTGGGTCTTAGTACGGGGCGTGGGCCAGTTAGCTACTGCCTCTACCTTGGCTGGCTCTGGTCTCTGATTCCCACACCCCACTCGGTGTCCCAGGTACTGCACCTCCGCCATACCTAGATGGCACTTGTCTGGTTTCAAGGTCAGGCCTGCGGCCCAAATTTTGTCCAGAACCGCCCCTACGTGAACCAGGTGCTCCTCCCAATACCCACTGTAGATCGCAATGTCATCCAGGTATGCACATGCAAAATCCTGGAAGCCATCGAGGAGCCTATCCACCATATGTTGGAAGGTGGCCGGGGCGTTTTTCATCCCAAATGGCATGACCCTTGACTGGTACAGGCCAAAGGGGGTAACAAATGCCGACTTGGGGATAGCATCCTCGGCCAGGGGGATCTGCCAATAACCTTTACACAGGTCTATTGTAGTTAAATAACGTCCCCTGGCTATTCGATCTAGCAGTTTGTCTACCCTGGGCATCGGTGGTGGTCTTCTCATTGAGTCGCCTGTAGTCCACGCAGAACCGGGTAGTTCCGTCTTTCTTAGGCACCAGGACTACAGGTGAGGCCCAAGGGCTGTCAGAAGGCTCAATGACTCCTAACTGAATCATCTCCTGTATCTCCTTCCGCATTCCTTCTCGGACTGCTTCAGGGATATGGTAGGGGGGCTGTCGAAGGGGTGCTTGTCCAGGGGTCTCTACCTTAGCCAGGGTCGTATAGCCCGGTTTTTGGGAGAACGTTGCCTGTTTCTCCCACAGAAGCCGCTTAGCCTGTTCCTTCTTTGTGGGGCTTAACCGGTCTCCTAGCTGCACAAGGTTAATAAGGTCAGTCTGGGGCTCTCTCTCTAGTAAGTCAGGGAGGGGTAGACCTTCTGAGTCATCCGCAGCAGGGGCACATACTGCAGCAACATCCTCTTGCCGTTCCTGATACTCCTTCATCATGTTCACATGAAAGGTTCGCTGGATTCTTTCATCTGCACAGCTGGCAATAACATAGGTAGTATCATATACCTGGACTACTACTTTATACGGGCCCTGCCAAGATGCCTGCATCTTGTCGGTCTTCACAGGTTTGAGCAATAAAACCTTCTTCCCAACCTGGAAGATACGCTGTCGTGCCCCCGATCGTACCATCTCTTCTGTCTTCCCTGGGCCGCCTGGAGGTTCTCCCTTACCATCAGAGACAGTTGCTCCATGCGGTCCCGGAGTTCCAGAACGTAGGGCACTATGGGGGTCCCTTCTTGCTCTGTCTCTCCCTCCCAGTGTCCTCTGATGAGATCGAGGGGTCCGCGGACCCTTCTCCCATAGAGCAACTCGAAGGGCGAGAACCCCGTAGATTCCTGGGGTACCTCTCTGTACGCAAATAACAGGTGAGGCAGGAATCTCTCCCAGTCTCTGCAAGCGTCCGAAAAGGTCCTCAGCATTTGCTTAAGGGTCCCGTTAAAGCGTTCGCAGAGACCATTAGTCTGGGGGTGGTAAGGTGAGCTCAGCAAGGGCTTAATATTGCACACCTTCCACAACTGCTGGGTGAGCACCGCGGTAAACTGGGTTCCCTGGTCAGAGAGAATCTCCTTAGGGAACCCCACTCTGGTAAAAATCTTAACCAGGGCATCAGCTACTGTCTCTGCTTCAATGTTAGACATAGCTACTGCCTCTGGGTAACGGGTGGCGTAGTCCACCACGGTGAGAATATACTTCTTCCCGGATGGACTAGGCCTGGCTAGGGGACCCACAATGTCAACGGCTATGCGGTAAAAGGGCTCCCCAATAATAGGCATGGACATGAGTTTAGCCTTAGGGTGGTCCCCCCTCTTTCCTATCCGTTGACATGTGTCACACGTTTTTCAGTATTGTCGCACATCCTGGCTAAAATTGGGCCAGAAGAAATTCTGTGTAATCCTATGGGCTGTACGACGGAACCCTAGATGTCCCGCTAGGGGTACATCATGCCCGATTCGCAGAATCTCCAGCTGGTATTTCTTAGGTAACACCAGCTGTCGTTTCTGCGAAGGGGCCTTACTTCTCCGAGCTGGCGAAGGGATCCTATACAGTCTATCCCCCACCCATTCAAAAAGCTCCCCGTCTATTCCCCTTTCCTGAGTATCTGCCTTAGCCCTATACTTGTGTAAGGTCGGGTCCTCCCGAGTTTCCCTCCCGAATGCTTCTGGGGTATCCCAGCCTAAGAGCGCCTGATCTAAGGTACGTGTCGGGGAAGGTAGTCTCAACTGTGTCTCAGCAGCAAGCGGGCCGGTTCCAGCAGCACGTGTCTGGGCACGGGTAGTTACTGGGTTGACTTCAGCGGGGCCCATTGGGGCGTAAGCAGAAACGAGGGGGGCCAAATCATTCCCCAGTAGTACATCCGCTGGCAAATCCTTCATTACCCCCACATTCACGTGTCCCGGACCAACCCCCCAATCCAGGTGAACACGGGCAACGGGGAGCCGGAAGACGGTACCTCCCGCTACTCTTACGGCTACAGTGTCTCCGGTATGTTGGCTCTCTGGGATGAGGTTCTTCTGCAGTAGGGTCATGGTGGCACCAGAATCACGTAATCCATTGGCTACCTTTCCATTAACCCGGACAGTCTGCCTGTGTTGTTGCCTGTTGTCCCCATTAGCTGCTTGTATTGGATCAGCCTCGTGCAGGATGCCCCAATGTTCTTCCTCCTCAACGCAGTGGGCCGCAGGCATGGATGTGCGGGGGCTCCCCCTTGCTTGCTGTCTCCATGACTGGGACTGGCTGGCTGGATTCAATGGACAGTCTGGCTTTTTGTGTCCTAGCTGTTTACATCCGAAACACCTGATGGGTTGTGCGTAGTCCTGGGCGTTGAACCTGGGCTGCTGAGGGTAAGTGGCCGCTGGGGTTGGTGCTGAAGCTGGGTTAGAGGCTGATAAACTGGGCCGAGATGGTGGATAGCGCTTGCTTGCGCCTGACCTTCGAGAGTCTAGATATTCATCGGCCAGCGTAGCCGCTTTCTGTACAGTCCGTGGTCGCTTATCTCGCACCCAATCCTGTAGTACCGGAGGGGTGTGGTTAAAGAACTGTTCCAAGAGTACTAGCTGGGTGATGTCCTCTATGGTATGAGCGTGGCTTCCTTGGAGCCAGCCCTTAAGGTCTCGCTGCAGACGATGTGCCCACTCCACGTATGTTATGTTGGCGTGTTTCCGGGATTCTCGAAACTTAATCCGGCTGGCTTCGGGTGTAATGGCAAATCGGGCTAGCAGAGCTTCTTTTACCCGGTCATAGTCTTTAGCGTCCTCATCCTCCAGGGTCCGATACGCATCCGCCGCTCTGCCCGTTAAATTACTTGCCAGTAAGGCGACCCAATCTTGGGGCAGTACTTCATGTATCTGGCATAGTCTCTCAAAGTCCTGCAAGAACGCTTCAATTTCCTCCTCTCCTTCCTTAAATAGTTTGAACGCCCGAAAGGGCAACTTACGGAAAGACGCTGCATCTTTAGGTGTTGTCTCTGATTGCCGTATTTCCGCCATTCTCTGATCATGTTGCCACTCATCCTGCCGCTGGATGTCTCTAATGGCTTCCCGTATGGCGGTCTCTGATGGGCTAGCACCATATAATGCCAACCGCTGTCGAACTCGTTGTTGAAACAAGTCTTCAACTGACCGGGGTCCTGCATCACCATCCCTCTGATCCATCTCCGCTAGTTCCCTGATCAAGGTGGCCTTGTTCTTTGTCCCACCGGTGCCTCCACGGCTCTCAAGTAAGTCTTTCAGCGTGGCCCTCCTGCAGGCTGCATAGCTGGTCATTCACTGCAGTGGTTTGGAGTGTCCCAGTAACTGGAGGGAATATCCCACTGCTGCCAACCAATGTAACGACACCCCCAATACGAAAGGGGGTAACGCCGTTTAGATCCCTTCCCTATCCTGGACACAAATTCCCTGTTGATCCTCCACAGCCAGACGACCACTTCCCATAGGATTAATCCTTCCAGAGATACGAGACAACGCTCTGTATTTCAAGTTCCAAAACAGGGAATGACTTTATTTTCAAAACACATGGTAACACATTTCTCTTCAAAACCCTTCCCTCCCATCCTTGGGGAACAGGGCGGGTTAAACTGTCCAATGACAATGGTGATACAGGTCAGGTGTGTTCAAACTTCTCCTTCAGTAAACAGTCTTAGCAGGAGGGGTGATTCCCCCCCCTCCTCACAGAAGACACTTCAACATCCGATAATAGGCAGCCAGATGGTCGACCAGCTCCAATCCACATCGTCACAGTAGCAGACTTAATTCATAATAGACAATAGAATGCAATCACACCTCATCACAGCAAGGATTACACAACCCCCAGCCACAGTACACACCCAATCTAGATACAATGTATAAACAGCATTGAATGTGGCTATCATAGGTCATAGTGGGGTTTTTCCATTCACCCTGTGCCCAGAGTGACCCCCTGTCACAGTAACGTAGGAGAAAAACCTCTTGTGTGATATGAACTCTGAAGGTCAGTACAGGCACAAATTTGAGCATTGGCATGAGCACCATCCTGTCTGGGAAGTACGCGAGTATTGGTTCTTTAAACCCAAGGACACCAATGCTGATGTAATTGCCACCAGAAATCAGTTTCAGTGAGAGGTACCACAGGGTGATTGAAGGCGTCCGATGAAATAACATCCATCAGCATTGGTATGTCTCATTCCGGAAACAAGTTGAGGTTTCACCCAAATTGCATCTTGAAAAACTGTATAATTAAGCATTGGAAGCTTGCTGAATGCCGGTGAAGACAGAGATGGCCAAAATGCATGCCTATAGCATGCTTGCACATAGAACCAAGTCAAGCCACGCCTGTAGGCATTCGGAGCAGGCTTCTGAAGAGTCCAGCGTAAAATATTGATCAGTGAATATACTGGGCATATATGCCCTGTTCTACTATAGGCATGCTTAGCGCTGTCCTTTCTTTTTTCGTAGAAGTATTCAAATCTTCACAGAGCATTCGACATCCATTAGGCTCTGCCTCTCCCGACCCAGGCCATTAGTCTGAGTCTGTCGGATGCTGGATGAATGGGACTGGAGAAGATTTGATCTACCAGGCAGAGGGAGTCACTCCTTGACACTCATCAGGATGAGTAGCGGGTACAAAAACTGTCACCTTCCCTCGCCCCAGCCTTAGCTGGAAGCTGAGAATCAGAGGGAGCAGCAGAAAAAGGCATAAGCCGTCTTGGCGATCCATTCTGTGGCCAGCACCTCCACTCCGAGAGCTTGTGGATCCTGGGCCCTGGAATGGAACTTCAGCAACTTAGTGCCAACTGGGAATATAAGCGGTCTACCTCTGGCTCATTGTGTTGTCCAACTTTCCCCAGACAGGCTTACCCTGGACGAGGTGACTGAAGGCTAAGAGCCTTAAAAGGCTGCCATCAACTCCAAGACGGAGTCTTGGATCCTTGGCAAAAGACCATTGGTCTTGAGCTCATTGTTCCTGAAGTAGGGCTCCCCTACATTGGCTGGTATCTGACTGCACCACCAGGTCGTCTTAACTGCTGGAGCGAGGTGATTTCTATGGTTCAATCTGAGACGTGAAAGATGAAAGATCTCCAAATATGGCCCAAAATGCTTTCCTTAGGGGACCACGTATCCATCACTAAAGCTGTCTCTCTGTTCACAGAGGAACCACATAGTGCCCCTAGGGCATGTATGGGTGTCACAATCCCAAAACAACAGAGAGCATCCTGACATGGAAGTTTTTATTGACTTCTTGGTTTATGCATTGGCTTTCTTGTCTTTCCTGGACTATCCAGAAAAGCGCAGGAGCTACGCACTCTAGCGAGAGCGTGGAAACTGGCTCTTGAGTTTTCAGTCTTCTTTAACTCAGTAGACCTTCATCTTGAGGCTTTAAGCCAAACTGGCCACTATTAAATTTAGGCTTGCCCTTCTGCGATTCAGAAAAATATGCAGTGATCGCATTTGTCCTTGAGGGTCACACCTTCTGATGGTAAGGTCATGTAAATGGCTAATCCCACAAGGGACATATACTGACCAGCAAGGTGATCCCAACCCCTGGACCTCTATTCGTTCAAAAGGACATAACTTTGACATCCTGCTGTGACGATATCCTCCAATCTTGATGAACAGGCATTTGATCCATTCCACATCCAGCTGTCTTCTGGAAGTACTTAAAATATCTCCAAAGCTTCACCACTATACATAGGCATTTGACCAATCTTACCAATCTGGACACAGGTCGTCCTCTTTTTCCTGTTTAGAAGAGACTGGAGAGAATTGATTGGCCTGAGCAGGCCCTGAAAGAAGGCTGGACAATGCCAAACAGACGATCCCCGCACGAGACAAATCTAGTCATTCCTTTAGAGCGTCTAGACCATCTGCTTAATTGTGAAAATTGGTTAGGTGCTGTCGTCATCTTTGTCCTAGGTTGCTTGAACTAGGTAACATCCTTGCAGTCATATTCGTCTGTTTCTCTTTGGAAGGATCTGAAGCGGATTGTTTGCTTGGTAAGGCTTGGAGACTTCACAGGGTGAGTGGAAACACTCTTTTTTAGAGCGTATTGACCACATGTTTCATGAATGCGACCACCTGTTAGGTGTCGTCATCCATATCCTTGGTTGCTTGACAAAGCAGACTGTGTGCAGTCATGTCCATTCGGAAGTTTGGAGAATGGGCTGCTTCACTTGGTATGGACAGGCAGCTTCTCATTGTCAGAGCAGATAACCCTTTCACAGGGTAAGCTGAAAACACCCCTTTAGAGTGTATTAGCAATTTGTTTATTGGATGTGAAACCTTTTAGGTGTCACCCTCATCCCTGGCTGTTTAAGCCAGTGGAATACATGCTGTCATGCCCATCCGTGTAGTCCTCTTATAGAGCCTGAGGAGGGACGTTTGCTTGGGAAGCTATGAGACTGCTCCTTCATGTTCATCCATGTCTTCTTATTGAAGGGCCTGAAGCATGTTCGTTCTGAGATTGGTAAACACTAATAAATAACCTCACCACAGGGCTTGCGCACTATTCAGCAAACCAACCCATAGCCCGGATCACACTGGTGCATTTTTGACATGCGACCCGACCAGTCAAATTGCGTAAAAAATAGGCAGCAATCGCACCACCCTAATCAGTGCAACGCTGCATCAGCGGCGCCGCACCAACTTCAAAAAGGCAGTTTTGTACTACCTTTGCGATTTTGGGTTGCGACCTATACAGACATCCGCACAGAGACTTGTACAGATGTCTCTGAAAATCGCGACCGGAATTGAGACTGACCGGCGGGAGCCAAAGCTGAATTGCACAGCCTCATTCCCGCAATCCAGTGCGACCCTGGACAAGGGAAAAAAATGGTTAAATTAAGTAAATCTCTTGCTTGGTAACAAACCCTGAGGGGTTAACCACAGCTAGAGGGAGGCAAAAGCTTCCATCCACAGCCCTGGTAACCAGGTGGAGGTTAAATTAGCTAAACCTAATCCTGGAGGAATCTTTCAGAACAGTAACAAAAAGGTAGGAGTTTGTAACAAAATTACAACCATCTGCAGTGTACACGAACCAAGGGAATTGTAGACATCATAAACATGCTTTTCCATACTTTTTTTTTTTTTTTTTTGAGGAAAACCAAAGATCACGTAGAAAAATGATAGGACATCCCATATCTCCACAAGCCATGGCTGGCTCCAGTAGACATCTTTTTTTTTTTCTTCAGGTGGCTCCACTACCTTCTTTGGAAAATGCTGGTCTTTGGAGGGGGTTTGGCATAATGGCACGACAGTGAAGCAAACATCAGAAGCCACCAACAGATTATTGCCATGTGTGAACAGACAAAGTGTTACTTTAACTTTGATAAAGCGTAGTAACGCGAAACATGTCAGCCACGGCTCCCCGCACAGCTGTATAGCCGCACTACTGCCACTGTATCCTGAATTTCATCTCCAGTGATTATTTATGCCACCACTGACGTTTCATTGGTGTGCCTTGGTCCCCACTTGCTGTTCACAGCTCTCCGTCTGCATTGGCTGGTGCTGACGTCATCCGAGCGCGCCCAGTTCCCGGTTGGTTGGTTGCTGTTCCTCGTGTTCCTGCAGAGCCTCCATTCCATCTACAGCCACGGAGTTCCCCGCATATGCAGCTCTATCCACCGATCCCCACACAGGTCGGCACTCTGGTGTAGTTGCCTGTTTGCTATCTGAAGTGATCCCCGCCAGCTTTGGGTCCCAGCACCATGCTCCACACCCCTGTTCATCAGCTGTGACATCCTTCACTACAGGTACACTAGCCATTACATCGCATTCCTCCATTCCACCTGTCATTAGTGGTTACCCTATTTGGATTGACAGGTTCTCCCTGGGGACCCATACTAATCATGGATTGATGTTAACATCTTCATTTTGACTTTACAGTGGTACTATTGCTGCTTTTTATTATACCACACCATTGCCGATTGTGTGCATTTCCAGTGCTTATCATTATGTGCTATATTTATGTATTTTTACCACATACAAGACTATAACGTTTTATGCCATATCCATCGAGCGCTGCTCTTGTGTTTTTTGTGTCTTTCTATCCACCTTTCCAGTGGTTTGCAGCTGCACTGGTACTGGCCCTCTTTAACCCTAACAGGTTGGACTATTTAACGCTATATTGGAAGTTTGTAGCGCCTACAGGACTTTTTTGTTTAAAGTGTTACTATGTGTATCTGTTATGCAGAGTACCCCCAGTGAAGGAGTTCCTCAGTAATGCAGCAAACATTTGGATACAAAGCATTTAGCTCACCCAACCTTCGTCATCCGACCATCGACACTGGTACATCGCGGGTGCGCGTTCATAGGGGGGCACTCTGCTATGACCGCTGTCCTCCTTATATGGACTTTGCGGACCCCAGACATGGCATTTAGCCATGATAAAGCCGCCCGAGGACCAGCAGCGGGGCTCCCTGGATTATGGTAATTTAGACGAGACACCAGGGACTGCGTCCAGCTTAATCCACACGCATGGACGGCCCGCCAGCCATTTAGACCAGCTAGGTAGAGGAGCACACCCATGTCCTGCACGTAGGAGGAAAGGAGAAGAACATTGAGGCTGAGTTGAGTGAAAATGTATAGTTAAGTCCTGATCACGTAGGGGTGGGCGGGGCCTCATCCAGCTGTGCTGACATGGAGCCGTCAGGAAATATAGTTTGACATACCGTATATACTCGAGTATAAGCCGACCCGAATATAAGCCGAGGCACCTAATTTTACCACAAAAAAACGGGAAAATTATTGACTCGAGTATAAGCCTAGGGTGTCCATCTGCATGCCTCACTTTGCCTCACTGTGTCCATGCGCATGCCTCACTGTGCCCATGCCTCACTGTGCCCATGACTAGACTGACGTTTAACATGGGAGTCTATGGAAGGGGTGCCCGGATTTGAAAAATCAGTGCTCCCCAGCCGTAGGTCCCTCGGACAAAAAACTTTGCACACTTATAGAGGAGAAATGGGGCTACATGTGTTCCATGTTGCGGGTTCAGGGGACCTACGGCCGGCCAGTACCTTGTCCCAAAAGTCACCAGAGAAATTACCATTTAACATGGGAGTCTATAGAAGGGGTGCCCGGGTTTGAAAAATTGGTGCTCCCCGGCCATAGGTCCCCCGGACAACAAACTTTTCAAACTTGTAGAAGAGTGGGGCTACATGTGTGCCAAGATTGGGGTCCAGGGGACCTACGGCCGGCCGGTATCGGGTCCCCAAAGTCTGGGAGATCAGGCGCAAAAAGGTGACTCGAGTATAAGCCAAGGGGGGCATTTTCAGCACAAAAAAATGTGCTGAAAAACTTGGCTTATACTCGAGTATATACGGTAAATAAAACTGAAACTCCAATCATTTTATAGTCAAATTTCTGTCAGAATTTTATTTTCTCCTGTGACCACTTTGGTGAGATTTTCCCTGACCCTTTAATGATGGTGGAGGGAGGTGCAGAACAGAGTTTTAGGAACGTCATGCATCCTTTCTCACAATACTAAACTTGTGTTTGTTCTTGTCTGTACTCTCATTGTAGAGAATTCCCATTACATTCTGTTTGTAGGTGAAAGCCTAAAAATGTCACTATCCTTTTATCCCAGGTAAAGTTCATGAAGACTATTCCAGGCACAGCTCTTGTAGAAATGGGTGATGAGTATGCTGTGGAAAGAGCAGTCACACATTTAAATAATGTAAAAGTCTTTGGAAAAAGGCTAAATGTTTGGTAAGAACCTTATTTATAACAAGAGGTACCGGTACTTTTCAGCTTTGTGGTTCATATAGCTTGTTTTAGACATCTGTGATATATTCTCACTTATAGGAAAGTGTGATATTTGGCTCACACTCTTCTAATAATATTAAAACAGAACTACACTCGCCTCCTATCCAGCTATACAGTGTCCAGAAGCTATCAGCCAGCCACTGACATCTTTGGCTAGGCTTCCTTTATTCAGGTTCCGATCTTCGGTCATTTTGATTGGCTGGGCTGAGCTGATGTCTCTTCAACGAATGCATGGGAGTTCATTCTCCTCAGCAGATCTTTTGAGTGTTAGGGGATGGGGGGGGGAAACTCTCCCTGCAAGTAAAGGCATAATGTGCTAGTTAGTATGCACTGCATATTGGCACATTATGAAAGACTTGCCTTGTAACAAAGCCCTCCAGCAGTGCACTATCACTGCTGCAGAGGTTTCCCTCTTCACCCGGTCTTCCTGATGGGTTCGCGGGCTGCAGCCGCTTGAATGGCTGAGCAGTGATGATGTCACTCCCGCACATGGGCGTGGGTGTCACAGCCGTGGCACAGAGCTCTGCAGAAACGGCACGGGTATGCCATTCCTTCAGAATGCATGCGCCAGTGACATCACTGGCTGCTGCTCACTAGAATATCTTCTAAACAGTGCACATTTAGGGGATATTCATTTAATCTACAGGTAAGCTTTATTAAAAGCTTACCTGTAGGTAAAAATGGAGAGTTTACTACCACTTTAAATTGTACACATTGCACTTTCTGAAATAAGTGTCAGAATGTAGTAAAAGTATCTACCCATATTACAATCAACTTTTGGAATTGCTGTGGAACATGAATTTACATAATGCTCTAACCTAAACTCTCTTGTGAATATGTAGTTTGTACTGACACTCACTTTTTCTATTTAAGGCAGTGTCATTGCATGCTGATCATTAGGCATTACTTTGGCAGAAATCTGTGTACCCAGCTAGTGCAGTCCCTTAAATTGTGTGCTACCCAAAAATCAATAACATGCATATGTGTTTGTGAATTATACAGATGTTGCTAACATGTTTTTTTTGTTTGTTTGTTTTTTATTATTCTTTTCCTATAAAATATCTGCTGATCTTACCAGTTCACTTTTCTTCCTCTTAATCTAACCATGAAAAGCAGGGAAGCAGACTCATGCTGGTATGGTCAGTTTATGTATCTGGGCTTGGAGTTACAGGATGCTGTGCCTACGCACAGTGTGCCTGTACTTCTTTTGATCAACTTTATAGCCACGCCTCCCTCCCAGCCCTAAATGTACAGGAAGGATATTGCCTGCTGATTGCACAAATAAACAGAAGTTTAAAAGAAAAAAACCGCATATCCCCCTTAAATAATACACGGCCAGATTAAAGCAGAACTAAACCCATCGATTTGAAGTTTAAAAAAATAGCTACTTTCCTGGCACTGTGTTGTCCTGGCTGAAATGACTGACAGCGGCTCCTATCTGGAGTCCCACTGTTGAAATTGTATCAGTACGCTGTGTCCTATGGAGATCGTGATCCCGAGCTGTGCCTTGGTCACCTCATCTGTCACACTCTCCCTTCAGCAGCTGGTTAAGTGGATCACTCTCTGCATAAGATCTCCTTCTGTATGCCATGTGCTTTTGACAGCATGACAGGACAGTTTGGGTGCTCCCAGACACTGCATCTGTTAGCTAAGTAAATAGTTCATTTGGACCAGCTTGGTCCAAATGAACTATTCGAACTTTAATAAAAGCTTTAAAATGTGACTTGCTCCACAGTTGCTCAATAAGGTTTTAAAAATACATGTGCCATACAAAGGAGCAGCTCTAAAAATACCCTTTGGTCTTTACTCAGAGCAAGTAAGGTAGCAAATTTTTATCAATACAGTAGGCTTTAAGAGCTAATTGTAATGATCTCTAGTGATAATTTTGCAGCAGCATAGAAAATCATGCTTATTGTGTCCAAAGCTTGTACTTCATGTATATACACTGTGTATGGTACTCTCCACACAGCATGAGCTATTTTTTACTTTTATGGGTTTTACAGTAATTTTTGGTGATATTAGGACCCTTACTTTTTAACATCTTTATAAATGATATAGGGTCTGGAATTAAAAGTAAAATTTCTGTTCTTAAAATGTCATACTTCTCTTCCAGGAAGCATTGTGGATGCAAAATAGCCTTAAAGGAATTAAAGAAATTCACATTTGTATTTTTGATATTCTGCCACTTGGCTTATGTTTAATCTCTGAAGCAAACACTGCTTTAGAAACACTATTTGTTGGTGAACTTGCAGTGTGCATGCTAAAAACTGATGTTTGCGTTTCCATGTGCATAGTAAATACTTTTGGGCCAGTGCATCGTTTCGCTGACACGACACATGAATGCATTTTTTATTTTTTTTGTTAAATAAATCCACTGTTGAAAAACGTACAGTATGTAACCATATGTCAATTATAAATATATGAGTGAGGGCCTGTGTTAACACACTTTGGGCTTGTACAGATGGACGTAGTTACATAGTTAGTCAGGTTGAAAAAAGATTCAAGTCCATCTAGTTCAACCCAAAAAAAAAATCATACAATCCCATATACACAATTCTTCACCCACAGTTGATCCAGAGGAAGGCGAAAAACCCCAGCAAAGCATGATCCAATTTGCTACAGCAGGGGAAGAAATTTCTTCCTGATCCCCCGAGAGGCAATCAGACTTTCCCTGGATCAACTTTACCTATAAATGTCAGTAATCAGTTATTTTATGCACATTGAGGATTAAAATCTAGGCCTTTTTTAACCACTTCAGGCCCGGGCCAATTCTGACACCTAGAAAATTACATAGAACCCCCAAACACTGTATATGATTTTTTAGCAAAGACCCTAGAGAATACAATGGCAGTCATTGCAACTTTTTATCTCGCACGGTATCTGCGCAGCAATTTTTCAAACGCGTTTTTTTTGGGGGGGGGGGAACAGTTTCATTCTTTAAAACAAAACAGTAAAGTTAGCCCAATTTTTTGCATAATGTGAAAGATGAAGTTACGCTGAGTAAATAGATACCCAACATGTCACGCTTCAAAATTGCACACGCTTGTGGAACTGCGCCAAACTTCGGTACTTAAAAATTCCCATAGGCGACAGATTTTTTGAGTTACAGAGGAGGTCTAGGGCTAGAATTATTTCTCTTGCTCTAATGTTCGCAGCGACACCTTACATGTGTGGTTTGAACACCGCTTTCATATGTGGGCGGGACTTACGTATGCGTTTGCTTCTGCGTGCGAGCACACGGGGACAGGGGCACTTTAAAAAAAAAAATATTGTTAATTTTTGACACTTTTTTGGACACTTAGAAATAAAAGTGATCAAATTATTATTTTTTTTATTATAAGGAATGTAAACATCCCTTGTAATAGGAATATGACATGCCAGGACCTCTTTACAGTGAGATATGGGGTCAGTAAGACCCCACATCTCACCACTAGGCTGGGAAGCCTTAAAAAAAAAACAAAAAAAAAACGATCACAGCCGAAGCGGCGCCTTTTTTTTAATGCAGAGGCCGGGCGTGACGTCATAACATCGCGCCCGGCCTCCGACGATCATAGAGCCTCCGACGACCATCTGGTCCGCCGGAAATCAGTGTGATCAACATCCGGGGCTGGCGGATCCTGTCACCGACTCACCGATCGCACAGGTGAGTCGGGAGAAGCACCGGAGGGCGGCAGGAGGGGGGGCGTCCCCTTCCGCTGCCCGTGAGAATGATCAATCAGTGGAACAGCCACTATGATCATTCTTATGGTGCAGGGAATCGCTGGCTGAAACCGGCAATATCTGAATGATGCCTGCAGGCATCATTCAGATATACCCCCACAAAGCCCAGGACGTTATATGACGGCCTCTGGGCGCCAAGTGGTTAAAGCAATCTACTGAGCTTACTTACTGTGAAGAAACCTTTCCATATTTGGAGATTAAATCTTATTTTCCTCTCAACGTAAAGAGTGCCCCCTTGTCCTCTGTGATGACCCTAGAGTGAATAACTCAACACCAAGTTCACTATATGGACCACTTATGTATTTGAACATGTTGATCATATCTCTCCTTAATCTCCTCTTCTCAAGAGTGAATAAATTCATGGGACCGCAGGCCACACTTTGCCCAACACCTAACTTTCCCCGGATACAACCTTATTAACCTTTAATAAAACACACATACACCATGAGTTTTGGCAAAAATTGGCCGCGGTAATTTATTGGTTTTAAAATATATATTCAAAATAAT
The DNA here is from genome assembly GCA_029206835.1 of Rana muscosa. Lineage (NCBI taxonomy): Eukaryota > Metazoa > Chordata > Amphibia > Anura > Ranidae > Rana > Rana muscosa. The sequence continues at coordinate 31,008,746 of CM055121.1, read as the reverse complement.
AATTCAACATTCAGAAGAAAACAAATATCCAGCAAAACCTTTGCCCAGTTTTTAGAACTCGGGCTAATCACCTTTATTAAACCAGAAAAACATGTCCCCCCCGGATTCCGGGGTGACCCAACCACATAAATATACCGCGACAGGGAGGGAGGGAGGGAGCTTCTTCACTTGTAGGTCAGCTGCTGCTAAAGAGGAAGTAGAGACCCTCAGCAGCCCCTTTTATCATCTCCTCAGGGACACTGGAAACTTCCATGGTTTCCTATTGGATCATCTGAAACTGAATGCACATCTTAAAGAGACAGTACACCATTAGCTTATCATACAGTAACATATATCCTTAACCCCTTCCTATGCTATTACCAGGCTGGGTGGCCGCCGTCCCAAGAAAGTGGGCTCCAATGCTGCGCCCCCTTTTTACATGGGACCGCAGGCCACACTTTGCCCAACACCTAACTTTCCCCGGATACAACCTTATTAACCTTTAATAAAACACACATACACCATAAGTTTTGGCAAAAATTGGCCGCGGTAATTTATTGGTTTTAAAATATATATTCAAAATAATAATTCAACATTCAGAAGAAAACAAATATCCAGCAAAACCTTTGCCCAGTTTTTAGAACTCGGGCTAATCACCTTTATTAAACCAGAAAAACATGTCCCCACCAGCCGGACTAGTGAAACTAGACCGGCCTACCCCAAATACGCGGCCCTTTCGATACTGTTCTGCAAACCGAGATTAAAAATATCGGCACCTACATCCGAAAGGTGGACCCCGTCCTGCCTAAACAAACCTGGGATGCCCCCCTCGAGATCCACGTGCCGATAAGCAAAACCTCCCAACAGTGGCATGTATTTAGCCATCGCCCGATTGACCCTCTTCCTCATCCTCTCCAGTACCCGGTGAAACGGGGAAGACAGCCAAGCGAAACGGGGAACAATTTCCGAAAAGACAATGATTGTACCCGGGGAAGACAGATGGAACCTATATAGGTCCCTTTTAATCATGAATAACAGGTCCAGAGTACGAACTGAACCCAAATCATTGCCCCCTAAATGAACTATTAGGATTGAAGGCGGGGGCCAAAACTGATGTAATTGAGATAAATGAAAAAATAAATGCTGCCACTTCAGACCTCTTATACCTTTCCAATACAGAGCGAATGATTCCGGCTGTAACGATAGGCTGACAGAGTACTTGCGTTGAGCCGCACGCTTCCGTGCCCAGTGTATATATGAGTGGCCCAGAATCCAAACGCAATGCTGAAAACCTAGGAAATTAAAGTGACAGGTTAGGCCTAACATAACGCTGAAAACAATTGGACCTCCACCTCCCCAAACCCATAATGGCTTTGGCCGACAAACCCCTAACTGCAGCGTCAGATGCCGCCCCTATTCTAAAGGAGTGGGAGGAAAACGTATAATCACGTAAACCCAATTGGTCAAGACAACGTTTAAAAACGTATGAAAACTGGTATTTAGTTAAGGGTGACCGATCCATATGAGCAAGAAAATGCCTGGATCCCACCGGACGCGCCGCGAGGAAACCGGTCACCAGTGCCACTGGGCACACTGAAGCATCACCCTCCGCTTGCAACATTACCCACTCCCCACGACCCAGTTGATCGGTTTTCGAGCGCCTTAAAAAAAGGCGTAACAAACCATGTTCCACTAGCACATGCTCTGACAGCATACCAGAAGAGCTCTTCTTGGACGCAGGAAGCAGGTCAGAAATCCTGAAGGCTCCGAAATAAAATAACACAAAAGCCAGCCGGAATAGTAACGCTTCGTATTCTGTAAAGCAAACCCCAAGCGTGGCTTCACAAAGGCGCTTGAGAAGCGGCAGACCGATAGGCCGCCTGCCATCCGGGGCATAAGTTGCCCTCCGATAGCCTTTCAGGGCCTGTTTAACTGTAAAAAAATTTGAGCAGGGCGGGAGACCCCTCACCCTGAAGAAAAAGGAGACTCCTGCTAAGGTTTTTACCAAAAACCCATAAGAAGGCCGTCCCTCCATCAAAAAGGCCAGGAAGGCCAGCACTGCCTCCTCTTCGGGAGCCTCCCAAGCAAAACCAGAGATCCCGGCAAACAGAATCCACTTCCTCCACGCGGCGGAGTAATCTGCCCAAGTACGGGGAGCCACTGAAGATTTAATGGCTTCACCCACCCGCGTTAAATCAGCTCCCAAAGATATGCCGGGCACTGTGTTCCCTCTGCGTCCGCTCCTGGAAGCAATTGTCGAAAACGCTGCATCTGGAAACGGGAAAGAGAGTCAGCTATTATATTCAAGACTCCGGGCGTGTACTTAGCCTTAATCCAGATATTAAATTTCAGACACAAGAAAACGAGGTGACGCAGAATCTTGATCACCAAAGGAGAGCTAGCAGAAAGACAATTGATCGCAAAAAGCACCCCTTTATTGTCAGTTTCTACTAGAATCCGTCGATTGGCAAAGGATTCTCCCCAGAGTGCCACTGCCACTAAAACTGGGAAAAGCTCCAACAATACTACATTCCTAGTGGCCTTCTGTCTAACCCAGGCCTCCGGCCAAACCCCGCAACTCCAGTGCGATCCCCAGATTGCTGCAAAACCTTTGGAGCCAGCCGCGTCTGTGAACAACCTGAAATCAGGGGCAAAAATAAAATCAGACTGGAAAAAGGAACGCCCATTAAAAGAATCCAGAAAATCTGCCCAAACCACTAAGTCATCCTTTAGTGATGCCGTCAAACGGACATGGGCGAACGGAGATTTCAAACCTGAGGTTGCAAAATACAGGCGCCTAGAGAAAATCCTTCCCACCGGCATGATTTTACAGGCAAAAGCCAAGAGGCCCAACAAGGACTGCATCTCCTTCAACATAACCTTGCGTCTCCTCAAAAAAACCGCAATAAGACTCCGCATCTTGTCAATTTTTGCCTGGGGCAAGCGGAACTCCTGAGCCTCCGTATCAATCAGAATACCAAGAAACTCCATGGAAGTTGCAGGATGACACGTCTTCTCGACTGCCAGCGGAACACCAAAATGCCCTGCCACCAAGCCAAACAAACGCAGGAGCCGGGAACAAAGATCAGAGTTCGCTGGACCGATAAACAAAAAATCATCCAAGTAATGCGCTATAGAATCCTGACCGGACTCAAAACACATAACCCAATGAATAAACGTGGAAAAAGTTTCAAAGTAGTTACAGGACAAAGAACACCCCATAGGAAGACATTTGTCAAAAAAATAAAAACCCTCAAAATAAAATCCCAAAGAACTGAAAGCTGCCGGAGAGATCGGCAAAAGCCTGAAGGCCGACTTCACATCCGCTTTGGCCAGTAAAGCTCCCCGGCCGCAGGTTTTTATTTTCACAATCGCTTCCTCAAAAGACGCATAAGCCACGGAACACATAGACTCGTCAATTTCGTCATTTAACGATCCACCTTTAGGAAACGACAGATGCTGTATTAGACGGAACGAGTTTGGCTCGCGCTTAGGTACTACCCCAAGCGGAGAAATGCGGAAATCCCTAAACGGAGGAGATTGGAATGGACCTGCCATGCGACCCTCTGCAATTTCTTTGGAAACTTTTTCCCTTACCACCTCTGGAAACTGGTCAACTGACTTAAGGTTGGCCACGATATTACACCCTGAACCTGAAAACGGTGGCAACGGAAAACCCACAGAAAATCCCTCAATTAGTAAATGTGCTTTCTCCCTGCTTGGGTAAAGATCCAGCCAAGGGCGCATGTTTTCCAGCCTCACTGGCGTGCAGGCTCTTGGGAAAAATATCATGCTGAGGCGGAGCAGAACCAGCTGTTTTCTTAAAACAGCGCAGCACAGGATGGGGGCCCGCACAAAAAGAGCACTCATGCCTGTATTTGCAAGAGGTGTTAAAACGACACTGACTTTCATTAAACGAAAAACAACAACCCCTGCGATACACAGAATTGACCGTGCTAACAGGGGCTTGACGCGCAGTAGGCGCTCTCTGTGGCGTAATCAGATTAAGCCATAGGCCCACGTCTTTCATCCCCCATTGCAAGGACGAATGAACCGCCAGCTTCTGGCGAAAAGACTCATCGTAGGCATACCAGCCCAATCCGCCAAAGCTCTTATAGGCCTCAAGCACATGATCTAAATGCTGAAACAGGCCTCCACTTACCTCAGGGCGTTTTTCCACCAATACACTGGCAAATACAAAAAAGGCTTGCAGCCAGTTATTAAAAGAGTGGGGCACTGCCCTGCGCCTTTCCTCCTCCAGATCCTTCCTATCAGATTTAAAAACAAAATCTTTTGCCGCGGGAAGAAGGGACAACAAATCCACATATTCCCCCCGCCATATCTTGTCCTTCACCGCCATAGGGAGGTGGTACCCCAAAGGAGAAATCTCACATGGCATGGCTCCTTTTAAACAAGATTCAGGCACTGACATTTGTCTAGTAACAGCTTCACTGACAGGGATGTGTTGACTGTGCATTGCAGCATGTGTACCACCCAGCTGACTAGAGGACACAGGGGTTGTGACAACAGGTGCAGAAAAAGCCTGAGCAGAAAAGGGGGAAATAGCCAGAGAAGAAGGGAGGACAGGAGAAGAAATGCCAGCAGCAGAAAGAGCATGAGAAACAGCAGACAGGTAAGCCAGAATGTCATTTGTAGCAGCATTAGTTAACTCACCCTGCCCAGCTGGTGATGCCCCCGCAGCTGGCACGCTGATGCTTGAATGAGGGCTGTTAAACAGCCCCCCAGGAACCATGGCACTCTGTGGAGCCGACCGCTGTGGAACAGCCATCGCTTGCAGACTGCTTGCAGATGCTGGCAGTGCCGACCGCACTGGCCGCTCCTCCCGCGGCGCTGATGGACCTTTTCCTCTTCTCCTGGCAGGCGACTGAGAACAGGTCCGCCTCTTCTGTCCCGACCGACTTGCCGACACCTCCGCCATTCCGCTCTTCCCTGCTTCTCCCGTCCGCCTGGCGTCTCCATCGTCACCTCCCCCGACCGCAGGACGCTCCGGAGGCACGCTCCTCCTGGACCTTCTCAGAGGGGAGGGCTGAGCTGGCTGTGGCTGCATCTCCCCTGCTCCGACTGCGCTATGGGGCTCCAGGACAGGTAATTCCAGACAGCGGCGCATCCATTCCTCTCCTTGGCTCTCTGCCTTCTCCACAAAAGCCCGCACTAAGTCCTCCATGCTGCAAGAAACCCTGAGTGAACCTTCTGTGAGGGGACAGCTGCAGCTTCTTCACTTGTAGGTCAGCTGCTGCTAAAGAGGAAGTAGAGACCCTCAGCAGCCCCTTTTATCATCTCCTCAGGGACACTGGAAACTTCCATGGTTTCCTATTGGATCATCTGAAACTGAATGCACATCTTAAAGAGACAGTACACCATTAGCTTATCATACAGTAACATATATCGTTAACCCCTTCCTATGCTATTACCAGGCTGGGTGGCCGCCGTCCCAAGAAAGTGGGCTCCAATGCTGCGCCCCCTTTTTACAGTTCCTCTAATCTTTCCTCATAGCTGAGCTCCTCCATGCCTCTTATCAGTTTGGTTGCCCTTCTCTGAACTTTCTTCAGTTCCCAATATCCTTTTTGAGAACTGGTGCCCAATATCTCTCTTAATACAAGAAAGGATTTTGCTCGCTTTGGAAAACCGCAGCCTGGCATTGCATGCCATTATTGAGCTTATGATCTACCAATCCTCCAGATCCTTCTCCACCATTGATTTTCCCAGTAGGTCTCACCCTAGTATGTATGATGCATGCATATTCTTAGCCCCCAAGTGCATAACTTTATCAACATTAACCCTCATTTGCTACTTAGCTGCCCAATTCGACGTTATTTCACTGTATAGCTTAGTGTCATCTGCAAAGACATAAATGTTACTTTTAATCCCAGACCCAATATCATTTATAAGGATATTAAAAGGTAAGGGTCCCAGCATTGAACCTTGGGTTACACCACTGGTAACCTTAGACCATTCAGAGTATGAATCATTAACCACTACTCTCTGAATTCTGTCTTTTGACCAGTTTTCTATACTTTTACAAATTGATCTTTCCAAGCCTGTAGAATTTATATTACACATTAGCCGTGTGTGTCAAATGCTTTTGCAAAATCCAAGTATACCACGTCTGCAGCCACCCCTCTGTCTAAGGTTTTACTTGCCACCTCATAAAAAGAAATCAGGTTTGTTTGACAACTTCTGTATTTCATGCTGTCTGTTGCTTAAAATATTTTTTTCCAGCAAGAACTCGTCTGTGGTCTTTTAATAAACTCTCCAGTATCTTCCCAACTATAGAATGTAAACTAACAGGTCTATAGTTACTTGGTAAAGATTTTGATCATTTTTTAAACATGGGCACCACAGTGGCCCTGCGCCAATCCAGTGGTACCATTCCAGTCATTAACGAGTCCCTAAGTATTAGAAACAATGGCTTTGAAGTGACAGAGCTCAATTCTTTTAGGATCCGTGGGTGGATGCCATCTGGTCCAAGTGCTTTATAAACGTTTATTCTCTCTAAATATTTTTGGACCATATCACTTTTGAGCTATTGTGGATTTGGGGCTGTGTCAAAACCATCCCCATCATGGACACGAACTCCCCCATGCTCCTTTTTATACACAGAGCTGAAGAAAGTATTTAATTAATTAGCCTTCTCTTTGTCCCCAGTCACCCACTCTAGATTATTTTGTAAAGGGCCTACATGCTCAGACCTGACCTTTTTTGGGGGATTTTCCTAATATCTTTTGCAATCTGTCCTTCGTTTTGACTTTTGATTTCCTTTTTACATATTCTGTTATATTCGTATTGCAACTTGCTTTGCTTTTTATTTGCAATAAGCTTCAGACATTTCTGAGATCATTCGCAGTTCATTGACTGGTGCATTTGCCCTGCAGTGGACCTCTTTCTAAGCTGTTTCAAGCTTCTACATTCCCATTGCCTTGTATGCAGCGAGAAGCAGTTGTAACGTAAAGAAAAGCCCATCAAGACAGGCACTAAGGCAAATCAGACATTGCGTGTACTATAAATCCAACTGAAATGTATTAGTGTGTTATGGAGAAATATGTAACTGCAATTTTAGATATATATATATAATGCTTTATTGTTCTCATTTTAGTGTATCAAAGCAGCATTCTGTTGTCCCAAGTCAGGTTTTTGAACCTGAAGATGGTACTTACAAGGATTTTTCAATGAGTAAGAATAATAGGTTTACCAGTGCTGGTCAGGCCTCCAAGAACATCATCCAGCCACCATCTTGTGTTCTGCATTTTTATAATGTCCCCTTAACAATGGATGAAAGTATATTTCAAAAGGTAATCAATTATGCTTTTCTTTGTTGTTTTATTATTTGGGCAGTGGAAGGTGTTCGAATCTGGCTAATGCAGGTGGGGCTTGCAAGAAAAAGTATATAGTACTGTTTCACAGCCCTTGTAAATCTGACTACCCCTCTAGACCCCACTACACATTGCGGCCACGATCCACTGTGCTGTTGGTGGTGTAGTACTCTGTACACGGTACACCCCAATACACAGCCCTGGAGTGAGTATTCATCATAATGCTCACAGTGGAAAGCGCTCATTGGTCAGCATGACCTCACTAACCAATGAGAAATGTTTCTTTATTCTGTGACATCAGAAGAAGAAGTCTCAGATGCACTTCTCATTGATCAGCATGATCATTTGGCTGTGTATATTCACCTTTTTATTTTTCATGATGGTGGGCCGTCAGCTGGGATGCTTTGGAGTCCGCTTCAGGTCTTTCTCTGCATGAGGACTAGACAGCAGAGTAAATGACACCCTGGGCTTCGGATCGAGGGTATTACACACAATAGAGGGATATGCTTTTTTCATGTTAGAGGTTTACAACCACTTTAATACTCCTCTCAATAGCCCTCAGCCTTGATGCAAGTGGTGGGCTGGCTATTAGGAGGAGTTATGCAAATATTTAAATGCCTTGATGTGGGTGGATGTCAGTCTGGAAGAGTGGCTAGTCCTAGGTAGGCTGCATTTGTGTGCTATAGATAACACCCCATGTGATGCTAAACCTTAATTACTGAAAGAACTTAAAGCGGAGCTCCACCCTAAAGTGGAACTTCCGCTTATCGGATTCCTCCCCCCTCCGGTGCCACAATTGGCACCTTTCGGGGGGGAGGGGGGACAGGATACCTGTCAAAGACAGGTATCCTTACCCACTTACTGGAGTCCGGCCGCGGCGGTGAAGTCGCGCGAGGCTCCCTCCTCCTCCCCTGGCCGCTGGGCTAATAGGAGAGAGGAGCGGGCCACGCGCATGCGCAGTAGGGTTCCCGGCGTGAAGCCGAAAGTCTTCACTGCCGGGTTCCCTTACCCGCAATGGCGACGGAAGCACCGACAGCTGATGTGAAACATCAGCTGCGGTGCCGACATCGAGGGACACCAGGACAGGTAAGTCTCCATTTATTAAAAGCCAGCAGCTGCAGTATGTGTAGCTGCTGGCTTTTAATTATTATTTTTTTGCACAGGGTTGCCTGGAACACCCCTTTAAATTCAGTGAATGAAAAGGACAAGCAAGGGACAGTAAATCTGAGGAAGAATAAGATAGATCATGTTGGATGAGCTTGTCATGCTGGATGTCCTCCAGACAAGAAAATAGGTGAGCTGTATTTGAGAGCTTGCTGCAGCTGTCATTGTGTATTGTGAAAAGCTTACAGTTTTGCAGTGAAATCAGAGTAAATTATTTCAGTACAGACGAGTAGCCTGTAACACTGCAGAAGATGAGACTGAACTGACAAAACCCGCTCAGAAGAATAGAAATGCATTTAGAATTCATAACAAATGTATCTGTGATGACATTTCAATGCATTTAAAATGCATGAAGAGCATATAACCACATTGGGATAATGTATTTTCCTGAAGAATGCATGCAAATTTACAGCGTGGTAAGCATTATTTGATAACCGTAGACCCAATACAATTTTTCCAGGTCTTATTTGGAAAATATTTAATTTATTACAGGTACTTCTATAGTGCCATCAGTTTACATATATATTCTACATTCACATCAGTCCCTGCCCTCGTGGAGCTTACAATCCAAGGTCCCTAACTAGCCTTCATATTGCACATACTAGGGCCAATTTAGACAGGAGCTGATTAACCTACAAGCATGTCTTTGGAGTGTGGGAGAAAATTGAAGTGAACCCACGCAGGCACAAGGAGAACATGCAAATTCCATGCATGTAGTGCCGTGGTTGGGATTTCAACTGATGACCCTAGTGCTGCTAGGTGAAAGAGCTAACCACTTAGCCACTGTGCTGCCCACCTGTAACATGTTCCTTTAACAAACAGAGCAATAAGAAAAACTTAAGGTTCTTATACCTATAAAGTCCAACGTAATGAAGAATGATCACTGTGGACAAGAATGTAGAATGACATTGCCTTACATGTTTATACATAAAAATGGATGCAAAATGCATCAAACCGCTTCACTAATGTGGTGTAAATGTCATGAGCTAATCCTGCAATCCCGGAGGAGCTTTTTTCAGTGTCCTGTTGAACCAATGCTGCAAAGAATTCAGGCTATCCTGAAAGCTAATGGGGGTCTGCTCAGACCACGCTACATATGTGTAGAATTGAAGACAGAGGAGAAGTCATAGAAAACTTGGGTGGAAAATCATATCCCTTGTGCGATGCTTATGATGACATGCTTTCTCAGGCATTTTCAATCGACTTAATTGCAACAATCAAGTGATTTCTCTGACCATTAAGACTACTATGGCTGGGACATTATTCATTACAAGTTTAAGCCCAGTTGTTATGTGTGGGTTTGCCTTGGATTGAGAACTAATGGCGTTGATGTTCTTTAACATTTCTCATACTGTGTGTGATGGATTTTTAAAAATTGGGTTTTTGTAGCCCCTTCATTTTATAGATTTATGAAATACAGGAGATTCTTTTTATCATGTGTTGATCTTTCTGAGCAACCACCCACCTAAAAATCCTTGTTTTAGAGGGTTGCGGTGTATTCCGCTATTTGAAAAGTGTTACTAAATTTAAAGAGTGGCAGATTTAGATGGTTCTGACCTATGGGGTTGATTTAACAAAGGGCCTGCCCAGTACTGGATCGGTGGATAAAGTGGCCACATAAGTTTTCTGTTTAGCATTATGCAAATTTACATTTCTCCCAACCTTTTGTGATCATCTATGTAATACTATGAAAGAGCAACAAGGGTAACAGTTGTCTTTTGCCCTTTTTGACATGTCTAGCATTTCAAGGAAACAGCACTGCTTAAGTAAACCTAACCATGTCTAAAGCATTTCTAAGCGAACAATTGCATTGCATACAGTACACTTTGTAGTGCCCACAAGTACTTGTGCTAGTTTTCTAGTTGATACCCCTTGGATTCCAGGATCAGACTGTACATAGGTCCTTGGCTTAAAGTAGTTATAAACCACCAATATGAAAAATAAACAAAGCATATGCCTCTATAGCAAGGGTAGGCAACCTCGGCCATCCAGCTGTTTTGAAACTACAAGTCCCATGAGACATTGCAAAACCCTTACAATCACAGGCATGACTCTAGAGGCAGAGGCATGATGGGATTTGTAGTTTCACCACAGCTGGAGTGCTGAGGTTGCCTACCCCTGCTCTATAGTGTATGCTAGCCTCAATCCAAAGTACCGAGTGTCATTTCTCTCTGACCTCTCTTCCCTCTGCAGTAATCACAGATAGACATCTGTGTCTGTCTGTCTTCTGCAAATATCTCCTAAACCGTGCAGGTTTAGGAGATATTTCTTGCACCTACAGGTAAGCCTTAATCTAGGCTTACCTGTAGGTGAAAGTGGTCTGTAAAGGTTTACAACCACTTTTAATATGTGTGCTTTGAACTGATGTGGAGAAGAGCGGTAAACAGGTACAACTAGTGTAGGAGGATTTGTTTCAACCACATTAAGCCCCTCCCCTCCTAATGGTAAACTCTGCCCATTGTCATCAACTGTTAAATGTCATCCCCTACTGCTGAGTGTAGCTCTGGCATTTTACATTTACATAACGGATGGTGGGGCTTATGTGTGTCAGATAAAAAACAAATTGTTTTCCTTCTCACATTGTTCTTTGTGCGTTTTTTGATAAAACAGTATCTGTTTAACACTGTCTTACCATAAAATCTGTCAAGAGTTGTTCATGGAACCAAGTTTGCTGACACAGGTCTGGATCAGAAATAAAATTCTGATACTTTCAGTGTCCAAATTTTCTAATACAGCAATCTAAAAAGCATACTTAGTCTAATGGTCCGTACACACAATCCGAAAATCGGAGGACAGATCGTCTGTTTTTTTTTGGTTTTTTTTTGCGTGCTAGTCGCATATAAAAAATGGAGAGGTTACTAAAATGACAAATTCTCGTACGACAGAATAAAAAAATCGGAAGTGATGTCATGTGTATTGTATTGTTGTTGTTTTTTTTATATTGTATTTTCGGATGACAACTGTACTGATTAAGCAAAAATCGTATGATCTGGTATCGTCCGAAAAAAAGAATTGTGTTTGTCCAGTCGGATAATATCGGATGAACTGTCGTGATTGGCTCTCGAAAGCTCTGTACTAACGATCAGTTTATCATACGATCGCTTCAAAAGCAGTATTTCTCTTATCGTCCATGGTCTGACACAGCTTCTAATACTGAAACACGTAGGTATATATCCCTGCTTGCAGGAGAAGATCTAGGCAGAATGTTAGATGTTATAACATACATTCTAAAAAAACAGAGCTGAAAAGCCCCGCCCAGGGGGTGGTTCCTCCAGACATAACCCTCCTACCTGCAGCCAACAGCCCCAGTTTTTTTCTGCCTAGCAGAAGGAGAAGATGTGGCTCTCTCAGGAGCCAGTCTCCTGAAGATATTTTTTATTCCTTTTGGAATTTTATTATTTTATTTTTGAGATCTTCAATCAACTCGGCTGGGCAACAGGTTGGGTACAAGGTATCCTCGTAGTCTTCCCTGTCCGACCATCGAGTGTGCTGATCCTCGCCTTGTGTGCGTGAGACTCAGTTCATGACATGCCCCACGACTCCAGGGGTGGCCGGTGGGCTTTTATGCTCCGCGGTCCTCACAAGATTGAACAGTGCCTGCTGTATCTTTCGCGGTGGACCGGGCCGACAGCTACTCAGTACTACTCTGTGATAGGTCTGTCAGAAACACACCAGTGGGTCCCTCTGGGACGGGTAAGTAGTCTCTCCTGCTTGCAGGTGAGTACATGCTGTGTGTTTCTCTGTATGGGGGATTTTCCCTGTCTCCCCCTTGTTATGCTGCTCTCTGCACCTTACTCTGGCGCTGTGCTGTGTGGGGGCTCCTGGTGGTCACTCGCCATTCAAAGCCTTGTCTGTAGTGTTTTACTGTGTACACGGCGGCCATCTTGCTGCGGATCGATGGCGCAGTTACATTCGGCCGGCGGCCATTTTCTTAAAGCCGCGCGCGCTTTTCACTTTACTTTGGCCTCTATCGCTGCTGGAGCGGCGCAAATCTCCTCACACTCTCCTCGCGGCTCACTCGCGCTGGCAAAGCGCGGTACAGGCAGCGGAAATGAGCAGTCCTCCCCAGGTTGATGAGTCCTCTGGGTATCCCCTCCTCAATCAGCGCAGTCAGTGGGTGGACTTTTCTTCACTTTGTGCATTAAGGTCTCAGGTTCACCTGCTTCCCCATTCATGTCCGAGGCAACAGGCAGTGCTCCAGCACCTGCGTTCCCTATGGACCAGTTGTCGGCAGTCCTGGAGACATTACTTGTCAGGATGGAAGCGGTGTGAGAGCGCAGGGGAGCTAAAAAGCGCCCTCTCCCCACACAAGAGAGGTGCTCTGATTCAGATACGGGCCTAGCTGCTGCTGCTCAGGACCCTAGCTCTGAATATTTACATTTTTTTTTAACAGGGCATTCCTTGACAGGGCGCTTGTAAGTGAACTCATTGATGCTGTAAGGGACACTCTCAAGCTGGATGCTGTGGCTGAGGTACCTCAGGCGGACGCTGTCTCCTTTGGTTCTTTTTAAGCTTTTCTTTTACACAGCTTCCTCACTGTTTCCTCACACGCTGCGTCGAGAGCAGCATGGATGATACAGTGGTACACAGTGCCCCGGTCGGTGCAGCATGATGGGGGGGGGGCTTTATTCATTTGTTTCTCTAGTCCCTGTGAGCTTTCTGTGTGATGTCTCTGAGGCAACAACAGGGTCTCTGCACCTGTGGTTTCCCGCCATTTCCTGGGGAACGCTCTGAGCTCTGACAGGACCACAGTCTGAGGTGTCAGAGGTTACTTTTTACCTGCATGCTTGCTTCGGCAGCACATTTAAGCAGGTTGGAACGATACAGAGCAGTCTATGCGCCTCGGCGCCATAATTTAAACTTATCTTATAACTCTACACTGGATACTTTCACAGTGTATGTATGTGTTATTGGTCTCTGTGTCTGCGCGGGTTTCCTCCCACGTTCCAATGCTTTGCCTTCGATGCCGTACACGATATAAACATACACAATATGTTTATACACGACTCTAAATACATTCACAGTATATGTATGTATTATACTCTCTGGGTCGGCGTGGGTTTCCTCGGGGTGCTCCGATTTCCTCCCACGCTCTCATGGTGCTCTGCACAGTATAAACATGTTCCATATGTTTATTGCACATACTATAAATACCTACACGGTATGTGTATGCTGTCTGCGTGGGGTTCTCCGGGTATTCCGGTTTCCTCCCACGCTCCTTTGGTAATGCACAGCATAAACATGTGCAATAGGTTTATTCACATGCTATCATCCCTACACGGTATCTGTGTGCTGTCTGCGTGGGTTTCTTCCGGGTGTTCCGGTTTCCTCCCACGCTCTAACGGTATGTGCGCCTTTGGCTCTCTGCACAGTTTAAACATGTTCCATATATTTATCACGCATACTATGATACCTACGCGGTATGTGTATGCAGTCTGTGTGGGTTTCCTCCGGGTACTCGGGTTCCCTCCCACGCTCCAATGGTATGGGAGCTTCGGCGCTATTGCACAGCCTAAACTTGTGCGATTTGATTTTCACATGCTAACATACCTACACGGTATGTGTGTGCAGTCTGCGTGGGTTTCCTCCGGTTTGCGCCCGCGCTACAATGGACGTGCGCCGCGCCTTTGGTGCCATACACAGTATAAACATACACATTAGGTTTATACACAACACTAAATACATTCACAGTATATGTATGTATTGTACTCTCTGGGTCTGCGTGGGTTCCTCCGCGTTATCCGGTTCCCTCCCACACGCCAAGTGTGTGCGCGCTTTCGGCGCTGTGCACACATAAACATGTTCAATATGTTTATCACACATACTATAGTACCTACAGGTATGTATATGCAGTCTGCGTGGGTTTCATCCGGGTGCTCCGGTTTTTCCCCCCGCGCTCCAGTGGTGTGCGCGCTTTCGGCGCTATGCACAGCATAAACATGTGTAATTTGTTTATTCGCATGCTAACATCCTACACGGTTGTGTACGCTGTCTGCGTGGCTGGTTTCCGCCCCGCCCCAATGATGTGCACGCCTTCATCGCTGGCACAGTATAAACGTGTTTAATATGTTTATCCACACATACGAAACTGCGTACACCGTATGTGGTTGTACTATGCTCTTTGTGGCTGAGTGGGTTTCCTCCCACGCTCCAATTGCGCGTTTTGACGCAATACACAGTATAAACTATGTGTTTGTACAATCAGCACTTATCAATGAAGTAGTTGCTGGATGGAGCATTGTCATAAGGATCCCTGGTATCAGGGGTACCACTTTCCGGTGGTGGTCAGAAGCGATGGCTTGGACTGTGTTCGCCATGCTGAGGTTAGCGTTACGCCCGTTAGTGGCTGCGCCTCTGGCGTTTCTGGGGCTCAATGTTTGGGCAAAAGCCTCTGCTTTATCTATCAGTCGTCGCATTGCACCTGCTTTAGCCTCTAGGGTCTCTGTGCCCGGGGTGGTTTTGCGCCACCTGTAGAGGCTGAGTTGCTGGTCCACTGACTGAGTTTCTAGGGAGGCTCTGTCAGGTTTGCCTTTCTTTGAGCAACGATTGAGGCACCCCGTAAGCCATGGCTTCCCTTCTCCGATATATTGCGGGGCTTCTTTGGGATTATCATACCCATCCCGCTGCAGGACGGTCCTGTCGGCCGTTTGCATTCCAGGGGAAGGGTCCTTACGTCCGGAGGTGTTTTCATCTCCTTTACTGGAGGTGGGGCACCGGATGTGGACCTTCTGGTCTCTCGACTCGCTCGCAAGGTGTCGAGATTCGTGGCCAGGTCCAGGGATACCTGGGCAGACGCGTCAGGCGCGTTGGTGCAGTATCGCCTGATGTATCCTTACTCTCCGCTACTGTTGTTGCCTCGCCTGCTTTGCTGAGTAGGGGCCGAGACATCCCGGTGATCCTCATTGCTCCAGAATGGCGACATTGGTACGCCGATCTAGTGCGGCTAGTCGCAGATGTTCCTTGGCGGCTGCCTCTGCGGGAGGACTTTCTGTCTCATGGCCCCATACTTCATCCTACAGTCCTTGGCTTTATGGCATGGCTGTTGAAAGCCAGGTGCTGAGGGACCGGGGTCTCTTGGATTCGGTCATCTCATCTATGTTGAGGGCACAGAAATCTTCCTCCAGTAAGATCTATCACCGTACCTGGAAGGCTTACATCGCTATGTGCGAGGAGCTTGATTGGCATCCACGGACGTATTCCGTTCCCAGGATTTTGCTGTTCTTACAGCATTGTGGGACCCAAAAAGCTGGCCTTGCGTACCATCAAGGGTCGGATTTCGGCCCGGGCTGTCTTTTTCAACGACCGCTAGCGGGCCATTCCTTGATTAGCACCTTGTGCAGGGGGTTCGCCATGTGATCCCCCCTGTCCAGCCTCCTCTCCCTCCTTGGGATTTGAATTTTTGGCTCTCGGTTCTCCAAGAACATCCCTTTGAAAATATCAGAGAGATTCCTCTCTTGACCTTGTCCCAGAAGGTGGCTTTCTTAGTGGCCATTACTTCTGTTGGACGGGTGTCTGAGTTGGCGGCCTTGTCCTGCAAGTCGCCTTACTTGGTCCTCCATAAGGATAAGGCGGTGTTGCGCCCGCGACCGTCTTTTCTTCCAAAGGTGGTCTCGGCCTTTCACCTTAATGAGGACATTGTTCTTCTATCCTTGTGTCCTCACCCATCGCATCCCAGAGGGTTTGCACTTCACACATTGGTACGAGCCTTACGGGTGTACCTGTCTGCTACTGTTTCCATTCGGAAGTCTGACTCACTGTTTGTGTCTGTCTCTGGTCCAAAACAGGGCCAAGCGGTGTCGTCTGCCACCATTTCTAGGTAGATCAGACAGACCGTCATACAGGCCTATGCCCTTAAGGGGCGGGCGCCTCCCTTTCTGGTTACGGCACATTCCACCAGGGCAATTGGTGCTTCTTGGGCTTTCCGACATCAAGTGTGCAAGGCGGCGACCTGGTCGTCCGTTCATACCTTTTCTAAGTTCTATAAGGTTGATGTGGTTGCATCTTCGGATGCTTCCTTGGGCCGCAAGGTGTTGCAGGCTGCTGTTTAGGGTTGCAATTCCTCAGTTGAGGAGCTCTGCTTGTTTGGAGTGAAGTTTGGTTTTTCCTTTACTACTGCTCCCACCCTCTTTCTGATACTGCTTTGGGACGTCCCACGTGTTTCAGTATTAGAAGCTGTGTCAGTCCATGGACGATAAGAGAAAATAGGATTTTTGTACTCACCGTAAAATCCGTTTCTCTGACGTCCATGGACTGACACAGCACCCACCCTTCTTTTAAGGTTTGTACTGCTTTGCTACGAACTGAGGCTGTTGGCTGCAGGTAGGAGGGTTATGTCCGGAGGGACCGCCCCCTGGGCGGGGCTGTTCAGCTCTGGTTTTTTAGAATGTATGGTATAACATCTAACATTCTGCCTAGATCTTCTCCTGCAAGCAGGGACATATACCCACGTGTTTCAGTATTAGAAGCTGTGTCAGTCCACGGACGTCAGAGAAACTGATTTTACGGTGAGTACAAAAATCCAATTTTTTTCGTCCGACTTTCGGATTGTGTACGGGTCAGTACTGTACAGCAGGCTACTCTACTGTTTCAGCCTGGGCTGAAATATTTTAACTAGGGGGAGGGGGTGTTACGTACCTGCCGGATGAGCCTGACGTGCAGTGGGAAGGCTTTCTCGTACAACCCCGGCTCAAGGGCCACCGATGTTGCAACAGTGGCCGCAAGAGCCTGGTGGTGTATGGGTGCCTGGTTTGTCTTTGGTCTTGTCAGTTCAGCTGGTGCAACAGGAAGCAGGCTGCTGGGTGCACTGGCTGGGGAGACACTGAATACGCAGTCCGACAAGCCATGTTTGGTAACAGATGATCAGATGAAGGTATAGACGACAGGCAGAGAATGGTCAGGATACAGGCAGTTTGACAACAGGATATCAAGCAGTGTAGAGCTGACCGTGGTTACAAGGCAGGCCGGCATCAGGATAACTGAGATCAATCGTAGTCAACAAGCCGGGTCAAACACAGGAACAGGAAGTCACGGGAACAGGTATGAACTGCAGATCAGGCAGCGAGACACAGTGCTGCTGAGGTGTTTAAATAAGGCAGCCTGTTGTCAATCACTAAATTCAGGCTGCACTATTAACCCTTAGGTGGCAGATCCATGACAGGGGGGGAACTCTCATTGGAATTGCACATACTTATACAAGAAACATTTTCAAACAGACACATTCATCTTGTTTTTTTTTTTCTGATAAGTACCAAGTGTTTGGTACATGCAAACTTTTACTCCATTCAAAAGTGAAATCTCCATTTTAGACATAGGTAAACTTTAACAGATTTGGCCTACGGCTTCAATCACAACGTCCCGAAACGCTGCAAATCGCGTAACGTTCGTGCAATCCCCGTCACTTCCAATAGCACCTTGATTGCGGTGCAATTTTTCCGTGAGGTAAAATTGCATCGCGGTACTTCTGTCGCCCAAAAGAAGAACGAGAACTTCTTTTGGGCGAAAGGCATACATCGATTTTACCGCGATTCGTCAGGCGACAATCGCGCCACGACTGGGGTGCCATTGGAAGTGACAGAATCACACAGGTGTCCCGCGATTTGGCAGGATTCAGGATCACGAGCAGAATCGCCGCAATCCAGAATGCCAAGATGTGAATGGAGCCTTAAACCATCCATAGATGGTTCAAACCTTAGCTGATTCAGCAGGGACTGGCTGAGATTTGAGCCATGTTTGGGCAGGCTGAATGTACCCAAGTTAATCAATTTGGGTACAACCAGCCTGCTGGATTTTACGTGCAATGATTGCTAGCGGCTTTTATAGCTGCTAGCAGTAATCACTGTGTTCTCACAGTGGCTCCATGTAGGGATACACCCATCAACACTGACCATGTTGATGGGGGAATTGTGTAATTTTCTTTCCTGCAACCTGTGATTGCAGGAAAGAAAATCGCTCCATCTATGGCTGGCATTACAGTAAAATTCAGTTCTCTACTGCCAAACATGCTCTATTTATAAAGCATGCAAATTGAATCACCTATTCTAATCTTATACCTCTTGGAGATCATAGTGATAAGTTGTTTGGTCTCCCAAAACACAATACTAAAGCCTAGTACACACAGGTCAAATGCCGGGCGACATCGGCCCGTGTGTATGGCAAACAGTCCGTCAGTCGGACGAGCATGCTGGAAAACCAGCAGCCCGACCAGCTCCCAATCGGGTTATGACTAAGCACAAGATGTGTGAAACATGTTAACCTTCCATTCATTTCTGTAACTGCATCTGTCTACATTACAATAAAGGACATTTTATTGGTTCCCTGTTGCGGTGTGCAGCTGCCTATTCCAGGTTTCCTTGTTTCTCGTGGTGGTGAGCTGGGCCGGCATCTGTGGGGTTACCTGCTGTAGGATCTCCTTGGCTCACCTGTAGCGGTGATTTCCTTGGCTCACCTGTAGCGGTGATTTCTCCCCTGCCTTCCAGCGCTCTCAGGCGGGGGGGGGCATCCCCCCATTAGAACACAGTAGCTCAGTGGGGGAGATCGATGTACTAATATCGGATTGTTAGTACAGTGGCCCAGACCTGAGCTGTCAGTTTTTTTTTTCACTTCAACCCATGGGGCTAAACAAAAAACTGATAGTGTGTACTAGGCTTTAAGGTATTATTCTTTGGTCACAGGGAATGTCCAAAGGATGTAACCTTAATAAGAAGTTCAATAACCATGCAAAACTGAAACCTCACCTTTTGGAGTTTACTTTTCCTACGAAGCCAGAATGCACTGTCTGCATTGACTGTATAGTCTCTGCTCCCTTGGACTGAGCAGCACCCATGTGTAGCATAAGAAAATAACTGCCTTACTACTGAAGAGCTCACTTTGTACTTTTGTGTTTATTTTTAATGCATGTACCTGTATGTTTCTTCATTTATTAACCATTTTGTTTTTGTTTTAGCTCTGCGAAGACCACGATGTTTCCAAATTCATCAAATACAAAGTGTTTGATGCAAAACGTTAGTAGATCTTAAACTGTCATAGAATATGTTTTGGTGTGTTGGTGCTAGCCTATTTAACATCCCTATCCTTTTGTTCTTCTACAGCTTCATCTAAAACGTTGTCTGGCCTGCTAGAATGGGAGACAAAGAATGAGGCTGTTGAATCACTCACAGTATTAAATCACTATCAAGTAAGAGTACCAAGTAAGTTACCTTTCTGCTTCAATCATTATGCAGTAAAATTAAATGATCTACGGTATGTCAAAAAATTACTGTCGGTATGTGCTTGTCAGGAACCATGAAACCGACAGACAGAAAATGCAGTTAAAATCACACCTTTTAATAAAATGGTACAACTGGTAAATATAGTCAAAACAAAACCAGGATTCGGTAGCCAAATCGGGTATTCAGAACAAGCCAGGAAATCAGGAAGCCAGAGATCAGCATAGTCACAGGCAGCAGACAGGATCAGGAACCAGAAATGGACGTCAGCCAGGCAAGTCTTCAACAGGAACACAGCAAAGAGTCTCTAGATATGCTGACCAAGGCAAAGGCATTGAAGAAATGAACCAGTTAGTTTAAATAGCCAGAAAGGGCTGGCTGTGGGATTGACTGACGAGCAGGAGATGATCAACAGGTGAGCCACTGGAACGATGAGTACTGGCAATTAACCGACAGCTGAGCACAGAGAAGGAAGGGCTTAGGGCCCAGCCCTGACAGTGCTATAGTTGTTTTGCATTCTGAGATAAGCTGGTTGGCATGTCTTTCACCATATGCAAAACTAGTTCCAAACTAAAACAAATTAAAAAAAATTTGTTTACAAACGGTTTATTGAAAAATAAGTCTCAATACAATTTAACTGTACATTGGTAAGAGGTACATACATAAAGATGGGTGCAAAAAACATCAGCATAATGTATAAGTAGCAGTGGTGTAAGAGGGAGGGATACAAATAATGGGCTGTATAATTGAATCATTGATAAGACATTATAGAGGTATAAAGACCTTGTGGATTTGTTCATTGATAAAAAAATCAACATTATCATATTATAGTTCAATGAACCAACAGAGATAGATCCCAAGGTTTCCAATTTTTATCATATGTGTCCATAGTATCGAATAAAGTGTGATGAATATGTTCTGATAGCTTGATGGCCAGCATGCGATTCATAATTTGAGACCATGGCACAGTAGGGGAACGCCAGTTGAGAGCTATAGCCCAGTGTATTGAGCTGAACAATGTGTGTATTAGCCTGGTATGTGCTATAGAAATATCTGGAATAGGATAGAAAAGGAGGCACATTTTAGATGTCAGTTCAATTCTTCTACCTATTATTTGTTCTATTTTGATTTTATCTTGTTGCCATGTAGTTTTAAGGTGTGTACAATTCCAGAATGTGTGTATAAAAGAACCCTGTACTGGGCATCCTCTAAGTCTAAAGCATAGGGGAGAGGTTGTTGGATAGAATGAGTTGATTCTGTCTGGGGTGAGGTACCACCTATACTGAAGTTTGATGGCGGATTCCCTGATGGAGGCTGTCTTGGTGCATTTTCATAAATTGTTAATCATAATGTCCCATTGTTCTATAGAGGATTCATTCAAATCTGATTCCCACTGGGACATTTGACGTGTTTTGTCTGGTGTGTTGTGTTCATTTAGGCTTTTATAAATTCTGGATATTAAACCCCTGTCGCAAGGTGAAGTAAGACAAATTTGTTCAAATATCGTAAAAGGAGTTTGGAGGGTGAGTGAGAAGTATTTTTGGTAGAAAAGCTTGATGTTGTTGTAGTCAGAGAGTTCAGTTTCTGTAAGTTTATATTCTGTTTGCAAATCTGAGGATGTACGAAATGTATTATTTTTTGTGAGTGATTTTAGGTTAGATAGTTTGAGGAGTTGCCATATAGTATATTGATTTGAGTTTAGGTCGGGGGGGGGGGTAAAAAGGGGGTCCCCTATGAAAGAGGCTAGGGGAGGAATCTCTGATGAGTTGTTAAATTTATGCTTTTGTCTGTGCCATAATAGTAGGTTTTGGTGTACTACTTTGTTGAGGTGGCCTATTCTTTGAGTTTTGATGGATTTGGACCAAGGAAGACCCTGAAGGTTGTACGGTAGGACAGATTGTTCCTCAAATAATAGCCGAGGTATATAGCTGAACGGTGCATACCATTGTACGAGTTGTGTATATCTAGCAGAAAGATAATATAGCCATAGGTTGGGTATACTCAGCCCTCCCTTCGATTGAGGTCTGAACATCAATGCATATCCAAATCTAGATTTAGTAGTTTTGGTAGTATAACCATTTTTGGAGCAACTATCCTACCCATAAAAACGAAATATGGTTTGTTGACCATGATTTGAGTAAGTCTCTGATGTTTTGGAATAATCTAGGGTAATTAGTGTGGTATAGGGTTTTGTAAGATGGGGTGATATGGATGCCTAAATATCTAAAGGATTCTGAACACCATTGAAAAGGAAATTTCTCTTTTAATATAGCAGTCAAATCAGGGGGGCAGTTGATTGGGAGGGCTGAACATTTAGATAAGTTTATACTTAACCACTTCAATACCATGCACTTATGCACCTTCCCGCCCAGACCAATTTTCAGCTTTCAGTACTCTCACACTTTGAATGACAATTACTTAGTCATGCTACACTGTATCCAAACAAAATTTTTATCATTTTCTTCTCACAAATAGAGCTGTCTTTTGGTGGTATTTAATCGCCACTGGGTTTTTTATTTTTTGCGATATAAGCAAAAAAACAGCAATTTTTTTAAAAAAAAAACACTTTTTTTTAGTTTCTATTGTAAAATTTTGCAAATAAGTAATTTCTCTTCATAAATTTGTGCCAAAATGTATACTGCTACATATCTTTGGTAAAATGAACCCAAATTAGTGTATATTATTTGGTCTTTGTGAAAGTTATAGAGTCTACAAACTATTGTGGCAATCACTGAAAATTTATCACATCTGATCACGCCTGATGTACTGAAGGGATATCTCATTTCTTGAGACACTAACAAGCGAGGAAAGTACAAATACCCCAAAATTACCCCTTTTTGGAAAGTAGACAGTCCAAGGTATTTACTAAGAGGTGTGGTGAGTTTTTTGAAGTTGTATTTTTTTCCCACAATTCTTGGGAAAATGTAATTTTTTTTTTTTTTTTTTACACAAACTGGTCATATTATTAACAGTTTTTTTCTCTCACACAGCATATGCATAATTGCAACTACACCCCAAAATACATTCTGCTACTCCTCCTGAGTGTAGCGATACCACATGTGTGAGACTTTTACACAGCCTGGCCACATACAGAGGCCCAACATTGAAGTAGCACTTTCAGGCGTTCTACAAGCATAAATCGCACATATCCTTTCTCAACCACCTATTACACTTTTGAAGGCCCTGGAGCACCAGGACAATGGAATTTTCCACAAAATGACCCCATTTTGGAAAGCACACACCCCAACGTATAATCTATGAAGCATTATGAGTCTTTTGAACGGTTCATTTTTTTCCAGAAGGTTTTGGAAAATGTGGAGAAAAAATGAAAATGCATTTTTTTTACACAAAGTTGTCCATTTATAAGATATTTCTAACGCATAGCATATACATAGCAAAAATAACACCCCAAAATGCATTCCGCTACTCCTCCTGAGTATAGCGATACCACATGTGTGAGACTTTTACACAGCCTGGCCATATACAGAGGCCCAACATTGAAGTAGCACTTTCAGGCGTTCTACAAGCATAAATCGCACATATCCTTTCTCAACCACCTATTACAATTTTGAAGGCCCTGGAGCACCAGGACAATAGAATTTTCCACAAAATGACCCCATTTTTGAAAGCACACACCCCAACGTATAATCTATGAGGCATTATGAGTCTTTTGAACGGTTCATTTTTTTCCAGAAGGTTTTGGAAAATGTGGAGAAAAAATTAAAATGCATTTTTTTTACACAAAGTTGTAAATTTATAAGATATTTCTAACACATAATATGTACATAGCAAAAATGACACCCCAAAATGCATTCTGCTACTCCTCCTGAGTATGGCGATACCACATGTTTGAGACTTTTACACAGCCTGGCCACATACAGAGGCCCAACATCCAAGTAGCACCTCCAGGCATTCTAGCAGCATTAATTGCACATATCATTTTCTGACTACCGATCACATTTTTGAAGGCCCTTCATATATCTAACACATAGCAGGTACATACCAAATAACAAAAGATTACCTGTGGTTTTAGAAGTGCAGTGGTCCACAGAGGAGAGCATCGGTCCAGGCAGCAGGCAGGGATGAGGTCAGCGACAGCAAAAGCAATCATCCAGGCAGCAGGCAGGAATACTGTCCATAGTTCGCACAGGCAGAGATACTGTCAGCACAGCCAGAGCACAGCCAAAGCACAGGTCCAGGTAGCAGGCAGAGGTGTCCCGGCAGAAATGCTGTCCAAAGTCAGTAGAGGCAGCAGGCAGATATATGGTCAACACAGCCAAAGTATTGGTCCAAGCAGCAGGAAGAAACATGGTCCATAATGTCATGGGTCATTACAGGCAGTAATATGGTCAGCACAGCCAAATTATTGGTCCAGGCAGCAGGAAGGACCATCAAGCTTAGGGCCAGGGGGACAGGGGTAGAGGCTTCTCCCACCCAAATCGCTTTGAAGCCTCCGGGCAACCAGACCCTGTTCTTGGAGCACAGAAAACGAAAAACTGGTTTTCTCTACTCAGAACGCTATTCTGAAGCCCCTCACATATGTGAGACCCCTGTGTACTAAAAGTAGATGGCCAAAAGATACCTGGCTGTGCGGTGAAAGGGGGGATGATAGCGGATCCTGAGTTGGCAGGCAACCATAAGGGGTTTGCCAGGGCATCGGGAAGGTAGGATTGGGGCTGGATTCTTCGTGTTGGGCGTGCATTTCCATTGCTTGTACTGGGCTCCTCTTCCTGGGGTATGGCGCTGCTGGTGGTGGGCAGTTTTCCTGATCTTGGTGCTGATCTTGGTGCCGATCGCATTCTTTTGGGAGGGACGGTTTCCTCCGGGGACTCGGACTCTGAGCCACTATCCTCCACTGGCTCATATTCCGAACCAGAATCGGATAATGGGAGCTCCCCGCTGCTCTCATCATCCGACATGGCAAGAATGGCATATGCCTCCTCAGGTGTGTAAACCCTTTGGGACATTATGGCAGTGCTTATTGGTGGGCCTGTGTAATGGTACTGCTGGTGGTAGTGGTGGCGGTCTGTGTGGTAGTACCGATGGAGGTATTAGTGGTGGGCCTGTGTGGTGGTACCGATGGCGGTATGGGTGGTGGTGGTACCAATGGCGGTACAGGTGGTGGTGGTACCGATGGCGGTACGGGTGGTGGTGGTACCGATGGCGGTACCGGTGGTGGTAGCGATGGCGGTATGGGTGGTGGTGGTAGCGATGGCGGTATGGGTGGTGGTGGTACCGATGGCGGTACAGGTGGTGGTGGTACCGATGGCGGTACAGGTGGTGGTGGTACGGGTGGTGATGGTACCGATGGCGGTACAGGTGGTGGTACAGGTGGTGGTGGCACTACCGACGGTGGTTCGGGTGGTGGTACTGGTGGTGGTACCGATGGCGGCACTAGTGGTGATACTGGTAGCGGGCCTGTGTGGCAGTATAGATGCTGGGCCTGGTGGCGGTACTGGTAGCCTGTGTGGCGGTGCCAATGGCGGTACCGATGGAGGTGGGCCTGTGACAGATGATTGACAGATGGGCTGATTGACAGATGGGCTGATTGATTGATTGACAGATGGGTTGATTGATTGACAGATGGGGTGATTGATTGACAGGTGGGGTGATTGATTGACAGATGGGCTGATAGATTGACAGATGGGCTGATTGATTGACAGATGGGCTGATTGGCTGGGCTGATTGATGTGCTGGGCTGTGTGACAGGTCCTCTTTATGGGGGGGGGCATGTTGTGCACTGTAAACTTATGTAGACAAACTACACTGAGCTAACTTACTGATCTCTTCTCTCTCCTCACAGATCGGTGTGTGAGGAGAGAGCAGGGATCAGGTAGTAACTCTTGTGGAGTTTGTTTACATTTGTGACCGGCTGTGATTGGACACAGCCGGTCACGTGGTAAACAGCCAATTCATTGGCTGTTTACTCTGATCGGGGACGCGCTGTGTCCAAGGGACACTCGCCTTCCCCGATCCCCGCTCTGCAAGCCTGTGGCGGCGCGCACGGAGCGCGCCGCCGAGTTTGTTTTGACAGGTGATCGGCTGTGACTTTGACACAGCCGATCACATGGTAAACAGCCAATGAAATTGGCTGTTTACCGTGATCGGGGAAGCGCTGTGTCCGAGGGACACATGCCGTCCCCGATCACCGCGCTGCGCGCCCCCGCGGGCGCGGGCAAGGCAATATCCTGCAGGACGTCATATGACGTCCAGTATCGATATTGCAACCACTTCCCGGATGTCAATTCGCTATTGACTGGGCGGGAAGTGGTTAAACCTGTGAGGTCATGGAATGTATCCAAAGTTTTGATAAGGTTTGGTAGTGAAATGAATCGCTCAGTGAGGAACAAGAAGATGTTGTCTGCATACAGACTTAATTGTGCCTTTGCTTAATGGGAAAAACTCTGAATTGTGGCCGGGGAGTTTGATACGAGTATGTGGATCATGGTATAGGGCTTTAAACCTGTGAACTCATTACTTATACCGTATCTGGGGAGTAGTCAGTCTAAGTAGGACCAGCTGACGCTATCAAAGGCTTTAAGCATGTCTAAACTAAGTAGTAGTGTGGTTCTAGCGTGTAGGTTGGAGTCTTGGATGATATTTGTTGCTAATCTAATATTGTCTGTGATTTGCCTGTCTGGGATAAAACCTGATTGATCCGGGTGGATTAACGGTGGGATGACTGAGGCCAATCTGTCCACTAACATCTTACCAAAAATTTTGAGGTCATTATCTGACTGAGATCGGGCGGAAGTTCTGTGGGGGGGAGTGGTCTTTGTTTGGTTTGGTTAATAAGGAACATATTAGCTAGGAGCATTTCGGAAGGGAATTGGTTGCCTCATAGGATATGGTTGAATAGTTTAACAAGGCGGGGAATTAAAATTGAAGCAAATTTTTTTGTAATATGATGTTGAAAAGCCATCTGGACCTGGGGCAGTGGAGGTCTTTAATGAACTTATTATCCTATTTATTTCTGTTTCTGAACAGGGTGCATTTAACGCCTCAATTTGTTGGGTATTTAGAGTGGGTAGATGAATTTCATCAAGCCATTGTATCGAGGATTGTTTTGGGGTGTTTTGAGGAGAGGATAGAAGTTTCTTATAAAACTTCAAAAATACTTCCAAACAAATTTAAATTTAAAGCGCATTATACATACTGTATGTAGAAAACCACTACGGATGGCACATTTTTCATAAACTGTTTGCAGCAGTGATTATACAAAAAAAGCATGGTTACTCTTTCGTCCATGGACCGACACAGCCTCTCTATTGACAAAGTGGGTATTATCCGTTAATTAGGAGTGACTAGGCAGAAAACTTGTAAAAAGTGTTGCATCACACCTTCTACAGTACCGCCCAGGGGGCGGACCCTCTGGGTATATCACCTCAGTCTGCATCTCGCAGATCAATTTTTTTCTGTCTAGCAAGGAGTAGGACATGGCTCCCTTCGGGCCCATTGGTCCGGGGAAAAATATATATTTTTTTGCTACATTTTTTGTTTCCTGCGATCTTCGATCAACTGCCGATTGGGTGACAGACTGGATCCTCAATCCTTGTAGTCTCCCCAGTTCGGCCATCGAGCGTGTGCCGACCCTAGCTACGCGCTGGGTTTTCCACGACATGCCCGTTGCTTCATGGGTGGCTGGTGAGCTTACGCTCCAAGGCTTGCATCGGACCGCTCCTCAGCTTCGGCTGACCTTACGGCCGAGTCGCAGCAGCCTGTCCGGTGAGCGTCACGCTCCAGGGCATACATATGATCGTCCCTTTTGGGTCCAATCACAGCATGCCTGGCCAACAGTCACCTTCCGTGCGCGGACGATGATCTGTTTGGAATGTCTTCCAGCATAATACATGCAGGATAGGTAAGTAAATTCCCCTGCCTCGGATGGGTGATTTGGCTGGACATTCCTGGAGAGACCAAGTAAGTGGTTGTGGCCCCTTTCTTCCCTCTCTCCCTGCCTTTTCCCTCCTCCCCGGGCTTCTAGCTAAAGGTTGCTGGGTGCTGGGGGTCACCTAAGGGGTTCCACTGGAGTGGGGTTGGCTGTAACTAACATTTAAAAGAAATGTAATTTCTGCTTACCTGTGTGTGCTTCCTCCTCCATGCTGTCGGCGGCCATTTTGTGGTGGTCCATGCCGGGTTCGGCCTCTAGTGACTGCACGGCGGCCATCTTCCTGTGGTGTTGGCGCCATTTTCTTGTAGTCCACACCCACTGGCCTCTATCAACTGATCGGCGGCCATGTTTGTCCACCCTGTATGTATATATTGCTGTTCGGCGGCCATCTTTTTGTGGGCTACGGCTGCTTGGCCTCTATCTTCGGCTCGGCAGCCATTTTCTTAGAGCCATCATTATCTTCCATACAGATGTTTTTGGCGGCCATTTTGCAAGAGTCTCCGGCCTCTAGGGTGCATTACACTGGAGCGAAATTTCACTCAGGAAGCGTTGATAAAAGAAGCAGACTGACACAGCAGCAGTGGGACAGCATCACAGGCGCAGCACACGGCAGCATAGCAGTACCGTTCCAGGGTGGTGAGTCCTCTGGGTAACCCAGCATCTCTGCAGCGCAGGAGGGTGGCCTATTGATATCTTGCCTGGAGCCCTGTGGGTGTCAGCGTGTGGTCAACATGGCATCTGAGCCAGATGTCTTCTCCCCTGAAACACCAGATTTAGCAGCTGGTGCCCCTGAGGTGTCTATGAACGCTATGTCGGCAATCCTAGAGGCGTTTGCTGCCAGGGTGGAAGCAGCACACGGGAATACAGGGGGTAGTAAACGCCCCCGTCCCTTGCAATCTTCCGGGGATAATTCTGATGCAGAACCAGGTCCAGCTACGGCTCATGGCTCAGATTCGGACGCATCAGAGACTGCAGACCGTGACCGATCGGACAGTGAGGATGACTCCAAGTCCAGGTCAGTACGCGAGACGGCTTTGGTATCTGACCTTCAGTGCAGGATACGCTAAAGTTGGAAAATACTGCAGAAGCAGCAGAAACTCCAGTCCCCTTTGGGTTTCGTAAACCTGCCCGCACTGCTAAGGTGTTCCCTTGTGTGTCTTATTTTGACAAACTCTTATACAAGGAATGGGAGAACCCACTGAGGGTCTTTACAGCCCCAAAGAGGTTTGCGGTATGGTACCCCTTTGAGGAGAGTTTTCTGAAGAAATGGACCTCTCCCCCTATAGTGGACCCTCCGGTGTCCAGACTTAATAGAGCCACCACTATTCCAGTAGAAGGGGCTCCTGTTTTCAAGGACCCTGTGGATAAGAAGGCTGAAGCACTCGCTCGCTACCTATACTCAGTGGTAGGCTCGGCAGTACGCCCGGCATTGGCGGGGGCCCTAGTGTCTCAGACACTTACTGAATAGGCAAAATTGCTACTCCAGGGGTTAAAAGAGCGAGATGCTCCTCCTAATGAGATAACTTTGGCCGACCAGTTGGTCCAGGGCCTTAAGTTTGTCTGCGAGTCAGACATGGATACTATTCCCCTGCTGTCAAAAGCTTTGGTTTATTCAGTAGCCTGATCTGGCTAAAGGGCTGGTCTGCGGACCAGACTTCCAAGAAAGCCCTGTTGGATCTGCCTTTTAAGGGCGACAGACTTTTTTGGGGCTTCTCTGGATGACATCATCAAGGATGCCACAGGAGGTAAAAGCACTTTGCTTCCCCAAACTAGCAAGGGTAAGGGGCCACGCCAAGGGCAAGGGCCCTCCTTTACTGCACGCAATCGTTTTTTTCGTCCCCCTAGGGCGACAGGGAAAAGACCCCAGGCCGACAAGGCGCCTGCCCAAGGACAAAAGCGTCCTTGGTCCCGCAGACCCAACGAGCCTGCGGACAAATCTGCGTCCGCATGAAGGTCCGCCCCCACCCAGCTCTCGGGTGGGGGGACGTCTTCGCAAATTCGCGACTCAGTGGACAGCTCTAGTCTCCAACAGGTGGGTTTACGAAGTAATCTCCTCAGGCTACAAGATAGAATTTCTCTCTTGTCCACCGGACAGATTCATCACCTCCAATCTCCAGCTACTACTGACCCGTCGGGAGGCCCTGTATGGGGCGGTCCAGGGTCTACTGGAACGCGGGGTAGTTATTCCAGTTCCAGAACAGGAACGGGGTCTGGGTTTTTACTCAAATCTGTTCATTGTGCCGAAGAAGGAGGGGGTTCGTCCAATCTTGGATCTCAGAGCTCTCAATTGCTTTGTGAAAGTACAAAGATTTTGGATAGAGTCGGTTCGATCTGTAGTCACGGCTCTCCATCCGGGGGACTTTCTGGCCTCCTTGGACATCAAGGACGCATACCTGCATGTCCCCATATACTCCAGACACCAGAGGTTTCTGCGATTTGCTATCGGGAAGAACCACTACCAGTTTGTGGCCCTCCCGTTTGGCCTTGCCTCAGCACCCAGGACGTTCACCAAGGTGCTCGCTCCGATTCTGGCACTTCTAAGACAGCGGGGTATCGCTATCATGGGCTACTTGGACGACCTTCTACTGAGGGCCCCTTCAAGCTCAGAATTAGAGGTAAGCGTGTCTATTACCTGGCAGACTCTTCGAGACTGTGGTTGGATACTAAACACGCAAAAGTCAGTATTGGTGCCCACTCAACGCCTAGTGTACCTGGGGTTGATTCTGGATTCCTCAGAGGCAAAGGTGTTCCTCCCTGTGGAGAAGTTGCAGACCCTCCGGGCTGCAGTACGGCAGCTGACTTCCAGGAATTGGTCGTCACTCTGTTTTTGCATGCGAGTGTTGGGCCTCATGGTAGCCTCCTTCGAGGCGGTCCCATATGCTCAATACCACACTCGAGTGTTACAGAAGGAAGTTCTGTCCAGATGGAACACATGCCCTTCATCTCTGGATTATCAAATCCGAGTGAGCCACCTAGTCAGGAGATCCCTGGTATGGTGGCTGACAGCACCGGCTCAAATGCTCGGGAAGTAATTTCTTCCGGTTTACTGGATAGTGATCACGACGGACGCCAGCCTTACAGGTTGGGGGGGAGTCTGGGGTGTTCAGTCGGCGCAAGGTCGCTGGACCCCAGAGGAAGCCCTCCTGCCGATCAATGTCCTGGAAATCCGGGCGATCAGGCTGTGTCTCTTTAAATGGTCTCAGAGGCTGCAAGGGCGTCCAGTCAGGATACAGTCAGACAACGCCACAGCAGTGGCATATGTCAATCATCAAGGAGGAACAAGAAGCTCAGCTGCAGCATCGGAGGTCGCTCGCATCCTGAAGTGGGCAGAGAAGAGCGTACCGGCACTGTCGGCTGTGTACATTCCGGGTGTGGAAAACTGGCAGGCGGACTACCTGAGCCGCCAGATGCTGGACCAGGGAGAATGGTCCTTACACCCGGAGGTGTTCCAACTCCTCTGCCAAAGATGGGGCACACCAGACGTAGATCTTCTGGCTTCCCGACTCAATCGGAAGGTATTGAGGTTTGTGGCCCGGTCAAGAGACCCATGGGCAGACGCAATGGACGCGTTGGTGGCATCGTGGGGTCAGTATCGGCTAATCTATGCCTTCCCTCCCTTAAGGCTTCTTCCTCTTCTGCTCCGCAGAGTGGAGGCAGAGGGAATTCCAATGATCCTAATCACTCCAGATTGGCCTCAGCGTCCTTGGTACGCCGATCTAGTACGTCTGGTAGCAGACGTCCCCTGGTGCCTACCACTACGGAAGGACCTGCTATCGCAAGGTCCCATACTCCATCCTGCTTTACAGTCACTGGCTTTAACGGCATGGCTGTCGAGAACCGGGGCCTGTCAGATTCAGTAATCTCTACGATGAGAAGTGCTCGAAAACCGTCCTCTAGGAAGGTTTATCACCGCACTTGGAAGGCCTACATCTCCATGTGTGAGGAAATTAAATGGAATCCGCGTACTTATTTGGTTTCCAGAATCCTGCTGTTTTTACAGCATGGGGTGGACCAAAGGCTTGCCCTAAGTACGATTAAGGGACAGATATCTGCCCTGGCTGTCTTTTTTCAGCGGCTCCTGGCGGCTCACTCTCTCGTGAGTACTTTTGTGCAGGGGGCCATGTGGCCCCTCCGGTCCGTCCCCCGCTGCCTCCGTGGGACTTGAACCTAGTCCTCTCGGTGCTTCAGAAGGCACCGTTTGAGACTATTAGAGATATTCCCCTGTTGACACTTTCTCAGAAGGTGGTCTTTTTGGTGGCTGTTACGTCAGTTAGACGAGTCTCTGAGCTGCCAGCCTTGTCCTGCAAGGCTCCCTATTTGGTTTTCCACAAGGATAAGGTGGTGCTGCGGCCGCAGCCTTCCTTTCTTCCGAAAGTCGTTTCGGCTTTTCATCTCAACGAAGACATTGTACTTCCATCCTTGTGTCCTCACCTGTCGAATCCTAAGGAGTCGGCGTTGCATTCCTTGGACGTTGTCCGAGCTTTGAGAGTATACCTATCTGCTACTTCCCTATTCCGAAAGTCAGACCCACTGTTTGTTTCAGTGGCTGGTCCCAAGAAGGGCCAAGCAGTCTCGTCGGCCACCATCTCTAGGTGGATCTGACAGATAGTAATCCAGGCTTACGCCTTAAAGGGTCAAGCGCCCCCTTTCCCGTCACGGCGCATTCGACCAGGGCAATAGGTGCCTCTTGGGCTTTCCGACATCAAGAGTCTGTTTCCCAATTATGTAAAGCGGCGACTTGGTCGTCCGCTCACACTTTCACAAAATTCTACAAAGTTGATGTAGGTGCATCTTCGGATGCCTCTTTCGGCCGCAAGGTTTTGCAAGCGGCTGTTTAGAGTTGCAACTCCTCCGTCCGTTGGAGGAGTGCTGTTTTGTGTTTTGGGGTGAAGTTTATTTTTATGCTGTTACCACCCCTCGTTTTTTCTCTGACACTGCTTTGGGATGTCCCACTTTGTCAATAGAGAGGCTGTGTCGGTCCATGGACGAAAGAGTAAGCCCTGGTTCACACTGGTGCGATTTGACATGTCAAATCGGCGAAATTTGCCGCAAATTGCGGGCAATGGCACCGTCCTAATCGGTGTGACACTGCATCTGCGGCGCTGCACCGATTACAAAAAGTAGTTTCTGTACTACTTTTTGCGATTTCAGCCGCGATTTACATTGACACCTGTTTTTCAGATGTCTCTGTAATCGATCTGAAATCGGGACTGACAGGCAGGAGTGAAATCGTGCGAGTTCGGCTGAACTCGCACGGCTTCACTCCCGCAACCCCAGTGTGAACCTGGGCTAAATAGGATTTTTTACTCACCGTAAAATCCTTTTCTCTGAGTCCATGGACCGACACAGCACCCACCCCTCCTTTTAAGTTTGTACTGCTTTTTGACGAACTGATCTGCGAGATGCAGACTGAGGTGATATACCCAGAGGGTCCACCCCCTGGGGGGTACTGTAGAAGGTGTGATGCAACACTTTTTACAAGTTTTCTGCCTAGTCACTTAACGGATAAGCGCTTCCTGATGACGGAACCCGAAACGCGCTTCCTGATGACGGAACCCGAAGCGTACGTCGAGGCGCAATACAGGTCACGCAACTGATGTTTTCTTCCGGTCCCGCTGGCTGTTCGTTCCGAAGTGGTGGAACGTACGCCTTTATCCACAGGTCTGGGACCGCCATTCGTATACCCACACCTTTACAGCCTCAGTGCCGGGTCGGGGCACTTACAAAGTAAGCGCGTTTTTGGCTTTTTAAACTATTCTGTGCAATAAATGGTATTACACTATTTTTTGCTTCTCTTCTCCTAATTTGCATAATATCGGAGTTCTTATCTCATCACCCACCGCCGCCTGCTCTGTGGACATCATAGCTTTGATATCTGGCAAGTTGACACTTGCACAAAGCCTGCTTGACCTCTTTTTTAGGTAAAAGGGTCAAATTGTTGGGGTAAGCTGCCATCATTACTTCAGCACTATCGGGTGTCACTGCTTTTGGTGAAGGTGGATTTGAACAGTCACAAGAGTTTATTTGATTATAAATATCATGTTTATTGAAGATTGAAGATTTATTACACACGCAGGAAACATTTTCGTTGTTCACTATCATTGTGGGACGCTTTGTGTGTTTCTTTGGACTTTGATGCACTATTCATTATTATTTGTTTCTTTGGGAATCACTGGTTCATTGAGTTTCATTGGTTTGTGATTATAAATATTCACTTGTTTATTGCACTATATATTTTAGGCAGATGTAATTATATCAATATTATTATTGATCAATATTAGTTTTATTACCACTGATCGGCCTTATCTCTCACTATTCACTTAACGGATAATACCCACTTTGTCAATAGAGAGGCTGTGTCGGTCCATGGACTCAGAGAAAAGGATTTTACGGTGAGTAAAAAATCCTATTTTCTCCATTTGGCAATTATCAATAACTCATTTGCAAATTAGTATCCTATAAATTTCATTACATTATTTGTAAAGCCAATGCAAAATGGTACTAAAACTTCTTTAAACGGGAGTTCCACCCAAAAGTGGAACTTCCACTTTAGGCACTCCTCGCCCCCTTACATGCCACATTTGGCATGTCATTTTTTTTGTGGGGGAGTGGGTGCTTCATTTTGAGTGGGACTTGTGGGACAGGTAAGTGTCTGTTTATTAAAAGTCAGTAGCTACACTTTTTGTAGCTGCTGAGTTTTAATAAACAAAAAAAGCCTGGAACTCCGGACATGAGTGATTTAGAGAAGGCTCACACACAGGCAGCTACATTTTGATTAAAATAATACGTTTACATAAACCAGGCTTAAGGCTCGATTCACACCTATGCATGTTGCTTTTGAGCATTTTTGCCTTGCTTTTTGCGGTGCTTGCCACGTTTTTCAACATGCGTTTTTACCACG
Source organism: Rana muscosa (assembly GCA_029206835.1). Classification (NCBI taxonomy): domain Eukaryota; kingdom Metazoa; phylum Chordata; class Amphibia; order Anura; family Ranidae; genus Rana; species Rana muscosa. The sequence continues at coordinate 30,974,276 of CM055121.1, read as the reverse complement.
ATTTGCGTTTTTTTTTTTTTTATATATATATTTTTTTTATTATACAGTCATTTTTATTTTTTTACGTTTCCTTTAAAAAAATAAAAATTGCGGTAAAAACGCGGCACTTGCGTTTTGGATGCAGGTCCATTGACTTCTATTACATGCAAAACGCTGCTTTTTGCAGGAAAAAAAGTCCCCGACCCTTTACAAAAATGCATTGATGTGAACATATTTCATAGGAACCCATGTTAAAAAATTCCCATGCATTTCTGCAAAATGCACCAAAAAACGCATTAGTGTGAATCAAGCCTAAAGGTTTAAAGGAAGTAAATGTGATTTAATACTCTGTCTAAATTTACTTTATTTAAAGTTTTGGTGAATAAACTATTTTAAAGAGATCGGTTACAGCTCAAGGAGAGAAGAGTTTTAGTGTTTGAGTCCTTTTACATAAGCCTTGCCCGGATCTGTTCAGCAGAGAATCCATAAACAAATCCACTGCTGAAGTGTAGCAAAACAAGATGGATATCACTGTATCGCTGTTGTGAAATTTATACTTGGTCATCTTTTTGCTGTATTTTGATACCTTTCCCCACCTGTCTATGAGCATCTGGAATAAAACAGACTTGCATCCGTATGGTGATCCACCATGTTTAGATCCAGAAAAATGATATGAAGGATGCAACCCTTTGTTTTTATTTATTTTTTATTTTTATTTTTTTGACCTGGACGGACTAGGAGGTAAGCAGATGTAATCGGACACACGTCTGTTTTCATCTTTCTGTCCATGGACTTGCATGGAGTTTCCGATCAGGTCTACCTGAAAAACTGACAGGCAAACCCGATTGGAAAGCCAGTGTTAAAGGACCTTTGTAAGAAGGATTTTTTTCACCATGAGAGGTTATTCATGCCACCTAATACTGGTTGTTTTTTGGGGTCTTTTTTCACTAGCTTGAATATGCCAAGATAGTAATATTTCTGTCCAGAGAATTGCTCTACTTTTGTCCAGACATAAAGGAAATGTACTCCCTAATGAGGCAATATTGTACAGTATGCCCTTTGGACTTTGACTTCAATTGAGCTCAAGCTCAAGTTTGTGAAAGGCTGAAATGGACACATTCTTTTTTCAGCTGAAAAACTTGTATGCGGTTGCCTATGTCACTATGCAAGTTTCATAATAAACCACATTGCTCCTGAAGGTGACCATTTGCATTAGCTTGTCACTAAATGCGCACTAAAAGTTAAACCACATCCTCTACAGCTAAAAAACTGTCAAGACAGTGAACCAAAACAAATTGTGTTCTAAATCTGTTTTGTGTTTGAATCCCATAAAATCCCAGAGAATAATTATTTGAATGACAGAACACAACAGTAAAGCTGGGTTTACATGCTGAGATTTTTTGTTCCAACCAGTGGGTTAAACGAGAAAAAAAAAAATCTCAGATCCCCTCACCAACCCCAGCGGTGTGGATGCAGGGATCTCTTCTGCTGATCTTTTGTATTCTGGCAGTGGGGACACCCCGCATGCAATGATTAAATGCTCCTTTTCCAGCATAACCTATCATGACGGTGCTAGCAACCAGCTTCTGTTGAACAGACAAGTACACACATAACAAAATGTGTCCAGTTCCTGCTGAACCGGCCGATTTCAATATGTATAGTGAGGGAAAAAAGTAGTTGATCCCCTGCTGATTTTGTACGTTTGCCCACTGACAAAGAAATGTTTTAATGGTTGGTTTATTTTAACACTGAGACAGAATAACCGCAAACAAATAGACAAAAACATATTTTAAAAAAGTTTTAAATTGATTTGCATTTTAATGAGTGAAATAAGTATTTGACCCCTTAGTCAAACATGACTTAGTAGTTGGAGGAGAACCCTTGTTGGCAGAGGTCAGACGTTTCTTGTAGTTGGCCACCAGGTTTGCACACATCTCGGGGGATTTAGTCCCACCCCTCTTTGCAGATCCTCTCCATCATTAAGGTTTCATTGACGTTTGATAACTCAAACCTTCAGCTCCCTCCACATATTTTCTATGGGATTAAGGTCTGGAGACTGGCTAGGCCATTCCAGGACCTTAATGTGCTTCTTTTTTTTAAAAGGTATTAATGTGCCACTCCTTTGTTGCCCTGGCCATGTGTTTTGGGTCATTGTCATGCTTAAATACCCATCCACATCTCATTTTCAATGCCCTGGCTGAGGGAAGGAGGTTCTCACCCAAGATTTGATGGTACATGGCCCCATCCATCGTCCCTTTTTGATGCGGTGAAGTTGTCCTGTCCCCTTAGCAGATAACCACCCCCAAAGCATAATGTTTTCACCTCCATGTTTGATGGTAGGGATGGTGTTCTTAGGGTCATAGGCAGCATTCCTTCTCGAAATACGGCGAGTTGAGTTGATGCCAAAGAGCTTGATTTTGGTCTCATCTGACCACAACACGTTCACCCAGTTCTCCTCTGAATCATTCAGATGTTAATTAGCAAACTTCAGACAGGTCTGTATGTGTGCTTTCTGGAGCAGAGGGACCTTGCGGGCGCTGCAGGATTTCAGTCCTTAGCTAGGTAGTGTGTTACCAATTGTTTTCTTGGTGACTATGGTCCCAGCTGCCTTGAGATCATTGACCAGATTCTTCCGTGTAGTTCTGGGCTGATTCCTTGCGGTTCTCATTATCATTGAAACTCTATGAGGTGAGATTTTGCATGGAGCCCCAGACCAAGGGAGATTGAGTTATTTTGTGTTTCTTCCATTTGCGAATAATCGCACCAATTGTCACCCTCTCACCAAGTTGCTTGGCGATGGTCTTGTAGCCCATTCCAGCCTTGTGTAAGTCTAGAATCTTGTCCCTGACGTCCTTGGACAGCTCTTTGGTCTTGGCCATGGTGAAGAGATTGGAATCTGATCAATTGCTTATGTGGACAGGTGTCTTTTATACAGTTAACAAGCTGCAATTAGAAGCACTCCATTTAAGAGAGTGCTCCTAATCTCAGCTCGTTACCTGTGTAGAACACACCTGGGAGGCAGAAATCTTGCTGATTTGATAGGGGATCAAATACTTATTTCATTTTTAAAATGAAAATCAATTTATATCTTTTTTGAAATGCGCTTTTCTGGATATTTTGTTATTCTGTCTCTCACTGTTAAAATGTGGCCAAGCATTTCAACGGGTGCCGCAATGGGGACAAAACAGCTATGCGGGTCCAGGTTATTGAAAAGGTCAGGGTGCCAAGGCGGGGGGGTGATGCGTTCCGATTCTTGTTTTGGAGGGAAGTATTCTTGATTTTCCATCTTCAGACTCGCATGGGGGGTGATGCGTTCCGATCCTTGTGTCGGAGGGAAGTATTCTTGATTTTCCATCTCCAGACTCGCATTTCTCTTGGGCTCAACTTCGAGTGGGATGTCAGTCATTTTTATGAATGAGTCCCATTGTGACCCCCCCATACACTGGGATGGGTGCCATATACATGCCCCATCTCTATGCATGCTGATAATATATTTTCTGCATTGGTTTTTCCTCTGCTGTGGATCATTGCACGATCCACATTGGTTCATGTATGGGCTCTGTCGGACAGATCGCTGTGCGATCATTATGCGATAGTTGTGCAATTTATATTGGTCTGTATATGGACTCCATCGGACAGTACCTGTATCTTTGCGTCTCTACATTATTGTATAGAGTCCGGTGACCATGGTTGGTTCTTTGTCTGGTTTATGGATATATTTATGAGACAGTATTCATTAAATCATTTTTTTATTGTTCATTTTCATAAATATGCCCCATCTCTACGTACACTTATAATATATATTTTGTCTATTTGCCGCATTGGTCCTTCCTCTGCTGTGGCTCATTGCACGATCCACATTGGTTCATGTATGGGCTCTGTCAGACAGATCGCTGTGCGATCATTATGCGATCGTTGTGCGACTTGTATTGGTCTATATACGGACCCCATTGGACAGTACTTGTATCTTTACGTCTTCACGTTATTGTATAGAGTCCGGTGATGATGGTTGGTTCCTTGTCTGGGTTATGGATATACTTATGAGACAGTATTCATTAAATGATTTTTTATTTCTATCGTTTGTTTTCATTTTTTTGATATTTAGCCTTAAGTATTTCCTACTATCTCCGTGTACTTTTGTGTGGACACATTGAACCAAAGTGGACATTATCACACGTATGGTACCTGAATATAGGGTCTGTATCAAATTACCATACGATATTTATAATCGTATTGGGACACATGCGTCCTTGCAGGCGTCAAAATGGAGGTAGTTCTTCTATGATATATACATTTGTTTATGCATTCGTAGAGTTGAAGTAGTCTTTTGTATGGAGGAATAAATGATTTTACATGTATGTCTCTTGTATGTGCATGTGGGTGCATTCATGTGTGTGCACCTGCATGCACATACATGCTCATATTAGACAAATGTTTTTATATTCACTATGGTTTTTATTCTTCTTTCTCTTTACACTATATGTATTTATATTAATTTTTCCAAATTATTTACTGGTGGTGTTCATGTATTTTTTTTTTTGTTTACAAAAATTTTTATTAGGAAGTTCAGATGTACAGTTACATAGTGTTTATAAAGGTAATCAATAGTAAAAAAATCAAAAGAAGAGGAGATAATCGAGCTCATACATGAAGATAGTGATTATATAAAAAGTTTTCTGGTACAAAAATTTCTTACATGGGTGTATGTTACATATATAAAGGGTAGGCATTATAGGTCAAGATTGCATGAATTTGCTAGAGTGTGTGGGTGGAAATTCAGGTTCTAAGTTAATGAGTTATGTTGTAGGCCAATATGACCATTTCCTTACATAAACCTGGAAGGTATCGTGAAGTGTGTGAAAGATTCTTTCCGAAAGTTTTATCGTCTCCATCCGAGCTAGCACCTGCGCCCAAGGCAGATTGTTTGATCTCCAGTTGGAGGCAATCATCCATTGGATGGAGCTACATAAAGTATGGAAAAGTCTTTTGCAAGGGATGGGAACATTGGGTATATCAGCATATAGAAGGCAGATCTGTGGGGAGATTGGGATTTTCTGTTTCAAGGTATTTTCAAAAATTTCTGCAGCATTGCGCCATGTATGATGCAGGTGTTTGCAGCTCCAGAATGTGTGTAGGATAGTGCCTGGTTCTGAACAGCCCCTGAAACAGTATGGAGAAATAGAAGGATAAAAGGTGTTGAGCTTGGACGGGGTGAGATACCATCTAGAGTATATTTTAATGGGAGTTTCTCTGGAAGAGATAGCTATGTTACTCCTCCGGAGATTATCCGACATTCCATGCCATTCATCTACTGTGAAGGTGTTATTTAGGTCGGTTTCCCAATGGAGCATCTGACCGGACTTGTCGAGTGAATGAAAAGTGTTTAGATAGCTATATAGACGGGATATGATACCTTTATCTCTAGAAGAAGAGATGCAAATCCGTTCAAATACTGTAACAGGGGGCTTGGTGGTGAGAGAGTAATGTTCTGCGTAAAAGGCTTTGATTTGGTTATAGTGTTGAAGTTCGGATGTGGGGATACTATATTTATCTTGAGGAGAACTCCCCATTTATTTGTAAAGATTTAAGTGTAGTGAGCTTATTATGGGTCCAATAGGTGAAGGAGTGGTGATCTCCGTGAGTACGGGTAAATCTCAGGTCGCCTAGAAAGGAAGCAAGGGGGGGAGTGAGTGAAGACAATTCAAAAGTGTGTTGTGCTTTGAGCCACAATTGGTAGAAGTGTGCCACAATTATGTTGTATTTTGAGAGTTTGCTGTATGAGGTTGTTTTGGACCAAAGGATCCCCTGTAAATACAAAGGGGAAATTGAGGACTCCTCAAATTTTTTCCATGGGATATTTTGATTGGGCGTGAACCATTGTGCTAATTGGGCAAGTCTGGCGGCCAGAAAATAATGCCATAGGTTAGGGAGACCCATCCCGCCCATGGATTGAGGTCTGTGCATATATGCATAGCTGCATCTGGGTTTCTTGTTAAACCATATAAATTTGTTGATTTCCCTTTGGAGCGAAGCTAGTTTGGATTTGGGGATGTTAATGGGGAGGGAACGGAAGTAGTATAGCAGTTTGGGGAGGATTGTCATTTTAATAGCGCAAATTCTGCCTAGGAATGATATATGGAAGGTTGACCAGGTCTTAAGGAGTGAGGATATATTATTGAATAAGGGAATATAATTGGTTTTGAAAAGTAGGTTGTGTGCTGGGGTGATAGAGATGCCCAGATATTTAAAAGATTGAGAGCACCATATAAATGGGAAATTGTTTTTCAACATGGTCTTTAAGTGATCGGGGAGATTGATGGGTAGAGCCGAGCATTTGTTCATGTTAATTTTTAGACCTGATATGTCGTGAAACAGTTTTAGTTCCTTGAGAAGGGAGGGAATGGAAACGTGAGGTTCGGTGAGAAAAATTAACGCGTCATCTGCGTAGAGGCTTATCTTAAACTCATCTTCACCTTTGACAACTCCCTTTATATCCGGGCTGTTCCTAATTTTGTGGGCAAGAGGTTCCATTGCTAGTGCGAACATTAGTGGGGATAGTGGGCAGCCTTGTCTAGTACCCCTACTTAGAGGAGAGAATTCCGAGTTATGACCTGGAATTTTTATACGGGTCGGAAGGGAGTGGTATAGAGCATTAAAGCCACACATGAATTTATTAGGGATGCCAAATTTAGGTAGGATGTGATTGAGGTAAGACCAGGATACACTATCAAAAGCTTTATGAATATCCAGGCTGAGGAGGCATAGCTCTTTGGAGTGTATGTTGGCATCCTGTATGATATTGGTTACCAGCCTAATATTGTCAGTTATTTGGCGTCCAGGTATGAATCCTGTTTGATCTATGTGCACTATACTAGTAATAACTGCTGCTAACCTATCAGCAAGAAGTCTCCCAAAGATCTTTAAGTCATTGTTAAGAACTGAAATGGGGCGGAAATTTTGTGGAAGAGAATGGTCTTTGAGTGGCTTAGGTATTAACGATAAGTTCGCTAGGAGCATTTCTTCTTGGAATTGATGACCATCTAGCACATAATTGAAGAGTTTAGATAGGTTGGGGGCTAAAAGAGACGCAAATTTTTTATAGTATGCAGAGGAGAACCCGTCCGGGCCTGGGGCTGTAGAGGTCTTCAGGGATTTAATTATGTTAATTATTTCTAAATCTGTACATGGTGCGCTAAGAGATTCTATCTGTTGGGAGTTGAGGGAGGGTAATGGGATATCATCCAGCCAAATTTGGGAGGGCTGTTTAGGTTGGGGTTGAGGCCCCGAAAGGAGGTCTTTGTAAAAGGAGGAGAAGATGTTCAACACCTCTTGTGGATGAGTAACAGTGTTCCCCGCATTATCTCTAAGTTTATAGACATGGGGTGGGTTATTAGCTTGATTTAGTTTTCTGGCAAACATAGCGGAGGTGGAATTGCTATGGAGGAAGAATTTAGCCTTAGAAAATCTGAGGGATTTCTCAGTGTTGGCTGATAAAATTTGGTCTAAGGCCAGGCGTTTGGATTTGATTTGATCAGTTAAGGCCTGGGAAGGGGCTTGTTGAAGTTTATTGTACAGTCTATTTAGGTCCTTAGTGAGACATCTAGTGTCTGAGAGCCTGTCTTTGTTTCTCTTTGCAGCGAGAGAAATTAGTTGCCCACGTAAGACTGCTTTATGGGCAACCCAGACGGAGGAGGGAGGGGTTTCGTCATTAATATTTTCATTGAAATAGTTCTCTATATGAGTGGAGACAGATTGAGCGATTGTGGGATCAGAGAGTAAGGAGTTGTTTAGCCTCCAGTTGAAGGTTTAAGACCAATATATGCTGTCTCAAGAGATGTGATATCATGATCTGACCATGGACAGGGGTGAATGATCGCTTTAAAGGAGTTCGCCAACAGGATAGGGGTGCAGTAGATATAGTCTAATCTGGCATAAACATTATGGGGATGTGAATAGTGAGTGTAAGCTTTGACGCCGACATTGTGGGCCCTCCATGAGTCTATAAGTTGAAAGTGATTGAGGGAACGGTTCAGGGACTTCGGAAATGCCTTAGAAGATGGTGCGACTCTGCTCCTGTCCAGGGCCGGATGTGAGGTTAGATTGAAATCCCCTCCCAGGATAATGTGGGGGGAGGCATATCGGTCTAGAGTCTCAAAAAAGTTAATGAAAAAAGAGGACTGAGATTCATTGGGAGCGTATACTGATAATATACAAAAAATGTAGCGCTATGTGTAAAAATAAAAATAAAAATAACACCCAAGTGCAGTGCTCTAAATGACTTAAATCACAAAGATTCTATGAATGAGTCCAACTGTGAAAAATAGTAAGTTAGAAAAAGTCTCTGATGACCAAAACGTGGATGTTGCTGAAACTTCCAAAACAGAATGGTGACCTTTCAAAAAACAAGTGACTTGTAACGTAACCACCACCACATGGAGGGGAGGCTTACCGGATGAAATGGACCCAATAGACGTACGTCCGTAGGGTCAAACAGGCTTGGTATATGTATATCCGTACATATGGGATCCCAGTTGACACTGCACACATATATATCCAAAATCCGGAGCGTATACTGATGCTATTGTTATGGCCCTATTGTCAATAGTGCCTTTTAAGATAATATATCGGCTTTCAGTATCTCTGAAAATACTTTGTACATCGAATATAATCGAATTGCGTATGAAGACTGCGACTCCTCTTGTCTTATTGTTGTATGTTGTATAGAATGGTGTTCATGTATTTTATATACAATGTTTCTATGCGATTGTTGGTCCATGTCTTTGTGTGTATGGGAGATCTCTCGGTGTGCACAGGAACTTGGACCTTCAGTTTGATTTTGTATTTGAATCTTTACTCAGATGCTCTTTGGGGCTAAAGTTTTGTGATTGATCGGCCTGTGTACTATTGCTGATTATCACCGCCCCCAAAACACCTGCAGTTACTGGGGCGGTCTATTTAAGATCTATCAGTTATTTTAGTCATTGTAATGATTAAGCACAAGATGTTTGTGTGAAACGCGTCTACGTGACCTCGTGTTGGTGTCTTTGGTGTTATCACTTTGAACAATAAAAGGCAATCGGAATTTTTGGATGTGCAGCCATTTCTTTTCTTACAAGTTAAAATAAACTGACCATTAAAATTATAGACTGATCATTTCTTCATCAGTGGGCAAACATACAAAATCAGCAGGGGATCAAATACTTTTCTCCGCTAACTGCATATATTAAGATTGCGCTGATACTAGTATCGGTGGTGATACCGAGCATTTGCATGAGTACGTGTACTCGTGCAAATGCTCCAATGCTTAATCCGATGCCTTCCAGGAAGTGGGCGGAGAGAAGACAGAGGGAGTCAGCGCACCGTTGTTCTATCTAGGGCCGAAACAACTAATCGATTAAGAAAATAGTTGTCAACTATTTTCTTAATCGATTAATCAGCCAGCTGATTAGTTGGCCTGCATACAGAATGCATTAATTGTTTACATATCAGGAAATACAGTGCAGTACACATACAGCTCAGTACACCTTCCATACATGTCAGTAAGTGCCTGAGAACTTGTGAATGTGTAAGGAGCAATGCCTCATGGGACACATAGTCCTGGGCAGGAAGTGAGTGGTTCTAAAGGCAGAAGTTTTTTTTACCTTGCTATAGGGGCGCTCTATACTATATTTTGCAGCTTGCTATTGGGGCACTCTGAAGGCAGGAGGAGCCAGAAGCGTCGGTGGGGGACTCCAGAAGAGGAGAATCAGGGCTGCTCTGTGCAAAACCATTACACAGAGCAGTTAAAGTATATCACATTCAAACGTATGTTAAATAGGAGTCAGTACACACCTGCCATCATTTAACGTTTAAATGTATACATGTTTGTTGTTTAAAAAGAAAAAAAAAAACACTTTAAAGACTGTGTGCAGGGAAGATCAGCATCTGAACCAAGAGAAGGTGGAGGCTGTAATAAGGCATTACATTTAAAGTAAACTTTTACCAGTATTGTGCCTTATATTTAACAAAGCATGCTGCTGCTACTAAACGTCTTAGGCCTGGTTCACACCTATGCGTTTTTTGGTGCTGTTTATTTAACATTGTTTTCCTATGGGACACATTCACGCTTTTTTCAGCTGCTGTGTATTTGGAAAAGGTCAAGGACTTTTTTTCAAAGCAAAACAGTGATTTCCTGACGCATCATGGCAGCACACACGCTGGGTTGTGACTCCGCCCCCACAACCTGATAGGACTGCTTAGCTATAAGTGTTTGAAGAGGAGTCCCCCGCCTCATTCTCTTTTTCTTCCTCATTGACAGGACTGACAGCAGCAGCGTAAGACCTCTACCACTTTCACCCCAGCTAGGTTCAACCTCTCCTAGTTTGGAAGTCCTGTTTGTACGGTCTCTAAATGAGCCATATTACAGGGACCCCACTCTGATGGTCTCAGGGGACTGGATAAAAGTACAAGCCTTAAATAGGTTTCATCTTTGGGGCATGGCTACCATTCCTTCATCTTAAAAAGTTTACCTTCTTTTCCATTTTTCTTCCATTCCTCTGTATCTCATAGCAGCGCTTCCTCCCTGCTCCCATTTGCATATTGCTCTGATCACCGCCGCGACCGGAAGTGACCTCACGTCCTATAACTGTTTGCCAGCACTAAAAATGGCGGCGGCGCGCTCTAGACGCTAGTGCGCATGCGCGATGACGCGTCATTTCCGCGGCGACGGCGGGCTATTTAAAAAAACACCTCAGATGTCATTTTTTTTTTTTTGCTGTTCACCCAAACTCTGCAACATTCGTCTGCTGCAAGCAAGAGAGGCTAGGAACAGCATCCACAACTGGTAAGTGAGCCTTCTATTATACACTGACAACTATGCAAAAAAAAAAAGAGGGGGGGGTGAAAATCTTTTACTCTGTCATTTTGAGAGCCTTTTTCTGTTGCCTGAAAAAACTACCTTTCGTTCAGGTACACTCTTTCTATCCCCATGGAAGCCACTGCCCAAGTAGACCATCCACAGCCAGTAAGGTAAGAGGCAGCTAGGTATAAGTAAGTATTGAAGAGGAGATTAAAAGAGTGCATAGCCTTTAATATCACCTTTCTGATAGCCCTGGCAGATCATCAAGATCATCCCATTCTAGACGTAGGGAACGCTCTCCTTCAAGACATTCACACTCTAGGAGAAGCAGGTCAAGAACATCCTCCCACCATCACAAATCCTCTTCCCATGGGAAGGATAACCATCAAACCCGTCCTGCGGCTAATGCCTGCTGGGTATGCGGAGCACAGGCCCTCCCAAATAAACTAGCCTGCCAATCTTGTGCAGACGAAGCCACAAGAGACAGAGAATCAGGCACAGTAGAAGTGTCAAATATCATCAGAGATTCAGTAAAAGAATCAATATTAGAAGCTTCAGTCTCGGAACCAGTAAGGTTAACCCAGACAATATCACCCTCAACCCCGTACATCCTGCAGGGGTCAGATGATTCCATGACAGAAGAAGAAACACCCTGTTCAGGTGGGTTTGATTTCTCCCTGATAGATCCTTTCACTAAATCAGTCAAAGAAGCTATTGGCTGGGATGAATCAAAAGAGACACCTCGCAAAATCAGAAAATATTTCCCCAGCCTGAAGAATGATCCGGAAACATTCCCCTTCATTGATGAACTGGAAGAACTAATAAGAGATGAGTGGGAAAAACCTGACAAAAAACCGAGCATCAATAATAGGATAGCAAAACTATATCCATTAAGGGAACCGGCAGTAAATCCCCTCATTTCTGCCCCCATAGTAGACTCATCTTTAATGAGATTAGCAAGACATGTTACACTTCCTATAGAAGACGCAGTAACCTTTAGGGACGTCTTGGACAGGAAGATGGACCTTGAAATGAAAAAGGCCTACTCATCGGCCGGAGGCGCATGCAGACCAGCCATCGCTCTAGCAGCGGTCGGCAAAGCAATCACAAGCTGGACGTCAAATATTGAAAAGCTACTATTAGAAGCAACAGATCAAGATAGAATAGCCTCTGCACTACAGGAACTTAGTCTGGCAGGGGACTTCGTAGCCGAAGCTTCCGTCGACATCATTCGATCATCAGCTAGGTCAATGTTATCATCTGTTACGTCCAGAAGAGCACTATGGCTAAAACCATGGGTCGCAGACGGAACATCAAAGTCAAACTGGTGTAAAATACCGTATGACGGAACCAATTTATTCGGACCTAAATTGGACCTAGCAATATCCAAGGTCACAGGAGGAAAGTCCGGTCTAATACCATCAGACAGAAGACCAAAACAACAAAAACTTCCTCCCTTCAGAAGGAACTTACCCGAAAGGTATAGAGAAGCAAGATCGTACAAGCCAGGCAAGGACTTCAGACGCAATTGGAGAAATACCCAATCGTCCTATCTGAGGACGCAAAAGCCCAAACTGGCCATCACAGGGGAACAACAAAAGTCCTTTTGATGGATTGGTCACCCAACCCGTAACAGTGGGAGCAAGGCTCAAACTATTTACTCGGGTGTGGGAAGACCATATAAAGGATCCATGGACAATATCCACAATCCAGGAAGGACACAGATGGGGTTTCAAAACCAGAACCCCCAAAGACCACTTTCAAGTCACAAGGATCCCAGCATCCATAACCAAAAGAAGATTCCTAATCCAATATGTCTTGGAACTGATGCAGAAACAAGCAATAATCCAGGTACCCCTACACCAGAGAACCCAGGGTTTCTATTCCCCTCTCTTTCTCGTGAAGAAAAAGACAGGGGACCTCAGACCGGTGCTAGACCTAAAAAACCTCAACAGGTCAATCAAAGTAGAATCTTTCAAGATGGAGAGCCTCCAATCAATACTGCTAGCGATCAACATAAGAGACTGGATGTTATCGGTAGATTTATCCGACGCTTATCTTCATATACCTATACACCAAGATTTTCAAAAATATCTGCGTTTCGCAATAGGACAACAACATTTCCAGTTCCGAAGCCTGCCGTTTGGGATATCAACAGCCCCCAGGACGTTTACAAAGGTTCTACTCCCAGTAATAGCCCATTTAAGAGAAAAAGGACTCAGAGTCCATCACTATCTCGACGATATCCTCCTACTAGCCGACAATCGACAACTGTTGCTACAACATCGAGAAATACTAACCTCCACCCTACAGCACTTGGGTTGGATAATAAATTGGAAAAAAAGCAGCCTAGAACCAACCCAGAACATGATCTTTTTAGGCGCAGAAATCAACACCAATGCCAACACTGTGGGGCTGCCACAGGAGAAGATAGATCCACTCATACACAGAATAAAGACACTAATGGGAGCATCACATCTACGAGCCAGAACATGCCTGAGCATCCTAGGCACCATGTCTTCCACATTTCTGATGATCCAGTGGGCCCAGTGGCATACAAGAACATTCCAAATCTCGTTCCTGAAACAATGGAACGGAGTATCGCTAACACAATGGATACGCATCAGCACATCGGTAAAACAATCAATGTGGTGGTGGACACGGATCGACAATCTGAAACGCCACCGACCCATTATTCACCCTCCGGTAGAAGTGGTCACATCGGACGCCAGCCTTCAAGGCTGGGGAGCACATTACCAAGAATTGGCAGCACAAGGTCACTGGGCATTCCGTCCTCAAGGAGTAGTGTCGAATATCCTGGAACTCAGAGCCGCCTTCCAGGCACTTCTAGCGTTCAGACCACTCATCATAGGGAAGAACGTCACAATACGGATGGACAACACGGTAGCAGTGAGCTACATTCGCAGACAAGGCGGGACACGAAGCAACTCCCTTATACAGGAGGTACGACCAATCATGGAATGGGCACAAGTTCACTTGAAAGATCTAAAGGCAATATATGTTCCAGCGACGCAGAATCAACTTGCAGACGACCTAAGCAGGCGCCATGTTTCAAACAACGAGTGGTCACTGAACCATCAAGTATTCTCCCTTATAGCACAAAAATGGGGAATACCCGACATCGATCTGGCAGCAACACCATGGAACAACAAGTGCCAAAAATTCTTAACACGGACTCCCTATCCGACAGCGGAGGGGGTAGACTGCCTCCTACACCCCTGGAAATTCCACCTGGGATATATATTCCCTCCTGTTCCCCTAATAGCCAGATTCCTAGCCAGACTGAGGAACTCAACGTCTACAGTGATAGCGATAATCCCCTTCTGGCCGAGGAGGCCATGGTTTACGACCATTCTACAGCTGAGCATAGAAGACCCGCTAACACTTCCAGTAACTCCGGACCTACTCTCACAAGGCCAGTTTCTTCACCCAGCACCAGAGAAACTCCATCTGACGGCCTGGAAGTTGAGAGGGGGAGGCTATTAAACCAGGGATGCTCCCTAAGAGTAGTGGCCACATTACAACAGGCCAGGAAGAAATCAACTAACGGGGTGTATAGCAAGGTTTGGGAAAAATTCACTGCACTAGCACGTCAGCAGTCATGGGATCCGATGTCTCCTACGGTAGCACAAATTCTCGAATTGCTCCAACTAGGCCTAGACAGGGGCCTAAGTTCAAGCACCTTAAAAGTCCAAACATCCGCTTTATCGGCCATGACGGGAACCAAATGGGCATTTAACCCTCTTGTAGTCCAGTTCCAAAGAGCATGCCTCAAGATAAGACCACCAAGAAAACCGTCATTCCCAACCTGGGACCTGTCTATAGTTCTGGACACCTTGTCAAAAAAACCCTTCTTTCCTCTAACGGAGATATCTTTGGGAGATTTAACACAAAAGGTAACATTCTTGATTGCGATGACCTCAGCAAAAAGGGTATCCGAACTACAAGCACTATCCATGAAGGAGTCTCACCTGACCTTCTACCCCGACAGGGTCATCTTAAGACCATCGGAACAATTCATACCAAAAGTAGCATCAGCATTTCATTTCAATCCAGAAATCAGCCTACCAGTCCTTCTCACTAACCAAGGAACTCCACATCCACTGGATATCAAGTCCAATATATCATCATACCTAGAAGCGACTAACCCATTCAGGAAGTCGGAGAACTTACTTATAATACCAAACGGACCTAAGAAAGGCCAAGCAGCGTCATCTCGAACAATATCAAGTTGGCTAGTTAGAATCATCAAGAAGGCATACGCAATCCAACACCTTCCGATACCCGACGATCTGAAAGCTCACTCGACCAGGGCAGTGGCAACATCCTGGGCAGCATACTGCAGAGTGTCACCAGAGACGATATGTAGGGCGGCTACCTGGTCTTCCAGAACCACGTTCATGTCTCATTACAGAATAGACCCGGCATGTTTAACGACGACGGAATTTGGGAGAGCAGTGATTCAAACTAACTCTTCCATATCTTGTAAATAAAAAAATAAATAAAAAAAATATACATGCATTCAAAAAACACCCACCCTTGTTGCGAGTTATTTCCCAGCGTGTGTGCTGCCATGATGCGTCAGGAAAATGGAAAATTGTATACTTACCTCTCGGTAATTTTCCTTTCCTGACGCATCCAATGGCAGCACACAAATACCCACCCGTATGAGGTAATATATACCGAGAATGAGGCGGGGGATTCCTCTTCAAACACTTATAGCTAAGCAGTCCTATCAGGTTGTGGGGGCGGAGTCACAACCCAGCGTGTGTGCTGCCATTGGATGCGTCAGGAAAGGAAAATTACCGAGAGGTAAGTATACAATTTTCCATTTTTTTGGTTCAATAGACTTCAGTGGAGAAGCTGCAGAAAAGCATGTAGTGCGTTTTTGCAGCAATTTGCGTTTTTTAATCTGCCCAACAACAAATTGGCCAAGAAAAGGATTAAAAATGCATTCAATTAATCAAAACCATAATCGGCCAACTAATCGATTATGAAAATAATCGTTAGTTGCAGCCCTAGTTCTATCAGATTACCGCTTCCTATCAGATTGTGCAATGGAAGTGACGTTCCGACCCCCCAAAAAAAATGTACTGCGCATGCGCGATGCGTTCCATGGTGCAATGCGTTCCACACACTTTATGATGTGACGGGTAGCAGTCTTCTGAAAGACCAGCAGATTTGGACGAATGCGCAAGCGTGTCGGGGCGGGAGCACGCACCCATGACGATTACAGATCAGATTGTTAAAGAGCCCATCAGATTTTTGCACCAATTACAACAACCCAATCGGACATCTTATTACACCCAGGTTTTCAGAGTCATTTTAGCAAGTGCCTTTCAGTTCCTGCCCATCATTGCCACCTATCGGTGCCATCTATCAGTGCTGCATATTAGTGCCACCCCATCAGTGCTGCCTCATCAGTGCCCATTGGTGCTGCATATTAGTGCCACCTCATCGGTGCCCATCAGTGCCCACCTATCAGTGCTGCATAAGAAGATATCATTAGTCTGTATTGTGCTTTGAAAATTGTTACATGACATTAAACAAAAGTATCGATAATCGGTATCGGCGAGTACTTGAAAAAAAGTATTGGTACTTGTACTCGGTCTTAAAATGGTATCGGTGCAACCCTAGTGTATAAACCTAGAGTAAGACAAACCTCTGGTTGCAATTCATAGTTTTACATTTGGCTGTACTGCATATAGAACCTGCATCAATTTAAATTAACCATTAAAAAACAAAGAAACTTGTAAAAAAAAAAAAAAAAAAGAAAACAGCACTCACACTTAAAATATGCTAATTTAAATAAGTGTCCATAGAAGTTCCATATCAAAAAGCTCATGTTCAGTGTTCCATATCCTTCACATGCGTGACAAGATTGTAACTGTATGCTCCACTCCACCATGTGCCAACATATATCGCACTCATAAGTTTGAATTGACTCCTTGTTTGCACAAGAAAGTCAGAAAATGCTTTGTTGTAATATACACCTCAAAGACTGGAAACCGTTGCCACTTTGGTGCAAGAACCACATATGGTCAGTCAAAGATGAAGCCAAGTGTGCCGCTGGCTGCCATCACTGCCTGCCTCCCAGAACCACCGGGCTTTAGCATAAGCAACATTAAGAAGGAAAGGGGGAAGCCTCTCATAGTAAAATAACATTTATTCAAACCATAAAACAAGGTAAACATGCACAAAGTGTGTTAAATTAGGTCAGGCATCTACAGTAATAAACCAGGAAGCCCTGCTGGCTTTCCAGCGTTCGTTCCACCAGACTAGAAGTGACGTAATCGGGAGTTTCACCCAATGCGTTTTGTCATTCAGATGCAGCATCCTCGGGAGCAGCCTGAAAAATTGGTACTTGCCTTTTCTGCTGCCTGCACCACTGAACTTTAGTCTGTTGAAGTGATTGTAAAGGCAAAGGCTTTTTATCTTAAAGCGGAGTTCCACCCAAAAGTGGAACTTCCACTTTAAGCACTCCTTAGCCCTTACATGCCACATTTGGCATGTAATTTTTTTGGGGGGGGGTGGGGGCTTCGTTTGGAGTGGGACTGTCCCACATCCTCCTTCCGCCTACGGGCCGCCTAGGCGACTCCTCCTCTCCACCTAGGTGGCCCCTCCCTCTAGGCGATCTTCTGGGACATGTGACAGGTCCCAGAAGATCGCCTGTCCACTCTGAGAGCACAGGGCGCCTCGTGCATGCGCAGTGCGTGCCCGGCCATGAAGCCAAAAGCTGTCACGGCTGGGTGCCCAGAGTGTCAATGGAGAGGAGCGACGCTCCGGGCGGCCGCATCGCTGGACCGTGGAACAGGTAAGTGTCTGTTTATTAAAAGTCAGCAGCTACACTTTTTGTAGCTACTGACTTTTAATAAATATAAAAAGCCTGGAACTCTGCTTTAATGTATTCTATGCATTAAGATAAAAGCCTTCTGTGTGCAGAAGCCCCCCAATCCTAACCTGAGGTCCATCTAGATCAGTGGTTCTAAACTCCTGTCCTCAAGGCCCACTAACAGGCCAGGTTTGCAAGATAACTGAAATACATCACAGGTGATATATTTTGCTGCTCAGTGATTGCAGTATTCTAGTCTGCATTTCCTCAAGGGAATACTTAAAATCTGTCTCGTTAGTGGGTCCTGAGGACAGGAGTTGAGAACCACTGATCTACATGCAGCGATGTTGCAGGAGTTTCTCAGCTGCCCAGGACTCCCCTCCTCCCGATTGGCTGAGACAGCAGCATGGTGCCATTGGCTCCCGCAGCTGTCAATCAAGGTCAGTCAGCCAATGAGAGAAAGGGCCGCGGTTCCGCGTCTGAATGGGCACAGGGAGCTGTGGCTCGGCTCAGGTGCCCCCATAGGATGGTTCTCCAGCATTTGAAACATACAGTAACTAGTATTATACTAGTAAAACATATATGTACATTTGTGTACACTTTTATTGGAAGCAGAATAATAATTTGTAACTCTCCTATATTTTGCCATGCAGACTTTACTAAAAATGTAATCGTTTTTTTTTTCTTCCACAGATGGTTCCAATCCATACACATTGAAGCTGTGTTTCTCTACCTCTTCCCATCTTTAAACAAGAGTATCGCGGAGCTTTTGTACTCTGCATGATTAACAATGCCTTGTATTGAATATATGTTCTTAGATGTTTAAAGCAGCACTACATGTTTTTATTATAAATGTTAGCTTAATTTAATATGGAATAATAGGATATAACATTAATAAAATGTATTTGACTATCTTGCAAATTTCCATTACCAGTAATTCTCATGGGTTGAGGTTTTAGTCTACTTATATAGAACGCCTGACTGGTGGTTTTGTTTTATGTATATAGAAATATATAATGCTGCTTTTAATTTGCATGTATGCATTCTCACTAAGACCCCTTTCATACTGAGGCCCTTTTCAGGCCTTTTAGCGCTATAAAGAGCACCTGAAAAGCGCCTCTCATGCCTCCCCAATGTGAAAACCTGAGTGCTTTCACACTGGGGCGGTGTGCTTGCGGGATGGGAAAAAAAGTCCTGCAAGCAGCATCTTTGGGGCAGTTTGGGAATGGTGTATACACTGCTCCCAAAACGCCCTGTCCATTGAAATGAATGGGCAGTTCTGCCAAAGCGGCTGCAAAGCACTTCGGCAGGGCGGCAGCACGGGCGCTTTTAACCCTTTCTTTGGCCACTAGCGGGAGTTAAAAGTGCCTCACTTGCGGCCGAAAAGCGCTGCTAAAATTACGATAAAGCGCCGCTAAAACAAGCAGCACTTTATTGCTAACACACCCCCCGCCCCAGTGTAAAAGTAGCCTTAATTTCTTTGTGATATACAGAATTATTTCAATATATTTGTATTAATGTGCATTGTGTTGGTCCTAAAGAGAATATCCAGTTTTACCTAAAACTTTCTTTCATAGCCCTGTCTGTAGTAACATGGAGGGTCCTCCATGCCAGCTGCTGGGTTTTACTAGTAGCTACAACCTCCGTTATCATTTGCTGGGGAAGTCTAATATTGTAGTCCTGACAAATACTTTTTTCTACTTTTATGATGGGGCTGTGGGAGTTGGGAACCCCTTCATGTAACTACACAGAGGGGTAAATAAATGATTGGAGTTTTCCAGTAAACCAGGAAATCATCTTTGTTTCATAGGAAAGGGTTTATTAGTAAATGGTGATATAAAGTAGGTAGTCTACATCTCATACATACATCTTATACATCTCATACCATCTCATGAGCCAACTTCCCTAAGCTACGAACCTTGCTAGAAGGCATAAATTGGGATAAAATCTTAGGAACAAAGAACACGGAAGCGAGATGGGTTTGCTTTAAGAGCATATTAAATAAGAGAGTTAGCCAATGCGTCCCATTGGGTAATAAATTTAAAAGAGCGAACAAAAGTCATTGATGGCTTAACTCCAGTGTAAAAATGCATATACAAGCAAAAGAGAAGGCCTTCAAAAAATACAAGGTTGAGGGATCATCATCAGCATTCAGACATTATAAAGAATGCAACAAGAAATGTAAGGGTGCAATTAGGGTCGGCTAAGATAGAACATGAAAGACACACAGCGGAGGAGAGCAAAAAAAATCCCAACAAATTCTTTAAGTATGTAAACAGTAAAAAAGGGAGGACAGACCATATTGGCCCCATAAAGAATGAGGAAGGACATCTGGTTACAAAGGATGGGGAGATGGCAAAGGTATTGAATTTATTCTTCTCCTCAGTCTTCACGAGGAAATCGGGGGGCTTCAGTAACCAAAACTGCAGTGTTTGTCCTCATGACACATCACAGGAAGCACCCTCATGGCTAACAGAGGACAGAATTAGAATTAGACTTAACATTTATAAATCACCGGGACCAGATGGCTTGCACCCGAGGGTACTTAGGGAACTCAGACAAGTAATTGCCAGACCATTGTTCCTAATTTTTACTGACAGTCTACTGACTGGAATGGTACCAGCTGATTGGAAAAAAGCCAATGTAGCACCAATATTTAAAAAGGGCCCAAAATACATCCCTGGGAACTATAGACCAGTTAGCATAACATCAATGGTATGTAAGCTCTTGTAGGGGATGATAATGGACTATATACAAGATTTTAGTAATGAGAACGGTATCATTAGCCGTAATCAACACAGATTCATGAAGAATCGTTCTTGCCAAACCAATCTATTAACCTATGAGGAGATGAGTTGCCATCTAGATAGGAAGGCCCGTAGACGTGGTGTATCTGGATTTTGCAAAAGCATTTGACACAGTTCCCCACAAACGTTTACTGTACAAAATAAGGTCCGTTGGCATGGACCATAGGATGAGTACATGGATTGAAAACTGGCTACAAGGGCGAGTTCAGAGGGTGGTGATAAATGGGGAGTACTCGGTATGGTCAAGGGTGGGTAGTGAGGTGCCCCTGGGTTCTGTGCTGGGACCAATCCTGTTAAATTTGTTCATAAATGACCTGGAGGATGGGGGGGGACCTCTGGGGGAATCTAGGATGGAAAAGGACCTGGGGGTCCTAGTAGATGATAGGCTCAGCAATGGCATACAATGCCAAGCTGCTGCTAACAAAGCAAACAGAATATTGGCATGTATTAAAAAGGGGATTAACTCCAGAGATAAAACGATAATTCTCCCACTCTACAAGACTCTGGTCTGGCCGCACCTAGAGTATGCTGTCCAGTTCTGGACACCAGTCCTCAAGAAGGATGTACTGGAAATGGAGCGAGTACAAAGAAGGGCAACAAAGCTAATAAAGGGTCTGGAGGATATTAGTTATAAGGAAAGGTTGCGAGCGCTGAACTTATTCTCTCTGGAGAAGTGACGCTTGAGAGGGGATATGATTTACAAATACCATACTGGTGACCCCACAATAGGAATAAAACTTTTTCGCGGAAGGGAGTTTAACAAGACACGTGGCAACTCATTAAATTTAGAAGAAAGGGGGTTTAACCTTAAACTGCGTAGAGGGTTATTTACTGTAAGAGCAGCAAGGATCTGTAATTCCCTTTCACAGGCCGTGGTCTCAGCGGGGGGGGGGGGGGGGCATTGATAGTTTCAAGAAACTATTAGATAAGCACCTGAACGACCACAACATACAGGGATATACAAGGTAATACTGACATATAATCACACACATAGGTTGGACTTGTGTCCTTTTTCAACCTAACCTACTATATACTATAAACATTCATAAATACTGTAGTCATTAGTGTGCATAATTGGAAATACGTTTTGAAAACTTCCATGTTATTAGTGTAGCGTTATCAGTAATATTAAAGGCAGGTATTTAGAATTTTTCAAAAAGTTTTTTTACTTTTAATTTGAGCATTCTTTATGCTTTTTAGCATCTGATAAAATGTGCTATCCATTTTTAAGATAGAAAAAAAAAAAGAAACCCCTTCCATTTTGTTTAAAGTTAAGACTACATAGTCATGTCTTTTTCATTGTTAATCAGCTGTTTGAACTGTGTGATTCAGCTTGAATGCCTCACTGCTCTGGCCTGTCCAGCTAATTCTGATGCAACATTGCATGGACTGGAAAACACATTAAAAAGCAAAGAGAAGTGGAACAATGAGGTTGATTTACTAAAAGCAAATAGACTGTTCACTTTGCAAGCGAAGTTGCACTTTGCAAGGGAATTTTCCCCAGAGCTTAGTGAATGGTGAAGTTTCATTTTGCAGAGAATACCCGATCACATATAAGCAAAATAAAAAAAACAGCATCTCCACTTCCTTTTGATTGGATAATGGAAGTCAGCAGAGCTTCACCTCATTCACTTATCTTTGGTGCAAGTTCCCTAGAAAAAGTGCAACTCCCCTTGCAAGTGAACAGCCTATTTGTCTTTAGTATATCAACTATTATTTTGTCAGTTTAGGAATCTGAATAAACAGTGCTGTGTAAAGGATAGGAGGGGTGATCGGTAAGACTACAATCTTTCTGTTCAGATGCATGAAGTCCTCTGCCAAGTAGGAGACAATAAAATATCTGCAAACAGATTTATATCTCAGAAGGCTTTACAGAACCCCTTCTATGGATTGATCCTGATTGGCAGAAAAAATGCTGCAGATTGCGGTTGTAAAGGCTTAAAGTTTTTTTTTTACCCCAATGCATTTTCTGCATTAAGGTAAAAAAACATTCGGGGGGGCGTGTCCGGATGTGAGAGCCGGCGGACGTGTTTTTGAGGAGCTCCGGCTATCCTGTTTGAATCCTTTGCCATCCGTGCATTTCCATCGACTTAAAAGAGTAAATACTCACTCCAGCCTGTTCCCCTGTGTCCCCTGTCTCATCCTGGGACAAAATTGTGGAGACTCTCTGCCCGGATCGCCTGCACGCCTGAACCTCCACTCACCTGCGGCCGCCGCCATCTTCCCGGCCTGCAACTGTGTTGTACTGAAAGGACCCGATCCCAGCTTGCCTGCAGGTAAGAGACTGTAATCCGGCCACATCTGCCTGCCCATCCACCTTCCTGGCCCAATCCGGAGGTCCGCCAGGCCGAAAAAGGGATCCGTGGAGGCCGCGACCCGGTGCGGCCTGTGAAGCACCGGTCTTTCCTAAACCGCCGCCCCGCCGGAAGTGCACCGCGGCCGACATCGACGAGCGCAACAGCGCGGATCGCCTGCCTTCTCACGCCCTGTCATCCCTGCCAAGGCCTGGGGTACTGTAGCACTGAACTTGCCTAAATTGGAGCAGCTGCGTTACCCCTGGAGCCCAACTTCTCCGGTCCTCCGCCACCCCTCTGCCTCAGCCTTGCTGCTCTGGTCCCAGCTTCTCATCCTTACCACCCTGTCCCTACTTCTTTGTGGGGTGGGGGGCTGCCGGTAACCACTGACGGCCTGCCCTGCTGGAGGGCTATCTTTACCTGGTGTCTGCAGTGGAGCCTGACTGGTGGCGGCACCTGACATAATCTCTCCTGAGACACCTGCTGTGGCCTGGGTCGCCCCTTACCTACCTCCTGGGTGCTCGTCTGAACACCGACAAATCTCCTGAGAGTGGGCCCCCCCTGGCGAACTGTCAGATGTCCTCCTCCTCCAAAAAAGGGAACAGGTCCTCTAAAGCCGCAAAGACCAACGTACAACTCCTGCTGCCACCGCCATCTTCCCCACAATCTGATCCCATACTTCTGGGTCGGCTTCGGCCTTGCTGGCTGGCTTAGAAATGGATCCCATTGAAGCTCCGCCGACAGAGGGGCCAGCCCCACTGGCTAAGGATGGTACAGCGGTGATCCTCGCTGCGATCGAGCAGAGTAGGACCTCGCTTTTGGTGCATATTGACCACCTCGCTGAAGAATGTTACCTCATACGAAACGACCTTGACAAAATGAGGGGTAGAATGGCGGAAACTGAGTCCAGAGTGTCGACCACTGAAGATCTTACGGCCTCCCATGCCGCCTCCATTGCCGAGCTGCAGCGCACAGTGCAGTCCCCCGTCGCAAAGTCAGATGATGCCGAGAACAGACTGAGGCGCAACAATGTCAGAGTCCTAGGTTTGCCTGAGGGGGAAGAGGGAGACCACCCTGCTATATTTGCGGAGGAGTTCTTTAAAAATCTCCTGGGCCTTACAGACGTTCCCCCTACCTACGTGGTGGAGAGGGCCCACCGGGTGCCCGCGGGCCGAGCCACCCCGGGGAAACCCCCCAGGCCCTTCTTAGTCCGTTTCCTTAACTATCGGGACAGGGACAAGATTCTGACGGAAGCCCGCCAACATCCCACGCTCAAATATTGTAACTCCTCTGTCCTCCTCTTCCCTGACTTTTCGGCGGACTTGCAGAGAAAGAGGAAAACCTTTAACGATGTCCGCAAACGACTTAGAGATAAGAACATTAAATATGGCATGCTTTACCCAAGCCGCCTACGAGTCCAACATGAGGGGGCGGTCCGCTTCTTTGATAACCCAGCGGATGCTGACGACTGGCTGACCAACTTGCGTTGAAGGGATCTTCTCACGGAATCCTATGATGCACGGATCTTCCACATCCTTGTTCGCTCTATCCTACTACACTTTCTTCAACCACCGGAGTTACTTCAAATGTACTTTTACACGAGACCCCCACGAGGCTTTAGATTGCCCTTGTTTTCGCTTTTGTTTTTGTTTTTTGTTTTTCCTCTTAAAACACGGACTTTATTTTCCGCTGACTTTGAGGATACAGGTTTATGGGATAGATATCCCACGTCCCTCTGCTCCTTGTTCTTACGAGACGGACGAGACACTGCCCGTCGACAGAGTGGATGAACTACTACCAGAAGTGTAGGGCCCCCAGTGTAAGGGTTCACTAGCACTCTTTATAAAAGTTTTTCTTTTGGGTAAAAACTGTTCCCAGACCTTCCCCCCTGTTAGGAGGTAGGCTGGGTATAGTAGGATAGGCACCGTGCCTGGGAAGTTAGATTAGGGATTTAGTCATCCCTTGTTCTTATGGTTTTCTATTTCTTATTTGTATACTTTTGTTTTGTGTTACGCTTAGGTACTGTCAGCATTTTCTGCAGTGTGACCGGGATCTTGCTGCTTGTGGGGTGCACCGGTACATGCCCTCTAGAGTATCTCCTTAATTGTTCTTCCCCTTCATCCAATGGCTAGTCAAGTAGCAGACTCCTTCACCGTTCTCTCCTGGAATGTCAGGGGTCTTAACTCCAAATTTAAGCGAGCCCTTTTATTCAAATACTTAAAATCTCACTCCCCCCAGCTTATTCTTCTTCAGGAGACTCACCTCACGGCCAGCAAGATTTTGACTCTCAAGAAACCGTGGATACAGCGAGCGATACATGCCACTTATTCTACATACGCCAGAGGTGTATCGGTCCTTGTCCACAAGAATTTCCCCTGTGTTATTGAGGAGATCCGTACTGATCCCCAGGGGAAATTTGTGATAGTGGTGTTCATGCTATGGTCTGTCAGGTATATTGTTCTTAATGTATACATCCCTCCCTCGTTTTCATCCGCATTATTGTATGAGGTTCTAGAAAAAATTTCACCTTTCTGCCCAGGGAAGGTTCTGGTAATGGGTGACTTTAATGCCATTTTATCGCCTGAGCTAGATAGACCTGCCCCGACTAAGAAACAGTGTATGGACCTCTCTGCCTGGGCTCAGGCAGTGGGGCTGGTGGAGATCTGGAGGTGGAGGCACCCTACCACAAGGGCCTATTCATGTTTTTCGGCATCCTATAAGACTGCGTCGCGGATAGACCTAGCCTTCTCCAACCCTGCACTGTTAGCGGATGTTCTGGAGACGTCCTATCTGCATAGCGGTCTGTCCGATCATAGTCCCTTAGTGGTGGTGCTTCGCTCCCCGGCTTCCCGGAGCGCTGCGCTCTGGAGGTTGGGCACACAATGGGTCTCTCATCCTGACCTCGCTGGCCAGCTGCCACCCCTGCTGTCTGAGTTCTGGGAAAATAATAAAGACTCCTCTTCTCCCGATATTGTATGGGATGCCTTTAAAGCTTTCACGAGGGGACAGTATATTTCTTCTATTGCTAGCATCAAAAAAACAACAATCGGCTGCAGCGCTGGCACTGCAGAAGGCTGTTGACGATCACACTGCTACGTATAGCAATGACCCCACCCCAGTTCACTTTGACCTACTAATGGCGGCTCAGAGGGAACTGCAGTTGCACCTGGCTGAGGTCACGCGACTCGAGTCGTATAGAGGTAAACAGAGGGCCTTTGAACAGGGTGACCGGAATGGCCGCCTGCTAGCCATGATGGCACAACACGACCAACCCCTTACCCTTGTATCCACCCTACAGACCCCGGGGGCGGGACGGTGTCCTCCCCCTCTGATATTCTACAGACGTTTAACTCCTTTTATGGCAAGTTATACTCTTCCGGTCTGTCCTCAGAGTTTCAGCCGGAGTCGCTGAACGGTCTGTTAGACCCGTTGGCGCTTGGCTGGCTCTCGGACCACGAAAGAGAGATTTTGGTCCAACCTTTTACGGTCTCGGAGGTCGTAAAGGCTATCCGATCCTTCCCCCCCAGCAAGGCGCCGGGGCCGGATGGGCTTCCAATAGACTTTTATAGGGCTCATGTGGAACTTCTAGCACCCCTGCTGGCACAACTGTATACTGTATGCCTGGCAGACGGTAGTCTGCCTGTTTCAATGTACCACGCATACTTGACACTGATATATAAGGCTCCCAAAGACCCCACTTCCTGTGCTTCATATCGTCCTATTGCATTGCTTAATTCTGACTTTAAAATTCTGACTAAGCTTCTGGCCCTTCGGTTATACCCCATGCTACCCTCAGTGATAGACCCAGACCAGACGGGTTTCATGCCCCGTAGGTCCACGGATGTGAATCTCAGAAGAATATTCACCAATATACACGCTCACCACCTCAATAAGGGATCTCGAACTGTGGCCTCTCTGGACGTGGAAAAGGCCTTTGATACGGTCGAGTGGCCCTTCTTGTGGGAAACTTTACGCAGGATGGGGTTTCCTCTGCTGTTTATCAGGTGGCTCCAGGTGATCTACAAATGCCCCACTTCCTCGGTGCGCTTGGGAGGTGGACTATCGGCCCCCTTCGGGCTTACCAGGGGAACGAGGCAGGGCTGCCCTCTCTCTCCGGCTTTGTTTGCCCTCGCTATCGAACCGGTGGCGGAGGCACTTCGCACCTCACCGCACATTAGGGGTCTCCGACTCGGGTTGCTGGAGGAGAGGGTAGCCCTGTACGCGGATGACATGCTACTCTTCCTAAATGATGCCGGCCCGTCCCTGCAGGGAGCGCTAAATATTCTGGACACCTTTGCAGAGGTCACCGGTCTTAGGGTAAATTGGTCTAAATCCCTCCTGTTCCCAATTGATCCAGCGGCTAGGTCCACATCCCCTCCTGATAGCCCCCTCCTGTGGGTAGACTCCTTTACATACTTGGGGGTACATGTCTCTGGTTCAGCCTCAGACTATATATCCTTAAATCTAGCCCCGTTACTATTGGAGTCCCAGACGAAGCTCAAATCCTGGAGTAACTTGCCCCTGTCTTTATGGGGGCGAGTTAATCTCATAAAAATGAAGATTATTCCCAAACTGACATATCTTTTCCGCCACTCCCCACAATGGGTGCCCAAGTCCTTTTTAAAAAAATTGAACTGCATCTTTTCTTCCTTCTTATGGGGTCCCTCTCCTCCCAGATATAGATTGACGACTCTAATGAGGCCACGAACGCAGGGTGGCATGGCATTCCCGGACTGTCATAAGTATTACCTCTCCGCGCAGTTGGTGACTGCGGCGTGGTGGCTACAGCCGGACAGAACGAACTCGTCGACTGTGCTGGAAGCAACAGTGGTCGGTTCGTGGGAAGCTCTTCAATTATTACTTTTTAGGGGCTCTCGTGCCCCGTATCCTCTGACCCCTTCTATGCTTACCACCCTGCGGGCATGGCGGACAGGATTAGCCATTGAGAAATGTAAACAGTCTGAAATTTCCCCCAATGCCCCTATCTGGCTGAACCCTAGTCTATCTCACATTTACAAGATCCCTGACCCCTACGCGTGGACAAAATACGGTATCAAACTTGTGTCTCACATAATATCTCAAAACTCCCTACTCCCCTTCTCGCACCTTTCCTCCCAATACAACCTACCCGACCATTTCCTATTTAGATATCTGCAACTGTCCCACGCATTTGTGGCGCAATTTCCGTAATCT
This sequence comes from Rana muscosa, assembly GCA_029206835.1. Taxonomy (NCBI): domain Eukaryota; kingdom Metazoa; phylum Chordata; class Amphibia; order Anura; family Ranidae; genus Rana; species Rana muscosa. Next base: position 30,946,313 of record CM055121.1, on the reverse strand, counting down.
TCGTGCATCGTGGCCCAGTCGGAACTGGAGAGGACACTTAGATTTAGCTGTGAAGACAAACCCACCTCACATCTTTATTCGTACTTGATCTTTGTGTCTCTTCCACCTCTGGATACACTCTGGAATAAATGGCAGACTGATATCCCCACATTAGATAGGGATGACTGGGACGACGTGTGGGACCTCCCCTTCAACTCCTTAGTCTCCATGCGTGACAGGTTAGTGCAGTACAAAATAGTTCATAGAGCTTATTTCACCCCACACAGACTGCATAGGATGGACCCTGCCCACTCCTCGGGGTGTTGGAGATGCGGCGCCTCACCGGGCGACTTCTCCCATATCTTCTGGCGGTGTTCAGGGGTCCAGCAGTATTGGGAAATGGTGCTGGATCTAATTAACAGAGTTGCCTCAGTCGCTGTGCCTTTGTCAATGGAGGTGTGCCTTTTGGGGCTCAGTGAGACCATTGTACCATCCTCTGCCAAACACACGCTAATTTCCTTGCTGCTCTTCTATGCCCGAAAGAATATTGCTATGCAGTGGAAGAAGCCTGCCCCCCCTCTTTGGCGCAATGGAAACACTTGGTAAATGGCAGCCTTCCTTTATACAAAGATACCTATGCCAATCGGGGCTGCCCACTGAAATATGACAAGGTCTGGCGCAATTGGTTAGATGAGCCCGAAACAGCCTAGTGAGTTGGGGGTGAACCAGGTCATCGTGTCAAGGTCTTGCCTTGCTCTTCTACCTTCCTCTTCCTCCGATGACCTCTGATATGTTTTCATTGACTAGTGGGTCTTACCATACTGGATGCCCTCCTAGATTTTATTTGGGCGGTGCTGCTGTACCCTTCCATGACTGTGCATTGTATCGCTGGGTTCACATTGCAATTGTATTCTCATCTGTACATGTTCTTTTTCTATGACTGTAGGTGCTTAAGCTGTATGTTTTGTACATGTTAGAAAATTCAATAAAAAACAATTATAAAAAAAAAGGTAAAAAAACATTCCATGGTCAGCTCCCCCTCTCCTAATTGCCTAAACCTGATCTCTCCAGTGCTGGCCATTGGCTCCTGCTGCTGTCAATCAAATCCTGTGAGGAGGGGGTGGGGCTGAGCCACGCTGTGTGTCAATAGGCACACACAGCCCAGCTCGGGATCGAGCATGCACAAGTGCCCCCATAGGAAGTGGCTTGCTGTGGGGGCACTGGGAAGAGAGGAGGAGCCGTGAGCAATGGCTAGAAGAGGAGGTTGGGGCCGCTCTGTGCAAAACCTTTGAGCAGGCAAGTATGACAAATTTGTTATTGGAAAAAGATTTACCTTTCAATCAGTTTAAGCTGGCCATACGCTGTGAGTTTTTTGTCTGGTTCCTGATGAACCGGAAAATTTGTTTTGTGGGTGGCCCAGTTAGGCTTCCTCCAGCCTGACATTCTTTGATTGAAAAATCAAAGGAGCTTAGTGTAAAATTGTCAGCCAAGCAGCAGGTGTATCAATTTAGATGTAGCCCTGATTCAAACATTTAAAAAGCCACTGCTGCCGGCTATCAGGATACAGTAGCCCAGCAAGGGGGGATTCTTTCATCTGTATTGTATACCACAAAAGAAGAATTTTATTTTTCCGGCCTGCAGACTAAGAAACAAAACAATCAGTGCATGGACAGCCTTGGTCTTTCCTTAGCTTCTGCCCCCATGTTCTACTCCACTAGAGCCATGTGTTATACATAAATCATTTGACAGATGGCATAGAACTGTCCAGGTACAAGGAACATTATCTTTTTTTTTTGCAATTCATATTTGACAAAACATTAACTAAAAATGGATACAACTTGTTCTCTCGGTATCTAGTTGACTGAATAGACAAGTGTTACTATAGTAGTGTTTTAGCTTTTACAATGTGATGTACATTATGTGCCTACTCTTTAATTGTGGTTATATCTGTCACAAGTGAATATACAAGGAGTCATTTACAATGTATAGAGAAACCTAATTTTTGTAAATTTACATCTGAGCAAACTATTATGTTGAATCTGAAAACACAATAATGTTAATCAGAAGTGTGAGAATTGGAGTTAGAGAATCACTATAGTGGGGAGTTTGTGGTTACACCTAAATGATTCCCTCTACTTCTCTAAAAGGGAATCTGTAAGGATAGAAATGCAAAAGCTACGATTGTGGACTGTACTTTAAAAGTGCAGGCTATCAGGGTGTCATCCCAACTCAAGCTTAGAAAGTCACTGACCTGGAACAAGCATGCAGCAAGTAAAGTCTAAAATTGTCCACTCTTCTCCTATAATACATAGGTCAGTGAATCTCCTATATACATAGGTCAGTAAGGCCTGGATCAGGGTGACACCCTGCTCCTTTAAAAAGAAGTAGGCATTGACCACATCCATAGTTCTATTCTCACAGGTTCCCTAAAGAGCTCCACATAATAATGTTTCTAAATCTGCTTATTAATAAAATAAATTTAAAAAATGCATTGTTTCAGTTGTATTACTGTTTATGCTGCAGTCAATATGAGAGGTCCTTTCAGTGGAGTTTTAACTTGAAACCAACAACCGTGTGTATAGTGATCACAATCAATGTTCAAATAGTGCTGCTGCTGCATGTCATTCTTGGACTCATTCTCACAAAAAGCTGTGTGTAAAAGGATATGTATATTGGGCATTTTTTTGTAATGTTTGAGAGGATTAGATATGTGCTTTTTTGTAAAGCCTGAGTGGTATCATCATAGATGCTGTTCGTGCCTCTGACTACTTTTTGTAGAAAATACTATGAGGCTGGGAAGCTCAAGCTACAGTATATAGTCTTGTTCTGCCTTCCTTTGTTGTAGAATATTTTTTGAGTTGGCCACACTAATAGAATCCAAGAAGCTGGTAACTGATTTCGTGCTCGTCCTTCCAGATTTACCCGTTTAATATATAAAGTCCAGATCAACCATGCTATTATTGAGCTTGGACCACCTTTAGATTTGTTGCAAGCATTAAAACTAGGTAAAAGTTATGTTGAAACATTGTCTTACTCATAGTACGTAGTGGGAGATCTATTTCACATCTGCAATTCATGCTAGGTGGTTATTTTACTAACTGCAATGGTATCAAATGTGCTTAGGACTTAACTTGGGGCTCCTGTGAGGTAGGAGGAGGGTGCATACTCAAGTAAACGTGCTGCCATCTTTGCTTATCAACTCCTTGGACTACTTGGATACCACAGATATGGTGGCATATTGACCCACAGGCACATTATCCTTACTCATCTATTGCCCTGGGTTTGGCCACTAATATTAGCCAGTTGATTATAAAATCATGTTTAGCTTCAATAACCCAGTGGTACATTTTCATGTTTTAGAAAGCACTGCTACATTGCTATGATGATTACCTGCAAAAGTTTTTAATAAGCTAAACATAGCCATGTATTTGGCAAACCCAACATTTCAGCGTGAAGTGTATTTCCACTTGAGAAAAATGCACTACATGTATGTTATGTGCTCCTATTTACACAGCATACCTAAAAACATTTTTTAACCAGTTGACCTCCGGAAGGTTTTACCCCCTTCGTGACAAAGCATTTTTTGCGATTCAGCACTGCACTACTTTAACTGGCAATTGCACGGTTATGCAACGTTACGCTTTAGAGCTTCCTCTTCCTGATATTTGATCACCACTGGGGTTTTAAACAAAAAAGACCAAAAATTCTGAAAAAAATGATTCTTCCCTAATTTCTGTTATAAAACCTACCCAAAAAAAATTCTAATTTCTTCATAAGTTTAGGCCAAAATGTATTCAGCTATAAGCCTGTTAAAAAAAAGAGAAATCCCAATATGTGTATATTAATTGGTTTGTGTGAAAGTTATAGCGTCTACAAACTATGGTGTATATACAGGAATTTACGCAGCTATAGATGCTATACTGTAATGGCGGTGATCAGCTACTTAGTGGGACTGTGATATTGTGGCGGGAAATCTGGCATAAACAGACATTATCTGGGTGTCACATACCTGGTAGGAGTCTAATATGACAAGGTATGCCTCTCTTGTATCTACAGCCCAAGCCGCACTGAAGGTGCAACAGATGGTGGCTAAGGTCAGGACGAACATGAGTGCCTCTAAGAGTAGCTTGCAGAACTTGCAGATGGAGTTGTAGGCTCGGTGGCACAGGTAGGACAACAGGCACGGAGCTAGAGTAATGCTCGATGGATCAGCCGATGTTAAGGGGAACTCCAACCAAATTGCAGGTTCTGGTTTTGTGGCTTGCCGAAAATTCCTGAAATCAGAGGACAGGAGGATACAGGACCCAGGAGAACTGAGATGACAGGCGGCCAGCACAGGCATTCTGAGGCAGTGTTTGAGCCAGGCAGAGAGCAGGAGCAGGGTCACAAGGATAGCCGGGTTCGGTAACAGGCGGGCAGCAAAGTACAAAGGCATAAGCAGAAGCAAGGTCAAATGGAAGCCAAGATCAGGAACCAGTAATCAGGAATGTATCAGAGTCCAAAGGCAGAGTCCGGGAAGGCCAAGATCAGCAACAGGTATCAGGCAGAGTACAACACGAATCAGAAGATCAGGACACAGCTGAAGACCAGTCAGCACTGTTTGGGAGTCAGGGCACCCTTTAAATAGGCTGTTTGGCGCCAATTGGGGTTATGGACGTGCTCCTGCGCGTGCATGCAGTCCGTTGCGCATGCGCACTAGCTCTCTGGGAAGCCTGCTGTTCGTGAGCATGTGTGCGCACCAGGGGCGTTCTAATAGTTCTCTTACATTGCCCCCCCTTATGGGCAGCCTCCAGATGCCCTTCTGGGCTCTTTTTTCTGGGTGGCGTTGAAAAAAGGCTTGCACCAGTCTTGGAGTATGTACATTTAAAGCTGGTTCCCAAGAATTTTCCTCTGGGCCGTAGCCTTTACATTTGACAAGGAACTGCTTTTGGTTATTCCTAGCGCTACAATCCAACACGGCCTCCACTTCGAATTCCTCATTACCTTCGATAAGAATCGGAGGAGGGATTTCAGAAACCCGGTCTGGAAAGGGATTTGGCACTGTTGGTTTCAATAAAGAAACATGGAATACTGGATGTATCTTCAGGCTTTTGGGTAACACCACTTTCAAATGCTACTGCAACAATCTTCCTTTTGACAGGAAAGGGGCCCAAAATTTTTGGACCAAGTTTCCTCGAGGGGCAGCTTAATTTTAAATTTGCTGTGGACAGCCAGACCTTGTCCCTCGGTTCCAGATTCAGGTTGCCTCTTTTCTTTCTATCGAAAAACTTTTTGTTGCTTGCCTGGGTCTTAGAGATTGTATCCTGTAATAATTGATTATTAGTACTGAGGAAGTTTAATCGGTCTTTCACAGCAGGTACATTTGGGGAAGGGATCACCGCTCCATGTGGATGTGTGGAAATGGCACTCTCCTCAAGGTGGAAGCATCAGGTGCAGGCTAAGCATATAGCAATTAGAAGAGGGAAGGTCTGGACAGCAGCACCCCAATAAAAACTCCTTTATTGTGCAAAATAACAAAAGTACACACCACAGCAGGGTACAGGATAAAAAAACGACGTGTTTCACACTCAACAGTGCTTAGTCATAGCTATGACTAAGCACTGTTGAGTGTGAAACGCGTCAGCTTTTTTATCCTGTACCCTGCTGTGGTGTGTACTTTTGTTATTTTGCACAATAAGGGCGTTTTTATTGGAGCGCGGCTGTCCAGACTTTCCCCTCTTCTAATCTTTCACAGCAGGTACCGGAGATTCAACAGATAATTCCAGCAAAAAAGAGGGGTGATACCCATAATTAGCAAAAAAAGGGTGGTTGCTGAATGGATGGAATTGTTATATGAGAATTCTGCGAGTGTAAGGAGAGATAGCCAATCATCCTGTGCAAAGGAGGAAAAAACGTAAATACTGCTCGAGGGTTTGGTTGGTCCTTTCAGTTTGTCCATGGATGTATGCTGTGGAGAGGCAGAGTTCAATTTTTAGTGCTTCACATAAAGCCCTCCAAAATCTAGAGTTGAATTGTACCCCTCGGTGGGAGATAATGCTGTCAGGAATACCATGTAACTTAACAATCTCTTTGATGAAGGCTGAGGCAGTCTCTGTGGCAGAAAGAGGTTTCTTGTAAGGGTACGAAATGAGCCATCTTGGTCAGGCGATCAACCACGACAAAAATGGTAGGGGAGTTCTACGATGAAATCCATGGATCATGCTCCATGGTTTCGTAGGTACGGGGAGAGGCTCCAAGAGTCCCCAAATTCTGGTTCTGTCTGTGTTATTTTGAAGGCATGTGATACAAGATTTAACATATTTCTTGCAGTCCTGCATTAAATCTGGCCACCAGAAGGTAAGGGAGATCAAATCTGCAGTCTTGTAGATTCCGACGTGCCCCGCTAGGGGGTGATCATGACAACGTCTCAGAATGGCAACTCTGAATTGTTCAGGGACAAAGTTTTGCTCTTCATGAAAGTAAAGGTCATTCCTTAATTGAAGAGCAAGTCTTGGGGAGGTGGTTGGTTTACCACATCTGCTCTTATTTGTGATATCAGATCCGCTTGAAGAAACCAAAAATTCTTGGCCGGGAGAATAGTATCAGGTTCTAAGGATATCAGGGTCATTAAACATACGGGACAAGGCATCCGGCTTACCATTCTTTGAGCCAGGATGATAAGTAATGTAGAACATAAAACGAAAAAAGAACAGTGCCCACCTTGCTTGTCGAGGACTTAATCGTCTAGATGTCCTCAAGTACTCTAAGTTCTTGAGATCCGTGAAAATGAGGATCAGGTGAGAAGCTCCTTCCAAGAGGTAACGCCACTCTTCAAGAGCAGCCTTGATAGCCAGCAAATCTCGGTCTCCCACATCATATATCTTCTTGGAAGGGTTCAACTTTTTGGAGAAAGGCCACAGGGTGAGGTAAAGATTTAGGACCCTGACGTTGGGACAATATAGCCCGCTGCACTTTTAGAAGCATATACCTCCAATACATAGGCCAAGGATGGATCAGGATGCTTCAAAATGGGGGCTGAGGTAAATAAAGCTTTTAATCGTTCAAAAGTCTCTTGGGCTTTTGGTGTCCAACGGAAGGGGATGTGCTGCTTGGTTAATTGTGTGATAGGAGTAATGATACCGGAAAAGTTCTTGATACATTTTCTATAGAAATTAGCAAATCCCACAAACCTCTGAACAGCTTTTCTGTGTGTAGGGAGCAGGCCATTCCAGAACGGATGTGACTTTCTGTGGGTCCATGGAGATACCCTCGGCAGAGATGACAAGTCCCAGAAAATGTATGGTTTGTTTTTCGAAGTCACATTTTTCAGCTTTTGCATAAAGACGGTGTTCCCCAGAGCCGGCCCAGTACCTTTTTTACATGAATTTGATGTGATGCAATTGATTCAGAGAATATAAGAATATCATCTAAATAAACAATGACAAATAGGTCAAGAAAGTCCCGAAAAATATCATTCACTAGGTGCTGAAATTTGGCTGGGGCATTGCAGAGCCTGACCAGATACTCGAAATGGCCAAAGCGTGTTCGGAAGGCCGTCTTCCATTCATCTCCTTCCCTGATTCTGACTAGGTTATATGCACCTCTTAAGTCTAGCTTGGAAAATATTCGTGCCCCCCCCCCCCACAGTCTCCGAAAGAGTTCAGGAATCAGAGGAAGGGGGTACCGGTTCTTGACTGTGACTTTATTAAGGTCCCGATAGTCTACACAAGGCCTTAAGGAATGGTCTTTTTTCTCCACAAAGAAAATACTGGCACCTGCTGGTGACGTGGAAGGCCAGATAAACCGTTTTTCTAGACTTTCGTTGATATAAGAACGCAGTGTCATGGTTATGCAGTAATGTTTGTCTGTCAGCTTACCTCTCCATGTGCTCAGATTAAGGCCCCTTTCACACTTGTGCGATTTTGCCACGATTTGCGGCCTCGATTTTGATTTCAAGGAATATCTGTGTAAGTGGCATCAAAATTGGACCAAAGTAGTGCAGGGACTACTTTGAAGTCGTACTAATATGAATGGTTGTCATTGGAAATCATGGGAAATGACTTGTCATGCTACTTTGCCATCACAAATCGTGGGACAAGTCGTATAAGTGTGAAAGGGGCGTAAGAGGCCAGCCACTCTCACCTGGCTGCTTAAGTAATCTCTCCTCTAAACATGGCTCCACCCCAGGTCCTGTCAGGGAACTCTATATTAACCTGTGCACTGCAAGCCAGCCGTGCTGATCAATACTGTGTGTTTAGTTTTCGTGTGTGTCTTGCTTTGTCTTCTATGTCTGATTCCAGTTACCGATCTTGGCTTGTTCTCGACTATCCCCGCCTGCTTGTGACCCTGACCTTTGGCGTGTTCTATGTTTATCCTTGTCTGCTAATCGCCCCAAACTTTGGCTTATCTCCTTACTATCTCTTGTTATCCTGGGCTGCTGCTTCCTCTCTATCCTCCTGTAGCCTACTGTGAGCGTGAGCTGGGAGACCCTGGGGGCAGCGACCTGGAGCCAGATGCAGCACAGTCCATTCTCACCACTAGAGTTGAGAGGTATCTTAATATAGCGCGGTCTTACCCCGAAGGGTCCCGACGTGCTTACAAACACATACTAGGGCCAAAGTATAGACAAGATCTGATTAACCTACCAGCATGTCTTTGGAGTGTGGGAGGAAACTGGAGTACCCGGAGGAAACCCACGCAGGCACGGGGAGAACATGCAAACTCCAGGCAGATGGTGTCGTGGTCAGGATTTGAACCAGTGACCCTATTGCTGCTAGGTGAAAGTGCTAACCACTACACCACTGTGCTGCTCGAGGCTCTGGGGAACACCTGCTGGCTCTTAGACTCCGCGCCCTGGGGAATCTTATGCTCTAGCTCCCAGTGGAATCCGTGTTGGTACTTCAGTGGTCCTGCCTTCCTGAACCTCCCGCAGCAGTCAGTCCTAGGGTCCACTACCTTAGCAGTGCACTCTTGATTCCAACTGAGTGCATCTGTCACCTGGCCTCAGGTGACCTGACATGCAGGGCTTCCATTTCAGGCTCAGAAAGAGGGTAGATTCGACCAAACGGGATCTCGGCCCCTGGTAAAAGTTCAATAGGGCAATCATATGTCCTATGAGGAGGAAGAGTGTCTGCACCCTTCTTGTTAAACACCTCTAAGTATGTGATAGGCAGCAGGAATCAACTTTACGGTTTCCAGATCGGAATGTAGACTCAGGAAAGGAGTGGTGTTAACAGTCTTTTCTGGAAAACAATGCATCTGGCAGTAGTTGGATGAAAAGGAGACGCTAGAGAAACAAGTGAGCTGCCCGGGGTGTGTGGTCTGAGCATGGCTGAGTGAGGACGCACAGTGCAAGAGCTCTGAGCGCGCCACCAGCTACAGCTTGACGGAGTCATTACGGTCGGAGGTCTCGGCATTAATACAGCCAAACAGCGGGAAACTAAGACCTCCCGCAAGGCAGCGAGGTGTAACGATACCCAATCCGAAATACAGCAATTCTTTCACAAAAACAGGATCAGGTTACTGAAGTGGTGAACCTGAAAGAAGCGGAGCCCCCGACAGCAGAGAGTGCTGCACCGGGAGGAAGCGGGGAGAGCAGAGTGGATGCCTGGAATGTCAGAACAGTGTGCGAGGTAACATTTGGCCGGGCGGACGCAGCGTGAAACAGAGGAGGACCTGAGAACATTAATACAGGCCTTACCTACAAAAACAGACATAGAGGCCCTTATCCTTAAAGTGGAGGAAGCACATCGTACGGAGATGCATCAGGTGCATATGGAGATCCAATCCATGACAACAGGAGAGGTAAGAGTGTCCTCCCTAGGAGAAAGAGTAGAAGCGATGGAGAAGGAGAGAGGGGAGTACGTGGAAACAGTGTCGGACATGCAGCTCCAGATCGAAGAGCTCGAGGACCGCAGCCGACGCTGTAATTTGGGGCTCCGAGGGGTCCCAGAGGTTGTGGAACAGGAGAATCTCTAGGAGAAGGTAATGAGCATTTTCCATAAAGTCTTAAAGGGCAAAATCCCGGCTTACATGGACATGGACAGAGTGCCTAGGGTGTTAGGTCCCAAATCATCGGACCCCCAAAGACCACGGGACATAATTTGCCGCCTCCACCGTTACGCACACAAAGAGACTTTGCTAAGGAGGGCTTGGGAGGCAGGTACAATTGAAGTAGAGGGAGAGGTAGTGAAAATCTTACCTGACCTTTCCCGAGCCACATTACAACGTAGATGTCAGGAAGGGGTTCACCCGTTGGTGGCGCTGGTGGTCACGTGGATCGCAGTGCCGGTTTCCGCCAGCAGGTGTCTTCTTGCAGCCTGGATCTGTGTTGGGGATCTCACCTGCTGGCTGCACTGTCAGATCCATGGGCCGTAGTACCAGTGTCCACCAGCGGGTGTATACCGGCAGTGTGGGGCAGGCAGCACCTCCTGCGCGCAGGTGTTACCTGAGGACAATTACCACAGTCTTATAAATACCCGGCAAGCGCTCACATGCTTGCCTTGGTAGCTCTCTTCCTGACCTTGAGCCTGCAATCCTGACCCTGAGCCTGCATCTGACCCGACCTGACCTTATCTGATCTGATCCCTATCCCGAGCCATCCTGGACTTGCCCCTCCTGTTACCTGTTTACCTTGGATCCCTGCCCTGCAGCCTGTCCATTCATCCTCTCCCTGTCCTGTTGTTTTCCCGTCCTTACCCATCTGCTGCTATCCCCTTGTGTATGACCTCGGCCTGGCTTTGTTTACGATTCTGGTATCTCCCCTTTATTTGTATATACTATTTGTTGTTGGTTGTGCACTGGTTGTTTTCACTTGTTTGTCAACTTTTTAATAAACACCTTTTTCTTTCACTTACATGCGCTTTTGGTCTCCTCTGTGCAGTCACACAGTCTGGTCTACCAATTCCCTGATGGTATACCAAGGCCATCCCTGACCAGATGTGGCTGCATTGAGGAACCATCCCGGTGTTGTGAGTTCTGCTGATATGGATTTTGATTAAATCGTTTACCATTCTCTGCTGGCAGCAGAGGATGGTGAATATTGTCGCCGGATTTTAAATGGATGGACTAGTGACCAGCTGAAACAATCAGCTCATTCCTTGGTGGATCAGGGTATTATGCCGTTTGAGGATGTTCAGCTGTTAATCCGGTTATGTGTAAAGCCAGCCCTGTCATGCATTCCCGAAGGAAGTGATAATTTCTCTCCTCCCTTCAATGGTGACCAAGTTGAATCCCTGGTATGGTTATTAGAGGCTTCTTTCGATGAACATTATTTCCCTTGTTCCCAGCAGGTGTTATCTGATTGTATTAGTTCAGTGCAGTCTCTGATCGGACAGGGTGTGTGTGAACCAGCTTTTGTTCAACCTGTGCTTCAGGCATGGTCGGATCTCCTGTGTTTAGCCAAGCCACAACAATCCAGCCCTGCCATTGGTCATCTGCCTTCCCAAGAACCTATCTCTCCGTCGCTCATGGCAATCTCAGCTGCAGCCCAGTATACACAGCTTTCCACCAAGTACTATTACCCAGTCTCTACTTGCTGCACATACCCTGCCTTCAATCCACCTGCTTCTTCCCTTCCACCTGTAACAATTCCACAAAAACCTCCTTCAGCCACTTTTCCCGTGTCTCTGCTGCATTCCAGTCCTTCTTTTTGCCCAATTACATCCTTTTCATACATCCCTCTAGTTACTTACAAATCTGCAGTGACTAAGCCTAAAAAGAAATGAAAGTTCTTTCTGACCCAAACAATCCTGCCAGTAACCCAACCTGCCTCCACACCGACCAACCTGCGTTCATGCCAGTTGAACCTGATGACCCACCTAAATCTGCCAACTCTTTGCCTGCTACCCAGTCTGACGTCCCAGTGCCTGCTACCCAGTCTGACGTCCCAGTGCCTGCTACCCAGTCTGACATCCCAGTGCCTGCTACCCAGTCTGACATCCCAGTGCCTGCTTCCCAGTCTGACGTCCCAGTGCCTTCTACCCAGTCTGAAGTCCCAGTGCCTGCTACCCAGTATGACGTCCCAGTGCCTGTCTTCCAGTCTGATGTCCCTGCCTTCCAGTCCAATGTCCCGGTGCCTGCCTTCCAGTCTGATGTACCTGCGTTCCAGTCTGATGTGTGTGCCTTCCAGTCTGATGTGCCTGCTTCCCAGTCTGATGTGCCTGCCTTCCAGTCTGATGTGCCTGCCTTCCAGTCTGATGAGCCTGCCTTCCAGTCTGATGTGCCTGCCTTCCAGTCTGATGAGCCTGCCTTCCAGTCTGATGTGCCTGCCTTCCAGTCTGATGTGCCTGTCTTCCCGTCTGATGTGCCTGCCTTCCAGTCTGGTGTCCTGGTGCCTTACTTTCAGTCTGGTGTCCTGGTGCCTTCCTTTCAGTCTGGTGTCCTGGTGCCTGCCTTCCAGTCTGATGTCCTGGTGCCTGCCTTCCAGTCTGATGTCCTGGTGCCTGCCTTCCAGTCTGATATGCCCACTTTCCAGTCTGATGTGCCTGCTTTCCAGTCTGATGTACCTGCATTGCAGCCTGACGTCTCGGTGCCTGCCTTCCAGCCTGACGTCTCAGTGCCTGCCTTTCAGCCTGATGTCTCGGTGCCTGCCTTCCAGCCTGATGTCTCGATACCTGCCTTCCAGCCTGATGTCTCGTTGCCCGCCTTCCAGCCTGATGTCTCGATACTGGTGTCCCGGTCTGAAGTCCCGGTGTCCCGGTCTGGAGTCCCGGTGTCTCAGTCTGAAGTGGGGAAAGAGAAGTGACCGCTCCAGATAGGTGTGCTTGGCTAATCAATCTCCTGAAGACCAGCAGAAAACAAAAAGGATGTTTGGACAGCCGCACCCCAGGAAAAGATTCCTTAAATGTCCTTTATTGGTAAAAATGGAATACACTACAATCCACAGCAAGCAGAAAATCGGGACACACAGCTGACGTTTCGCACTGATACTCAGTGCTTACATTTTTACCAATAAAGGACATTTAAGGAATTTTTTCCTGGAGTGCGACTGTCCAAACATCTTTTTTGTTTTCTGTCCCGGTGTCCCAGTCTGAAGTCCTGGTGTCCCAGTTTGAAGTCTCGGTGTCCCAGTCTGAAGTCTCTGTACCTGTTACTCGGCTTCCAGGACCAGCACCTGGTGTCCGGCCCGCTGATCTGGAGGCCACTTCTTTAGGGGGGGTACTGCCAGGAAGGGGTTCAACCGTTGGTGGCCCCCTGGATCGCAGTGCCGGTTTCCGCCAGCAGGTGTCTTCTTGCAGCCTGGATCTGTGTTGGGGGATCTCACCTGCTGGCGGCACTGTCAGATCCATGGGCCGTAGTACCAGTGTCCACCAGCGGGTGTATTCCGGCAGTGTGGGGCAGGCAGCACCTCCTGCGCGCAGGGGTTACCTGAGGACAATTACCAGTCTTATAAATACCCGGCAAGCCCTCACATGCTTGCCTTGGTATCTTTCTTCCTGACCTTGAGCCTGCAATCCTGACCCTGAGCCTGCATCTGATCCGATCTGATCCCTAGCCCGAGCCCATCCTGAACCTGCCCCTCCTGTTATGTGTTTACCTTGGATCCCTGCCCTGCAGCCTGTCCATCCATCCTCTCCCTGTCCTTACGATTCCGGTATCTCCCCTTTATTTGTACATACTATTTGTTGTTGGTTGTGCACTGGTTGTTTTCACTTGTTTGTCACCTTTTTAATAAACACCTTTTTCTTTCACTTACATGCACTTTTTTGGTCTTCTCTGTGTCACACAGTCTGGTCTACCAATTCCCTGATAGTAGAGCTTTGCTCCGTACAGTTTTAGATTGTGTGAGGCAGGAGGGGTGCACATACCGATGGAGGTATCCACTGGCAGTAGTAATAAGGAAAGGTCCATCCACATTCACACTGCCATTACACAGTGACCTCCCCAATTTATTCGCCTTTTTAAGTGTTGAACCATTCCAGGTACCAAATTGGAGATTACCACTATTACAGATAAAAAACTTATAAAGAAGATAACGCTGCACAGAGAAGCACGATGGGAGACCCAAAATGATACTGATATGGGTATTAATAAGGGAGAGGAGCAGCCATAGAAACCCCAGAAGAAACTGAAAGAACTTACATGTTCCATTCGCACCCGGTTCCTCTCCTCTTCCCCCTCCTTTTTTTTTCCCTGGAGAGCTAAAGACATGGGGGAAGTATATTTCCTTATCTATTTCCCCCTCGACTTGATTAACGAGACATAAATGAACTATATAGAAGAAATTTGTTACCAGCACCAAGATGCTTATTTACTACAAACAGTTTGCTGCAATTAAATATACAACCAATATAGGCCGAATGAAAATATGTGAAAATAAAGTGAATTGCGCTAACTTATAAAATAAATATCCAATCCTATATCCCTATGTTTGTCAAAACAATTAGGTGTGTGAATCTTGTGAACTTTCTACTCTAAAGCCTCGTACACACGACCGATTTTCTCATCCAAAAACGACAAGAAAACTGACGAGAGAGCTTTCTTGTCGAGAAAACCGTTTGTGTGTATGGGTTTTCGTCGAGAAAACTGCCGTGAATCTCGACGAGAAAAATAGAGAACCTGCTCTCTTTTTTCTCGTCAGGATTCTCGATTTTCTCGTCGTGTTTCTCGTCTGCCTGTTTTGCGATGAGAAAAACGTTTGTGTGTATGCTTTTACGAGTCTTCAAAAAGCACGCATGCTCAGAATCAAGTATGAGACGGGAGCGTTTCTTCTGGTAAAACAAGCCTTCGTAATGGAGATAGCACATTCGTCCCGCTGTAAATTAATGCATCGTGTAAATGTTGCGCATTTAAATCTTCATTCGAATGTTACAATAATGAAAAATAAAGAACTTGTTTTGCTGCTGATATTCACACAGAGTTCTGACTAACTATTTTAAACCTTTTTCATGCTGATCTCATGAATATTTAGATGTATTATATCGAGCAAGATCTCCTTAATAATTATATTTTTTAAATTTTTTATTCAGATCTTCATTTTAACCACTTAACGACCGCCCACTGGAGTTATACGTCGGCAGAATGGCACGGACAGGCACAATCACGTGCCCGTACGTGACTGCCTTCGTATGGGTGGGGGGTCCAATCGGACCCCCCTCCGGTACAGTGGGCGGCCGGGATCGCTTCGGGAGCGATCCGTGATGAGGGGGCCGCCATTCGATTTTGGCCACCCCCTCGCGATCGCTCCCAGCGAATCAAATGCTTCCTCTGCCTGTGTGATGTTTACACAGGCAGGAGGAAGTGATGTCATCCCTCATGCGGCGCTCACATATACCGAGCGCCGCATGAGAGAAGATGTCAGGTTAGTGCACAAACACTACACTGACACCAGGACACATAGGTACATCGCCCCCCCAGGCCCCCCCAGATCACCCCCCAGTCACAGTGTCACTGATTGCAGTGACCATTTATTTACTGATCACTGCAATCAGTGACATTTGTGACTGTAAAAATGTCAGGGCAGTTAGTTTTAGGTCCAGTGTAGCCCCCTAACCCCCCCTAATAAAGGTTTAACCCCTTGATCGCCCCCCAGGTAACCCTTTCACCCCCTAGCACCGCCGTCACTAAGCGATCGTTTTTCTGATCGCTGTTTTAGTGTCGGTGATGCCGATAGGTAGCCAGTTATTTTTTTTAGGTTCGCCGCAGGTTTTTATAGCGTCGGGTACCCCCATATATTACCTAATAAAGGTTTAACCCCTTGATCGCCCCCCCAGGTAACCCTTTCACCCCCTAGCACCGCTGTCACTAAGCGATCGTTTTTCTGATCGCTGTCTTAGTGTCGGTGATGACGATAGGTAGCCAGTTATTTTTTTTAGGTTCGCCGCAGGTTTTTATAGCGTCGGGTACCCCCATATATTACCTAATAAAGGTTTTAACCCCCTGATTGCCCCTAGTTAACCCTTTCACCAGTGATCACCATATAAGTGTTACGGGTGACGCTGGTTAGTTAGTTTGCTTTTTATAGTGTCAGGGCACCCGCCGTATATAACCCAATAAAGGTTTAACCCCTTGATCGCCCGGCGGGTGATATCAATTAGGTTTTAGCGTCAGAGAGGGTCTGCGTCACACCCCAGGCAGCGTCAGGTTAGTGCCAGTAACGCTAACACCCACGCGTGAAGCATACACCTCCCTTAGTGGTATAGTATCTGAACAGATCAATATCTGATCTGATCAGATCTATATTAGCGTCCCCAGCAGTTTAGGGTTCCCAAAAACGCAGTGTTAGCGGGATAAGCCCAGATACCTGCTAGCACCTGCGTTTTGCCCCTCCGTCCAGCCCAGGCCACCCAAGTGCAGTATCGATCGATCACTGTCACTTACAAAACGCAACACACATAACTGCAGCGTTCACACAGACAGGCCTGATCCCTGCGACTCCAGTGCTGTAGGAGGTGATTTCACCACCACAGTTAAAAAAAAAAAGCATATATGCCGAAGCATTGGGGCAGCAGGGGCGGAGGAGCGATTTTGCTCCTAATGCCGCGTACATACGGTCGAAATTCCGACGGAGGCTTGCCCGTGGAAAAGTCTGACCATGTGTGTGCGGCATAACTTTTGCGGGAGGATGCCCCCATGCTTCGGCATATATAAATGGTGCAAGTATGCCCATCATTAGAAGTGGGTGGATGAAGGGCGGTATTCTAATGGTGGGCATACCCACCGATCAATCTCTTTTTTCGTTCAGCCAACAGGCTGCATGAAAAAAAAAGATTACAACACATGTCCAACAAGGACCAGCATGTTGCTGGACTTTGAATGGTTATACCAGATTGATGCCTGCGGGTTTAGGTATCATCTTGGTATCATTCTTTTCAGCCAGCGGCCGGCTTTCATGTAAAAGCAATCCTAGTGGCTAATTAGCCTCTGGACTGCTTTTACAAGCAGTGGGAGGGAATCAGTGCCGGCCCAAGACATTGTGCTGCCTGGTACCAAGAATTAAATGCTGCCCCCCCCAAAAAAAAATCACGCCCACCAAATACCCCACATTCATTATTTTATATCATGATAACTAAAGTGGACCTGTCATGGCTCTATACATGTAAAGGAGTATAAAAGGACCTGTGCGTGGCTGGTGGCCGCGATCGCTCCAGAGAGTGTAAACGGACAGATCCCTATTCTGACAGGGGAGGAGCGACAGATCTGCTCTTCCTAGTGATTAGGAACAGAGATCTCTCTCCTCCTACAGTCAGTCTCATCCCCCCCCAGTTAGAAACACCTCCCAGGGAACACATTTAACCCCTTTCCTGCCAGTGACATTTACACAGTAATCAGTGCATTTTTATAGCACAGATCGCTGTATAAATGTCACTGGTCCCAAAAAAGTGTCAAAAGTGTCTGATCTGTCCACCGCAATGTCACAGTCTAGCTAAAAATCGCAGATCACCAGACCCCGCTACACTAGTAAAAAAAAAATAATAATAAAAATGCCATAAATCTACCCTCTATTTTGTAGACTTTTGGCATTTTTGCGCAAACTAATCAATATACACATTGCATTTTTTTTACCAAACATATGTAGAAGAATACATATCGACCTAAACTGATCAAGAAATGTTTATTTGTATTTTATTATGCTCCACTAGACCCTAGTCTCTTTATTGGCTACAGCCCTTAACCCTTCACGGATTTGCTTTTGGAATTAACTCTTCACGGACTATGTTGTGTTCTTTTTGGACTCTGCATTCGTTTTCTTTTTAATTAATTTTTCATATATTAATTTTTCACATTTCAAGGTTTACCATTTATTTCACACATGGTTTTAACCACATAGCGCTGCACATTTTTTGAACACATGTGACCTATCTGACCCCTACACTGACCCCCTGACACACCTATGTGACACATGCACTGATCCATCTGACTCCTACTTCCTGCACTACTCACATTACACTGACCTACCTGACCTACATGACCATTACCCTAACCCCTACACTGACCTACCTGACAACAACACTGACCCCCTACACTGAGCTTCCTGACACCTACACTGACCCCTACACTGACCTACCTGACACCTATCTCACTCCTACTTCCTGCACTACTCACATTACACTGACCTGACAGCAACACTGACTATTACACTGACTGACACATACACTGACCCACCGACCTTACACCTACACTGACCTACTACACAGACCCACCTGACTCCTACAGTAGGAGTCCTACTTCCTGCACTACTCACACCCGACCCCCTCCCCACAGCTCGGTGCGAATCCATCCTTTGAGTCCTCCTTACCTTTGTCTGCTCTTCACCAGGACTCTCCTCGGGACCTCAGCACTGGATGTGCAAAACTGCTTTGGCGTCCCAACTTCCCGCCAGCGCCATCCACCCGCAGCCCGCTCTATGGTGTCAGACGCTGCACGCCTGCACCTCCATGATCCCATCTCCACCGCACCGTAACAAAGCAGAGGGACAGGCGGAGGGGAAGACAGCTCACACTTCCAGTGCTTGTCTCCCGCCACCATGTTCGTGTTTCCCGGCGCACTGTGATTGGGCGTATGGCGGTCATGTGCGGAGGCGGGACTTCTAGAGCGATCGCTGACAGGCCAGCCCCACGCCGCACATGACCCCCATTCGTCCAATCACAGGGCGCTGGACACTAAACATGGCGGCTGGAAAATCGGGGACACAGGAAAGAAAAATTAGTAGGAGACACGGAATGTCGCTGGCTGATGGGCGGCAATTTGCCGCCCCCCTTAAAGTGCCGCCTGGGACCGGGGTACCATCGGGTCCCATGGTAGGGCCGGCCCTGGAGGGAATGTCCCCCCCCCGGATATAAAAAGCGCCATTGGGAAAGCATTTTATCACACCGATCTTGGTGTGGTCAGATGCTTTGAGGGCAGGGGAAAGATCTAGGGTCTAATAGACCTAAGTTTTTTCAAAAAAAGAGTACCTGTCACTACCTATTGCTATCATAGGGGATATTTACATTCCCTGAGATAACAATAAAAATGACAAAAAATAAAAATATATGGAAGGAACAGTTTAAAAATAAAATAAAAAAGCAAAATTAATAATAAAAAAAAAAAGCACCCCTGTCCTGCCCTGCTCTTGCGCAATGGCGAACGCAAGCGTCGGTCTGGCGTCATATGTAAACAGCAATTGCACCATGCATGTGAGGTATCACCGCGAAGGTCAGATCCAGGGCAGTAATTTTAGCAGTAGACCTCCTCTGTACATCTAACGTGGTAACCTTTAAAGGCTTTTAAAAATGTATGTAGTTTGTTGCCAATGCGCGTTTGTGCGAAATTTTAAAGCATGTCGTGTTTGGTATCTATGTACTCGGCCTAAGATTATCTTTTTTATTTCATCAAACATATGGGCAATATAGTGTGTTTTAGTGCATTAAAATTAAAAAAAGTGTATTTTTTCCCAAAAAATGCGTTTGAAAAATCGCTGCGCAAATACTGTGTGGAAAAAAAAATGCAACACCCACCATTTTAATCTGTAGGGCCTTTGCTTTAAAAAAATATATAATGTTTGGGGGTTCAATATAATTTTCTTGCAAAAAAAAAAATGTTTTCATGTAAACAAAAAGTGTCAGAAAGGGCTTTGTCTATAAGTGGTTAGAAGAGTGGATGTAAGCTTCCTAATGTTGTGTATAAAATGCCAGAACAGTTCAAAACCCCCCCAAATGACCCCATTTTGGAAAGTAGACAGCCCAAGCTATATACTGAGAGGCATGTCGAGTCCATTGAATATTTTATATGTTGACACAAGTTGCGGAAAAAAGACAATTTATTTTTATTTATTTATTTTTTTGCTCAAAGTTGTCACTAAATGATATATTGCTCAAACATGCCATGGGCATATGTGGAATTACACCCCAAAATGCTTCTCCTGAGTATGGGGATACCACATGTGTGAGACTTTTTGAGAGCCTAGCCGCGTACGGGACCCCAAAAACCAGGCACCGCCTTCAGGCTTTCTAAGGGTGTAAATTTTTGATTTCACTCCTCACTGCCTATCACAGTTTCGGAGGCCATGGAATGCCCAGATGGCACAAAACCCCCCCAAATTACCCCATTTTGGAAAGTAGACACCCCAAGCTATTTGCTGAGAGGTATGGTGAGTATTTTGCAGATCTCGCTTTTTGTCACAAAGTTTTGAAAATTGAAAAAAAAAAAAATTATTTACTTTCTTCATTTTCAAAAACAAATGAGAGCTGTAAAATACTTACCATGCCTCTCAGCAAATAGCTTGGGGTGTCTACTTTCCAAAATGGGGTCATTTGGGGGGGTTTTGTGCTATTTTGGCATTTTATGGCCTTCGAAACTGTGATAGGTAGTGAGGAGTGAAATCAAAAATTTGTGCCCTTAGAAATCCTGAAGGCGGTGCTTGGTTTTCGGGGTCCCGTACGCGGCTAGGCTCCTAAAAAGTCCCACACATGTGGTATCCCCGTACTCAGGAGAAGCAGCAAAATGTATTTTGGGGTGCAATTTCACATATAACCATGGCATGTGTGAGCAATATATCATTTAGTGACAACTTTTTTTTTTTTTTGTCATTATTTAATCACTTGGGACAAAAAAAAAAAAAATATTCAATGGGCTCAACATGCCTCTCAGAAATTTCCTTTCTGATGTCTACTTTCCAAAATGGGGTCATTTGGGGGGGTTTGTACTGCCCTGCCATTTTAGCACCTCAAGAAATGAGATAGGCAGTCATAAATTAAAAGCTGTGTAAATTCCAGAAAATGTACCCTAGTTTGTAGACGCTATAACTTTTGCCCAAACCAATAAATATACGCTTATTGACATTTTTTTTACTAAAGACATGTGGCTGAATACATTTTGGCCTAAATGTATGACTAAAATTGAGTTTATTCGATTTTTCTTATAACAAAAAGTAGAAAATATAATTTTTTTAAAAAAATTTCAGTCTTTTTCCGTTTTTATCGCAAAAAAAAATAAATTCTTGTGGGAAGAAAAGGACGCAAATTTTGTTTGGGTACAACATTGCATGTCCGCACAATTTCCAGTTAAAGCAGCGCAGTGCAAAATTCTGAAAACACCTCTGGTCCTTTAGCTACAATATGGTCCGGGGCTTAAGTGGTTAAATGCTTCTTTATTTTATAGTGATCTCCATGATTTTATTTATTATTTTTGTTGTGTCAAGTTTACCCCTTATTTTTTTTTTTTTTTTTTGAGACCTTCAAGGAGATTTTTTTGTGTTATCTGTCCCTTTTATTTTATTTGTTAAAATGTATCTGCCTACTCTAAAGCTAAATTTATAATTATTAGAAAAACACATAGTCAAGTATTAACTGTCAAAATAAAATCCATTTATTCTGGTCTATAACAAAATAAATAGAAGGCAGCGCTGGAGAACCTGCTGCCATTTGTGCATCCATGGGACCCAAGAGCACACATCAACCCTGTGTGGCCAATAAAATTGGGAGCTTGAGAAGCACAACAGTTGTGAGCACAATCTGATCCTGGACTCCCAGAGGTCAGGAACAGCAGCAGGTGATATACATGTCCCAAGTCTGTGGTACTACAACAGGCTGCCTTCTGTCAGACCACAATGAAGCAAGGCCATCACTTCCTGGTCTTCTTGGCAGCCTTCCCTGAAGCCTTCCCTGCAGCCTTCCTTCTGCGTGTGGCTGGAGGCTGTGCCACTGGAGGTGTACTTGTCTCATGAGGAGGAGAAGGAGGTGGAGGAGAAGAAGAAGGTGGAGGAGGAGGAGGAGGAGGTTGAGGTTGGGATAGCTGGGCGACCTCACATATGGCCGTATTGGGGGTAATTCTCTCCATCACCCCCTTTTTCAGCAAGGGATGAGCAGGGGCTCGCATAGGAGGCGTTGCTCCATGCTCATCACCTTGAACTTGGCCTCAACTAGGCCGGCAATGGCCTCTTCAGGGGATGTGGGCTCCTGGAGGGTGGCATGTGCCTCTCTAATAAGGGCCATTGCTGCCTCGCTTGTGGTCCTGTCCCTCCTGGATCTTTTAGGAAGGCGGATGGGAGGCACCTGCGATCTGGTCCTGCTACTTGGCCCAGCCACCTCCTGTGTGCCACTGGGCCCTGCCACCTCTTGGCTCACACTGGGCCCTGCCACCTCTTGGCTCACACTGGGCCCTGCCACCTCCTGGCTCACAGTGGGCCCTGCCACCTCCTGGCTCACAGTGGGCCCTGCCTCCTCCTGGCTCACAGTGGGCCCTGCCTCCTCCTGCCTGACACTTTCCAGACCCTCCTCCTGGCTGATGTCATCCTGTGTATGAAAAAGGGACATAGTTTTAGTTTGTGGTTCATCATTTACACACAAATTATAGCTCATGACTGTTGCAAATTGAATGTAAATCAATAGAAAAGACTATTATTATGACCCCCATGAGATTTCATTCTTCTTCCGTAATTTTGGGCCCACTACTGTCTATTGATATTGAGATCACTTTTTGCTCCCAATTTTTGGGGGGATTTACATATTATCTTATTTTTCATGCATTCATTTTCTCACAAGACATTTAATGAAAATACTATACATGGCTCCAGATGTCCAAATCAGGATCTTCCAGGATGGCTGCCTCCTCTTGCTCCAGAGAAGGCTCAGGTTGGCTTCAGGGAAGTCTGGGGGGAAGACTGGACAGTGATGGCCTTGCCTCAAGGTGGTCATTCAGAAAGGACATCCTGCTGTAGTACCACAAAGTCGGGACATAGACATCATCTGCTGCTGCTCCTGACCTCTGAGAAGCCAGGACCCTAAAGCGCTCAGTCCTGTATGTGCCTCTCGAGCTCCCAATTTTACTGTCCACCTGTTTTGTGGTTGCTGTGGGTACCTTGGTCTGCACAAATGGGAGCAGGGTCTCCAGCACTGCTTTCCTCACACCTTTCTTCCTGTGACTGGGGTTTTTGGTCTCCCACAGAGCGGGCAGCTCCCTTACCCGGTCTATAAATTCCGCCAGGAATTCACGGTCGCTGATAAAAGCATTCATTTTGTCTCTGCAAGCCAAAAAAGAAGACAAAAAAAGGAATGTCAGTCACACAGTCTAACCTCCTGTAAATCAGATTCCCCATATATATCCTCCAACAATCTCTAGCCATTATAGGCCACCGATTTCACAAAGTATAAAAATCACATACGTTCGTTCTCACGTCCGTCACTTTTCCTCCTCTCTCCGCACACCGAACGTAGTATCGTCACATGTGTGTTTGCTTTAAATGCGTGAAACTCCGCACATGTCGCCCGCCCATGATGTTCAAAGTATCAACTTTTCCCCGCCCCTTCTCTTTCGGCGCGCAGACGATATGGCGGAGTCACAGCAGGTGTCTGCTAATTCATCAAATAACGAGGAGGAGACCAGCCCAGACCGTGAAACATCACGATCAAGGAGGAGGTTCAAGGCATCTAATATGTCTTACGCGGAGATGGTGGACATATTGCTAAAGTCGGATTATGACGCAAAGCATGGGCCGTATACCCACCCTAATCTAAGGAAGTCCAAAATAATAATAATAATAAGAAAGTAGTGAAAAGTCTGAAGAAGAATTTCGGGGTGAAACGATCAAAGGAGCAGCTCAGAAAGAGGTGGTCTGACCTCAAACTGAGGGAGCCGGAGCAGTTAAGGAGCATTAAGAGAATGCTAGAAAAAAGTAAGTACTTTTCCTGTGTTCCTATTATTGTATTTCCTAACTTGCATGTTGCTCCATGTTGTTGCATTTTACAATTGTACCTTACAAAATGTCCTCGTTAAAACTTGGTTTGGCCCAGTAATCGTTCGTTTCAGACACATCGTTCGCCCACTATATACGATGTTTTGCGATTTTACAGGGTTCCAATAATTTAGAGAGATGCCTGTTTTTATTCCATAAATGTTAGTACATTGTTGGCTGGATGATGTGTTTGGAAAGAGAATGAAATGCAAACTTTAATCAGTGTAAAGGAGAGGACACTCAGCAGCTGTTTCCACATCTGGACTCTTGAGCACTATAGTGTGGGCCACCAGAACCACCTTTTTAGGGTGCCCCACAAAGGTGCATCAGTGCATTTTTGGGGTGCCTCCATGTGTAAAAATGTCAGCCAAAGGTGAATAGTCAAGATTATTTTTTTTTCTAATAATGTCTTCAGCTTGAAATTCCACCCAAACAGACACTTGTACCCCAGTTCCAAGCAATGTATCATGTGCATTTATTTTTAGGAAAATATCTGTGTGCTAAGTATACCTTTTGTTTGATTCTCATAGGGGAGAGAAGACTGGGAGGACACCACTCCAGGGAGCACAGGAACCCCACACCTTCTAAACAACCCCAACCTCACCAAGAACACCAACCTGAGGATGTTGAGGAAGTAGAAGAAGTGGAGGAAGGAGAAGTGGAGGAAGGAGAAGTGGATGACGTGGTGGAACTGGTCACCACAACAGGTCAGTATCTGTCACCACAGCTTCAGGTAAGAGATGTAGGCCTGCAGAGTTATAATACCTTTTGTATTTTTTTATAGGGGCTGAAAATGTTGTGGGGAAAGAAAGTACGCGTTTCTCTGCTGACAGTGCCCTACGAATCATACAGCAATTGATGGAATGTAGTACAGAACTGGACAGAATTAAGCAAAGAATTAATGTGACGGATCAAACCTTTAAGGACATCCTAGATGTTTTGGGGCGAATTGAAAAAGGCACAAAACACCCCATTTTATTTTTTGATATTGTTATTACCCCAATGTTCTTACGCTTTTAGAAAATCAATCAAGCCAAAATTTGAAGATGCACACAGTGTGTCAACATGTGCCATCTGCCATCACGGGATATCCATGTACGGGTTTTGGGGGTGCAACCCCTTCCTCCCATCTCAAGTAGGTGAAATGAAGAAGGGGTTGCACCAACAAAACACGTCCATTGATCACCCCTGATGGCAGATAGCACATGTTGACAATAGGGATCAGGAGTCAAAAATCCCATTTTAAAATGACTCTAAATTGTGTGCATCTTTAAATTTTGGCTTGGTCAGGGGTGCCAATACCCCATATTCTGACGGTCAGATAGAGACATTTTTGGTGAAATTTAATGTCTCATATTGCCGAGAGGTATACAATGTTGTCGTTTGTTGGATGCTACTGATGGTTTTGTATTTTCGGACCTATAAAAAAAGGCCTGTTTCTGGGCAGCCAAAAACAAAAAATATAGTTGTTGTGGGTTTCCTTAATAATAATAATAATTTTAATATTTACTTCAGAGACTTGAAAGTTCACTTAGGCCTCAAAAGCTGATGAATCAGGATGCACCATTATTGAACTACTTGCACTGGTGAACCTTTCAGAGAAGAACACATGAACACATGTTTTTCCAATATTCAATCGATCACCTCTCTGTGATTTTACAAGCAGATGTTGGGACAGGGATCTGCCTGAACAATAGGGTCCCTTGTCACAGAAACCAGAAAGTTTCTATATGCCATTGTTGAATGGGCTCAGAAAAGCAATGCAAATAGATGGATAAGCCTGAGAAGTTACCTGTGACTAACAGTTAAAACTAGAGCAAATATTCCCATTGTTTCAGAGGGTAAGATTGCCCCGTAAAGTAAAACAACCAGTTTACTCAGCTTGCTCCCCAAACAATGGCATCATAAACGCTGGGTAATTCTACAAACAAAATCCGATTTTAACAACCAGAGAAACATCCAAGTTGTATAAATGTCTCTTATATATCTGTATCTATAGATATATGGCCATAAGTGATGCCTATGCCATGTTCTCAGACATTTTAAGAAAACACCTGGATGCATGTTACATTAGAAATATGCATGATATTCAAAGTAAGAACATATATTGATATGTAATAAATAAGAATGATGTTTAGATCATCAATGACATTTTAGGTCATAGGGAAAATATGATTTTAGTATCTGTTGACCTAGGGACTGTGTTAGAAGAAGAAATATAGATATTAGTGTGATTTTATATATAGAAGTGTTTTAAAGAGTTAATTAGCCTTATGAAATACGTTGAATTGTGATTATAGAATATAGAAGGAGCCTACGTTTAGAAATGACCACATATTCAAAACATATAGGTAAATATTGAATGATCTATTGATTGACATATATTCTGTACCCTGTTTAGAAAAACCAGCTTATAGATATATTTTTAGACAGGAATATAAAACAAATTATGTTATGTGAATGAATCAAGAAGTATATTAGAAGTATGTTATATATACCGGATTACCAGAAGATTAAAACCCACATATATTCTTTACAAATTATACACATTCTGAGAATAGAATATATAAATTTAAAGAATTGATGCTCCAGTGGCTGAAAGTGGTATTACTTGAGGTTCCCAAAAATTCAGAGAACAGTTAATTATTAAATTACCAACCTATAGGAACCAGAGATTTTTGGACAGTAACGCCCCTAACTGCAGCCACCAAGGAGTGGAAGAACCACCTCCTTTGGGAAGAACTTAGGATAATTTTTATAATCTTATTGTCCAGAGACAATATTTAAGGGAAGAAAAATTAGATGGAAGGGGAGACTCACCGGGGGACTGACATCACTCACCGAGGACACCCAGACAGCCAGTCACTCCCACCGGCCGGGGAGAGACACTCAGGGACCCACCCTGAGGGGCACACTGGGAGATCCACATGCTCAGACAGACTGACACCCATGCACCATGCATGAAGACATATTCTTACACTCATGAAGATTCCTAGACACCCGAATCCTGAAAGCCATGGCAGCCATCTTAACTCTGGTCACTTGCCAGTAGGAAATTGCGATTGTGGAATGGGTAATTATGCCATTTTGATTTTATCTTGAATTCATTGTTCTCAATAATATTGAAGTATTGAATATTCTGCAATTATGATTTATTCTCATTAACCAACAACTGGTAGATGTTTTTGTAAAGATTCAATTTTTCATTATTTTTCTTTTTTGCATAGTCCAATCTTAGTGACAAAACAGACGCCCAATTTATTTCACATTGTTAACCACTTACTTACCTGCAGTATAGTAACGGTTAGATGTGTGAAATACAGACGTTCCATTTTATTGTCAATTATACAAGGTTGTTGAACCTATTGAGAATTCATCATGACAGCATTATGTCTAAGGGACTGTATGCCCATTTTGCGGGAAATTTTATTGATTTTGTAGTCATTCATGTAACGCAATTGGTATTTTAATTTCATGTAAATATTTGCTTTTTGTCAACCAATAAATGTAGCTATTTTGTATGATCACACGTCTCCGTGAATAAGTTTCATATTATAGACTGTATCATATAGATTGACTTGTATTTAAAAATATCTTTCGTTAAAAAGAACTTAAAATTAATATATTGTGCGGGAAAACTGTCCCTTAAAAAGCACAACATTATTATGGAGGCACTGCTGAGATAACGTCAATGTTTTGTACAAGATCAATCATAGTTATGGTGGTGACATTAATAATATTTTGCATGAAATTATTAATTATTGATTTTTTTTATTGTTTTTTTATTTTTTTTGCCTAAAAATGTCTGGTCAAAGTGAATTTTATGTTGATAGGGATTATCAAGAGTCAGACCTTAGTGATAATATGAGTACTCAGAAAAAGTTGGTACATGTACAGGAAATGTTGGAAATTTCTAAAATTTTAATGGCGGATCATGTCAGAAAAAGATTGTCTGATGAGACTGATCTAAAAGCATACATTAAAGACTGTAATAACCGCACCCGTCATTTAGTAAAAGACGTATGGAATGCGGAAGGTCAAAGTTATGCAATAAAAGACAGCTCCTCTGAGACAAAGGAAATAGAAAGGCTTGATCACATTAATTTTGAATTATGCATTGTCCTGACGTATCTTCATAGAGAGTTTAAACCAGTGGCGGCTGGTGCTCAAAATTTTTGGGGGGGCGCAAACAAACTGAAAAAAAAAATCAATTGCCGCCACTGTGCCCATTAAACGCAGCCACTGTGCCCAAACGCCACCAGTTTGCCCCCTCAAATACAGCCAGTTTGTTTCCATATACAGCCAGTGTGCCCCCATATATATACAGCCAGTGTGCCCCCATATACAGCCAGTGTACCCCCATATACAGCCAGTGTGCCCCCATATATATATATAGCCAGTGTGCCCCCATATACAGCCAGTTTGTCCCCATATATATAGCCAGTGTGCCCCCATATACAGCCAGTGTGTCCCCATATATATAGCCAGTGTGCCCCCATATACAGCCAGTTTGTCCCCATATACAGCCAGTTCCCCCCAAATGCAGCCAGTTCCCCCCCATATACAGCCAGTTCCCCCCAAATGCAGCCAGTTTGTCCCCCATATACAGCCAGTTCCCCCAAATGCAGCCAGTTTGTCCCCCATATACAGCCAGTTCCCCCCAAATGCAGCCAGCGTGTCCCCCATATACAGCCAGTTCCCCCCAAATGCAGCCAGTTTGTCCCCCATATACAGCCAGTTCCCCCAAATGCAGCCAGTTTGTCCCCCATATACAGCCAGTTCCCCCAAATGCAGCCAGCGTGTCCCCCATATACAGCCAGTTCCCCCCAAATGCAGCCAGTTTGTCCCCCATATACAGCCAGTTCCCCCCAAATGCAGCCAGCGTGTCCCCCATATACAGCCAGTTCCTCCCATATTCAGCCAGTTTGTCCCCCATATACAGCCAGTTCCCCCCATATTCAGCCAGTTTGTCCCCCATATTCAGCCAGGTCCCCCCATATTCAGCCAGTTTGTCCCCCATATTCAGCCAGTTCCCCCCATATTCAGCCAGTTTGTCCCCCATATTCAGCCAGTTCCCCCCATATTCAGCCAGTTTGTCCCCCATATTCAGCCAGTTCCCCCCAAATGCAGCCAGTTTGTCCCCCATATTCAGCCAGTTTGTGCCCCATATTCAGCCAGTTTGTGCCCCATATTCAGACAGTTTGTCCCCCAAATGCAGCCTGTCCCCCCCCCCCAGCCCTGCACTTACCTTCCTCGGTCCGCGCCGTCCTCGATGTGTTCTCCCGCCCTCGATGTCGCTTCAGCCAATCAGGTTACCGGTAACCAGATCCGGTGAACCTGATTGGCTGAAACCTCCACACAGTCTTCTTCCAGGAACGCACCCCCGTGCGTACCTGGGAGGAGTTTTTGGAAGCCGAATACAGCGTGAGAGCTGTATTCGGAAAGCCTATCAGAGCCGCTGGCTCTGATAGGCACTTCCAAGTTACACCCACCACCGGCCGCCGCTCTAATTCATATGGCCGGCGCTCACCAGGAGGCCGGCCATATGTATAGTGGGCAGCGCGGCAGCGGTGACAATACACAGATTCATGCAATGCATGAATCTGTGTATTGTCTTTCAGTGGCGGTGCGGGAGCGAGAGGGGGCGGCGCTCCGGCGCCCTCTATGAACGCACCGCCACTGGTTTAAACGTCAAAATACCGAACAGGAAAGTGATATCTTCAAATCCCAGCCACATTTAACAGAAAAGGAATGTGAGCTCACTAGAAATAAAAAGGAGACCAATGAAAAGGCAGATCATTATCATGAGTCTATAATGACAGTGCAAAATGAAATAGAACAGTTACAAGAGAACACTAAAATAACGCAGGACAAATGTTACAAGGTAAATAAAGAGTGGGAACAAGTAATAGAGCAGAGGGAGAGTTTTCTGCAGGAAAATGAGTCTCCTGCCAAAAGTTGCCGAGTAATAAACAGTGGAAATTTAGAAAGTTGCAGAGTAATAAGCAGTGGAAATTTAAAAGAAGAAACAAATCAGCTTAGGTCAGGTCAGGAATCCCTAATTAAGCAATCAGAAGAATTAGAAGAACAAGTGAAGTTTGTGCCCCAGGGTAATGCTCAAATGCCTAACCCTGAAAGTATAGAATCTAACCAAAATTTAATATCTGACTCTCAATCGGAAATGTGGGAGTTAGACCATGGAGAGGGATCAGAAAAAGAACCCTCATCCTACCCCAAGCCATCTATAGAGCAAAAGGGGGTAAAAATTGAACCAACAAATGAAAGTGGGTCTAATCAGTTTCCTCTGGGATCAGAGGAAAAGACAGGTACCCCTAAAGAGGACGCCTCAGAAATAATAAAAATTTTAAATGATGCTTTCCCAGTCCTTGATGAAGAGGGATCCATGTGTGTCATTGACCACATCAAGGTTTTTGAAAATACCTTATCAGCTTTAGGCCTAGGTGATGACCAGTCTAGGATTAATTTCTTGCCGTGGGTATTTGAAACCAAACACCGTAGATTCTGCGAATCTTTAATAGGTCTGTCTGGTACTTGATGGCAAGAAATTAAACACCGCTGTCATCTAGAATTTGGCCAGCACAAAAATGTTGAAGTGGCTAGTGCGGCTATACAAAATCTGAGATGTGCCAGTAATCAAAGCCCCACAGAATTTTTGGCTGTGCTCAAAAGTGCTTACCGCTTAGCAGAAAATGAGCCAGATTTCAATCGCCCTGAGTTTAAATCCATGTTCTTTGAGGCCCTACCTACCCACATAAAAGTGAGTTTAGCAAAAGACTACAAAGGGGGGTGCCCACTGGAGTACTTGGTAAAAGAGGGTAACAATTTGTACTCTATCCAGCAAACTGGTGAATACCAAGGAAGGCCTCAACCCATAATTCAAATTGTGGATGAAATTAATGTATCTCCTCAATTATTACAGTTTGAAACCCAGAAAATGGCATGCGTTGACATAATCAGAGGAGATATGCCACAGAGTTTCCCCAGCGAGGGACCAGATACCCCACCAATTAGAAGGGGGGAAGAGAGACCACCCTTTAGAGGGGGAGCCCAAAGACCACCTCAGGAGTATTTCCCAAGGGAACCAGACCCGAGGTTTAAGAGAAACTATAGGGTGTATCTCCAACGGGTCAAATTTAAACTTAAAGGTAGAAACCCGCACTATTACCGGTCCAATTCGCCCCGGGGACCTACACAGGTAAATAGGGAGCACTCACAGGGTAAGACACCCCAAAATCCTCAGAAAAATAGGGAGAAATTAAGGCCCAGACAACTATCTCAGAATCAGAACAGTGGTTCTGATGGGGATATTTCTGATCAAACTGAGCCAATAGTCCACAGAAAATTCAGAAACTGGGTCCCAAAACCCTATTCTGATCAGCCTGTAGGCAACGCAGAAACCAAAATAAATCAAATTATGGATATGTTGCACAGCTTCATTGCTGTACGGAACGTGAGTAACGTTTTTTCAAAGGGCAAATACTGTGGCCAGCCAAGGGCCACGGAACCTTTGAAGCGCCTGTGTTAAAATAAATCAGAGGAATGCGCTGGAAAGGTATAGGAGACAGAGGTTCTAACACCATGTTTTTCCCCAGGTTACAGTAATAGGACCCTGAAATCCCTAACTGGGATGTTGGTCGTTAGATATTAACTATTCTCCTATCTTTCAGTGGTCACTTCATTCCTCTGACATAAACAGGTCGCTCCAGACAGCTTAATTTCAAGAAGTCGCAGAAGACGATAATTACAGAGGATGACCGAATCCTAAAGACATTAATATCAGAAGGCCTAAAATGGTTTGATATTTTGGTAAAAGATGAGGAGTCACCCGCATAAGGTAGTTTGATTGCCTCAAATGAGTTGTATTGACACCCCAAAGAAGGTTGACTGTCGTGCCAAATATTTTGTTACTGACAGTAAATGTCACGTGTCGCACTGAAATGTTTTTAATTTTTATCATTCCAGAACCGCTACAATTAAGCTAAAAAAAAAAAAAAATGGTTCTGAAGATGTCAGTTAGTTATCAATGTCTGGTATCCACAGCTATAAACGAATGTCCTCATGTAATGAGCCCTAGAGCTTTGTCTCCCATAGCAAATGTTCAGACATTGTCTTGCTAGCCAAAGTGTTTAGTTAAAGGACTGATGACACAATGGGCTAAAGGGGGGCTCTGAGGAAGCCAGGATACCAGCCTGACACTGAGATCTCAAAACGCAGGTCATGTAAAAAAAAAAAAAAAAAAAAAAAAAACATTGTCTTTTTCTCATGGAATCCATTTTCCTTACAGGACTAAGATGTCCATAAGCCGGTCAACAGAACCGAGAGTCCGACATGTGTGAAACATCCATAGAAGGAACCGTATGGAGAATCCAGAGACACCGCTGATGGCTAGTCTGCACGGACAAAACCCACCAGGACGGCCAAGCCCACAGGTCACCGGAGTGATCCATTTCCCGCCAACCGATGGATGACGGCCTCGAGATGCACACATCAATCACATACCCATTTTTTTTTTTCAATGAATTACTCCTATCTGCAGATGTCAACACCCTCTAAATGCTATATTCAGTACCCACAATCCGGATACAAGGCCGAATGAAGCCAGATCTCCTCAACCTTTTCGCGTTTTGAAGTCTCCCAAACGACTTACGGCATTTGCAACTTCAAAAGGGGGGATTATGTTGTGGGTTTCCTTAATAATAATATTAATAATAATAATAATTGTAATATTTACTTCAGAGACTTGAAAGTTCACTTAGGCCTCAAAAGCTGATGAATCAGGATGCACCATTATTGAACTACTTGGACTGGTGAACCTTTCAGAGAAGAACACATGAACACATGTTTTTCCAATATTCAATGGATCACCTCTCTGTGATTTTACAAGCAGATGTTGGGACAGGGATCTGCCTGAACAATAGGGTCCCTTGTCACAGAAACCAGAAAGTTTCTATATGCCATTGTTGAATGGGCTCAGAAAAGCAATGCAAATAGATGGATAAGCCTGAGAAGTTACCTGTGACTAACAGTTAAAACTAGAGCAAATATTCCCATTGTTTCAGAGGGTAAGATTGCCCCGTAAAGTAAAACAACCAGTTTACTCAGCTTGCTCCCCAAACAATGGCATCATAAACGCTGGGTAATTCTACAAACAAAATCCGATTTTAACAACCAGAGAAACATCCAAGTTGTATAAATGTCTCTTATATATCTGTATCTATAGATATATGGCCATAAGTGATGCCTATGCCATGTTCTCAGACATTTTAAGAAAACACCTGGATGCATGTTACATTAGAAATATGCATGATATTCAAAGTAAGAGCATATATTGATATGTAATAAATAAGAATGATGTTTAGATTATCAATGACATTTTAGGTCATAGGGAAAATATGATTTTAGTATCTGTTGACCTAGGGACTGTGTTAGAAGAAGAAATATAGATATTAGTGTGATTTTATATATAGAAGTGTTTTAAAGAGTTAATTAGCCTTACGAAATACGTTGAATTGTGATTATAGAATATAGAAGGAGCCTACGTTTAGAAATGACCACATATTCAAAACATATAGGTAAATATTGAATGATCTATTGATTGACATATATTCTGTACCCTGTTTAGAAAAACCAGCTTATAGATATATTTTTAGACAGGAATATAAAACAAATTATGTTATGTGAATGAATCAAGAAGTATATTAGAAGTATGTTATATATACCGGATTACCAGAAGATTAAAACCCACATATATTCTTTACAAATTATACACATTCTGAGAATAGAATATATAAACTTAAAGAATTGATGCTCCAGTGGCTGAAAGTGGTATTACTTGAGGTTCCCAAAAATTCAGAGAACAGTTAATTATTAAATTACCAACCTATAGGAACCAGAGATTTTTGGACAGTAACGCCCCTAACTGCAGCCACCAATGAGTGGAAGAACCACCTCCTTTGGGAAGAACTTAGGATAATTTTTATAATCTTATTGTCCAGAGACAATATTTAAGGGAAGAAAAATTAGATGGAAGGGGAGACTCACCGGGGGACTGACATCACTCACCGAGGACTCCCAGACAGCCAGTCACTCCCACCGGCCGGGAAGAGACACTCGGGGACCCACCCTGAGGGGCACACTGGGAGATCCACACGCTCAGACAGACTGACACCCATGCACCATGCATGAAGACATATTCTTACACTCATGAAGATTCCTAGACACCCGAATCCTGAAAGCCATGGCAGCCATCTTAACTCTGGTCACTTGCCAGTAGGAAATTGCGATTGTGGAATGGGTAATTATGCCATTTTGATTTTATCTTGAATTCATTGTTGTTCTCAATAATATTGAAGTATTGAATATTCTGCAATTATGATTTATTCTCATTAACCAACAACTGGTAGATGTTTTTGTAAAGATTCAATTTTTCATTATTTTTCTTTTTTGCATAGTCCAATCTTAGTGACAAAACAGACGCCCAATTTATTTCACATTGTTAACCACTTACTTACCTGCAGTATAGTACCGGTTAGATGTGTGAAATACAGACGTTCCGTTTTATTGTCAATTATACAAGGTTGTTGAACCTATTGAGAATTCATCATGACAGCATTATGTCTAAGGGACTGTATGCCCATTTTGCGGGAAATTTTATTGATTTTGTAGTCATTCATGTAATGCAATTGGTATTTTAATTTCATGTAAATATTTGCTTTTTGTCAACCAATAAATGTAGCTATTTTGTATGATCACACGTCTCCGTGAATAAGTTTCATATTATAGACTGTATCATATAGATTGACTTGTATTTAAAAATATCTTTCGTTAAAAAGAACTTAAAATTAATATATTGTGCGGGAAAACTGTCCCTTAAAAAGCACAACATAGTGTTCTATTTACCATGTGTGTGAATGTGCACAGAGTAAAATGTTTGAACAACCACAAAGTGTAGCTTCTTTTTCAAATACGCTATAACCTTATTTGTGTATATTTTTGGTGTTTCCAGGGGAATGGTTGGTATTTACTAAAGGAAAATACACTTGGCACTACAAATGGACTAAGACAAACTAGGAGACAGCCAAAAAAATTAAATAAAATACAGATTAAACCAGATTTTTATTTTGTACTTGCTCTCGAAAAAATCAGACATGGCCTGGCATAGGAATTGCCCCCCTACCCATGAAATATTCTAGATAATTCTAGCGAACCTCATGGGCATTTTGGGGGGGCAAGCCAGGACGGCCAGATTCTAGGCCAGGCAGGGTATTGCCAGTTTGAAGTCCTGCCTCAGGCACTATTGAGGCCATATAATTTTGGGATTTCCGGATAAGAAAGTTATGTAGCACACAGCAACAGAAAACAATGTAGTTAATTTTGTACTCCGCCAAGTGAATTGGAGTCATGAAAAGGCGGAACCGGCTAGCCAGGGCCCGAAGAGTCGTGGAGAATGCCTTCGGGATAATGGCCAGCCGGTTCCGCCTTTTCATGACTCCAATTCATCCATTATCCCGAAGGCATTCTCCACGACTCTTCGGGCCCTGGCCAGCCAGTAGTTGAACACCCTCTTCTCCGGGGTGAGGGTCCTTAGGGGAAATGGCCTCATGAGATGCGGTCCCAGTCAGAAGGCTTCATCAGCCAAAACAACAAAGGGGAGTCCTTCAACATTCCCTGCATCCGGTGGGCACGCAAGGTCATCACTCTGGAGACAGAGGGCAAACTCCGTCTGGCTGAAGGATCCCCCATCGGACATCCGGCCATTCTTCCCCACATCCACATAGAGGAATTCATACCGTGCTGACACCACCGCCATCAGCACAATGCTATGAAACCCCTTGTAGTTGAAGAAGTAGTACCCTGAATGGGGTGGCGGCACGATGCGGACGTGCTTCCCGTCGATTGCTCCAAGACAGTTGGGGAAGTCCCACCGCGTGGCAAACTCCGATGCCACAGTCTGCCATTCCTGTGGCATGGAAGGAAGCTGTGGAGTCAAACCAGAAAAATAAATATTATTACTTTTGCACATAACATTGCAAGCAGATTATACTAAAATACATTCTAGCCCAACATCATTCTAAGTTTCCGTTTAATGTGTTTTCCCAAAATCAAAGGGAAGGCTCAAGTATCATATTCATCACCCCCTCTGATGGTCCATTCTAAAAATATTTGGGGGGGGGCTAGATGAGTTTGGGAATGCCCAAAAATAAGGAGATCTAACATTTATAGCGAAATTTTAGGGGGTGATTCGGGGGGGGGGGGTAAAGCACTACAATGGAACTGCAGAAAGACATTGGGAAGTGACTCGGCTAGGTGTGTTTGGGCACAGGATAGCATTGCAGTGTCGGTGCGTCCATACTGGGCGCAGGAGCGCTGCCCCCTCTCTCTCCTGCGCCCGTCATTCAGAACAATACATGGGTTCATGCCTTGCATGAACCTATGTATTGTCGATGCCGCCCACTATTCAGGTGGATGGCCCCCTGTTGAGCAGCGGCCATCTGAATAACAGCATCAGGTTTTTTTAGGGAAGTGCCTATCAGAGCCAGCGACTCTGATAGGCTTGCCGATTGCAGCCTGAGGGCTGTAATTGGCTTCCAAAAAAGTTAAACAGGGGACGCAGGGGGGGTGCGTTCCTTGGTTAAACACTGGCAGGCTCCTCTGCCAATCATGTTGACAGAGTCTGTTTACCGGTAACCTGATTGGCTGATGCAACATCGAGGGCGGGAGAAGACATCGAGGAGAGAAGAAGGACGGCGCAGACCAGAGGAAGGTAAGTGCAGGGCTGGGGGGACAAACTGGTTGCATTTGAGGGGACAAACTGGCTGCATTTGAGGGGACAAACTGGCTGCATTTGAGGGGACAAACTGGTTGCATTTGAGGGGACAAACTGGTTGCGTTTGAGGGGACAAACTGGTGGCGTTTGAGGGGACAAACTGGTTGCATTTGAGGGGACAAACTGGTGGCGTTTAATAGGCACAGTCGCGGAAATGGTAGTTTTTAAATTGGTACATTTTTGGGCTGGCCCCCCAACATTTGGAACACCAGCCGCCACTGCTGGAGAGGTTAGTGAAGGGAAATATGCATGGAGGAGGAAAAAGGGGCATTTAAAAGCTTACAGCATGCATGAGGACAAAGAGGACATTCTCAGCATATTACAATCATGGTAATTAGGGAAGGATTAAAGAAATACAATACATTAGCATACATGAAATACATAAAATGTGATGTTAAAGGAGAAAACTTACCCTAATATAGTCCTCCTGCAGGACTTGTATAAGGCAGAACAGGTGTCTGGGATTATGAGACCCAGAGCCTGGGGGGAGATGCCTGTCGTGAACTTCAAGTCCTGAAGACTTCTCCCTGTCGCCAGGTAACGTAAGGTGGCGATGATCCTCTGCTCAGCACTGATGGCTTCCCGCATAACGGTGTCCTGTCTGGTAATATAGGGGGACACCAAAGCCAACAGATGCTGAAAAACGGGGTCAGACATCCGCAGAAAATTCCTGTAGTCCTCAGGATTATTCTCCACGATCTCCCGCAGCAGAGGCATATGGCAGAATTGGTCCCGCTGGAGCAACCAATTCTTGGTCCATGAACTCCTCCTCACCCCGTTCATGGACTCGTCTTGGTCCAAGACAAGCAGACCAACACCAAGCGCCCGCACAGCACGAACTCGACGACAATAACGTACCCGCGACATGGCTAGGAAACGGTCGTCTGATCAGAACGTACTAAACAGAACGCACTTTAAAATAGCAAGGCCTATGAAGAACGAACTGAAATTCAGAAACGAACGGGCAAGAACGCACTGTAAAACAGATACGACCTACCTACACGCCCTGAAAGACAATATACGAACCCACAAGCACAAACTGAACCGCAGAAAACTAACTGAAAGCACGAAGACTGAAAAGCGCGAATCGTCTCTTCCCAAACTTTTACTTCACACGCGGTAACACGAGATCAGCAAGAGCAGCCCAAGGGGTGGCGCCATTGAAATCGATCTTCCCCTTTATACTGCCGTCGTACGTGCTGGACGTGACCGCGCAGAACAACGACGAGATTTGGAATTGACTGTGTGTATGCAAGGAAAGCTTGATAAGAATCTCGTCAAGCTTGACAAGAATCTCGTCGAGAAAAACGACGTGTTTTTAATGACGAAAAACTCGGTCGTGTGTACGAGGCTTTAGGGTGTGGTATCCACAATTGCTTGTATAATACCAATCCAAAAATCCTGCTGCGATTTTAAACATAAAATATATAAAGTGCAATGTCCAAAAAAAGGTATATAAGTGCCAAAAAACTCATATTATAATTCATTTAGTCCATCAAATATGTTATATAGATAAAATGAGATGTGCAGTGAAATATAACTCCAATGACCAAATAGCTGCAATAAAAAAATGCACAAAGAGTCCTATGTGAATAATTGCTCTTTTCACTGGTGACTTGCTTGCTGTGCTTGTTTGTGCCTACATCACCACCAAGTAGAATGGCCTCTCACCAGATAGGCTAGATTATGCGCCTTTGGTTCATAAGGATAACCACTCCGTCTCTCAGACTTGTCAGCAGTTCCTCCCAATGAACTGGTGGAAAATCTTGCTCTATGATCGCTCATGGAACATGCAAAGGACTATCATGGTGTAGTATATCATAAAAAAAATTATTGAGATTTAAAAAATTCCATCCACTCACATGTAAAAGTGCCTTGAAGCCGGCACTGAGCTGATCCAGCTATACATAGAAGATATATATGCCTGGTTCCGCACGTGTGCCCCTATGGTTCCTTCACATGCTGGCTTGCATCCCAAGCCTCATTATGGTTCCGAAAGTGACGAGCAGATAATGATCCCGCAGCCTCTATGCATTTCACATCAAATGCGTCATCGGGAAGCTGCCTCATCACTGCTTGTCCCCTCATTTATACCCCCTTGCGCTTCATATTATCCTATCCCCATTTTTTAGATGAGGAACAGCCGTTCCTTATGACAGGAAGCGATGAATCCGCCATCTTAGCTACTGGCGCTGCCCCATTGATTATAACATCAGGTTGGAAGCACCCCCTCCGTTCTACGGGAAGTAGGCTGACCGCCATTTTAACTATTGGCGAGTGTCTGTTGCCAAAGGTATGAACCTACTGGCAATATCAATACCCGTTTTTGGGACTTTCCACAAGTAATCCCTCTCGGGGTTTAGTATATTTCAGGTGTATTCTCACTATCAACTTTCCCAAAATTTTGTACCGGGTCACCCCTATGTACAGCTGGGTCGCTGGGAGGAACTGCTGACAAGTCTGAGAGACGGAGTGGTTATCCTTATGAACCAAAGGTGCATAATCTAGCCTATCTGGTGAGTGGCCATTCTACTTGGTGGTGGTGTAGACACAAACACGGTGAAGGTGGAAGCACAGCAAGTCACCAGTGAAAAGAGCAATTATTCACATAGGACTCTGTGCATTTTTTATTGCAGCTATTTGGTCATTGGAGTTATATTTCACTGCACATCTCCTTTTATTTATATAACATATTTGATGGACTAAATTAATTATAATATGAGTTTTTTGGCACTTATATACCTTTTTTTCGACATTGCACTTTATATATTTTATGTTTAAAATCACAGCAAGATTTTTGGATTGGTATTATACAACCAATTGTGGATACCACACCCTTAGGTGTGTGAATCTTGTGAACTTTCTACTCTAATTGTTTTGACAAACATAGGGATATAGGATTGGATATTTATTTTATAAGTTAACGCAATTCACTTTATTTTCACATAAGTGAACTATACTAATAAATTGAATAACTGAATAAAATATTAGGGGGAACTATGCAAGGTACTACCAGAAGTTTGCTGTAACAGGAGAAGAAGATGGATGCAGGCTGGTAGTACAAGGACGGATAAAGAAAAATCTAAGAAGGACTACTTACGGAGAGAATCAAGAGGACATAAGGACAAATTTGGACATTAACAATGATAGATAAAAATAGATATATAAGTAGAATGCATAGGGATTGAATGAGAAGCGAAAGGAGAAGACAGGAAGATACATGAATAGCATGGGAAGCGGGAGAGATAGAATGCTATAGAGAGGATGGAAGAGAGGGATAGAAAAAGAGGAGGGATGAAAGGGAGAGAAAGAGAGTGAGAAGGAAGAAACAAATTTATCTGATGATGATATGGAACATTTATATCGAACACCTAATAGGGACAAAATGGGAGGAGTGGGGGGGGGGGTGTTTTAAGGAACAATCTCCTAATATTTATTTTGGCACTCTCACATAAGGGATAATATATTAAGGGGTAAGATGGCAATACACCCCCTCTTTTTGGTGTTTGCTGTCTGAACCACTTTTTTTCGGTTTTGTTGGTTTTTATTAGTGATTGTACACCGGGAATAGATTTAATAAAGGGGGTAAGAGGGGCACATGGGTGGACACGAACATAAGGGAGGGGGGAGGGAGGGAAGGAGGAAGGAAACAAGAGGGGAAGAGGGGAAATGAGGCACGATAAAAACATAACACTCATGCCTCGTACACACGAACGAGTTTCTCGGCAAGAAACGACAAGAAAACTGCAGAGAGAGCTTTCTTGCCGAGAAATTCGTTCATGTGTATGGTTTCTCGTCGAGAAAACCGACAAGAATCTCGACGAGAAATATAGAGAACCTGCTCTCTATTTTCTCGTCGAGATTCTCGTCAGCCTTATTCTCGATGAGAAAATTGTGTGTGTACACTTACCTGTCCGCCGGGAAGCCCGCGCATGTTCGAAATGACTTCGACGCATGCGCGGTAGCTTCCTAGGCATAGATAGGGTGTAGCAAGATGGCGGTGACGGCATCGAATGTGTCGATGACATCACCGCGTTCGCTCCATTCAAATAACCGCGGGTTCTTTGAATCGAGTGTGTGTAGACTCGGCCGGGACAAGTTTATTGTCCAAGAATCTCGTCAAGAAAAACAACGTGTTTTTTCTTTACGAGATTTTCGGCCGTGTGTACGAGGCTTAAATTGGGAAATTCTCATCTTACATTTCTTTTTTTTTAGCTTGTTTGTTTTACACAATGAGTGAACACATAATAATACACAATTAAATAAATAATGGGGGGATGGAGGAGTCCACAGTGGGGGCCTTGGTCTCGCCACACCTGAAGGACTTCTGGGAGTTCAATGAGGGATCAGCGGACTCAGCAGTCGTGTGGGATGCCTTTAAGGCGTCAACTCGGGGGGTGTATGTGTCTGCCATAAAAGCTGCTAGGGTGGAAAAGAATGCCAAATCTCAGGAACTCCAGGCTCATGAACTTATGCCGCGTACACACGGCCGTTTTTCTCGTTGAAAAAAACGTCATTTTTCCCATTCGACGAGAAAAACGATAGTCTGTGGGCTTTCTGTCGTTTATTTAGACGAGAAAAACGGCATTAAAAACGACGAGAAAAATTAGAACATGTTCTAATTTTTCTCGTCGTTTTTTTCGACATGTTTTCCACGGCAGTGTTTCCCATAGGGAAACACTGCCGCGGAGCCCACAGACGGTCGTTTTTCTCGTCAAGAGAAAAAATGACGTGAAAAACGACCGTGTGTGGGGAACAAGCTGTTCCCCCGTTTTAAATGACATTGTTCACGGCGGTTTTTTAACCACCGTGAATAATGATCGTGTGTACGCGACATTAGATGTGCAAAATCTAATGCTGATTCACCCTCTCCCTCTACTGTGGTTGAGTTACAGAAGGCTAGACGGGAACTACTGGTTCATTTCCAGGGCCTCACTCAATGTGTGTTTAAAAATAGGGCTGAGGAATTATTTGAGAAAGGAGACAAAAATGGAAAGTTATTGGCCATCCTGACAGCAGATTCCCGGGCACATACAGTGGTACCATGTATCCGCTCATCAGAAGGCAATTTGGTAAAAGATAGAGAGGGTATCATGAAGGAGTTTGTCTCCTTCTATTCAGGATTATACTCTTCTATCCCACCATATGACCTCAAGGTTTTGACGGACCTGCTGGACTCCCTCCATATCCCGGTGTTGCCAGAGGAGGTGGCTGATAGTCTTGAGGCCCCCTTTACGGAAAAAGAATTGGCAACTGCAGTTGCCTCCTTCCCTAATGGTAAATCGCCGAGCCCTGATGGGATTCCTGCAGAGTGGTACAAAATTTATCTGGAGCTGCTGTCACCTAGGCTTTTGCGACTCTATGGGAATTGTCTTGATGCTGAGACCCTACCGGTATCATTTTATGAGGCTCATGTTGTGCTGCTGCCCAAGCCAGACAAGGATCCTCTTTCCTGCTCCTCCTACCGGCCCATAGCACTGCTCAACATGGACCTCAAAATACTTACCAAGATGATCGCCAACAGATTAATGAAAATACTTGACCACTTGATTTCGCCAGACCAAACGGGGTTCATGCCTAAAAAAGCCACGGACATTAACATCCGGAGGGTATATACTCATACTCAACTGACCGCTGAAAGTTCGTCGGGGGGAGCTCTGGTGTTTTTTGACCTGGAGAAGGCTTTCGACTCCATTGATTGGAGGTACATGTCAACCGTGCTGCAACGTATGGGATTTGGCCCCACGTTCCTTAAGTGGATATCGCTGCTCTACGACCATCCAGTAACTGCCCTCCGCCTTCCCGGTGTCCAGGGGCACCAGACAGGGGTGTCCCCTTTCACCGGGGCTATTTGCACTGGTTATGGAGCCCCTCGCAATTGCGTTGCGCTCGTCCCCCCAAATTCAGGGGATCGGCGTGGGTAATCTGACTGAAACAACAGCCCTTTATGCAGACGACCTGGTACTGTTTATTCGTGACACGGGACCTTCCCTGCAGGCAGCACTGTCGCTCCTAGGTAATTTTACTGAGGTCTCTGGCCTCAAGGTTAATTGGACTAAGTCCAAAATACTTCCCCTGCGTTCCCATCCCATGTCTGGGCCGGCAGACCCTGATAATCCCCTACAGTGGGTTACTCAAATTAAATACTTGGGACTCACGATAACCAACTCAGTCACGGACTTCATAGGTCTCAACGTTTCACCGCTGCTGGCCATTCTTAAAAAGAAACTGCATGCTTGGAAAAACCTCCCTTTGTCACTTATTGGGAAGATAAATTTAATTAAAATGAAAATTTTACCCTTATTCTTGTATGTCCTTAGAAACTCCCCAGTATGGATCCCCAAATCGATTTTTTAATTAATTGATAGCTTGCTCTCCTCCTTTTTGTGGCACGGGGGGATCCCACGCCTGAGATTGGCCATACTACAGCAGCCCTGGGGGGAAGGGGGCTTAGCGGTGCCAAATTTTTATAAATATTTCCTTGCTGGCCAATTGACAGTGGCTCGCCACTGGCTAACTACCCCCACAGATGATGCCTCGGTATCACTGGAAGCTGCTTGTGTGGGATCATACGAGGCGCTGTCCCTCTTGGTATACAGAGGATCGAAGGCTCCATACTTGCTCACTTCTTCCATGCGCTCAGTTATCAAGGCATGGTCCGTGGCTCAGGGGCTCAGACCCTCCGGGCCCAGCAGATTTTCCCCTAACCTACCCCTATGGAGAAATCCAAACTTAACGCATTTCTTCGACTACACAGACCCAGTAGTCTGGACTAAATTTGGGATTAAGACTTTGCACCACATAGTATCGAATGGCTCTCTGATGACCTTTGATGACCTGAAAGAGCGGTATGGTCTACCAAACTCACACTTCTTTAGATATATTCAACTAAGACATGCTTTTTGCTCTCAATTCGGTGGGGATCCTCTTGACCTTGACCCCAGTGACTTAGAACTACTGACACGCAGCGACTCTTTGTCTAAGCCGGTCTCCAGTCTGTACAGGGACCTATTTCCTGACACGGTCGTGTTGATGGGGGCTTGCAGGCTGGCCTGGGAGGCGGAGGCCCCTGGATTGGATAGAGATGATTGGGATGATATTTGGGGGGCACCATTTCAGTGTCTCATCTCTACTAGGGATCGTCTGATCCTATATACATTTTTGCACAGAATTTATCTTACTCCAGCTAGGTTAGCTAGGATGTTCGGGAGCCACCACTCTGTCTGTTGGAGGTGTTCGGCGCCCCTTGCGAACTTCATGCACATTTTTTGGGACTGTCCTCATATCAAGCCCTACTGGCAGGATATTTCAGAATGTGTCCGGTCGGTCACATCCCTTTCAGTCCCCCTTACGGTTGAGGTGTGCCTGCTAAGCTTGGTTGAGACCTTGGCTACCACTAGGGCTATACGAACTCTACTCACCCTCCTGCTGTTCTACGCCAAAAAACTCATTATCCTGTCCTGGAAAAAGTCTACTGCCCCGACACTGGCTTCTTGGAAGTCCCTGATCAACAAGGCAATTCCTTTTTATAAGGCAACTTATTTGAGTAGGGGGGTAGAGGCCAAGTTTGAAAAGGTTTGGGGGGGTTGGATGGCATCCACAGACACAGTTTCTGATTAAACACATAGGCAACTTGGTGAGTGATCCTTATTAAACTTACATGAACAAGTGGATTGAGATCCTGGGGTGGTGGTGATTTTGACATAAATACACTATAGATCAATAATGTACTGATGGCTGTGGGGTCCATATTTCTCCTGATGGGGTATGGGGTGGGGGGGGGGGTGGAGCTGTAATATGTGCAACACCTCCTCTGGTGGGTGGAGGCATCATTGCCCTGCCGGATTATGTATCTGTCTCCTTCGGGAACTCGAAGTCTGTGCATTC
Source organism: Rana muscosa (assembly GCA_029206835.1). NCBI lineage: Eukaryota > Metazoa > Chordata > Amphibia > Anura > Ranidae > Rana > Rana muscosa. The sequence continues at coordinate 30,901,968 of CM055121.1, read as the reverse complement.
CTTTGTTTTCCTCCTTAGGGGGGGTTTTCTCTTTTTTTTTTTTTTTGGGGGGGTGGGGGGTTGATTGTTTTTGTTTTTTTTTGGGGGACATTGGTTCCACCTAACGGGACCTGGTTCGTTGTGTTGCTGCGTTGTGCGGCTTATGTTTGTATGTCTGTATCAAAATCTTCAATAAAAAGAAATTTACAAAAAAATAAAAAAAAATAATGGGGGGACAACCTTTTTTTTTTTTTTTTCCTCCCACCTTCCCTATACGATCAAAAGAATAATAAGATTACTGATTTCATGTTACATTGGGGGTGATTTACTATAAACAGTGCGCTGCGCCGGTTCATACCTCAATAGGTGCGCCGGATAAATCCTTAATCGAGCGCAGGAACCGGCGGCGCACTGCTATAGTAAATAAAAATTTGAGCGGCGCTCCATTCAAAATGAATGGTTCCCTATGGGAGCCCATTGATTTGAATAGAGGTCGCCCGGGAAGTCGGATGAAGACGATCCGACTCGCGGGGCGACTCGTGTGCCGGTTGACAGAGGGACAGCGCGACTTTGCGAGGCAACTTGGACACGACTTGAGCGTGAAGCAGCCGCTCAAGTCGTGTCCTAGAGGCGTCTACCTGGCCGAGAATGTCTCCAGCGCGATGCCATTGCGCTGGTTCTCGGCAGCCTCACGCTCGCTGTCCCCTGTGTTTGGTATGAATCATGAAGGGGAACTCCACCCCAATTTTTAATTAAAAAAAACGGCATGGGTTCCCCTTCAGGAGCATACCAGGCCCTTAGGTCTGGTATGGATTTTAAGGGAAACCCCCCTACGCTGAAAAACGGCGTGGGGGTCCCCCCAAAATCCAAACCAGACCCTTATCCGAGCACGCAGCCTGGCAGGTCAGGAAAGGGGGGCGAGCGCGCCCCCCCTCCTGAACCATACCAGGCCGCATGCCCTCAACATGGGGGGGTGGGTGCTTTGGGGCAGGGGGTGCCCTGCGCCCCCCACCCCAAAGCACCTTGTCCCCATGTCCCCATGTTGATGGGGACAAGGGCCTCTTCCCGACAACCCTGGCCGTTGGTTGTCGGGGGCCCCCAGATCCCGGCCCCCCCCACCCTATGTGAATGGGTATGGGGTACATCGTACCCCTACCCATTCACCTGGTGGAAAAAAAGTCAATAAAAAATACAACACAGGTTTTTTAAGTAATTTATTAGGCAGCTCCAGGGGTCTTCTTCCGACTTCGGGGGTCTTTCTGCCGGGCGCCCCGCTATCTTCTTCCAGCTCTTTTGCTAGCGGGTCCCGGTCTTCCTCGTCGTCTTCTTCCGACTTCGGGGGTCTTTCTGCTGGGCGCCCCGCTATCTTCTTCCAGCGCTCTTTTGCTAGCGGGGTCCCGGTCTTCCTCGTCGTCTTCTTCCGACTTTGGGGGTCTTTCTTCCGGGCGCCCCGCTATCTTCTTCCAGCTCTTTTGCTAGCGGGGTCCCGGTCTTCCTCATCATCTTCTTCCGACTTCAGGGGTCTTTCTGCCGGGCGCCCCGCTATCTTCTTCCACCTCTTTTGCTAGCGGGGTCCTGGTCTTCATTGTCGTCTTCTTCCGACTTCGGGGGTCTTTCTGCCGGGCGCCCAACTATCTTCTTCCAGCTCTTTTGCTAGCGGGGTCCCGGTCTTCATCGTCGTCTTCTTCCAACTTCGGGGGGGGGTCTCTTGTTCTGTTCCCGGTGTAGTCCCCGCGCTCTCTGGTTCTTCTCCGGCTCTCCGGTGCCTTTTCCACGATCTCCGGTTCTTTCTGCCTTCCGCCGGGCGCCCCGCTATCTTCTTCCAGCTCTTTTGCTAGCGGGGTCCCGGTCTTCAGCGTCATCTTCTTCCATCTTCACTCCGCCCGATGTTGCCTCGTCGCTGTCTGCCGCTACAATGCTCTGTCCGTGGAGCGCACTCACTTATATTGGCATGGGGCGTGGTCACCGGGTGATGCCAGCCGCTGACCCCGCCCCCGTATGACGTCACAGTCCCGGGGAATGTTGGGACTGTGACGTGATACGGGGGCGGGGTCAGCGGGTGGCATCACTAGGTGACCACGCCCCATGCCAATATAAGTGGGTGTGCTCCAGCAGAAAGACCCCCAAAGTCGGAAGAAGACCCCCGGAGTTGCCTAATAAATTACTTTAAAAACCTGTGTTGTGTTTTTTATTGACTTTTTTCCACCAGGTGAATGGGTAGGGGTACGATGTACCCCATACTCATTCACATAGGGTGGGGGACCGGTATCTGGGGTCCTCCCTTATTAAAGGGGGCTCCCGGATTCCGATAAGCCCCCCGCCCGCAGACCCCGACAATCAACCGCCAGGGGAAAAGGCCCTTGTCCCCATCAACATGGGGACATCCTCCCCATGTTGAGGGCATGTGGCCTGGTACGGTTCAGGAGGGAGGGGGCCGCTCTCTCGTCCCCCCCTCTTTTCCTGCGGCCTGCCAGGTTGCGTGCTCGGATAAAGGGTCTGGTGTGGATTTTTAGGGGGACCCCACGGTATTTTTTTTTACGTTTGGCGCAGGGTTCCCCTGAAGGGCCTGGTATGGATTTGGGGGGGACCCCCACGCCATTTTTTTTTCATTTTGGGGGGGGTCCCCTTTGAACCCATACTAGACCCAAGGACCTGGTATGGACCTGGGGGGGTACCCCACGCTGTTTTTTTTCTAGAATATTTTTAGAGCCGGCAATGTTTTTTTTTTTTACATTTCCTTTAACAACCAGCTATAAACAGGTTAAAAAAACGCAAATCGCAGCAAAATCGCGGTACTTGCGTTTTGGATGCGGGTCCATTGAATTCCATTACATCAAAAGCACTGTTTTTGGCCTGGAAAAAAAAAATATGCAGTTGCGTTTAACCTTGTTTTTCACAAAGCCAAAAAATGCCTTCAGACGCCAAAGATTTCCACGTTTCAGACGCGGTACCGGCGTTTAGCCGCATTTTAGTTTAGAAGCGTTTTTAAAGGTGACCTCTTTTTTTACATTGATAAACTCAAAAATTATGGCAAATGAGGAAAAACCATTCAATATATATATATATATCCAGAAAAAAATGAAATTGCTTCCATTGCATTGTGGACAATCCACAACTTGGGGCAGCTGACGTGGCAAGTGGAAAATCCACAACTTGGGGCAGGTGACGTGGCAAGTGGACAATCCACAACTTGGGGCAGGTGACGTGGCAAGTGGACAATCCACAACTTGTGACATGCTAAATACAAGTACACTGCTGCTCTCTCAGCTGCTGATACTCACTCTGGTCTCACAAAATAGCTGAAATGGTTAATAATACTGTTTTTGGAGCTTAGGGCGGCTCCTTGTCATGTTTCCTAACTAAACGCATATAGACGCAAATGTGGTAAAACGCAGCATGCAAACGCCCCACAAAGCGCGCCTTTCTAAACGCCGCTTTCAACCTTAGTTCTGAACACTTTGCACCAGCGTCCCGTGTACATGGGGCCTAAAAACGCCTATGCCATTTACAGCTCAAAAACGCCATGGTGGCCATGAGGCCATAGGCTAACATGGAGAGCCATTTTTAAGCTGCAAAAAACGCTCAAACAAGCGGCTGGAAAAATGTCCGTGTGCATGTAGCCTTGTATTAACCACTTGCTTACTGGCCACTTAAACCCCCTTCCTGCCCAGACCAATTTTCACATTTCAGCGCTGATGCACTTTGAATGACAATTGTGCGCTCATACAACACTGTAACCCAATGAAAATGTATTATTTTTTTGCACACAAATAAAGCTTTCTTGTCGTGCTATTTGATCACGTCTGGGTTTTTTTTTTTTTGATAAATACAAAAGGACGACTAAAAAAAAAAAAAATTTGGATATTTTAACCACTCCAGCACTGGGCCTATTCTGGCACTTCTCTCCTTCATGTAAAAATCATAAATTTATGGCTATAAAATGACTTCAAAATCCCAAACATTATATATGTTTTTTTAGCAGACACCCTAGGGAATAAAATGGCGGTCATTGCAAATTTTTATCTCGCTCGGTATTTGCGCAATAAATGTTCAAACGACTTTTTTGGGGGGAAAAAATGGTTTCATGAATTTAAAAAAATTACAAAACAGTAAAGTTAGCCCAATTTTTTTGTATAATGTGAAAGATGTTGTTATGCTGAGTAAATAGATTCCTAACATGTCACGCTTTAAAATTGCGCACACTCATGGAATGACACCAAACTTCAGTACTTAAAAATCTCCCTAGGCGATGCTTTAAAATTTTTACATGTTACCATTTTCTCATTACAGAGGAGGTCAGTTTTTTTCTGTCTAGCGAGGAGTAGGACATAGACATGTGCACACTGAAATATTTCGTTTCGGAATTTCGTTTTCGTTAGAAAAATAAATTTATTTAGTTACTCCCAAAATTCGTTTTTATTTATTTCGTTTTTCGTTAGAAATTGCATTCGTCCGAAAATCTGAATTAATTAAGGTCGAATCTGTCATTGAAGGCTTATGGTGTCTGTCGAATGTTCAAAGAAGATTCGACGGAGCAGCGAAACTGTACGACCCTGCAATCGTACATTTCCGGTCGAATGTTCCGCCTACAAGCTATAGATGAATTCTATTGTATGACTAGTAATAATTATATTTTTTAATTACTATTACTAGTCAACAGGGATGAGCCGAACTCCCCCCTGTTCGGTTCGCACCAGAACCTGCGAACAGACAAAATGTTAGTGTGAACTTTAGAACCCTATTAAATACAATGGACTCAAACGTTCGAAATCTAAAGTGTTAATTATAAAGGCTAATATGCAAGTTATTGTCCTAAAAAGTGTTTGGGGACCTGGGTCCTGCCCCAGGGGACATGTATCAATGCAAAAAAAAGTTTTAAAAACGGCCGTTTTTTCGGGAGCAGTGATTTTAATAATGCTTAAAATGAAAAAATAAAAGTGAAATATTCCTTTAAATTTCGTACCTGGGGGGTGTGTATGATATGCATGTAAAGTGGTGCATGTTTCCCGTGCTTAGAACTGTCCCTGCAAAAAATTTCATTTTTGAAAGAAAAAAAGTCATTTAAAACTGATGCCGCGTACACACGACCGCTTTTCTCGTCGTGAAAAATGTCATTTTTTTATTTTGACGAGAAAAACGATCGTCTGTGGGCTTTATGTAGTTTTTCTCGACGTGAAAAACGGCATTAAAAACGACGTGAAAAATTAGAACCTGCTCTATTTTTTCTCGCCGTTTTGCACGTCGTCGTTTTTATCGTAATGAAAAACGATCGTGTGTAGGCTTTAACGACGTGAAAAAAGCGCGCATGATCAGAAGCAAGTGAGGAGAAGGGAGCGCTCGTTCTGGTAAAACTACTGTTCTGAATGGAGATGGCACATTCGTCATGCATGAAATTATTACATCGTTTAATGCAGCGCATTCTTTTCTTCGTTCTAATGCTGCAATAATCCAATTCTCTTGCTGCTGATATTCTCCCAGAGTTATAAAAAACTTTGGTCTTTAGTATTTTACTGTTTTATCATGATTAATCTATATTTTTTGTAAGCCAGATCTCCCTAAATACCCTAAAATTTGGACTTTACATTTTTTAGTGCCTTTTTTTTTTTTACATTTTTGGTATTAGATTTTAGACTGTTTTTCCATATTATTTTCTATTTTGGAGTGTGTCAAGTTACCACAACATTATTATTTATTCTAATTTACCCTCAATGAGGTTAGTGTCCCTTGTTAATTTCACAATTTTTTATCCACTGTCCCTGCCTACTCACTACCAAACTGGCTATTTAGAATAAAAACACATGTTCATTTTGTATCTTCAAACAAAAATTCAATTTATTATGGCCTAAAAACAAATTAAAAGGTAAGCCAAAACAAAACCATATGTAAAGTAAAAATAAAGAAGCCAGGAAGACAGCACTGGAGACCCTGCTGAAATTAGTGCAGACCCAGATCACCACAGCAAACACCAAAGGATGTGAAGACAAAAATTGGGCCCATCTGAGGCACATATCCTGGGCTCATTTTCTTTTTTTTTTGTTTTACCTTCCCTGCAGCCTTCCTTGGAGGCTGTGTCCGTGGAGGAGGGACTGGAGCAGGAGCAGGGACTGGTACAGGAGCAGGGACTGGGACAGGAGCAGGGACTGGGACAGGAGCATGGAGTGGGGCAGGAACTTGAGCAAACAAATATGAAAGGTCCACAACGTCGGTGAAATCCTTCAGTTTGCCCAGCATGCCCATATTTACCACCTTCAATATCAGTGTCTCACTTTTAAGCCTCTGGTCCAGTTCCATTTGGGGCAGTTTCTCCCCAATAAGGGCAGCAAATCCCTCTGCAGCGGTGGGGGGCTCTCTGAGTGCCGCAGTAGCCTCCCTAATTAGGGCCTGTGTCTCCTCCTCCATTTGAACCAGCCTCCTTGACCTTTTTGCTGGAATCCGCAGCGGAGGGATCTGGGGCCTGGTGTTGTGCTGGGTCCCACTGGGGCCTGCCTCTTCCTGGGTCCCACTGGGGCCTGCCTCTTCCTGGGTCCCACTGGGGCCTGCCTCCTCCTGGCTTCCAGTGGCACCTGCCTCCTCATGGGTCCCACTGGGGCCTGCCTCCTCCTGCCTTCCACTGGGGCCTGCCTCCTCATCCTGTTAAAAAAAGGTACATAGAGTTATTTTCGCCTTCATCTTTCACACACATTTGTCACCTCATGACATTTGCTAATTGAATGCTACTAAATATTCAAGTTAATCATTCTGACACCAGCATTTTTCTTTTTTGTGCCCTTAATTTTTGGCCACTGCTGTCTATTGATATGTCAGACACTTTGGTTTAACTGGTAACATTTTTCACACATTTTTTAAAACTTTGACAACATTCAACTTTTATTACTCTAAATATTTTCACAAATATTATACCTGGCTCCAAATATTTAAATCAGGCTCCTCCAGGAGTTGAGGTTGTTCCTCCAAAGAGACCTCAACTTGGCTGGAGGCTTGGCTGCAGGGAATGCTGGAGGGAAGGCTGGAGGGTTGGCTGCAGGGAAGGCTGGAGGTCGTTCTGGGTGGAAGGGTGGAAAGGGATTCCCTGGATTCCAGGTGTTCATCCAAGAAACTCAGGTGCTGGTAGTACCACAGATTAGGGATGTATCGGTCCTCTGCACCTGCTCCTGACCGCAGCGATTTTTGGACTTTATTACGTTGAGCCCGGTATGTGCCCCTAATGGTCCCAATTTTATTCTTCACATCCTGTAGTGTTGCTGTGGGGATCTGAGTTTGCACAAATTCCAGCAAGGTCTCCAGTGCTCTCTTCCTGGCTTCTTTATTTTTATTTAGTTTATTTTTTGTCTCCCATAAAATTGGAAGATTCTTCCATCTTTGCAGGAATTCAAGCATAAACTCCGGGTCCTTAAATACCTTCATTTTCTCTGCAATTCAAAACCCCCCAAAAAAAGAATGAATGTCAGTCAGGACTACTCCAAATCTTTCTCACCATATATAGGCCACTAACGTAGCAATTGATCAGTCATCATAGAGTTGAGTGGACACCTGGATGTTTGTGTTGAACTCTTTTTAGCAAACTTTGTAAAAAGCTAGAGTTCGTGACCTGACTTTACCCGAACTTGACCCCGAACCCAAACCCCACTGAAGTAAATGTTGCCATGAAAATCTGGGGACTAAAAGGACTCCCCAAAAATAAAGGAGTACCTCGAACTGTCCCTGCACCAAGTGTCATTTGTGTTTATTCAAAATTCACACAAAATTCACTCCTGTGTCTAATTATTTGTTGTCTCCTGTCAAATGCAATACATAGAAAAGTCATTGATACAAACATTGGGAAAGCATTGTGGTTCCCCCAAATCTCCATACCAGGCCCTTCAGGTCTGGCAAGGATTTTAAGGGGAACTCAACCACAAATTCTGGGAAAAAATGGCGTGGAGTCCCCCCCCAAAATCAATAACAGACCCTTATCCGAGCACGCATTCTGGCCGGCCACAGGGGAAGAGGGGGGGACGAGAGAGCGGCCCCCCTCCCTCCTGAACCGTACCAGGCCACATGCCCTCAACATGGGGAGGATGTCCCCATGTTGATGGGGACAAGGGCCTCATCCCCACAACCCTTGCCCGGTGGTTGTGGGGGTCTGCGGGCGGGGGGCTTATCGGGATCTGGAAGACCCCTTTAACAAAGGGGCCCCCCAGATCCAGGCCCCCCCTATGTGAAATAGTAATGGGGTACATTGTACCCCTACCATTTCACCACAAAACTTGGCCAAATCTAAAAAATGACAATAGACGTTTTTGGACAATTCCTTTATTATTTGTTTTATTTTTCTTCCATCTTCTTACTTCTTCTTTTCTGCATTCGAGTTTATTCCTCCATCTTCCTCTCCATCTCCATCTTCATCTTCATCTTCATCTTCTTGCTTCTTGCTTCGGGCTTCTCGTCCGCATCTTGCTCTGGCTTCTTCTTTCTTCTCCCGCCGCTCCGTTTGAATTTGAGTTTGCCGCTGTGTGACGCTTAAGTTAATCAGTTCTCCTCTAGGTCCGCTGCGAGCCTGTGGCCCCGCCCCCCTCTGACAGCACGGGGAAAGTACCCGTGAAATCCATGTGCGTCAGAGGGGGGCGGGGTCAGCGGACCAAGAGGAGAACTGATGAACTGAAGCGTCACACAGCGGGAACCTCCAATTCAAACGGAGCGGTCGGAGAAAGAAGAAGCCGGAGCAAGATGCCATAGCAAGATGCGGACGAGAACACCGAAGGAAGAAGGAAGATGAAGAGGAAGAGGAAGAGGGATGAAGAAACACGAATCGAGAAAAGAAGAAGGAAGAAGATGGAAGAAGAAGATGGAAGAAAGCCAATAAATAAAATAAAGGAATATTCAAAAACCGTCTATTGTCCTTTTTTACATTTTGTACACTTTCTGCGTGAAATGGTAGAGGTACAATGTACCCCTTACCATTTCACACAGGGGGGTGGCCGGGATCTGGGGGTCCCCTTTGTTAAAGGGGTCTTCCAGATTCCGATAAGCCCCCCGCCCGCAGACCCCCACAACCACCGGGCAAGGGTTGTGGGGATGAGGCCCTTGTTCCCATCAACATGGGGACATCCTCCCCATGTTGAGGGCATGTGGCCTGGTACGGTTCAGGAGGGAGGGGAGGCCGCTCTCTCGTCCCCCCCTCTTCCCCTGCGGCCGGCCAGGTTGCGTGCTCGGATAAGGGTCTGGTATGGATTTTTGGGGGGACTCCACGCCATTTTTTTCTTGATTTTGGGGTGGAGTTCCCCTTAAAATCCTTGCCAGACCTGAAGGGCCTGCAAATAGAATTTGGGGGGACCCCCACGTTTTTTGGGGTCTGGAAAACTGACTTTTAAATGTATTGCCATTTGCCGTGAGCCGAGAAGTCATTCTAGCCGCAATTGAGTTTTAAATGATTGTTCCAACTTCTAAAATGACACTTTGTGCAGGGCCAGTACTAACAGCACGGGAAGCAAGCGCAAAGTTACATGCATATTTCACAACACCGGACCCGAACATACAGTGAATGTTTATGTTTCTGCTCCGGGACCCAGCCCAAAAAAAAGTTCTGTACGGTCAGTAAATTTTCTGTTAGGGGCCGCTCAACCCTCGACATATCAAGTAGGAAAAATGTTACGTACCCGCGATCTACACGTTCGTTGCTTCCGACCTTCTTCCACTCACTGATCGTCGCTTTCAACGATGTTTTTAGACCTTATATACAGTGCGCATGCGTGAGGCTCCGCACGCTTTCCCGCCCCTGACGTTCGTTAGACTACTTTCCCCGCCCCTTCTCGCTCGTCCTTAATGACGGAGACTGACAAAATGGCGCCGAATGACAGAGATGAAGTGGAAAGTGTGGAAGGAGGCAGGCCCAGACCCCGAAGATATAAAGCAACTAACATGTCGTTTCAGGAGATGGTGGATATGGTCACCATATTGCTGAGGGAGGATTATGACGGGAAACATGGTCCCTACAAAAATCCAAATAAGGTGAAGGCCCAGATCATGGATAAAGTTGTCAAAACGCTGTTCTGTAATTTTGGGGTTCGCAGGTCGAGGGAACAGATACGAAAACGATGGTCGGACATTAAATTGCGTGAGCCGGATCAATATAAACAAATAAAAAAAGTGATCAAAAAAAGTAAGTCTATTTACATTTACTGTTATTTTTATTAATAGCGTGGTGCTGCATGTGCTTTTTCGGGAATGTATGTAGTACAGTTCAAGATGTCCGGGTTCATGTTCTTGGTCCCAAGAATCATCAGTCGTATAAATCCGCGTTCAATCGTTCACTAAAAGACGATCTTTTGGTCCGATTCAGTGTTAACTACATTTGATGATTCAGAATAATAGGCATGTTCAAATGTAGTTATCACTGTATTCCCCCAAAACATCGTTTGGGGGTTATTGAACGCGGATTCCCACGTTGGTTTCTTGGGCCCAAGAACATGAAACAGGACATCTTTTACTGTTCAAGATGTCCTGTTTCATGTTCTTGGGCCCAAGAATCCAACGTGGAAATCCGCGTTCAATAACCCCCAAACGATGTTTTGGGGGAATACAGTGATAACTACATTTGAACATGCCTATTATTCTGAATCATCAAATGTAGTTAACACTGAATCGGACAAAAAGATCGTCTTTTAGTGAACGATTGAACGGGGATTTCCACGTTGGATTCTTGGGCCCAAGAACATGAAACAGGACATCATGAAATGTTGATGTGAGAATTAATTATAAACATGTTTGTGTAGGTGTTGGTAATTATATTTAACTAATGTAACTAGATTCAATGTACGTTTACGAGAGTATGCTCAGCAGCTGCTTACACATCTGGACTCATTAGCACAAGTGTGGGCCACAAGAACAACCTTTTGATGGTGTCACACACAGGTGATCCAGTGGATACCTGGTGTGTTTCCATGTGTGAAACATGACCAAAAGAGATTAATCTACCATCTTGGCAAATGGATACAATCATGTGTTCATCTTCTAAAAAATTAGCAAAAATACAATTGTAACACACTTCCCAAGAATGATTAATATTCCTCTTTCAGGCCTAAATATATTTAGTTACACAAGTCTACCTTTGGGTTATATCTCCTAGGGCTTCAAAGAGCTAAGAGACACGAGGCTGCAAACCCCGCACCACCAACTCAAGACCCACAACCGCAGGATGTGGCTGAAGAGGGAAATGGCAACTCACCAGGTCAGTGTCATACACCACAGCCTCAGGTAATAGATGTAGGCCTGTATATTTAGTAAGACGTTTTTTTTATTCTAGTTAAAGGGACTTTAATGCCTGCGGCCCCAGCAACCTTCACCCGACCCACTGCCCAGATGGTGATGAAAGAAGTGAGGGTCTGCTCTCGGGAGGTTGAAAACATAAAAGACAACCTGTTCCAGATGGTCCAAACAACCAAACTCATGGAGAAAAGACTGAAAAAAATTAAACATATTCTTGGGAGTGTTTAAAAGTTGTAGATATTTTAAAAAAGTTTGGGTTAGTTTTTGGGGGGGACGGACTCTTTTTTTTCTAAAGTTAGATTGTACGTGTTGTACATTTTTGTACGGAGTTTTCTAAAAAAATAAAAATAAATTAAATTTCCCCAAAATTTTAAGAACATTTGTATACAAACCAGAAAAATGTTATACTCCTATAAAAAATTATGAAAAGTAAACAATGTGTGGCTTCTTATATCAATGTTGCCCCCCCCCCTAAAAAAATGTGTGTGTTTACACTCTATAAATGATTGTAATTTACTTGTTAGGAAAAAACATGGCACTACAACTGCACTAGTATAACCTAGGACAGTGATGGTGAACCTTGGCACCCCAGATGGTTTGGAACTACATTTCTAATGTTGCTCAGGCACTCTGCAGTGGAGTTGAGCATCATGGGAAATGGATTTGCAAAACATTTGGAGTGCCAAGCTTCACCATCACTGACCTAGGAGAAAGAACATATACAACAAAAGAAAATCAAACAAGATGTTTTCATAATTTTTTTTTTATTATGACAAGAATTTCGTTAAAAATGATCAGGCATTGCAATGGCCCCCCTACCCATAAAATATTCTAAATAGCGTTGCCGCACATCACGCCCGCTTTGGGGGGCCAAGCCTGTAGGGCCAGCTAACTGGGCTGCCAATGGTCCATCCAAGCACTGTGTGCCCTGAAGGGCAACTGTAGATAGATAATTGTTCGAGTTTTTAAGTAAAAAATTGTGGAGTATGCAACAGCACATGATCAAATGGTTCCATTTATACTCTGCCATGTTTATAGCAGTCAGAAAAAGGCGGAACCGACTGGCCATGATGCCAAAGGCATTTTCGACCACCCTTCACGCTCTGGCCAGCCGATAATTAAAGACCCTCCTCTCAGGGGTGAGGGACCTTTGTGGAAAAGGCCTCATCAAATGGGGTCCAAGCGCAAACGCCTCATCTGCCAGGAAAACAAACGGGAGGCCATGTTCATTTTCGTCATCAGGTGGCAATGCCAGGTCCTCTGAAAGAAGCCGGTCAGCAAACTCGGTCTGGGCGAAAACACCACCGTCAGACATCCGCCCATTTTTCCCAACATCAACATAGAGAAACTCATAGTTGGCAGACACCACCGCCATGAGCACAATACTGTGGAAGCCTTTATAATTAAAAAAAAAGGATCCAGAATGGGGTGGTGGCACGATGCGGACGTGCTTGCCATCAATGGCTCCTCCACAGTTGGGAAAGTTCCACCGCTGAGAAAACTCAGATGCCACATTCTGCCATTCCTGTGGCGTCGATGGTAACTGTGGAGTCAAAGCAAAATAAAAAATGAATATCCTTTGCTACCTAAACATTGCAAGCATGTTAGCACAAAACACTCTGGGCAAAACATCAGTATAGCATTAATTTGGAAGGAGGATTTTAGAGCGGAGCTACGCACCCAAAATAATAACAAATTACACAGCAGCTCCAGCTACAGCAGCTGCAGAGGTTTGCTAATTGTACACTTACCTGTCCTGGAGTCCAGCAACGTCCGCAGCAGAGGACAAACAATCGCTCGTCACTCTGCTGCCCCCTCTGCCATCCTCGGTGAGGGAACCAGGAAGAGAAGCCTTGCGGCTTCACTGCCCGGTTCCCTAACGCACATGCACGAGAAGCACTGCGCAGTTCTGACTGGTCCTCCTGTGTTCTGTGAGACAAGTGTTTCCAAGAACACTACGGGTATTCTGCGGGAAGTGACTTGGCTCCGGCAGATTTGCCGCAGAGATGACTCCCGGATGTGGGTGAAAATACCTGTCTTAAACAGGTATCTTCACCCCCCTCCCCCCTGAAAGGTGACAATTTTGACACCGGGGGAGGGTTACGATGAGCGGACCAAAAAAATTTAGGATGGAGCTCCGCTTTAATAAGAGCTAAAAATGAGCACAAAAAACATCACCCACTCTGATAGACCTGTGAAATTCTTATAGGGTGGGGGGGGGGTTGAGATGAGTTGGGGACATCATAAATAAAAGCTCTAGTACTATGTAATTTATTTGGGTAGATTAGACAAAAGATAATAATTAGGGGGGGGGGGGGGAATTCAGGCAATCTAAGCACTACAATGGAGCGGCCAAAAAAAAATGGGGAGTGACTAGGCTAGGTGTGTTTGGGCCCAGGATATAATGCTGGAGAGCTTTTTTTGGTCAAATATGCATGTAGGCCAAAAAAATGGAACATTCAAAGCTTACACCATGCAGGGGGACAAAGGGGACATTCACAGCATATTCAAATCATGGTAATTAAAGACAGTTCAAAAAATACTATACAATAGCAAGCATACAAAAACATAGATTGTGATTTTTATAAAGGAGAAAACTTACCTTAATATTGTCCTCCTGAAGGACCTGGATAATGGCAGAGCAGGTCTCTGGGATAATGACGCCCAGAGCCTGGGGGGAGATGCCTGTCGAGAACTTGAGGTCCTGCAAGCTTCTCCCAGTCGCAAGGTATCGCAACGTGGCGATGAGCCTCTGCTCAGCAGTAATGGCTTCCCGCATAACGGTGTCCTGCCTGGTGATATAGGGGGACACCAAAGCCAAGAGCTGCTGAAAAACGGGGTCAGACATCCTAAGAAAATTCCTGAAGTCATCAGGGTTATTCTCCCGGATCTCCCGCAGCAGAGGCATATGACATAATTGGTCACGCTGGAGCAACCAATTCTTGGTCCAAGAACTTCTCCTCACCCTGTTCATGGACCGGATCTGGGACATAGCAACAAGCCCAGCAGCAAGCACAGCACGATCTCGGCGACAAGAACGTACCCGCAACATGGCTTCAAAACGGTCGTCTAATCAGAACGAACTAAAAGAACGCACTGAAGAACAGCAAGGCCTATGAAGAACGAGCTGAAAAACAGTAATGAGCGGACAAGAACGCACTGCAAAAACAGTTACGAACTCACTACACGCACTGAAAGCCAGATACAAACCCACAAGCACAAACTGAACTCCCGAAAACGATCTTTAAAGCACGAAGACTGAAAAGCGCGAATCGTCTCTTCCCAAACTTTTACTAACACGCGGTAACACGAAATCAGCAAAAGCAGCCAAAAGGGTGGCGCGAACAGAATGAAACTTCCCCTTTATAGTGCCGTCGTACGTGTTGGACGTCACCGCGCTTTGCTAGATCATTTTTTTTCACGATCGTGTGTAGGCAAGGCAGGCTTGAGAGGAAACACGAAAAATAACGTCGAGAAAAACTAAGTTTTTTTTCATGACATGAAAAGCGGTCGTGTGTACGCGGCATGACTCGCGGCTATTAATGAATTGTCGGCTCCCGGCAATACATACAAAAGTCATTGATAAAAAAAAAAAAAAAAGCGTGGGGGTTCCCCAGAATTCAATTACCAGGCCCTTCAGGTCTGAAATGGATATTAAGGGGAACCCCGCCGCAAATTAAAAAGAAAATTGACGTGGGGTTCCCCCAAATATCCATTCCAGGCCCTTCAGATCTGGCATGGATTTTAAGGGGAACTCCACCCCAAATTAAAAAAAAATGGCGTGGAGTCCCCCTAAAAATCCATACTAGACCCCTTATCCGAGCACGCAACCTGGCCGGCCGCAGGGGAAGAGGGGGGGACGAGAGAGCGGCCGTCCCTGCCTCCTGAACCGTACCAGGCCACATGCCCTCAACATGGGGAGGATGTCCCCATGTTGATGGGGACAAGGGCCTCATCCCCACAACCCTTGCCCGGTGGTTGTGGGGGTCTGCGGGCGGGGGGCTTATCGGAATCTGGAAGACCCCTTTAACAAAGGGGACCCCCATATCCCGGCCCCCCTCCTATGTGAATTGGTAAGGGGTACATTGTACCCCTACCATTTCACGAAGAAAGCGTAAAAAAATGTTTAAAAAAACACACAAACACCTTGAAAAAGTCCTTTATTTAAAAAAAAAAAAAAAAAACATTCCAGCGGTGAAATCCAGTGTCCCGCGGCGATCCCGGTGTCCAGCGCTGTCCTTCATTGGTTGTGCCTGAGCGGACCTGATGGGGAACTCCCTCTCAGTGTTTTAAATGTATAGACCCGCCCCTTCTAAAGTTCCCCATCAGGTCCGCTCAGCGGACCAGATGCGGAACATGAGAAGGGGCGGGTCTATACATGTATTACCAAAGTGAGAGCAGTTCCCCATCAGGTCCGCCCCCTCGGTATGTCGGACCCGCCTACATCATTGGCTTGAGCGGGGAACTTCCTTCACTATGTAAATTTAAATTACACAGTGAAGGAAGTTCCCCGCTCAAGCCAATGACGTAGGCGGGTCCGACATACCGAGGGGGCGGACCTGATGGGGAACTGCTCTCACTTTGGTAATACATGTATAGACCCGCCCCTTCTCATGTTCCGCATCTGGTCCGCTGAGCGGACCTGATGGGGAACTTTAGAAGGGGCGGGTCTATACATTTAAAATACTGAGAGGGTGTTCCCCATCAGGTCCGCTCAGGCACAACCAATGAAGGACAGCGCTGGACATCGGGATCGCCGCGGGACACTGGATTTCACCGCTGGAATGTTTTTTGTTTTGTTTTTAAATAAAGGACTTTTTCAAGGTGTTTGTGTGTTTTTTTAAACATTTTTTTACGCTTTCTTCGTGAAATGGTAGGGGTACAATGTACCCCTTACCAATTCACATAGGGGGGGGCCGGGATCTGGGGGTCCCCTTTGTTAAAGGGGTCTTCCTGATTCCGATAAGCCCCCCGCCCGCAGACCCCCACAACCACCGGGCAAGGGTTGTGGGGATGAGGCCCTTGTCCCCATCAACATGGGGACATCCTCCCCATGCTGAGGGCATGTGGCCTGGTACGGTTCAGGAGGGAGGGGGGGCCGCTCTCTCGTCCCCCCCTTTTCCCCTGCGGCCGGCCAGGTTGCGTGCTCGGATAAGGGGTCTGGTATGGATTTTTAGGGGGACTCCACGCCATTTTTTTTTACATTTGGGGTGGAGTTCCCCTTAAAATCCATGCCAGATCTGAAAGGCCTGGAATGGATATTTGGGGGAACCCCACGTCAATTTTTTTTTAAATTTGCGGCGGGGTTCCCCTTAATATCCATTCCAGACCTGAAGGGCCTGGTAATTGAATTCTGGGGAACCCCCACGCTTTTTTTTTTTATCAATGACTTTTGTATGTATTGCCGGGAGCCGACAATTCATTAATAGCCGCGAATGAGTTTTAAATGACTTTTTTTCTTTCAAAAATGTCATTTTTTGCAGGGACAGTTCTAAGCACGGGAAACATGCGCCACTTCACATGCATATCATACACACCCCCCAGGTACGAAATTTAAAGGAATATTTCACTTCTATTTTTTCATTTTAAGCATTATTAAAATCACTGCTCCCGAAAAAACGGCAGTTTTTAAAACTTATTTTTGCATTGATACATGTCCCCTGGGACAGGACCCGGGTCCCCAAACACTTTTTAGGACAATACCTTGCATATAAGCCTTTATAATTAGCACTTTAGATTTCTCCCATAGATTTTTTCGAATTTGCCGCGAACACCCCAATTTGTTCGCTGTTCGGCGAACGGGCGAACAGGCAATGTTCGAGTCGAACATGAGTTCGACTCGAACTCGAAGCTCATCCCTACTAGTCAACCAACATTAGAATTCTTCTATAGCCTATGGGCCGAGCATTTGACCGGAAATGTACGATTGCAGCGTCGTACAGTTTATCTGCTCCGTAGAATCTTCTTAGAACTTTCAACAGACACCATAAGCCTTCAATAACAGATTCGACGTTTGTATGTTTTTCGATGCTTCGTTGAATCTTCATCGTTCATGTCGAATTGTCAGGTTAGTTCTAGCTATTTTACTGCTCCTCCTCTTTGGTTACAATCAGCCAATAACATTCATCATCATCATTTTTTTATTTTACTTCCCCCACCCAATTCCAGCAGTGATCTTTTCTCTCTATGTCGAATCTTTTCTCTCTATAATGTCAAATCTTTTCTCTCTATGTCGAATAATCTTGGACTAATAGAGTTAAGGTTAGGCACATTCGACCACAGGTTCGATGGACACAGATTGTTATTGTCAGCCTCATGTCGAATCTCCTATCTATATCGAACTGTTGTTGCAACAAAAATTAAGCATTTGTTTATGTCGGATATTTCGGTTTTCGGATTCTGCATTTTCGTTTTCGTTTGTTAAAACGATAACGAAAATACCTGAAATTCGGACGAAAATGCATTCGGACGAAAACGAATGCACATGTCTAGTAGGACATGGCTCCCTTCGGGCCCATTGGTCCGGGGGAAAAAATATATATATATATTTTTTGCTACATTTGTTGTTTCCTGCGATCTTCGATCAACTGCCGACTGGGTGACAGGCTGGATCCTCGATCCTTGTAGTCTCCCCAGTTTCGGCCATCGAGCGTGTGCCGACCCTAGCTACGTGCTGGGTTTTCCACGACATGCCCGTCGCTCCATGGGTGGCCGGTGAGCCTACGCTCCAGGGCCTGCATCGGACTGCTCAGCTTCGGCTGACCTTACGGCCGAGTCGCAGCAGCCTGGCCGGTGAGCTTACGCTCCAAGGCTTGCATCGGACCGCTCAGCTTCGGCTGACCTTACGGCCGAGTCGCAGCAGCCTGTCCGGTGAGCGTCATGCCCCAGGGCATACATACTGTATGATCCTAAAAAGCAAGGAGAGAGGCACCTCTAAGTGCAGCAGTACAAAACAAATTTTAATAGTAGATATAAAACACTCACATGGAGATGAGTTAGTACAGGCGTGTACAGAATGTCAGGATGACGGCCAGCAGCTGCAGATCACAGTACACAGTGATCCAGCTCAGCTATGTGCAACAGGAGTGTCTCTAATAGATGGATAAGCCGGCTCCAGGGACAGCAGTCCTGTTGGATGTTTCAAAAGCGAGACTTGGAGTACACCAGTGGCTGGATAGCAGGGAGTGACGTCATCAGAGATGGACGCGTTTCATGAGCGTGCAGGCTAGCGATGTCCTGCAAAGCCGCGCTCCTTTTTCAACATGACATGAGGGCGGAAGTATGTAGACGCCAGTTATAGAGGAAAGAGGAAGTTGATTGGGTGGCGCTGGGGGAAGGTAGTAGCCAATTGAAGGAGGGAAAGGGAGGTATTTCCTCTATAACTGGCGTCACTCCCTGCTATCCAGCCACTGGTGTACTCCAAGTCTCGCTTTTGAAACATCCAACAGGACTGCTGTCCCTGGAGCCGGCTTATCCATCTATTAGAGACACTCCTGTTGCACATAGCTGAGCTGGATCACTGTGTACTGTGATCTGCAGCTGCTGGCCGTCATCCTGACATTCTGTACACGCCTGTACTAACTTATCTCCATGTGAGTGTTTTATATCTACTATTAAAATTTGTTTTGTACTGCTGCACTTAGAGGCGCCTCTCTCCTTGCTTTTCAGTCTTACTCAGAACATGGTTTCTGTTCATCTATGATGGCTGCCCTGTGCAAAGTGGATCCCCTGCATCCCTGTCTTCTCCTACATACACTATAGTATGTTGATAGATTTTATGGACTTCTTCTTAGACCATTCCTATATATCACATAGCATTTACTGTGTATCATAACCTATTGATGTTATTTTCTGTTATATATATCTCTTCATATTTTCACATTTATTTATTTTTATTAATTTTACATTTATAATTATATTTATTTTTATTATTTTTATTTATTTTCATGTTTAACTTATTTCATTTATTATTTTCCATTTTTCATTGCATTCAATTGGGGTTATATATGTCTACGTGGTTATTGCGCGCCATTTCTTGTTTGTATACATATGATCCTCCCTTTTGGGTCCAATCACAGCATGCCTGGCCAACAGTCACCTTCCGTGCGCGGACGATGATCTGTTTGGAATGTCTTCCAGCATAATACATGCAGGATAGGTAAGTAAAACTCCCCTGCCTCGGCTGGGTGATTTAGCTGGACATTCCTGGAGAGATCAAGTAAGTGGTTGTGGCCCCTTTCTTCCCTCTCTCCCTGCCTTTCCCTCCTCCCTGGGCTTCTAGCTAAAGGTTGCAGGGTGCTGGGGGTCACCTAAGGGGTCCCACTGGAGCGGGGCTGGCTGTAACTAACATTTAAAAGAAATGTCATTTCTGCGTACCTGTGTGTGTGTGTGTGTCCTTCCTCCTCCATGCTGTCGGCGGCCATTTTGAGGTGGTCCATGCCAAGTTTGGCCTCTTGTGACTGCCCGGCGGCCATCTTCCTGTGGTTCAGCCACACCCACTGGCCCCTATCAGGTGATCGGCGGCCATGTTTGTCCACCCTGTTTGTATAGATTGCCATTCGGCGGCCATCTTTTTGTGGGCTACGGCTGCTTGACCTCTATCTTCGGCTCCGTGGCCATTTTCTGGGAGCCCACATTATCTTCCATACAGACGTTTTTGGCAGCCATTTTGCGAGAGCCTCCGGCCTCTAGGGTGCATTACACTGGTGCGAAAATTCACATAGGAAGTGCTGATAAAAGAAGCAGACTGACACAGCAGCAGGGGGACAGCATCACAGGCGCAGCACACGGCAGCATAGCAGTACCTATCCAGGGTGGTGAGTCTTCTGGGTGACCCAGCCTCTCTGCAGCACAGGATATTGATATCTTGCCTGGAGCCCTGTGGGTGTCAGCGTGTGGTCAGCATGGCATCTGAGCCAGATGTCTTCTCCCCTGAAACACCAGATTTAGCAGCTGGTGTCCCTGAGGTGTCTATGGACGCTATGTCGGCAATCCTAGAGGCGTTTGCTGCCAGGGTGGAAACAGCACACGGGAAAACAGGGGGTAATAAACGCCCCTGTCCCCTGCAATCTTCTGGGGATATTTCTGATGCAGAACCAGGTCCAGCTACGGCTCATGGCCCAGATTCTGATGCATCAGAGACTGCAGACCGTGACCGATCGGACAGTGAGGAGGACTCCAAGTCCAGGTCAGTACGCGAGACGGCTTTAGTATCTGACCTTATTACTGCAGTGCGGGATACGCTAAAGTTGGAAAATATTGCAGAAGTAGCAGATTCTCCAGTCCCCTTTGGGTTTTGTAAACCTGCCCGCACTGCTAAGGTGTTCCCTTGTGTGTCTTATTTTGACAAACTCTTATACAAGGAATGGGAGAACCCACTGAGGGTCTTTACAGCCCCAAAGAGGTTTGCAGTACGGTACCCCTTTGAGGAGAGTTTTCTGAAGATATGGACCTCACCCCCTATAGTGGACCCTTCGGTGTCCAGACTTAATAGAGCCACCACTATTCCAGTAGAAGGGGCTCCTGTTTTCAAGGACCCTGTGGATAAGAAGGCTGAAGCACTCGCTCGCTACCTATACTCAGTGGTAGGCTCGGCAGTACGCCCGGCATTGGCGGGGGCCCTAGTGTCTCAGACACTTACTGAATGGGCAAAATTGCTACTCCAGGGGTTAAAGGAGCGAGATGCTCCTCCTAATGAGATAACTTTGGCCGACCAGTTGGGCCAGGGCCTTAAGTTTGTCTGCGAGTCAGACATGGATACTATTCCCCTGCTGTCAAGAGCTTCGGTTTATGCAGTAGCAATACGCCACCTGATTTGGCTAAAGGGCTGGTCTGCGGACCAGACTTCCAAGAAAGCCCTGTTGGATCTGCCTTTTAAGGGCGACAGACTTTTTGGGGCTTCTCTGGATGACATCATCAAGGATGCCACAGGAGGTAAAAGCACTTTGCTTCCCCAAACTAGCAAGGGTAAGGGGCCACGCCAAGGGCAAGGGCCCTCCTTTACTGCACGCAAGCGTTTTTTCGCCCCCTTAAGGCGACAGGGAAAAGACCCCAGGCCGATAAAGCGCCTGCCCAAGGACAAAAGCGTCCTTGGTCCCGCAGACCCAACAAGCCTGCGGACAAATCTGCGTCCACATGAAGGTCCGCCCCCACCCAGCTCTTGGGTGGGGGGACGTCTTCGCAAATTCGTGGACTGCTCTAGTCTCCGACAGGTGGGTTTGCAAAGTAATCTCCTCAGGCTACAAGATAGAATTTCTCTCTTGTCCACCGGACAGATTCATCACCTCCAATCTCCAGCTACTACCGACCCGTCGGGAGGCCCTGTATGGGGCGGTCCAGGGTCTACTGGAAGGCGGGGTAGTTATTCCAGTTCCAGAACAGGAACGGGGTCAGGGTTTTTACTCAAATCTGTTCATTGTGCCGAAGAAGGAGGGGGTTCGGCCAATCTTGGATCTCAGAGCCCTCAATTGCTTTGTGAAAGTACAAAGATTTTGGATGGAGTCGGTTCGATCTGTAGTCACAGCTCTCCATCCGGGGGACTTTCTGTCCTCCTTGGACATCAAGGACGCATACCTGCATGTCCCCATATGCTCCAGACACCAGAGGTTTCTGCGATTTGCTATTGGGAAGAACCACTACCAGTTTGTGGCCCTCCCGTTTGGCCTTGCCTCAGCACCCAGGACTTTCACCAAGGTGCTCGCTCCGATTCTGGCACTTCTAAGACAGCAGGGTATCGCTATCACAGGTTACTTGGACGACCTTCTGCTGAAGGCCCCTTCAAGCTCAGAATTAGAGGTAAGCATGTCCATTACCTGTCAGACTCTTCGAGACTGTGGTTGGATACTAAATACGCAAAAGTCAGTATTGGTGCCCACTCAACGCCTAGTGTACCTGGGGTTGATTCTGGATTCCTCAGAGGCAAAGGTATTCCTCCCTGTGGAGAAGTTGCAGACCCTCCGGGCTGCAGTACAGCAGCTGACTTCCAGGAATTGGTCGTCACTCCGTTTTTGCATGCGAGTGTTGGGCCTCATGGTAGCCTCCTTCGAGGCGGTCCCATATGCTCAATACCACACTCGAGTGTTACAGAAGGAAGTTCTGTCCAGATGGAACAGATGTCCATCATCTCTGGATTATCAAATCCGAGTGAGCCACCTAGTCAGGAGATCCCTGGTATGGTGGCTGACAGCACCGGCTCTAATGGCCGGGAAGTAATTTCTTCCGGTTTACTGGGTAGTGATCACGACGGACGCCAGCCTTACAGGTTGGAGGGGAGTCTGGGGTGTCCAGTCGGCGCAAGGTCGCTGGACCCCAGAGGAAGCCCTCCTGCCAATCAATGTCCTGGAGATCCAGGCGATCAAGCTGTGCCTCTTCAAATGGTCTCAGAGGCTGCAAGGGCGTCCAGTCAGGATCCAGTCAGACAACGCCACAGCGGTGGCATATGTCAATCATCAAGGAGGAACAAGAAGCTCAGCTGCAGCATCGGAGGTTGCTCGCATCCTGAAGTGGGCAGAGAAGAGCATACCGGCACTATCGGCCGTGTACATTCCGGGTGTGGAAAACTGGCAGGCGGACTACCTGAGCCGCCAGATGCTGGACCAGGGAGAATGGTCCTTACACCCGGAGGTGTTCCAACTCCTCTGCCAAAGATGGGGCACACCAGACGTAGATCTTCTGGCTTCCCGACTCAATCGGAAGGTATTGAGATTTGTGGCCCGGTCAAGAGACCCATGGGCAGACGCAACGTACGCGTTGGTAGCATCGTGGGGTCAGTATCGGCTAATCTATGCCTTCCCTCCCTTAAGGCTTCTTCCTCTTCTGCTCCGCAGAGTGGAGGCAGAGGGAATTCCAATGATCCTAATCGCTCCAGATTGGCCTCAGCGTCCTTGGTACGCCAATCTAGTACGTCCCCTGGCGCCTACCACTACGGAAGGACCTGCTGTCGCAAGGTCCCATATTCCATCCTGCTTTACAGTCATTGGCTTTAACGGCATGGCTGTTGAGAACCAGGTACTGAGAGACCAGGGCCTGTCAGACTCAGTAATCTCTACTATGAGAAGTGCTCGAAAACCGTCCTCTAGGAAGGTTTATCACCGCACTTGGAGGGCCTACATCTCCATGTGTGAGGAAATGAAATGGCATCCGCGTACCTATTTGTTTTCCAGAATCCTGCTGTTTTTACAGCATGGGGTGGACCAAAGGCTTGCCCTAAGTACGATTAAGGGTCAGATATCTGCCCTGGCTGTCTTTTTTCAGCGACCCCTGGCGACTCACTCTCTCGTGAGTACATTTGTGCAGGGGGTTCGACATGTGGCCCCTCCGGTCCGTTCCCCGTTACCTCCGTGGGACTTGAACTTGGTCCTCTCGGTGCTTCAGATGGCACCGTTTGAGAAGATTAGAGATATTCCCCTGTTGACACTTTCTCAGAAAGTGGTCTTTTTGGTGGCTGTTACATCAGTTAGACGAGTCTCTGAGCTGGCAGCCTTGTCCTGCAAGGCTCCCTATTTGATTTTCCACAAGGATAAGGTGGTGCTGCGGCTGCAGCCTTCCTTTCTTCCGAAAGTCGTTTCGGCTTTTCATCTCAACGAAGACATTGTACTTCCATCCTTGTGTCCTCATCCGTCGAATCCTAAGGAGTCGGCGTTGCATTCCTTGGACGTTGTCCGAGCTTTGAGAGTATACCTATCTGCTACTTCCCTGTTCCGGAAGTCAGACTCACTGTTTGTTTCGGTGGCTGGTCCCAAGAAGGGCCAAGCA
The DNA here is from genome assembly GCA_029206835.1 of Rana muscosa. Taxonomy (NCBI): domain Eukaryota; kingdom Metazoa; phylum Chordata; class Amphibia; order Anura; family Ranidae; genus Rana; species Rana muscosa. Next base: position 30,877,992 of record CM055121.1, on the reverse strand, counting down.
GTCTCATCGGCCACCATCTCTAGGTGGATCCGACAGATAGTAATCCAGGCTTACGCCTTAAAGGGTCAGGCGCCCCCCTTTCCTGTCACGGCACATTCGACCAGGGCAATAGGTGCCTCTTGGGCTTTCCGACATCAAGCGTCTGTTTCCCAACTATGTAAAGCGGCGACTTGGTCGTCCGCTCACACTTTCACAAAATTCTACAAAGTTGATGTAGGTGCATCTTCGGATGCCTCTTTCGGCCGCAAGGTTTTGCAAGCGGCTGTTTAGAGTTGCATCTCCTCCGTTGGAGGAGTGCTGTTTTGTGTTTTGGGGTGAAGTTTGTTTTTATGCTGTTACCACCCCTCGTTTTTTCTCTGACACTGCTTTGGGACGTCCCACTTTGTCAATAGAGAAGCTGTGTCGGTCCATGGACGAAAGAGTAAATAGGATTTTTTACTCACCGTAAAATCCTTTTCTCTGAGTCCATGGACCGACACAGCACCCACCCCTCCTTTTTAAGTTTGTACTGCTTTTTGACAAACTGATCTGCGAGATGCAGACTGAGAGGATATACCCGGGGGGTCCGCCCCCTGGGCGGGACTGTAGAAGGTGTGATGCAACACTTTTTACAAGTTTTTCTGCCTAGTCACTCCTAATTAACGGATAATACCCACTTTGTCAATAGAGAAGCTGTGTCGGTCCATGGACTCAGAGAAAAGGATTTTACGGTGAGTAAAAAATCATATTTTTTCTCCTTCATTGATGTACACTGATGAGACTGCACTGATGGGAACCGATAAGGTGGCAAGGGTGGGCACTGAGAGGTGGCATTGCTAGTTGGCACTGGTGGGCATTGAGAAGTGGCACTGCTAGGTGGCAACGATAGTTGGCAGTGATGGGCACTGATAGGCAGCACTGCTAGGTGCCACTGATTGGCACCAGTGGAGGGCATTGATAGGTGGCACTGGCAGGGGCTACTGATTTTCACAGATGACGCAGAATTGCCTCTTCCTCTTCAGGCCCGATGTCCCTTGCACATAAGCCGGTGATTGCCTTTTTTTATGCTCACGCTGTCAGCACAAGGAGAAAACAAAAACCATTACCCAGCTTTTGTTTACATCACGTGTTTAGCTGTCATTGGCTGACAGCTGATCACATGGTAAGGGGCAGGGATCGGCCCCTTCCTCGGATCTATCATCACCCGAGTCCCAGTGACTCGGTGACCACAGCGCACGCGCGAAGGGGAGGACGTCTATTGACGGACTCCCGGCAATTGAGGACCGTGCTGTGGCCGTCGATCAGTTATAGCGCTGATCTCGAGTGATTAAAGAGGAGCTAAATGGGCTATTGACATGCATCACAATTCAACTTAGGAATGTGTCTTTGCAAAGTTAAACTAAATGAAATCCTTTCTTATTTTTGCTTGCGGATAGAGTGCAGAGGGATTAGAAGTCTAGAGAGTTTTTGGGGATGTCTGCACCCATGATAGGGTGAAGACAACTCCCAAATTTGGCCACTTTATCCTTCCAAATAATTCACTTCCTGTCACATAGCCACACAGGAAGTGAGGGTAAATCCCTACCAATGTCTTTCCTTGGGGACACACAGGTCAATCTAAATAGTTTCCCCATTATGTACATTGCACTCCAGCATTTAGCTGGGTACATCCCAAATTATTAGGTACTTTGGGGTTTATTTACTAAAGGCAAATCTACTTTGCACTACAAGTGCACTTGCTGGATATCCGAGGGGGACATGCAAGCAAACGAAAAAAACACCATCTTTGCTTTTACATGATTGGATGTTACAATCACCAGTGCTTCCCCTCAGATTTTAAGCAGCTACACTTGTACTGCAGAGTGGATTTGTCTTTACTAAATCCCAAACTACCCAATGATTTGGGGTGTACACAACAACGTGCTAGAGTGCAATTTGCTTAATGGGGACACTAGTTAGATTGATCTGTGTGTCCCCAAGAAAAGACATTGGTAGGGTTTTACCTTCACTTCCTGTTTAGCTGTGTGACAGGAAGTGAAGCCAATTTTACTAAAAGGGACACAAAGTGGGCTAAAAAAAACAAAAAAAAACAAGCAGGGATTCTAACACTTACTTGGTTTCCCTCAAAATGCCCACAATTTGAATCGTATTGCCTTGAGCTATTTTTAAGTGCAGTGCTCTAAATCAGTGCTTCTCAAGTACCTGTAACAGGCCATGTTTGCAGGTTTGCACATGTGCTTTAAATCACAGTCAATAGTTTTGTATTTTGGACAGCAATTCTCGATAAGATAAATTCACAAAACATGTCCTGTTGGGGGTACTTGAGGACTGAGGCTGAGAACCACTGCAGTAAAAAGGAAAATTTAATACTTACCGCTCTGTATTTTTCATTTCCTGGTGATTATCCATGGCAGCACACAATACATGCATATGCTAGCATGAAGGCACCAGGTTAGACAAATCACACCTGTTTTGTTTTGAAATGCCAATCAGCTGTCACATTTGTTGCAAAGAAAACACAAAACAAACATCAAAACTTTGCATCAAATTTTATTGGTCAACAAAACAAAGGGAAGCCAAAATAAAAAACATGGTCAATTTGAAACATTAGTCACAGACTCACAACATCTTATAAAAATAATGCAGCACAGACAATTAAATCAAAGTGAACAAACGACACACATTAACAACATCAAAATTATTTCAGGGGAACATTTCCCCCACACAAAAAAATACAATCAACAAAATTAAAACAAACACCTGTTTTGCAAAGACATAACAAATAAAATACATGTGTTACAAACTTGATAAGGACACCAAAATGTACTTTTTGCCGGACACACGCACACACACATACACTTGCCTCTTTTCAGGGCAAGGGAGAGGATGCTATCTGCGAGCTTTATATAACATAGGTTTGTGAGCTAATGAGGCAATTGAAAACACATGCACAGTCCATAAAACACCCAAAATGCAAGTTCACCCAATGTAGAGACTGAACTTCAAAGTGGGCACACCTGTTAAGGATGTCCTTCAGGGGGGCGTGGCCAGCATGTGAAGGGAGAAAGACGTGCCTCACTGGAGCTCCGATCCTGACGATCATTCTGAGCCGCTTTACAGCCTTTATCCTGCTTACCAGACACTGGCTTCCCCCTGAACACTTCCCGCTGTCATCCCGGACGCCAGATCGTGGTTCCGATGAGCCCCCCAAAATCCCGCAGGTCTAAACCGGGCCCAAAGGCTCCCCGCCCACCTCCCCCGGCGGCCATCTTGACCACGAGCTCTCCATCCTCGGTCATGGCGGCAAGCACTCGGACTTCCGCTGAGCTGGGAGTGGCTGATTCCCCCACGGGAGCCGAGATTCTGGCCGTGATCACGGCATGCAAGGACTCGCTGATGGCAAAAATAGACTATCTGACCGTGGATGTTGGCCTGATTCGCCAAGATCTGGACAAGTTCCGCTCCCGGATTTCAGAGGTGGAGGAGAGGGTCTCCACGGTGGAAGACACGGTCCGGACGGACTCCAGGGAGCTCAAAGCTCTGCAGATCCAGGTAAAGGCACTCCAGGAGAGGGCAATAGACACTGAAAATCGCTTGAGACGCAACTACGTCCGTATACTGGGCCTGCCTGAGAGGGCTGAGGGCCCCAGGCCTGCAGAGTTTACTGAAAAGCTCCTGGCTACCCTGTTTAACCTTGCTGACCTCCCTCCCACGTTCGTGGTGGAGAGGGCCCACAGGGTCCTGCTGCTGCCTCCACGGCCTGGGGGCCCACCGCGCCCATTCCTGCTGCATCTACTGAACTACCGGGACCGCGACCGTATCCTGGCGGCTGCTCGCACCATGCCAGAGATTAAATATGACAATGCCAAGCTGCTTTTCTCCCCTGACTTTTCCCAAGAGGTGCAACACCGCCGCAAGGCCTTCACGGAGGTGAGACGCAGGCTCCGGGACAAGGGAATTCGTTTTGGCCTCCTGTGCCCTAGCAGGCTGAGAGTCACCGACGGAGACCGCATCCACTTCTTCAACACGCCAGAGGCTGCTTCGGAGTGGCTGGACACCCGCTGAAGATGCCTATCCTAGGATGATCGTTCGGCCCCAGTTCACCGTGTTCAACTAAGTATGCCACCCTCTCCCAATGTTTCCCCTGCTTTGTTCCGGTGAGGCCTGGACACCTTTCCCCCTCTCCCCAGCTCGGCCTGGCAGACACTTACAGCAGCCGCCTAGACTTCCCCATCATACTTCATTGCAGTCTGGACTACGGTTTTAACTTCCTTACTGGGGAGCTCCAGAGTGTTACCCAAGGTTTTTTCCCCTAATTTTTTTTTTTATTATTAATTTTTTCTCTTGGACTTTGCTGCTGCTATTCCCCTTCTTATCTTTTGTCCTGTTGCATCACTTCCTTTGGCCAAAGCGATCTGGACTAGTGACTATTTTCCCTTTCCCCTTCTCCCTACTCCCCTGGCCTTTGGGCAGCCCTGGTAGAAGCCCTCCACAGGCTATTGCTATACCCCCCCCCAGTCCAGTGGCTGACTCTTAGGCCTCGTACACATGACCGAGTTTCTCGTCGTAAAAAACACGTCGTTTTTTTCGACGAGATTTTTGTTAAGCTTGTCGATTTTCTCGTCAAGCTTTCTATGCGTACACACTGACATTTCCCAATTTCCTCGTTGTTCTCCGCGCTCACGTCCAGCACGTACGACGGCACTATAAAGGGGAAGATCTTTTTTCTTGGCGCCACCCCTTGGGCTGCTTTTGCTGATCTCGTGTTACCGCGTGTGAAGTAAAAGTTTGGGAAGAGACGATTCGCGCTTTTTAGATCGTTTTCTGCGGTTCAGTTTGTGCTTGTGGGTTCGTATCTTGACTTTCAGGGCAGGTCGTATCTGTTTTACAGTGCGTTCTTGCCTGTTCGTTTCTGATTTTCAGTTCGTTATTCATAGGCCTTGCTGTTCTAAAGTGCGTTCTGTTCTGTACGTTCTGATAAGACGACCGTTTCTTATTAGCCATGTCGCCTGGACGTTCTCGTCGTCGAGTTCGTGCTGTGCGTGCGCTTGGTGTTGGTCTGCTTGTTTTGGACCAAGACCAGTCCATGAATGGTGTGAGGAGGAGTTCATGGACCAAGAATTGGTTGCTCCAGCGGGACCAATTCTGCCATATGCCTCTGCTGCGGGAGATCGTCGAGAATAATCCTGAGGACTACAAGAATTTTCTACGGATGTCTGACCCCGTTTTTCAGGAACTGTTGGCTTTAGTGTCCCCCTATATTACCAGGCAGGACACCGTTATGCGGGAAGCCATCAGTGCTGAGCAGAGGCTCATCGCCACGTTACGTTACCTGGCGACAGGGAGAAGTCTTCAGGACTTGAAGTTCACCACAGGCATCTCCCCCCAGGCTCTGGGCCTCATAATCCCAGACGCCTGTTCTGCCATTATACAAGTCCTGCAGGAGGACTATATTAGGGTAAGTTTTCTCCATTAACATCACATTTTATGTATTTATGTATTTTATGTATTACATGTATGCTAATGTATTGTATTTCTTTCATCCTTCCCTAATTACCATGATTGTAATATGCTGAGAATGTCCCCTTTATCCCCATGCATGCTGGAAGCTTTAGATTGCCCCTTTTTTCTCCTCCATGCATATTTCCCTTCACTAACCTTTCCAGCAGGGGTGCCTGTTGCTCCAAATGTTTGGGGGTCCCACCCCAATTTATGAACTAAACTTCCTCCTTTTTTGCTCAGGTGCCTATTAACCACTTAAGCCCCGGACCATTTGGGAGCTAGAGGACAAGAGCTGAATTCAGAATTTTGCACTGTGCTGCTTTAACTGTAAATTGTGCGGACATGCAATGTTGTACCCAAACGAAATTTGCGTCCTTTTCTTCCCACAAATAGAGCTTTCTTTTAATGGTATTTGATTGCCTCTGCGATTTTTATTTTTTGCGATATAAACGGAAAAAGACCGAAAATTTTGAAAAAAAATGATATTTCTTTCTCGTACATCACGGGACACAGAGCGACATAGTCATTACTAATGGGTTATATAGATACCGTCAGGTGCTGGCACTGGCAACTTCCAAAACCGGAAGTACCCTCCCCTATATAAGCCCCTCCCATCCGGGAGCACCTCAGTTTTTTGCCAGTGTCTAAGGTGTTGGCCAAGAAGAAACATGTGTTTTTCACTGAGCTTGCGTACAGGTTCTTTTGGGCCTCAGTAAGCTATTCCGGATCCGACCAAAAAAGCTTCATAGCTAAACGGTCGGTACCCGGGCCTTGCAGAGAAGAGCAAGGTTTTGCCTGTAATGCTTCTCTTAGGAGAGCTGGACCCTGGGATCCAGAGCTCTGGTCATACCCACGACCAAGATGTTTTCTGTGCAGGGTGCTATACAGGTCCAGGGGAGTGGAATCCTTGGGAACCCGGTCCCTGAAGGTTTGATTACAATGCCTGCCGTGATAGGTGAAGTTTGGGCTTTTGTGGACCAAACAAAGTCCTGCGGCGGGGAACAGGTAAGTGGGGGCCCCCAGGAACTTGGTTCTATTGGGGGACCCCCAAGCCTAATTTGTCTTTCTGTCTGTTACCTAATGGTATTCCCGCAAAATTCTGTGCATGCCTGTAACTACTAAAAAAATGTAATAATTTTTAATGGTGGTCAAGAAAAAAAAAAAAAAAAAAAAAATGTTTTATATATATTTAATATATTAGACTGCGGTACCTGTGTTTGTCCACTAGAGGCCGCTGTGGAATGTTTTCTTGTCATGTGGACTAGCTTCTTCTCAGCAGAGCAAAGTCCAGGCAGATGGTGAGTTCTCTTATAGGAAACTGCTTCCTCTGCCATGTTGCAGTGCTCGTCCATCCCCCGGCCTGCGGCAAAGAGGGGCCCTGGCTCCTGTCCCTTGTTACCATATTTGAAATTAGCGCCGAAGGCGCACGTGCCCGCGCGCGTGCGCGCGCCTCTATATATAGAGGTGAGCCGGGAAAGGGGGCGGAGCCTGGGGGATGACGCTCTGTGCGCGCCGCAGCGCTTCTGCGCATGTGCGGGCGTCCCAGCAGTTTAAAAAAAAACACAATATTGTAGTGAGCTGGCTATGAAGTACAGAGACAGAGCTGGCAACATTTAAAGGCATACAGCAAGCGGTTGATACAGGCATCCCCTAGAAAGGCACATTAGTAGACACCAACTGTGATATAGCAGCAATTGTGCTAGACTATTCTCAGTAAAAGTGGTGTATTACGGCTGGAATACCTCAGCTTTAGGCTTAGGAATATGCCGTCCAGAAGCTCCGGAACTGAATCTTCCAGGAAGCGAAGGGGGTCTCATCGGGCTCGGAGGATCTTGGGCATACTCCTGCTGCACCAGTCTCCCCTGAAGTTCAGAGGTAAGTGACCGTAGAGACCCCGCAGGGTACTTGGTACTGTGGCTGTCCTCAGTTCACCTGCTCCTGTGTATGTAACAGAGGAGGTTTTTTCCTCAGCTCTGGGAGGATTAGAGAGAGATTGTCAACATTTATCGCTGCCTCCCTGTCAGGGAAAGCACGCCCGATCTCCGTCTCCTCCTTCAGAGTGCCTGTTAGCAGAGCAACAGTCCCATACAGGGATCGACCTGCCTGAAGGGGATCAGGATGAGGTTGATTCTGTTATAGAGGAATCAACAGTGGGGGAACCTTTTCTCAGCATCTTAAGCTGAAAGATTATGGGTTCAGTCTCTGACTAACATGGTCCGATCAGCATTTAAAAATGCACCTTGCGGAACCATCAACCACTACTGTATCCTCGTTGGGGTCGCTAGAAGCCCCCAGACTGTTTGTTCTTTTCCACTTCACCCTTTACTGAAAGGGCTCATTTACCAGGATTGGGAACGTCCTGAGAAAATATTTATTCCCCTAAGAGATTTCCGGTGGTCTATCCCATGGAGGATAAGTTCATCAAAAAAAAAAAAAAATGGAAGGTCCCTACAGTGGACGCAGCCATCTCTTGTATGTATAAATCACTGACATGTCCAGTGGATAATGTCCAAATCTTCAAGAACCCAATAGATAAAAGATTGGAGTCCTTATGAAAATCTGCTTGGTGATACAACCAGCAGTAGCAGCTATTGGGGTCTGCTAAGCAGTGAAGGATCAGTTGAAACAGGTCTTGAGGGACTTGACAGATCAGCAGGCTTTGCCCTAGCTGATCTACCTAGAGCCTTAGGCTTTGCGGTTGACGCCATAGAGGATTCAGTCCATCAGGCCTCCCGCCTTACGCTGTCTATAGTACATATGCGTAGGCTCCTATGGCTCAAAAACTGGTCTGCTGAAGCTCCCTGTAAAGAATGGCTGGTTAGCGTCCCATTTCATGGTGAACGCTTATTCAGGGAAAACCTGGACAAATATATCCAGAAAATTTCCAGCGGTAAAAATACGCTCTTACCGGTTAAAAGCAGAGTTAGAGGTCCCTCTTTAAGAGGCCTGCTTCTCCAGTCCCTGGGGCATCGGCTGTGTAACAGTTCCGACGGCCTCCTCGGTCAAATCCCGGGGGTAAAAAACAGGGACAGTAGCAGGGTAATGAGAAACCCTGGGTCAGGGGAGGTACAAAACCTCCCCCAAAGTTAAATTCATTGAAGCCCCCACTCAGTCGGGTGGGGGGAGGACTCCAGTTGTTCGCAAGAGACCTGGCGGGACACGATCAAGACAGATAGGTGCTCTCCGCAGTAGGTTTGGGATACAGTTTGGAGTTAAAAGACTCTCCTCCTTCCCATTTTTGAGGTCAAACGTGCCAAGGGATCCCCGGAAGAGAGAGTCCCTCCTGTTGGCACTAGAACAACTATTGCTCCAAGGAGTAATTATGGAGGTTCCCCTGGAAGAATGAGGGTTCGAGTTTTACTCAAACCTCTTTACAGTCCCGAAGCAAACGCGGTCGGGAGGCCCATATTAATTCTAAAAGGGCTATACAAATTCCTGTATATCAGGACTTTCCGATGGAGTCGATCCGATCGGTGGCCACTGCCCTACAAGGGGAGGATTGGTTAGCCACGATCGACATCAAAGATGCTTATTTGCACATTCCCATCTTTCCAGTCCACCAAAAATTTCTACGCTTTGCAGTAGAAGGGCGCCATTTTCAGTTCAGAGCCTTACCCTTCGGTTTGGCCACAGCACCACGAGTGTTTACAAAAATTCTGGCCCTTTATTGGCCAATCTAAGAACACAAGGTGTAATGATAATGGCATATCTGGATGACTTGTTGCTGATAGACCACTCAGTGAAAAAACTAGACGTGGTCGTTCACAAGACGATCAAGTATCTGGAATCTCACGGTTGGATTATCAACCGAGACAAGTCAGCCCTAAAAACCAGTCAAAAGTCTGGAATACTTGGGGCTAAGGTTGGATTCAGGCCAGAGAAAAATATTCTTGCCTCGAGGAAAGGTGTTGTCTTTGAAAGATTTGATCCACTTAGTGGGTACAAAAAAGACAGCCGTCCATACGCCTGTATATGAGGCTGCTGGGAAAAATGGTGGCATCATTCGAAGCAGTACCCTACGGTCAATTCCATTCAAGGAATTTGCAAGGGGCCATACTGTCAGCCTGGAACAAAAAAGTTCAGGCCCTAGACTTACAATGTCCTTGTCCCCTTCCGTTCGCAAGAGCCTCCGTTGGTGGTGGGTTCCCCAGAATCTGGAAAAAAGGAAATCCTTCAGTCCGATTTCTTGGAAGGTGGTCACTACAGATGCCAGCCTTATAGGCTGGGGAGCAGTACTGGAGCAATAGTCTCTCCAGGGCAGATGGTCGGATGCAGAAAAGGCCCTGCCCATCAATCTCTTAGAGATACGAGCAGCCCGGTATGCCCTAGTAGCATGGACATCCAAACTCCAAGGGTCCCCTGTCAGAATTCAATCAGGCAATGCCACAGCAGTGGCATATATCAATCATCAGGGGGGCACCAGGAGTCGTGCAGCCCAGAGGGAAGTAAATTACATCCTGAAATGGGCAGGAAAAATATGTCCCAGCCATATCTGCGGTATTCATTCCAGGAGTGGAGAATTGGAAGGCGGACTTTCTAAGTCGCCAGCAATTAGGCCCAGAGGAAGGGTCCCTTCACCCCGAGGTTTCTGGACAATATGTCAGCGGTGGGGAACATCGGATGTAGATCTTCTAGCATCCAGATTCAACGCAAAGGGGGATAGGTTTGTCTCTCGGACAAGGGATCCCCTAGCTTGCGGCTCGGATGCCCTAGTGTTCCCTGGGGATCAGTTCAAGCTGATATATGCATTCACACCGCCACAATGGTTACCTCGATTACTCCGCAGAATCAGGGTAGAAAAGAAACCAGTGATTCCGGTGGCTCCAGCGTGGCCCCGAAGAGCGTGGTACGCGGAGATTGTAAAATTTCAGTGGGGAGTCCTTGGACTCTCCCACGTCGTCCGGCTTTCGCAAGGACCGATATACCACCCTTCCTTACCAGCCCTAGGTTTGACGGCCTGGCTATTGAAGCCCACATTCTAAAAAAGAGAGGGCTCTCTAATGCTGTGGTATCTACCATGATCAATGCCAGGAAGCCGGTATCCAGGCAGATCTACTATAGAATCTGGAAGGCGTACATCGCGTGGTGTGAGGCCAAGAAATGGCATCCACATAAGTACGTAATAGGTAGGATTCTGGACTTCCTACAGTGGGCTGTAGATAGGAAGCTTGCCTTGAGTACTATCAAGGGTCAGATTTCGGCCTTGTCAATATTTTTTCAAAGGCCCTTGGCTTCGCATTCACTAGTCAAAGCCTTTATACAAGGAGTGATGCGTATTAGGCCTCCGGTTAATATTCCCATATGTCCATGGGATCTAAACTTGGTTCTGTCGGTTCTACAGAAACAACCATTTGAACCATTACAGCATATTTCCTTGGTGCTTCTCACCAGGAAATTGATTTTTCTAGTAGCCATTTGTTCGGCTAAAAGAGTATCGGAATTAGCAGCTATGTCCTGTAAGGAGCCATATCTGGTTATCCATAAGGACAGAGTAGTGTTACGTCCTCATCCAGCCTTTCTTCCTAAGGTATCGAGGTTTCATTTGAACCAAGATGTGGTTCTTCCTTCTTTTTTCCCCAAACCTACTTCGGTAGAGGAAAAGTTATTGCATTCTTTGGATGTAGTAAGAGCAGTTAAAGCTTATCTAAAAGCCACTGCTCAGATTCGCAGAACGGATACTTTGTTTATTCTGCCGGAAGGCCCCAGAAAGGGTCAGGCAGCGTCAAAGTCTACTTTAGCCAAGTGGATTCGACAGGTCATTATGCAAGCTTATGGCTTGAGAAGGAGACCGCCTCCGTTCAAAGTTAGAGCGCACTCCACGAGAGCAGTTGGAACTTCATGGGCAGTGCATCACCAGGCCTCCCTGGCTCAAATCTGTAAGGCCGCAACATGGTCTTCGGTACACACGTTTACTAGGTCCTACCAGGTGGACGTTAGAAGTCAGGAGGATGTCGCCTTTGGGCGCAGTGTGTTGCAGGCCGCAAAAGATCCTCATGTCTGATAGCGCTCAGCTTATATATGGTGTATCCCCCCCCTCATTTGGCATTGCTTTAGGACATCCCATTAGTAATGACTATGTCGCTCTGTGTCCCGTGATGTACGAGAAAGAAAATAGGATTTTTATAACAGCTTACCTGTAAAATCCTTTTCTTGGAGTACATCACGGGACACAGAGCTCCCGCCCCTCTTTAGGGACACTTATTGCTTTGCTACAAAACTGAGGTGCTCCCGGATGGGAGGGGCTTATATAGGGGAGGGTACTTCCGGTTTTGGAAGTTGCCAGTGCCAGCACCTGACGGTATCTATATAACCCATTAGTAATGACTATGTCGCTCTGTGTCCCGTGATGTACTCCAAGAAAAGGATTTTACAGGTAAGCTGTTATAAAAATCCTATTTTTCTACTTTTTGTTATAAGAAAAATCGAATAAACTCAATTGTAGTCATACATTTAGGCCAAAATGTATTCAGCCACATGTTTTTAGTAAAAAAATGTCAATAAGCGTATATTTATTGGTTTGCGCAAAAGTTATAGAGTTTACAACTAGGGTACATTTTCTGAAATTTACACAGCTTTAAATTTATGACTGCCTATCTCATTTCTTGAGGTGCTAAAATGACAGGGCAGTACAAAACCCCCCCAAATGACCCCATTTTGGAAAGTAGACACCCCAAGGAAATTGCTGAGAGGCATGTTGAGCCCATTAAATTTTTTATTTTTTTGTCCCAAGTGATTGAATAATGACTAAAACAAACAAAAAAAAAAATTACAAAAAGTTGTCACTAAATGATATATTGCTCACACATGCCATGATTATATGTGGAATTTCACCCCAAAATACATTTTGCTGCTTCTCCTGAGTACGGGGATGCCACATGTGTGGGACTTTTTAGGAGCCTAGCCGCGTACGGGGCCCCGAAAACCAAGCACCGCCTTCAGGATTTCTAAGGGCGCAAATTTTTGATTTCACTCCTCACTACCTATCACAGTTTCGAAGGCCATAAAATGCCAAAATAGCACAAAACCCCCCCAAATGACCCCATTTTAGAAAGTAGACACCCCAAGGAAATTGCTGAGAGGCCTGTTGAGCCCATTGAATATATTTTTTTATGTCCCAAGTGATTGAATAATGACAAAAAAAAAAAAAAAAATTACAAAAAGTTGTCACTAAATGATATATTGCTCACACATGCCATGGTTATATGTGGAATTACACCCCAAAATAAATTTTTCTGCTTCTCCTGAGTACGGGGATACCACATGTGTGGGACTTTTTAGGAGCCTAGCCGCGTACGGGGCCCCGAAAACCAAGCACCGCCTTCAGGATTTCTAGGCACAAATTTTTGATTTCACTCCTCACTACCTATCACAGTTTCGAAGGCCATAAAATGCCAAAATCGCACAAAACCCCCCCAAATGACCCCATTTTGGAATATAGACACCCCAAGCTATTTGCTGAGAGGAATGGCGAGTATTTTACAGCTCTCATTTGTTTTTGAAAATGAAGAAAGAAAATATATATATATATATATTTTTTTCAATTTTCAAAACTTTGTGACAAAAAGTGAGATCTGCAAAATACTCACAATACCTCTCAGCAAATAGCTTGGGGTGTCTACTTTCCAAAATGGGGTCATTTGGGGGGGTTTTGTGCTATCTGGGCATTCCATGGCCTCCGAAACTGTGATAGGCAGTGAGAAGTGAAATCAAAAATTTACACCCTTAGAAAGCCTGAAGGCGGTGCTTGGTTTTTGGGGTCCCGTACGTGGCTAGGCTTCCAAAAAGTCTCACACATGTGGTATCCCCGTACTCAGGAGAAGCAACAGAATGTATTTTGGGGTGTAATTCCACATATGCCCATGGCATGTTTGAGCAATATATCATTTAGTGACAACTTTGTGCAAAAAAACAAAAAACAAATTGTCGTTTTTCCGCAACTTGTGTCAACATATAAAATATTCCATGGACTCGACATGCCTCTCAGTATATAGCTTGGGGTGTCTACTTTCCAAAATGGGGTCATTTGGGGGGGGTTTGAACTGTTCTGGCATTTTATACACAACATTAGGAAGCTTACATCCACTCTTCTAACCACTTGAAGACAAAGCCCTTTTTGACACTTTTTGTTTACATGAAAACATTTTTTTTTTGCAAGAAAATTATGTTGAACCCCCAAACATTATATATATTTTTAAAGCAAAGGCCCTACAGATTAAAATGGTGGGTGTTGCATTTTTTTTTTCTACACAGTATTTGCGCAGCGATTTTTCAAACGCATTTTTGGGTTAAAAAATACACTTTTTTTTAATTTTAATGCACTAAAACACACTATATTGCCCAAATGTTTGATGAAATAAAAAAGATGATCTTAGGCCGAGTACATAGATACCAAACACGACATGCTTTAAAATTTCGCACAAACGCGCATTGGCGACAAACTACATACATTTTTAAAAGCCTTTAAAAGCCTTTACAGGTTACCCCAGTAGATTTACAGAGGAGGTCTACTGCTAAAATGATTGCCCTCGATCTGACCTTTGCGGTGATACCTCACATGCATGGTGCAATTGCTGTTTACATATGACGCCAGACCGACGCTTGCGTTCGCCATTGGGCAAGAGCAGGGCAGGACAGGGGTGCTTTTTTTTTTTCTTTTTTTTTTATTATTAATTTTGCTTTTTTATTTTATTTTTAAATTGTTCCTTCCAAGTATTTTTTTTAAATTATTTTTATTGTTATCTCAGGGAATGTAAATATCCCCTATGATAGCAATAGGTAGTGACAGGTACTCTTTTTTTGAAAAAACTGGGGTCTTCTAGACCCTAGATTTTTCCTCTGCCCTCAAAGCATCTGACCACACCAAGATCGGTGTGATAAAATGCTTTCCCAATTTCCCAATGGCGCTTTTTATATCCGGGGGGGGGGGCATTCCCTCCCACTGCTTGTAAAAGCAGTCCAGAGGCTAATTAGCCGCTAGGATTGCTTTTACATGAAAGCCGGCCGCAGGCTGAAAAGAATGATACCAAGATGATACCTAAACCCACAGGCATCATTCTGGTATAAACATTCAAAGTCCAGCAACATACCAGTACGTTGCTGGTCCTTGTTGGACATGTATTGTAATCTTTTTATTTCATGCAGCCAGTTGGCTGAACGAAAAAAGAGATTGATCGGTGGGTATGCCCACCATTAGAATACCGCCCTTCATCCACTCACTTCCAATGATGGGCATACACGCACCATTTATATATGCCGAAGCATGGGGGCATCCTCCCGCAAAAAAGTTATGCCGCACACACATGGTCGGACTTTTCCACGGGCAAGCCTCCGTCGGAATTTCGATCGTATGTACGCGGCATTAGGAGCAAAATCGCTCCTCCGCCCCTGCTGCCCCAATGCTTCGGCATATTTGCTTTTTTTTTTAAACTGTGGTGGTGAAATCACCTCCTACAGCACTGGAGTCGCAGGGATCAGGCCTGTCTCTGCAAACGCTGCAGTTATGTGTGTTTTTGTTTTGTAAGTGACAGTGATCGACCGATACTGCACTTGGGTGGCCTGGGCTGGACGGAGGGGCAAAACGCAGGTGCCAGCAGGTATCTGGGCTGATCCCGCTAACACTGCGTTTTTGGGAACCCTAAACTGCTGGGGACGCTAGTATAGATCTGATCAGATCAGATATTGATCTGTTCAGATACTATACCACAAAGGGGGGTGTATGCTTCACGCGTGGGTGTTAGCGTTACTGGCACTAACCTGACGCTGCCTGGGGTGTGACTCAGACCCTCTCTGACGCTAAAACCTAATTGATATCACCCGCCGGGCGATCAGGGGGTTAAACCTTTATTGGGTTATATACACGGCGGGTGCCCTGACACTATAAAAAGCAAACTAACTAACCAGCGTCACCCGTAACACTTATATGGTGATCACCGGTGAAAGGGTTAACTAGGGGCAATCAGGGGGTTAAAACCTTTATTAGATAATATATGGGGGTACCTGACGCTATAAAAACCTGCGGCGAACCTAAAAAAAATTAGCAGCTACCGATCTGCATCACCGACACTAAGACGTTTAGAAAAACGATCGCTTAGCGACAGTGGTGATGGGGGTGAAAGGGTTACCTGGGGGGCGATCAAGGGGGTTAAACCTTTATTAGATAATATATTGGGGTACCTGACGCTATAAAAACATGCGGCGAACCTAAAAAAAATTACTGGCTACGATCTGCATCACCGACACTAAGACAGCGTTTAGAAAAACAATTGCTTAGCGACAGCGGTGATAGGGGGTGAAAGGGTTACCTGGGGGGCGATCAAGGGGGTTAAACCTTTATTAGATAATATATTGGGGTACCTGACGCTATAAAAACCTGCGGCGAACCTAAAAAAAATTACCGGCTACCGATCTGCATCACAGACACTAAGACAGCGTTTAGAAAAACGATCGCTTAGTGACAGTGGTGATAGGGGGTGAAAGGGTTACCTGGGGGGCGATCAAGGGGGTTAAACCTTTATTAGATAATATATTGGGGTACCTGACGCTATAAAAACATGCGGCGAACCTAAAAAAAATTACTGGCTACGATCTGCATCACCGACACTAAGACAGCGTTTAGAAAAACAATTGCTTAGCGACAGCGGTGATAGGGGGTGAAAGGGTTACCTGGGGGGCGATCAAGGGGGTTAAACCTTTATTAGATAATATATTGGGGTACCTGACGCTATAAAAACCTGCGGCGAACCTAAAAAAAATTACCGGCTACCGATCTGCATCACAGACACTAAGACAGCGTTTAGAAAAACGATCGCTTAGTGACAGTGGTGATAGGGGGTGAAAGGGTTACCTGGGGGGTGATCAAGGGGGTTAAACCTTTATTAGATAATATATTGGGGTACCTGACGCTATAAAAACCTGCGGCGAACCTAAAAAAAATTATTGGCTGCCGATCGGCATCACTGACGCTAAGACAGCGATCAGAAAAATGATCGCTAAGCGACAGTGGTGATAGGCGGTGAAAGGGTTATCTGGGGGGTGATCAGGGGGTTAAACCTTTATTAGGGGGGGTTAGGGGGCTACACTGGACCTAAGACTAAACTTTGGTGACACTTTTACAGTCACAAATGTCACTGATTGCAGTGATCACTAAATAAATGGTCACTGCAATCAGTGACACTGTGACTGGGGGCTGGGGGGGGTGATCTGGGGGGTGATCTGGGGTGTCTGGGGGGGCCTGGGGGTGGCGATTTATGTCCCTATGTGTCCTGGTGTCAGTGTAGTGTTGTGTGCACTGACCTGATGTCTTCTCTTGTACGGCTCTCGGTATATGTGAGCGCCGCACCAGAGATGACATCACTTCCTCCTGCTCCCTCTGTCTGACACAGACAGAGGGGGCATTTCCATTCGCCGGGAGCGATCGCGAGGGGGTGGCCAGAAATGAATGGCTGCCCCCTCATCCCGGAATGCTCCCGGACACTTAGCCACCGCTCACTGTATAGGAGGGGGGTCCGATTGGACCCCCCAACTATACAAAGGCAATCACGTATGCTCTACGTGATTGTGCCTGTCGGTGCCATTCTGCCGACGTATATATACAGTGAGCGGTCGTTAAGTGGTTAAACGCCCCCAGTTGTCCCCTCTAATGCAGCCATTTTGTTCCCTCCAATGCAGCCATTTTGTTCCCTCCAATGCAGCCATTTTGTTCCCTCCAATGCAGCCATTTTCCCCCCAGCCCTGCACTTACCTTCTTGTGGTCAGCGCCATCCTTCTTCTGTCCTTGATGTCTTCTCCTTCCCTTGATGTTGCATCAGACAATCATGTTACCATTAAACAGACTTGGTGAACATGATTGGCAGAGCAGCCTGCCAGTGTTTACTCAAGGAATGCCCCCCCCCCCCTGCGTCCCCTATTTTACTTTTCGGAAGCCAATTACATCCCTCAGGTTGTAATGTGCAAGACTATTTTACTACCTGTTTCTGCTATGCAATTTGAACCCCCTAAATGCCGCAATTATTCATATGTCGGTGGCTAAACAAGAGGCCATCCACCTGAATAGTGGGCGGCATAGACAATACATAGGTTCATGCAACGCATGAACCTATGTATTGTTCTGAGTGATGGGCACAGGAGAGAGGGGGCAGTGCTCCAGCGCCCACTCTGGACGCACCGCCACTGCAATGCTATCCTGTGGCCAAACACATTCCCCCCCCCCAAAATAATTTAGTAATGGCCCATCAGAGGGGGTGATGAATCTGATAAATGAGCCTTCCCTTATACTTATTTTAAACACCTTAATAAACGTAGAATTTGATTGATGTTGGCCTTGTTTTTTTTTTAATCAAATTTCCTTGTAATGTGTGACTTTGGTATTCTAATATTATTTCATCTTGTTTCACTCCACAGCTTCCTTCCATGCCACAGGAATGGCAGACTGTGGCATCGGAGTTTGCCACGCGGTGGAACTTCCCCAACTGCGGTGGTGCCATAGACGGGAAGCACGTCCGCATCGTGCCGCCACCCCGTTCTGGGTCCTACTACAACAATTACAAGGGGTTTCATAGCATTGTGCTGATGGCGGTGGTGTCAGCACGGTATGAATTCCTCTATGTTGATGTAGGGAAGAATGGCCGGATGTCCGATGGGGGATCCTTCATCCAGACGGAGTTTGCCCTCCGTCTCCAGAGTGACGACCTTGCATTGCCACCGGATGCAGGGAATATTGAAGGACTCCCCTTTGTTTTCTTGGCAGATGAAGCCTTCGGACTCGGACGGCATCTTATGAGGCCATTTCCACAGAGGACCCTGACCCCAGAGAAGAGGGTGTTCAATTACCGGCTGGCCAGGGGCCGAAGAGTTATCGAAAATGCCTTTGGCATAATGGCCAGCCGGTTCCGCCTTTTTATGACTTCAATACACTTGGCGGACTACAAAATAAACTATGTCGTATTATGCTGCTGTGTGCTACACAACTTTCTGAGCCAGAAATCAAATTCCTATATGGCCTCAGTTTTGCCAGAGGCTGGACTTTCCCCTGCAAATCCCCTGCCGGGCCTGGAATCTGCCCGTCCTGACTTGCCCTCCCAAAATGCCCGTGAGGTTCGGGACAAATACATGGAGTATTTCACGGGTAGGGGGGCAATTCCTATGCCAGCCTATGTGTAAGGATCCCAATAAAAAGCTTGTTTAAACCTTTAATTATTTGTTCTTTCCTGTCTCCTAGTTTGTCTTTGTGCATTTGTAGTGCCAAGTGTATTTTACTTTAGTAAATAACAACCATTTCACTATGTAACCTTACAAAATAACCAAATAAGCTTAGAGAGTATTATAAAAAGAAGCTACACGTTGTTTGTGGTCAAATATTTTACTCTGTGCACATTCTCACCATTTTTAGTTTTTTCAGGTTTTTTGGGTTGGCCTGGCCCCAACCCAGCAATTTTTTGCTTATGAAAATACAAAAATAACAGTTGCATTTCAAAAATTACAACATTGGATACCTCTGAACAATCTGAGATATTCACTTACACAAACTATGTCTCTATGTGCCCGTCCTAATATGGGGTCCTGCCACCCCTTGCCCAGCCAAAAATTGAATATGCACACATTTGGGAATTTTGACATCTAGGAAGTTTACAATCCTGATCCCTATTGTCAACATGTGCTATCTGCCATCAGGGGTGATCAATGGATGTGTTTTGGGGGTGCAACCCCTTCCTCAGTTCACCGACTTTAGATACGAGGAAGGGGTTGCACCCACAAAAGACGTACATGGATATCCCCTGATGGCAGATAGCACATGTTGACACACTGTGTGCAGATTCAATTTTTGGCTGGTTTGATTGTCAAAAAAATACGAATAGTTGCAAAAACAAACATGTAAAAACAAATGTGTTTGGATGGCTTATTGAATTCTCCCCAAAACATCGAGAATGTCTTTAAATGTTTGTTCCATCACATGGATTCTTTGTTTAATAAGCTCCAGTTCCGTGCTACATTCCATCACTTGCTGGATGAGGCGGAGGGCACTGTCAGCAGAGAACCGTGTACTATCCTTCACAACATTTATATCCCCTAAAAACAAAAAACAAAAAGTATTATAACTCTGCAGGCCTACATCTCTTACCTGAAGCTGTGGTGACAGATACTGACCTGTTGTGGTGACCAGATCCACAACGTCATCCACCTCTCCTTCCTGCACTTCTCCTTCCTCCACCTCAACTTCCTGCACATCTTTCGGTTGTGGGTCTTTGGGAGTTTGGGGTTGCTTGGAAGTTGTGGGGTGCATGTGCTCCCTGGAGTGTCCTCCTCCCAGTCTTCTCTCCCCTATGAGAAGCAAACAAAAGGTCAATTTATCACACTGTAAATCTCAATGTTAAAATAAAAACAGGCTAAATTGCTTGGAAGTGTGGTACAAGTGTGTGTTTGGGCGGAATTTAAAGAAGAATGCATTATTTATGACCAAGAATATGCTTAGTATTCACCTTTGGATGTAATTTATTTGACATGGAGGCACCACAAAAATTCTAGGATGCACCTGTGTGGGACACCCAAAAAAGGCGGGTCTGGTGGCCCACACTATAGTGCTCCAAAGTACAGATGTGGAAGCAGCTGCTGAGTGTCCTCTCCTTTACACTGATAAATGTTTGCATTTCATTCTCTTTACAAACACATCATCTAGACGAAAAAATACGCCACAATTTTGGAGCAAAAATGGCAGATGTATAATTACTTTTGTGGCTCTAAAATAAGCCAAAACCGCGGATAGTGGCCGAACGAAGTGTCGGTAACATAACGAACGATTACTGTGCCCAACCAAGTTCAAAATATTACATTTTGGAAGCGAGTCCAATATGAGAAACCAAAATAAAGAGCAACATGTCAGTTTAGAAAAAGATTAATATCAGAAAAGTCTACATTTTACTTACTTTTAGCGAGCATTCTCTTTATGCTCCTCAACTGCTCTGGCTCCCTCAGTTTGAGGTCTGACCACCTCTTTTTGAGCTGCTCATTTGAGCGTTTCACCCCGAAATTCGCCTTCAGACTCTTCACGACTTTAGTGAGGATTTTGGCCTTCCTTCTATTTGGTTTGCTATACGGCCCATGCTTGGCATCATAATCAGCCTTGACCAAGATGTCCACCATCTCCGCCATCTCCGCCAAAGACATATTCGATGCCTTGAATCTCCTCCTTGATCGTGACGTTTCCTCGGTCTCCGGGCTTGTCTCCTCCTCGTTAGTTGCGGAATTATCAGACACCTGCTGTAACTCCGCCATATCTGTCTGCGCGCCGAAAGAGAAGGGGCGGGGAAAAGATGTTATTTAGAACGTCAGGGGCGGGCGACGTGTGCGGAGCGACGTGTTCATATTTTGACGCATGTGTGGTGTGTATATAGCAAACACACATGTGACTATAGTACGTTCGGTGTGCGGAGAGAGGAGTTCAAGTGACGGACGTGCGAACGAAGGTATGTGATTTTGTGACTTGTACAAATTGTTGGCCTATACTGTCTTGAGAATGTTGGAGGATATATATGGTGACTAGCATGTTAAGGAGGTTAGACTATTTGCCTCACATTAGTTATATATAATTTATTTAACTTGCAGATACAATATGAATGTCTTTATTAGCGACAAAGAGTTCCTGGCGGAATTTATTGACCGGGTAAGGGAGCTGCCGGCTCTGTGGGAGACGATAAACCCCATCCACAAAAAAAGAGGGGTGAGAAAAGCAGCGCTGGAGAAGCTGCTCCCATTTGTGCATACCAAGGTGCCCACAGCCACAGCAAAACAAGTGGACACTAAAATTGGGAGCTTGAGAGGTACCTACAGGACTGAACGCTCTAAGGTGCTGGCTTCTCAGAGGTCAGGAGCAGCAGCAGATGATGTGTATGTCCCGATTTTGTGGTACTACAACAGGATGTCCTTCCTGGATGACCACATTGAGACAAGGCCATCACTCTCCACTCTTCCCCCCAGACTTCCCTGCAGCCAACCTGAGCCTTCTCTGGAGCAAGAGGAGGCAGCCATCCTGGATGATCCTGATTTGGCCATCTGGAGCCAGGTATAGTATTTTTCGAAAATGTATTGGGATAAACCTAATGTTTGACAAATATGTCAAGATGACAAACATAAACTATTTTGGATTGCACAAGTGAAATCAAGATCTGTAGACATTATTCAGCACTTAATTGGGTGCTAAATAGTCAATCTTATGTAGTGATAAATTTAAAGCAAGGATTTATGGATTTACATTCTAATTGCTTCAATCAGGATTACAAAGTTTGATGCAAAGATTAAACCAACATATTAAACTATGTCCCTTTTTCATACGCAGGATGAAATCAGCCAGGAGGAGGGTCTGGAAACTGTCAGGCAGGAGGAGGAAGGGCCCAGTGGCAGCCAGGAGGTGGCAGGGCCCAGTGGCAGCCAGGAGGTGGCAGGGCCCAGTGGCAGACAGGAGGTGGCAGGGCCCAGTGGCAGACAGGAGGTGGCAGGGCCCAGTGGCAGACAGGAGGTGGCAGGGCAAAGGAGAAGCACCAGATCTCAGGTGCCTCCCATCCGGCTTCACAAAAGAGGCAGGAGTGACAGGAGCACGAGTGAGGCAGCAATGGCCCTTATTCGTGAGGCCCATGCCACCCTCCAGGAGCCCACATCCCCTGAAGAGGCCATTGCCGGCCTAGTGGAGGCTAAGTTCAAGGTGATGAGCATGGAGCAACGCCTCCTATGCGAGCCCCTGCTCATCACCTGGCTCAACAAGGGGGTGATGGAGAAAATTACCCCCAATACCGCCATATGTGAGGTGGCACAACTGACCCAACCTCAACCTCCACCTCCCCCTTCTTCTTCTGCCCCACCCCCTTCTGCTATACCTCCACCTTCTTCTTCTGCCCCACCCCCTTCTGCTACACCTCCACCTTCTTCTTCTGCCCCACCCCCTTCTGCTACACCTCCCCCTTCTTCTTCTGCCCCACCCCCTTCTGCTACACCTCCCCCTTCTTCTTCTGCCCCACCCCCTTCTGCTACACCTCCCCCTTCTTCTTCTGCTCCACCCCCTTCTGCTACACCTCCCCCTTCTTCTTCTGCCCCACCCCCTTCTGCTACACCTCCCCCTTCTTCTTCTGCCCCACCCCCTTCTGCTACACCTCCACCTTCTTCTTCTGCCCCACCCCCTTCTGCTACATCTCCTCCTCCTCCTCCTGAGAGGAGTACCCCTCCAGTGGGCCAGCCTCCAGCCAAACGAAGAAGGAAGGCTGCAGGGAAGGCTTCAGGGAAGATTGCAGGGAAGGTTGCCAGGAAGAAGAGGAAGTGATGGCCTTGCTTCATTGTGGTCGGACAGAAGGCAGCCTGTTGTAGTACCACAGACTTGGGACATATATCTCACCTGCTGCTGTTCCTGACCTCTGGGAGGCCAGCATCAGATTGTGTTCAGAAATGTTGGCCTTCTCAAGCTCCCAATTTTAGTGTCCACACAGGGTTGCTGTGTGCTCTGGGGTCCCTGGGATGCACAAATGGCAGCAGGTTCTCCAGCGCTGCCTTCTCTTTATTTTATTTTTAAACATGAATAAATGTGATTTTTGTTTACGTTCATACTTGACTATGTGTATTTGTAAAAATTAAAAATCTAGCTTTGGAGTAAGCAGATACATTTGACTGACAAACAAAGGGACAGATAACAACCCCCCAAAAGAATAACTAAATCTGATTATCAAAAAAACATGGTTGGAAATTTAACTAATATAGAGTCCAAAATTAAATGGGAGATCACTACCAAAACATTGCGAAATTATAATTAACATCATTTTCAAAAATATTACCATTTAAATTATTCCTAAAAACTTGCACGATATAATACACATAAATCTTCTTAAGAGCAGCATGAAAAAGGTTAAAAAAAAAGTCATAACTCTGTGTGAATATCAGCAGCAAAAGAAGGTCACTCGTTTTGATTAATGTAACATTCTAACGAAGATTTCAATGCAGAAAATTTAAACGATGCAAAATTTTTGAGCGTGACGAATGTGCTCTCTCCATTACGAAGGCTTGTTTTACCAGAAGATGCGCTCCCGTCTCATAGTTGCTTGTGAGCATGCGCGCTTTTGGAAGAGTCGTAAAAGCATACACACGAACCATTTTCTCGTCACAAAACAGCCCGACGAGAAACACGACGAGGAAATCTGGAATCCTGACGAGAAAATAGAGAGCAGGTTCTCTATTTTCTCGTCGAGATTCTCGGCAATTTTCTCGTCGTAAAACCATACACACGAACGTTTTTCTAGACAAAAAAGCTCTCGCGGCACATTTCTTGCCGGTTTTGGACGAGAAACTCGGTCGTGTGTACGAGGCTTTAGTCTGCGAGATGCCCTGAACTCACAGCAGTTTTTCTCAGGTTTCTTGGATACTTATTGCAATCCACCTGTTTAGAGTTACGGTTTATGGGATTAGGCCCGCTCTGTGCCCTCCTTAGTTGTAGAGGGATGTGCACAGTTCTGGGCAGGGATGGCACCCAGGTGCCGATGGGTTTTCGGTTTGCACTGTTTTATTTTTGTTATGTTATGTTTTATTTTTTTTGCCCCATGCTTTACTGTCCTATGTCCTGGTGTTGGATCCCTTAGTATTTGCTGCTCCCAAGTGGTCTTGAGACATTTCCCACTGCTCATACTGTGCTCATTTATGTTCCCAGCTACAATGACACCTTCCAATGACCCCACGTTTACCATCTTATCCTGGAACTATCGTGGTCTGAATTCAACATTTAAAAGGGCACTGCTGTTCCTTTACCTCAAATCTCACTCCCCTAGCCTGATACTACTACAAGAAATGCACCTTGTGGGCAGCAAACTGATGGCACTTAAAAAACCAGGGCTATACAGAGCGATTCATACATCCTATTCAACTTATGCCCGTGGGGTGTCAATGTTGATCTCTAAATCCCTTCCCTGGGAAGTTGAACACGTTCACACGGACCCTCTGGGCAAATACGTGCTAGTGGTCTTGAAGCTCTGGAGTCAACGTTATGTGGTGGTGAGTGTGAATATACCCCCTCCCTTCTCCTCTGAGATACTATATGCTATCATGGACAAGGTTACTCCATATTGCCCGGCTAAGTTGATTCTAATGGGAGACTTCAATGCCATCCTAGACCCAGGACTAGATATGCCCAACCCCCCCAAGAACTTCTCCGCGGAGCTGAGGGCGTGGGCCCAGGCAATGGGGGTAGAGGAGGTCTGGAGATGGAGACACCCCGTTGATCGGTCCTACTCCTGCTTCTCTGCCACACACAAAACGGCCTCCCGTATAGACTTGGCCTTTGCTAACCCCTCTCTAATGTCTGATGTGCTAGAGGCTATTTACCTGCCTAGCGGCCTCTCCGACCATAACCCCTTGAAGCTTACTATTCGTCGCCGGGGCTCACGCAGCTCTGCTCTGTGGAGATTGGGGCCCCACTGGATTGCCCACCCTGAGATAGTTGACAAAATTCCCCCCCTCCTCACGGAGTACTGGGAACACAACTCGGGGTCCTCTTCACCAGAGATCATGCGGGATGCCTTCAAGGCCTACACCAGGGGCCACTATATCTCATCTACCTCAGCGGTCCGTAGAGAACGAGCACAACTGACAACCTACCTTCAGAAGGCTGTTGACTCCTCCTCTGCAGAATATGCTGCCGCCCCATCTGAGACCAATTTTGACAAGCTCCGCGCTAGACAGAGAGACTTGTATCTCCATGTGACAGAGGCCACCAGACTTGACTTGTACCACACTAAACAAAACATTTTCGAACAAGGAGATCGCAACGGGCGCCTACTGGCAATGCTTGCGCAACATGACCGGCCACTAACTAGGATCCCAGAGATCAAACTGCCCACGGGGGGCTCGGTTTCCTCACCACAGGATATACTTGATGCTTTCCACAGTTTTCATAGCTCGCTATATACCTCCACATTGTCTGCAGACTTTTACCCCGGTGGCCTCGTGGACCACCTTGATCCCCTGGCTCTGGGCTGGCTGTCGGACGAGGAACGTGCCAGATTGGTGGAGCTGATCACTCCAGAGGAGATCCTCTGGGCCATTCAGTCTTTCCCTGCGGGAAAGTCCCCGGGTCCGGATGGCCTTTCCGTGGAATTTTATAGAACTCACGGGAGTCATCTGGCACCAATTTTGGCCTCCCTTTACTCACACTGCCTACAATCGGCAGAGCTGCCGCCCTCCATGTATCATGCACATGTGGTATCGATCCACAAACCACCAAAAGATCCCACATCCTGCGCCTCCTATAGGCCGATTGCTCTCCTTAATCTAGATTTTAAGATCCTTACCAAACTGATTACTATGAGACTTCAACCCTCACTGCCCACCATCATTGAGACCGACCAAACCGGGTTCATGGCCAATAGATCCACAGACATCAACCTAAGACGACTACACACCAACATTCATGCACAACACCTCAACCAGGGCTCCAGGGTGGTAGCATCGTTGGACATGTGAGTGGCCTTTTCTGTGGGAGGTCCTCCGCAGGATGGGGTTTCTGCTTTTGTTCATCCAATGGCTACAAACAATCTACAAGAGGCCCACCTCGGCCATTAAACTGGGAGGAGGTCTTTCCCATCCCTTTCCATTGTCAAGGGGTACCCGGCAGGGCTGCCCTCTCTCACCGGCCTTATTTGCCATAGCCATCAAACCAGTGGCGGAGGCTCTTCGTACTTCCCCACACATCAAGGGACTTCGAATCGGCTGGCTGGAGGAAAGGGTGGCTCTGTACGCGGACGACCTCCTCCTCTTTCTTAATGATGCGGGACCATAGTTAGCGGGTGCCCTACAGGTATTGAACACGTTCTCCCCTATTACTGGGTTGAAGGTGAACTGGCCTAAATCCCTCCTGTTCCCCATTGACCAAGCAGCCCGGGCAGGGGCCTCCCCCAATCTTCCACTCGTATGGGTGGAACAGTTTCGCTACCTTGGAGTTGAGATTTCTGGAAAGGCCACCGAATACATGTCTCTAAATGTATCCCCGGTACTCCAGGAGGTACGGTTGAAGCTGAAGGCATGGGAGTCTCTACCCTTATCGCTGTTAGGTCATATTAACCTAATTAAAATGAAGATATTGCCAAAATTCACCTACCTTTTTAGACACTCGCCACAGTGGATTCCAAAAACTTTTTTCACCCAACTTAACAAACTGTTCTCCTCCTTTGTCTAGGGCCCTCAATCCCCTAGATACAGGTGGACCACACTGATGTGCCCGGCCTCTCAGGGAGGCCTCGCATTTCCCGACTTTCATAAATATTTCCTGGCCGCCCAACTGGTCCCTGCGGCGTGGTGGCTAGATCCAGATGTCACCAACTCGGCGGTGCTACTCGAGGCCGCTGTGGTGCAGTCTCTGGAGGCTCTTAAGTTCTTACTTTTTCACGGCCCTCGTGCCCCATATCCACTAACCCCATCTATGCTTACTACCTTGCGGGCATGGGATGCTGGTCTCAGACTGGAGCGGTATCCCGCTGAAGCACACTCTCCGAATGCTCCACTCTGGTGCAACCCCAACCTAAATAAGATATATATGATACCTGAACCCCACGCCTGGGCAAAATTTTATGTAAAACTACTTTCTCAGATAATCCATGACAACTCTCTGATTCCCCTGCCTCTTTTACATGCTAAATTCAATATCCCAGACTCGTATTTCTTTAGATATCTGCAACTCTCCCATGCCTTCAGCTGCCAATTCTCCCATGCCAATCCCCAGCTCATACAAGCTTCTCTTGAAGAAGTCCTGAGGCTAGACTGCACCAGCAAACCAACTTCCCAGATATACTCACATCTTCTCAGGGTCTCACTGCCAGATCTAGAGAAACTCAGGACCCGCTGGCTCCAGGACGTCCCGGACCTTGACCGGGACGACTGGGATGATATCTGGGACTTTCCATTCCGATCCTTGGTCTCCATCAGGGACCGCCTGATACAGTTTAAACTGATCCACCGAGCATACTTTACCACATATAGGCTACATATAATGGACTCCAGTCTCTCCCCGGAGTGCTGGAGGTGTGGGGAGACCCCAGGGGACTTTATTCATATACTCTGGACCTGCCCAGCCATCACAGGGTCCTGGGAGGAAGTGATGTCATGCATCCGCCTGATCAGTGCCATCCCCTTACAGCCTTCCATATCTGTCTGTCTGTTGGGTCTGGTTGAACAGCTGATCCCTACTGTAGCGGGTCGCACCATGGTGAGCCTTCTATTGTTTTACGCCAGAAAGAGCATTACGCTCCATTGGAAGAAGCCGGCCCCACCTACAATTGCTTTCTGGAAGCAGCTGGTAAACGAAAACTTACCTCTATACCAAGACACATACTCCAACAGAGGCTGTCCTACCAAATACCAGAAGGTATGGTCAAAATGGTTGGCGGAACCATCCATTGCCTGATAGGTGCAGCGAAACCAGAAGCAGCCCCCCCCCCCCCCCCCGTGCCTGACCCGGAAAACACATTTACCTCATCCACGAAGGTTCATAATTGTGGACAAGATACATTCTGTGTCCTCTACCATCTGTACATATATAAGAGCATAGGGTTGACGTTTACACCAAATTTGCATGACTCCAGCCGTGGGATCCACACCTCACTTCCTGTAATAGTGATTACCGCTTAACTATACTATGAATATCTCCTGATGTACTTTTTGCACCCCATGTGGAGGTCACTATTGTGCATTATGTTTGTTTTGTTTTTTTCTCTGTTTTATGTTGTACACTTGTTTGTCTCTTCAAGACCAATAAAAAGATTTTTCTTTTTCGTACATCACGGGACACAGAGCGACATAGTCATTACTAATGGGTTATATAGTTACCGTCAGGTGCTGGCACTGGCAACTTCCAAAACCGGAAGTACCCTCCCCTATATAAGCCCCTCCCATCCGGGAGCACCTCAGTTTTTTGCCAGTGTCTAAGGTGTTGGCCAAGAAGAAACATGTGTTTTTCACTGAGCTTGCGTACAGGTTCTTTTGGGCCTCAGTAAGCTATTCCGGATCCGACCAAAAAAGCTTCATAGCTAAACGGTCGGTACCCGGGCCTTGCAGAGAAGAGCAAGGTTCTGCCTGTAATGCTTCTCTTAGGAGAGCTGGACCCTGGGATCCAGAGCTCTGGTCATACCCACGACCAAGATGTTTTCTGTGCAGGGTGCTATACAGGTCCAGGGGAGTGGAATCCTTGGGAACCCGGTCCCTGAAGGTTTGATTACAATGCCTGCCGTGATAGGTGAAGTTTGGGCTTTTGTGGACCAAACAAAGTCCTGCGGCGGGGAACAGGTAAGTGGGGGCCCCCAGGAACTTGGTTCCATTGGGGGACCCCCAAGCCTAATTTGTCTTTCTGTCTGTTACCTAACGGTATTCCCGCTAATATCTGTGCATGCCTGTAACTACTAAAAAAATGTAATAATTTTTAATGGTGGTCAAGAAAAAAAAAAAAAAAAAAAGGAATGTTTTTTTATATATGTTTAGTATATTAAACTGCGGTACCTGTGTTTGTCCACTAGAGGCCGCTGTGGAATGTTTTTCTTGTCATATGGACTAGTTTCTTCTCAGAGAACAAAGTCCAGGCAGCTGGTGAGTTCTCCTACAGGAAACTGTTTCCTCTGCCATGTTGCAGTGTTCGTCTATCCCCCGGCCTGCGGCAAAGGGGGCCCTGGCTCCTGTCCCTGGTTTCCATGTTTGAAAATTAGCGCCGAGGCGCACGTGGCCGCGCGCGTGCGCGTGCACGCGCCTCTATATATAGAGGTGGCCGGAAAAAGGGGCGGGGCCTGGGGGATGACGCTCTGTGCGCGCCGCAGCGCTTCTGCGCATGTGCGGGCGTCCCAGCAGGTTTTTAAAAAGCCACATTATTGCAGTAAGCTGGCTATGAAGTACAGAGACAGAGCTGGCAACATTTAAAGGCATACAGCAAGCGGTTGATACAGGCATCCCCTAGAAAGGCACATTAGTAGACACCAACTGTTATATAGCAGCAATTGTGCTAGACTATTCTCAGTAAAAGTGGTGTATTACGGCTGGAATACCTCAGCTTTAGGCTTAGGAATATGCCGTCCAGTAGCTCCGGAACTGAATCTTCCAGGAAGCGAAGGGGGTCTCATCGGGCTCTGAGGATCTTGGGCATACTCCTGCTGCACCAGTCTCCCCTGAAGTTCAGAGGTAAGTGACCGTAGAGACCCCGCAGGGGTACTTGGTACTGTGGCTGTCCTCAGTCACCTGCTCCTGTGTATGTAACAGAGGAGGTTTTTTCCTCAGCTCTGGGAGGATTAGAGAGAGATTGTCAAAATTTATCGCTGCCTCCCTGTCAGGGAAAGCACGCCCGATCTCCGTCTCCTCCTTCAGAGTGCCTGTTAGCAGAGCAACAGTCCCATACAGGGATCGACCTGCCTGAAGGGGATCAGGATAAGGTTGATTCTGTTATAGAGGAATCAACAGTGGGGGAACCTTTTCTCAGCATCTCAAGCTGAAAGATTATGGGTTCAGTCTCTGACTAACATGGTCCGATCAGCATTTAAAAATGCACCTTGCGGAACCATCAACCACTACTGTATCCTCGTTGGGGTCGCTAGAAGCCCCCAGACTGTTTGTTCTTTTCCACTTCACCCTTTACTGAAAGGGCTCATTTACCAGGATTGGGAACGTCCTGAGAAAATATTTATTCCCCTAAGAGATTTTCGGTGGTCTATCCCATGGAGGATAAGTTCATCAAAAAAAAAAAAGAAAAAAAAAAAAAAAAAAAAAAAAAGGAAGGTCCCTACAGTGGACGCAGCCATCTCTTGTATGTATAAATCACTGACATGTCCAGTGGATAATGTCCAAATGTTCAAGAACCCAATAGATAAAAGATTGGAGTCCTTATGAAAATCTGCTTGGTGATACAACCAGCAGTAGCAGCTATTGGGGTCTGCTAAGCAGTGAAGGATCAGTTGAAACAGGTCTTGAGGGACTTGACAGATCAGCAGGCTTTGCCCTAGCTGATCTACCTAGAGCCTTAGGCTTTGCGGTTGACGCCATAGAGGATTCAGTCCATCAGGCCTCCCGCCTTACGCTGTCTATAGTACATATGCGTAGGCTCCTATGGCTCAAAAACTGGTCTGCTGAAGCTCCCTGTAAAGAATGGCTGGTTAGCGTCCCATTTCATGGTGAACGCTTATTCAGGGAAAACCTGGACAAATATATCCAGAAAATTTCCAGCGGTAAAAATACGCTCTTGCCGGTTAAAAGCAGAGTTAGAGGTCCCTCTTTAAGAGGCCTGCTTCTCCAGTCCCTGGGGCATCGGCTGTGTAACAGTTCCGACGGCCTCCTCGGTTAAATCCCGGGGGTAAAAAACAGGGACAGTAGCAGGGTAATGAGAAACCCTGGGTCAGGGGAGGTACAAAACCTCCCCCAAAGTTAAATTCATTGAAGCCCCCACTCAGTCGGGTGGGGGGAGGACTCCAGTTGTTCGCAGGAGACCTGGCGGGACACGATCAAGACAGATAGGTGCTCTCCGCAGTAGGTTTGGGATACAGTTTGGAGTTAAAAGACTCCCCTCCTTCCCATTTTGAGGTCAAACGTGCCAAGGGATCCCCGGAAGAGAGAGTCCCTCCTGTTGGCACTAGAACAACTATTGCTCCAAGGAGTAATTATGGAGGTTCCCCTGGAAGAATGAGGGTTCGGGTTTTACTCAAACCTCTTTACAGTCCCGAAGCAAACGTGGACGGGAGGCCCATATTAATTCTAAAAAGGGCTATACAAATTCCTGTATATCAGGACTTTCCGATGGAGTCGATCCGATCGGTGGCCACTGCCCTACAAGGGGAGGATTGGTTAGCCACGATCGACATCAAAAATGCTTATTTGCACATTCCCATCTTTCCAGTCCACCAAAAATTTCTACGCTTTGCAGTAGAAGGGCGCCATTTTCAGTTCAGAGCCTTACCCTTCGGTTTGGCCACAGCACCAAGAGTGTTCACAAAAATTCTGGCCCTTTATTGGCCAATCTAAGAACACAAGGTGTAATGATAATGGCATATCTGGATGACTTGTTGCTGATAGACCACTCAGTGAAAAAACTAGACGTGGTCGTTCACAAGACGATCAAGTATCTGGAATCTCACGGTTGGATTATCAACCGAGACAAGTCAGCCCTAAAAACCAGTCAAAAGTCTGGAATACTTGGGGCTAAGGTTGGATTCAGGCCAGAGAAAAATATTCTTGCCTCGAGGAAAGGTGTTGTCTTTGAAAGATTTGATCCACTTAGTGGGTACAAAAAAGACAGCCGTCCATACGCCTGTATATGAGGCTGCTGGGAAAAATGGTGGCATCATTCGAAGCAGTACCCTACGGTCAATTCCATTCAAGGAATTTGCAAGGGGCCATACTGTCAGCCTGGAACAAAAAAGTTCAGGCCCTAGACTTACAATGTCCTTGTCCCCTTCCGTTCGCAAGAGCCTCCGTTGGTGGTTGGTTCCCCAGAATCTGGAAAAAAGGAAATCCTTCAGTCCGATTTCTTGGAAGGTGGTCACTACAGATGCCAGCCTTATAGGCTGGGGAGCAGTATTGGAGCAATAGTCTCTCCAGGGCAGATGGTCGGATGCAGAAAAGGCCCTGCCCATCAATCTCTTAGAGATACGAGCAGCCCGGTATGCCCTAGTAGCATGGACATCCAAACTCCAAGGGTCCCCTGTCAGAATTCAATCAGACAATGCCACAGCAGTGGCATATATCAATCATCAGGGGGGCACCAGGAGTCGTGCAGCCCAGAGGGAAGTAAATTACATCCTGAAATGGGCAGAAAAATATGTCCCAGCCATATCTGCGGTATTCATTCCAGGAGTGGAGAATTGGAAGGCGGACTTTCTAAGTCGCCAGCAATTAGGCCCAGAGGAAGGGTCCCTTCACCCCGAGGTTTTCTGGACAATATGTCAGCGGTGGGGAACATCGGATGTAGATCTTCTAGCATCCAGATTCAACGCAAAGGGGGACAGGTTTGTCTCTCGGACAAGGGATCCCCTAGCTTGCGGCTCGGATGCCCTAGTGTTCCCTTGGGATCAGTTCAAGCTGATATATGCATTCACACCGCCACAATGGTTACCTCGATTACTCCGCAGAATCAGGGTAGAAAAGAAACCAGTGATTCTGGTGGCTCCAGCGTGGCCCCGAAGAGCGTGGTACGTGGAGATTGTAAAATGTCAGTGGGGAGTCCTGGGACTTTCCCACATCGTCCGGACCTGCTTTCGCAAGGACCGATATACCACCCTTCCTTACCAGCCCTAGGTTTGACGGCCTGGCTATTGAAGCCCACATTCTAAAAAAGAGAGGGCTCTCTAATTCTGTGGTATCTACCATGATCAATGCCAGGAAGCCGGTATCCAGGCAGATCTACTATAGAATCTGGAAGGCGTACATCGCCTGGTGTGAGGCCAAGAAATGGCATCCACGTAAGTACGTAATAGGTAGGAGTCTGGACTCCCTACAATGGGCTGTAGATAGGAAGCTTGCCTTGAGTACTATCAAGGGTCAGATTTCGGCCTTGTCAATATTTTTTCAAAGGCCCTTGGCTTCGCATTCACTAGTCAAAGCCTTTATACAAGGAGTGATGCGTATTAGTCCTTCGGTTAATATTCCCATATGTCCATGGGATCTAAACTTGGTTCTGTCGGTTCTACAGAAACAACCATTTGAACCATTACAGCATATTTCCTTGGTGCTTCTCACCAGGAAATGGATTTTTCTAGTAGCCATTTGTTCGGCTAAAAGAGTATCGGAATTAGCAGCTATGTCCTGTAGGGAGCCATATCTGGTTATCCATAAGGACAGAGTAGTGTTACGTCCTCATCCAGCCTTTCTTCCTAAGGTGGTATCGAGGTTTCATTTGAACCAAGATGTGGTTCTTCCTTCTTTTTTCCCCAAACCTACTTCGGTGGAGGAAAAGTTATTGCATTCTTTGGATGTAGTAAGAGCAGTTAAAGCTTATCTAAAAGCCACTGCTCAGATTCGCAGAACGGATACTTTGTTTATTCTGCCGGAAGGCCCCAGAAAGGGTCAGGCAGCGTCAAAATCTACTTTAGCCAAGTGGATTCGACAGGTCATTATGCAAGCTTATGGCTTGAGAAGGAGACCGCCTCCGTTCAAAGTTAGAGCGCACTCCACGAGAGCAGTTGGAACTTCATGGGCAGTGCATCACCAGGCCTCCCTGGCTCAAATCTGTAAGGCCGCAACGTGGTCTTCAGTTCACACGTTTACTAGGTTCTACCAGGTGGACGTTAGAAGTCAGGAGGATGTCGCCTTTGGGCGCAGTGTGTTGCAGGCCGCAAAAGATCCTCATGTCTGATAGCGCTCAGCTTATATATGGTGTATCCCCCCCCTCATTTGGCATTGCTTTAGGACATCCCATTAGTAATGACTATGTCGCTCTGTGTCCCGTGATGTACGAAAAAGAAAATAGGATTTTTATAACAGCTTACCTGTAAAATCCTTTTCTTGGAGTACATCACGGGACACAGAGCTCCCACCCCTCTTTTGGGGACACTTATTGCTTTGCTACAAAACTGAGGTGCTCCCGGATGGGAGGGGCTTATATAGGGGAGGGTACTTCCGGTTTTGGAAGTTGCCAGTGCCAGCACCTGACGGTAACTATATAACCCATTAGTAATGACTATGTCGCTCTGTGTCCCGTGATGTACTCCAAGAAAAGGATTTTACAGGTAAGCTGTTATAAAATCCTATTATTTAAAAAAAAAAAAAAGGATGTCCTTCATCCTTCAATTACTAACCCATAAAAACACTCTCTGAGCATGCCCAGAAATATCCAGGTGCTGTTCACACACAAAAAGCGCCAAAAAAAAACTAACTGCCTGGGCATGCTCAGAACAACACAAATGCAGCTAGCAGAAAATAACCCCCCGCCCCCCCCCCCCCGTCCAAAATTAAGCACATCCCCTTCTTCTTTCTCCGGCCGCTCCGTTTGAATTTGAGGTTCCCACTGTGTGGTGCTTCAGTTCTCCTCTGGGTCCGCTGCCACCCGGTGACCCCGCCCCCTCTGATGCACATGGATTTCACGGGGACTTTCCCCATGGTGTCAGAGGGGGGCGGAGCCACCGAGTGGCAGCGGACCCAGAGGAGAACTGAAGAACTGAAGCGTCACACAGTGGGAACCTTGAATTCAAGCGGAGCGGCCGGAGAAAGAAGAAGGGGAACAAGAAGCCGGAGCAAGATGCGGACGAGAACACCGAAGGAAGAAGGAAGATGAAGATGAAGATGAAGAGGAAGATGGAGGAAGAAACCCGAATGGAGAAAAGAAGAAGCTGGAAGAAGAAGCTGGAAGAAGAAGGTGGAAGAAGAAGAAAGAAGAAGATGGAAGAAAGGAGAAGACATTAATAAAGGAATTGTCAAAAACCGGCTATTGTCATTTTTTAAATTTTTGACAATTTCTTTGTGAAATAGTAGGGGTACATTTGTACCCCATTACCATTTCACACAGGGGGGGCAGGATCTGGGGATCCCCTTTGTTAAAGGGGTCTTCCAGATTCCGATAAGCCCCCCGCCCGCAGACCCCCACAACCACCGGGCAAGGGTTGTGGGGATGAGGCCCTTGTCCCCATCAACATGGGGACATCCTTCCCATGTTGAGGGCATGTGGCCTGGTACGGTTAGCCCCCCCTCTTTTCCTGCAGCCTGCCAGGTTGCGTGCTCGGATAAGGGTCTGGTGTGGATTTTTAGGGGGACCCCCACGCTATTTTTTTTTAAGTTTGGCGCGGAGGTTCCCCTTAAAATCCATATCAGACCTGGAGGGCCTGGTACGGATTTTGAGGGGGACCCGCACGTCATTTTTTTTTTTTAAATTGGCACGGAGTTCCCCTTAATATCCATCCCAGACCTAAAGGGCCTGGTAATGGAATTTGGGGGGACCCCACGCATTTTTTTTAATTTTTTTTATCAAAGACTTTCAATGACTTTTCTCTATATTGGCGGGAGCCGACAATTCATTACAGCCACGGGTGCTTTTAAATGCCTTTTTTCTTTTCCTTTAGAAATTTCATTTTGCTGGCGCACTGGCAAGTTCAGAGCTGCGCCCGTTCAACTTATGCAAATTGACTTACGTGACTTGACATTTACGAAGATTTTGCCGGCGCAGTGAACCGGCGAGTTTGAATGAGTAAAATTCCCGCGCTGAGCTCAAAAAAGCCTCTCGCAGTTCTAAATGTACTTGCCGGCGCAGCAGGCTGGTTCTGAAAAAGTTACTTTCTCACTCTATTTTGGGCATATTTGTTATTTGGGCAGGTGTCACTAAACTTCCTCACATCACCCCGCATCACCCCCATTATATTGGCACTTCCAGCTTCTTTATATTTATATTTTAAGATGCCGTGCGCCAGGTCCATAGTAGCGCACTGAGCGCCTCCTCCCGTCCACCAAGAACACTATGGGAATGGGAAATGGGAAATAGCACTGCGCTATCGGCGCAAATGTTTTGTAAATACCAAAACAGCCATTGCACACACAGATGCGCCTATACTCATGGCGCAAATGTTTCGTAAATCAGCCCCATAGTATTACAATGTATTATTGAGGTGAAGGTCGTAAGTAGAACAAATATACAATGATTTCCTATGAAATAAAGGAGAGAAGAGATATAGCAGGGGGATGGATGTAGAGGGGGGGGGGGGAGGAACTGAGGCAGGGCCGTTGGAACAGGACAGGCAAAACAAGCAATTGCCTGGGGCCCCAGCTGGCCTGGGGCCCCAGCCTAGGATGCCTGCCTGCTGCCTGTCACTGTCCTGGATTTCCAATGCCGCCCTGGGTCGATCTAAATCAAATGCACAATCGATCTGACAGTGGCTGTGGACCCCCCTAGCCTAGCTAGCTGGCACTGTCTCTGCTGGTTGCTACGTGAAGCCTGCTTGGCTTGTAGCAACCAGTGACGTCACTAGCAGAGCAGGAGAGAGGCAGAGTTGTGCCTATCACAGGCAGCGGAGGAAAGATCTTCTAGCTAGCTCCGCCTCCGAGTCCACCCTCCTCCTCCTCCTCCCGCTCTGTCCTCGAGGCACACTGTCCAGCCACTCAGGCAGGGGCATGCTGCTGTGCTGAAGTCTGAAGAACACAGAAAGATGTGACAGAGTGAGACAGATTTCAGCCAGATGTAGAAAGCAGGCAAGTAAGCATTGCTCACTCACCATTGTCAGCACAGCACTGACCAACACATCATAAGGGGTGGGCACTGCACTGGGCAGGACTTGAGCAGTAGTCAGCTCTGAGGGGTTCATGCTGGGACCTGTAGTTCTTCACTTTTGGGGGGGTCACATGATTTCCAGTCCCAGCATGAACCCTCCCTGCCCTGCCAGGATAGGACACACAAACACATCCTAGCAGGGCAGGGAGGGTTCATTGTGGGACTTGAAATCATGTGACCCCCCCAAAAGTGAAGAACTACAGGTCCCAGCATGAACCCCTCAGGACACACAAACACATCCTAGCAGAGCAGGGAGGGTTCATGCTGGGACTTAAAATCATGTGACCCCCCAAAAATGAAGAACTACAGGTCCCAGCATGAACCCCTCAGAGCTGACTCCTGCTCCAGTCCTGGCCAGTGACCACCCTTATGTGGGCACTGGGCAGGACTAGAGCAGTAGTCAGCTCTGAGGGGTTCATGCTGGGACCTGTAGTTCCTCACTTTTGGGGGGGGGGTCACATGATTTCCAGTCCCAGCATGAACCCTCCCTGCCCTGCTAGGATGTGTTTGTGTGTCCTCTCCTGCCAGGATAAACTGTATCGCTATGCTGTGGTTCCTGTAGGCTTTGCGGGGGGGGCCTCCGAGTCCATTTTGCTTGGGGCCCCCAAATTCCTTCAAACGGCCCTGAACTGAGGGGGTGTGGTGAATGGGATAATTACTATAAATGGTGGGGAAATATGGTGTACCCTGCCCTTTCTTTACTCTTCAGAGCCGGTTCACACTGGGGCGGCACGACTTTGGGGGTGACTCGGCGAGGCGATCTCAAGACGACTTGAGAGGCGATTTGCAAAATGACTTCTGTATAGAAGTGAATGCAAGTCGTCCCGAGTCGCCCCCAAAGTGGTACAGGAACCTTTTTGTAAGTCGGAGCGACCTGAGTCGCTCCTATTAGAACGGTTCCATTGAACAGAGTGGGACGCGACTTGTCAGGCGACTGAGTCGTCTGACGAGTCGCCCCTGTGTGAACCGGGTCTAAGGGAATCTTATTTGAAAATAGTTTATGACAATTGTAAAACATGTTACTGCAATATACTGGTGGAATGCACTTGGAAGGCTTGGCCTGGAGCAGCCGTGCTCAACTAAGTCCCCCCAATAGGCCAACACTCAAGGAATCGGAGGATCGGAATTGAGTGATTAAAAGCAGAGAAGCTTTAGGGTCTCTCGGGGGACCGAGAGCCTATAGATACATATTGGGGGTGGGGGGTTTGATTGGAGTTTTTTTCTTTTTTTTTTCTCTCGCTCTCCCTTCTCTCCCATCTCCTCTCGTATATCCCCCGTCCGTGGCCCTAGCTCCCCTTTGAGATTGGGAAGGTACTGGAGTAGGGGAGGAAGGAGCCAATTTTTAGGGTACAAATATCACGGATCAGGAGGTGGAGTAAGGGAAGATGGAAACTCTGACGATAATGTCTTGTAATGTAAAGGGACTAAATATCCCCGAAAAACACATTTTAGAGAAAATAACCTTCCTTTGTTAAGAAACAGAAGCTATCTATTGGTGTACCATGCATGTAACCCTGACTCTAAAACTAAGGGAGTATCTATTATGATATTGAATAAGGTTGCATGGAACTACAGAGATTCCCTGATGGATGCAAAGGAAAGATATTTGTTCGTTAAGGAAAACCATTGGGGGGGTTGGAGTGACGCTGGCATCATACTATGCCCCTAATGCACAGCAAGACCTCTGTAAAAAACACACTAGGAAAACTTATGGGATTTATAGAGGAACAGTTGATTACGGGAGGAGATCTTAATACTCCTCTATTTCCCAGTGAAGATACTTCATCAGGGGTATTGTCAGTATCACCTAAAATAAGAAAGGGGATTTCTCAGGCAATGGCAGAAGTAAGAGTGGTGGATATATGGCGGTTATTACATCCAAAGGAAAAGCATTATTCTTTCTTCTCCAACCCACATAGAGTATATTCACGCATTGATGTTTTTTTTGTCCCACACCTAAACAACTAAATCTAGTTAGCGAAGCTTCTATTGGTTCAATTACTTGGTCAGACCACACACCAATTTGTTTTAAATATAAACTGGCAGACAGAAGTCACTAAGCCCCCATGATGTGGAAACTTAATGAAAGCCTACTCCAAGATCCTATGGTGATGGAGGATATTCAGAGGGAGGTAAAAAACCTCCCTAGTCTGGTGTTTTCATACTTAATGTCAGGCATGGCTCGTGCCGCCGCAAGAATGCGGTCCCGGTCCCGGTAGTTCAGCATTCGTAGCAGGAAGGGGCGTGGAGGGGAGCGGTGGAACCCTGTGGGCTCTTTCAACCACAAAGGTAGATGCCGGGGCACCCAGGTCAAACAGGGTGGTCAGTAATTGCTCAGTAAATTCAGCAGGCCTAGGGCCCTCGGCCCTCTCGGGCAGTCCAATTATACGGATGTTGTTCCGCCTGAGGCGGTTCTCGGTGTCTATTGCGCGCTCCTGCAGCGCTTTCACTTGAATTTGGAGGGCCCGTATCTCCCTGGAGTCTGACCGGACCGTATCCTCCACCACAGAGACCCTGTCCTCCACCTCTGCGATGCGAGAGCGAAATTTATCCATATCTTGACGGAGAAGACCGACATCCACTGTCAAAAAATCAATTTTAGATGTCAGAGTTTCTTTACAGGATGTGATGGCTGCCAGGATCTCCACTCCCGTGGGTGGCGCCGCCACCCCCGACTCCGCAGCCATCTGCGTATTGGCCACTATCCCAGCCGAGGATCTCCGTGGAGACGAAACAACTGCTGACAGGGGTATGTGAGGAGCCTTCGGGCCCTTATTTGTGGAGTAGCGGGTCCTAGGGCGGCCCATCCAAGCCTTACCCCAAAATTAGGGAAAGTTCAGGGGGGGGGGGGAGAGGGGGGTTCGCGGGCAGAGGGGCCCAGTCCAAAAAAAAAAAAAAGGGAGGACGGGGGGCACAGCAGAGACAGGATGGAGAGGTGCAGGAGTGGGGGAGCCCCCCCCCCCCCGCAGTATTGTGAGGCAGTCAATCACCCAAAGGATCCCAGGAGGAGGGGAGGCGTACCTGCGTCCGATGGATGGGGCCGGTCAGGAGGCCGAAAGATGGCTGCGGGCTGCAGACGTGGATGCGTAGGAGCAGCTCTCCGAAAGTCGTCAGACGCGGTGCCGACCCCCCCCCCCCGGCACGGATGGTGGCTCCGGAGGACGTGCCCGTCCGCCGCGTGTCCCGCGGCACTCAGAAATTGAGGACGGAGGCTTCCGGAATCGCGTAGGCCGCAGGCCCGGGCAATCAACCTCCCGAGGTCCCCAGGCGGTTGCAGCGCTGGTCCGGATCACCTTCCCCACCACTGGTGCCCCCGGTGTGCATGGATGAGGCACCTCCAGCCCCGCGAACCACGGCAATCGAGCCCAGAGGCTCCGAGAAGGATTGCAGGCCGCAAGATGGCGGCGGGACCCGGGAGTACAGAGCCAGTCGCAAGTCCCGGTAACGGCTCGATCGGGCGACCAGGGCCAAAAATACAGGATGTGGCCGAGGCAGAGGACCTTCAGGGACCCGCCAGGTAAGTTTGAGGGCTCACCCGGGCGGTGGAAAGGCAGGATGGCAGCAGATTTTGTCAGGATGTATGGAGCTCCTCAGCAACACGTCTTCCCTGCTCTACATCCGGACACGCCCCCCGGCATGTGCCTCTTTAATGAGGGCCAGTGCTGCCACACTCACAGCCCTATCCCTCCTGCCCCTTCTCGGTGGCATGTGGATTGGAGGCACCTGACACCTTGTCCTACTACTTGGACCAGCCACCTCCTCTCTGCCACTTGGACCAGGCACCTCCTCTCTGCCACTAACCCCAGCCTCCTCCTGCCTGACATTTTCCGACCTCTCATCCTGGCTGACCTCCTCCTGTGTAAAAAAAAGGGACATATTTTAGAGTTTTGTTTCATCAATCACACACAGGGGGTTATTTAGTAAAGGCAAATCCACTTTGCACTACAAGTGCAAACTACAAGTGCACTTGTAATTGCTTTGAAAGTGTACTTGGAAGTGCAGTCACTGTAGATCTGAGGGGGATATGCAAGGCAAAGAAAAAGCAGAAATTTAGCTTGCACATGATTGGATAATAAAATCAGCAGAGCTTCCCCTCATTTCAGATCTACCCCTCTGATTTACAGGGACTTTACTTCCAAGTGCAATTTTATTGCAATTTTTATTGCACTTTGCACTTGTAGTTTGCACTTGTAGTGCAAAGTGGATTTTCTTTTAGTAAAGAACCCCCACAATGTTCAGATCATTGACTGTTGCAAATACTTCTAAATTTTTGTTTATAATACTCTCATTATGCCCCCATCATTTTGCAATCTTCTCCCAAACTTTTTTGCCCACTACTGTCTATTGCTATGTCAAACACTTTTTCTTGATTGACTAAATTTGTTCCCATCTTAACATCTGTTTTACATCATTAATTTTTTCACAATAAAGGTTTTGAAAATACTATACCTGGCTCCAGACGGACAGATCTGGGTCCTCATCCAAGATGGAAGGCTCCTCCTGATCCTGGGAAGGATCATCTTGGCTGGAGGGAAGGCTGGAGGGAAGGCTGGACAGTAATTCCCTCGGTGTAATGTGGTCATTCAGAAAGGCCAACCTGTCGTAGTACCACAAATGTGGGACTTATACCTCCCCTGCTGCTACTCCTGACCTCTGAGATGCCAGGACCCGATTGTGCGCAGTCCTATATGTGCCTCTCAAGGTCCCAATTTTGGTGTTAAGCTGCTCAACGGTTGCATTGGGCACCCTGGTGTGCACAAATGGAAGCAGGCTCTCCAGCGCTGCTTCCCTTACCCCTTATCCCTTTTTTTTGTGCTGGGGATTTTTTGTCTCCCACAGAGCGGGCAGCTCCCTTAAGCGATCAATGAATTCAGAAAGGAATTCTTTCTCAAGAAACTCATTCATTGTTTCTGCAAGACAAAACACCAGACAAAAATACAAATGTCAATCGCACTCTAAACTCGAGTAATCTTTATGCCCATATATGCCTCTACAATCTCTATGCAGTATAGGCCAATGATGTACCAAGTATTAAATGATACCTTCGGCCTTAACGTTTGGCGCTCTTAAATCCTTCCTCCACACACAGAACGTAGATACGTCACATGTGTGTTAGCTTTATATACACTACGCATGCGTGACACACGTCGCCCGCCCATGACGTTCTTTCTCGATGTTTCCCCGCCCCTTCTCTTTCGGCGCGCAGGCGACATGGCGGAGTCACAGCAGTTGTCTGTGAATTCAGAGAATTCCAATGAGGAGACAAGCCCAGAGCAGGAAACGTCACGAACAAGGAGGCGCTACAAGGCATCTAATATGTCCTTTGAGGAGATGGCGGAGATGGTGGCCATATTGAACAATTCTGATTATGATGCAAAGCATGGGCCATATTCCCACCCTAATCTTCGGAAGGACAAAATTATGAAGCAGGTAGTGAAAAGTCTGAAGAAGAATTTTGGTGTGAAAAGATCCAAGGAGCAGCTCAGAAAGAGGTGGTCTGACCTCAAACTAAGGGAGCCGGAGCAGTTACGGAGCATTAACAGAATGTTTAAAAAAAGTAAGTACTTCTCCTGTGTCCCTATTGTATTTCACAACTTGCATGTTGCTCCCTGTTGTAGTTTTTTATTAATTAACATTCTTAAATGTCATCCTCTCCAATTTAGTGGGCACAGTAATCGGTCGATATAGACACATCGTTTGCACACTACATATGATGATTTGTCAATATCCGTTCTTTAAAAAAAAAATAAAAAAAAAATTATGTTTAAAATCACTAAATGTTATGACATTGTTGTCTAGATGATGTGTTTGTAAATAGAATGAAATGCAAACTTGAATCAATGTAAAGGAGAGGACACTCAGCAGTTGTTTACACATCTGCACTCACAGGAGCACTATAGTGTGGGCCACCAGAACAACCTTTTTAGGGTGTCCACCACAGGTGCTACAGTGGGTACTGGTGGGGGGGGGGGCATGTGATAAAATTGACACAAAAAGGTCAGTATTCTAGCTTTGTTAAGTTCTCCAATCTGGTCATCAGCTTGGAACTGTGCCAAAACAGACAAGAGTACCCCACCTGCAAGCAATGTTTCATATTCCTAGTTTTGACTTCATATATGT
This sequence comes from Rana muscosa, assembly GCA_029206835.1. Classification (NCBI taxonomy): domain Eukaryota; kingdom Metazoa; phylum Chordata; class Amphibia; order Anura; family Ranidae; genus Rana; species Rana muscosa. Next base: position 30,835,163 of record CM055121.1, on the reverse strand, counting down.
GGTGTGTTAAGTGTACCATTTGTTTCAATCTCATAGGGGAGAGAAGACTGGGAGGGCACCACTCCTCAGAGCCCAGGAACCCCACACCTTCTAAAGAACCCCAACCTCCCCAACAAGCCCAACCTGAGGATGTGGAGGAAGTCGAATTGGATAAAGGAGAGGTGGAGGAAGGAGAATTGGAGGAAGCAGAGGTGGATGAGGTGGTGGAACTTGTCACTACAACAGGTCAGTATCTGTCACCATAGCTTCAGGTAAAAGAGATGTAGGCCTGGAGATTGTTATTTTTTATTTTTTATTTTAGGGGATGAATATGTTGCTGAAATTTCACGATTCTCCAGGGATAGTGCACAAAGACTCATCCAACAAGTAATGGATTGTAGTACTCAACTGGACTTCATGAAAAAAAGGATTAATGATATGGAGAATACATTTAAGGACATCATTGATGTGTTGGGGCGAATAGAATAAAACACCCCTTTTTTTTGCTAGTTTTTGTACACTTTTGTAGCACTTTGACGCAAAAACAAATTTAGAAGATGCACACAGTGGGTCAACATGTGCTATCTGCCATCACGGGATCTCCATGTACGTGTTTTGGGGGTGCAACCTCTTCCTCACAACTCAAGTAGGTGAAAGGAAGAAGGGGTTGCCCCCCCAAAACATGTTGAATGATCCCCCATGATGGCGGGTAGCACATGTTGCCCCTAGGGATGAGGAAGTAAATAACCTATTTTACCCCCCCTAAAATTGTGTGCATCTTCGAATTTTGTCTTGTTCAGGGGTGACAACACTCCATCTTTGATGAAGGGCAGATAGACATTTGTTTTTTTTAAAAAGGTCTGAGATCTTGCCTATATACGTTAACATAGTTGTATTTTGAGGAATGTTGGAGAGTTTTTGTAATTTCAAAAAATTGCCATGTTAGGTGAAAAGCCAAAAATGGGTTTCTAAAATGTAGAGACACAAAAAAAAAAAAAAACATGTGTGATTGTGCACAGAGTAAAATACAAGAAAAATAAATAAAGTGTGGCTGCTCTTTTTTTAACCACTATAACCTTTTTTGGATTTAGCTTTGTTGTTAGCAGTGAAATGTTTGGTGTTTACTAAGGAAAATACATTGGCACTACAAGTACACTAGGGATGAGCTTCGTGTTCGAGTCGAACATACGTTCGACTCGAACATTGGCTGTTCGATCGTTCGACGAAGATCGAACGATTTGGGCCGTTCGCGCCAAATTCGAGTGACGCGAACGGCCCACAATGCACTACGCCATCGCAGTGTCATCCAGGCGCTGTGATTGGCCAAGCATGCACTGTGACCCCGCATGCTTGGCCAATCACAGCGCCGGCAGCGAGGAGAGCAATGATTGGCCACAGGCAGGATGCCTGTGGCCAATTATTGCTGAGGGTGTTTAGTACACGCCCCACACTATAAAAGGCCGCCAGCACGGCGGCCTAGTGTAGTGTGTTCCGGAGCAGGGATAGAGTAGCATAGGCAGGGACAGTGACTGTTATTTCTTTCTTGCTTAACCTGGATTCCTTTAGTTTAGGGAAAGAGAAGGATAGGTAGGGAGAGTGTCAGTGTGTTTTGTGCTTCTGCTATAGTGTGCTTAAAAAAAAACATTTATTCTAGGGACAGAAAACTCTAGGTAGGGACAGTGTCAGTTTCTTTCACTCTGCAAGTCCTTGTTTCCAGGGACCTGGAAGGACAGTGAGTGAATTGTCCTTTTGCTATATTGTGATTAAAAAAAACATTTATTCTAGGGACAGAAAACTCTAGGTAGGGACAGTGTCAGTTTCTTTCACTCTGCAAGTCCTTGTTTCCAGGGACCTGGAAGGACAGTGAGTGAATTGTCCTTTTGCTATATTGTGATTAAAAAAAACATTTATTCTAGGGACAGAAAACTCTAGGTAGGGACAGTGTCAGTTTCTTTCACTCTGCAAGTCCTTGTTTCCAGGGACCTGGAAGGACAGTGAGTGAATTGTCCTTTTGCTATATTGTGATTAAAAAAAACATTTATTCTAGGGACAGAAAACTCTAGGTAGGGACAGTGTCAGTTTCTTTCACTCTGCAAGTCCTTGTTTCCAGGGACCTGGAAGGACAGTGAGTGAATTGTCCTTTTGCTATATTGTGATTAAAAAAAACATTTTTTTCTAGGGACAGAAAACTGTAGGTAGGGAGAGTATTTTTTTTCTTTCACTCTGCAAGTCCTTGTTTCCAGGGACCTGTAAGGACAGTGAGTTAATTGTCCTTGTGCTATATTGTGCTGAAAAAAACATTTATTCCAGGGACAGAAAACTCTAGGTAGGGACAGTGTCAGTTTCTTTCACTCTGCAAGTCCTTGTTTCCAGGGACCTGGAAGGACAGTGAGTGAATTGTCCTTTTGCTATATTGTGATTAAAAAAAACATTTTTTTCTAGGGACAGAAAACTGTAGGTAGGGAGAGTGTTTTTTTTCTTTCACTCTGCAAGTCCTTGTTTCCAGGGACCTGTAAGGACAGTGAGTTAATTTTCCTTGTGCTATATTGTGATTAAAAAAAACATTTATTCTAGGGACAGAAAACTCTAGGTAGGGACAGTGTCAGTTTCTTTCACTCTGCAAGTCCTTGTTTCCAGGGACCTGGAAGGACAGTGAGTGAATTGTCCTTTTGCTATATTGTGATTAAAAAAAACATTTATTCTAGGGACAGAAAACTCTAGGTAGGGACAGTGTCAGTTTCTTTCACTCTGCAAGTCCTTGTTTCCAGGGACCTGGAAGGACAGTGAGTGAATTGTCCTTTTGCTATATTGTGATTAAAAAAAACATTTATTCTAGGGACAGAAAACTCTAGGTAGGGACAGTGTCAGTTTCTTTCACTCTGCAAGTCCTTGTTTCCAGGGACCTGGAAGGACAGTGAGTGAATTGTCCTTTTGCTATATTGTGATTAAAAAAAACATTTATTCTAGGGACAGAAAACTCTAGGTAGGGACAGTGTCAGTTTCTTTCACTCTGCAAGTCCTTGTTTCCAGGGACCTGGAAGGACAGTGAGTGAATTGTCCTTTTGCTATATTGTGATTAAAAAAAACATTTATTCTAGGGACAGAAAACTCTAGGTAGGGACAGTGTCAGTTTCTTTCACTCTGCAAGTCCTTGTTTCCAGGGACCTGGAAGGACAGTGAGTGAATTGTCCTTTTGCTATATTGTGATTAAAAAAAACATTTATTCTAGGGACAGAAAACTCTAGGTAGGGACAGTGTCAGTTTCTTTCACTCTGCAAGTCCTTGTTTCCAGGGACCTGGAAGGACAGTGAGTGAATTGTCCTTTTGCTATATTGTGATTAAAAAAAACATTTTTTTCTAGGGACAGAAAACTGTAGGTAGGGAGAGTATTTTTTTTCTTTCACTCTGCAAGTCCTTGTTTCCAGGGACCTGTAAGGACAGTGAGTTAATTGTCCTTGTGCTATATTGTGCTGAAAAAAACATTTATTCCAGGGACAGAAAACTCTAGGTAGGGACAGTGTCAGTTTCTTTCACTCTGCAAGTCCTTGTTTCCAGGGACCTGGAAGGACAGTGAGTGAATTGTCCTTTTGCTATATTGTGATTAAAAAAAAATTTTTTTCTAGGGACAGAAAACTGTAGGTAGGGAGAGTGTTTTTTTTCTTTCACTCTGCAAGTCCTTGTTTCCAGGGACCTGTAAGGACAGTGAGTTAATTTTCCTTGTGCTATATTGTGATTAAAAAAAACATTTTTTCTAGGGACAGAAAACTGTAGGTAGGGAGAGTGTTTTTTTTCTTTCACTCTGCAAGTCCTTGTTTCCAGGGACAGAGAAGGACACCTGAAGGTAGCCCTTATTGCTTTTTTCCCATCTCCCTGCAGGCCATCTATTAGAATGTCTGGAAGGCAAACAAGGAGAGGCAGACAGTCAGGAGGCAATAAAAGAGGGCAAGCAGGCTCTGTGTCTGGGGGCAACAGTGCTGGTCGTGGACGCGGTGCATTGTCATCAGCACATGGCCATGGGACACGCTTGTCCTTCTTTTCGGCAGCTGGACATGTTGAGCCACATCATGCCGAAGACTTGGTAGAGTGGATGACCAAGCCCTCCTCCTCCTCCTCATCCTCTCTCACCCAGGCTCAGGGTACTGGAAAAGCAGCTGCCAAAGCGTCGTCTTCCCTGGTATCAATGTCAGACAAATCATCAGTCACTCCTTCCCTAGACCCACCATGTCCTCCTCCTGAGGAGTCCCCCGAACTGTTTCAGCACAGTGTTGGGTACATGCTCCAGGAGGATGCCCAGCGTTTCGAAGGGTCTGATGATGAAACCCAGCTAGAGGAAGGCAGTAGCGTGAGAGCAGACAGAGGGGATGCTCAAGAAGGACACCAATCTGGCAGTCATGTTCCAGCAGCTGCAGCATACTGCCAGATTGGCTCCAGTGATGAGGAGGGAGGGGATGATGAGGTCAATGACTCCACGTGGGTGCCTAATAGGAGAGAGGAGGAGGAGGAGGATGAGGAGGAGGCACATCTCCAACGAGGCAGGATGCCCTTTGGTGGCCAGCGTAAGGGCAGTACACCGACGGAATCACACCGCAGAGCTCCGCCTGTGCAGGGCGCTGCCTCTGCCCGTCATTCAAAAAGTTCTTTGGTGTGGGCCTTTTTTGAGGCTAGTGCATCAGATCGCACAGCTGCTGTTTGCAACATATGTCTCAAGCGTATATCGCGTGGCCAAAACATCAGCCGCTTGGGTACCACATGCCTGACCAGACATATGTTGACCTGCCATGCAGCTCGTTGGCAAGCCTACCTCAAAGACCCACACCAAAGAACAAAGCGGACCTCTCCTTGCACCGCATCAGCTGGGATCTCCAACCCCACTATAACTTCAGTCCTCTCTGAAACATGCACTGAGAGGAATGAAGGTGTAGAATTAGGTGTGTCACAGCCAAGTACTTGCGCCCACTCTGCTAGCAGTACACCGACGTCCGATTCTAGCAGGCAAATTTCCCTGCCCCAGCTGCTGGACCGTCGAAAGAAGTTCACTCCCAGCCATCCACATGCCCAGCGGTTGAATGCTAGCTTGGCTAAATTGCTAGCGCTTCAACTGCTGCCTTTTCAGTTGGTAGACTCGGCCCCCTTCCGTGAGTTTGTGCAATGTGCGGTTCCTCAGTGGCAGGTTCCCAAACGCCACTTTTTCTCACGGAAGGCTATTCCGGCTCTCTACCGGCATGTGGAAGGCAATGTCTTGGCCTCGCTGGACAGGGCGGTCAGCGGTAAGGTGCATATTACCGCTGACTCATGGTCCAGCAGGCATGGACAGGGACGTTACCTTTCTTTCACGGCCCATTGGGTCACTCTTTTGGCAGCTGGGAAGGATTCAGGACAAGGTGCAGTAGTGTTGGAGGTTGTCCCACCGCCACGCCTCCAAAATGCTACTACTGGTTGTGACACACCTCTCTCCTCCACCCCCTCCTCTTCTTCTTCCTCCATGGCCTCTTCCTGTGGTTTGTCCTATGAACCAGCGGTGCTCCGTAGCCGTTCACGGGGCTACGCAAGTACGCAGGCAAAAAGATGCCATGCCGTGCTTGCGCTGGTGTGTTTGGGGGACAGAAGCCACACTGGGGCAGAGGTCCTGTCTGCTCTGCAGGGCCAGGCCGAGAGGTGGTTGACGCCACGCCAGCTTAAGCCAGGAATGGTGGTTTGCGACAATGGCACCAACCTCCTCTCCGCCCTCCGACAGGGACAACTGACCCATGTGCCCTGTGTGGCTCACGTCCTTAACCTGGTGGTGCAGCGGTTCTTGGGCAGGTACCCGGGCTTACAGGATGTCCTGAGGCAGGCCAGGAAAGTCTGTGTGCATTTCCGCAGATCTTATAATGCCAGTGCTCGCCTGGCTGAGCTGCAAAAGGAGTTGAACCTGCCCAAGAACCGCCTTATATGTGACATGCCCACCAGGTGGAACTCAACGTTGGCCATGCTGCAGCGGCTGCACACGCAGCAGAGGGCCATCAATGAGTACCTGTGCGACTACGGCACCAGGACAGGGTCAGGGGAGCTTGGTTTTTTTTCTCCACGCCAGTGGGGCATGATCAGGGATGCATGCACTGTCCTGGCACCATTTGAGGAGGCCACGAGGATGGTGAGCAGTGACAGTGCATGCATCAGTGACACTGTACCTCTTGTCCACCTGTTGGAGCACACGCTGCGTGGAATAATGGACAGGGCACTTGAGGCAGAACAGAGGCAGGAAGAGGAGGACTTCCTTGCCTCTCAAGGCCCCCTTTACCCAGACAGTGTTCCTTCTGTCCCACCCATCGCACAGGAAGAGGAGGAGGAGGAGGAGGAGGAGGAGGATTGTGTCAGCATGGAGGTGGAGGCTGGCACTCAGCATCATCAGCAGCAGTCTTTTAGGGATGATTTACAGTCCCAAGAAACCAGTGGACTTGTACGTGGCTGGGAGGAGGTGGCTGCGGATCATGTCGTCCTTAGTGACCCAGAGGACTCCGGAGCGAATGCCTCAGCAAACCTACGCTGCATGGCCTCCCTGATCCTGCAAAGTCTGCGGAAGGATCCTCGTATTCTTCGGATCAAGGAGAGGGACCATTACTGGCTGGCCACTCTCCTTGATCCACGGTACAAGGGTAAGGTTGCGGACCTTATGTTACCGTCGCAGAGGGAGCAGAGGATGAGACAACTCCGGGAGGCCTTGCAGAAAGGTCTGTGCAACGCGTTCCCAGAGACTGGGAGGTTGCAAACTCCTGGTCCTGGACAACGAGTTGCTGAGGCTTCGGCCAGTCAAAGAAGGAGCGGTGGGGAAGGTGGCCGTCTGACCGATGCGTTCAGACAATTCTTTAGTCCGCAGCCCCAAAGTATGATTGGTTCCAGCAACCATCGCCAGCGTCTGATAAACATGGTGCAGGAATATCTAGGGGCAAGGTCAGACTTGGACACCTTCCCCACCGAAAATCCTCTGGCTTACTGGGTCTTGAGGATGGATCACTGGCCAGAGCTTGCACAGTATGCAATTGAGCTACTGGCCTGTCCTGCATCCAGCGTTCTTTCGGAACGCACATTCAGTGCTGCTGGAGGATTTGTCACGGATCACAGGGTGCGCCTGTCCACCGACTCGGTTGATCGACTGACTTTCATCAAGATGAACCAGTCTTGGATCACCACCAGCTACCACACACCTGATGCTGATATAACAGACTAATTGATTTTAAAATGTCACATCCCTTCAAGACTGATGCTGATGCTGAGTGCCTGTGCTGTTATGTTGACTGGCTATCCTCCTCCTCCGAGTCCTCAATGATACGATTGATGATGATAGCTTGGAAGATCATTTTTGTTTATGGGTGCCGCCACCAGTGCCTAACGCCCAATTTTTCAGCCCCTGTTTAACAGGGGCGTGTAATTACAATTTTTGAAGCAATACTTTGCAACAGGGCTCATTGCTGTGCTCCAAGTACAGTATCTGTGAGGAGTTGCAGTGTTGTGCCACCAGTGCCTAAGGCCCAATTTTTCAGCCCCTGTTTAACAGGGGCGTGTCATTACAATTTTTGAAGCAATACTTTGCAACAGGGCTCATTGCTGTGCTCCAAGTACAGTATCTGTGAGGGGTTGCAGTGTTGTGCCACCAGTGCCTAAGGCCCAATTTTTCAGCCCCTGTTCAACAGGGGCATGTAATTACAATTCTTGATCTAATAATTCACAGCAGGGCCCATTGCTGCACCCACCAAGAGTAACTGTCAGGGCTTACAGTGTTGTGGCACCAGCACCACCATCAAAGGCCCAATTTTTACTACCACTGTTCAACAATTATATGTAATTAAAATTCCTGATATAATAGTTGACAGCAGGGCGTTCCAGCACCAACCAAGAGTAACTGTGAGTGCTTACAGTGTTGTGCCAACACCAACAACTAAGGGGCCTATTTCTGCAGAGTATATACGGCAGGTCCCTACTTTCAAACATCCAACTTACAAACGACTCCTACTTGCAAACGCAAGAAGACAACAGGAAGTGAGAGGAAATCTACCACTAGGAAGGAAAATTCTCTCCTGTAAGAATAAATATGGGAGAAAGGTGTCTCCTCTGTACTGATGCTTTATCAGCAATCCTTGTTTCAAGAAAAACACCACATTTCAAAAACAGTTGTCATTGGGACGGAAAGTGAGGTGAAATGTTCTGAACAGGGGCACAGACAGCAAAACAAATGTTACAGGGGTGATAACCCTTACCTATGTTTTCCAAAAAGTTTAAAAATAGATTTTTGGGCTGGAGCTACACTTCAACAATGTACCTGTTCAAAATTACAAACAGATTCTACATAAGAACAAACCTACAGTCCCTGTCTTGTATGCACCGCCTGTATACGGCTGTTCAGAGTATATAGGGCCTTTTTTATTTTATGTGCGGGGTTCCCCTTAATATCCATACAAGACCCAAAGGGGCTGGTAATGGGCTGGGGTAGGGGGGGGGGGGTCATGGGGTAGCTATGCCATTTTTCTTAAAGAATTTCATCCATATTACCGGGACCAGACATTACATTAAAGCCGCAAGCAGTTTTAAATGGCTTTTTTTTCCTTTAGAAGTGTCATTTTGTGCAGGGACAGTTCTAAACACGGGAAACACGTGGCACTTCACAGGCATACTTTAGACACCCCCCAGGTACGATATTTAAAGGAATATTTGACTTTTTTTTTTTCACTTTATGCATCATTAAAATGACTGCTCCCGAAAAACGACCGTTTTTAAAACTTCTTTTTGCATTGATACATGTCCCCTGGTGCAGAACCCGGGTTCCCAAACCCTTTTTAGGACAATAACATGCATAATAGTTGTTATAATTAGCACTTTAGAATTCGAATGTTCGCATCCATTGTATTTAATAGGGTTCTAATGTTCGTTCGAACTTCCGGTCCGTTCGCGGGTTCTGGTGCGAACCGAACCCGGGGGTGTTCGGCTCATCACTAAAGTACACTTTGAAAAAGTAGCACACACCTCAAATATAAACAAAGCAAAACTACAAATTTAAAGTTCAGATATTTTTTATTTTGGTAAAAGATAAAACTAGGAATGATTCTCTGGCATTGGAATGGCCCCCCTACCCATGAAATAATCCACATATTTCTGCCGTATTGCACGGGCACTTGGGGGGGGGCAAGCCAGCATTGACATGTTCCAGGCCCGGCAGGGCATTGTCCGCAGCAAGTCCGACCTCGGGCCCAACTGTGGCCATATAAGTAGGAGATTTCTTCCTTAAAAAATTGTGCAGAACACAACAAAAAACAATATAGTTCAATTTGTACTCCGACAGGTTAATAGTAGTTAAAAATAGAACCGGCTGGCCATTATCCCGAAGGCATTCTCCACAACTCTTCGGGCTCTGGCCAGCCTGTAGTTGAAGACCCTCCTCTCTGGGGTGAGGGTCCTCTGGGGAAAGGCCTCATGAGATGCCGACCCAGGCCAAAGGCTTCATCAGCCAAAAAGACAAAGGGGAGTCCTTCCACATTCCCTGCATCCGGTGGCAATGCAAGGTCATCAGTCTGGAGACGGAGGGCAAACTCCGTCTGTGCGAAGGCTCCCCCATCCGACATCCGGCCATTCTTCCCCACATCCACATAGAGGAATTCATACTGTGCTGACACCACTGCCATCAGCACGATACTGTGAAACCCCTTGTAGTTATAAAAAAAGGAGCCCGAAGGGTGGTGGCATGATGCGGACATGCTTCCCCTCAATGGCTCCTCCGCAGTTGGGGAAGTCCCACCGCCTGGCAAACTCCAATGCCACAGTCTGCCATTCCTGTGGCGTGGAAGGAAGCTGGGGAATCAAACAAGATAAAAAAATATTAGTACTTTTGCAAATAACATTGCAAGCAGATTATACAAAAACATTCATGGCCAACATAAGTATAACATTTTGGTTAGGGATTCTTAAAAAAAAAGAAAAAACAAATCACAATTCTCACATTGCTCACCCCCCTCTGATGCCCCATTGATTTTCTTTGGGGGGGGGCTAGATGAGTTTGGAAGCCCCCAAAAATCACATTCTGGAAAATAACTTAACCATTTGAGGGGGGGGGGACTACAATGGATATGAAAAAATACATTGTTAACAGACTAGGCTAGATGTGTTTGGGCCCAGGAGAGCATGCTGGAGAGGTAATTGAAGGTAAAAATGCATGTAGGCAAAAAAATGACTTAAAAAAGGACAGCATGCATGGGGACAAAGGGGACATTCTCAGCATATTACAATCATGCTAATTAGGGAAGGATGAAAGAAATACAATACATTATCATACATGAAATACATAGAATGTGATATTAAATGCGAAAACTTACCCTCATATAGTTATCCTGCAGGACTTGGATGATGGCAAAACAGGTCTCTGGGATTATGACGCCCAGAGCCTGGGGGGAGATGCCTGTGGTGAACTTCAGGTCCTGCAGACTTCTCCCTGTCGCCAGGTAGCGCAACGTGGCAATGAGCCTCTGCTCAGCACTGATGGCTTCCCGCATAACGGTGTCCTGCCTGGTAATATAGGGGGACACCAAAGCCAACAGATGCTGAAAAACGGGGTCAGACATCCGCAGAAAATTCCTGTAGTCCTCAGGATTATCCTCCACGATCTCCTGCAGCAGAGGCATGTGAGAGAATTGGTCCCACTGGAGCAACCAATTCTTGGTCCATGAACTCCTCCTCCCCCTGTTCATAGACTCGTCTTGGTCCAAGACAAGAAGACCAACAGACACACAATGTCGGTGCACAACACGATCTCTACGATGAGAACGTATCCGCAACATGGCTAAAAAAACGGTCGTCTGATCAGAACGAACTAAACAGAACGCACTGAAGAACATCAAGGCCTATGAAGAACGACCTGAAAATCAGAAACGAGTGGACAAGAACGCACTGGAAAACAGATACGACCTGACTACTCGCCCTGAAAGACAAGATACGAACCCACAAGCACCTACTGAACCGCAGAAAACAAACTGAGAGCACGAAGTCTGAAAAGCGCGAACCGTCTCTTCCCAAACTTTAACTAACATGCGGCAACACGAGATTAGCAAAAGCAGACCAAGGGAGGACGCCATGAGAATGGAACTTCCCCTTTATACTGCCGTCGTACGTGTTGTACGTCACCGCGTTTTTAGACCGACGAGATTTTGGAATGACATGTGTATGCAAGGAAAGCTTCACAAGAATCATGTCAAACTTGACAAGAAAACCTTCGAGAAAAACAACGGGTTTTTTTGCGACGAGAAACTCTGCCGTGTGTACGAGGCTTCAGTGGAAGAATCCGTGACTGAAGGAGAAATACAGGCTGATGCAACATTCATCTTGCCTGAGAGTCGCTCCTCCATGCGACTGAGATCCTTCTGTAAACTCTGCACGATATATGTTAGTGCAGAAACCGATTTGAAAATGTCCTCTGGTAGAGAGACCTCCCTTTTAGACTCCATCCCTGGCTGACTGGTACTGTCACATACCTGGTAGGAGACTGATATGACAAGGTCGGCCTCTCTTGTATCTCCAGCCCAAGCCCCACTGAAGGTGGAACTGTCAGATACCATGAATCAGACCGAGACAGAAGTACAGTTAAATCACACTTGTTTAATAATAATAATAAAAAGATAAACAGAGTAAGCTTAATCAAAACATAGCCAGAGTTCAGGAACCGGATCGGATACTCAGACAAGCCAAAGGTCAGGGAGCCAGAGATGAACGTAGTAGAACAGCAAGCAGGATCAGGAGCCAGAAGGGATGTCAGCCAAGAAAAGTCTTCAACAGGAACGCAGGAGAAAGTCTCTGTGATGTTGACCAAGGCGAAGTCAGAGATCATCTGAACTTGGAAGGCTTAAGTAGGCAGGACTGACGAGCAGGATCATCAACAGGTGAGTCACTGTGGAGAGATAGGAGCTGGCAATTAGCCGACAGCTGAGCGGTCAGCTCAGAGAAGGAAGGGCTGAGCCCAGCCCTGACAGGAACAGATGGTGGCTAGGGTCAGGAGGAACACGAGTGCCTGTAACTGTAACTTGCAGAACTTGCAGATGGAGTTGTAGGTAGGGATGAGCTCGGTGTTCGAGTCGAACATACGTTCGACTCTGAACATCGGCTGTTCGATTGTTCGACGAAGATCGAACGTTTTGGGCCGTTCGCGCCAAATTTGAGTGACGCGAACGGCCCACAATACACTGCGCCATCGCAGTGCAATCCCGGCGCTGTGATTGGCCAAGCATGCACTGTGACCCCGCATGCTTGGCCAATCACAGCGCTGGCAGCGAGGAGAGCCATAATTGGCCACAGGCAGGATGCCTGTGGCCAATTATAGCTCAGGGGGGTTTAATCTACGCTCCACACTATAAAAGGCCGCCAGCGCGGCGGCCTTGTGTCGTGTGTTCCGGTTCAGGGAGAGAGAAGGATAGGCAGGGACAGTGTTAGTGATATTTGTTCATTTACCTTGTGTGTAGGGAGAGAGAAGGATAGGCAGGGACAGTGTCAGTGATATTCTGCTAAACCTTGTGTGCAGGGAGAGAGAAGGATAGGCAGGGACAGTGTCAGTGATATTCTGCTAAACCTTGTGTGCAGGGAGAGAGAAGGATAGGCAGGGACAGTGTCAGTGATATTCTGCTAAGCCTTGTGTGCAGGGAGAGAGAAGGATAGGCAGGGACAGTGTCAGTGATATTCTGCTAAACCTTGTGTGCAGGGAGAGAGAAGGATAGGCAGGGACAGTGTCAGTGATATTCTGCTAAACCTTGTGTGCAGGGAGAGAGAAGGATAGGCAGGGACAGTGTCAGTGATATTCTGCTAAACCTTGTGTGCAGGGAGAGAGAAGGATAGGCTGGGGACAGTGTCAGTGATATTTTTGCTAAGCCTCCTGCACAGTATACACCTGAAGCTAGCCCTTATTGCTGTGTTTTCCTGTTGTGTAACACAGGCAGGCATCTGCAGCACTTAAAGCAGGCGTAGTGTGATTCCTGCAAAATATACACCTGAAGCTAGCCCTTATTGCTGTGTTTTCCTGTTGTGTAACACAGGCAGGCATCTGCAGCACTTAAAGCAGGCGTAGTGTGATTCCTGCAAAATATACAGCTGAAGCTAGCCCTTATTGCTGTGTTTTCCTGTTGTGTAACACAGGCAGGCATCTGCAGGACTTAAAGCAGGCGTAGTGTGATTCCTGCAAAATATACAGCTGAAGCTAGCCCTTATTGCATTGTTTTCCTGTTGTGTAACACAGGCAGGCATCTGCAGCATTTAAAGCAGGCGTAGTGTGATTCCTGCAAAATATACAGCTGAAGCTAGCCCTTATTGCTGTGTTTTCCTGTTGTGTAACACAGGCAGGCATCTGCAGCACTTAAAGCAGGCGTAGTGTGATTCCTGCAAAATATACAGCTGAAGCTAGCCCTTATTGCTGTGTTTTCCTGTTGTGTAACACAGGCAGGCATCTGCAGCATTTAAAGCAGGCGTAGTGTGATTCCTGAAAAATATACAGCTGAAGCTAGCCCTTATTGCTGTGTTTTCCTGTTGTGTAACACAGGCAGGCATCTGCAGCACTTAAAGCAGAAGTAGTGTGATTCCTGCAAAATATACAGCTGAAGCTAGCCCTTATTGCTGTGTTTTCCTGTTGTGTAACACAGGCAGGCATCTGCAGCACTTACAGCGCGCGTAGTGTGCTTCTTGCAAAATATACACCTAAAGCTACCCCTTATTGCTGGTTTTCCCATCTCCCTGCAGGCCTTTAGAATGTCTGGAAGGCAAACAAGGAGAGGCAGACAGTCAGGAGCCAATAAAAGAGGGCAAGCAGGCTCTGTGTCTAGAGACAACAGTGCTGGTCGTGGACGCGGTGCATCGTCATCAGCACGTGGCCATGGGACACGCTTGTCCTTATTTTCGGCTGCTGGACGTGTTGAGCCGCATCATGCCGAAGACTTGGTAGAGTGGATGACCAAGCACTCCTCATCCATCTCATCCTCTCTCACCCAGGCTCAGGGTACTGGCAAAGCAGCTGCCAAAGCGTCCTCAATGTCATCATCAGTCACTCCTTCCCTAGACCCACCGTGTCCTTCTGAGGAGTCCCGCGAACTGTTTGAGCACAGTGTTGGGTAAATGCTCCAGGAGAATGCCCAGCGGTTTGAAGGGTCTGAAGATGATACCCAGCTAGAGGAAGGCAGTAGCGTGAGAGAAGAGAGAGGGGATGCTCAAGAAGGACACCAATCTGGCAATCATGTTCCAGCAGCTGCAGCATACTGCCGGATTGGTTCCAGTGATGAGGAGGGAGGGGATGATGAGGTCACTGACTCCACGTGGGTGCCTGATAGGAGATAGGAGGAGGAGAAGGAGGATGAGGAGGAGGCACATCTCCAACGAGGCAGGATGCCCTCCGGGGGCCAGCGTAAGGGCAGCACACCGACTGAATCACACCGCAGAGCTCCGCCTGTGCAGGGCGCTGCCTCTGCTCGTTATTCCAAAAGTTCTTTGGTGTGGGCCTTTTTTGAGTCGAGTGCATCAGATCGCACCGCTGCTGTTTGCAACATATGTCTGAAGCATATCTCGCGTGGCCAAAACATCAGCTGCTTGGGCACCACATGCTTGACCAGACATATGTTGACCTGCCATGCAGCTCGTTGGCAAGGCTACCTTAAAGACCCACACCAAAGAACAAAGCGGACCTCTCCTTACTCCGCATCAGCTGGGATCTCCAACCCCACTATAGCTTCAGTCCTCTCTGAAACCTGCACTGAGAGGAATGAAGGTGTAGAATTAGGTGTGTCACAGCCAAGTACTTGCGGGCACTCTGCTAGCAGTACACCGACGTCCGATTCTAGCAGGCAAATTTCCCTGCCCCAGCTGCTGGACCGTCAAAAGAAGTTCACTCCCAGCCATCCACATGCCCAGCGGTTGAATGCTAGCTTGGCTAAATTGCTAGCACTTCAACTGCTGCCTTTTCAGTTGGTAGACTCGGCCCCCTTCCGTGAGTTTGTGCAATGTGCAGTTCCTCAGTGGCAGGTTCCCAAACGCCACTTTTTCTCACGGAAGGCGATTCCGGCTCTCTACCAGCATGTGGAAGGCAATGTCCATGCCTCGCTGGACAGGGCGGTCAGCGGTAAGGTGCATATTACCACTGACTCATGGTCCAGCAGGCATGGACAGGGACGTTACCTTTCTTTCACGCCCCATTGGGTCACTCTTTTGGCAGCTGGGAAGGATGCAGGACAAGGTGCAGTAGTGTTGGAGGTTGTTCCGCCGCCATGCCTCCAAAATGCTACTACTGGTTGTGACTCACCTCTCTCCTCCACCCCCTCCTCTTCTTCTTCCTCCATGGCCTCTTCCTGTGCTTTGTCCTCGGAACCAGCGGTGCTCCGTAGGCATTCAAGGGGCTACGCAAGTACGCAGGCAAAAAGATGCCATGCCGTGCTTGCGCTGGTGTGTTTGGGGGACAGGAGCCACACTGGGGCAGAGGTTCTGTCAGCTCTGCATGGGCAGGCCGAGAGGTGGTTGATGCCACGCCAGCTTAAGGCAGGAATGGTGGTTTGCGACAATGGCACCAACCTCCTCTCCGCCCTCCGACAGGGACAACTGACCCATGTGCCCTGTGTGGCTCACGTCCTTAACCTGGTGGTAAAGCGGTTCTTGGGCAGGTACCCGGGCTTACAGGATGTCCTGAGGCAGGCCAGGAAAGTCTGTGTGCATTTCCGCAGATCATATAATGCCAGTGCTCGGCTGGCTGAGCTGCAAAAGGAGTTGAACCTGCCCAAGAACCGCCTTATATGTGACATGCCCACCAGGTGGAACTCAACGTTGGCCATGCTGCAGCGGCTGCACACGCAGCAGAGGGCCATCAATGAGCCTACGGCACCAGGACAGGGTCAGGGGAGCTCGTGTTTTTTTCACCACGCCAGTGGGGCATGATCAGGGATGCATGCACTGTCCTGGCACCATTTGAGGAGAAAAGAGAAAGAAAAAAGGAGGGTGCACCGACCTAGTGCATTACCACTTAAAAGTTTAATTGAAATATGAATAAAAAGCAAGAATCCTACTCACAAACGGAGCTTGAGTGTAAGCTTATCGGACAAATGAGCTGGAATTTCTTGGCACCCGCCGACTGAACTTGATGACAGAGAGTACTACGGACCATCTAGGCTCTGAGGAAAGGGGTGCGCCCCAGAAATGCGTCAGCCATTTAGATGTTTGAGGTATTGTCCGACCCTCTCTGTCATCAAGTTCAGTCTGCGGGTGCCAAGAAATTCCAGCTCATTTGTCCGATAAGCTTACACTCAAGCTCCGTTTGTGAGTAGGATTCTTGCTTTTTATTCATATTTCAATTAAACTTTTAAGTGGTAATGCACTAGGTCGGTGCGCCCTCCTTTTTTCTTTCTTTTTTCTAGCCATATGAACACCCATTGTTCTGAGGAGGGCTGCAAGACTTTAGACTTTGCCTCTAGACGGAACCATACTACCCATGTTCTGACGTTACACCGAGAGCGCAGGAGATTTTCTTTTTCGTACATCACGGGACACAGAGCGACATAGTCATTACTAATGGGTTATATAGATACCGTCAGGTGCTGGCACTGGCAACTTCCAAAACCGGAAGTACCCTCCCCTATATAAGCCCCTCCCATCCGGGAGCACCTCAGTTTTTTGCCAGTGTCTAAGGTGTTGGCCAAGAAGAAACATGTGTTTTTCACTGAGCTTGCGTACAGGTTCTTTTGGGCCTCAGTAAGCTATTCCGGATCCGACCAAAAAAGCTTCATAGCTAAACGGTCGGTACCCGGGCCTTGCAAAGAAGAGCAAGGTTTTGCCTGTAATGCTTCTCTTAGGAGAGCTGGACCCTGGGATCCAGAGCTCTGGTCATACCCACGACCAAGATGTTTTCTGTGCAGGGTGCTATACAGGTCCAGGGGAGTGGAATCCTTGGGAACCCGGTCCCTGAAGGTTTGATTACAATGCCTGCCGTGATAGGTGAAGTTTGGGCTTTTGTGGACCAAACAAAGTCCTGCGGCGGGGAACAGGTAAGTGGGGGCCCCCAGGAACTTGGTTCTATTGGGGGACCCCCAAGCCTAATTTGTCTTTCTGTTACCTAATGGTATTCCCGCAAGATTCTGTGCATGCCTGTAACTGCTAAAAAAATGTAATAATTTTTAATGGTGGTCAAGAAAAAAAAAAAAAATTTTTTTATATATATATTTAATATATTAGACTGCAGTACCTGTGTTTGTCCACTAGAGGCCGCTGTGGAATGTTTTCTTGTCATGTGGACTAGTTTCTTCTCAGCAGAGCAAAGTCCAGGCAGTTGGTGAGTTCTCTTATAGGAAACTGCTTCCTCTGCCATGTTGCAGTGCTCGTCCATCCCCCGGCCTGCGGCAAAGAGGGGCCCTGGCTCCTGTCCCTTTGTTTCCATTTTTGAAATTAGCGCCGAAGGCGCACGTGGCCGCGCGCGTGCGCGTGCACGCGCCTCTATATATAGAGGTGAGCCGGAAAAGGGGGCGGAGCCTGGGGGATGACGCTCTGTGCGCGCCGCAGCGCTTCTGCGCATGTGCGGGCGTCCCAGCAGGTTTAAAAACCACAATATTGTAGTAAGCTGGCTATGAAATACAGAGACAGAGCTGGCAACATTTAAAGGCATACAGCAAGCGGTTGATACAGGCATCCCCTAGAAAGGCACATTAGTAGACACCAACTGTTTCTTATAGCAGCATTTATGCTAGACTATTATCAGTAACTGGTGTATTTCGGCTGGAATACCTCAGCTTTGTGGCTTAGGAATATGCCGTCTAAAAACTCCGGGACTAGAAATTCCAGGAGGAATAGGGGGTCTCCATCGGGCTCTGAGGATCTTGGGCATGCTTTGGCTGCACCAGTCTCCCCTGAAGAATCAGAGGTTAGTGACCGTAGGGCACCCCCAGGAGTACCTGGTACTGTGGCTGTCCTCAGTTCACCTGCTCCTGTGTATGTAACAGAGGAGGTTTTTTCCTCAGCTCTGGGAGGGCTGGAAGAGAGATTGTCAGCATTGATCGCTGCTTCCCTGTCACAGGAGAAAAGCGCTCGATCTCCGTCTCCTCCCTCAGAGTGCCTGTTAACAGAGCAACAGTCCCATACAGAGGTCGACCTACCTGAGGGGGATCAGGATGAGGTCGATTCGGTTGCAGAGGAATCAACAGTGGAAGAGCCGTTCTCAGCATCACATGCTGAAAGGTTATGGGTTCAGTCCCTGACTAATATGGTCCGATCAGCATTTAAAATGCCACTTGCGGAGCCATCCTCCACTTCTGTCTCCTCGTTGGGGTCGCTAAAAGCTCCCCAGACTGTTTGTTCCTTTCCGATCCATCCTTTACTGGAGGGGCTCATTTACCAGGATTGGGAGCATCCTGACAAAATATTTACTCCTCCCAAGAGATTTCCGGTGGTCTATCCTATGGAGGATAAGTTCATCAGAAAATGGAGAGTCCCTACAGTGGACGCAGCCATCTCTTGTGTGAATAAATCACTGACATGTCCGGTGGAAAATGTCCAAATGTTCAAGGACCCAATAGATAAAAAATTGGAGTCCTTATTGAAATCTGCTTTTTCTACAGCAGGATTGGTGACACAACCAGCAGTGGCAGCTATTGGGGTCTGCCAAGCAGTGAAGGATCAGTTGAAACAGGTCTTAAGGGACTTGCCAGATCAGCAGGCTCTTGCCCTAGCTGATCTACCTAGAGCCTTATGCTTTGCGGTGGACGCTATAAAGGATTCAATCCATCAGGCCTCCCGCCTTACGCTGTCTGTAGTACATATGCGCAGGCTTCTATGGCTCAAAAACTGGTCTGCTGAAGCTCCCTGTAAAAAATTGCTGGTCAGCTTCCCATTTCATGGGGAGCGCTTATTCAGGGAAGACCTGGACAAGTATATCCAGAGAATTTCCAGCGGTAAAAGTACACTTTTGCCGGTTAAAAATAGAGTTAGAGGTCCCTCTTTTAAGAGGCCGGCTTCTCCAGTCCCTAGGGCATCGGCTGTGAAACAGTTCCGACGGCCTCCTCGGTCAAATCCCGGAGGTAGAAATCAGGGACAGTTGCAGGGTAACAAGAAGCCCTGGAGCAGGAGAGGTACAAAACCTCCCCCAAAGTCAAATGCATGAAGGGTTGCCCCCACCCAATCGGGTGGGGGGAAGACTTCAGTTGTTCACAGAGACCTGGCGGGACACGATCCGAGACAGATGGGTGCTCTCCGCAGTAAATCTGGGATACAAATTGGAGTTAAAAAACTCCCCTTCTTCCCGCTTTATAAGGTCAAACGTGCCAAGGGATCCCCAGAAGAGAGGATCCCTCCTGTTGGCACTAGAACAATTATTGCTACAAGCAGTAATTATAGAGGTTCCCCTGGAAGAGTGGGGGTTCGGGTTTTACTCAAACCTCTTTACAGTTCCGAAGCCAAACGGGGACATGAGGCCCATACTAAATCTAAAAGGGCTAAACAAATTCCTGCATATCAGGACTTTCCGGATGGAGTCGATCCGATCGGTAGCCACTGCCCTACAAGGGGAGGAATGGTTAGCCTCTATCGACATCAAGGATGCTTATTTGCACATTCCCATCTTTCCAGCCCACCAAAAATTTCTACGCTTTGCGGTAGAAGGCCGCCATTTTCAGTTCAGAGCCTTACCCTTCGGTCTGGCCACAGCACCAAGAGTGTTCACAAAAATTTTGGCCCCGTTATTGGCCAATCTAAGAACACGAGGTGTAACGATAATGGCATATCTAGACGACTTGTTGCTGATAGACCACTCAGTGGAAAAACTAGAAGTGGTTGTTCACGAGACAATCAAGTATCTGGAATATCACGGTTGGATTATCAACCGAGACAAGTCAGCCCTAAAACCAGTCAAAAGTCTGGAATACTTGGGGCTAAGGCTGGATTCAGACCAGAGAAAAATTTTCTTGCCTCAAGGAAAGGGGTCGTCTTTGAGAGATTTGATCCACTTAGTGGGCTCAAAAAGACAGCCATCCATACGCCTGTGCATGAGGCTGCTGGGAAAGATGGTGGCATCATTCGAAGCAGTACCCTACGGTCAATTCCATTCAAGGAAGTTGCAAAGGGCCATACTGTCAGCCTGGAACAAAAAAGTTCAGGCTCTGGACTTACCAATGTCCTTGTCCCCTTCCGTTCGCAGGAGCCTCCGCTGGTGGTTGGTTCCCCAGAATCTGGAAAGAGGGAAATCCTTCAGTCCGATTTCCTGGAAGGTGGTCACTACAGATGCCAGCCTTGTAGGCTGGGGAGCAGTACTGGAGCAATGGTCTCTCCAGGGCAAGTGGTCAGAAGCAGAAAAGGCCCTGCCCATCAATCTCTTAGAGATACGAGCAGCCCGGTATGCCCTAGTAGCATGGACATCCAAACTCCAAGGGTCCCCTGTCAGAGTTCAATCAGACAATGCCACAGCAGTGGCATATATCAATCGTCAGGGGGGCACCAGGAGTCGTGCAGCCCAAAGGGAAGTAAATTACATCCTGAGATTTGCAGAAAAATATGTCCCAGCCATATCTGCGGTATTCATTCCAGGAGTGGAGAATTGGAAGGCGGACTTTCTAAGTCGCCAACAATTATGCCCAGGGGAATGGTCCCTTCATCCCGAGGTTTTCCGGACAATATGTCAGCGGTGGGGAACACCGGATGTAGATCTGCTAGCATCCAGATTCAACACAAAAGTGGACAGGTTTGTCTCTTGGACAAGGGATCCCCTAGCTTGCGGCTCGGATGCCCTAGTGTTCCCTTGGGATCAGTTCAAGCTGATATATGCATTCCCACCGCCACAATTGTTACCTCGATTACTCCGCAGAATCAGGGTAGAAAAGAAACCAGTGATTCTGGTGGCTCCAGCGTGGCCCCGAAGAGCATGGTACGCGGAGATTGTAAAAATGTCTGTGGGGAGTCCTTGGACCCTCCCACATCGTCCGGACCTGCTTTCGCAGGGACCGATATACCACCCTTCCTTACCAGCCCTAGGTTTGACGGCCTGGCTATTGAAGCCCACATTCTAAAAAAGAGAGGGCTCTCTAATGCTGTGGTGTCTACCATGATCAATGCCAGGAAACCGGTATCCAGGCAGATCTACTATAGAATCTGGAAGGCGTACATCGCCTGGTGTGAGGCCAGAAAATGGCATCCACGTAAATACGTAATAGGTAGGATTCTGGACTTCCTACAATGGGCTGTAGATAGGAAGCTTGCCTTGAGTACTATCAAGGGTCAGATTTCGGCCTTGTCAATATTTTTTCAAAGGCCCTTGGCTTCGCATTCACTAGTCAAAGCCTTTATACAAGGAGTGATGCGTATTAGTCCTCCGGTTAATATTCCCATATGTCCATGGGATCTAAACTTGGTTCTGTCAGTTCTACAGAAACAACCATTTGAACCATTACAGCATATTTCCTTGGTGCTTCTCACCAGGAAATTGATTTTTCTAGTAGCCATTTGTTCGGCTAAAAGAGTGTCGGAATTAGCAGCTATGTCCTGTAAGGAGCCATATCTGGTTATCCATAAGGACAGAGTAGTGTTACGTCCTCATCCAGCCTTTCTTCCTAAGGTGGTATCGAGGTTTCATTTGAACCAAGATGTGGTTCTTCCTTCTTTTTTCCCCAAGCCTACTTCGGTAGAGGAAAAGTTATTGCATTCTTTGGATGTAGTAAGAGCAGTTAAAGCTTATCTAAAAGCCACTGCTCAGATTCGCAGAACGGATACTTTGTTTATTCTGCCGGAAGGCCCCAGAAGGGGTCAGGCAGCGTCAAAATCTACTTTAGCCAAGTGGATTCGACAGGTCATAATACAAGCCTATGGCTTGAGAAGTAGACCGCCTCCGTTCAAAGTTAGGGCGCACTCCACGAGAGCAGTTGGAACTTCATGGGCAGTGCATCACCAGGCCTCCCTGGCTCAAATTTGTAAGGCCGCAACATGGTCTTCAGTACACACGTTTACTAGGTTCTACCAGGTGGACGTTAGAAGTCAGGAGGATGTCGCCTTTGGGCGCAGTGTGTTGCAGGCCGCAAAAGATCCTCATGTCTGATAGCGCTCAGCTTATATATGGTGTATCCCCCCCTCATTTGGCATTGCTTTAGGACATCCCATTAGTAATGACTATGTCGCTCTGTGTCCCGTGATGTACGAAAAAGAAAATAGGATTTTTATAACAGCTTACCTGTAAAATCCTTTTCTTGGAGTACATCACGGGACACAGAGCTCCCACCCCTCTTTGGGGACACTTATTGCTTTGCTACAAAACTGAGGTGCTC
Organism: Rana muscosa; assembly: GCA_029206835.1. NCBI lineage: Eukaryota > Metazoa > Chordata > Amphibia > Anura > Ranidae > Rana > Rana muscosa. Next base: position 30,812,919 of record CM055121.1, on the reverse strand, counting down.
CCGGATGGGAGGGGCTTATATAGGGGAGGGTACTTCCGGTTTTGGAAGTTGCCAGTGCCAGCACCTGACGGTATCTATATAACCCATTAGTAATGACTATGTCGCTCTGTGTCCCGTGATGTACTCCAAGAAAAGGATTTTACAGGTAAGCTGTTATAAAAATCCTATTTTTGTGTTACCATTTGAGGAGGCCACGAGGACGGTGAGCAGTGACAGTGCATGCATCAGTGACACTGTACCTCTTTGTCCACCTGTTGGAGCATACGCTGCAT